>OY979704.1:54978277-56399436 GCA_963855925.1 Inga laurina
TAGCTTTTATATCATTTACCTTTGAGAGAGTGATTATTTGTATTGTATTTTAGTATTCATCTTATTCACTTTTGAGAGAGAAAACTAATTGTAATCCTTCATCATCATGATTGTATCCTAACGTGTGTAAGAGGGAGTAACTCTATTGTATCCTTATGGTATGTAACGGGGAGTAACTCGGTGAGATTTGTAAAAGGCTTTGTAAGTGTCTGGCTAAACTTATGGGATTGTAGAGGCTTCTCTTGTGCTTGGATTAAACAAGATAGTGGATTGATAATATCAAGAGGAGCCTTAGGACTAGATGCAGGTCATCGTAGATTAAACTGAACTAGGATAAATCACAGTTTGCATATTCTCTTCCCTAAGCTCTTATATTTCCAGTGTATATTATTTAAATATCTAACTGTTGATTTATAATTCATTACTTTGACACTTACTTCTTTGACTAAGATGCGAAAAGATTTTTAAGTTCTTAAGTTTTATCTTACATTCAATTCACTCCTCCCTCTTGGGTGTGAACCATTTCTAACAGAGCATTCGAGTGATATGAATCACTTGCAAGTCACTAGGTAGTGATAAAGCTCATTTTCACAAATCCAAGGCATATGCACTTGAGTGATATCATTTTCAAACACATCTCTATCAGATCACTCACTAGTGATTATCAACATGCCTTAACTAAGTTCATTTGAACACTTGAGTAAAAAAGTAAGCACTCGAGTGATTGTTCATAAGAAACTTAGAATCAATGTCTTAATAATTTTGATGCCTATTATAAACATCTTGATTAACACCCTAACCTTTTATACCACTTCCAAATATTACTAATCAAACTTATGTATGAGTTTCAGGTGTTTAATCTCTGGATTAGCTTCAAAATTTCAGAAAAAACAAAACAAAATGTTGTCAGAAGCATTAAAGCCAAAGTAGCCTCAACCAACCCAAATGCTCTCTTTTATCAATGACTACATTTATTCTCTAACAAATAGATTTGAATGCTTTCAACGGTCATCAAAATCATTCTATCCATAAATACGAAAGCATTCAAGATGGAGCAACTACCTACGACAAAAACAACTTTGTTGTGATAAATGTGCTAAGTTTTTATGATATTCACTTATAACTCTAATATTCCTTTGTTCTTTAGTATCCATATGTCAACTCTTTGAGAGAGAATTTGTAAACACATTTATTACTCTTGTGAAGAGAATCTCAAGGTAGTAGGGCCTTGAGTGAGAGTATTTGCTTCCAAAATGTAAAGAGGAGTGAGTATTCTGTTGAGGAGCTTCCTTGTACTGCGGTGCCAAGAATCCATCAAATCTCCGAACTTTAGTGGAAATCTAAGAGGTATTCTTAGGACTAAATGTAGGTCAAGTAGTTGAGACTAAACCAGTATAAAACTCCTATGTACACTTTGGTGAAATTTCTCCAACTCTCATCTCTTGCTTAAGTTTGTTAATTGTAGTTATAAATTTGAATATTGCCTAATTCACCCCTTCTTAGGTCAAAAGTCGACACTAACATTTGGTATCAAAGCCTGATCTTGTTGTTTCAAGCTTAACATCCTAAAAAGAATCCTATGTTGAGCATGGGTAAAGGAATACTACAAGATAGTGCCTCTACCACCAGACCACCTAGCTTTTATGGAGAACACTTCTCCTTCTGGAAGGTAAAATTCAAAGGTTTGTGATAGCTACTGAATATGGCCTATGGCAAGTTATTCAAAATCAAGATTATGTGGGAATGAAGACTGTGGATGAACATTTGGTTCCAAAAACAACAGCGGAGTTTGATGACAATGATAAGAAACTTGTAACACTCAATAGCAAGGCAATCCTCATGATCCAAAGTGCCTTGGGTCAAAAAGAGTATTTTAAAATCTGTACACTTCCTTCTACCAAGGATATGTGGTAAGCTCTGGAAATAGCTCATTAAGGTACCTATGGAATCAAGGAAAATAGAGTCAACACTTTTTTCACAAAGTTTGACATTTTATAATGAAATAAGGAGAAACAACTTCTGATTTTGAACTCAGATACATGCATCTCATCAATCAATTAGATGCACTTATGAAATTCTATTATCAAAATTCCCAAGTGAGAAAAATACTGAACATTCTCTCAAAAGAATGGGAAGCCAAAGCTATGAAAATAGAAGAGGCTAAGGGAGAATCAATAGAATCAATAGCTTCCTTCTTTGGAAATCTTTTTAAATAAAAAGCAAGTAAAAGTTCAAACAAGAATTATAGGAGATTAAAGTAAAGAAGAAGAAAGGAGCAGCCCTGAATGTGAACAAGGAAGATAAGGAACAAAAGGAAGAAGAGGAATTTGATGATGATGAAATGGGTCTAATTGTGAAAAGGTTCAAGAAATTCTATAAGAAGAGTCAAGGTTTCAAGAACTTTCACAAAGGAGGAACTAGCAACAGAAAAGAGATAAAGGAGCAAATTATTTCCTATGAATGTGGCAAGCCAAGACATATCAAGTCAGAGTGGTTTGACTACTTAAAGAACAAGGCAAGGAAAAGAACAAATACTTCAAGAAAAAAGGAATTTGTCTAAGCAATATGGGGCGATAGTTCCTTGGATAAAGATAGTGATGATGAAGAAGTTGCCAACATTTACTTGGTAGCTCAAGGAGAATCAGAGGATGAAGAGGTAAATGATTCAGCCCCTACCTATGATGAATTACATATTGAGTATGATGCCTCACATTTTGAATTCATCAAAATTGTTAAGGAATTAGTTAGCTACAAGAAACAGGTTAAGTTACTTGAAGAACAACTCAAGAAACCTAATGGGAAGAAAAACATTGATCTTACTAAAACACTTGAGAAGTTCACTAAGAGAAGTGAAATTCCCAAAGTGATTTTAAAATCTTAGAGATTTGCAATGATAGGTTTGGAATCTGATATGATCCAAAGTCAGACGAAAAGAAAGAAAAGAACAAGTTAGGTGGAAAAACTTACTTGAATTATTCCTAACACTGTTCACATATCCAATCCTTTTCACATTGTACTTTTAGTAACAAAATGGAATGTTAAACTTCCTCTTGTGTTTATAAAAAGGAAGGGAAGATAGGAACCCATAAGTAAGTACATAATCAATCACATGTTCCAAGAGTGATCCATACAAACCAGAAAGGACTCAACAAAGCATGGGTACCTAAAACTTGATTATCCTTGGTTGTAGGTATGTCTTCAAACATCAAGGACTAATAAGTGGTATGTAGATAGTGGATGATCAAGAGACATGACTAAAGACAGAGAAAAGTTTGCCATAATAGAGCCAAAAGAAGGAGGCAAAGTCAAATTTTGAGGAAACCACTCAAAAAAGATAAATAGAATAGGTAAAGTTGGCAATAGTGATGAAATACAAGTTAAAGACATTTACTATGTAGAGGATCTATGCCACAACTTGCTGAGTGTGAGCCAAAGCACTAACAAAGACAATTTTTAAGGGTCTATCACTTTACTACAAAGTGACTTAAAGAAAAAACATAACTTATTGATTACATCTCACACCATATAAGGCAAGATACCCCATATAACCATCGAAATCAAGTTCTCCATCAAGACATGGAAGTCATGAGATTTTAGTCCCATCAGTTTCAAGTCATTCACTGACATAAGTCTTATGATGCTTGAAGAATAACCCACTTGCACTTTGATTGAAGCAAGGAATTGACAAAAACTAGTTTATTCTTCCTTTGATAGTGTATGAGTCAGGGGACAAAGAAATGCTCCGGCTCCCATATCCTCTGGTACTAATTCCTCCCTTATTCTTATCTCAACCATATATAGTCTAGCATTTATGTCATCTTTAGTCTTCTCGGGCATATGGAGTAATGTTCCAACACTACTTTCGCACCCATTTTTATTAATATGCATAATATCAAGAAAATGTCTCACATCCAGGGTCCTCCAATAAGGCAAGTCAAAGAAAATAGACCTTTTCTTCCACCCCCTTGTCCCAACATCCCTTGCAAAAGGTCTGCAAAATAGACATTTTATATCTTTCATCTTTTGATATGCCTGATTGTGGGTCATAGGTTGAGGTGCCCTACCTACTTCTGATTTTGCATTGAAATATTTTTTTAAACGCTGGTAAGGATGTTCTCCAAGCAACTATCTTTGATGTCCCATATAGAAATTCTTCATGACATGCTTTAATCTAATTGAATGCATACTCTCTTTGCAAATTGGACATCCAAGTTTGCCTTTAATATTGTATCATGACAAATTACCAATATAGAAGGATTAAGGAGCAAATTTACCAACAAAGTTTAACGAAAGGAGCATATGACACAATTATGTTTTAAAGGAAAAGTAGAGCATCCGGCACAAAACCATTAAATTTGACCTAACGGCGCTAAATTATCAGAGAAGAAAACCCCTAATGGCGTTAGATCAAATTTAACGGTTTTGTGCCGGATGCTCCACTTTTAATTCCTTATGTGTATTTTTGCCCTCTTTAAAATATAATTATGCCAGGCGCTCCTTCTGTAAAACTTTGTTGGTAAATTTGCTTTTTAACCCTCTATAGAAAGTCATTGATAGTGCCAAAGAGCATGGCTCTCAAGTTGAATGTTTCTTCCTCGTGAGCATCATACACCATAACTCCTTCATCCCAAAAGCGCTTCAAGTATTCAATTAGTGGAGTCAAGTAGACATCTATGCCATTCCTGGGTTGCTTGGGCCCTAAGATTAGCATAGACTATGGAGTACTTATACTTCATGTTGAGCCATAGAGGAACGTTATATATAAACAATATTACCGGCCATGTCTTGTGGGAACTGTTTTGCATCTCAAATGGGTTCATCCCTACAGTAGCTAATGCAAGGCGTAGATTTCTGTAATCTTTCTTCCATTATGGAGAATTAGCAGGATGTTGAAGCATGTCATCATTTGTCCTTTCATCTGCATGCTACCTCAAATTTTATACATCTTGAGAATTGCTATACATGCGTTTAAATTTAGGTACAATGGGGAAATACCATAATGCCTTATTCAAGCTCTTCCCATTCTGTTAGTAGTGTATCTCCTCACACATGGTACAATGAGTTAGCAATATACATTCATTCCTGTATAAGACACAATCATTGGAGCAAGTATATATCTTCTTATAGCTAGGGACAACAAAGTGCAACATCTTCTTTGTGGCATATTTTTTGGGTAGAAGCACATTTTTTGTCGATAGCATTAGATTCAAAGCCTCAAGCAATTTTGTTAAGATCCTATCAAACTACACATTTCTCGCCTTCAAGTTGTACAACATAAACACAATGCTCAATAAGGTAGAGTTAGTGTACCCCTCATCAATGGCTTCACCCCATCATCCTTTAAAGTTTCGATCAATTTAGGACAATCCTAGAGGTCATCTTCTAACGCCTTGGCCATCTTAACAAGACAGTCGGTGTCAAATGCACTTTTGTCAAAATTAGGTGATGCACAACTTTCCATTTGTTCAATCACCTCATTGCTTGCCTCCCCATGCCTCATCCAACATGTATAGGTAGGATCATCCAACATGTACAAGTAGGATCAATTCCATGAATCACTAAGTATGACATACAAGTTTCTCAATCATACAATTGTATATTGCTACACTTTACACACGGGCAAAGAATCAAATCGTCATTTAGGGGATCATGCGCAAATGCAAATTCAAGGAATTTTGTTACCCCATCCCAGTAATCTTTCATTAGCTGATTGGCATACATCCACTGTTTATTCAAAGACTTCATCTAGAATAAATCATTTAGAAGCAAAAGCACCAATCAAAACCCCATAATCATCCATGCCCAAAACAAATTCACAAAAATGTATAATGAAAGAAAAATATCAAACCTTTTGTCAACCCGGTTGGAGGTTAAAGGAAGAAAACTCTAAGGTAAAACAAACGCCTTTCACAGAACTAAAATAGCTAGAACTTCTTATCGAGCGCGAAAGTTTTCAAATGTCAAATTGATAGGATGTTTTAGAAATAAAGCCCCGTTATAGATTTTAAGGTCTCACATAACGCTTAGTTAGTAAAAACTGCTAATTGTTTTATTTTTTACAACAGTTATGTTCAAATAACTATAAGGTATATTATTAACAAATATTGCGTGTTTAAGGTCTTACATAGCTTTAGGTTTTTAATTCAATTTTGCACTTACCTATTTTCAACAAAACCCAAAACCAATTTTCCCTTATTTTCATTACATTTGCATGACATTTAGATCACTTAAGAATCAATACAAGGCTCTTCGAGAAGATAGAACAATTTCCGGTTTGTATATATCCAATCTTTGATTAATTTTTTATTATGGACCTTAAGGCTAATGATAAAAAGTCCTCATCACATTTAATGTTAATATATTGATCATATGATTATGTTGATGTTGGTAGAAAATAAAAGTTAAAACAACCATGTCACGGATGATTTTGGTGGTCTTAATTTTGGTGGCAAACGAATTCTAATTAGTTTTAAAATAGAATGTGAGAGAGATTGAAGAAAATACAATAGGAAGTTTGATCAAGTGTGATTTAGTATATTTAAATTAATATTTTAGATTTGGTCCTTCTAAATAATTATACAATTTTAAGACCTTTTATAATAATAAATATTATTTTTCCTTGATACTTCTCCCTAATTTTCCCTTATTTATATTCCTCCAAATGTTTTTTATAACCACAGGTATCCTCTTATCATTCTAATGGAGGCAATCGAGGATATAATCCCTCTCTAGGCTTAGAGCGTAGAGGAGTTTTGCCTCCTTCAATAATTATTTTTCTCAAAATTTGAACTTATGTTCTTCTTTCTAAGGGGTGGAGCCCTCTTACCACCTTAATTAACTATTTGTTAGTGACAGATTTATTTAATTAGTTTAAACAAAACTTTTTGAAAGGAGTTATCAAACTTCAAAATTCAACAAAATGTTCTAACTTTTACGGCGCACATTTGATGTCTAATGATTTCTAGTTCAAATTTGGCCGTATGAACCTCTCGATCCGCTTCAATTTTTGACACTTTAACATTTAATTAATTAAATGGTACGTGCACGTTTCTTCCTTCTATTTAAAATCATGCGCATGCATATTTATTATTTATTCAATACGATCCCATCAATCCACGTTGAATTGATTACGGCTAACAGTACAGTTAAAATTTAAAAATAAATTAATATAATCCTTTCAAATTAATTAAACATGCCAATTTAGTAATTCTTGAGGTTCAATGATTATAGTTTCTTTCAAAGTTTGCCGGTCATTAAATTTGTAAAAGCACTTATATTCAATATTTATTGGTCTATAATCGTATATGACTCAGTTTCACTGGTTGTAATTATCCATGACTGATTTTTTTAGTATTTTTTTTTTTTTTATCGATTTTCAAAATATTTTATACATCCAGAAATGAGACATCATCAAACAAGTACTTAAAGTATTTCATTAATTTTTTTAGTTGCTAGTTGTTTTTTCCCTTAAATTTTCTGCTTCAAATCAATTTTCCACCAGCCATCGTTGACGCTATAATTATAGATGTGAAAAATGTGAAAGTTCAAAAATTTAATTATGCTCTTTCAAAAGTGTGAGAAAAGCAATTGTCTAAACAGCCAAAATCAAACTAATGTATCTTATTAAAGAATTGTAAATCACTATTCAAATTCATAGCTCCATAAGAATATAAAAGCTTTAAGTATGTACTATAATATCAAATTTATTTAAACCAAAATTTATTAGGCGTAATTGGAAAATTTCGATTGTGTGATATTAATTATCATTGAAAGATTTCAATTCATTAGAAAATTGAATAATATATTATTGAAAATATACACTTGGTAGATTTGGAGAATTTAAGTTGTCTTTCTCATCGAGATTTAAAGTTGTATTTGATGAATGATACAAATATATTATTGTAGTAAAGGGAGAAAGACATAAACGTATCAAATTTCAATTTAGATCACAAAATAACCTAATCATTGTGAAGTTCTTAAGGACTAGTTTGAGATAAAATATTATAACAAAGTTATCTAAATGCTTTTCATATGAAATCCTGAAAAATAAAAAAAATAAAATAACAACATTAGTTAAAGAAGTAACAACTTAACTAATTTCACATCTAACTTCATGACATATGAAAATAACATCTCTAACCTTTGAAACTTTGCATTCGACCTCACTAAATTTTTACATTTATGCAAACAACTCCAAATTTTTAGTTTTGTTCATTATTTATCTACAAATAGCTTAAAGTTTAAAGGGTTTATATGCATATAACTCAAAGTTTAAAAGGGTTATTTGCATACAAAAGTAAAGTTAAAGGAGGCATAAAATTGATTAGTTTGAGATTATTTGCATAAATGTAAAGGTTAATAGCTGTTTATTTTAAAATTTCAAACTCAGAAAAGTTATTTACAAATGATGTCACCCCCTTATCTTATTTTAACCATTTCAGAGTATTCACAAAAAACGATATACGGTTCGGTGGACAACACAGGAATAGTATAAATATGTTGATATTATTTGCATAATTACTAGAATTCCCCATAGGGGTTTGTACCTAATAATTATAAGCAATGTAGCCACACAGGGCTACTAGGACATGTCGAAACCCGTCCTAGTGAAATGGAGACATCTTCCCGTCTTCATTCTACCACTGCAATCCCCTCGTACGGTACTCTGCATTGGTTTCAGCATATCTTCTGTCTTCTCCTGTCTAAACTGTTGGTAGGGGAGGGTGAGATTTCTAGAGAATTTCAGTAGGAAAATAGTATAAATATGCATGCAAGATAAGTGCTTAATGCATGATATGCTTGCATTATATAACTCATGCTCACATAATGACATATCTATGTGCTCAATGTTTCAAACAACATACTTATGGCCATAGCATAAATAGAAACAGAGCTTCAGTCATTCATATATGTTTCACATAATCAAGAAAAGCAATAACATGCTCAATACACCAACACAAATATCAAATACATGTAGGAAAGATAAGTTCCCTACCTTAACCCTTTTTGGCCTCGAAACGTGTGCCTCTTAAAACATGTCACAGCTCGATTTTCTACTCGGTCCTACAATTCTAAATATACCATTTAGACACTTCCATAGTATTTCTGGGGGTTATATGAGTCTATTATGAAAATTTACCAAAATGTCCCTGGGACCCCAGCCCGGCCTGCCGTATCCGGTTCGACTGGACTTTTCTCAAAATTCTAACATGGGCTATCCTAATATATTTTTGCCCAAAGAATCCATTTCCAGACTCAGATTTACCAAATTCATTGTAAAATTACAAAAATACCCTTGACAACCCTATTTCAGGGTTTCAGGGGCGTTTTCGTAATTATACTTTTTGAGGCTTTTTCGAAAAAGTGACCAACTGTAACCCCACCTAATTTTCCATCCTGAACACAATGGAATCATTAAATCATTGAAAATCTAACTCCTAGCCCCATAATTAGAGCTGACTGAAACTTATAGGAACTCTGGGAAAAATTGGGGTTTTTGAAATCCAACTCCACAGACGTGTTCCTTTATACTTCTAGCCACTTTATTAACTATTTAATTATGTTATAACTATCATTTGGATTCAATTTTGGCAACATAACACCTAGGCCACCTCTTTTCCAAAATTTACAATCAAAGCTAATCCAGCAAAATTTACCGATTAAACTACTCACAGCAGCCAGAACAATCAATATTCAAATGTTTGGAAGTTACTCAAGCTCCCTCTTGGTCTTCCTTGGTGTGGCTGAAAACCCTAGCTTTCACACACCCAAATTTGAGCTCCACAAACCTTGAAGAACATAGAAGAATAGCTTAGGAGCGGAGTTATACACGTTAGGTAAGGATTTACTGAAGAAATCGACCTACCGACGAGTCCTCTTCTCCTTCTCTCTCTAGAATTTCTCAAACTTTCTCTCTCTATTTTCAGCTGAAAAAATGTCAGTTATGGCTAAGGAAGAAGATGGGAATTATTTTATAATGTTTTGGAATATTCCTTATTTATTTTCCCATTTTCAGATTTTTCAGAAATTCTGGCAGATTTTCTGCCCTAACTTTGAAAAATCATAACTAATTCTAGAAAAATCAAATCGGAGTGATTCCAAAGGCTCTAGAAACCTTAGAGTCTAGTTTTAAGGCAAAATATAGCCTTTGTTAGTTAGAAGCACAAAATTTCCAAAATTTTAATCTTTGCATGCTGTTCCAGAAACTAATCAATTTCGATGGACAAATTTCAAAAACTCATACTCTTTGCGTATAGCTCTAATTGAGTCTTATGACCTATCAAATTATATCTTAGGATGTCTACTTGCATCCTATAAAATTTCATAATTTTTTCTCATTATTTGATCATACAAAATCATATGACAAGCTCACTGCCTTATAGGCGATATCACCGAAAACATAATTAAATTCTCCAAAATTCATCATTTTATTTTCTTTAATGCTCCAAAGATATAAGGAATATTAGAGAATAGATTCGGGATATCTACTAAATCGGGGGTTAGCAATCCGCTTAATTTAAGCCTATTCCCAAGCCGCAAATACCAAAATTTAGGATATTACAAATGACATAAAGTTTTAGGCGAGTTTTGTATAATTTAATCCCATAAAATATACATGTGGTCCTTACAATAAAGATAGGGGGAAGTTTGGGGGGACAAAAAAGAAGAGGAAGAAGAAAGAGAAGAATAATTTCTCATAGAAGTAGTAATTAAGCCGTTGAATAATAATACGTCTAAATAAATGGTACATTTAAGAAAAAATGACCTTGAAGTAATTAAAATTTTTACACACAAATAGAAAAGAAAAAATTTAGAAAGTGAAATGAATAATAATTCCACACCAAATCTATTCAATGGTATTATGTTATATTGATTGTTCAACAGCAATTCAATAAACAATGCTAAATCCTACTTGTCAACACCCGTTTCCATTTTGATAATCGAAGAGTAATAAAGACAAAATTCAATGGGCATACAGAAAAGTATAATTATACTGATAAAAATATTCGTTTACAATTCCAACGTCGTTCGTTTACAATTTCGATATTGTTCGTCGACGGAAACAAAAATACAGCGGAAGTTTTAATATTTATAGATTATCCAAAATATTAAGGCATAGACTAAAGCATAACCGCGTTCAAATCCTCGCCTCGGGACACGTGCCACTCACTTTTCGGCGTCAACGTCTTTGCCCTTTTTCCCACTGGTACTTGCTGAGGTGATTATTTAAAAATAGGGTGAGATTCCGAAGAATCTCCGTAGAGACATAATATCGTTCACAGAAAATGCGAAAAGTAAATATGACATGCGCCAAGGTATGCACAAATTAATGAACAATATAAACACATCATCATCATGTATACATGAGTAGGGTCCAGCCCCACAATCTACACCGGTTGGACTTCTGCCAACTCCTAGTGTAAGTGCACCTCTGGCACTAACAGCCTCTCTCAAGGCAAATCATGTTATTAATAAAGTGCATTTACAAAACATTGGCATCCACACAATCACATAACTTATGACATAGTGTATGAAGGATAATGTCCCTACCTCAAAGCTTTGATATCCCCTATTTAATAGTGTCTCGAAAAGCGTACTGTCCCGGTGTCCGACTCGGTCCTAAAATATTAAATGTACCAGAAATAGGTTATAACCTATCCAAGTATCATTTTAAACTATTCCATGGTGTTTATTGTGGTTATATTAGTCTATGGTGAAAATTTACAAAAATACCCCCGGGAACCCGGTCAGGCCCCGCCGTACCCGGCCCGATGGCACGTTTTCCCAAAATTTTGACTAAGGCTATTCTGACTTATTTTCGCTCAAGGAATCCATTTCCGGCCTCGAAATCGCCAAATTCATGGTAAAATTACGAAAATACCCTTGACAGCCCCTATTTAGTGATTTCAGTGGCGTTTTCGTAATTATGCTTTTTCGGCCTCTACCGAAAAAGTGTCCAACTGTAACCCCACCTATTTTTTCCCACTGAGTCCAATGGAACCATTTATTTCATGAAAATCCAACTCCTTGTACCAGTTCTGGTCTGGCCGAAATATTGGTCAAAAATTGGAAAAATGGAGTTTTGTGTTTTAGCTCCCAAAACTTGTACTTTTCCATTTCTAATCCTTGATTAACCCATTTAAACACTTCATAATCATGATTTAAAGGATTTTGGGCAGCATAACCCCTTAGGGTTATGGATTTTCTAATTTTACAACTCAACTCAAAAATCATAAAAACCAAACAATAATTATCAACAACAACTCAAGAAGGTAAGATCATGAAGTTACCCTCTTTGGCTTCTTGGTTTCCTCTTAATCTAGGCTCCTCCTCCCTCTCTTCTTGATCTCAAAGTGTCTCTTCACCACCATAGATTCATGAGAAACAAGAGTTTAGAGAAGTATCTAAGGAAATGCCATAATAAAGAAAAACCAAAGGAACCTTCTTACCTTGACCTCTTCTTCTTCCTTCTCTCTAATCTCAAACTTCACAAAATCACTCTCTCTTCCTTTTTCCTATGACTTATGCGTGAAGTGTACATGAAAGAGGAAGTGAAAATATGTACTAATCTTGTCATCTTTCATCTTGGCCATTGATTTGATCAAGGGCTTCTAATGTGACACTTGTCACACTCTCCTCTTCCTCATAATTTCTTCATTTGACTTCCCTTGCTTGCTCCCTCAAAAAAAAGACGTCCTCTCCCTTCCTTTTCTCCATAGTCCATGCTTCTTTTCCTATGTTCACACTCTTCATGCAATCATGCTTTTCCAATCCTCCACTCAAGCTTCTCTTCCCATTCTTACACTCAACATTAACCTACCAACTCACTCAACCTTATGCCATCATTGAGTTGTGCATGTAGCTTTGTCAACATCACCTTCAACTTGCTTCTTGGATTACACTTTCCCTCTATTTATGACATGTGATCATGCATCAATTAATTTTTTTTCCTTCTTTCCTTCTAGTCCATCACGCATAAAGAGTGCTCATGGAACCAAATTGGGTTTCATGTAATTGCCTTGGTCAAGTGTGTAACTATTTATTTCTTTATTGCTAATAACATATGTGCTCATATCTTAGAAATTCTTATCCCACAAATCTTAATTTATTCCACTAAGAATATTCAATTTATACATTTTCCTTTATTTTCCATGATTAATTGAAATTAACTCCAATTAATTGGAAAATAATTAATCTTGGGCTAAATTGGCAAAATTATGATTTTGCTATCACCTTTGTAATTTAATTCAATTCTTAAATTAATTTGCCCATTTCCTTATGAATATGAATATTTCAAAATTCACAAGATCCAAATTCATGAATATTCACCATTTTATTGAATTATTCAAATAATTACAATATATTTTTGGTGAATAAAATTTGGGGTGTTACACTACTGAAATGAAAACTTAAGAAAATACCAACCGTGTGTGAGCAACATTAGCTTCAGGGTCAATTTTAAAAAAAATAAACATGAGGATAAAATCTATTACATGCAAATTTGATTATCCATTTTACCAAAACAATTGTTTTATCCAATGATTGTATTCAAGAATTGGAGCAGATGCAACGCTCCAATCGACCCGCGGACGTCTAACTGAACTCGCTTGCAGTTCGATTTAGACTAGAAATTCGTTTTCATGTTCTACCTAGAACCTTGAATAAAATGGGAACCGAAATGGGTATTATAAAACCGTATCCTTTTTAGGCTTGAGAGGAAAAATACCGGAAAAATTTAAAAACCTATAAAAAATTTTTTAAAAAAATTTAATCTCAAAAAGCTTAATATATTTTCAAACCATTATAGACATATGGTGTCATTTCAGTAAAAACTTGGTATATTGTTCTATCATTATGTTGACAATTAGACTTATCATAAATTTATTTCTCATATATATATATATATATATATATATATTATAGATATAATTATTTTTATTTTATTTTATTATTACATCAAACATATAGATATGGAGATTGAGGGTGTGCGTTTTGAATTAACAATAGTAGAAGTGACTTTTTTTAATATGATTTTTGAAAAATCAAGTTATGGTAAAAGATAGTGTAATGTGAATATGTTTGGATTAACGGTAGCAGAATTCGTTTTTTTCTCAAACTCAAACATTTTAGATAATTATTTGAAAATCCAATCACTACTAGAAAAAAGGCTATAAGACCACCACATCTAGGACCTCTATAGATGGAGATAGTTTAAAAAGTATGAACAGTGATATTTTTGTAAATATTGATATAACTCAACACCAGTGGCACTTTTGTGCGGTCTAAATAATATTTTATAGATCGGTTGTAATGTAATATGGTGTCAATAAGTATTAAATATTAAGAAAACTTAAAAATTTAAATTCTTGTTAGACTGGAAGCTGATAGATCTAGTGTTAGATGCCATCAATTCTTTATACCTGGTGTTAAATGTTTCAGAGTTTCTTCAACTTCCAAGGTATACTTTCCAACTATGCGTCTCTTTGAAATCTAAGACCACTTTAATAAATGTAATCTTCATCTATCTTGTCTATTTAAACTCCTTATTGCTTTCATTTCTTTATATTCAGTTCCTCTTTTCTCCTCTCTCAATATGGTTTGTGTTAGGGCTACTTCTGTTCGTCCTCCTTTTCCTCCTTCTCCTCTACAGCTTCAACTTCCTCTTCCACCAACTTCAGCGAGGTAGCTTCTTCAACACCTCCATGCGAGAGTGGATCACATAGAGAGATGCCTTGGAAGACTCTTGATGTTGCTACACACTGTCAACAAAAAGTTCAACCTTATACTAGATGCCAATGACGTCGAGTATAATCTTTCAAACGACCTCTCTTCCCTTTCTTTTATTCCTCCTCTTCCTTCAACGAAGAGGAGGAAGATTCTATAATAGACTATATATACTATATTCGTAAATTAAACTATCTAGGATATTCTACAAGTTAAATATATAATTTGATTATATTCAGACCAGTTGTAGTGGCATAAGGTCATATGTTAATTTGACCCATCATTTAAGTTTTTGCCGATCCAAATGTCATCTATTTTTCTAATGTTCACTTTTTATTTACACCGGATAAGATGTGCATATGGTCTCATAATTATTATTTACACCACATTTTCAAAGACGACCAGACTAAATACATAACGTTTCATTTTCCAACGCATATTATCATGTCTCATTAGTATCATTTGAACTTTCTGGCCATCAATCCCAATCATAAATACCAAGGCGCCTTTAGTTCTAAAGTTCAAATTCAAAAGTTCCTTTCTTCCTCTCTCTTTCTTCTTTGAGGAACAACACTTATAATGGCAAGATCAACGAGGCAGTGTTCCCCTTCTCTTCCTCCTTTGGTAGCTACCAATGGTTCCTCTTCGCAGCCCACTCCACCTCAAACATTGGAGGAAATTGTTGAGGCTATCTTTTGCCTCTATGGGACCTTTCTAGAGGTCACAGCGAGGCAAGATCGCTTCTCTTAATGCTTGGATGAGTTGACAAAAGTGTTGAATGACAACATCAACCATTTGGACAAGCCAGGATGAGTCTCTAGGAATGATGATGATCTTCTAAAAGCCTGGGTTTCAAAAACCCCCATTGTTATAATACTTTGATGTAGTTGTGATTTTGTGGACAATCGTTATCATATATAATTATTTTGATGTAATTTTGATTTCATACATGTATACTATCGCCTTTTAGGCGATGATTACTGAAAAAGTTTATGTCTTTTGATAGTTCTTATTGATGATCATCTATCTTGGTTATTAATCTCTTGTTGATAAAAAAGTTTCAACCTTTAAGGTGAAAGTTCTTGTTTCTAAAATTTTATTTCTTTGTTCTAAAAATCACATTTTAGATGGGTTGATTTGAAAGATGTTGTCGTTATGAATCAAAAATGTTTTTTACATATTGACACCAGTCTTTAATCAGAACCAATCTAGAAAAGGTTACCCTAATATATATATTCATTTTCACACTCAATCTTCATCTCTAGCCTCTCTTAGTCCCTCATGTGCACTCTTCCTCTCTCTATCACCTTCGGCCGCCATGATGTCTCTCTCTGCCATTGGGATGGCCTGGTATTCTTTTCTATTGGGCTCTCCGTCTCTATTGTCACTGTTTTGTTCTCGCATTCAATAAAATAGTTTCTTTTCGTAAACCTTCAAGAGATGCTTTGCTCTCATGATCTATTAGTGTTCTCTTACATTTTGTTAGTTTTAATTGTGGTCTTTTTGTTGTCTTTTACAAACATTTGATACACCTTTTCCTTCTTTGTCGAAACCCTAATTAAGAGTTTAGTTTTCTTTTTTCTTTCATTGTCTTTCATAAACTCACGAGTTACATTGCATTTGCATAAATATGATATTTCTTTTGTGCTTGTTGCCTTCTTGTATGTTCTTTGTGTGATACATGAAAGTTCACTTTTTTCTACTAGCTGTATATTCTTTGTGGTTGTTGTAGTTATAGAAACACTGATGCTTACTCCTTTTCTTTGTTTGCAGAAACACTTATGCTTACGCCTTTTATTCTCTTAGCCACGTACACACACCTTGTGTCGTCCGACTACCACATATATCACAAGGTTCAAGCTACAATGGAAATGGTCATACAAGGTGTGCATATATGGCAAGGAGGCTAAATGGAGGTATCTAGTCAAAAACTTTATTTTCATTACAAGGAATAATTCTTGCCAATCAAAACCACCACATATAGTACAAGTGCTACATGATCATCGAAAAGAGGACAATATTATTTCATTTGTTGCTTGCTCCAAATACAATGAAATTGTATCATTCTCATCACTATCATTGATCATCATATTTATTTGTGTGTAGTGGTTTTGTATTTAATTGTTTATTACAAATTTATTCTTTTTAATTAGATAAAGGAGTATGAAGAGCGCCGAAAAGACATGTAAGGAATGTCAAGTAGAGCGGTTTTTGTAGCTATCACCTATGTTTTTGTATACATGTAAAGAGCATTAAGTAATTTGATCCAATATATAACTTATTTGTAATTGAAAATAAGGGATCAGATGAACATAATTTGATGTTGCAGATACATGTGAGCCCTTTCTGTAGGACTTGGAAAATGAAAAAAAAAAATTTCTTCCACAGTTATAAATATGATATTCCTTTTATGCTTGCCGCCTTCTTGTATGTTCTTTATGTGATACATGAAAGTTTACATTTTTTCTACTAGCTATATATTCTTTGTGGTTATTATAGTTAATGTATGCAAACTTTAATCCATGGAATTCATTATGGTTGGGCTTGCAAAGCTTGCGATTATGACAATGATGTAGTTTCATTGAATCATTCTCATAATGACAAGTTTCGCAAATCTAATCATTGCCAATTCTCTGAACAAAAGTTTGCATACACGTATGTTAATTGAATCTTGTTTTCCATGCAATTGTTCTTTTCAAGTTTTTTTGTGCCCTCTCCTTGAAAGAACTTAGATCTTTATTGAGTGTTGGGTGGGAGTGTCGATTGTAATTTTAATCCCAACGTGTGGGAGTTATAGATATGTGCTTGTATTGTGGGCCATTCTTAGAGTTGAATGCAACCACCCTTAGATTGAGAGTTAAGTTCACTAATATTAGACATTTTGGTTCTTTTGAGATTTCAGATAGCATATGGCTCTAACCTACCTCAATTTTAAGTGATAAATGTGGAGTATCTTATTTCATGAAGTTGAGTCTAACATAGTTGATATACAAACATCAGAATTCTATTTTGTATGGTTGAATTTGGTTGTGCGATGAGGTCTTAGTTGAGATGAAAATTAATATGATGACTAATAATAAGAAGCTACCCAACTAGATTGAGTTACTAGTGAAGGGTTGATGATTAAGACATCTAAATTAGACGATGAACAAGGTAGGGCCAGTAATCTAGTCTTGAAAGGAAAAATTTGTGGAGTTGGATAACTTAGGGATGATTAGGCAAATCAACTTTTAAATGATTGAATTGTTACAATCAATGTCAAGTCATTTAGGTTAACAAATTTCTCCTTCTAAGTCTAGAACACCAGCCCTATGTTTGTCATCCTCCAATTTAGAGTTATCAATACTCGCCCCCATCACTAGTATTTCCACCTAATCGATTATTACTTCCTTATTATTGGCCTTTAGTTTGGTTTCTTTCTCAACCAAGACCTCCCCCACGAGATCAATTCATATATATATAATCCAGTTCTCATACTTGTATATTAACTTTGTTATACTCAGCTTCATTAAATAAGAATCTTCTCATTTATATCCTGATATTGGGGTAGGGTAGAGTCATATTTCATATTTGAGGTCCAAAAGGATCAAAATGCGTAAGTATGATAACCTAGCAGCCAATCTATGGGTAGCTGCATTCAACTGTAAGGGATGTGCATAGTATGAAACATGCGTCAACAGCATGCAAATGCCAAGTCTAAAATTGCATCCATTAAATCCAACACTCAAAAATAATCAAGCTCCTTTTGAGGTCGTGAAAATGCAATTAAAAAAAAGTAAACATTGATTCATGGTTATTAGTTATAATTATTTTTTATGTCAATTGCATTTTTGTTTTTAGGGCTGTCATAGAATTTATATCACATAATATAACTTTTAAAAATAATAATATCCAATAGTGCCATGAGAAACAAAATAAAACATACATTTTTTTTTAAAAAAAATGCCTACTTTTAAAACTGAGTATGAAATTATCTAGTATAAAGAGTGGGCATTTTTTTGTTATAAATTGAAACATTTTAACACCATTTTATTAAACAACCGATCTAAAAATGTAACTTTTAATACCGGTTATAGGTCCGGTTGTCACACCCTTATCTTATTTTCACTTATTTTAGAGTATTTGCGGAAAACGATAAGCAGTTCGGTGGGCAACACAGGAATAGCATAAATATACTGATATTCTGTGCACGATTACAAAAATTCCCTATAGGGGTTCGTACTTGATAATTACAATTAATATAGTCTCGCAGCGCTACGTGGGTCTCTAAACCCGTCCCAGGGAAAACGGAGACTTCTTCTAGTACACTCAAGATAAATCTTTACCATCATCAATCATGATTGCTATGTTCATGTACTATTATTTTAATGCAATTGCACATGTGCTCATCTTCATAAATTATAACCTACTCTCCTCTTTATATGGTAATGAAATTTGGCATATTTAATTCCACATTTTACACAATTACTAATACATTTTATTTTCAATTTTTGGAATAATGTGAATTCTGGCAGATTTTCTACCCTAACTTTGAAAAATCATAACTAAATGTATAGACATCATTTTGGAGTGATTCCAAAGGCTATGGAACCCTTGTTGAGTCTAATTTCAAGAAAAATATGAACTTTAGCCAGTTGAAAGATATCATTTACATATTTCATTTCCTTGACCGCTGCTCCAAAGACTTTCCAGATTTTCTGGGCTAACTTCAAAAATTCAGACTTCTCAATCCACCAGTCAAAATGGCTTATACTTCCTATCAAATTAAAGCCTGGATGTCTACTTTCATCCTGTAAAATTTTATAATTTTTGGACATCATTTGATCATCCAAAATCCCAAGACAATCTCACCGCCTCACAGGAAATTTCAACAAAAGTGTAATCACATTCTCCAAAATTTATCATTTTATTTTCTTTAATACCCCAAAGATATAAGAAACATTAGGGAATAAATTTGGGGCTCGTGCTAAATCGGGACTTGGCAGTCCACTTATTTCAGGCTTATTCACTAGCCTCCAATAGCAAAATTCGTGGTATTTCATTTCTCCCCTTGCTCAATAAATTCCGTCCTCGAAATTTGAACATTTACAACCTAGGAATAACTTCTTATCACTCTATCCATCCCTTTTTCATGTGCAGGCTCACAAACCGTGCAACATAATGATCAAATAGTCAAGGGTCACTACCCTCACTCCTCAAGTCACTACCCATCACATTTATGAATTCATCTGCTAGCTTATGGACATACTGGTCCACTAGGTCTTAGGCTCAAGCACATATAGTTATCATACTTCTGCTATGCTACTCTGATGTTTCATACTATTTAATATGTTATAGGTGAGACTACAATGTCTGCCCACACTTATCTTACTTCCTCAGTTAGATCCCATTAAACCTCCATAGTAACCCTTACTTGTTCCATAATTCAGTTAAGTTGGAAACGTTCAGGACCAATCATTATTGCAACCCTTACTTGTTCTGTAATTTGGATCAATATACCCGTAGGCACTATGCTTGGTCATGCTCAGTGTACCTATTGGCACTTTGTTCAAAGTGCCTATAGGTACTATGCTCGATGTACCTGTAGGCACCATGTTCATCAATTTTGGTAAGTCCATCCCCTGTTGATAAACCTAATCCAGGCCCAAGGGATATGGTTCATCAATTTTGGTGAGTCCACCCCCTGTCGGTAAGCCAAATCCAAGCCCAAGGGATATGGTTCATCAGTTTTGGTGAGTCCACCCCCTATCGATAAGCCGAATCCAAGCCCAAGGGATATGGTTAATCAGTTTTGGTAAGTCCACCCCCTGTCAATAAGCCCAATCCAGGCCCAAGGGACATGGTTCCTCTCTATGTGGCTGGCCATAATGCCAACACGTCTTATTTATAGAGGATCTCTGCTCGCTACTGCTATCAGCCTGATACCACTTCTTATCATTGCACCCCAGAGGGAACTTCCTGATTCTAACATTTCTGGAAAGAATTCCCACTGCCAGATGCACCTTAATGTTGTTTTTGGTAGCAAAGCTCAACATACGTTTCTCAATATATTGGCACTCTTTTACCGCTTTGCTGAACTCAGTAAAATGTTGAGAAATCAATTTTTCTTTGAATTCGAGTCTCAGCCCTTCAATCATCATAATGCATTCCACTCTTCGTTATCATTCAGTTTGTGGTATGATGAGTATCGCGACAGTCGAATATACAAGGCTAAATAATCATCAAAGCTCTCTCAGTTTGGTTGTTTAATACACAGGAACTCTTTTTCCTTTTATTTTTTGATAGTTGGGGAAAGTACTTCTCATTGAACTTCTCCTAGAATAATTCCCCTGTGATAGGAACATTTCTTCCCCTCAAGGTGAGATTTATTTCCTTCCACCAGCGATCAACATCTCCTTCTAACTTGCATATGGTTAACTGGGCTTTCACCTCGTCTGGACATTACAGCATATCGAATATCTTGTCCAAACGAGCCAACCAGTCTTCCACCATTTAAGGATCAAACTTTCCCCTAAACGTAGGCGGCTGTTGTTTACTGAATATGCTCAGTCAAAGTTGAATATCCACTTCAGGCTCTAGTGGTATATCTTCTAGTTGTTGTTCCTCCAGTATCTCTTCATCATTAACTCTCATAAATTTATCCAGACGATTCTCCAGATGATCCTGCCTTTTATGTACTCCTTGAAGGTTAACCCTTATTTCATTCATTGTTTATTGTTGTTGTTCTAGTATATCTAGTATTCGTTGTTGTACCGAATCTGCCTGAGACTCCTAGTCACTCGTCTTATCTAACGGAATCTCCTTTGGCTCATAGTTAGAATCCCACTCCTCTGGCGCATCTCTAATCTCCCTTACCTTTGTCACTCTTGGGGACTTCAGCCTCGGCTCTGGACCGTATACTGTCAGTCTCGACATGCTCTTCCACGCTGTGGAGCACATACGAATTCAACCGTGCCCGAAGTAATCAATCATTGGCCCTCTGTCTGGAACATGTTGGTTCACTGTCGTCTTGCTGTCACTGCTAATCACGATCATAGGCTTACTCAAACTACTCATGATGTCCCAGCGCCATGCAAAAAAAACTAATACCATCCTAATACCATCTTCAAGTGCACTAGTACCATCGATACTTCCATCTGGGTACTAATATCATCTTTGAGTACCCTGATACCGCCGTTACTTTCCTGATATCGCTCCATCACAAACCTATTCTCCTAGTATTCTTGTCTCTACAGACTACTACTTCTCATAAATGCTTTGACTAAGGGTACCCTAGTTCACCAACAAGGGTGATCCCTCATACTCCTTGCTCAAACTGCTTAAATTAAAATCGCTCACGATTCCTAACACTATGCAAACAAACCATATCAGTATACTATCATGTTGCTAGAACTGCCACTCTGTTAGAATCACTTAAGCTCCTCTAGAACCACTTTGGGCTCTAATACCAAAATGTCACACCCTTATCTTATTTTCACATATTTTAGAGTATTTGTGGAAAATGATACGCAGTTCGGTAGGCAACACAGGAATAGGATAAATATAATGACATTATATGCACGATTACGAAAATTCCCTATAAGGGTTCGTACTTGATAATTACAATTAATATAGCCTCACAGCGCTACGTAGGTGTCTAAACATGTTCCAGGGAAAATGGAGACATCTTCTAGTCTTTATTCCACCCTTACACTCAAGATAAATCCTTACCATCATCAATCATGATAAAAGTTCATGTAGCATTATTTTAATGCAACTATGTAACCCCCTCCGTAATTATATTTGAAATAAGCGATTAAAATGAAA
Organism: Inga laurina; assembly: GCA_963855925.1. NCBI lineage: Eukaryota > Viridiplantae > Streptophyta > Magnoliopsida > Fabales > Fabaceae > Inga > Inga laurina. Next base: position 55,000,808 of record OY979704.1, read on the forward strand.
TAGAGACCAATAATAATTAAAACTCATTTAAAATCCCATCCTTGAGATAGGGTTTTCAAAAATACCTTTTAAAATCTAGTTAACTTGATCTCATATTCACATTTCGAATACAATTACTACGCGAAGATAAATCACATTCATATAAATATCAGAGTGCACAATATAATCATCCCGGCAATCCCGGGTATATACCTTCTCTAAAGATACACAGGGCACAATTGCCCATTACAATTCTTCAAATGGGGATTACACAATCTCATCTCGAAGGAGTCCTGCCGCTCCCTCCATAAGCCACTTGCCCTGTCTAAATTATTGGTAAGGGAGGGTGAGATTCGAGAGAATCTCAGTAGGGAAACATTATCAATATGCAGGCAAGATAAGTGTTTAATGCATGACATGCTTGCATCACATAACTCATGTACACATACAATGACAAATCTATAAGCTCAATGATTCGAACGATACACATATGGCCATAGCATATATTGAAACATAGCTTTAAATCATTCATACATGTTCCATATAATCAAGCAAAGCAATAACATGCATCAACACATTAATACAGTTATCAGAGCATGCAGGAGATATAAGTTCCCTACCTCGAGTCTTTTCTCCTCGATTTACGTGCCAACAACTCGGGGCTTCACATTTGATCCTACAATGTCAAATGTACTATTTAGATACTTCCATAGTGTTTCTGGGGGTTATATGAAGTTATATGGAAAAATTACTAATATACCCCCGGGGACCCGGCCCGGCACTGCCGTACCCAGTCCGGCTGTACTTTTCTTAAAATTTTGACATGGGCTATTCTGACATATTTTCACCCAAGGAATCCGTTTCCGGACTCGGAATTATCAAATTCAATATCAATGTACAAATTTACCCTTGGCAGCCCCACTTTAAGGGTTTCAGGGGCGTTTTCGTAATTATGCTTTTTCGGCCTTTTCCGAAAAAGTGACCAACTGTAACCCCACCTAATTTTCGCTCCTGAACTCAATGGAACCATAAAATCATTGAAAATCCAACTCTAAGACCCATTTATAGCCATAACCGAAACATACAAGTACTCCGGGGAAAATTGGGGTTTTTTGGTTTCGGCTCCATAAACGCGTTCCTTTCTACTCCTAACCACTTTATTAACTATTCCATTAGGTTAGAACTACCATTTAGTATCAATTTGGGCAGCATAACAGCCCCACAAACCCATTTTCCATTTTTAGAACTAAAGACAATCCGGCGAAATTTCACCGATTAAATTGTCTATAACAGCCAGAATAGTCAATATGCAAGAGTTTGGAAATTACCTCAAGCTCCCACTAGCTTTTCCTTCTTGTGGCTGAAAACCCTAACTTCAAAACACCAAAAGAGGAGCTTCCAAACCTTAAAGAACATAAAGGAGTAGCTTAGGATCGGAGTTATACGCGTTAGGAGCTAGATCGTCGGAGAAATCGGCTTACCTTGTGAGATTTCTTCCTCTTTCTCTCTCTAAAGATCCCATATGCTCTCTCTCTATTTCAGCTGTTCTCAACGTCAGAAATGAGAGCTGAAGAAGATGAGAAGATATTTAATTCCATGATGATGTCATCTTTTATTGAGATGATGTCATAATTCCCATTTTTGGATTTTCTGGCAGATTTTCTGCCCAAACTTTGAAAAATCATAACTAATTCTAGAAAACTCAAAATGAGGTGATTCCAAAGCCAAATGAAAAATATTTAAGTCCTCTTCATAGGAAAAATATTGGCCATTACTAAAAATCACCACACAATTCCAGAATTACATAAAACTCATCACTGCCCCAAAACAGAGTTCAGTTTCCATCCCAAACTTTGGACAGTCATATCTCCCAGTTCCCAAAACGAAATGGCACAAATTATATGTCCATTTTAAAGCTTGAGATATGAAATATACGACTGGAAATTTTCAGAATTTTTAGACACCATTTGGTCATTCAAAACGTTCACACAAACTGACAGCCCAGAATAGAGTTTCACTGGACAACATTTCCAGTTTTGCAACCAATGTGTCCAATCCAATTTAAATCAATTCCAATGATTAAATACCACAACATGACACCATTTCCATCACAATACCCCATTCAATTCTTCCCTCTATTCTAAGTCAATTTGGATGTTAATCCACAATTGAACTCAAATACAGGGTTTTGGCGTTGCTCATAACACAAGCGACTACAATCCTCTTTATATTCTCTAAAAGGGTTCATTAATCACTAACCACGTCCACTTTTGTAGTCATTAACCCCTAATCACAATTTGGGATCTTGCTAAACCGGGGCTTAGCAATCCACTAATCTCAGGCTTATTCTCTAACCTCAAGTCTCAAAATTCGGGGTATTACAAACTAGATATGTGCTCATCTGCATAAATCATAACCTACTCCACTGGATGTCTGCTTTCACTCTATAAAATTTCATAATTTTTGGATATCTTTTGAGCATCCAAAATCCCAAGATAATCTCACTGCCTCGTAGGAAATTTCAATAGAAACATAATCATATTCTTTAAAATTCATCATTTCAGTTTCTTTAATACCCTAAAGATATAAGAAACATTAGGAAATAAATTTGGGGCTCCTGCTAAACCGGGGCTTAGCAGTGCACTTATTTCAGGCTTATTCACTAGCCTCCAATCTCAAAATTCGGTTTTTCTAGAATTAGTTATTATTCAACATGTTCCTTGAAAGTAAACTCAATAGGGTTCCATATCCTTTGGAATCACTTCAATTCAATTTTTCTAGAATTAGTTATGATTTTTAAAAGTTTGGGCAGAAATTTGCCAAAATTTTGTAAAAATCCGAAATTTTGAAATTAATTAAAGGAAAAGAGGAAATATTATAAAATATCATCCTCTTCCTTCCATCAGCCCCAAACTGACGTATTTTTGCTGAAAATAGATAGAGAAAGCTTGAGAGATTTTAGAGAGAGAAGGAGAAGAGAACTCACAAGGCAGGTCAATTTCTTCGGTGAATTTGTACCTAACGCGTATAACTCTTCACCCAAGCTCCTCTTTTATGTTATTTAAGGTGTTGGAAGCTTGAATTTTAGTGTGGAGAGGACTTAGGGTTTCAGCCTTGTTGAGAAAAGCTAGAGGGAACTGAAAGGTAACTTCTAAACCTTTGTATATTAACTATTATGGTTGCTGTAGGCAACTTAATTGGTGAAATTTTGTCGAATTGCCTTTGGTTTTAAATTTTACAAATTGAGTTTCCTAAGGGTTATGCTAACCAATTTTGGTTCAAATCCTAGTTATAACCTAATGGAATAGTCACTAAAGTGGTTAGGAATAGAAAGGAACGCGATTACAAAGCCGAAATCGAAAAACCCCAATTTTCCACCGAAGAGTTGTGTAATTTCAGCCAGGGCTATAAATGGGCCTCAAAGTTAGATTTTCAATGATTTGATGATTCCATTGAATTTAGAAGGAAAAATTAGGTGGGGTTACAGTTGGTCACCTTTTCGGAAAAACCCGAAAAAGCATAATTACGAAAACGCCCCTAAAACCCTTAAAGTAGGGCTACCAAGGGCAATTTCATCTTTTGGAAGTGAATTTGGTAATTCCGAGTCCAGAAATGGATTCCTTGGGTGGAAATATGTCAGCATAGCCCAAGTTAGAAATTCAAAAAAAGTACAGTCGAACCAGGTACGATTAGGCCGAGCTGGGTCCCCGGGGGCATTTTAGTAATTTTTCAATATAGACTCATATAACCCCCAGAAATACCATAGAAGTGTCTAAATGGTATATTTGGAATTGTATGATCGAGTGGATAGCCAAGCTGTGACACATTTTTAAGGCACGTAATCCGAGGTGGAAAAAGGTTTAAGGTAGGGGACTTACCTTATTTGCATATATTTGATATCTCTGTTTGTGTAGTGAGGTATGTGATTGATTTACTTGATTGTGTAGAGCATATTTGAATAAATGAAGATCTGTTTCTGTTTTTGCTGTGGTCATAATTTTGTTCCACAAAACATTGAGCATGCAGAAATATTATTATGGGGCATACATCTGGTTAAAGCTAACATGTTATACATATAGCATCTATCATGCAATCATTTTGGTATCTGTTTCCTACTAAGATTCTCTCGAATCTCACCCTCCCCTACCAACATTTAGATAGGTGAATAAGGATAGTACACAGAGATCAGAGAAGAGAACTACGTAAGAGGATTACAGTGGTGGAACGAAGATGAGAAGATGTCTCTCTTTCACTAGAATTGGCTTAGACACCTACGTAACCCTGTATGGTTACATTGATGGTAATTATGATGTACGAAACCCTATGGGTTATTTCTGTAATCATGCAAATATTATCAGTATATCTCTGTTATTCTTGTGTTGCCAGAACCACCACATTTACTCTGAGCAGACAATTTTATGGCCAAAATCCTTGCTCTGATACCAAAATGTCACACCCTTATCTTATATTCACCTTTATTTCAAAGTAATAGCGGAAAACGATACTCAATGTGGTGGGCAACATAAGAATAGCATAATTATACTAATAATATTTGCATGATTACAGAAATAGCCCATAGGCATTTCAAACACATACATGAGAAACAGAAAAAGATGCAACTAATCAATCTATGATCAGGAGGATCATACCCCAACATGGCCAGGTGGGTTGCGCCACACTGGTTGCGCGCAGTTAAGAGACTGGGCGTAAAACATGTGAGCTAAGGCGATGAGGCCTAATGAATCAAGTACTGTCGAAATGGACCAATAGGTCCTATGTTTGATTACACGCTATATACGATGTACTAAATGAATGATGAATGCTGAATAATATTTGAGAACTTTGATGAGAAAATGATGATTGCGTTGCATGATCGATGAGCTTGCATACTAAAGAGATAGATTGAATATGATCATTATGTTGCACGATTTGTGAGCCTGCACATGATAAAGGGATGGATTGAGTGATAAATAGGGATCCCTAAATAGTAGGCATTCAAATTTTGATGACGAAATTTATTGAACGGAGAGAGAAATGTAATATCCCGAATTTTGGGATCCAAGGATTAGGAATAAGCCTAAATTAAGTGAACTACTAAACCCCAATTTAGTAGGTGTCCTAAATTTATTCCCTAACATTTCTTATATATTCAAGGTATTAAAGGGAATAAAATGGTGAATTAAAGGGTATGGGAAATTTGTATACAAAAATGAAATTTGTTGAAGTTGCTAGTGCATGCTATTGCATTGCTTCCAATGAGGCAGTGTTGTTGTGCAATGTATTTCGTTGAAGAAATGATGTTAGAAAATTATGAAATTCTACAAGGTGAAAGTAGACATCCTAAGATTTCATTTGATAGATCATATGACTCAATTAAAGCTATATACAAAAAGTTATGAATTTTTGAAGTTAGCCTATAAAAACTGGAAAGTTTTTGGAACAACATTCAAAGAAATTAATTCTGGGAATTTTGTGCTTCCAACTGGTGAGACGATATATTTTTCCTTGAAATTAGACTCAATAAGGGTTCTATATCCTTTGAAATCACTTCAATTTGATTTTTCTAGAATTAGTTATGAAGTTTCAAAGTTTGGCCAGAAATCTACCAAAATTTTGTAAAAATCCGAAATTTGGAAATTAATTAAAGGAAAAGAGGAAATATCATAAAATATCATCCTCTGGCTTTCATCATCCCAAAACTTACGTATTTTTGCTGAAAATAGAGAGAGAAAGCTTGAGAGATTTTAGAGAGAGAAGGAGAAGAGAACTCACAAGGTAGGTCGATTTCTTTGGTGAATTCGTACCTAATGTGTATAACTCTTCTCCTAAGCTCCTATTCTATATTATTTAAGGTGTTGGAAGCTTGAATTTCAGTGTGGAGAGGACTTAGGGTTTCAACCTTGATGAGAAAAGGCAAAGGGAAGCGAAAGGTAACTTCCAAACCTTTGCATTTAACTATTCAGGTTACTGTGGGCAATTTAATCTGTGAAATTTCACTGGATTGTTGTTGGTTTTAAATTTTGGAAATTGAGTTGCCTAAGGGTTATGCTACCCAATTTTTGTTCAAATTGAAGTTATAACCTAATGGAATAGTCAATAAGGTGGTTAGGAGTAGAAAGGAACGTGGTTACGGAGCCGAAATTGAAAAACCCCAATTTTCCCTAGAGAGTTGTGTAAATTTGGCTAGGGCTATAAATGGGCCTTAGAGTTGGATTTTCAATGATTTGATGGTTCCATTGAGTTTAGAAGAAAAAATTAGGTGGGGTTACAGTTGGTCACTTTTTCGTAAAAGCCCGAAAAAGCATAATTACAAAAACGCCCCTAAAACCCTTAAAGTGGAGCTGCCAAGGGCAATTTCGTCTTTTGGAAATGAATTTGGTAATTCTGATTTTGGAAATGGCTTCCTTGGGTGGAAATATGTCAGGATAGCATAGGTTAGAATTTCAGGAAAAGTACAATCGGATCAGGTACGATTGGGCTGGGCCAAGTCCTGGGGTTATTTTAGTAATTTTTCAATATAGACTCATATAACCCCCAGAAACACCATGGAAGTGTCTAAATGGTGCATTTGGAATTATAGGACCGAGTGGAGAGCTGAGCTATGACAGGTTTTACGAGGCATGTAATTTGAGGTGGAAAAAGGTTCAAAGTAGGGGACTTACCTTATTTGCATGTATTTGATATCTCTGCTTATGTAGTGATGTATGTGTTTGCTTTACTTGATTGTGTATAGCATATTTGAATAAATGAAGCTCTGTTTCTGTTTTTGCTGTGGTCATAGTTTTGTTCCATAAAACATTGAGCATGCAAAAATATTATTATGGGGCATACATCTGGTTAAAGCTAACATGTTATACACATAGCATCTATCATGCATGCATTATGGTATCTGTTTCCTACAGAGATTCTCTTGAATCTCACCCTCCCCTAACAACAATTTAAACAAGTGAATACGGAAGGTATGCAGAGATCATAGAAGAGAACTACGTAAGAGGATTACAGTGGTGGAACGAAGACGAGAAGATGTCTCTGTTTCACTTGAATGGACTTAGACACCCAAGTAACCATGTATGGCTATATTGATGGTAATTATCATGCACGAACCCCTATGGGTTATTTCTATAATCATGTACATATTATTAGTATAATTATATTATTGCCTTGTTACCCACCACATTGCGTATCATTTTCCGCTATTACTTTGAAAAAAAGGTGAAGATAAAATAAGGGTGTGACACATAACATAAAGTTGCTAAATTTATTATTAAAATGAAAAACTCAATTCTCCCTAGTGACACGATCAAGAGTTTGTATCTTGGAGATGAAACTAAATTGTAGGAGCTACATCAATTAATCATTAAATCTAATAATACTTAAATTTGACCTAATATGGTGATTAATGTGTTAAAAAATATGCTATAATTTAGTTAGTTATGATTGTAATCACAATTCAATTATAATTTTATTGTGTTTCAAATTATGCAATTGCATTATTGATTATTGCTTTATTGTAATTCACAAGGGTTATATGCTAGGTTGTTAAACTCATGAGTTTGCTTAAATCATGACATGAATATAAACTTGGATCATAAAGCCACAAGAGTTTATCCTTATCTATAAATAGGTATTGGAGATATATGATTAAATAATTAAAATAAAAAATTGACAACAACACACTTTAAATATATTTCAAAACTTACACTTTCTCTCTTATTCGACACACTATCTCTTTTCTTCTTCCTCTATCATTCTTTTTCCTTCTTCTTCTTGAGCCAAATCGACTCTCATCCAAAGAGCAAAAGTTGTGGTGATAGAACAAAGTAGAAGATTATGAACAAGGTGACACAACTTTACAACCTTAAATTAGGGCAACTTATTTTTTATATTTCTAATTTTTGTATTAATATTTTTTATAGGCATAATTATCCTCCTATTAGAGGTAATATTATAATTTAAAGCATTGTTAGACATTAAATATACTCTCCGTTGGTTATTTTTTATTAATATTAGTTTATATTTTTTGGTTTTTTATTTTTATTTAGACCAAGTTCACATACACATTATGTAAACTGAGTCTTACTCAATCGCCTTGCTCAATTCAATGAATTACTAAGTTTTACCAAATCATTCACAAGTTAAACCACGGTTTGCAATTAACACGAGTAAGTTGACAAGGTAGGTTAGAAATACAAAAATGATATACTCAGCAAGTGAGCTTAAAAGTTTAACTGAGTTTGCAGGTAACACAATTAAGTTCAAAAGCAAAGTGACACAATTTTGTAAATTAGAAATATAAAAAAATAAATTTCGACAATAGTGATTATATGGGTTTACACATCAGTTACATGATATTCACGCACAGGACTCGTGATTATAAATATTTTCAATTAAAATTTACGTAATTTTCAGGATCAGATCAATGGAATTATTTATGTAAACAATTTTTCAATAAAATGTTGTGTACTTTTAGGTATTGACATGTGATTAAGCCAAATTAATTTAAGTTAAATACATCAAAGCATTAATCTTTGTGCATCGTAAATTTTGAGTTATTTTTTTATAGCCTAAAGATGCAACGATTATGCTATTGAATAACAAAACTAGGTATTAACCATCTTTGGAATCTTTCTTTATTTATTTATAATATTACAAATAATAATTATGACTCATTCTATTTTCGGCTTTATTTCCTGTGCAAATCCACGAACAAAAGTGTGGACACATTCATGCATATAAGCACCCCCCCCCCAACACACACACACACACACACAAAAACAAAAACATTATGGGGCCAATTCATTTGATCACATCTCTTTTTCTTTCTTTGTTTTCCCCCCTTACCAAACAATTCTAGCTAAAACTTTTCCAAAATATTTATTTTGAAATTGAATTTGAGCCGCGTCGAGCCCTAAATAGAAGAAAACTCTACAAACACCAACTATTTTCATTAAACCCAAACATATATTGAAACAGTTTTTTTTTTTTTTGGTCAATTGAAACCAATCACATTAAAAATCAAATATTGTAATTATGGATAAGAAAAAACCACATTGTCACTAGTGATTTGGTCAAGTGGAAGGAACTTATGAGAGGAGGAGGAGGGAAAGTAAAATTTTTATGAGTTAAAATTTAAGAAATTGAAGAAATGTGGTTATAAAATTTTAATAAAGACAAGATGAAAGATAAAAAAGCATGAAAATTAATTTAAAATTTTCAACCCCACTTCTATAATCTTGTTAAATTCAACTAATAAAAATCTTCCCCTCTCCTTCAAATCCCTCGTACCAAATAAGCCCTAAACAAAAGCAAGTCAAATCCCTGTTTTATGACCCTTTGAACGACCTGGTGTTCAATGCTTTTTCTAGATTTTATTACTAGGTATATGAGCATCCAACTGATATAGATCGAGGCTTTATGACCAAGATGCCTCTTTCCATGAGTCTTTTTGAGCAAGGTGAAATTCGAACTTAGTTCGCCCACTTTATAGTCTAACTAGTCCACCACTAAACCAAATATCCTAGGGCAAACCAAGTCAAACCTTTTCGATAGAAGAAATCGCATAAGGGGGTTATTTCTAATTGAACTTGACGGTGCTTAATTTGACCCAATTTGATGAACCCATGTCGTGTGAATTCACAAAATAAAACTAGCTTAGAAAATGTAGCATAGTAGCTCAACCTAGGTCGTTCTTGTGAGGAGATTAATTTCCAAGTTTCTAAGTAGTAAAGTGACAAAAAAAAACTTCAAGTTGTGAGAAATCATTTGGAGAAATTTCTTTTAAAACTAATGAAGTAATCTAAGCTAAAACGATATTTTTGTGTTTTTTTGGTTTTTAAAACAAAGAAGCAAACAAAATCGAAATTATCACTAGCAACAAGATAAATTCAATTAACTAGTATAACGATAAAATGGGATTCCCTTGAGTTGAGGTTTTAGTCTTCCTTGCTTGCTAATGATATGAATTCCATAATGAGTCAAGAGGATGAAACTAAGTTACCACTAGCTCCATACTTGCAATAATCATTTAATTCGTTCTACCGAAGCAATTAAATGAATATCACCAATTAATTCAGACTCAAGGAGATGAATAACTAACTTCCAATTCTAAATTGTAATTACCATTACAACAATTCAAAATATTCAGTTTAATCATTTAAATGCACTTAACCAAGTTGGAATAAACAATTTAACTTACTCCTAATATGAATCATACAAAGCTTAATTAATCAAATCCTAGCTCAACCACCAAGTTTATTCACTTGGCATAGAACAATATAGATCACAATTACATACTTAACCAAGCTACATAATCATGAACTAAAAAGTGAGCTTAAAAGAATTCCATTAAAGTTTAGAAGCTCAAACCATTACCCAACTCAAGGAAATCACCAAGATTTAGTTACTCATTAAAGAGGAGGAAGAAGCTTGATGAAGGAAAACGAGATTAGCCATGGAGATTAAAGGACCAAAACAGCTCCCTACAGCGTCTCTCTTTTTCTCCCGTTCACATTCGGTTGACTCACACTTCTTCAATTCTCCAATTCATTCCATGCGCTATCAACTTTTCTCTAGGTTCTCCAGCGCCTTCAATGCAGCTGTCACTCTCTCTTCATTCCCTAGGTCCACAATGTCGGTTGCTCTTGTTCTCTTTCACACTCTCCAGCGCCGCTTGCTCCCTATTCCCTCACCTTCATTTTGGTCGCCTCCTCCTTTTTTATATTTGCAGCCCCCCATCCTTCTTCAGCCGCCAAACCCTTTTTATTTCATTTGGTGCTTGGTCTCTATTCATGTCAACACCCGTTTCCATTTCGATATACAAAGAGTAATAGAGACCAAGTTCCACAAGTATACAGAAGAGTACATATATACTGATAAAGGTATTTGTTTACAGTCCAAAGTCAACCACACAGAATGCGATAATATACACCACTATTCCAAAATATCCAAAAGTATTTTAGACATAGACTATCTATAACCACGAACTTTGTATTTGCCTCGAGGCACATGCCAGTCACTTCCCTTGGTCTACATTCTTGCCTTTTGATCCACTGGCGCCCGCTGAGATGTTTTATTTAGAAAAAGGGGTGAGATTCCAAAGAATCCTAGTAGAAACATGCTATCGTTCATAGAAAATGCGAAAAGTAAATATGATATGCGACATGTATGCACCAATTAATAAAAAATATAAACACATCATCTGTATGTATACATGAGTAGGGCCAAGCCCCACTATTCTGCACCGGTTGGTCTTCCGCCAACTCCAGTGTAAGTGCCTTTAGCACTATTGGCCCCTCTCTGGGCAAAACATGTTGATTAATAAAACGCATTTACAAACAATGGCATCCACACAATCATATCACTATGGCATGATGTATGAAGGATAATGTCCCTACCTCGAAGTTCTATCGACCCCTTTTTGTGTGCCTTGTGAAACGTGTCGACTTTCAGCTCCTAATTCGGTCCTAAAATATTAAATGTACAAGAAATAGGTCATAACCCATCCAAGTATCATTTTAGACTCTTCCATAGTGTTTCTTGTGGTTATAATAGCCTATGGTGAAAATTTACCAAAATACCCCCGGGACCCTGGCCCGTCCCCGCGGTACCTGGCCTGATGGCACGTTTTTCCAAATTTTTAACTAGGGCTATCCTTACATATTTTCATCCAAAGAATCCATTTCTGGGCTCAAAATTACTAAATTCAATGCCAAATTACGAAATTGCCCTTGACAGTCCTACTTTTAGGGTTTTAAGGGTGTTTCCGTAATTATGCTTTTTCGGCCTTTTCCGAAAAACTGCCCAACTGTAACCCCACCTATTTTTGGCCAATGAATCCAATGGAATCATTAAATCATTGAAACTCCAACTCCTACCCCTAGATCTGGCCCTAACCAAAATTATGGAGTCCTTTAGGCAAAATCGGTGTTTTGTGATTTCGACTCCGTAAACGCATTCCTTTCTACTCCTAATCACTTTATTAACCATCTAATTGAGTTATAACAACCATTTAAACTAAAATTTGGCAGCATAACCCTTAGGCACACACTTTTCCAAAATTTAAAACCAATGGCAATCCGACGAAATTTCACCGATTAAATTGCCCACAGCAACCAGAATAGTTAATATACGAAGGTTTGGAAGTTACCTCAAGCTCCCCCAAGTTTTCCCCAAATATTGATGAAAACCCTAAGCTAGGAGTAGCTTCCAAACCTTAAAGAATAAAGAGGAGTAGCTTAGGATCGGAGTTACACGCGTTAGGAGCTAAATCGTCAGAGAAATTGGCTTACCTTATGATTTTTCTTCTCCTTTCTCTCTCTACAAGTCCAAACGTTCTCACTTTACATTCAGCTGCTGTGTGTGACGGAAATGGGCTGAGGATGAAGATGCACATGTGTTATATAATATATATAACATTATACTTTAATTGTTTAACAATTTCCAAAACTTTCAAAAATCAATTTTATGTAAAAAAACCCTATGTACGTGTAACCAAGCTCATTAATCCCGACCAATATTTTCTTCCTCTTGCATCATGTAGGAGACACCTAGGGGTCCCTCCCTATGGTCTCAATTGGCTTCACAACTTGTTTCGGTTACGTTTACACGTAAAGTCTCAATTTTGGTCAAAATTGCACTTTTTGCTCAAATTTTCCATAAATTCATATTAAGTTGACTAAAATATTCTAAATATATTTTTAAACTTTATTTTCCTTAATTAATTGAAATTAACTTCAATTAATTGAAAAATAATTTATTTTATGCTATTTTGGTAAAATTACGATTTTGCCATTATCTTTCTAATCCAATTTCTTCTCTTATTTTTCTTTGGCCAATTTCTATATATTTTTGGACCAAATATTTTCTCTAATATTCCTTAATTTTTGGACCTTAATATTGGGCTTTTTAAATTACCCAAATTAATTCCATAATTATTTTTGCCCAATTTCCATGAAATTGAACATTTATGAAATTCATAAATTCCAAATTCATGAATATTCACCATTTTATTGAATTTCCCAAATAATTATAATATATTTGGTGAATATAAAATTTGGGGTGTTACAGTTCTCCCCTACTTACACAAATTTCGTCCCTGAAATTTGCTACACTTATTCCGCCAAAAATTTCGGGTAACATTTTTTTACACTTTCCTCTGTTTCCCACGTAGCTTCTCTGGGTGATAACCCTTTCCAGACAATCTTGATGAATGGAATGCTCTTATTCCTGAGATGCTTCTCCTGCCGATGGATGATTCGGTCTGGTGTGACTTCGTAAGTCAAATCATCACGCATTTCTATATCTTCATACTCTATTACATGTTCTGGATCAGGTTGATACTTTTTCAGTTGGGAAACATGAACAGCATCATGTAGCCTGCTCAAATTCAGTTGCAAAGTGATGTGGTACTCACTTTGAGGTTTATCTCCTCTTTTGTGCATCAATAATGTCAGGATGATTAAATAGGAGTCTCACAGGAATTTCCATAATACCTGACTGCACCTAAAATCTGTGTTTCTCTATGCCAGACTTTGGCCCAATTTTCTATGCCATATAAACTCTTATAAAAAAAACCCTTTAATATGGAACTCATTACAATGCACCATCTTTGAGAGCCAACGCTCCTGTAGCTCTATTCTACAATTCAATGTTACGGCGACTGCACTTTAGGGTTAGTCGTCACGGTGGCTGCACTTGAGGGTTTATCGTCACAATGGCTGCACTCACGGGTTTATCGTCAAGGTGGCTGCACTCGCGGGTTTATCATCACAGTGGCTGCACTGTAGGGTTTAACGTCACTGTGGTTGCACTATAGGGTTCTGTACTCGGTGCTTCACACAGGTGCCCATACACCTGGTCAGCCCCGCGTCGGTCAGAACTTTCCTTAGGTAGCCCTTTCAGTTTAGATTTCACCGTAGGTAGCCCTCTCCGTTCATAACTTTCAATCTTTGTGGTCGCAATACAATTCCACAACTACGCTATGAAGGCAATATTTCCAGATTCCAAAGCAAGCTTTATTACCATCTACTCAAGATTATGGATGGGATAGTTCAATTCCTAAAGCTTCACCTGACATGATGCATACGCTCTCACTCGGCTTGCATCAATTCTCATCTCAATCTATTCCTGCTTGCATTTAGGAGTCAATTCCCTTCCCAATCCATGCTATCTGGCATTAGTGAAGACAACAATGGCCCACTATAGATCTGGGATTATTAATATTGGTACTTTAATAAATTTTTTTTTCCAGCTCTCTAAAGCTCCTCTCACAATCATCATCCCATGCATAATGTTGAGTTCTAAAAAATTTCAATATAAACATCTCATCCTTTTATTGTCACACCCCACACTTCCCCTGCACTTCCCATATCCAGGGACTACGAGCAGACTACGAGCGTGGACTCACCAAAATATCTGCGGCCCCTCCAACTCAACCGCAATTCTTTTCCCTCCCGTAGCCTCAAACACACAACCTTGAGGGCATAAGATCGAGGTCCTGAACAAGGCTACTATTATTGAACTACTCATAATAATCAACTGGACTCAGAACACTACGTATCACACCCACAATTTCTGGCCTTCTAAATTCAGTACTGCTTCCACTTTACCAGGATCCCTTGTTGAGCGACTACGTGGCCCATAAATCTTACCTCTGCAAGCCAGAATTCACACTTGCTCAAATTGGCATATTGCCTATCCCGTAATACGTTTAACACAGTTTTCAAATGCTTTTCACGTTTAGCCTTACTCCGTGAGTGTATCAGTACATCATCAATGAAGACTACAACGAACTGATCCAAGTATGGACTGGAGATTCAATTCATGTAGTCCATGAACACAACAAGTGCATTGGTAAACCTGAATGGCATCACTAGGAACTCGTAATGCCCATATCTGGTTCTAGAAGCAATCTTTGCTACATCCTCTGCTTTTACCTTAACTGATGGTATCCCGATTGCAAGTCGATCTTCGACAATACACGGGAACCAGACATTTGATCGAGCAAATTGTCAATTCTAAGGGACAGATACTTGTTCTTAACGGTTACCTTGTTCAGCTCTCGGTAATCGATACAGAGATGCAAGCTTCTATCTTTCTTCTTTACGAAGAGCACTGGAGCACTCCAGGGTGATACGCTAGGTTGTATGAACCCTTCCTCAGGTAGTTCCTCGATCTGCTTCTTTAGCTCTGCTATCTCGCTTAGTACAATACGATATAGGGTTTTAGAAATTGGACCTGCTCCAGGTCTCAAATCAATCGAGAGCTTCACTTCCCCAACTACGGTAGATTCGTGCCCCTCAGCATTTACCACTCAATTTAAACAAACTTCGGCCGTCATAATTCGAATGCCCTTAGGCGTAGATACAACTAAATTGTACGAGGATTTATGCATTGATAAACATAATCATCTCACAGTTGTATATAATGAATGAATGGCTTGCACCAAAATCATACATAACAATTACTAAACTGCCGTTCAAAGAAATCATACCTTGAATCAGCTCCGGAGACTTTCTGGCTTCTTCCTGTGTCAGTGTATAAACCCTGCCAGAAGCTTTAGGTCTTGTCTCGTGCTGCTGCTTTTGTGGACAATCCCTGGCCATATGTCCCGGCTTATTGCACACAAAATAGACAGGTAGTCTACTCGAGTCTGGCCTAAATGGAATTCCGCTGCAAGATCTACTAGGGTGAATTGGCTTCTGGCAACGCCAACAAGTCTTGCTTCCAGAAGAACTTTGGCCTCCTCAGCCCTCAGATTGATTTGGCCTCTTAGGATCCCCTCCGGAATATCCACTCTGATCCTTTTGCTTTTGCACAGAGCTACCACTCTCAAAACCACTACGATTCCAAGTCTGTGTTAACCAGCTTGTCAGACGTTTCTCGATGTATCAACACTCCTCTGCCGCTTTGCTAAATTCGGTGAAGTGTTGGGAGATCAGCCTCTCCTTGAACTCAGGTCTCAGCCCCTCTATCATCATATCTGAATTTCACTCATCATTGTTGTTTAGCTTGGCATATGACGAGTAGCGTGATAGTCGGATGTATCAGGCCAGATAGTCATCAAAACTCTCCCGATCGTGCTGCTTGATGCTGAGGAATTCTTTCTCTTTCTCTCTCTTAACAGTTGGAGGAAAGTACTTCTTACTAAATTCCTCTTGGAATAGTTCCCATGTCATCGGAGCATTCTTACCCTTCAGGATGAGGTCCATGCCTTTCCACCAATGATCAGCATCACCTTCCAGCTTGTATATGGCTAACTGAGCTTTCACCTCATCTGGACATAGCAACATATCAAAGATCTTGTCCAAATGAGATAACCAGTCTTCCACTTGTTGAGGATCAATTTTCCCTTGAACATAGGTGGTTGCTGTTTACTAAATCTACTCAGCCAAGCTTGGATATCCACCTCAGGCTCTGGTGGTAGATTTGCTAGCAGAGGTTCTTCATGGATTTCTTCATAATTCCCCTACATGAACTCATCCATGCAATTCTCCTGGTGATCCTTCCTCTATTGTACCCCTTGGAGGTCTACTCTTATTTCACTCATAGTTTGTTATAGTTGTTCCAATAAATCCAGGATTCATTGCTGGATAGGGTTAGGCCTTGGTTCTCCCTCGTTGGTACCATGTCTACCACGCCCTCGGCCTCAGCCTCTACCTCGACCTCTACCACCTTCTCCTAGCTGTACCATCTCCATAACTCACTATTTCCCTGCTGTCATGCAAACGAAACCATATCAGTATACTATTCTGATAATGTCAGAATCGCTTATTAAGCTCTGTCAGAACCGCTTATTAAGCTCTGTCAAAACTACTTAAGGGCTCTGATACCAAAAATGTCAACACCCGTTTCCATTTCGATATACACAGAGTAATAGAGACCAAGTTCCATAGGCATACAGAAGAGTACATACATACTGATAAACGTATCTGTTTACAGTCCAAAGTTAACCATACAGAATGCGATAATATACACCATTATTCCAAAATATCCAAAAGTATTTTAGACATAGACTATCTATAACCACGAACTTTGTATTTGCCTCGAGGCACATGCTAGTCACTTCCCTTGGTCTACATTCTTGCCTTTTGATCCACTGGTGTCCGCTGAGATGTTTTATTTAGAAAAAGGGGTGAGATTCCAAAGAATCCCAGTAGAAACATGCTATCGTTCATAGAAAATGCGAAAAGTAAATATGATATGCGACATGTATGCACCAATTAATAAACAATATAAACACATCATCTGTATGTATACATGAGTAGGGCCAAGCCCCACTATTCTGCACCGGTTGGCCAACTCCAGTGTAAGTGCCTCTAGCACTATTGGCCCCTCTCTGGGCAAAACATGTTGATTAATAAAACGCATTTACAAACAATGGCATCCACACAATCATATCACTATGGCATGATGTATGAAGGATAATGTCCCTACCTCGAAGTTCTATCGACCCTTTTTTATGTGCCTCGTGAAACGTGTCGACTTTCAGCTCCTGATTCGTTCCTAAAATATTAAATGTACAAGAAATAGGTCATAACCCATCCAAGTATCATTTTAGACTCTTCCATAGTGTTTCTTGTGGTTATATTAGCCTATGGTGAAATTTTACCAAAATGCCCCCGGGACCCTGGCCCGGCCCGCGGTACCTATCCTGATGGCACGTTTTTCCAAATTTTTGACTAGGGTTATCCTGACATATTTTCATCCAAGGAATCCATTTCCGGGCTCAAAATTACTAAATTCAATGCCAAATTATGAAATTGCCCTTGGCAGCCCTACTTTTAGGGTTTTAAGGGTGTTTCTGTAATTATGCTTTCTCGGCCTTTTCCGAAAAAGTGCCCAACTATAACCCCACCTATTTTTGGCCATTTATTCCAATCGAATCATCAAATCATTGAAAATCCAAATCCTACCCCTAGATCTGGCCCTGACTGAAATTATGGAGTCCTTTGGGCAAAATCGATGTTTTGTGATTTCGACTCCGTAAACGCATTCCTTTCTACTCCTAATCACTTTATTAACCATCTAATTGAGTTATAACAAAATTGGGCAGCATAACCCTTAGGCACACACTTTTCCAAAATTTAAAACCAATGGCAATCCGGCGAAATTTCACCGATTAAATTGCCCACAGCAACCAGAATAGTTAATATACGAAGGTTTGGAAGTTACCTCAAGCTCCCACAAGTTTTCCCCAAATATTGCTGAAAACCCTAAGTTAGGAGTAGCTTCCAAACCTTAAAGAACAAAGAGGAGTAGCTTAGGATCGGAGTTACACGCGTTAAGAGCTCAATCGTCAAAGAAATTGGCTTACCTTATGATTTTTCTTCTCCTTTCTCTCTCTACAAGTCCAAACGTTCTCACTTTACATTCAGCTGCTGTGTGCGACGGAAATGGGCTGAGGATGAAGATGCACATGTGTTTTATAATATATATAACATTATACTTTAATTGTTTAACAATTTCCAAAACTTTCAAAAATCAATTTTATGTAAAAAAAACCCTATGTACGTGTAACCAAGCTCATTAATCCCAACCAATATTTTCTTCCTCTTGCATCATGTAGGAGACACCTAGGGGTCCCTCCCTATGGTCTCAATTGGCTTCACAACTTGTTCCGGTTACGTTTACACGTAAAGTCTCAATTTTGGTCAAAATTGCACTTTTTGCTCAAATTTTCCATAAATTCATATTAAATTGACTAAAATATTCTAAATATATTTTTATACTTTGTTTTCCTTAATTAATTGAAATTAACTTCAATTAATTGAAAAATAATTTATTTTGTGCTATTTTGGAAAAATTACGATTTTGCTATTATCTTTCTAATCCAATTTCTTCTCTTATTTTTCTTTGGCCAATTTCCATCTATTTTTGGACCAAATATTTTCTCTAATATTCCTTAATTTTTGGACCTTAATATTGGGCTTTTTAAATTACCCAAATTAATTCCATAATTATTTTTGCCTAATTTCCATGAAATTGAACATTTATGAAATTCATAAATTCCAAATTCATAAATATACACCATTTTATTGAATTTCCCAAATGATTATAATATATTTGGTGAATATAAAATTTGGGGTGTTAAAATTCACATGGTCCCCTCCTTTTCCTTTGGCCTTTTAATTCGGTCCACCTCCTCTTCACAATAGCTTCCTTCTTTTCCTTTAATTACTCCCATTGGTCCAGCCCATTTGCTTCTTTTCTCCTTCAACCAATTCAGCCCAGCTGTTTTAATTCAGTCTAGATGTCATGCTCTTCCTCTTGTTTCGTCCTCTTCTCACTTAATTCAATTCGGTCCACTCTCTTATTCGTTGGTCAGCACCTCCTCTTCTTTTGTTCATTTTGGTGCTTCCTCTTCCTGTTAGTTAGCAGCTGCCTCCTTTTCATTAGCCGCTTAGCCCTCCTTCTTTAATATTCGATTCGGTCAACTCCCTCCAATTTCTTATTCAACAATTTTGGCTCATCTCTTCTCTAACTCTCCCTTTTATTTCGGTCCAATAGCTGCTTGTCCTTTCTTTATTATTCAATTCTGCATTTTGTCCATTTCGGTCCAGCAATTCTCAATTCTTGTGGTCCAATTACTCTTTCATTTCAGCAGCCACTTGCTTTCTCATTTCATGTGGTCCCCCTCCTTCCAATTTCTTCAATTGTCTTTAGGTTAAAATGAGTTGTGCCTTGTTATCACCTATAAAATTTGATTCATAAAGGTAATATCTTTTTATCACAATTAAAGAATAATGTTTAACACTTGATTATGCCTAAAATATTCAATTAAGTCCCACAAAAACCTAAGATTAATTAATAAAAATATATAAATATTGAGCTCTATCAAGTGGGTTATTTCTAATTGAACTTGACAGTGCTTAATTTGACCCAATATTTACCAAATCCTATTTAAGTATTAGAAGAAAAAAGGAGAGGGGGGCCGGGGGAGTGGGGGGACCACATTGCATAACTATTATTAATTCGACCTAACAATGATCGAATATGACCAGGTGTCTATTTGGGAAACTGTCAAACTATAGTTTTAAAAGCCATTTTTCACAAGTCGAGATAAAACTCATCTTATATACCTACCTTAAAATTTGTAAAGAAGCACTTATAAAAAGCTAAAAAGTATATCATTACATATTTATTTATGTTTGTGTCTGATCAAAAGTAAAAACACTCACATAATTCAGTCCATTGTACCTTGCTAGTGTTTGAGAGATCATAAATGGACAAATATACTTCAATAATGACACATGATAGTCGATACTTCGTTGTCCTTATATATATATATATATACACACACTTGTGTAAGAAGACGGCTCACCATTCAAAAATGAATTTTAAAAAATAAACAATTCAAAATTTGTGTAAAACAATGGTTGTCACTAATTTGGAGCATATAGCTTCAGATAAGTGGATAGCTACAACAAGTGAAAAATTCCTTTTAAAACCAAGGTATTAAAACCCGGACCGGGTATTGAATCGGTCGGGGTATTGGGTTAAAGGTCAATGGGTCAGACCGGGGCTACATCAGAGCCAACCCGGTGATAAATTGAAAATTTTAAACTTATAATATGAAATTTTAAAGGAAAAATTAAAAAAATAAATTTATAAATAGTAAACCAGACCGGACCGGTTTACCGGCCAGTTCGCCGGTTTCCTGGCCAGACCGTCTGATCCGGTTACATAACCCTGTTTAAAACACATATAATTGTACTTTATGTCTCTCAGGCAAAATAAAAAGTCTATCGTGCATTCTTACATGCATACTCTCAATATTTCAAATTTATTTCGTATTATAGTAATGCTTCTGAATCTGATGAGTGTCCAAGTGATAGAAGTTTGACCTTTTAAAGAAAATAATAATAATTGCTCCTTCTATAGGAATAAAAATATTATAAACTTTGTATAAGTTAATTTTGAATATGGTACAAATTAGACTGGTCATTGAACCAATCCAAATACCTATCTTGATTAAATGATGTAATTTTACCAGAATATACAAAAGGTTCATATACAACTATGAAAAAGGTAATATTTAAATATATACATATATACATATATATATATATATGGATGAAAATGGTGCGTTCATATAAATCACATATTCCTCAAATTTTATTTATAACGTAGAGAGGAAATTTTTTTTCTATCTTATTTATAGGGAAGAGACAGAAATTTTTTATATGAATGTATAATTTTACCCATAATTTATTAATGTATTGATTTTGTTCCCATGGGATGTAATATATATTAAATATGAGTAAAGTTGGAGAGTTGTTAAATTTCAATGTGGAGTTAATAAAGTTTAATGTTTTTCTTGATATGTGTGAAATATAATAAAAGTGACTTATAAATAGGATCGGAAAAATATAATCCAACAAAAAAGAGTTACTAAAATACAAATATAAGGGTTACTATTTTCACTCAACTCAAAATGAAGTCATTTCAAGCTCAAGAAAGTGAGGGGGAAACAAAAATTCAAACCATCCAAAACTCTTTACCGAACCGGTCAGGGGATGGTTCACCAATTCACTGGTCTAATTAGCCAATCTGAATTGAGTTTTAATACCGTAATTTTCAAAACTACAAATGAAAATTCTTCTTCAAAAAGGGAGGTACCAAACGCTTATGGTCACATGTTCTTCGCTGACCACAAATTCCAGTACAATGAGGAAAACGAAAAAAATCATGAACACGTAGAGATATTTTTCCCTTCCCTTTCTTATTTGAGTTTATTGTGTAAATGGTTCAATGTTTGTTTCCTCTAAGCAATATCTTGGTTCAAGTGTAATTAATATGACTTCCAAAATAGGGGAGAAGGCTACATTAAACTCTGTTTGTGACCAAAGTCTCTAAATTTTCTAGTAAAACAAAACGAGATGTTCCATTAAGATTACTCCTCTCTAATGAGATAACATTTTGAACAAATGGCAATAATTCTGACAGAAGGAATGGCTAGGAAGCAATAATAATTAATTTTTTTGGATCACGTGTACAATAAAAAAAGAGAACTTTTCACATCTGCAAAAGAATAAATATATATGAAGTCCAAAATTGGAAAAAAAAAGATGTCTTTAAAATGATCACTATTTGGGAAGCTTCATGGCTGTTTCTAGTTTCCTAATAAAGTTCAGTTACTCAATGTGCATACGCATTTGTTCTTAGTAAGCTTTCCATTTGTAACCTATTTTTCCCGTACCTTTGGCCTTTTCCCTTCAAAATACATATCATACACATGGTACATCGTCAAAAAATAATTCAAAGACATTTCAAATTTTAAAAAAACAGTAATATTCAAGAACAAAATGAATATGAGTCGACCCAGAATCTAGAGAGTAGCTCCCTACTACTCCTCAGAGAGAGACAGACACAAGATTATGTATCAGATAGTTATACCTTCATCTATACAGAGAAATTGATAAAGAAGAATATGATTATTGTTATTCCAAATATATTCTGAACGCCCAACTCTTATTTCATTTCTAATTTTGGAATATTATTATCAGTTTCCAATAAAAACTAGTATGGGTACTATGCATTGTACTGAATCTGAAAGGTAAATAGTATTATGCATATTTCATGACTAGTGCATAAGTTATCAGTGTTTTTCTATTTTACTATGCACTGTGATAGTTTAGAATAACTTATTTTTAGATAATAAGTGCTTATAAATCGTGATTTACAGTATATGAAATAAGTATATGAGAGGAGTTTTATCTCGACTTACGTAATAAGTATTTATTGACTCCCAATAAGTAATACCAAACACACACATAAATACATATATTTATAGATAGATAATTATTTCATGGCTTAAAGTATAAATTTGCCTCGAAATTTTTCATTGAGAAGCAATGTTAATCTAGAAGTGTTAAAATAAAACAATTTTGCTCCTTACCAATTTTCTTAACATTAGTTTTTTAACAAGATGGAACAACGTTACCACGTTTTGAAAGTTTTGGAACAACATTGAATCCGAAAAAACTTTCAAAACAACAATGCTCCTGAAAGAGAACTTATAAAACAAATTTATACCTTAACCCTATTTTTATTTTACAGTGAGCATGTTAGATGTTTAAAAAATATTATATAATACTTATTTTTGTAAGTGTAAGAAGTTTGAACCCATAAAAAAAAAAGTTACTCATAAATACCCACCCATGAGATGAAACAAAAGAATTTTCCATAGAAAGATTGATATGAACATTAAAATAAACTTTCAAATGCAAAAAGCAAACTCGATAAAATATCAAAGGTGGGGAATTTTGTTCATGTTAAGGCAGTGAAGTTGCTCAGGCCCTTCCAACACATCACTTTCAGCTCAGAAAACACACAAAAGTTGAGATGAAGAAGGAAACTAATGAAGAATGCGTAATAAATGCGCTACGGTGGCAGCCCATCTCCCTCTCCCTCTCTCTCTCTCTGAGTCGCCGGGTCAAAGTCTCAAGAAAGGAATTCAGCCATCAAGTGGGGCCCACGTCCCCAATCCCGGAATTTACGACTGTGTTAGCTCTCCTAACCACTCATATGTAATTTGAACGGTCTAAATATGAGTTTTTAAAATTATATATTTTTTAATATAAATTATTTTAATGGATATAAAATCTAAAATTAAAATAACTTTTTAATTATTATTCTTTGAAAAAATTATTTTTTATTTCAAAAACCAGCATTTAAAAAAAAAATGTCAAATTTTGATCGTCTAAAATCAAATCTGAACAACCAAAATTTAATAAACTGAAAGAGCTAAACACAATGCTTGACCCTCAAACCAAGTTCAAACCAAAATGGTAAGCCAATTCCATAACGTAACCAAAGCTATCTATCTATATTAGCTGTGTTTAGGACAAGGGTAGCAAAACTCAAGCACATTAAATGAAATATATATACTCCATCCGATCTTATTTATAAGTAATTTTCTCTTTCATAGGGTTGATCCCTCTTATAAATAACTTTCACTTTTTATCTGAAAATGTAAGTTTTTTTTTCTTATTTTATCCTTATTAAATACATATTCTCTGTCATATCTTATAATCATTATTTCTCATATTTTTTATCTATTCTCTCTCCTATACTCTTTTTATAAACAGGGGCATATATGGAAAAAAATGATATTTTTAACACATTTATTGCTTTTAACTACCAGTTCGTTTTGCGTAATTAAAGAAAAAGTTGCTTATAAATAAAACCGGAAGGAGTATATATACATATATATATATATATATATATATATATTAATCAGATAACATATAATTCTCAAATATTGTGTCCAAATCCCATACCATCTCCTATAAATACCACCCCACGAAGCATTAATTTGCATTGAGATAGTAAGCCATTGAGAGAGAGAGAGAGAGAGAAAGTAAGTGTTCCTAGAGAGATGGAGAACTTGAACTTCCCAGTTATTAGCTTGGACAAGATCAATGGTGATGAGCGCAAGGCCACCATGGAGAAGATCAAAGACGCTTGTGAAAACTGGGGATTCTTTGAGGTATATATATATATATAAGAACTTTCCCGGCTTTTTTGTTTTTAAAGTTATTATTAGATTTAGATCTCTGTTTCAGTTTTGTTGGGTTTTTGTCTGATTTGGATTTCAAATCAAAAACTCTGTAGCTGGTGAATCATGGAATACCACATGATTTCATGGACGCTGTGGAGAGGTTGACCAAAGAACACTACAGGAAATGCATGGAAGAGAGGTTCAAGGAATTAGTGGCAAGCAAAGGGCTAGACGCTGTTCAAACCGAGGTCAAAGACATGGATTGGGAAAGCACCTTCCATTTGCGTCATCTTCCCGAGTCAAACATTTCTGAGATCCCTGATCTGACCGATGAGTACAGGTATAATAATATAGCAAAACTTCATTCATTCAATGGACATCCCACATGCCTTTTATGAATTTATGAATATCCCTTGTGAAAGTGTAAACAGAATTCACCAAATAACAAATATAATTGACCCCAGAAACAGAGAGAGAGGTCCCCCATGTGAACAGAAATACTTCCCACACCTTGATGTGATTTGGTTATGATTGATTTTGAGTGCCTAACTATAAATCACTATTCATTATGATTTATGATGCAGGAAAGTGATGAAGGAGTTTGCTGTAATGTTAGAGAAGCTAGCAGAGGAGCTTCTAGACTTGCTATGTGAGAATCTTGGGTTAGAGAAAGGTTACCTGAAGAAGGCCTTTTATGGATCAAGAGGTCCAACTTTTGGAACCAAGGTTGCAAACTACCCTCCTTGTCCTAAACCAGAGCTGGTCAAGGGTCTTCGTCCCCACACCGACGCCGGCGGCATCATCCTTCTCTTCCAGGACGACAAGGTCAGTGGCCTTCAGCTGCTCAAAGACGGCCAGTGGATCGATGTGCCTCCAATGCACCACTCCATCGTCGTCAACCTCGGCGATCAGCTCGAGGTAAAATTAAATCATCCACTCTCATGTCGCTCTGATAACACAAACACATAAACACAATGAAGTGTTAAAGCAAGGAATTACTCACAATCACAAGAAAACATTAAAAAAAAAAGGATTTATTCGTCCCAGAAATTTCATCGAACACCTTATCTGCAAACCAAAGTTTTCCATGAATACACGCAGGTGATCACAAATGGGAAGTACAAGAGTGTGGAGCACCGTGTGATCGCACAAACCGATGGAACCAGAATGTCCATAGCTTCATTCTTCAATCCAGGAAGCGATGCTGTGATCTACCCAGCTCCGACATTGGTGGAGAAGGAGAAGAACGTTGAAGAGTACCCCAAATTTGTGTTTGAGGATTACATGAATCTCTACGCAAGGCTCAAGTTCGATGCCAAAGAACCAAGATTTGAAGCTTTTAAAGCATCAAATGTGAATCTGGGTCCAATCGCAACTGCTTAAGAAGAAGGAACTGAACTTAATAAACTGTTGTTTTACATGAAAGATAATATTATATATTACCATAAAATTAGGAAGATTCTAGTTTGAGAAGACGATATCTCACACTGGATATTATCTATTATAGTTTTACTCAGCTGAATTGTGGGGGTTGTGGAAGTTGTTTTCTGGTTTCTTGTATGAAACAAAAAAATTCAGTTTATAAATTTTAAGAAATATATTAATAATAATTTATTAGCATAAACTGTTTTTGTCTGTCAGATTTCTTTTTCTTTGTCTCGCTGTGCGTGTACGTGGGACTTGCCTGGAGCGTTAGCCTATATTATACAAGTCAAAATACAAAGTCATGAGTATAACTAATTTATTGAAAATTTTATTATAATAAAAAATAAATTGACCAATTTTATTCTTTTATTCTGACTATTCACATATAATTTAAAATAAATTTATTGCTGCCCAACATATCAATGACACTCATGCAGAGAAAAGTGACTATTACAATTTACAATTACAAGTAGAATAGCTAAATTGAGTAAATTAGGGATATTTTTCTTAAATATTATTAAATTCATATATGGATTTTTCTGTAAAATTATTAAAAGGATATTTTAGTTGCAAATATATTTTTGGGTTTACAAGTTTATTAAAAAAATAAATAAAAATTGAAGGAATAACAGCAAATTTTTATGTTTGGAAAAAGGCCATATAACATCTAAAATATATTTTTTATTTAACATATTTTGAAAATTTTGGGAGAAATCTATGTGAATTATTAAAATAAGTTTTTAACAATACAAGATATAAAGATTTTCTTAATTGTCTCCCTCTTTCAGTTAAATAATTTACAAAACGAGCAAGAAAGTAACATTGATTAGAATTTATTGCGAAGGAGTTTTGGTTCTAAAAGCTCTTACTTTAATAATTTATAATTTATAATTATGGCACACACACATACATATACATTTAATAATTTGAATAGATATTTGCAAATTATTTTTTTAAATAAATATTTTTAAAATTAATTATTGATTTTTCAACCAAATTATTATTCCCAATATATTTTGATAATTAAAAGTGTACAAAATATTATTTAACTAACACAAGTTGCTCTTGTCTTTTTGCCTTTATTACATTTGCTTTTCTTTCAATAGCTGGATAACAGACCCACCGGGCTTTGGACCACTCTACAAGTCATAACACGAAGCCATTAGGTATGACCGATTTATTAAAATTGTTATTATCATATAAAGAAAAACCACAAAGAAATTAGCTACTTAATTTATTTTGACTATTCTAGTTTGAAATTCAATCCCTTAGGGATGTGTATAGAGAGGATTTCATTATCAGCACTAAAGCTCTCTTGTGAAGTCTATGATACAAAGGGAATTAATTACTAATACCGGTTGTGGAAACCCTAAGCTTATTTAAAAAAAAAAAAAAAAAAAAAGCAAATACAGTAGGGTGATTGTGTAAGATAACGAGCATAAAATAAATTTCATAGATTTTTTAATCAAGTATATTAAAATTACATCAGCAACATTTGTACAGGTCATTTTTTCAAAATAAAGTTTCAATTCTTCAATCCCTCTCTCTTCATTGGTAAGAGCATTCTTCTTCTCTAATTGTGGGAGTCTTTCATCTTTATCATCTTCTATGATATGTGCGACCGCTAGAGGAGAGGGAAAGTACAGTTTAAAGAAGACGAGTTCGAAGGCTTCATTGCGGTGGACCAGAGATTCCAAGCGAGATGGTGAATCTTGAGTTTTAAACTTCCAATATTGCGAATCCATTTTGGGCTAGTGACAGATTTTTATTTGATGGCTTTGTATAGATCTGGCGGAGTCCTGCTGAGGCAAATTTGGTGATGTCGTTTGGTGTTGCCGGTGGCTAATATGCCGTTGCTGCTAGTGTTGGTGCTTTTCACCTCGCGACAGTAGTCGTGGTTCTTTTAAATTTGCTCTTAGGATAGTTTTTATGTTTTAATACTACTAAAGAAATACTGATGTATGACGGTTATTATTAATAATAAATTACGGTTTGGAACTGTCATATATACAAGCACTATATATGCTAGGTATAGAAACAGTTCCAAACCGTGATTTATTCAATGTCTATTATAATGATATAATATCCGTTATGTATTGAGGTTTAGTGAGACTATGATATGCGCAATTTTTTGATAATAAATAAGGACTTCGGTAAGCAACAATTATAATATTTGGTAATACTTGCATAATATATTTGATCTTTTTTAGATAATATTTGAGGTTGATTATTTAACCCTGTATTACAAATAAAAAATTAAAAAAATAAAATGACAATGTAAATAAACAAAAAAAAAAAAAAAAAAAAGCTATAGAGATGAAGGATCGACTACATCATCATATTCTTCCTTCTCCAATAATTTGTCCACCTTCTCATTAAGGGAGCGAACGAGAGAGGTTAGTCCATTCAAGCATTGGTCCATATGTCCTTGCTCTCTCTTGTAAACCTTGACTATACGTTGGAGATCATAGTTCGTGTGGATAAGCCCTTCAATGCTTGTCAATGGAGGGAGATCATCTTTTGGTTTTATCCCCAAGGAGATCAAAAGATGATGAACCAGAAGGTCTCTTATATTTGTCCATGATATCGATGAAGAACAATAGTCAGAAATTGGATATGAGAAGTTGAAATAGAAGTAGAGAAGTGGAGTTTAGTTTTTGAGCATTAAAATAGAAAGGGTTTCATGGATTATCATACTGTTGAACGCGTCTTTTATTATTAAAGATAATTTCTTGTTAAAATTAAATAGAAGTGGAATGGAAAGTGTTTCATAGATTATCGAGCATAATGTGTTTTTTGAAATGAAAAGGGTTATAGATAGAGCCAAACATCTTTGTTTAAATTACTATGGTTAAAATAAGTAACGATTATTTACTAATAATCATGAAATATCAATTGATTTTTTTTTTTTTATATTTTTGGGCTAATTTGACCTAACAATTAATTTTTTAATATTAAAATAAACAAAAGTAGTTTTCATTCATCATCGTTGTTGTTGTCCTCCTGCTCCTGCCCCTCGCCCTCGCTTGGCACATCATCGACATCTGAGGAAGGAGATAAAGCATCTGACTAGAAGGGATCATATACAACCCCATTATAATGAAGGATGAGGTTCAACTTTCTATTTAGATTTTTAGTGTATGTAGTGAGTAGCCTTATGGAGCGGTCAAAGCTCTCCAATGTCTACAACAAAACCTCCATTTGAGAAGGAGGTAGAGGAGGAGGAGGAGGTGATAGTGGTAGAGGAGGGGGGAGCTTGTGGAGGAGGAGGAGCTTGTGGAGGAGGAGCAGGGTGAATGAAAGGAGCTCTCTGTCGTCTGCCAACCATAATGAAGGAGAGAAGGATGAGACCAGTCGATGAAGAAAAGTAATAAGAAATAAAAGGAATATGCCAGTTTGAATAGAGTTTGAGAAAAGTATTTAACTAAGGAGAAGTGGTATTTGGTGTCAAACCAAATGAGGTTATGAAAATATATTTTCTAAATTTATTCTTTACATGATGGTTGTTTCTTATGAAATATTATTTTTGTCATTTATACTTTATGCTTAATTGTTATAACAATTATGTTTTTATTTCTGCTGACATAAGGTTCAAAGACAAATGGCTTGTAAGTGTTACACAACGACTGTTTCGTAAGAACTCTCATTTTTTGTCACAAACATATGACGATTAATAATTACGACCGATATGTTTTTATTTTCATTAATATCAAGTTGGAAGATAAATCATTTGTAATTGTTACATGATGATTGTTTTATATGAATCGTCATTTATGTGATTCAATAAACCGTTATATTTTTATTTAACCCTTAAGTTTTAACATTATATATTCTTATGTGACCTCCACCTTGACATACATTATGTCTATTCGTTATAATCATTATTTATTGAGTCCTATATATTCGCAAATCTATAGCGATAAAAAACGGGATGGGATGGATAGGGAAGTTCAATGAACCATATCCCTTGTTCCAACGTGCGTTTACCGGAGTTTTTATGTCCATTATTTTGGTGGTGGCACATGGCTAGCTTCGTGTGTTTTTAATTTGGGTTATGGTTTATATCTTGATGGCATTGTTTTTTCTTTATTTTCTTTGAGACAAGAGTTTTGTGTTATTTGGGAGTTGGTCTTTTTATGTTTTATGGACTTATTGTAATCTTATTTCTTAATAAAAATGCTTGTTCCCGGAAAAAAAAGTATTTTTTAGTAATATTATTGAGTAAATTATTGAATTTTTATTAAAAAAATATTACAATTTTATAAGCTTTTCTTATTAAATTATCACAAGGATATTTTTTCCAACCATGCATTAAAGCAATGTTTGGTTTAAACTAGGATTAAGGTGCAAATTTATTGCAGAAGTGTTTTTTTTTTTTTTACTAAGCAAAGGCATCCTCCTATTAGAGCTAATTCTGTTCGAAGCACAATCAGGTATTAAATATGAGCCCAAGAAGTTTTTATTGAGGAGCAATGTTACCCTAGAAGTTTTTTTTAGATTCAATGTTGCCTCGAAAGTGTTAAAATTGAGCAATATTGCTCCTTATTGTTAAAAAGTCATTGGTTGTCGTCATTTTTTTAATGGTCAAGTTAGATTTTTAACGCAATGGGGCAATATTACTATATTTTGAAACTTCTGAAGTGACATTAAATCTAAAATTTTTTTTGGAGTAATATTACTCATCAGTAAAAACTTCCAAAGTAAATTTGCACTGTAACCCTTTAAACAATGTAAAAAAATTCTCGTATTGTGGTATATAGAAATATATATGTCCTCCTCTCTTTAATGTAAAAGATAGATAAATAATTTAGAAAAATGAGAAAATTAATTAAGTTAATTATTTGTCAAAAAAAAACTTGTTGATTTTTTCTAAAATAACCTCTTTATTAATTTGTTTTGAAATACCCCTTAATAAAGGTTTCCTAAATATCATTGTAGTCTTCTTTATAAATCCAATTTGCTTAATTCGTACATACGAAGAAAAGTTAGTTTATTCATTAAATATACCCTAAATTGATACATTTTTTCAATTTTCACTACTACAAAAAGGATAAAAGGTGGCGCACATTTTGTGGCACTTCTTTAAACAAGTGCCACAGCTTCCCTTTTTTTATTTTTTACCTATATAATTTTTTTTTTGGGTACCAGCTGTGGCGCCTAATAGATTAGGCGCCACAATTTGGGAGGCCTAGTGTGACGCCTACCTACATAGGCGCTACACTTGATTCCACGCAAGCAGCTGTGGCGCCTGGTGGGTCAGGCGCCACAGCTGCATCAAAGATCAGTGGTGCCTAAGCATTAGGCGCCACACAACATGATATATAATATATCATGTTGTGTGGCGCCTAAATATAGGCGCCACAGCTGATGCCGATTTCTTAAAAAAAAACATTTAAATTTCAAATGGATAATGTATATCTCTTAATTATTTCATTTCCCGCGTAGTAGTCCCGTGTCTGTCCCCCATTCCTTCTCTTTTTGACTACTACTCCACTTTAATTATTCAACTACTCTCTCATCCATTAAATTACTTTCCTTTTCTCATCTTCTTAGTGGATCCGTCGGCCCTCTCCCTCCATTTCTCCTATCATCTTCATACTAAAAAGCAAACCCACACGCTCACTCGTCACTCAAGCTAGCGTCACCAACGTGGTCTTCCATTCCCTGCGCTGGTCAATTAATAGATTTGTAAGAAGAAGACTGTTTCAATCTAGGTTACTTTGTTTAAATTTTTTTTTAGTCAAGATAAACCGTAATATAACGTCTGCCTTTTTGTTCCTAATTTAATAAGAAAGAGTGAAAACCTAGCTTATTTCGTTTGCCTTTTTGCTTTGTTTAAATTTTTTTGCCGACAAGCTTGAGTTTTTTTAGTAATCTTTTAATTTACTTAATTAGTTGTTGATGTACTGTGTTCACATATCAAGTTCTTGTATTGTGATATTTTTAATGTTAGCTTTGGAGAGTATTAATGTAAGAACATTATTGTTGGGGAACTTGAATTTTAAATGTGAAAATTATATATATATATATATATATATAATAGGTTGAAATATAAAATAGAAAGATTGACAATTTGTTGAGATGATAAACACGAAAGCCACTCATTTTATATAAAGCTTCACAATCAGGAAGTATAAAAAAGGGCCACAGGAAAAAAATAGAAGAAGAAAAAAGAAAAAAAGAAAAGAAAAAATAGGACCCTCCTGTGGCGCTTGCTGACACAAGAGCCACAGGAGACCCCCCACTTGTGGCACTTCCTCGAACAAGCGCCACAAGAAGGTATTTTTTTTAAAAAAAATTTAAAATGTTGTGGCGCTTCCAAGCGCCACAGCTTTTTTTAGTGGCGTCCAGATATGTGGCACTTCTCTAGCGCCACAGTTAATACAATTATAAGCGCCACAACTTTACCTTTTTATAGTAGTATTTACCTTCATTTATAAATTATATTCTCAACCTTCACTCTCATCCTTCTCAACAAGGTAACGGCAATTTAGGACTTTCCCAGTGCTGTGGGTCATCGTTGCGCTAACTGTTTGCTTCTTTTTTTTTTTTTTTGATCAAACCCTTGGCCCAATTGCCCATTTTACTCTAACTTCCATTTGCTTTTTCTGTACTCCGGTGCCTGGTTCTTCTTATGCTTTTTCTTCTTCTTCTTTTCTTTTCTTAAAAAAGCTCACATATCCAAGTAAGCAACTTGTCCCTAACCCTAACTTGCCAAGTCCGTGCCAAATCAGCATTTGAAAACGACGTTATTGATATGTAGGCAGAATTGATACCATTTACCCTCCCTCCTAGTCCTTGTAATATTACAGGGCCAATGTTTTAGATGGAGACAAATTATAAGGACCAAGATCAAAATGAAGGTTAAGTATAAGATCAATAATGTATTTAAACCTAACTCATTTTTTCATTACATTTAATAGGGCAAAATTATAATACTATTATTAATTATTCTCTTAGTAGACTTATAATAAGGACTAGTTTTTTTTTCCCCAAAAAACTGGACTTAAAAAAGGGCTAGAGTGGTATGTTCAATAACCAATAGTCACTAGTACAGAAAAGGGTTTTTAGACCGTAACATTTAAACCGGTTATATCGGATAAGGTCTAAAAAATATGACCGGTGGCATTTTTGTAATTATGATGAAATATTAAGACCGGTTATTAATATAACCGGTCTTAAAAATAATTTTAAGACCGGTTACAAAACAACCGGTCTTAAAATATATACAATAAAAAAAATAAAAATATGTGATATATTTTCTAGACCAGTTTTAAAAACAACCGGTCTAGAAAATATTATCTGAATTAAAGACAATCATAAAAATAAAATGTTTATTATTTTTAAGACCGGTTGTAAATTACAACCGGTCTTAAAAATTCAAAATTTTAGACCGGTTATTAATTAATAACCGGTCTTAAAAGTTTCAATTTTTAAGACCGGTTATGTATTAATAACCGGTCTTAAATATATATTTTAAGACCGGTTTTAAGATAGAACCGGTCTTAAATATTAATTTTAAAACCGGTTGTAATTGAAAACCGGTCTTAAAACTGACCTAGATTTCAAAACCCACCTAAATTTAGCTCTGAAATTTCATTTCAAGAGTCAAGCACATCAGCGAAATCCCTGAGTCTATTCGCGGCAGCTCCTCCTTTCCCCTTCTCTTCTCCGTCTTTAACTTCGCTGCCGTCAACGGAGATTTACTGTTGAATTCATTGTCGGAAGGCTATCGTCGTTTGTTCCCTCCAATTGGTTTCGTTCTCAACCTCGTTTTTATTGTCAGGTTTGTGTTTCCATTTCGTTTTTGGGTTTTTCATTGAAATTGTGAGATTACTTATTCTCCATTTTCTTTGTTCGATTCCTGTAGCAAGTGGCCAAGGACTGTTCAAATCCAGAGGAATAAGAGGATCCTCAAGCTCAAGCAAAGGTTTAAGGTACGGTTGTATATTTTGGTGGTTTTCCTCCGATTGGTTTATACATATTGGATTAGATGTATTTCAAACAACTAAACTAATGACTAGTATCATTTAGAATGAAGTTGCCAAGAAAATAAGAAAGACGGAATTATTTGTTCACTAACTCTGATTGAATTCAACCTCTCAATTGGGAAATCACAAAATATAGTTTCAGCCTTAAGGCTAGCTAGCAAGTAGGTGGATATGATGTTGGCTTCTATCATGTTGCTTCTCCAATATGTATTGGAATTTGGAAAATTACACTTTAAAACCCTAGGGAGAAAGATGTCAAAATAGGATCAAATCTGCAAACCCAATTCAGGACTGTGAAATAATATAATCATCACTTTGAAGTTTCTGAGAACTAGCTTGGGATTACATTTCGCAATGAAATCACCTAAATGTCTTAATTGTTGCCATTTGATAAATTAAAGTCATTACTTATTATAGTTCTATATATATTGAATATAGATGATATTGTTACCATCTGAATAAATCTTTATTACTCATGACCAGATTAATTGCAATTAATCATTCCTCCTTCAACTTGTGCATTGCAATTATTTGTTTATGTTTGCATAACTTGGAAATTGCCTTTGTAGATAGTGCCGTGATATAACAATAAGCGCCGTGTTATAACAATAAGCGCCGTGTTATAACAATAAGCACCGTGTAGCAAAATTGCCTTAAATAGTGTTCTTAAAGTGTTTTTAGACAATGAGTCATCCTAGTGAGGGTACTCCCGATCCAACTAATCCAAATCAAAGCGAGCCTAGCAATGCTCCGAGTCAGGAACACAATGAGCCACGTAACCAGCCTAGACGAAGGGTTAGGAGAGCCACCCGATTGAGAGACATTCATCTCAATCGGAATACCGGGGGAAAGATTCCGATTGAGTTTGATAAATATTGGAAACCAATCAGGCCTAATGCCCAACGGTATAGGAGTTTTGTTGGCCTCCTAGCACGCAACAAGCCTAGCATCTTGATAGAGCAGTGGAGAAATGTCGATAGAGGTGTGAAGCGACATATTTGGGAAACTATCCAGCTCACTTACGACATTCCTGAGAGTGAAGTCTTGTATGACAATACAATGACGTATTGTGATGAACGCTGGAAGAAGTTTAAGACAAATCTAGCCAACAATTACATGCATATCGAGGTGGAAGAAGGTCAGCCTCTTCCTAATCCGTGCGAGCAATATTCTTTTATTCAAGAACAGACTTGGCAAGAATTTAGACGGCTTCGGACTACTCCAAAAGCATTGGTGAGTTGTTGACTTATTTTGCAATTGATTTGCTTATGAATTATGAATTGTCTTTATTGATTTACAATAACTTAATTTTGATTTCTTATTTGCAGGAAAAAAGAAAAAAGGCCCAAGAGAGTGGTAGAAAGAATGATTGCCCCCATACAATGTCTCGTGGAGGGTATGCGAAGGCCGAAAAAGACTTGTTGGTGGCCAAACGGAAGAGATTGGAAGAAGCAGCTCAATCCGATCCTTTTGTTCTTCTTTCTCCACCATCTCCGATACGTCGAGAAGAGAAGTGGTTGTTCGCTCACCAAAAGAGGAGCAAGTCTTATACGAGTGAACAATCTCGTGTAGTCGATGAGAAAATTGTAAGTATTGTTGTTAACTTGTTGTTATTAATTATTTAGTAAACAAATTTCATTACTAACATTTGTCATCTGTCTTATAGGATGAGCTTAAAAAAAAACAAGCCGAGGGATCGTTTAGGTCGGATAGGAGGAATGACATCATGACCGTAGCTATAGGAAAACCTGAGCATCCCGGCCGTGTCAGGGGGATTGGAGGAGGGGTAGGCATAAGGGATTATTTTGGAGCATCCTCACGCTGTTCCTCACCATCTCCGATCCTTTATCCGATCCTTTTGTTCTTCTTTCTCCACCATCTCCGATACGTCGAGAAGAGAAGTGGTTGTTCGCTCACCAAAAGAGGAGCGGTTCTTATACGAGTGAACAATCTCGTGTAGTCAATGAGAAAATTGTAAGTATTGTTGTTAACTTGTTGTTGTTAATTATTTAGTAAACAAATTTCATTACTAACATTTGTCATCTGTCTTATAGGAGGAGCTTCAAAAAAAACAAGCCGAGGGATCGTTTAGGTTGGATGGGAGGAATGACATCCTGACCGTAGCTACAGGAAAACCTGAGCATCCCAGCCGTGTCAGGGGGATTGGAGGAGGGGTAGGCATAAGGGATTATTTTGGAGCATCCTCACGCCGTTCCTCAAGTGGTATGATGACTAGGGAGGAGATGGAGTGTATATTGGCCACTGTGAGGGCGGAAGCTAGGGCCGAGGCAGAAGCATCATTTGATGCATGATTTGAAGAAAGATTCAGCAAGATGAAGGAGGAATGGATGATCATGACGAGCACAAGAGAAGCAAATACCAGTGCTCCCCAGGCTCATTCCTTAAACCCTAAACAAAGTACTAAAGGGAGTTGCATTGGTCAATCATCAGAGGGTCCTGGCGACCAAATTGGTGAGCCTTGTGACTTTTTTGTGGAGGATCCTCTGAGACGATTGGTTGCACGAGGGAGCGTGCACAACTTGTGATCAACTGTCCACCACCAAGAAATAAAGGATGATCAAGTCAGAGTGCCAGTTGAAGAGGTGATTGTTGCAGATGCACCTTTCCCTATCCCTGTTGATGACTTCAATGTTATGGGCGATGTCATCAACTCTTTCATCTTGTGCCTAAAGAACCTTGTTTCTGATCGAGCTGAGGAATCCCCTTCTCCACCTCCAACTCCACCTCCACCTCCCTCTACTCAAGATGTTTCATGGCCTCCATTGAATGTCATCCAGCAAGTGATTCTGATGGCATATGATACATCTTTTAGAACAAGAGATTGGCCTACTGAGTCAGTTGTTGGCAAGTCAGGAGCGCACTGTTGTCTTGAGAGGGATGATTTAATATCCCTGGTAGCTCCTCTACAACAGCTTACGATTTCGATTGTCCAGCTCTTTTTGATGTAAGTATCTTCTCAAATTGGAAGTTAATATTTTACAAATCATGCCGTTAAACTTTGATTTAATGTCCCTGCTTGAATTATTGTAGGTTGATGCATTGTAGGTTGGTTGACTCTGAAAAAACCGATAAATTTGGACTCCTATGCCCAGTTCAACTCTACGACAAAGGGACCACTTCTTCTATCAGACACACATACTTATCGCACAGGCTTAGTGAAACCTCAATTGAGTGTTTCTTGGCTCTATATTTGCATGGGTAAGACAAATTTATATTTCATACTATACATAATATTTTATATTTGCTTAAAAGTTTTCCCTTTTTTCAATGATCATTGACAATTGGCTATTTTGTGCAAGAGGAGTTATTCTGTCATCCTCTTATGCTCCCTCCACCTCAGCAAGCCAACTAGTGAATTGAAGAAAAGCTTGAACTCGTAAGTTTTCTTGCATTATTAATTACCTTTCGTGTGCAAAATTTATGGAATTTGTGTAAAATAAGTAACCTTTGTGATTTTGATGATATAGGGCTATGCGGACATTCCTACACACTGCTTGTGGTAGGCCTAGTTACATATTGGTTTGTTTTAATAAGAATGTATTCAATAATAAGTCATGCTTTAATTTTATACTTGTTTTAACGATATCATATTATTTTTCAGACCCGTAGGCAACCACCGGGGTCCAACTTGTATGGGATGTATATTCTGAGGCACATGTATAATATTATTACCCTAGGCACGAACAGAACTTACTGAAGAGGTAATGCATATATATATATATATTTCAAAAATTTTGTACTATTATTTTTTTAAGTGAATTTAATGTTTTGCCTGGCTTTGGTGTTTCAGATGTTTGAACTTGCTGACCCTTTTCTAGAAGAAGATATTGAGCACATTCGCAAATGTTGTGCTGAATTCATTTATGAACTTTTACAACAATGAGTTCTGGTAAAACTGAGGAAT
Organism: Inga laurina; assembly: GCA_963855925.1. Classification (NCBI taxonomy): domain Eukaryota; kingdom Viridiplantae; phylum Streptophyta; class Magnoliopsida; order Fabales; family Fabaceae; genus Inga; species Inga laurina. The sequence continues at coordinate 55,038,630 of OY979704.1, forward strand.
TGTTTTCTGTATATTGATGAATTGACATGGTGGTTAATTGGGTGCAAATATTGTTGGTTGCATGATTTGACATGTTTGTTGGTTTTAAGATGATTGTTGTATATTTTGATGAGTTCACTAGCTTGTTGGTTGCATGATATATATGACATGGTTGAATTCATTTATGCCTACTGAACATTGTAAGTGGAACTGGTAAGTGGAAGAATAATGCAAAAGGAAATGGTAAGTGGAAAGTTAAAGCAAAAGGACATTGTAAGTGGAAGCAAACTGAACACCATATGACACTTAACAAGTATGACATTGCAGATAGAAATTCAAGGATGCGTTCTGGTAAAAACCTAATCACACACATTTAAAAAAAACAAAATATAACACTTTTAAGACCGGTTATAAAAATAACCGGTCTTAAAAGTAATTTTAAGACCGGTTGTTGAAAAGAACCGGTCTTAAAATTAAAATTTTTAAGACCGGTTAGTGTTAAAACCGGTCTTAAAATTACTTTTAAGACCGGTTATTTTTAACAACCGGTCTTCAAATTTCTCTAAAACCCCTTCCACCAGAGGTCTTTTAAGACCGGTGGTCATGACAACCGGTCTTAAAATTGTTACTTTTAGACCGCTTATTAATATAACCGGTATTAAAAGTTTGACTTTTAAGACCGGTTTGAAAACCGGTCTTAAAAATGACATACTTTTAAGACCGGTTGTATCAAGACCGGATCTAAAACCAGTCTAAAAAGTCGATTTTAACCGGTCTAAAAACCCTTTTCTGTACTAGTAAGTTATAGTTTGAAGAAAAACTTTTAAAATTGTAAGACAAAGTGGATTGAAGTCTTTAGTTTATAATCAATAAAGTATATCCTATAACTAGCTTTTATATTTAGATCATATTTATTCTCCTTTCTTATTTCTCAACATTAGTTGTATTCAAGGGTTTAAAAGGCATTTCACTTTCACAAAGTCACTTTATATATATATATATATATATATGGTAATAGACGTGAAATATATTCTACTAGTAGTATAAACTAATATTTTATTAAGTACTCACATAATAAACCAACAAATTGTTGGCAATGTATTGAAACCCAAGCCGGACCGGATGGTCTAGTCAGCTAGACCATCGGCAGGAGTTACGGATGGCTCATCTTTCAGGCGAAAACTGTTTGGAAGGTTAGATTAGAATGAGCTGTTGTTTGGCTGCTTTTCAACTAGGATCCTTTTTTGAGTTAGGAACCATTTCAAATATTCAATAACTAGACTGTCTAAGAACTTCTTGAGAGTCATCATCTTTTAGCACAAAAATAGACTAGGACGAAAAGCCAATGTCCGAGAAAAAGAAGAAGAGAAGATGTCGATCGGATAGAAAAATAAATAAAAAAGAAAGAAATATAACAACAACAAGAACCACTTGTAATAGGAGGATAATATAATTGAACTCGAGTTGACAAACAAAAAGAGAGCGGCAGTTGGGTTTTTATTTTTGAAGAAAGAATGAGAGATGCTGAACTATAAATTTGAAAAATATAGGAACAACAGGGGATGATCAATTAAGTGAAATGGTCAACATTTACAGATAATGCATTCTTATATAAAAGATCATCATTAGAAATAGAAGGAATACATTTACTATGTTTACACTATAAATCAGGATCAGCCAAAGATTATCCTTTCACTAGTTGTTGTGGCAAAGGTTATCCGCCATATTAGGGGTCATTTCCAGCTTTCCCGGCAGTCAGAATCTTGCTATGGCAAAGACCTCCAACGGCCCCAAACTCATGCCCCTCTAATCAGACTTCTATTTCATACTCAACAACGGTGATGACTCTTCAATCTTCTTCATACTCAGTGTCACTGGACCTAGGGCCATTTCCACCTTCCATGCGCGGGCGACATTTCGTGATCTATGACAGAAATGGATGGGCAGTGAGCTTAGAGGAGCGGCCAGAGTAGATGCTAGAGTAACAAACGCGCGAGACGACTAGGAATGGGAAATCGACAAATGGAAGAGGGGAAAAGGGTTAATAATGGTAAGGATAGTGTTGGAATATTGAAAAATTGTCATAGGCAATATAGTCACAATGGAACACAAATTTTATCTTACCTAAAAAAAACCTCAAATCTGGAGCTTTCACGAAGGAGGGGAGGTGACACTACAAGACAACAAATTTTTACCTCCCCTCACCTCCCCTACTTCCAACCAAACAAGATTTTTTAGTTTTCAACCCTCACCTAATCTAGAAAAACCCCAAACCAAACACGCCATTGGACAAAAGTAATAGAGGTAGACATTTTATTTTGGCAGGGGAAGCATGTAATTACCCATTGACCAATGAATAAAAGAGTGCACTATCTTAATATTCCTTGGAGGGTTAAGAAGCAAATTTATCAATACAGTTTCAAGAAAAGAGCATCTGGCACAATTATATTTTAAAGGAGGCAAAAATACACATAAGGTTTTAAAAGTGAAGCATCCAGCACAAAACCTTTAAATTTGACCTAACTTCGTTAGTAGTTTTCTTCTCTTATAATTTAACGCCGTTAGGTTAAATTTAACGGTTTTGTGCTGGAAGCTCCACTTTTAAAACCTTATGTGTATTTTTGCCCCCTTTAAAACATAATTATGCCAGGCGTTCCTTCCTTAAAACTTCGTTGGTAAGTTTGCTCCTTGACCCTTACTTGGATAAAAGAAGGGAACTAATATGTAGCCGCTTAAGTTTTCATCTTTTTAGGCTTGAGATGTGACTTTTCCTCGACTAATGTGAATCAGTTTCAAATGTTTTCGCGAATAAAAAAAATCACTTTTCTATGTTATCGTCTAGTATTGGATTCGATGTTCCTGGTAACTCCTCCTAACACAAATGTCTCTTTTAAGACTCAAACTCGAGACCCAAAGGGACCAAGCAGAGCCTTATACTGGTAACTATTTTTAACGAAATAGTTGTATTTCACATTCAAATTATTTTTAATAATTAAAAAATTATCACCTTTCTATTTTCTTATAAATTAAAAGAGTGTTATTCTACTTTGCAATGCCTACTATTATATAACAAAACTTATGTGTAAATTAATTCAAATTTGGTTGAAAATTTTCTCTTCTTTTTAGTACCATCATAGTTTTTATCTAAGACTTCTTCATCTTTATATTACTTTTAATTACTTGTTAGTAATTTTTCCCATCCAAAATGCAAAGATGAGCTGGATTTTAATTTTAAACTTCAATCATGTAACTATAGTTAGGTGTTACCAAAATATTTTATATTTATCACTTTATATTTATGTTATTATGCTTGTACAATTTTCTTTGGCAAATGTATATATAATATTATTTTTATTTAATTTTATTTAAACAATCCGACCGACGGTTAAACCGATCCGACCTAAAGAATTGAGACCCACTCTCTTTTTTCGGCTTAATGTCTAGTCCAACTTTTAAAACATTGGTCATTGGTTAAAGTGGTAAGTGCACTTTAAACTAGATTAGTCTCAAGTCTAACAGCGGGAACCTTGATTAAATTAAATTAAAAAAGGACTTATGATAAATTGATAAAACAAAAAAAAAATTCTTTATATTCAGTGAACAAGATGATTAATACTGAATAAATATAATAATAATTCAAAATCAATGAACATGTTAGTTCAGATTATAAATGATGATCCAAAATCAATCTAGAAAACGATTATTCTGCATAATACATTGAATATAATTATAGCGTTAGTAAATTATTTTATAATTAAAAATCCTTCTTGCATAGAAAAATGAATTGTAAGAACATTATCTAGTAAAATTTTGAAATTATAAAAATAGGATTTAGCAAAAAAATTATTTTACTAGATAATAAAACACAAAATTCAATACAAATCAAATATTTTACATCAAAATAAAATATTATTCAAAAATAAAAAATTGGAAAAAAGAATATATAATTTATACAAATTATAGGGAAAATCACTGACAGGTCCCAAGGACCCAAAACAACCACAAAAAGGACCCAATCCAAATTCTACTACCAATAAGGTCCCTAGGGACTGAAATGTGATTAAGTGGGAATGTGAAATGACTATGTTGCCTTTAGAATTTAAAACAGTGTGTCTTCAAAACAATCTTCAAATTTTTCTTCGCAAGCTTCAATCTGTATCTTCCCCTCTCATTCATTGCGCCCTTCGCTCGTCCGTTCATCCATCGCTGCTCCGAACCCCCAACGTCCATCACTCCTCCGAACCCCCAACCTCCATCGCTCCCCCGAACCCTGAGCCTTCGTTGCTCCTCCGAACCCCCAACCTCCATCACTCCTCCGAATCCCCAGCTTGAACAACTGCTTATTTGGTTGTTAACAAGCTCTTCTGCCATTTTCACAAGTCCATGAATCATTTTCACAACTGTATTTGGATACCTCAAGGAATTTTTTAATTTCATAGGTCTCAACTTTCACAACTGCTTCTTTGGTTTTTAACAACTTCTTGTGCCATTTTTACAAGTCCATGAGTTATTTTCACAACTGCATTGTCATATCCTGAGAAGTTTATCAGTTTCACAGGTCCGAGCTTTTACAACTGCTTCTTTGGTTTTTAACAACTTCTTGTGACATTTTTACAAGTCCATAAGTCATTTTCACAAATGCATTTTCATACCCGAGGACTTTATTAGTTTCACAGGTCTCAACTGTCATAACTGTTTATCATAATTTTAACAACTTCTTGTGCCTATTTTGACAATTCCATGAGTCATTTTGGCAACATCGTTGGTATTTACAAATTTCACCAGTCCCTAATTTGATAACTACTTATCAGAATTTTAACACCTTCTTGTGCTTATTTTTGACAAGTTCATGAGTCATTTTGACAACATCATTTTCACTCACTGAGGTATTTACAAATTTCACAAGTCCCTAATTTGACAATTGCTTATCAGAATTTTAACAACTTCTTGTGCCTATTTTGACAAGTCTATGAGTCATTTTGACAACATCATTTTCACTCACCAAGGTATTTACAAATTTCACAAGTCCCCAATTTGATAACTTGTTATAAGAATTTTAACAACTTTTTGTGCCTATTTTGACAAGTCCATGAGTCATTTTGACAATATCATTTTCATTCACTGAGGTATTTACAAATTTCACAAGTCCCTAATTTGAGAATTACTTATCAGAATTTTAACAACTTCTTGTGCTTATTTTGACAGGTTCATGAGTCATTTTGACAACATCATTTTCACTCACCAAGATATTTACAAATTTCACAAGTTTCTAATTTGACAAATGCTTATCAGAATTTTAACAACTTTTTGTGCATATTTTGACAAGTCTATGAGCCATTTCGACAACATCATTTTCACTCACCAAGGTATTTACAAATTTCACAAGTTCCTAATTTGACAACTGCTTATCAGAATTTTAACAATTTCTTATGCCTATTTTGACAAGTCCATGAGTTATTTTGAAAATATCATTTTCACTCACCGAGGTATTTACAAATTTCAAAAGTCCCTTATTTGATAACTGCTTATCAAAATTTTAACAACTTCTTGTGTCTATTTTGACAAGTCCATGAGTTATTTTGACAACATATTGTATTTCATCTTCTCCACTATTTTTACAAGTCCATAAGTTATTTTCATCTTCTCCATCATTTAAAAACTTCCCTTTCACATGAAAGAAACATAATAAATTATTCCCCGAACTACTTGCCATTTTTCTTGACAATCTACAACATAAACTTTGTATTAACAACTGCCACAGCAATATTAGCAACTACAACTGCACATATTAACAACACTTTTCTCATATCATATTAGTATTTTGTAATCGAACAAACCACCATCACATTCAACCATTCCCACTTAAAACAGAGCAATCCCTCTGTTATATTGCCCAAAAATAGAGTACATGTTCTGTATTAATAATTGCAATTGCAATATTAACAACTACAACTGCACGCATTAACAATACTTTTTTTAATATCATATCAGCATTTTGTCAGCAAACAAACCACCATCATATTCAACCATTTCCACTTAAAACAAAGCAATCCCTCTGTTATCTTTCCTAAAAACATAGCATAATTTTATTCACACAACCCAACCACGGTGAAATCCAACTTCAATGGTCAAAATCATATATTTACCAAAATCTTAGCATTACTTACCTATCTCTTAGCATATAGTCTACTATTGAGCCCAAGCTCCAACCTTTGACTAACATCTCAACTCAATGCAACCAACATACATAGAAAAAAAAATAAATAATAAAAAAGCTTTTGGAATCACTGTTCACGCTCTCTAACAGTAGATGAAGGCTGCAAAATCTAACATTTGCCTAGAACATGAACACCACACTAAATCTCTTCAATGTTGCAGCTGCAACCACCGTAGGCTTCCTCCGTTTTCTCTTTCTCGTGTGCCTTAATGATAAAAAATGTGACAGCCCTCCTCCTCTTGTGCCTTTCCTTTTTTAATTCATTGGGGGTAAGTTAGTTTTTTCACATTGCTAATTAATCACATAAAAGTCCTTAGAGACTTTTTTTTTTTTATTTAGAAATTTGGATTGAGACTTAATTAAGATTTTTTTTTGGATCTTTAGGACCTGTCAATGATTTTCTCTAAATTATATATATGGTTTGGATCAATCCAAGGGACAGATTTAATTGGCTCTTGCGACGCGACAACGTAGTATGAGTGTCTGTTCAATAACAGAGGAACACTACTATTGATAAAAAAAAATAGAGGAACACTACTCGCACATTTCAAAATATTCTTTTATTCTTATTATCTCATCATTGATTAAAGGGAGAATTACACTTTGGGACCTGAATAATATAGAAACCATCAATGACAAACAAGGACCATGAAATTAAAGAATGATAATAAAATTAAAAGAATAATAGTGGTTCAAAAATTTCAAAAAGATAAAATTATATTCTCAATTTTCATGCTCTCAATTAGCTTCTACCACATCGTATTTACCTTTTTAAATGGTTAAGGTACAAATACACTCCCTAAGTTTTTACTTAAGAGTAATGTTACCCGAATTTTTTTTTAGATTCAAGATTGACCAAAAAATATTAAAATGAAGTAATGTTGTCCCTTATTGTTAAAAATGTAAATCGACAACATCAATTTTTTAATAGTCTACATTATTTTTTAATGAGATGAGACACCATTGAACCTAAAAAAATTTTCGGGATAACACTAATCCTAAATGAAAACTTTCAAAGACAAATTTACACCTTAACCCTCTGTTTAAAAATATAGCCTATAGCATAGAAAAGCCATTAAATTATAGTTATACAATTGTACAATATTCGTATTGTCAAGTCATATATTTTCAAACTCTCTTAAAAGAAACTCTTCTAATCAATAAGTTGTTAATTGATGTGATAAGCAGTTTCATCTAAAAAGGAGAACACAAGTTTGAATATCAGAAAAAGCACTTGTTGGGAGAGACGAAAATCCTTTGCATTCCATGCCTCATGTCACGCCCTTATTTTAATTTCACCTTTACCAGAGTATTCGTAGAAAATGATATGCGGTTAGATGGGCAACACAAGAATAGCATAAATATACTGATAATAGGTGCATGATTACAGAAATTCCCCGTAGTGGTTTGCATAGAATATTTACAAACCTTATAGCCACACAGGGCTCTAGGGTATCTAAACAAATCCCAGTGAAATGGAGACAATTTTCTCATCTTCGTTCCACCACTACAATCCCCTTGTATGGTTTTCTTCCTTGTTCTCAACATATTTTTTGTCTCCTCCTGTCTAAATTGTTGGTAGGGGAGAGTGAGATTTGACAGAATCTCAATAGGAAAACAATACCAATATGCATGTAAGATAAGTGTTTAATGCATGACATGCTGCATTACATAACTCATGCTCACATAATGACATATTTGCGTGCTCAATGTTTCAAACAATATACTTATGGCCATAACATAAATAGAAATAGAGCTTCAATCATTCATATATGTTTCACATAATCAACCAAAGCAATAACATGCATCAATACACAAGCACAATATATCAAATACACGCAGGAGAGGTAAATTCCCTACCTTAACCCTTTTCCGCCTTGAAACATTGAGAGGTAAATGCCTCGATTTACGTGTCACTGCTCAGTTCTCCACTCTATCCTACAATTCCAAATGTACCATTTAGACTATCCTATAGTGTTTCTGGGGGTTATATGCGTCTATTGTGAAAATTTCCCAAATTGTCTCCGGGACCCCGACCAGGCCTCGTTGTACCCGATCCGACTTTACTTTTCCCGAAATTTCGACATGGGCTATTCTTATATATTTTCACCTAAGGAATCCATTTCAAAATTTAGAATTATCAAATTCATTGTCAAATTAAAAAAATACCCGTGACAACCCTTATTTTAAAGTTTCAGGGGCGTTTTCGTAACTATGTTTTTTCGGGCTTTTCCGAAAAAGTGACCAACTGTAATCCCACTTAATTTTTCCTCCTAAAATTAATGGAATCATCAAATCATTGAAAATCCAACCCTAAGGCCCTTTAACAGCCCTAGCCAAAATTCTCAAGTACTCCGGGGAAAATTGGGGTTTTTCGGTTTCGGCTCCTCAGACGCATTCCTTTCTACTCCTAACTACTTTATTGACTATTCTATTAGGTTACAAGTACCATTTTTGTATACAAATTTATCATACTCTTTTATTCACTATTTTATTCCCTTTAATACCTCAAAGATATAAGAAATATTAGGGAATAAATTTGGAACACCTGCTAAAACGGGGCTTAGCAATTCACTTAATTCAGACTTATTCCCAAGCCCCCGATCCCAAAATTCAAGATATTACACCTGAAAAGGAAAAATTGTTGATTAAATAAAAAAGCTCTTTTAACATAATTTTTATCCACAAAATGCAAGTTGTTTTTTAGCAAACCACAAAATTCAAGTTCTTAATTTTAATTTACTTAAGGAAAATCAAGTTATTTCCACAATTAAAAGTACAGTATTTTTTTATTATGAACTAGATTTATACCATGTATAATAGTGATCAAATTAAAAATCAAATGTATATTTTTACTTAAAAAATTTATCAGAATAGACACCACGTACATGATTTGAACAAAAATCATACACAAAAATGTCATGCATCGAATGAATTACTACTACAATCTTTCATTGAACGCCAACCTATTATTAAAATTTTATTCCAAATTCATTTAATCAACTTCACATATGACATATAAATTCGTTGACATCTGAATACACACATATGTATATATAATTTTTTTTTTGTATACAATATATGTATATATAATTTTAAGCAGCACATGGGCAGCTCAAATAATAATATTAATAATGTCAATTAATTATGAGCAAGGACGGAAAGTGACTATTACCTATCTAACTAATTTTAGAAATATAAACTTTGCTATTTTTTGTTCGTTTTCTGACCTGAATACATTCAAGTTTCAACACCCAACAAATTAAATTACGTGAGAGCTTTTATCTGGTGCTCGACCGCTATTACACGTCAAAAGACAAAGCCATTAGACATTAGTTAATTATAACCGATTTGTCACTTTTATTTTTAATAAAAAAGAATTTACACTACTACAAAAGAGGAATTTAATAGCATCCCCTTTTTTGACGCTTCTTTAAAGAAGCGCCGTAGCTAATAGTTTTTTTTTAAAAAAAAAAACAAGTTCATGTTGGACTTTGGGTTCAAGTCCACCCTTGATGGGCCAGACTATTTGATTAGGATAAAATAGCCTAATCAAATAAGAATAACATCACCGTTAATTGTAGATTGGGGAATAAGTCAGTATTAATTAAGGGATTGTTAATTGAGGAACAAGTCACCATAATTAGGAAATTAACTGAGAATCAATTAATTTAATTATTGTCTTGGAGGGCAAGAAGGATTGCACACGTTTCCTAATTAGTGGCCACTCTAAACCACTATAAATAGGGTGTGCCTCCTCAATTGCAAATCACCCATGCTATTGAGTTTTCTAGCAATCTCTTCTCTCCTACCATCTTTCTTGTTCTAGTGATCTACTGTGAAAATCACAATTAGGCTCTAGTAGTCTAACAATTGTGTGGGCAATATTATGGAGCATTGGAGCTTTGACCCGAATCTGAACATGGATTCGCCCTGGTACGCTAGTTCTCTCTCTCCTCTTATATTTCCTACAATTCAGAAGCTATGGTGCTTCCTAATATAAGCGTCAAAGCTTAGTATTAGGCTTGTGCATCACTTTCCTAAACAAGGGTCATAGAAAACATTTATTAAAAAAATCAAAAGCCAAAGCTAAGGCGCTTCTCAAGAAAGCGTTGTAGCTGGAATCATTTTTTAGCATTTTTTGTATTTGAAAAAAACCTTATTCGGCGCTTAAAAATAAAGTGCTGGATAAGGGTGGGAGTAACTATGGTTCAAAATCTCATGTTTAAGTAAATCAAAAGAGATCAAGTTTCAAGACATTATTATATTGAACTCAAAAGATGACCAAAAAGATAGAAAGAGAAAGTAGGATTTCTAAATCAAATACTATAACCAATTAATTAATCTTAATTTGAAAGTGTAATGTTTTAGTTATTGATGTGGTTATTAATGTAATATTAAACCAGAAGATTCGGTAATAAAAATTAAAAGACAAATTATAAAGTCCGTGAATTAAAAGCTCGTAATATCTGAGTTCAATAAAAAAAAGTCACTTGCGTGCTTCGTTCTTGAGTTCAAAAAAAATAAAAAATAAATAAAAATTCTACACCTTGGCCGACGCTTTCAAGGAAAGCACCGGCCAATGGCTGTCGGCAAACCTTGGCCGACGCTTTCTTGGAAGGCACCGGCCAACAAAGACAAGTGCTAGCCAAGCTCAACCTTGGTCGACGCTTTGACCAAGTTCTCAACCGAATGACAAGTCATTGTGGCCTTGTAGCCTGCCAAGGTTGCAAGGCCACTGTTGGCTTCCATGCGCATTGCATGCAAGGCCACATTCTCTTGCCTTGGATATTATATATATATAGTACAAATCAAGCTGAGCAAGAATAAAGCGAGAGATCAGACTGATTTAATTGAGAGACCAAAGAAGGCGAGCTTCATCACATTTATTCCTCTTTTATATGCTAAGGACATTCACCTAAGTTGATTAGTTAAGGCACTCCATAAGTTCTACCGAAAGTTTGAAGTTAATTAAGGCAAGCTTCATTATCTTCCTTCCTCATTTAATTTATATGGTTTTGGCATTGTCTTAGTATATCTTCTTCCATTTAATTTGCTAATGCTTTCCCTTAGAAATATTTCATTATGGGGGGGGGGTTTAGATTATTTGTTTTTTTTATTTTAACTTTTTTTTGTTTAATAACAAGAAGTCAATTAAGAACTTGGTAATTAATTTCACTATTCGGTTGTGTGTGTGTGTGTGTGTGTGTGTGTGTGTGTGTGTGTGTGTGTGTGTGTGTGTGTGTGTGTGTGTGACGCTTCATTTCTTCACTTTCATGTGAATAATTTGTCACGCCCTTATTTTAATTTCACCTTTTTCAGAGTATTTACGGAAAATGATATGCGGTTCGGTAGGAACCACAGGAATAACATAATTATATCGATAATATGTACATGATTACATAAATTCCCCATAGGGGTTTGTACATGATACTTACAATTAAGGTAGCCACACAAGGCTATTAGGGTATCTAAACTCATCCCAGTGAAACGGAGACTTCTTCCCGTCTTCGTTCTACTACTGTAATCCCCTCGTACGGTACTTTGCTTTGTTGTTTACATATCTTCTGTCGTCTCCTGTCTAAATTGTTTGTAGGGGAGGGTGAGATTCGAGAGAATCTTAATAGGAAATAGATACCATAATGTATGCATGATAGATGCTATGTGTATGACATGTTAGCTTTAACTAGATGTATGCTCCATAATGACATTTTTGCATGCTCAATGTTTCATGTAACAAAACTATGGCCACAGCGAAAGCAGAAACAGAGCTTCATTTATTCAAATATGCTATACACAATCAAGTAAAGCAATCACATACATCACTACACAAGCAAATATATCAAATACATGCAAATAAGGTAAGTCCCCTACCTTAACCCTTTTCCGCCTCGAAACGTGTGCCTCTTAAGCGTGCCAATAGCTCGGGCCCCATATTCGATCCTACAATGCCAAAGGTACCGTTCACACACGTCCATAGTGTTTCTGGGGGTTATATAAGTCTATTGTGAAAATTTACTAAAATGCCCCCGGGGATCCAGCCCGGCCTCACTGCACCCTGTCCGGCTGTACTTTTCCCGCAATTTTGACATGGGCTATTCTTACATATTTTTCACCCAAGGAATCCATTTCCGAACTCAGAATTATCAAATTCAATGTTAAATTATGAAATTGCCCTTGGCAGCCCTACTTTTAGGGTTTTAGGGGCGTTTTCGTAATTATGCTTTCTCGGCCTTTTCTGAAAAAGTGCCCAACTGTAACCCCACCTAATTTTCCGTCCTGAACTCAATGGAATCATCAAATCATTGAAAATCCAACTCTAAGGCCCATTTCTAGAGATGGCTGAAACTAATAGGAATTTAGGGGAAATTGGGGTTTTTCGGTTTCGGCTCCTTAAACATGTTCCTTTCTACTCCTAACCACTTTATTGACTATTCCATTAGGTTACAACTACCATTTAGTATCAATTTGGGCAGCATAAGCCCTAGAAAAACCCATTTTCCATTTTTACAACCAATAGCAATCCGACGAAATTTCACCGATTAAATTGCCCACAGCAGCTAGAATAGTCAATATATGAAGGTTTGGAAGTTACCTCAAGCTCCCACTTGATTTTCCTTGACTTGGATGAACCCTAGCTCACTTCAAGAAGAAAATTTGAGCTTCCAAACCTTGAATCACATAGAAGAATAACTTAGGAGCGGAGTTATACGTATTAGGAACCGATTTACCGAAAAAATCACTTACCTTTGTAAGCTTTTTCCTCCCCTTTTCTCTCTCTAAAATTTCACACTTCCTCTCTCTTGTTGCAGAAAAACTGACAAAAATGGGAGGAGGAAGATGATAAAATATGATTTTATAAGATATTATAACTATCCAATAATTATTTTTCCAGTTTCGGATTTTTACAAAATTCTGGCAGATTTCTGCCTAAACTTTGAAAAATCATAACTAATTCTAGAAATATTGAATTGGAGTGATTCCAAAGCCTATAGAACCCTTATTGAGTCTAGTTTCAAGGAAAAATATATACTTTTGTTGAATGGAATCACAAAATTCTCAGAATTTCAATCTTTGCATGTTATTCCAGAAACTTCACAGTTTTTCTGTGCTGACTTCAAAAATTCATGTCTTTTTGTGTATAGTTCTAATTGAGTCATTTGACCTATCAAATTAAATCTTAGGATGTCTACTTTCATCCTGTAAAATTTCATAATTTTTGCTCATCATTTGATTATTCAAAATCACATGACAAGCTCAGTACCTCATAGGCAATTTCACCGAAAACATAATTAAATTGTCCAAAGTTCACAATTTTACTTTCTTAATACCCCAAAGATATATGAATCATTAGGGGATAAATTTGGGACACCTGTTAAACTAGAGCTTAGCAGTCCACTTAATTTAGGCTTATTCCCAAGCCTCCAATCTTAAAATTCGGGATATTACATAATTCATTTCTTCACTTTCACGTGTATAATCTTACTTTATCACTATTCATTATATTTGTCTTATGTTATCATAATAATAATATTAATGTAATATCACTATTCATTTGTCTTATTTTATATCAATATTTTTTTGTCAAACTTACTTTGTATTACACGTTTGGAAAATTTTTGGAAAATTTTATTTTTTTATAAGGATGCAACAGCGCTTCATATGCAAACGCCATAGCTCTGTATTTATTTTTTTATATATAATAAATGGATTCTACAGCACTTTTAAATGAAGTATCGTAGGTGTTGTATACCTGAGTCAACGCTTTTACTTTAACCGCCGCACAAGGTAACACTTTGAACAACACTTAAAAAGAAAGCGTCGTACAAGGTGATATAAAATTTCACATCCCTCCATTTTTCCCGCATTATCGTTTTACTCACGCATCATCTAGCTCTCCATTTCCTAGAACTAATTGGTCCACCACATTATCTCCATTCGATCCCCACTCTACCTTTCATTATCCATTGTCCCCACTCACTCCTCTCTTCAACGGCGGGAATTAGAAACTTCGTTGGTCCCCACTATTTGATTTTCTTGTCTCCTCGTGCGCATTTCTTCAAATCTATTTTGGTCATCGCACTTTCGTTACGGTACAAATCTTGGTCACCCACAAGTTCTTTGCTTTGTCTGAACCTCCTGCAAGAAGTGTCGCCCATCTCGTAAGTTTTTTTTTAGATCTAAGTTTAAGAACATACGTTTTCTTTTTTTTTTTCATCTGTCATGAATCTTATTTGTGCTCATGATTTTGTTTTAGGTTTTTATTTGAAGTTTCAACCGTCTTCTTAAAGCTTGGTCTCCAGTCTGTGTTTATTCCCTATCTCAGCCTACAGAAGGTTTTAGCTTGTAAGTCTTTATGTTTTTTTATTGTTGATGTGGAAATTGTTGCTAAAATTGTGCAATTTATCCACAATTTCACATGCTGCTTTGTCATTATTCTATTCTCTTAGATTTTGTGTATTCGATTGGACTTGATAAATTGGTTGATTAATTGGTTGGTTTAATATTTTGAAAATGTAAAATTTGAGGACATTATGCTGCCGCTTTTTTAAAAAAATAAATGGCAGAACATAAAAGTAATTAGATACTGCAAGAGGTAAGCAACTATTGTCAAAATTGTTGATGTGAAAATTATGTTTTTTTATTGTCTAGTCAAAATTGCAAGAGGCAAGCAATTTTTTTATTGTCACTATGCGCTGATGTTTTGTTTGGTTTTTTTAACTCGTAGGAAAATGGATCCACACAATGGAGATGAAGTTCCCCGGCTTGAAAATGATGGCCAACTAGCATTTGAGGCCCATGTAGCTCAAGATAGGATCGTAATGTCCAAATTGATCAAAATGAGGAGTAAAGGCATTATGTTAGATCTACAATGGGATGAAAAGGGAAATCCAGTCGGACCGAAAGCTAGCATATTCATTAATTACCGTGGGACTGTTGTTAGAGAAAGAGTCCCCATCACAGTTTCAGATTGGAGACAAGGGAAAGAAATATTATTCTGATATCATCTTGGGTTCCTCTAAGGTTAAACAGTATTTACTTTATTATTCTGGTTGTTTTGTTTCATGAAATTACAGTCTAACATGTGTGCTTTTTTCTTATAGTCTTGTTTCTTGAACAATGAAAATAAATACAAATATGTGCTGTGAAAATGCGGTAAACTTTTGAGAGAACTTTGTTCCATTCTTGTAAAATTCTACTTACATGACAACAATGATAATATCAATCATTTACCGTCGCAGTTGCATGATGGAATGATAACACAAGAGCAGTGGGATGAGTTTGTGAGCACACATACTACTGCGGAATTTCAGGTAATATATTATTAGCCTTTATGGAGTACAAGCAATATACTTGTAATTAATATTTACTGATGTAAATCATTTGGATGTCAGCAGGAAAAAAGTGAGAAAAATCGTGCAAACACGTCCAATATGCAATACCGGTATATGAAAGGAACAGTATCGTATGCAATGTTAGAGCAACAATTAGTAAGAACTAATTATTATATCATATGAATATAAGTTATATGACTAATTTTTAACTAAAACTAACTTTGATTTGCGGATAGAAGACTCACATTCTGATGTCACACATATACCACGTCATGATTTATGGCCGACCGGCTACACAAATAAAAAGGGTGACATTCCAAGCGAACAAGCCAGAAAAGTAGCGGCATATTATGTGAGTTGTGGATTATACATATAATAAAGATTTACCTTTACTTTAATTATTCTTTTTTATACTAACTAATATTATTGCAATTGTTTTTGTGATAGCGTACAATGATGCAAGAGCAGCCAGATACGTAGGTCGTGACAATTTGCTCAGTAAAGCTCTTTGGAGATCCTGAGTATGATGGTCGTGTTTGGGTTACTGGTTTTGCAGTAACCCAAACATCTTACTTTGGATCCCAAAAGCGATCAAATCAAAATGACTTCTTGCAACTAAAGGAGGAGAATGTTGACTTCAAGCAGTAGATGAGTGCACACACACCTTTGCTGGAAGAGCAAAATGTGTTAGGAAGGCTCAACTTAATGCCTTACTGTAGTCTAGGCTAGCACCTAGTCTAGCATGTGAAAGCACAAATGCGAGGGATAGTTGTCCGTCCACCCCTAAAGTCCCTATTCCTTTGGTAAATAATTTCCTTTATAGTTAATTTTTTCTTACGTTATACATTAGTATACTTGAATATATTAATTAAATGTTTTATAGGGTGAATCGAAGTGCAAGTTGAATGCTGATGAGTCTTTCAGGCACGCAATTACTGTAGGCGCGGCCTACAACACCGACAACGATATACTTCATAATTCACAGGTGCCCCTAAACACACTCTGAGTAAGGGTTGATGTATGCACAAACAATAACGCCCTTCTACCAATCCCTTCTTAGGATGAACATACAATGGTCAAAGAAGTTGTAGGTGGTTATGTTGCATGGCCAATAGGTCTGATTGAGCCATATCAAAAGGTAGTTAATTACAATTCTTTCTACTTTTTTGTGCACTTCCATCTAAAACTACATGATTTAATTTCACGATTTTTATAGATTGCAGGTCGGCATAAAGGAACAAGAATTGAAGGGCGTAGGAAAAACTTAAATTGTTCAGCAACCCAATAAAGTCTCAACCCTCAACTAGCAACAGAAGCAACAGACAAATGGGCTCATATCGCCAATAATTGGCATCGTTGGCACCACATTTGAGCAGCCAAGGAGGTCAGGAAATACCTTTCGATGGTGAAATCTATCACACAAAGATAAAGGATCATGTCGATGGTAGTGCACTTAACGAAGTGATTACTCATTGATGGGTTAGTGCGACAACCATCAATATGTAGATTAGATATTTTATCATCATCGTCTATCACTCTTGTTATTATTCATCATTTAATTTTATTTTTGATTTTAATGACATTTTTTGTTTCTATAAAGGCACTTGTACCACAATCTATTAGGGGGAACATTAGTCGTGCATAGATTTGTATTTGTCAACCCACACCTTATTGGCCAGCAAAGGGGGAGTGATTTGGAAGGAAAATCTAACAATCTTAAGGACATCTTCATACGAAGAGCAACCCCCAATATGTTCTTTATTTTTCCATACAATCCGGGGTAAGTAATTTGTGACAATATTTTAATAACGTATGTTTTTTTATTCTTTCAGTTTTACCATAATATTGTTGTCGAAGCAAAATTTTTAAAATATTTTAGGGGACATTGGATTTTGCTTATTATCCATCTAGCGTTCGCTGGAGGCCCTTGTATTTACTATGTGGATCCTCTAGTATAGCTGGTTATCTAGAGAATTGGCCTAATATGATGTTTATAATCAATAAGTAAGTGGATGAGTGTGTGTGTGTGTAAATATTTGCGTGTGTTGTAATATCCTAATTCGGAATTAAGGGCTAATGACTGTGAAATTGATTGTAATTAGTGTAATTAAACACTTTTGGAATTAATGTAATGTGAATTTGGTATAAATATGTGTGGTATTTGATATCAAGAGCTGAGATTCATTGCATATGGGTTGGAATCCTATGCTTTGCGATTGTGTGAGCTCATGGTGGGAGTGAATATGATGATGACAAGTGGCATTGTGTAGACCATTGGATGAGGCATAAGAGACAAAACATCACTTTTCTCTCATTCTCTCTCTCCTATTCGGTTGGGTAAGGGCAAGAAAGGAAGAATTGCACTTCTTCATCATCATTTGCTTCATCTCATCATCTTCTCTCTCTTCTTCCTTCCATTTCCATCGACCAAGCTAAGAAAGAGAAAGGAAAGCTTTGATTTTGGGTAAGCAATGATCTTCTTAAGCTCAAATCCTCTTCACTAATGTTGTACATCTCATTGAGAGGTTCAACTTGATGATTTTAGAATCTTGAAAGGTGGTGGTTTGTGAGTTGGACGAAATTGAAAATTTGAGAATCAAGATTCTGGATTTGGCAAAGTGAAGAGGTAAGCCTCTAGTGCATTTTGATATAATGTTTGTGATTTTTGGATAAGTTTGTAAAAATCTGGAAATTTTCCCAAGTTTATGCCTATTTGTGGATATATGAATTTCATTGTGATTGATGTTGGAAATGGTCTATTGTGAAGTCATTTGAGTATTGGATATAGTCTGGAAGTTTGGATTTAAGTTGAATGAGATTGGGGTATTGTGTGTCATAGAGACCAAAGGCATAAATTGTGGTAAAAAGGGGTTTTTTGAGTGTTTTGGAAGTTTCCAATGTGTTCCTTAGGTATGGTTAAGTGTGTTTGAGCATTGTGAGAAGTTTGGGAACCATTGGGATTGAATTTGACCATCTGGTATTTTTCTGTCATTTTCTGTGTTTCTGGTCTCTGATGCACAACACCCGAGTAAGGGAAGATCATGCTCGAGTGTTGCGTGAGTTTTCCCTTTTTCTGCTTGCCTGGGTTTTATGAGTAGAGCTCGAGTGCACTTCTGTAACCGTGAGTGATGTTGGTGATTGCTCGAGTGAGCAAAGGACTGCTCGAGTGATGATGTGAGTTCAAAGTTAGGGTTGCTCTCGGGTTGTCACTCACTGGTCATTTGTCAAGAGTGTACTCTGACACTCGCAAGCACAATCGTCTCACCCGAGCATTGGAGGGTATGCTCGAGTGAGCTTGCTCCTCTGATGGTTGCATGTGCTCTCGGGTTGTCACTTGTTGTGTTGCACTTTTGGGGACTCGAGCATATTTGGAATCATCACCCAAGTGTAAAGTTTCATGCTCAAGTGATGTGAGCACTTTCTGGTCGTAGTAGTTGCTCACTGTCAAACACTTGCGAGTGAGAGCTGTTCTCACTCGGGCACGAGTGTCTCATCACTCAAGTGAGGTCGCCTTCACTCGAGTGATCCAGCCTAAAAACATTGTTTTGCCTTTCGAAAAGGGGTCTTCAGGGTAGCTTCATCCAACCCTTTAGGCATATGTTTATGCCTCTAATAGTCACCTAAAGAGTCCTAAATGATAACCAACTTAGAGTATTATGAAATTAAGAACTTGGAAAAGAGATTGACCGGTTGTCCCTAATTTGGTATAGGATTTGATATATGTCGCCCTCGTGAGACCACGGTACCGGAGCCAGTCAGGAAAGATACAGGTAGTGACTCATTCTTTATACCTTATGTGATACATTGTATGCGTATTATATCATTGGTTCGTAATGGATTCGTATGCTACAATATTTGTGAAATTGTGAAAGCACCGCTATACCAATAGTCCCTGAGTCGCTAACAACGGTTCGGGTAAGGGTTGTGTGCCTTCCCGACAGTAAAAGGGGATGAGATTAGGGTGTGATATATGTGATTATGTGGGTCGAAAGGCTAATTGTGGGCCCAAAGGCTATTCGTATGCACTGCCACACCAATAGTCCCTGTGTCGCTAACAACGGTTCGGGTTAGGACGGTGTGCCTTCCCGGCGGTAAAAGGGGATGAGGGTGGAGTGTGATTCGTGTGTTGCTATTATGTGATGATTTGTTTACATGCTATGTGATTACGTGTGGTATGAATGATTTGTTACTACTGGGATTCTTTAGAATCTCACTCTTTCCAAATAACTAACCTTTTCAGATAGGGCGAGTGGCTCGAAAGGGAAGCAAACAACCAGGAGTAGTTAGGATTACTCTGAAACTTTAGTGATTGTTGGTTATCTATTTTGGTTTGGGATTACCATTTGTTCATAAGATGAAAATGTTAAATTTTGGATATGTAATCCCCATTTTGGGTACTTTAAACCCATGTTGTATATATGCAAGTAACCCGGGGTTTGCCGGGATTTTAGTTACGCACTCTAATGTTTGTTAATGTGATTTGGTTTCTCAAGTAATTATATTCGAATGTAAATGTGAAACCAGGATGAATTATGATTTTGAACCGTTTTTCAGGAAACTCCATCTCTTAGATGAGAGATTGTAATTTATTATTTTGTCTTATTGGTTTCTAATTCACTTAAACTTTATAATCCGAATGTAATTACGGTACGGGGGTTACATGTGTGATTATTAAATGACCAAAATTAATCAGTCACTATTTGTTTTGTAAGTGCGCTGACCGCTTACCGAAGAAACGTTGGATTGAACTATTCTACACATAAAGACCCAGTCAAAGCCTATATTTAAAGGAAGATTGCGGTGCTTATTTATGAATTTACTCAAATTCATAATTCAAATTTTTTCTTCAAAAATTGACTTTACTATTTCTTTGTATTGTTGCAGTGCCCATTCGAACCAAACGACAATGATTACAGTTATTACATTATGAAATTTATGAAACATGTAGTTACTCATCATCATCTAAATTATATCCCTACGAAAGAAAGTTCAATTCTTTTACTTGCAGTTCATACTATGTATTAAATTTAATTGACAAGTGTCTAAGTAATTTGATTTTTAATGATTTTAATTTATTCTACGCATGAATTTTATGTAGTATTATGAAGATCAATTTTATGACCACTTGGCCTCCTATGGCGTTTCAACGTGAAGCACCGTAGAGCGACCTTCAAGTGCCAGAGGAGGTTCAATTTAAATAAAAAAAGTTTGCCAGGTACGGCGCTTTTAGAAATTCATGAAGCGTCGTAACTTGCTTTTACAGCGTTGAAAGCTATGGCATTTGGTAAACGCTATAGTATTCATAAATATAAGCGTTGTTTATTAGCTTTTTTGTAGTAGTGTTAGGAGTTGTTATTATTATTGTTGTTGCATTACTTCCCAATTAAGGGGAATTCCTCTGGACTGTGGTGCAGTGCTTTTCCTCAAGAAAAAGTATGTGATACTTTACACCTCTTTTTTACTGCCAGAGGCATAAAAATATATATTTTTATTTAGTTAAGCCATATTATTTAAAAAATATTCAAAATAAAAATTCTGATATCAAGATATACATTTAAATAAATACCAAATATAGTATGTTATAGGGAGATAAAAAGAGCATGTATGGCAAACTTTAAATAAACGCCAATATTACATAATTATTTTTAGATAAATAAGGAGGTTTTAAAAATCAGAAAAAGACATAGTGCAAGCTCTTAAAAAAAAAACACCCAAACAGAACAAATTCTCTACGATATTTTGTTCATTTGTTGGGATCATTTACGAATATTCTTTTATACTTACCATTCTATCACTCATTAAATCATATATTAACACAATGTTTTGTGTGTGTGATCCATCTCTCTATCTCTAAATTTTGTATTAATTAATTCATTCAAGATTGTATTGCCTGTAAAATAGAAAGTACGTGAATTATAATTGAAAATGCATCAAGCACTTATATTAAGGTAAACTAATGAAAAATAAAATAAAATATTTGGTGGCATAAGTTTTTTTGTATTAATCCACCAGTATCTTGCACTAACAACAACTGGCTAACCCAGCTCGAGGGAATGTAGGCCGCTCATTGTGAGAGGCACCTCATTACCTCCAAATAATTATCGCAGCTGCATACCCAAAGCTCAAACATGAGATTATTGGTTAAGCTGGAACAACCCCTTTACCAATTGATTAAAGTGCTTTGTATTAGAGATATAAGTTTTTAACTAGTAGTTTTGCAAATAATATATGGAGCTAATTTCTTCAAGCTGTCTTCCAAAAATTTATTGAATAAGTTTAAAAATATAATCATGTAAAATGTATGGATTGCATTTCTCATAAGCCATATATGTTTTTCATCGTTTTTTATGTAAATATTTTCACATATTTTATTATGTTTTATCTATATTGTTTTTACAAAGAAAGATCTATATTTTAAATTTTAAATATTTTTTTAGATTTTAGGATGTTCAAATATTATATCTTACTCTTCCTTTTTATTTCCCTTTTACTCATCCTTTTTATTTCCCTTCTGTTCTTCGTCAATAGTGTGTGTGTGTGTGCGCGCATTTCTAACGCCGCACATGGGCAGCTTAAATTATAATAATCATTGTCCCGCAAGGACAGATAGTGATCTCCGATAAATTTTTTATTAAACCGATACATTTTTTAATAACTCAGGCGCCCCGTTCAAACTTGCAACCTCCCCTCACACCAAATAAGCCCTAAGAGAGAAGCTGGATGTTATTTTTTTTAATTTGGACCAAAATGCTTGATGTCATTTGAGCTATAAGGTCCCAACCCATTTAACTACCCATTTAATTTCTTAGTTATAAACTATATATAATATAACTCATTTTAAATCTATATAAAGTATTCTACTCTAAAGAAAAACTCACCCTCCAAAATATATGCCCATATAATTTAATTTTATTCAAAACAAAAATATTTTTCAGATAACAAATTCGTATTCTAGATGTTTCAAAGCCACAAATATTTTATTAATTTTGTTAAGTTCAAATGTTCAATATTCTATCTAAGAATAATACTATTTCCTAAACAAAAATGTTTCTCAAGAATCAATTTTTTGCCATGTATATTTAAACCAAAATATTGAAAAGCAAACCAGTCAAACTAATCAAGCAAAACGTTTAGGGTTAGTAGTCCAACTGGGGTCAACTCAATCATGATTAAAATAATATGATTTATTTAAAATATACAAAATATTCATGTATAACCATAAAAGTAATATTGAAATTTAAAAACGTATTAATCCACAACTAAAGGGCACATTTATATAGAGACCATATATAATCCAACAAAACTGAGTTTTTTTTGTCAAAAGAACAAAACTGAGTTATCAAAGTATAAATTTGACAAACTGCTATTTTTTTTAACTATAAATGATATCATTTCATGCTCAGTAAGGGGTGGAAAAAAAGAATAATATCACCCGATCGACCTATTCAAAACTCTTGACTAGGGCTAGCAATGAGATTGATTTACTGATTCAATATTCGTCAGACTAGCCGAGGTGAGTTTTAACAGCATGATTTATGCCTGCTAGGTTCATGCATGATTTGTAAATGCGATTATGATATATATGAGATTGACATATCCACGTAAGTGGGCAACTTTTGAAAGCGATGATTGTAACAGTTTTTTATATTATTATATTGTTTTTTTAATTAAAACGAAAGTGAGTTTGTGGTATGATGAAGCCTCTTAGATCAGCTTTTAGTCATAACACCACCCAGATAATTGTCTGCCCAAAGACAGACATTTGAAAACATTGATCATAAAACTTGTATAGACAAAATGGATATCCTTATTGTAAGAATTGTAAGAATTTTGGGCGTACTTGAAATCCGACTAACTCGCTGAAGTACCCACATAAAACCGGAGCATTAATGCGGACCCCGATCACGTTACACAGTAAATACACCAAAAAGAGGAAGAGAAGATCGGACATTTTTATGAGAGAATCTTTTTTTTAGAGGGAGAATTGTGTATTATATCATCATTAACTGACTCCCTTAATCTCACACCTTATATATATAGTGTACGTACGGTTACATAGGAATAGAGACAACTTTTAAACATACGGTTACATAGGAATAGAGATAACCCTTAAACATACAGTTATATAGGAATAGAAGTAACCTTTAAGACACAAAGGGTATCATTCTTTATAACCCGTGTCTCTTCATGAAACCTCTCTTGAATTGGGCTTTGGCCCTAATCCACCAAGGGTGGACTAGTATATTCCAACACTTATGAATTTATGCGTACAAGGAAAACACAATTCACACTGATTTAAAAGATGTGGAAGTGGAAATCAATACACACATACGTACATACATACTATATAGATATATACATATATATATATATATATATATATATATATATTACACTGGGGAATCACATTCAATGGTTCATATTTAACCAAAAATTATCACAAATATTCTTACCAAACTTGAATTGTTCTTGATGGAAGAACAAAGAGTTCACACAGGATGTAACACCCCAAATTTTATTCACCAAAAATTATATTGTAATTATTTAAATAATTCAATAAAATGGTGAATATTCATGGATTTGGATCTTGTGAGTTGTGAAATATTTATATTCATAAGGAAATGGGCAAATTAATTCAAAAATTGAATTAAAATACAAAAGGGATAGCAAAATCATAATTTTATCAATTTAGCCCAAGATTAATTATTTTCCAATTAATTGGAGTTAATCTCAATTAATCAAGGAAAATACAAGAAAATGCATAAATGGGATTATTCTTGGTAGAATAAATCAAGAATTTGGGGAATTAGGGGGAATTATACATTGGTCAATTATATCAATTATGGAATATAGGAAAAACATTTTTTTCTCCTCTACCTTCCCTAAAATTCGTCCAATACATAGAAAAATAAGGGGAAAAAATTAGTCAAACCCAATTTGACCTAAATGATGACAAGGGAAGTATGGCAAGGTTGTGTGCACAAAAAAAAAAAAGGGAAGTATGGCAAGGTTGAGTGCACAAAAAAGGGAAGTATGGTGAATGCATGAAGAGAAGCTTGAGTGTAGGAGTGGGATACTTGAGTGATTGGAAGAGGACACTTGATTACATGTAAGAAGCTAGCTTGTCTTGTAAGAGAGGATGGGAGGGACGAATTTTTAGGAGGAAGCAAAGGAAGCCATTGAATTAAATTAATGGCAAGTCAATGGAGAAATTATGAGGAAGAGAAGAGTGTAACAAGTGTCACATTAGAAGCCCTTGATCAAATCAATGGATAGGAATATGGAAGATCAAAATAATTAAACATACTCCTTCCTCTTTTCAAGTCACCATTCGGCCAAGACATAGAAAAAAGGAGAGAAGAGAGAGCTTGAGAAATAGAGAGAAGAGGAGAGCTCAAGGAAGAAGAAGCTAAGGTAAGTGTTGTCTTTTAAGCATTTTCCTTGTGATCTTCCATGAAATCCTTATCTAAACTCTTGTTTTTCATGAATCTATGGTGGTGAAGAGACACTTTGAGATCAAGAAGAGAGGGAGGAGGAGCCTAGATTAAGAGGAAACCAAGAAGCCAAAGAGGGTAACTTCATGAACTTGCCTTCTTGAGTTGTTGATAATTATTGCTTAGTTTTAATGATTTTTTAATTGAGTTGTAAAATTAGAAAAGTCATAACGCTAAGGGGTTATGCTGCCCAAAATCCTTTAAATCATGTTTAAGAATTGTTTAAATAAGTTAATCAAGGATTAGAAGTAGAAAAGTACAAGTTTTGGGAGCTAAAATACAAAACCTCATTTTTTCCATTTTTCCCTAATATTTCGGCCAGGACCAGAACTGGTAGTAGGAGTTGGATTTTCATGAAATAAATGGTTCCATTGGACTCAGTGGGCAAAAATAGGTGGGGTTACAGTTGGGCACTTTTTCGGTAGAGGCCAAAAAAGCATAATTACGAAAACGCCATTGAAATCCCTAAATAGGGGCTGTCAAGGGCATTTTCGTAATTTGGCAGTGAATTTGGTAATTTGAGCCCGGAAATGGATTCTTTGGGCGAAAATAAGTTAGAATAGCCTTAGTCAAAATGTTGGGAAAACGTGCCATCGGGTTGGGTACTGCGGGGCCAGCCGGGCTCCCGGGGGCATTTTTGTAAATTTTCACCATAGATTAATATAACCACAATAAACACTATGGAAGAGTCTAAAATGATACTTGGATAGGTTATGACATATTTCTAGTACATTTAATATTTTAGGACCGATTTGGAGGCCGGATACGACACGTCCTTCGAGGCACATTTAAAAAAGGGATATTAAAGCTTTGAGGTAGGGACATTATCCTTCATACACTATGCCATAGTTATGTGATTATGTGGATGTCAATGTTTGTAAATGCGCTTTATTAATTAACACGATTTGCGTAGAGAGGGGTCAGAAGTGTTAGAGGCACTTACACTGGAGTTGGTGAAAATCCAACCGGTGCATAATAATGGGGCTTGGCCCTACTCATGTATACATGCAAATGATATATTTATAATGTTCATTAATTGGTGCATACATGGCATATATCATATTTACTTTTCGCATTTTCTATGAACGATAGCATGTTTCTGCTGGGATTCACCGGAATCTCACCCTATTTTTAAATAAACACCTCAGCAGGTATCAGTGGGGCAAAGGGGTAAAAATTGTAAATATTAAAAATTCCACTGTATTTTTTGTTTTCGTCGACGAGCAATATCAGAATTGTAAACGAATATTATTATCAGTATAATTGTACTTTTCTGTATGCCCATTGAATTCCATCTTTATTACTCTTCGATTATCGAAATGGAAATGGGTGTTGATACAGGAAGAGTTAATTTCAATTCAACCCGGCAATATTTAAATTTTACATGATAGTATTGGGTAAATTTATAGCTCTATAAATAATTATATGTGATTATTATATAAAAATTTTGTTATAGTAATTAACGAGGTTAAAAGTTAGTTGTAATTTGTAATAATGAAAAGAACTAATAATTTATATAGTACTTCTCTTATCTTATATATAATACACTTCTAACATGTTTCATCATAATAAAAAAACATTAAATCTCGTTAATTATGTCTTAAAATTTATTAACATTTCAACTTACCCCTATTTAATAATTAAGGAGTACCAAGAAAATAACAATATACAAAACAGTAAATTAGAGATAAATCTGTGTATTCATATATTAAATTTAAGGGAGAATTATAATGTAGTCCCATGAAAGACAATATACGAAAAAATGGTCACAGGAAATCCTGAAATTACTCTCAAATCTCATGGGATCATTTTGTAATAAATTGGAAACAGCTAAAGTCTAAAATACCCCTGTCAGATAAATAGAGAAAGGGATGGAAAAATGAAACAAAACTCATAAACGAATCTGGAAATAGCGCAAGAAGCAGAATGAAGATCATCGGCCAATATTGAAAAGTAATGTATGAAATTAATGGCAACACCTCTCTTGTCTTCATTATTCCATTTTATTCATGTTTTCTGTTAAGTGGGTAAACATATTTTTAAATTTCGTTCATTCATCTTTGTTCTGGGTTGAACTACTGCTTTTGTTTTAAATTTTGTCAACTTGTCATCCACTCTGACTTTTAAAACTTTGGTTACCGACATTTTAATTTTATTGATCAAATCAAACTTTAAAACTTTAAATTTTTTTTTTGTTTTAAAAGTAAAAAGGCGGCTACCTCCAAAATTGAGTGTGTGTAGGCATATCCACTTTGATTATCTTTAAAAACTGTGTGTAGTCATTCTCAAAGGAAAAGAAATTGTCCTGTATGGACCATATTATTTAGAAAGTGAGGGATAAAGAAAATTGTCCCCAACAAATTTAAAGCGGTACTGTATGAATTGCATACAAAATCGTTGGCTAGTTGCCTCGCTTTTATCTTAAAAAAAGTCGGTCGGCCTCCATATGTTGTTTGAGGTTATGGGGGAAAAAAAACATATCGCTCATATAATTTATAAATAATATAGATTCTTAAAATTTTCATATTTTATTAATATATTTGACATTCAAAATTTAGTTAAATATTTATTACGGCGGACTATTTCATTGAATTGTTAAATAGTTCATTAATATATTTGACATCTTGTTTGGTAAAATCATATATATAGTATTTCATTAAAAAAATAAAAGTTGATTTAGTTGATGATGATCTAATTAAGTTTATACTATGAAAGAATAAGGTTTCAAGTGTTGCACATGATGAAAGAGTCAATGTTTCAAAAGTTAGATTTGACGTCAAACTGGAAAGCCTCAGTTTTTATGATTTAACTGGTTAGACTGGTGGACGAAAAATGATATAGTAATTAAATAAAAATTTAATGAGATTATTATAAGCGTATCATATATATAAAGAAATAAATTTATAATAAGTTATAATAACACCATAGGAAGTTTTTAATGAAATAATACCATATTATTATAAATGCTTTATAAAAGGGTCAATTTTATTATAGGTTTTTAAATTTTTTCATCCACTTTTCCATCATGACCAAAACCAGTCAGATGTTATAAAATCTGTTTAATTAGGGTATCATTTCAGGTCCAGACTCAATGCTGGTTCAACTTTTGTCTAATCCAACTGCACCATGAAAATAGTTTTCTAGTATAAACCGAGTTGCAAAGCGAATCTAATCAATGATCCAACCGGTCAAACCCTCTGACTAAGCTCGATTTTTAAAACCATGATGTGTTTTTCAAATAAATAGTAAGGAGAACATCAGTTAAGTAGGATCCTTATTAGTGATGCATTAATATTTTAGTCCTTTGAATCTGACTCTATTAGAATTCACAATTTTAATACAATATACTAACAAATTTTTTTTTAAAAAAATAAATATTTAAAATTTTAATAATTTCCTTGTTAGGGTTCGAGATATCATTTTCCCCAAATAAATATGTCAATATATCTTTAAGCGCGTACACGATGAGGCATCTTTTGGCTCCAAGGTCCAAATCCCAACTCATCATACCTAAACATTTTCTTATAAAAATTCAATAATTAAATTAATTTTTTTAAAAGAAAAAGAGGTTTAGAACAAGACACCGAACGTGCAATCAAAAGTGGTTAGTTCATACGTGGAGATACACGAACCATAATTTCTCCAACTTTGTGGCGATATTGGCCATCATACATTAATAAATATATATTATAAAATAAAAGATCATGTAAAACACTTTACTAAAAGTAGTATTCATGGTGGTCCTCACTCCTCAGTGTCTTTACTTATCCCTCTCACCAATGATGGAGCCCACTTTTGTTAGCTAGTATCACTCTTGGCTGAAATTACCTAAACATGTTGCTTTTCAAATTATGCAATTGCATAATTGATTATTGCTTTATTGTAATTCACAAGGGTTATATGCAAGGTTGTTAAACTCATGAGTTTGCTTAAATCATGACATGGATATAAACTTGGATCATAAAGCCACAAGAGTTTATCTTTATCTATAAATAGGTATTGGAGATATATGATTAAATAATTAAATAAAAAATTGACAACAACACGCTTTAAATATATTTCAAAACTTACACTTTCTCTCTTTTTATTCGACACACTATCTCTTTTCTTCTTCCTCTTTCATTCTTTTTCCTTCTTCTTCTTGAGCCAAATCGACTCTCATCCAAAGAGCAAAAGTTGTGGTGATAGAACAAAGTAGAAGATTATGAAGAACGTGACACAATTTTACAACATTAAATAAGGGCAACTTAGTTTTTATATTTCTCATTTTTGTATTAATATTTTTTATAGGCATAATTATCCTCCTATTGGAGGTAATATTATAATTTGAAGCATTGTTGAACACTAAATATAGACTCTGTTGGTTTTTTTTATTAATATTAGTTTATATTTTTTTGGTTTTTTATTTTTCTTTAGACCAAGTTCACATACACATTATGTAAACTGAGTTTTACTCAATCGACTCGCTCAATTCAATGAAAAAGCGCTGAGTTTACTAAGGTTACCAAATCACTCACAAGTTCAATCCAGGTTTGCAATTAACACGAGTAAGTTGACACGGTAGGTTAGAAATACAAAAATGATATACTCAGTGAGTGAGCTTACAAGTTTTACTGAGTTTGCAGGTAACACAATTAAGTTCAAAAGCAGGGTGACACAATTTTATAAATTAGAAATATAAAAAAATAAAGTTTGACAATAGTGATTATATGGGTTTACACATCAATTACATGATATTCACGTACAGGACTCGTGATTATAAATATTTTCAATTAAAATTTACGTAATTTTCAGGATCAGATCAAAAGAATTATTTATGTAATCAATTTTTCAATAAAATGTTGTGTACTGTTAGGTATTGACATGTGATTAAGCCAAATTAATTTAAGTTAAATACATCAAAGCATTAATCTTTGTGCATCGTAGATTTTGAGTTATTTTTTTATAGCCAAATGATGTAATGATTATGCTATTGAATAACAAAACTAGGTATTAACCATCTTTGGAATCTTTCCGTATTTATTTATAATATTACAAATAATAATTATGACTCATTCTCTTTTCGGCTTTATTTCCTGTGCAAATCCACGAACAAAAGTGTGGACACATTCATGCATATAAACAGCCACCCCCCCCCCCCCCCCAACACACACACAGACACAAAAACAAAAACATTATGGGACCAATTCATTTGATCACATTTCTTTTTCTTTCTTTGTTTTCCCCTCTTACCAAACAATTCTAGCTAAAACTTTTCCAAAATATTTATTTTGAAATTGAATTTGAACCGCGTCGAGCCCTAAATAGAAGAAAACTCTACAAACACCAACTATTTTCATTAAACCCAAACATATATTGAAACCGATTTTTTTTTTGGCCAATTGAAACCAATCACATTAAAAATCAAATATTGTAATTATGCATAAGAAAAAACCACATTGTCACTGGTGATTTGGTCAAGTGGAAGGAACTTATGAGAGGAGGGGGAGGGAAAGTAAAATTTTTATGAGTTAAATTTTAAAAAATTGAAGAAATGTGGTTATAAAATTTTAATAAAGAGAAGATGAAAGATAAAAAAGCATGAAAATTAATTTAAAAATTTCAACCCTACTTCTCTAATCTTGTTAAATTCAACTAATACAAATCTTACACTCTCCTTCAAATCCCTCGTACCAAACAAGCTCTAAACAAAAGCAAGTTGAACCCCCGTTTTATAACCCTTTGAACCACCTGATGTTCAACGCTTTTTTAAGATTTATTACTAGGTATCTGAGCATCCAACAGATCTAGATCGAGGCTTTATAACCAAGATGCCTCTTTCCATGAGTCTTTTTGAACAAGGTGAAATTCGAACTTAGTTCGCCTACTTTATAGTCTAACTAGTCCACCACTAAAATTAGTTGAATAAGGGGGTTATTTATTAGGGTAAACCAAGTCAAACCTTAACGATAGAAGAAATCGCATAAGAGGGTTATTTCTTATTGAACTTCATAATGCTTAAATTTGACCCAATATTACCAAATCCTGTCTAAGTATTACAAGAAAAAAGGAAGGGGGGGGTGGGGGAGACCATATTGCATAACTATAATTAATTCAACCTAACAACGATCGAATATGACTAGGTGTTTATTTGGGAAACTGTCAAACTATAGTTTTAAAAGTCATTTTTCACAAGTTGAGATAAAACTCCTCTCACATACTTACTTTAAAATTTGTAAAGAAGCACTTATAAAAAGCTAAAAAGTATATCATTACATATTTATTTATGTTTACAGACACACAAAATTTCGGGTCAAAAGTAAAAACACTCACATAATTCAGTTCATTGTACCTTGCTAGTGTTTGACAAACTGTCAAATTATAGTTTTAAAAGCTTTTTTTCACAAGTCGAGATAAAACTCTTCTCACATATCTACCTTAAAATTTGTAGAGAAGCACTTATAAAAAGCTAAAAAGTATATCATTACATATTTATTTATGTTTACACACACACACACAAAATTTCTGGTCAAAAGTAAAAACACTCACATAATTCAGTCCTTTGTACCTTGCTAGTGTTTGAGAAACTGTCAAGCTATAGTTTTAAAAGCCCCTTTCTATAAGTTGAGATAAAACTCATCTCACATATTTACCTTAAAATTTGTGAAGGAGCACTTATAAAAAGCTAAAAAGTATATCATTGCATATTTATTTGTTTACACACACACACACAATTTCTGGTCAAAAGCAAAAACACTCACATAATTCAGTCCATTGTACCTTGCTAGTGGTTGAGAGATCATAAATGGAAAAATATACTTCAATAATGACACATGATAGTCGATACTTCGTTGTCCTTATATATATACTTGTGTAAAAAGACGGCTCACCATTCAAAAATGAATTTTAAAAAATAAACAATTCAAAATTTGTGTAAAACAATGGTTGTCACTAATTTGGAGCATATAGCTTCAGATAAGTGGATAGCTACAACATGTGAAAGATTCCTTTTAAAACACATATAATTGTACTTTATGTCTCTCAAAGGCAAAATAAAAAGTCTATTGTGCATTCGTACACGTATACTCTCCATATTTCAAATTTATTTCGTATTATAGTAATGCTTCTGAATCAGATGAGTCTCCAAGTGATAGAAGTTTAACCTTTTAAAGAAAAAATAATAATAATTGCTACTTCTATAGGAATAAAAATATTATAAACTTTGTATAAGTTAATTTTCGATATGGTACAAATTAGACCGGTCATTGAACCAATCGAGATACATATCTTAATCAAATGATATAATTTTACCAGAATATACAAAAGGTTCATATACAACTATGAAAAAGGTAATATTTAAATATATATACATATATGGATAAAAATGGTACGTTCATATAAATCACATATTCCTCAAATTTTATTTATAAAGTAGAGAGGAAATTTTTTTTATCTTATTTATAGGGAAGAGACAGAAATTTTTATATGAATGCACAATTTTACCCATAATTTATTAATGTATTGATTTTGTTCTCATGGGAATATAATATATATTAAATATGGGTAAAGTTGGAGTTATTAAATTTCAATGTGAAGTTAATAAATTTTAATGTTTTTCTTGATATGTGTTAAACATGCTAAAAATGACTTATAAAAAGAATCGGAAAAATATAATCCAACAAAAAAGAGTTACTAAAACACAAATATAAGGGATACCATTATCACTCAACTCAAAACGAAGTCATTTCAAGATCAAGAAAGGGAGGGGGAAATAAAAATTCAAACCATTCAAAACTCTTTACCGAACCGGTCAGGGGATGGTTCACCGATTCATTGATCTAACTAGCTGATCCGAATTGAATTTAAATACCATAATTTTCAAAACTACAAATGAAAATTCTTCTTCAAAAAGGGAGGTACCAAACGCGTATGGTCACATGTTCTTTGCTGACCACAAATTGCAGTACAATGAGGAAGACGAAAAAAATCATGAACACGTAGAGATATTTTTCCCTTCCCTTCCTTATTTGAGTTTATTGTTCAAATGGTTCAAGGTTTGTTTCCTCTAAGCAATATCTTGGGTTCAAGTGTAATTAATATGACTTCCAAAATAGTGGAGAAGGCTACATTAAACTCTGTCCATGACCAAAGTCTCTAAATTTTCTAGTAAAACAAAACGAGAAGATGTTCCATTAAGATTTCTCCTCTCTAATGAGATAAGGTTTTGAACAAATGCCAATAATTCTGACAGAAGGAATGGCTAGGAAGCAATAATAATTAACTTTTTTGGGTCACGTGTACAATTAAAAAAGAGAACTTTTCATCATCTTCAAAAGAATAAATATATGAAGAAGTCCAAAATTGG
Organism: Inga laurina; assembly: GCA_963855925.1. NCBI lineage: Eukaryota > Viridiplantae > Streptophyta > Magnoliopsida > Fabales > Fabaceae > Inga > Inga laurina. Next base: position 55,071,999 of record OY979704.1, read on the forward strand.
AAAACAAAAAACAAAAAAACAAAAAAAAAAGATGTCTTTAAAATGATCACTATTTGGGAAGCTTCATGGCTGTTTCTAATTTCCTAATAAAGTTCCGTTACTCATTAATGTGCATAAGCATTTGTTCTTAGTAAGCTTTCCATTTTTAACCTATTTTTCCTGTACCTTTGGCCTTTTCCCTTAAAAATACATATCATACACATGGTGCATCATCAAAAAATAATTGAAAGCCATTTCAAATTTTTAAAAAACAGTAATATTCAAGAACAAAATGAATATGAGTCGACCCAGAATCTAGAGAGTAGCTCCCTACTACTCCTCAGAGAGAGACAGACACAAGATTATGTATCAGATAGTTGTACCTTCATCTATACAGAGACATTGATAAAGAAGAATATGATTATTGTTATTCCAAATATATTCTGAACGCCCAACTCTTATTTCATTTTTAATTTTTTAATGTTATTATCAGTTTCCAATAAAAACTAGTATGGGTACTATGCATTGTACTGAATCTGAACGGTAAATAGTATTATGCATAGTTCATGACTAGTGCATAAGTTATCAGTGTTTTTCTATTATAAATAAATACATATATTTATAGATAAATAATTATTTCATGGGTTAAAGTATGGGTGTGTTCGGATTAGCGTTTAGAAAATAGTTTCTAGAGAATAGATTCTGAGAAGAATAGATTATGAAAAAAAAATGATTTTGATAAATGAGAGTGTTTGAGTATTATGGTTAAAATAGTTTTTTTTTTAATGATGTGGGGCCTACACAATGAGAAATGACCAATGAGAAAGAGAGAGAGAGAGTGAGACCCATATAAAGAAAAAGTAGAAAAGAAAGACAGAGGATGATGAGGCTAACACAAGAGAAAAAATAGAAAAATATAGTTTTTCCCAAAACATAGGTTTCGTCAACCAAACTTAGTTTTAGAAAAATTTTGAGTGTTCGTCAACCAAACCTAGGTTTTGAATCAAAACCTAGGTTTTGTAACAATTACCGAACACACACTAAATTTGCTTCAAAAATTTTCATTCAGAAGCAATGTTGATCTGGAAGTATTCAAATAAAGCAATTTTACCCCTTACTAATTTTTTTTAACATTAGTTTTTTAATAGGTGGAACAACATTGCCACATTTTGAAATTTTTGGAACAACATTGAACTCGAAAAAACTCTCAAAACAATATTGCTCCTGAAAGAGAACTTGCAAAATAAATTTGTACCTTAACCCTATTTTTAATTTTACAGTGAGCATGTAGATGTTTAAAAAAATTATATACTACTTATTTTTGCAAGTGTAAGAAGTTTGAACCCATAAAAAAAACGTTACTCATAAATAACCCCCCATGAGATGAAACAAAAGAATTTTCCAGAGAAAGATTGATATGAACATTAAAATAAACTTTCAAATGCAAAAAGCAAACCCGATAAAATATCAAAGGTGGGGAATTTTGTTCCTGTTAAGGAAGTGAAGTTGCTCAGCCCCTTCCCCCACATCGCTTTCACTTTCAGCCCAGTAAACACAAAAAAGTTGAGATGAAGAAGGAAACTTATGAAGAATGCGTGATAAATGCGCTAGAGGGGCCGCCCCTCTCCCTCCCTCCCTCTGAGTCGCCGGGTCAAAGTTTCAAGAAAGGAAGTCAGCCAACAAGTAGTGGGGCCCACGTCCCCAATCCTGGACTTGACAGCACTGTGTTAGCTCGGCTAACCAATCAAGATCTGATTTAAATGGTCTAAATATGAGTTTTTAAAATTATATATATTTTTTTAATATAAATTATTTTAATGAATATAAAATCTAAAATTAAAATGACCTCTTAAATATTATTGTTTTCAAAAATAATTTTTTATTTCAAAAAACATCATTTAAAAAAAAAAACTCAAATATAGAACGTCTAAAATCAAATCTAGATAATCCAAATCTAATAAACTGAAAAAGCTAAACACAATAGTTAACCCTCAAACCAAGTCCAAACCAAAATGATAAGCGGATTCCATAACGCAACCAAAGCTATCTATCTATATTAGCTGTGTTTAGTACAAGGGTAGTGAAACTCAACCACATTAAATGAAAATATATATATATATATATCTATATATTAGTCAGATATTATATAATTCTCAAATATTTGTGTCCTAATCCCATACCATCTCCTATAAATACCACCCCACGAAGCATTAATCTGCATTGAGATACTAAGCTATTGAGATAGAAAGAGAAAGAGAAAGAGAGAGAAACAGAGAGAAAGTAAGCGTTCCTAGAGAGATGGAGAACTTGAACTTCCCAGTTATTAGCTTGGACAAACTCAATGGTGATGAGCGTAAGGCCACCATGGAGAAGATCAAAGACGCTTGTGAAAACTGGGGATTCTTTGAGGTGTGTGTGTGTGTGTGTGTATCAGAACTTTCTGGGCTTTTTTCTTTTTAAAGTTATTATTAGATTTAGATCTCTGTTTCAGTTTTGTTGGGTTTTTGTCTGATTTGGCTTTCAAATCAAAAACTCTGTAGCTGGTGAACCATGGAATACCACATGATTTCATGGACGCTGTGGAGAGGTTGACCAAAGAACACTACAGGAAATGCATGGAAGAGAGGTTCAAGGAATTAGTGGCAAGCCAAGGGCTAGAAGCTGTTAAAACCGAGGTCAAAGACATGGATTGGGAAAGCACCTTCCATTTGCGTCATCTTCCCGAGTCAAACATTTCTGAGATCCCTGATCTGACCGATGAGTACAGGTATAATAATATAACAAAACTTCATTCATTCAATCCACATCCCACATGCCCTTTATGAATTTATGAATCTCCCATGTGAAAGTGTAAACAGAATTCACCAAATAACAAATATAATTGACCCCAGAAACAGAGAGAGAGGTTCCCCATGTGAACAGAAATACTTCCCACACCTTGATGTGATTTGGTTATGATTGATTTTGAGTGCCTAACTATAAATCACTGTTCATTATGATTTATGATACAGGAAAGTAATGAAGGAGTTTGCTGTAATGTTAGAGAAGCTAGCAGAGGAGCTTCTAGACTTGATATGTGAGAATCTTGGGTTAGAGAAAGGTTACCTGAAGAAGGCCTTTTATGGATCAAGAGGTCCAACTTTTGGAACCAAGGTTGCAAACTACCCTCCTTGTCCTAAACCAGAGCTGGTCAAGGGTCTTCGTCCCCACACAGACGCCGGCGGTATCATCCTTCTCTTCCAGGATGACAAGGTCAGTGGCCTTCAGCTGCTCAAAGACGGCAAGTGGATCGATGTGCCTCCAATGCGCCACTCCATCGTCGTCAACCTCGGCGACCAGCTCGAGGTAAAATTAAATCATCCACTCTCATGTCGCTCTGATAACACAAACACATAAACACAATAAAGTGTTAAAGCAAGGAATTACTCACAATCACAAGAAAATATTAAAAAAAAAAAGGATTTATTCCTGCCAGACATTTCATCGAACACCTTATCTGCAACTTCCAAAAACTCAACCAAAGTTTTCCATGAATACACGCAGGTGATCACAAATGGGAAGTACAAGAGTGTGGAGCACCGTGTGATCGCACAAACCAATGGAACCAGAATGTCCATAGCTTCATTCTTCAATCCAGGAAGCGATGCTGTGATCTACCCAGCTCCGACATTGGTGGAGAAGGAGAAGAACGTTGAAGAGTACCCCAAATTTGTGTTTGAGGATTACATGAATCTCTACGCAAGGCTCAAGTTCGATGCCAAAGAACCAAGATTTGAAGCTTTCAAAGCATCAAATGTGAATCTGGGTCCAATCGCAACTGCTTAAGAAGAAGGAACTGAACTTAATAAACTGTTGTTTTAACATGAAAGATAATATTATATATTAACATAAAATTAGGAAGATTCTAGTTTGAGAAGACGATATCTCAAACTGGATATTATATATTATATTAGAGTTTCACTCAGTTGAATTGCGGGGCTTGGGGAAGTTGCTTTATACTTTCTTGTATGAAAAAAATCAGTTTATAAATTTTAAAAAATATATTAATAATAATTTATTAGCATAAATTATTTTTGTCTGTCGGATTTCTTTTTCTTTGTCTCGCTGTGCGTGTACGTGGGACTTGCCAGGAGCGTTAGCCTATATTTATTGAAAATTTTATTATACTAAAAAATAAATTGACCACTATTATTGTTTTATTCTGACTTTTCACATGTAATTTAAAATAAATTTATTGCTTGCCCAACATATCAATGACACTCATGCAGAGAAAAGTGACTATTACAATTTACAATTACAAGTATAATAGCTAAATTGAGTAAATTAAGGATATTTTTCTTAAATATTATTAAATTCTTATATGGATTTTGCTGTAAACGTATTAAAAGGATATTTTAGTTGCAAATATATTTTTGGGTTTACAAGTTTATTAAAAACATAAAAAAAATTGAAGGAAAAACGGCAAATTTTTATGTTTGGAAAAAGGCCATATAACATCTAAAATATATTTTTTATTTAACATATTTTGAAAAATTTGGGAGAAATTTATGTGAATTATTAAAATAAGTTTTAACAATACAAGATATTGTTATAAAAATGGGAAAATACAAGAGATGTAAAAAAAAGAATTGAAGAGAGAATTAGAGAGAAATATAGAGCAATATTTTATTCATTTGGATGAAATCAAAGTGTAGTACACAGTGCTCTATTTATAGTCCCTCAACTACAACCAAGAGTTACACAAAATAAATGACAAATTTTAATACTCATGAGTGCACACATTGTAACCTTTGAGTTATGGGCATGAAAACTCCTAAAGGCTATTCATTGGAGAGGTTATGGGATGTAGAAAATAAAAGGCCAAGTGTAACCCTTACCTCGAAAACTATAATTATGATTTGAGAATGCGTAATTAAAATGGTTTAGAGACCGATGGATAATTAAGACTCATTTTAATCCCTTCCTTCCGTTAGGGATTTCACAAATTCTTTCAAAATTCCTTCCCTATCCTAGTCTCAATTTCAAATTTCGAATATAATTACCCTATGCAATTAAATCACACATATACATATCAAAGTGTATAACAAAAATCCCGACAACCCCTGGGTTGGTATATATACATACTAAGGGTTCAAACATTCCCATTTAGGGGATTACACAACCGTATCCAAAATACTATTTACAGAATATACAGTGATTCCCAATCCAAATATGACAACCAACTAAAATCTATGTTTGAACTATCTGCCTTTAGTCGTCACCTTTCCCTTGGAGCCGCTTGCCCTATCTGAAGGTTAGTTAAAGGAAAGAATGAGATTCAACAGAATCCCAGTAGTAATAAATCACTCATACCACACATGATCACACAGCATGCAAGTACATCACTAAGCAGCAGCAGCAATAAACATCGCACCCCACCCTCATCCCCTTTTACCTCTGGGAAGGCACGCAATCCTTACCCGAACTGTTGTTAGCGACTCAGGGACTATTGGCGTGGTGGTGCATACATATATTCTTACAGCTCACATAGCCTTTCGGCTTCACAAATAGCCTTTCGGCTTTCACATATCCACAGGCTTTGCAGCATTCGAAATCATCAGAAACCAATAATATAACACACATACAATGCATCACATATAGTATAAGAGAAAGAGTTACTACCTTGTTCTTTCCTAGCGTGCTCTAGCACGAGTTGTTCCTGCGTAGGGCAAATATCGACCCCTATAAACCAAAATCAAGGATGATGAATTAATCTCTATTCCAAATTCCCACTTTTGTAACACTTAAAATTAGTTATCATTGCACTCTTTAGGTGGTTACTAGAAATCTAGACACATGCTTAAAGGATTGGGAAGTACTAAGTTGGAAATCACTTTTCAAAACCATAAAATGCTGAAAATGGGGGTTGGCTGCAGCCAAGAATCCTCTGGCTGCAGCCAAAACGTGCACAGAAGGTTTTTGGATGCAACCAAGATTTTATGACTGCGGGCAAAATGTGCAAAGAAAGTTTTGCGTTGCAGCCAAGGAAACTTCAAAAAATCAAAATTAATTCTAGAAAAATCAAAATGAGGTGATTCCAAAGCCTATTGGAAGCTATTTAAGTCATATTCATAGGAAAAATATGGATCATTACAAAAAATCACCACACAATTATAGAATCACACAAAATCCAACATTGCTCCAAAATAGATTCCAATTGTAATCCCAATCTTTGGACATTCATTACTCCAAGCACACAAAACGAAATGACACAAATTATTTGTCTATTTTGAAGCTTGGAATGTGAAATTTAAGACTAAAAATTTTCAAAATTTTTAGGCACCATTTGCCTATTCAAAACATCAAGACAACCTGTCTGCCCTGTATAGAGTTTTAAGGGACAGAATTTCAGTTTTTATTGCTTCCAATAGTTCCAAATTCACAACAAATACCATTTCCACAGTAATTTTTCATAAAGAATCCATTGGAAACACCAAAATGACCAAATTCAACTCTCATTGACATGTTCCACAAGAAACACAACATGCACACAATAACCCAATTCAATACTCACAATGCAATTCCTTTCTATTCAAAGTTCCAAACCAATTTTAATGGCACCAAAACACTGTAACCCCCTGCCTTAATTAACGTTTTTAAGATTCGATAACGCATAGTAAAAAGGGATTTGAGACCGTCAGATAGTTCAACCGTACTAAATCACCTACCAAACAATAGGAACTTACAACATTTTTGACCTCTTTCCTATCCCGGTCTCATTTTCAATTATCGAAAATAATCACCCGTGCAGTTAACTTACATTTATATATATGAGTTTGTAACTTAATCCCCGGCAACCCCCGGGTTCATCTATATATACATAGAGTTTCAAATCCTGATTAGGGGATTACAAAACCAAGTATCTCAAAACTATCTACATCTCAAAATGTTATACAATAATCCCTATCCAAAATGAATGGCCAACAAAATCCATACTAATGTCCCTAGGAAGCTCTAACCGCTCCGGGTCGCTCGCTTCTCCTTAGAGCTACTCGCCCAGTCTGAAAGGTTAGTCAAAGGAAAGAATGAGATTCAAGAGAATCCCAGTAGTAACTAAACATTTATACCACATATAAACACACAGCATGTAAGCAAATCATCATATAGCAGCTCAATCACACTCCACCCTCATCCCCTTTCTCCGCCGGGTAGGCACACCATCCTAACCCGAACCGTTGTTAGCTACTCAGGGACTATTGGCGTGGCAGTGCATAAACATAGCCTTATAGCTCATATAGCTATCCGGCTACATAGATGGCCCGTAGGCCTCACAAATAGCCCTTCGGCTCACAATCAGCCTTTCGGCCACATAATCACATAGTCACACCTCATCCTCATCCCCTTTCTCCGCCGGGTAGGCTCACAACCCTTACCCGAACCGTTGCTAGCTACTCAGGGACTATTGGACTAACGGTGCTTACACATATCCACATAAGTCGCAACATACGAACTTATCGCAAAGCAATGAAAATACACACATACAATGCATCACATATGGTACAAAAGAAAAGTCACTACCTGATCCTTTCCTAACGGTCTCTGGCACAGTGGGCTCACGAGGATAGCAGATGTCAAATCCTATAATCAAAATAGGGACATTTGGTTAATCTCCTTTTCCAAGTTCTTAATTCAATAACACTCTAAGTTGGTATTCATTTGGACTCTTTAGATGGCCATTAAATGCCTAAAGGGTTGGGATAACTATCCCCAAAGATCCCTCTTTAGAAAGCTAAACACTGATTTTTGGTCCCTTCACTCGAGCACAGAAGACCGTGCTCGAGCATGACCCCCCGATTTCACTCGAGCACATGCGAGTGAGACGCAGGAAGTGCTTGCCCGAGAGCAATCCCCGCGACAATCCTACACTCTCACTCGAGCACAAGAGGCTGTGCTCAAGCAGAGACCTCAGAAGCACTCGAGCACCACGAAAGTGAGACTCAGCGAGTGACAACCCGAGAGTGACCCTTCCCTCCAAACCTCAAACGCACTCAAGCACCAACCCTAGTGCTCGAGTGATCCCTCAATACTCGCGAGTGCCACGCTCACTCTTGACAATCCACCTACGAGTGATAACTTGAGACGCTCACCCGCAACATCAAAATGCACCCTCACTCGAGCATGCCCATGCTCACTCGAGCATGTTCATGTTTCACTCGAGCATGACCATGCTCACTCGAGCATGCTCGTGCTTTCTGCCCGAAGACCTTCATAAAATACCCAGAAACTCACATCATGCTCGAGTGAGTTCCTCTCTCACTCGAGTGATGTGTATCAGTTGCCAAAACGCAGAACTGATATGGCTTTTCCCAGAATTAACCAATCAAGCTCCAATGGTTCTAAAACTCATACCACAACTCATTCTCACTTGCTTTAGCACAAAGAACCCATTGGCAATCACAAAACACCCAAATTTCCACTCAACAACACATTCACATCTCTAGACAACAATTCACCAAAACCACAATTTGCTAAACTTCCTATCTCCACTTCAAATCAATCCTAACCAATTCAAAGTTCCATAGACTACCAATTGAACAGTAACACTCCCTCCAATTCCCCCTTTCATTTACTACCAATATTCAGGGCAAAATTCCAGAATTCACAAAACTAAACCAATAGTCAAAACATTTACATCAAACTTCATCAAAAACTCACCTCTTTCACTTGCTGAATTCAGAACTTGGATTCCTCAACTTTCAAATTCCCTCAATTTGCCACACACCACCAATCACAAGTCTGAAAACATGGAAAGAAAGCTCTTGGCCACTTGCACAATATCAATGAAAAGTGTTTAAGCTTGTGAAGTCATTTACCTTCACAAATTTCAAACCCTTCCTTTCTCTTTCTTGCTTGCTCGCCGGAAATGGAGAAAATGGAGAGAGAAATGAGTTGGTGAAAGTGATGATCACTTCTCTTGGTTCCACACACACACAAACCGACTAGGGAGGGAGAGAGAGAAGAGAAAATGGTTTGAAAGTTTGACTTTCATCCAAGGGTCCTTATTTTGACACTTGGCACCATCTCATCCTTCACCCTTACATGAATTCACATACTCCCATCCACACTTGATTCCACCTCTTGTTCAACACATCCTAACCATTGATTTTAATTACTAAAGAGTTTCCTCTCCAGTAACTGACCAATCGATCGGTAAATTTACCGCTTTGCCCCTGATTATCACATTACTCATTAAACCATCCCTAATGATCTTTATATCATATCACACACAACATCCACTTCAAATATGCTTAATTAACATTAATTACATCATTTGAATTTATTATCCCTTGATTACAATCCAGGATATTACAAACACAATATGACACCTATTCTAATACCAAATCACCATGCAATCCACAAGACCCTAATAACACAAAAAATAGGGTCAAAATCCAGAAATTCCAAGTTCAACCAATAACCACAATGATTATGTCAAAATGTGCCAAATTCTTACCTCTTCCTCTTTCCAAGACTTGTTTCTTGTTTCCTTTTCTTTCAAATTTCTTCAAGTGTGCAAACACCTTCTTTCAGAATTATGAAACCATAGCAATAAAGCCCTTAACACCATGAACAAAATTAATGAAAGAAGTTTGAGCTTCCAAAGTCATTTACAAGGCCAAAACCTACCTTTGTTTTTCTCTTTCTTGCTTGGTTTCAATGAAAATAGAAGAGAGAAGAGATATAAGATGATGATGAATGAAAATAATCAGATTTTTGGTCTCTACTAAGCCCATTTTGCCGACTTGGAGATGAGAGGGAAGAGAAAAAAAATGAGTTGAATCTTTGACTTGATCCATGGTCCACACCTTGACACTCAGCAAAATCTTGTTCTCCTCATCCATATCACACATAAACTCAATTGCACAAGATTCCACCCCTTGATCAATCAATCCTAACCATTGATCTTCAATTACCAATGAGTTTACTCTTCAGTAATTGACCAACTGGTTGGTAACTTTCTTTTTTACCCGCTTTAGCCCTGATTATGGCAATTCCACTTAAATCACCACTAAACACATTTATATAGTTCATTTCACTCAACCATATGCCCTCCCTCTTATTTGGCTCAATTTAGATGTTAATCCACCATTGAACTTAAATATAGAGTTTAGGAACGATTAGAACACATTCGAATCAAAATTCACATTGTATTTTTCTCAAGTGTTTATTTAACAATAATTACATCACTTTTGAAGTCATTAGCCCTTAATCCCATTTTTGGGTCATTACACCAAGAGTAGTTGGGAGTTTATGGACATCCACCTCAATTAGTATTTTTACAACACTCCCCCTTGGATGTCCATGAAAAAATATTGTGTCTCATAAAAACCTTACTGGGAAAAATCCATTGGGACAAAAACCTAGTGAAGGGAAAAGAGTACACAATTTTTACTCCCCCTAATGATAACATGACTTTATGTCTTTGAGCATATGCATTCCAATACCATGCACTAACTTCTTAAATGTTCTAGTTGGCAGTGTATTGGTAAACAAATATGCAAGGTTGTCACATGAGCGAATTTGCTGAACATCTATGTCACCACTCTTCATAAGATCATGAGTGAAAAAGAATTTTGAAGAAATATGTTTTGTTCTATCTCCTTTAATGTACCCTCCTTTCAATTAAACTATACATGTTGTATCATCTTCATATAGCATTGTTGAAATCTTTTGTTTAGGAAACAGACCACACACTTATTGGATATGTTGAGTTATTGACCTTAGCCAAACACATTCTTGACTTGCCTTGTGGACTGCAATTATCTCTGCATGATTTGATGAGATAGCTGCTAAAGTTTGTTTTGTTGATCGCCAAGATACAGGTGTACCTCCACAAGTAAATAAATATCCTGTTTGAGATCTACTATTTTGTAGATCTCATAAAAACCTTTCATCTGCATAACCAATTAATTGTGATCCAAATTTGTTAGAATACAATAATCCCATATCATTTGTTCCTCAAAGATATCGGAATATATGTTTAATTCCATTCCAATGCCTTCTTGTTGGAGAAGAACTAAATCTTGCCAATAAATTCACAGCAAATGCAATATCGGGTCGTGTTGTATTGGCAAGATCATTAGTGCACCTATAGCACTAAGATATGGTACTTCTTGACCAAGAAGTTCTTCTGTTTTGTCTTTAGGGCGAGAAGGATCCTTCTTCTTATCAAGTGATCTTATAACTATTAGAGTAGATAATGGATGTGCTTTATCCATATAGAATCGCTTTAATATCTTTTCAACATAACTTGATTGATGAAACAGAATTCCATTTGTTAAGTGTTCAACTTATAGGCCAAGACAAAACTTTGTTCTTCCAAGATCCTTCATCTCAAATTCTCTGTTTAAATAATCAACAGCTTTTTGAAGCTCTTCAAGAGTTCCAATTATATTCAAATCATCCACATATACAACAATCATCACAAAATCTGATCAATTTCCTTTTATGAAAACACATGGGCAAATAGGATCATTTTTATAACCTTATTTTAACAAATATTCACTGAGATGGTTATACCACATTCTTCCATATTGTTTCAATCCATATAAGTATTTATGCAAACGAATTGCACAATTTTCTCAATAATTCTTACATCCTTTTGGCAATTTGAATCCTTCAGGGATTTTCATGTAAATTTCAGTATCTAAAGTACCATATTAGTAGGCTATAACAACATCCATTAGACGCATATCCAGTTTTCTGCTCACTGCCAGACTAATTAAATACCGTAAAGTGATTGCATCCACCACAGGAGAATATTTCTCTTTATAATCAATGCTGGGTCTTTGTGAAAATCCTTGTGCTACCAATCATGCTTTATATCTAACAACCTCATTTTGCTCATTTCATTTTTGCACAAATACCCATTTATACCCAACAAGTTTTACACCATTTGTTTTTTGGACTACAGGTCCAAAAAATTCACGTTTTGAGAGTGAATTTAACTCTGCTTGAATTGCGTCTTTTCATTTTGGCCAATCATTTATATTTCTACATTCTTCAACTGACCTAGGTTCATGATCCTCATTTTGATTAATTATTTCAACGGCAACATTATATGAAAATACGTTGTCGACAACTATACTTTCTCGGTTCCATGTTTTTCCCGTAAAGACATAACTCATCAAGATCTCTTCATTATTTTCAGGTACCTGGACCTCTTCTGGGGTCTTTTGATTAGTTATGTCTGCTTCCTCAACTTGACCATCTTGGTTAATCACTCCCTTTACCTTTCGAGGAGTTTTATCTTTGGAACCAATTGGGCTATCACACTTTAAGTGTGGTTTAGTTTCATTTGCAATTGATGGTTGTCCTACTAGGACATCAATCCTAATTGGAGCATTTTTAGTTGAAATGTGAGATTTGGTAATTCTCTTAAGGTTAGTAAATGCATCTGAAAGTTGATTTGCAATATTTTACAAATGAATAATTTTTTGAACTTCAAGCTCACATTGTTGTGTATGATGATCTATATGTGATAGTGATAATGTTTTCCATGTAATTTCTTTATTCAGCTGCTTATTATCTCCCCCTAATGTTGGAAAATTTGTCTCATCAAAATGGCAATCATCAAAACGTGCTATTAATAAATCTCCAATTAAAGACTCTAAATATTTGATTATGGAAGGTGATGCATAACTAACATATATTCCTAACCTCCTTTGAGGTCCCATCTTTGTGCATTGTGGTGGAGCAATATGAACAAATACTGCACGTCAACAAATTCTAAGATAGGAAATATTTGGCTCCTGATCAAAAGCCAATTGTAATGAGGAGAATTTATGATAAGTTGTTGGCCTGATGAGTATAATTGCTGCCGCATGTAAAATTGCATGCCCCCAACCTGATATGGGAAGCTTTGTTCTCAAAAGCATTGGTCTAGCTATTAGTTGGAGGCATTTAATGAACAATTCTGCTAGACCATTTTGAGTGTGGACATAAGCAATTGATTTTTCTATTGTTATTCCAGTTACCATGCAATAATCATTAAAAGCTTGAGATGAAAACCCGCTAGCATTATCAAGATGAATGCTCTTAATTGTATGATTTGGAAATTGTTCTCTTAGCTGAATTATTTGAGCAAGTAATCTAGCAAATGCAAAATTATGTGTTGACAAAAAACACACATGAGACCATAGTAATATCCCAAAAAGTGATTAAGGGCTAATGACTTCAAAAGTGGATGTAATTATTATTGAATAAACACTTTTGGAGAATGTGTGATGGGAATTTGGTGGTTTTAGTGATTCCAATGGTTTCCTTGTAAAAAATTGTGTGGGAATAGGTTTGATTGTTGATTTTGGAGCCATTGGACACATTGGTTGAAAATTTGAAAAACTGTTAAGTGTAATTCTGTGCAGGACAGTCGGTTTTTATGGACATTTTGAATGGGAAAATGGTGTCTAAGAATGCTGAAACTTTTCAGTCTTAAATTCCACATCCCAAGCTTCAAAATGGACATATAATTTGTGCCATTTCGTTTTGTGAGCTAGGAGATATGATTTTTCAAAATTTGGGATGGAAACTGAACTCTGTTTTGGGGCAGCGATGAGTTTTATATAATTCTGGAATTTTGTAGTCATTTTGGGTAATGGCCCATATTGTTCCTATAAAGAGGACTTAAATACCTTTCATTTGGCTTTGGAATCACCTCATTTCAATTTTTTTAGAATTAGTTATGATTTTTCAAAATTTGGGCAGAAAATCTGCCAGAAAATCCGAAAATGTCAATTTTGGAATTATGACATCATCATAAGGGAATAATGACATAAGCATAATATAACATATCATCTTCTTCCTCCAAGCTTCAAAACCATTAGTTTATTTAGCTGAACAAGAGAAAAAAACGTTTGAGATTTCTAGAGAGAGAAAGGAGAAGATAACTCGCAAGGTAAGTCAATTTCTCCGATGATCTAGCTCCTAACGCGTATAACTCCGATCCTAAGCTACTCCTTTATATTCTTTAAGGTTTGGAAGCTCCTCCTTTGTTGTTAAAACAACTAGGGTTTTAGCCAAGAAAAGGAAAAGCTAGTGGGGGCTTGAAGTAACTTCCAAACTCTTGTATATTGACTGTTCTGACTGTTGTGGACAATTTAATCGGTGAAATTTTGCCGGATTGTCATTGGTTTCAAAAATGGAAAATGGGTGTGTGGGGCTGTTATGCTGCCCAAATTGGTACTAAATGGTAGTTGTAACCTAATGGAATAGTCAATAAAGTGGTTAGGGGTAGAAAGGAACGCGTTTACGAAGCCGAAACCGAAAAACCCCAATTTTCCCCGAAATACTTGAGAATTTCGGCCAGCTCTAGAAATAGGTCTTAGAGTTGGATTTTCAATAATTTGATGGTTCCATTGAGTTCAGGAGCGAAAATCAGGTGGGGTTACAGTTGGTCACTTTTTCAAAAAGGGCCGAAAAATCATAATTACGAAAATGCCCCTAAAACCCTTAAAGTGGGGCTGCCAAGGGTAAATTTGTAATTTGACATTGAATTTGATAATTCCAAATCTGAAAATGGATTCCTTGGGCGGAAATTTGTTAGGATAGCCCAGGTTAGAATCTTGGGAAAAGTGCAACCGGATCGAATACGGTGGGCTCGGGCCGGGTCCCCGGGGGCATTTTTATAAATTTTCATTATAGACTCATATAACCCTCAGTAAAACTATGGAAGTGTCTAAATGGTGCATTTGGAATTGTAGGATTCGACATTTGCCCTGATCGTAAACGACCTGTGCCAGAGCACGTTCGGAATGAACCAGGTAGTCACTCTTCTCTTATGCTATGTGTAAAGTATTGTATGTATGTTTGTCATGCATTTTGATACATTGTGATGCTTTGAAATCACAGCGAAAGCTGATGCATAGTGATTATAGCGTATTGAGATTGCAGCAAAAGCTGACGCATAGTGTTTACAGCCATGAGTGCTGTCGTATGTGGCATGAGCCATATATCATTGTGATGCTGCTTAACATGATCATATATGCTATGTGTTTATACACTGTATGAGTGATTTGTTACTACAGAGATTCTTTTGAATCTCATTCTTTCCATTAACTAATATTTCAGACAGGGCAAGTGGCTCTAAGGAGAAACGAACCACCAGAAGCGGCTAAGATCTTGTAGAGATATGTTGTATGATTTTTGGATATCTATTTTGGACTTGGGATTACTATTTATTTTTGAAATGAAGATATTACGTTGATGATGGTCATGTAATCCCCTAGTTGGAACTTGCAACCTGTAGTTTATACATGTATGAAACCCGGGAGTTGTCGGGAATTTGGCTATGCACTCTGATATGTATGAATGTGATTGAACTGCGCAGAGTAATTAGATTCGGAAGATGAATCTGAGACCATGTTGAATGAATTTTAGAAAAGAGATTTGAGAAAAACGTATCCGTCGGTCTCTAATTCCTTTATATTACGCATTTTCGAATGTTAATTACGGTTATCAAGGTAGAGGATTGTTAGATATGATTAGTTTTGATGATGTCAAATATAGATGTGAAATGATAAGAGCAAAAAGTTTATATAATGTATTTTTTTGACTAACTACTATATTTAATGTTACATATTTTGTAGATTAGTCAAGCAAAGAATGAAGAAGATTGAATTAATGAAAATGAACAAGAGGAAGAAGAAGAAAGAAATTGAAGATAGTCAAGGAGATGTTTACTCAGATTATGAAGAATTATTATCAAGAGGAAAACCAAGAAGAAAGATATTGAAGAATGAAGAACTTGGAAGATCTATCATGAATATCAAGATTCAAGTTGTTAGAAGTGATACTGGAGGTTTCTATGATGATTCTGAAGGTTTCTATGATCAAATGATGGTTGGAATAAGTTAATACGAAGCTAAGATGACTTATATATGAGTTATGACACTTCTAGGGGAGTTATGCTCGAGCACAGAGCTCAATACTCGAGCACGGGATGAGCACTCTGTTCTACTCTGTTTTATGTTCAGTCTGACAGAGGTCTGGTATTTTGATCATATCTCTCAAATCACACGTTGGATTGACCCTAAACCTGTGGCATATGAAAGAGGACTCACAACACGTAAAATGTGCACCAGGATCACATTGAAAGAAGATCAAATGAAGGAGATATGATTCGTGGAAAATGAAACTGAAATCACCGTCACTTTTCAAGACAGGTTCGGTATTTTGCACGTAACTTACAAACCACACATCAGATTGAGATGAGACCAGTGCCAAATGAAACTAGACTCAAAGAGCTTTCCATGGATAGGTAATTTTCCTTATTTAAACGTATATTCTAGGAGCTAAGCCTTCTGGAAGTTGACACTTGTGCAGTCTAGCGAAATATACACTCTTTCGATCATAACTTGCTGAATATAAGGAGTTTGGAGCTGATTCTTTTTGCATTGGAATGCATATGGCAAGAGCTTTCTTATGATACATCATTAGAATCAAATAAACAAATTTTTTTCTAAAGTGGCCCCACATCACCCGCGAGTGCAAAAACTAACTCTTTGAAAAAGTTGTGCGAGTGATGTCCAGAAGCAGCTGAAACGTGAAGAAATCTGTAACACTCGAGCACTAGGATTCATGCTCGAGCATTGGAGTATTTCTCACTCGAGCACATGTAAGTTTTGACATGAGAGTGTTAACCCGAGAAGAAGCATGTACGTGAAAACAAGAGGAGCACTCGGGCATGACTGGTTGTGCTCGAGTGATGTCTAGATTTCACTCGAGCATATGTGAGTGAAGAGCAGCGAGTGTTTGCCCGAGAGGAAGTCAGAACGTGAAATTCTACATGCACTCGAGTGAGGTCCTGACAGAAGCAACGTAGAAGTTCAGAGCCTCACAACAATCAATCCAAATGTGGTTAAATGTTGTACAATCATTATGTTTTCACTTGTTATTGTTCCTAAACATTAACTAACATATATTTCAAGTGTAAAACAGGAGATTAAATATTTGGATTGCATCTTCAAGAACGGAGGTCACGTATGGCGAATATCTTTACTCACGTGATGAGTCCCAGAAGCCAGAAATTCAGCTTTTGACCAATGATCCAACATAATCATGACTAACTCTTCATCATATTAATGATTAAGTATTTTGTAGTGTGAAACAAGAAATTTAACATTGAGATTACATATTCAAATGAAAGAGTCAATTGTGGCGGGCGGCATCATTACACACCGAGCATCAGCTACCTACCACGATAAAAGTTTGACCCACCATAAGAGATTGTCTGGAAACTCAAACGAATTCATCCCGCTCCACAACGTGATGTACAGCTCAAAATGAGACATGTGGCTCCTCAACGTGACGCTCTGCTTTGCAACGGAAAGCTCATGGTAGCTCATTTTTCAAATATGCTCAACGGTCAAAATGACTCCAACGGACGAATGCTCACAACGGCCATCATATTCATCAACTATAAATGAGAAAGCATTCAACATCGATGGGTGACAGAAAAAGATAGAGAAAACAGAGCAACGACACCAACATGCAAATAACATGAATCCTCTGCTTCTACCCAAACACTCTCTGTTTTCCAGTTTCTATATTACTTATCATTGAGAGAGTGATTATTTGTATTGTACTTCAGTGAGCATATATATCCACTCTGTGAGAGAGTCTATAAACAATTTCATCTGTATTTCTGAGTTGATCTCAAGGTAGAGGGACCTTGAGAGGATTGATTTTCTTACTGGAGAAGCTGTAGAGAGAATTGCCAGTAAGACATTCTTCTCGTAAGACTTACAAGGTGCAAGCAGTAGAGAATGTTGCTGCTCATAAGACTTACAGGGGTGTAAGCAAGAGAGAACGTTGCTGCTCGTAAGACTTGCATGAGTAAGCAGGAGATGAAGATCTTCGGGATTGCTTTGCTCGTAAGACTTGCCGTAAGGGGGAGTATCTTGGTGAGAGATTTGTAAAAGGTTTCACAAGTACCCGACTAAACTTGTGGGATTGTAAAGGCTTTTCTTGTGCCCGGATTAAACAAGAAGTTAGTGGATTTGAAAATCTCAGGAGGAGCCTGGGGACTGGACGTAGGCCATCACAGATTGGACCGAACCAGGATAAATCACAATTTGCATATTCTCTTCCCTAAGCGCTTATATTTCTAGCATATATTATTTAATCTAACTGTTGATTTATAAACCTTCATACTTACCGCTTTCGTTAATATGCAAAAAGATTTTCAAAGTTCTTAAGTTTTTATTATACACCCAATTCACTCCCCCTCTTAGGTGATAACCGGTTCTAACAGGGATTACAACCATCTTGTAGATGCATCTATTAAAATGATAAACTATCTAAATGGTCCACATGGTGGATAAATAGGCCCACATATGTCCCCTTGGATACGCTCTAAAAAAATAGGGGATTCTGTTAGACTTTGGGTTCAAGTCTGCCCTTGATGGGCTGGACTATTTGATTAGAATATAAGTAGGCTAATCAAATAAGAATAAAATCAGCAATAATTGCAGATTGGGGAATAATTCAGTAATAATTATGGATTTTTTAATTGAGGAACAAGTCACCATAATTAGGAAATTAATTGAGAATCAATTAATTTAATTTCTATCTTGGAGGGCAAGAAAGAGTACACATGTTTCTTAATTAGTGACCTCCCTAAACCACTATAAATAGGAGGTGCCTCCCTCAGTTATTCCTTGCCCCTACTATTGAGTTTTCTAGCAATATCTTCTCTCCTACCATCTTTCTGGTTCTGGTGATCTGCTGTGCAAATCACAATTAGACTCTAGTAGTCTAATAATTGTGTTGGCACTATTTTGGAGCTTAGACCTGGATTCGAACATGGATTAACCCCAGTACGCCAGTTCTCTCTCCCTCCCTAATTTATTTTTTTCTTACATTGGTATTAAAGCCTGGTTGATCCTGTGGCTGTGTGATTTATTCTTTATGAATAATTAACTGATATATTTTATTTATATCTTCATCACAGTTTTTTTTAATTTTCTGCTATGTAATCATATATATGAGATTATATGATGAAAGAATATATGTTGTTTTAATTTATTTTCGAATGCGTACACAGATATACAATGAACAAGTTTTTTGCATATGTATATATATTTGGTCAAGAATGATATTTGTTTTGTTTTATATGTACATGTTCATGAATCTGTCTCCTATGCCTTTCGATCATAAATGTGTGTGTATATGGATCCCTCTGCCTAGCATATATCTATACATGAGATTGCATAATATGTCAGTGTTTTCGAGCTTTCCTCTCTGATTCTGTTGCTTGAAATTACTCCATGAATGCTCTCTATTTCGCATATGGATATATGGTAATGAGTTCGAAAGTTTAAAACTTTGTAGATATAAATAAAAAATGCTTCTGCTCCTCACAATTCTTCTTCTTCTCCTTACTTCTTCAATTCCTTTAACGGTTGAGTTTTTGGAACCCATGTGGAACCAAAAACAATAGACTTTAACCCTTAAAAGGTAGGAAAACTTTTGAAATACAAAGGACACACATCCAGGTCGAATTACACAGCGCCATCAACATCGAGAAAAAATTGGGTGTTTGAAACTAAGTATTTTTGCCCAAAGTAAGGCCATGGATGTGTAGAGCTCGAAGAGACGATTCCAATGATACTTAGAACGCGTCAAACAGAGTTCGGATGAGGGAGAAACGAATGAAAGAAGTTGGCGGGTCGTTTGTCATCACCGCCATTTTACTTGTGATTTGATCAATGAAATAGAGGTTTTAAGATCAAATAAATTCCATAGATTTGTAGTTCGCTGAACTACGATTCCAATGACACTAAGAACGCGAAAAATGGATCTAAAATAAGGGAGATATGACCTTCTGAAGTTGGAGGGTCGCGATGACCCGCTGGAGCTCCAATCGGCTTGGGTTGACCCAGCTGGAGGTTGAAGATGATGACGTGGCAATCAACGCCACATCATCGGCACAACCAAAGCCACGCGGCGCCAATGAGAAGGTGTCACTTCAGGGTTTAGAACCATGTCAGTATCGGTCAACGTCAGCCATGTCATCTATTGACCAGCCACGTCGAACGAGACACGTCAGCAGTGGGGGTCAAGGGGTTGACCAGTTAATGTTGACTGGTCAACAGTCAAAGTTGACAAAAAAAAATCCCAGAAAAAGACAAGTAGTGCGTGGGGCCCATAGGGGCCACTATTTAACACGTGGTAAGCACCGTCGGGGAAAGGACGGTGCGTGGAGTTGTGGGAGCCGACGCGTGTCACCGGGGTACAAACGTAAGGCGGTGCGTGGAGGTCACGCGCCTCCACTGAGAGTGACCAACGTTGGAATTTTCCAATTTTTCATGATTTTTCAATCCAAACACCTTCTAGGGGCGCATGTAGGTGCGTAGGACCTCCTGTTGAGACACGGTTTATTCCTAAAAATACCTAAATTTGAGAGCTTCAGTTTGATATATAATTTTCATATATTTGAAGCATATTTGAATGTGTTT
The DNA here is from genome assembly GCA_963855925.1 of Inga laurina. Lineage (NCBI taxonomy): Eukaryota > Viridiplantae > Streptophyta > Magnoliopsida > Fabales > Fabaceae > Inga > Inga laurina. The sequence continues at coordinate 55,092,473 of OY979704.1, forward strand.
TGAGTCAAAAAGGTTCTTATAAGCACTTAGAGATTCCCAAAAACATTGAAAATGAGTCAATGATGATTTTATTGTCTTTTGGGATAGGTTGGCTTACTTATTAAGAGTATTTCAGCTACAACATAAAGTTAATGCTGATAGATTCTTTAAAAGTGAGGGATTATTCAAATGAGTTTTTGAATATAAAATCCTATCCAACCTTGACTCAAACTCTTAGAAATAAGAACCTTAAAATTGCAGCAACTTGAAATTATTGAATAATAATAATAAGTCTTCCCATGCTTCTAACCACATTGAATCACTTGGTATTGAAGCAATGACTTCTAAAAGTCAATCCTTTATCACAAATATTGTGACAAAGGACAAGACAGATAGAGATGCGAAAATCATCTTATCAAGTGAGAGGTATGTTGCAATTACATTCAAGTAAGTGGATGTAAATATGGCAAAGATGAGTTGGACATTGTAGCTAGACGCTACATGAGTTCATATGGTCAAAAGGGCTTATGAGAGGGAGAACTTAGTTAAGAGACAACTATACGAGATAAAGTTTTTGAATGTTCTTTTGCCATTGAATTTAATGAATGAATTCTTTGTTTTTGGAATTGAATTAAGAATATTCTCTTCTTGTTTTCATGAACATTCATGTTGATTAAATGATATTGTATTATTATCTTCTTAGTATAACTATTTTTGATTGAGTGGGAGTTTCTAGAATGTTTCTAGAAATCCAAAAGGGGAAAGTGTTCCATAAAAACTATGGTTAAAAGGGTGATGAGCTAACTAGAATGATTGGGATGAGAGTCAACCTAGTTGTCTCCTGAACATGAAACTAGTGAACTTATTATCTAATTATCCTTTGTCTCATTTGAACAAACTTGATTTGTATACCATAATCATCTAAGTGACCAATTATGACCAAGTCATTTGACTGAGCTTATGAAGACAAGCTCAATAGAGATATATGTGGAGTTAGAAACTCTCAAATCTCTTTTATTCAAGAAGAATGAGATGTCAGGGACATCCTACCAACTAGTCTTCAGCATTTAGAGGCTGAAGCAACTGAAGGATACAGAAGGTTTATGCTATCAAGCATAGAAAGAACAACATTGCTTAAACTTATGTTGGTATGAGCAATGTAACCTTATCCAAGCCATGTGGATAGTGTTGGAAGATAGTGAAATAGATTATCTTTTTCCATAAAGTAAAAACTAAGTTAAGTTTTAACATAGTGTATTAAGTCCTAACATGTCGTTTAGGCAACACTTGAGGCAAATGTCAAACTAAGAAGTTGATACAAATAAAATGCCAAGTTCTTTCTAACAAACAACAAGTGTATGTTGTGACAAGACGTCTCCTAGTGAGTGGGAGGAAGCTATGTCTTCCAGTAAGTGGGAATGAGTCACGTCTTCCAATGAGTGGGCGTATATGAAAGTAAATATTGCCCCTGATATGCATATTGTGACCTTCAGCAATGTGATTTTCCACATTGAACTTGAGTGTGAAAGACTGAAGGATCCAAGATCCATTAGTCAGACGAACTTAGCTAAAGAGTAGGAGAATTCATCCTCTAAGCCTAAGGGCAAGAAACTTATGAGGTAAACTTGATTTAGAGGAAGTCAAATGGTTTCTACAAAGATGAAAAGCTATATTGATAATCCTTAAGGGTTGTAAAAGTAGCAATCCATATGAGTTGTGGATGTTTCACAGAAGCATATGGCTTCATGTCAAATGTAAAGCAATAAAGAGATAGAATCAAAGGATTGGAACTTGCACGTTAACTCTGCATAGATAAACCATCCTAATTCACTCCATTCAATTGTAATTGACAAAATCACATCTTCGCTATCTCTTTAGTTAAGGATTGATAGGACTATGATTCTCAAATCCTTCGTTGGATTTTGATGTTTCTTTTTAGGAATAAAAAATTTCATTTCTTGCCACATGTACACATTGATCAAAAGAAATGATCAAACTAGCAAAAGAGTATTTGCTAAACAACATATGCTAAAGGGTTAATACCCTTATGAATAAGTTGAGAACTTATTCTACCTAGCAAGAAAGACAAAGAAATATTTTGAGAAAATCCACTGTAATTGGCAAATTATGACGTTAGTGAACCAATGAACGTGAGGACAAAACATAGAGCTTGGTGTTTTGTTAACATTATGGATGTTTACTTGAAATACAGTAATGTTTACTTGATTTTTGGTAAGTGTGAAATTGTTAGATAATGGCTGAACTAGTTAGGAATCAATTAAACTAAAAAGATAAGATCTTTCGAACTAACAAGAGTTAAAGACACCCACGTGATTAGTTCAAGTTGCTTTATGTACAAGAAATGCATTGTTAGGCAACCACTAATACCTAGAACCCTTCAACATATTAGAGTTGTTGAAATGGAGAGATAGACCTCTACTTGACATGGTTGAGTAGATAATGGCATAAGTAAGGACATCAGCCATATGTTGGTATGTAAACTCAGAGCTATTATCTTCACACTTGATCAAATGCCCTCTATGTTAGTCATAACCTTACCCTACGAATCATGAATAGGCCTTAGATCAGGTCCAAGCTCGTTAAGACCATAAGGGTCAGCAACTTAATATCCATAATTCTTCCTATGAGTAGGGAAGATTAGGGCTAATGTATGCAAGGTATCTCTTTATGAGATGACCTGAGAATTTGACAAGACACATCTTCATTCGTGAAAATGATGGTGGCTCAGTGACTGCAAGAGAGCCAAGGGACGCAACATTAGTCATAACCTTACTCAACATTAGCTTGGAGAGATAGACCTCTACTTGACATGGTTGAGTAGATAATGGCATAAGTAAGGACATCAGCCATATGTTGGTATGTAAACTCAGAGCTATTATCTTCACACTTGATCAAATGCCCTCTATGTTAGTCATAACCTTACCCTACGAATCATGGATAGGCCTTAGATCAGGTCCAAGCTCGTTAAGACCATAAGGGTCAGAAACTTAATATCCATAATTCTTCCTATGAGTAGGGAAGATTGGGGCCAATGTATGCAAGGTATCTCTTTATGAGATGACCTGAGAATTTGACAAGACACATCTTTATTAGTGAAAATGATGGCGGCTCAATGACTGCAAGAGAGCCGAGGGACACAACATTCATAAAACCCAAATTTTCTAGCAGGAAATGAGCATTAATCATATTAAATCTCTTTAAGAGGTTCACAAGTGACAAGGAATAACCAAGTGTTCCTAAGTTCACTGATCCGAGTGGGAGGATTGAGACCATTTTCACAACAAAAGAGGTAAGAAGTTACGAGAGGATTAGCTTACTCATACATAGGAAAAGAATCCTATAAAATCCACCTCAGTGTAAATAGTCATCCAGCAAATGACTATAAAGGGATAGATTCCCTAATGGATTAAATGCTCTCTTCATCATTTAGAAGGTAATGATGACTACTTATAAGTGTCTAAAAGACACTAGAAGGACCTTCTAAGAAGAATTGCAAAAGTATTATGTAGGAGGATGTGGATTCTTTTTGGAATTAGTAAAGTATATGTTTAGGCAATTTGTCACCTAGCTAGGAGGCGATTGGGAACAAGTAGGTTCTCAAGTCTGTTGGGGGCATACAAAACCTAAACACTTAGTGGATAAGGGGTACTTCAATAGAAGGTTGTTCGTTGTGCGTTTTAACTCTGAACTTTGGCTATGATAACAAGCTTAGTCCTGAAATTACATCAAGATAATGTGAAGGCCGCTTTCCAATTTGGAACTTTTGGAAATTTGATGATGAACTCTACATGAAGCAGCTTAAGGGCTTCATAGAAACAATCACCCAGATAGTAGTATATGAGATTTCATAAGGTGAAAGCCTCACCAACTTCGAGATAATCGAAGAACACTACATGAGTGCCAAATGGTCTAGTGATGATTCTTTGTGAAGTCATCCTTTATCAATTGACATATGTTTAGCTGAAACAAGTGTCAAAGGAGTCAAAGGAATAAAGGATCAGAGAATTCTTAAATTCTAAGTTGAAAAATCATGAATGACAAGGTAAACGAGATTGCACAAGGAAGATATAGTCTTTTCCACCTAAGACATGTACAAGTGTGATCCTTAGGCATCTTCGGATGCCAAACTGCAAACCCATGGACACCCCTGAAGTCAAGGGCATAAACCTAAAGAGGATACATGTCCTATAAGGAATCCAACATAGAAAAGGTGGATAGAGTCCCATGTGAGACTATGGTTGGTAATATAAATGTACACATTGGTGTACATAAGACCAAATATTTTTGTCAGACCTGGAAGCTATTTTTTTGGTCCTGCTATGAAATTGATTATGAGAATAATCATGGATTAAGTTGCCAAGACAATAACTTCCTTTGGAAGGATACTCCAATACAAGACCTAGGCAAATGGTGATGGAGTAAGGAAATATACAAAGTATTTTTCCTGTTATCAATGGAAATAGAACACAGAGCATGTTCTACTATCATTCAAAGTGCCATATGGCTAAAGTAGTTCCTATGAGAGATTAGGAATGAATGGTGGATAGAAGGATCAAAACAATAGCATCTTATGATGAGGATCCTAAGTATCACAGCAAGGCGAAACATACTTTTTGATATATCTCTATGAGATATATGCTTTCAAAGAGTGAAAGCGAAAGTTTGGTGACCTTTTACTGATGGAATGTTGGTTGATCCCCTTACTGAGTCCATAGCTTCATATTTATTGAGTTAGTGAAAATTTTGGGGCATGAATAAAATGTAAGGTCATGAACTTCTTTTATATGAAGATAAAAGAAATAGTATGTATATGAGCAAATACATATAAGGAATACAATTTTGTATGTTGTACATGTCCGAAGAGGTTGGTTCACTCAGACGAACAACCATCTTCCCATGTTTTGTAGGGGGCATGGGAGGGTAAGACGAGCAAATGATCACTATGAGATGGTTAAGAAGAATATTTGCGTTTGAGTCGCCTCAGTTAGACTGAGATGAGATCTATATGTGTACATATACACATAAAATGGATCAGAGCATGAATATAGACATATAGCCAGGCAAAGAACTCTTTCACAAATGAGATTGTAAAAGAGATATTGTGAAAAGAAAGTTATGGTTCGAATGTTGATTATATTTTAGAACTAATGTTTGTACGGTGAAAGAGAATGACATTGACGTACACCACATACTGTTCATTGTCGCATGCAATTCATACTGCATGTGCTTAAGAGTTAGACTACAACATGGGATATAGGTGAAAGATCCCTAGTTCACTACAGTATGAGTCCCAGGAAGGAAGAATCCTTCCATGATGCCCTTAAGACTTAGGCAAAATCATGAAAGCTTGGTTTGGTGATAGCTACTTTAGCTGAAGCTCTACAATCACACTCGATTCAGTCATACGAGTGAAAACTAGGAAAGTGACCAAGTTAAGATAGACTGATGTTTAGTCAAAAAGGAAGATTTACTCCTAGATACATAATATGTGCTAGTGTCTGTGGTCGACCCCTTACTAGCTCTATGTGTAGCTTGTAAGTGTGGATACTATGTGCATGGAAGGCAATCTAAGTTAATCAACGTATTAACTTGAGAGGGATTAGATATACCATAAGTAATATGTACAGGAGAATCTGGGGCATCTGAGGCAATGAATATATAGCTTACAGATAAAAAGGGTGTCCTTGGATATTGATTCGGTATGAGGGATTTCTAGTATCACAAGCACCAAATCTTGAAAACATTTTTGCCCATGGAGTCACGGCAGACGCCAAGTATGAAACAGGAAAGAGTAACAAACGCACGATGGGAGGCCCATCAAGTGTGAGTGGGAGATGTTGGACTTTGGGTCCAAATACGCCTTTGATGGGCCAGACTATTTGATTAGGATATAAGTAACATAATCAAGTAAGAATAAAATCAACATTAATTGCAGATTGGGGAATAATTCAGTAATAATTATGGATTTGTTAATTGAGGAACAAGTCACTATAATTAGAAAATTAATTGAGAATCAATTAATTTAATTACTGTCTTGAAGGGCAAGAAAGAGTGCACACGTTTCCTAATTACTGGCCACCTTAAACCACTATAAATAGGAGGTGCCTCCTTCAGTTATTCCTCGCCCCTGCTATTGAGTTTTCTAGCAATCTCTTCTCTCCTACCATCTTTCTGGTTCTAGTGATCTGCTGTGCAAATCACAATTAGGCTCTAGTAGTCTAATAATTGTGTGGGCACTATTTTGGAGCTTAGACCTAGATCCGAACATGGATTAACCTTGGCACTCCAGTTCTCTCTCCCTCCTTAATTTTATTTTTTGTCTTACAGATTCAAACCCAACTTTTGTCAAAGAAGGTATTGTAATTAATTTGCCTTAAGAACAAGCAGCACATGGGAAATCCTTAAATTGAAGAATCTTCTGGCTCTTCAATAGATGCCCATGTGAATGTTCAATAATTCTTTGCATCATAGTTGATCCGGGATGGCCTAACTGATCATGCCAAACAATAAATATACTTTTATCAGCAAATTTCTGGTTTATTGTAGCATTTTTTTCAATTGTACTGATATTTGTACAGTACAAACCAGAAGATAATGTTGGTAATTTTCTAGGACACATTTTTCACCAAATCTAACTATTATAATTTGTAAATATTCCATATTCTTCTTATTTATAGTCTCAATATGATACCTATTTTGGCAGATATCCTTAAAACTCAATAAATTTTTTAGAGACTTGGGGAAATATAAAGCATCATTAATAACAAATTTCATTCCTTTGGGTAATATTATAATTGCTCTTCCGGAGCCTTCAGTTAATTTTGTATTACCTACTATGGTATTGATGCTTGCATTACTTCTTGTTAGATGTGAGAAATATTTTTTTTATCTCTAAGTATGGTGTGTGTTGTAGCATTATCTATGAGACATATATCTTCATTCTTGTGTCCAATGATTGAAACATCTATAATCTTCATCAAAAGAAAAGAAAAATGCATTAAAATAATTCAAAAATACATGATGAGCAATAATACCCTTATTAAATAGGAAAAGGGGAAATGAAAGTAAAGCATAAACTAGTTTCAAAAAACCATAAATTAAAACATTTTTATTGTTCTTCCAACCAAACTCATCTAATCATAAATCTCAAAAAAATCAGCCACCTCTAAATGTGTCATAGCATTGAGGCCATTAATACCGTCTAGCTTATTGACACCATCATTCTTGTGTGCCTCAACATTATCATCTTGAAAAATCAATTTTCCTTCCACATTGTTCGCACTCCTTTTCATAAAGGCTCAATAAAGTTTTGCTAGATGCTCAGGCATACGACAGGTGCATGACCAGTGCCCCTTCATACCACACCGATAACATTGATTCTCAACAACTTTTGAAGGACCACTCTTGTCATTGTTCTGCCCTTCATTATATTTCTTCTTCTGGTAGGTATTAGGATTATAATTATTACTTTCACCACCATGATAATGATAATTACCACGTCCTCTACCACGTCCACATCCATGGCCGCGACCGCAACCATTAGCATGGTAATTATTATGCACACTCACATTCGCTTTAGGGAATGGAGTAGATCCAGTGGGACGATTTTCATAATTTTTCATCAATAGTTTGTTGTTTGTTCAGCTACCAAAAGGTGTGAGATTAATTTAGAATACTTTTTAAAACCTTTGTCTTGATATTGCTACCGCAGGAGCATATTTGAAGCATGAAAGGTAGAAAAAGTTTTCTCTAATAAGTCCTCATCAATTATTTTCTCACCACATAATTTCAACTGAGAACTTATTTTGAAAACTGCTGAATTATATTCACTTACAGTCTTAAATCTTGTAGCCTAAGGTGAATCCATCATAACGAGCTCGGGGCAAAATCACTGTTTTTTGGTGATCATACCTTTCCTTCAAATTAGTCCACAATTCTAGTGGATCTTTTATCATTGGGTATTCAGCTTTCAGTCCTTCATGGAGATGGTGGCGAAAAAAAATCATGGCCTTGACCTTATCTTGACTAGTTGCTTCATTTCCTGGTAAAATAGCCTTTCTTAGACCCTTAGTATCTAGATGGATTTCAGCGTTTAAGACCCAGGATAGATAATTCTTTCATGTGATATCAAGAGCTGTAAACTCAAGTTTGGTAAGGTTGGCCATTATTCAAACTAAAAATAATGATAACAATTAGAATCATGGTAAAATTGATGAAACATAAAACATCATTATGAGTTAAAACATTATGGATCACATATCATAATCAACATATTGGTAAGCAACATAATTAAAGGGAGCAAAATTTCATAAGCTGCCAACATATAATTCAATAAAGAAAATTTCTTGAAAATATTCTTCATATATTCATAAATAAATATTTTACCATTAAAATCATAAAATCATGAATAAATAACATATAACAACATATATAAAGGAGAAAAATAGAAAGAGGGAGGGAGAATACAAATGGTGTATAGAGAAAGGAGGAAATTATAGCAATAAAAATAGTGTAAAGAATAAAAGAGATCACACTTTATAGTCATATATAATACTATAAATAAAATGACAATAATATGGTATTAAATGTAAATAAGAGTAAATGTAAACAAATATAAAATAAAAAAATTTAACAAAAATATAGCTATAATAAGGGTAAAATGGAAAATAAAATAATAATAATAAAATAAATAAACAAATGAATTATAAATAAGAAAAAAAAAACGGAATAATAAATGTGGTGATGAAATAAAATGAAAAATGCAAAAGGAATAATTTAAAACACAATACAAATAAATAATATAATATTAGAAACAATAAAAAAACAAAATGAAATGAAATGGCTTAATAAAATGAAATAATATAACAACATCAGTAAATATAAATTAAATAAATAAAAATAATAGAATATAGCATGAAATGTAAATAAAATGAAACACGAATAAAATAGGGAAAATCACTCTCAGGTCCCAAGGAAGCAAAATATTGTCAGAAAAATCCCTGAAAAATCTGAAATATCTGAAAAAGTCCCTAGGGACTTTTCTGATATTATTTTCTAAAGTCAAATGACCCACATGCCCCTCTTCTATTATCTCTCTCTCTCTCTCATTTGTTCTACGTTTTCGCTCCCATATGTGATTTTTTTTCCAGCTCCCTGCATTCTCTCTCTGCAGAAATGGTGGTGATGGTGAAGGCCAAAGCTTTGAGGTGGTGAAAGATTTGTGGAATGGGGTGTAAGATAGAAGGAAGAAGAAGATGGAAGGAAGGTGGTAGGATTTTTTTGATCTCAAGCTTCCGCCATTTTTAAAGAAGGAAGGGATGAAGGTGATGATGATGATGAATAATCCAACCCATCCCCCTTTTCCAACCCATTGTGCTGTGAAAATGCTATTATGGAAAAAATAAATAAATTGTTGTTAATTCGCACAGTAGTGTTGTTAATTCGCACAGTAGTAGTTGTTAATACGGAAAATGAGGTTGGACGCCATGGTGCTCTGTTTTTGGGAAAGGAAACAGAGGAAGTGGTGTGTTTGAAGTGGTAGGGTGCTATGAAAATGCTAATATGGAAAAAAAATAAATTGTTGTTAATTCGCACAGTAGTAGTTGTTAATACGAAAAATGAGGTTGGACGCCATGGTGCCCTGTTTTTGGGAAAGGAAACAGAGGAAGTGGTGTGTTTGAAGTGGTGGGGTGCTATGAAAATGCTAATATGGAAAAAAAATTGTTGTTAATTCGCACAGTACTAGTTGTTAATACGGAAAATGAGGTTAGACGCCATGGTGCTCTGTTTCTGGGAAAGGAAACAGAGGATGTGGTGTGTTTGAAGTGGTGGAGTGCTATGAAAATTCTAATATGGAAAAAAAATTGTTTTTAATTCGCACAATAGTAGTTGTTAATTCGCACAGTAGTAGTTATTAATACGCAAAATGAGGTTGGACGCCATGGTGCTCTGTTTTTGGGAAAGGAAACAGAGGAAGTGGTGTGTTTGAAGTGGTGGGGTGCTATGAAAATGCTAATATGGAAAAAAAATAAATTGTTGTTAATTCGCACAGTACTAGTTGTTAATTCGCACAGTAATTGTTGTTAATACGGAAAATGAGGTTGGACGCCATGGTGCTCTGTTTTTGGGAAAGGAAACAGAGGAAGTGGTGTGTTTGAAGTGTGAAGTGGTGGAGTGCTATGAAAATGCTAATATGAAAAAAAATAAATTGTTGTTAATTCGCACAATAGTAGTTGTTAATAGGAAAATGAGGTTGGACGCCATGGTGCTCTGTTTTTGGGAAAGGAAACAGAGGAAGTGGTGTGTTTGAAGTGGTGGGGTGCTATGAAAATGCTAATATGGAACAAAAATAAATTGTTAATTCGGACAGTAGTAGTTGTTAATACGAAAAATGAGGTTGGACGCCATGGTGCTCTGTTTTTGGGAAAGGAAACAGAGGAAGTGGTGTGTTTGAAGTGGTGGGGTGTTATGAAAATGCTAATATGGAAAACAAATAAATTGTTGTTAATTCGCACAATAGTAGTTGTTAATTCGCACAGTAGTAGTTGTTAATACGGAAAATGAGGTTGGACGCCATGGTGCTCTGTTTTTGGGAAAGGAAACAGAGAAAGTGTGGTGTGTTTGAAGTGGTGGGGTGCTATGAAAATGCTAATATGGAAAAAAAATAAATTGTTGTTAATTCGCACAGTAGTAATGGTTAATAAGGAAAATGAGTTTGGGTGTCATAGTGCTCTGTTTTTGGGAAAGAAAACAGAGGAAATGGTATGTTTGACAAGTCGTAAAGCGCTTATTTACACCATGTTGAATGCGTTTGACAACCAGCTACACGTTTGTGATTAGAACGAAGTTTTGTAACGTTACGTATGGAAAATGTTGTGTTTACAATACTAAAAGCATGTATTAACAACTGTTGCGTTCGGTTTACAACTTGACGGTGTGGCCAGTTGCTTTTGCTTTGCCATAGCGAAACAAAAGCAAAATGATGTAAAAAATGGCCTCTTCTGACCGTGTTCGCTTTCGGTATGCCACAGCGAAACAAAACCGAGATCACCTCATATCCGTTTTACAATGCATAAACTGTGTATTTACAACTCATAAAGCGTGTATTAACAACCTTTTGAGTTCGTTTCACAACGTCCCACACGTTTCTCGCTGACACTATGTTTCCTCACGTTAAGTATGACAAATTGAGCTATTCACAACTCGTATAGCGTGTATTAACAACCTTTTGAGTTGTTTTCACAATGTCCCACACGTTTCTCTCTGACACTTTTCTCACGTTAAGTATGATCACTTGAGCTATTTACAACTCATAAAGCGTGTATTAACAACCTTTTCAGTTTTTTTCACAACCTCAAACACCTTTCTCTCTGAAACTATGTTTCCTCACGTTAAGTATGATAATTTGAGCTCTTTACAATTCGTAAAGCGTGTATTAACAATCTTTTGAGTTCGTTTCACAACGTCCCACACGTTTCTCGCTGACACTATGTTTCCTCACATTAAGTATGACAAATTGAGCTATTTACAACTCGTTTAGCGTGTATTAACAACCTGTTCAGTTTGTTTCTCAACCTCCAATACCTTTCTATCTGACACTTTTGTTCCTCAAATTATGTATGACAAATTGAGCTATTTACAACTCATAAAGCGTGTATTAACAACCTTTTGAGTTGTTTTCACAACCTCCAATGACTTTCTCTCTGACACTATGTTGCCTCACGTTAAGTATGACCAATTGAGCAATTTACAGAGCACTTCCTCTGTTATACTCCCCAAAAACAAAGCACCCACTAACACCCAACCTCATTTACTGTATTAACAACTATTACTGTTATATTAACAACTAGTACTGTGCGAATTAACAACAATTTATTTTTTTCCATATTAGCATTTTCATAGCACCCCACCACTTCAAACACACCACTTCCTCTGTTTCCTTTCCCAAAAATAGAGCACCATGGCGTCCAACCTCATTTTCCGTATTAACAACAACTACTGTGCGAATCAACAACAATTTATTTATTTTTTCCATAATAGCATTTTCACAGCACAATGGATTGGAAAAGGGGGATGGGTTGGACTATTCATCATCATCATCATCACCTTCATCCCTTCCTTCTTTAAAAATGGCGGAAGCTTGAGATCAAAAAAATCCGACCACCTTCCTTCCATCTTCTTCTTCCTTCTATCTTACACCCCATCCCACAAATCTTTCACCACCTCAAAGCTTTGGCCTTCACCATCACCACCATTTCTGCAGAGAGAGAATGCAGGGAGCTGGAAAAAAAAATCGCATCTGAGAACGAAAACGCAAAACAAATGAGAGAGAGAGAGAGAGATAATAGAAGAGGGGCATGTGAGTCATTTGACTTTAGAAAATAATATCAGAAAAGTCCCTAGGGACTTTTCAGATATTTCAGATTTTTCAGGGACTTTTCTGACAATATTTTGCTTCCTTGGGACCTGAGAATGATTTTCCCAATAAAATAACTATAAGAAATGAACTGAAAAATGAACTGAAGGAATCCCATACAAAACAACAAAATGTTTGAGAAGAAGATAAACAAATAAAAATAAATAAATGTAAATATAAATAACAAAGCAAAATGAAATAGAATGAAAAACTAGAAAGTTGTGGCAACATAAAATCAAAATGATAACAAAAATAAAATGATCTAGTATAAAATGTAAATAACAACAGAATCTAAAATAAATAAATATAAATGAAAAAAATAACAATAATCTCCAATCTCAGTCATATAACCCGATGTATAAAACAATCGGTAAAAGGGTCTCTTTAATTCCATACAATGACTCAAATCATCCCAGATAGATCAAATAGAGATACGGTAAAAGATGATAGAGGAAATGGTTGAGACAACGGTAAGGGAAAAAAGTACCTTGGTTTGGGTCTCGTGATGATAACGTGTTATAAAAATGGGAAAATACAAGAGATGTAAAGAAATAAATGAAGAGAGATGAAGAGAGAACTAGAGAGAAAGATGGAGCAATATCTTATTCATTTGGATACAACTAAAGTATAGTACATAGTACTCTATTTATAGGCCCTCAACCACAACCAAGACTTACACAAAGTAAATGGCAAACTTTAATCCTCATGAGTGCATACATTATAACATTTGAGTTATGGGCATGAAAACTCCTAAAGGCTGTTCATTGAAAAGATTATGGGATATAGAAAATGAAATGTCAAGAGTTGGGAGTTTATGGATATTCACCTCAATTACTATTTTTACAACAGATATAAAGATTTTCTTAATTATCTCCCTCTTTCAGTTAAATACAAAACGAGCAAGAAAATAACATTGATTAGAATTTATTGCGAAGGAGTTTTGGCCCTAAAAGCTCTTACTTTTAATAATTTATAATTTATAGTTATGACACACACACACACATTTAATAACTTGAATAAATATTTGCAAATTAATTTTTTAAATAAATATTTTTAAATTTATTTATTTATTTATTTTTAAACCTAATTATTATTCCCAATATAATTTGATAATTAAAAGTGTACAAAATATTATTTAACTAGGACAAGTTGCTCTTGTCTTCTTCTTGCCTTTATTACATTTCCTTTTCTTTCAATCGCTGGATAACAGACCCACCGGGCTTTGGACCCCTGTACAAGTCAAAACACGAAGCCATTAGGTATGACCGATTTATTAAAATTGTTATTATCATATAAATATAAGTTGCTATTGTTTGGATTAGCTTTTTTTAATAGTTTTTACGACTTATGAGGTAAGTGTGTGAGAGGAGTTTTGTCTCGGGTTTCGCAAACAATGGTTTGGAAGTTTTCCAAACACACATTGAACAAACAACAACAATAAAAAAACATGCCAAGATCATAAAACTTCCATTTTTACCCAAATATTCTCTGTTTGTCTACCTTCGATATCATTTACTTTAGAGTGAGATTATTTATATTATACTTTAATGTTCATCTTATTCACTTCTGAGAGAAGATTTATTGTAATATTTTATCATCAATAATGTATCCTTACGGTGTGTAAGGGAGAGTAACTCAGTTGTAACCTTACGGTATGTGAGGGGGAGTAACTTTGTGAGAGATTTGTAAAAGGCTTCACAAGTACCCAGCTAAACTTATGGATTGTAAAGGTTTTTCTTATGCCCAGCTTAAACAAGAAAATAGTGGATTTGAAAATATCAGGAGGAGCCTGGGGACTAGACGTAGGTCATCACAGATTAGACCAAACCAAGATAAATCACAATTTGCATATTTTCTTCCCTAAGCTCTTATAATTCCAGCATATATTATTTAATTTATCTATTGATTTATGACTTATTACTTTCATTAATATGAGAAAATATTTTCAAAGTTTTTCAATTTTTATCTTATACCCAATTCACCCCTTCTCTTAGGTGTCAGTCGGTTCTAACATATCCTCCTATTGAAGCTAATATTATAATTTGAAGCATTGTTAGACACTAAATATAGACTCGTTGGTTATTAATAGTAGTTTATATTTTGTGGTGTTTTATTTTTCTTTAGACCAAGTGCACATACATATTATGTAAACTGAGTTTTACTCAATCGACTCGCTCAATTCAATAAAAAAAGCGCTGAGTTTACTAAGTTTTACCAAATCACTCACAAGTTCAATCGAGGTTTGCAATTAACACGAGCAAGTTGACACGGTAGGCTAGAAATACAAAAATGAGAAACTCAGCTAGTGAGCTTATAAGTTTAATTGAGTTTGCAGTTAACACAATTAAGTTTAAAAGCAGGGTGACACAATTTCGTAAATTAGAAATATAAAAAAATAAATTTTGACAATAGTGATTATATGGGTTTACACATCAATTACATGATATTCACGTACAGGACTCGTGATTATAAATATTTTCAATTAAAATTTACGTAATTTTCAGGATCAGATCAATGTAATTATTTATGTAATCAATTTTTCAATAAAATGTTGTGTACTTTTAGGTATTGACTTGTGATTAAGCCAAATTAATTTAAGTTAAATACATCAAAGCATTAATCTTTGTGCATCGTAAATTTTCAGTTATTTTTTTATAGCCAAAAGATGCAATGATTATGCTATTGAATAACAAAATTAGGTATTAACTATCTTTGGAATCTTTCCTTATTTATTTATAATATGATAAATAATAATTAAGACTCATTATTTTTTTTTTGGCTTTATTTCTTATGTAAATCCACGAGCAAAAAAGTATGCACACATTCCTGCATATAAACAGTTCCTTGCGTAAGTTGACAGTGCTTCAATTTGACCCAATATTACCAAATCCTATTTAAGTATTACAAGAAAAAAGAAGGGGGAGGGGGGTCCATATTGCATAACCATTATTAATTCGATCTAACAATGATTGAATATGGTTAAGTGTCTATTTGAAAAACTGTCAAATTATAGTTTTAAAAATCATTTTTTAACAAATTAAGATAAAATTCTTTTTACGTATCTATCTCAAATTTTGTAAAGAAGAACTTATAAAAAGCTAAAAAGTATATCATTATATATTTATTTATGTACACACACACAATTTCTGGTCAAAAGTAAAAACACTTACATAATTCAGTCCATTGCACCTTGCTAGTGTTTGAGAGCTCATAAATGGAAAAATATACTTCAATAATGACACATGATAGTCGATACTCGATACTTCGTTGTCCTTATATATATACTTGTGTAAGAAGAAGGCTCACCATTAAAAAATGAATTTTAAAAAATAAACAATTCAAAATTTGTGTAAAACAACGGTTGTCACTAATTTGGAGGGATCTAGCTCCCATCTGCTGTCCATCATTTTCTCAATCTGGGCTGTTGAAATAAAATTTCAACGGTTCATATTTAATATATTATAAAAATAATATTTTTATTTTTATTATAATAATATTATTTTTATAATAAAGAAAAAATATAGGCCGTTGAAATATTATTTTAACAGTCCAGATTGAGAAAATGATTGGCAACGATGGGAGCCGGATCCAATTTGGAGCAGATAGCTTCAGATAAGTGGATAGCTACAACATGTGAAAGATTCCTTTTAAAACTATAATTGTACTTTATGTCTCCCAAAGGCAAAATAAAAAGTTTATTGTGCATTCGTACACGTATACTCTCAATATTTCAATTTTATTTCGTATTATAGTAATGCTTCTGAATCTGATGAGTGGACAAGTGATAGAAGTTTGACCTTTTAAAGAAATAATAGTAATTGCTACTTCTATAGGAATAAAAATATTATAAACTTTAATTTGTATAAGTTAATTTTGAATATAATACAAATTAGACCGGTCATTGAATCAATTAAGATATGTATCTTGATTAAATGATATAATTTTCCTAGAATATACAAAAGGTTCATATACATATGTGAAAAAGGTAATATGTGTGTGTGTGTATATATGGATGAAAATGATATGTTGATATAAATCACATATTTCTCAAATTTTATTTATAAGATAGAGAGGAAATTTTTTTTATCTTATTTATAGGGAAGAGAGAGAAATTTTTTAGGGAAAATTCCAGATAAATACCTTTTGAATTATCAAAACCCCCAAAAGTCTATTAACACTTCAAAAAGACTTAAAGGTACCAAGTACCAAATTGGGTTTTTCAAGTTTTGACACATTTACCATTTTACCCCTCAAATTTTTTTTTTTAAATAACAGTGGTGCCCCCGCCGGAGCACCACCGCCGGCCGCCGCCGCCACCCCGGTGGCCGGCCGCCCAGGACCCCCGACGGCCGGAGCTCCGGTCGCCGGTGGGAGGAGCTCCGGCCGATGGAAGTTTTTTTGGTGGAGAGGGGGGTTTTTTTTTTTTTGAAAAAAAGTTTCAGAAATGGCAAGGGGTGGGATCGAACCCATCCCACCCCTTTACATGGCAAGCATGGTGGCCACTAGGCCACCAAAGCTTCTTTGTTATATATGTGCATTATTAAATATATATAATATAATTAAACGTGTAGTAGCTTTGACAAAGTCAGTAATGGCGTTGACAAATTCAATAATGGAAATAACAAGATTCGTAATGGTATTGACAAAACCGTTTGCTGTTTCATGTTTTCATCAGCATTTTTGCACAAAACGTTTTTGTCAAAACCATTACAATTCTTGTCAAAATCATTACTAAACTTGTCAATCTCATTACTAAATTTGTTAAAATCCTTTTATTTATATTATGAATATTTTCATAATGGAATTGTCAAAACTATTACAATTCTTGTCAATCTCATTACTAAACTTGTCAATCTCATTACTGAATTTGTTAAAATTATTTTATTTATATTATTTAACAAGTTTATTTATATTAACAAGTTTAGTAATGACATTTTCAAGAATTGTAATGGTTTTGACAATCTCATTATGAGATTCCATTATGAAAACATTCATAATATAAATAAAATAATTTTAACAAATTCAGTAATGAGATTGACAAGTTTAGTAATGAGATTGACAAGTTTAGTAATGAGATTGACAAGAATTGTAATCGTTTTGACAATTCCATTATGAAAATATTCATAATATAAATAAAAGGATTTTAACAAATTCAATAATGAGATTGACAAGTTTAGTAATGAGATTGACAAGAATTGTAATAGTTTTGACAATTCCATTATGAAAATATTTATAATATAAATAAAAGGATTTTAACAAATTCAGTAATGAGATTGACAAGTTTAGTAATGAGATTGACAAGTTTAGTAATGAGATTGACAAGAATTGTAATCGTTTTGACAATTCCATTATGAAAATATTCATAATATAAATAAAAGGATTTTAACAAATTCAGTAATGAGATTGACAAGAATTGTAATAGTTTTGACAATTCCATTATGAAAATATTTATAATATAAATAAAAGGATTTTAACAAATTTAGTAATGAGATTGATAAGTTTAGTAATGATTTTGACAAAAACGTTTTGTGTAAAAATGCTGATGAAAACATGCAACAGCAAACGGTTTTGTCAATACCATTACGAATCTTGTTATTTCCATTATTGAATTTGTCAACGCCATTACTGATTTTGTCAAAGCTACTACACGTTTAATTATATTATACATATTTAATAATGCATATATATAACAAAGAGGCTTTGGTGGCCCAGTGGCCACCATGCTTGCCTTGTAAAGGGGTGGGATGGGTTCGATCCCACCCCTTGCCATTTCAATGAAACTTTTTTTCAAAAAAAAAAAACCCCCCTCCCCACCAAAAAAGCTTCCACCGGCCGGAGCTCCTCCCACCGGCGACCGGAGCTCCGGCCGTCGGGGGTCCTGGGCGGCCGGCCACCGGGGTGGCGGCGGCGGCGGCCGGCGGTGGTGCTCCGGCGGGGGCACCACTGTTATTTAAAAAAAAAATTTGAGGGGTAAAATGGTAAATGTGTCAAAACTTGAAAAACCCAATTTGGTCCTTTGTACCTTTAAGTCTTTTTAAAATGTTAATAGACTTTTGGGGGTTTTGTTAATTCAAAAGGCATTTATCTGGGATTTTCCCAATTTTTTATATGAATGTATAATTTTACCCATAATTTATTAATATATTGATTTTGCTCTCATGGGATGTAATATATATTAAATATGAATAAAGTTGGAGAGTTGTTAAATTTCAATGTGGAGTTAATAAAGTTTAATCTTTTTCTTGATATGTGTGAAACATGTTAAAAATGACTTATAAATAGGATCAGAGAAATATAATCCAACAAAAAAGAATTACTAAAGCACAAATATAAGGGATATTGTTTTCACTAAACTCAAAATGAAGTCATTTCAAGCACAAGAAATGGAGGGGGGGGGGAATTCAAACCGTCTAAAACTCTTTACCGAACTAGTTAGGGGATAGTTCACCGATTCACTGGTCTAACTAACCAATCTGAATTGAGTTTTAATGCCATAATTTTCAAAACTACAAATGAAAATTCTTCTTCAAAAAGGGAGGTACCAAACGCGTATTGTCACATGTTCTTCGCTGACCACAAATTACAGTACAACGAGGAAAACGAAAAAAATCATGAACACGTAGAGATATTTTTCCTTCCCTTATTTGAGTTTATGGTTCAAATGGTTCAATGTTTGTTTCCTCTAAGCAATATCTTGGGTTCAAGTGTAATTAATATGACTTCCAAAATAGTGGAGAAGGCTACATTAAACTCTGTCCATGACCAAAGTCTCTAAATTTTCTAGTAAAACCAAAACGAGAAGATGTTCCATTAAGATTACTCCTCTCTAATGAGATAAGGTTTTGAACAAATGGCAATAATTCTGACAGAAGGAATGGCTAGGAAGCAATAATAATTAATTTTTTTGGGTCACGTGTACAATTAAAAAAGAGAACTTTTCATCATCTGCAAAAGAATATATGAAGAAGTTCAAAATTGGAAAAAAAAAAAAAGATGTCTTTAAAATGATCACTATTTGGGAAGCTTCATGGCTGTTTCTAGTTTCCTAATAAAATTCAGTTAGTCAATGTGCATAAGCATTTGTTCTTAGTAAGCTTTCCATTTTTAACCTATTTTTCCTGTACCTTTGGCCTTTTCCCTTCAAAATACATATCATACACATGGTACATCATCAAAAAATAATTCAAAGCCATTTCAAATTTTAGAAAAACATTAATATTCAAAAACAAAATGAATATGAGTCGACCCAGAATCTAGAGAGTAGCTCCCTACTACTCCTAAGAGAGACATAAGATTATGTATCAGATAGTTATACCTTCATCTATACAGAGAAATTGATAAAGAAGAATATGATTATTGCTATTCCAAATATATTCTGAACGCCCAACTCTTATTTCATTTTTAATTTTTCAATGTTATTATCAGTTTCCAATAAAAACTAGTATGGGTGCTATGCATTGTACTGAATCTGAAAGGTAAACAGTATTATGCATAGTTCATGACTAGCGCATAAGTTATCAGTGTTTTTCTATTATATATAAATACATATATTTATAGATGGATAATTATTTCATAGATTAAAGTATAAATTTATCCCGAAAATATTCATTCATAAGTTATGTTGCCCTTGAAGTGTTAAAATAAAGCAATTTTGCCTCTAACCAATTTTTTAACATTAGTTTTTTAACAAGATGGAACAACATTATCATATTTTGAAATTCTTAGAACAACATTGAACTAAAAAAAACTCTCAAAACAACATTATTTTTGAAAGAGAACTTTCAAAACAAATTTGTATCTTAACCATTTTTTTATTTTACTGTGAGCATGTTAGATGTTTAAAAAAATTATACAATACTCATTTTTGTAAGTGTAAGAAGTTTGAACCTATAAAAAAAGTTACTCATAAATACCCACCCATGAGATGAAACAAAAGAATTTTCCAGAGAAAGATTGATATGAACATTAAAATAAACTTTCAAATGCAAAAATCAAACCCGATAAAATATCAAAGGTGGGGAATTTTGTTCGTGTTAAGGAAGTGAAGTTGCTCAGCCCCTTCCTCCGCATCACTTTCAGCGCAGAAAACACACAAAAAATGAGATGAAGAAGGAAACTTGTGAAGAATGCGTGATAAATACGCTACCCCCCCCCCCCCCCCCCCCGGGGGCGACGGGTCAAAGTTCAAAGAAAGGAATTCCGCCACCGTGTAGGGCCTACGTCCCCAATTCCGAACTTGACAGCAAGCCCGATTAGGCCTTAGTTCAAAATTATATAAAAATTTTGATGTCCGGCCTGTTTATGTAAAACCTGGTTCGTGGGTTTTAGGCTCGTTTAGTTTTTTTCTTTTTTTTATCATAACTTTTTTTTTTATTTTTTTAAAGATTAAAATACTTAATTTACATAAATATCATTAAAACTAATTTAAAATATAAATATTATCCAAGTTTAATAAAACATAAACATTAAAACTTCAGCCCAAACCATAATTAATGTCCAAAACTAATCAAACAAGTCTATAGCTATACAATCAAGTTGTAATACCCCGAATTTTGAGACTCGAGGCTAGATAATAAGCTTGAGATTAGTGGATTGCTAAGCCCCAATTTAGCAGGAACCCAAATTTATCCCTTAATGATTTCTATATCTTTAGGGTATTAAGAAAGTAAAATGGTGAATTTTGGAGAAAGTGATTATGCTTACGGTAAAATCGCCTATGAGGTAGTGAGCTTGTCATGTGATTTTGAATGATCAAATGATGAGCAAAAATTATGATATTTTACAGGATGAAAGTAGACATCCTAAAATTTAATTTGATAGGTCATATGACTCAATTAGAACTATACATAAAAAGATATGAATTTTTGAAGTCAACACAGAAAAACTATGAGATTTCTGGAACAATATGCAAAGATTTAAATTCTGGGAATTTTGTGATTCCAGAAAGCAAAAGTCTATATTTTTCATTGAATTTGATAATCCTGAGTTGGGAAATGAATTCCTTGGGCGGAAATATGCTAGAATAGCCCATGTCAAAGTTTCAAGAAAAGTACAGCCGGACCGGGTACGGCGGGGCCGGACCGGGTACGGCGGGGCCGGGCCGGGTCTCCGGGGGTATTTTAGTAAATTTTCAATATAGCCTCATATAAACCCAGAAACACTATGGAAGTGTCTAAATGGTACATTTGACATTGTAGGATCGAATGTGAAGCCCCGAGTTGCTGGCACGCAAATCGAGGAGAAAAGACTGAAGGTAGGGGACTTACCTTACTTGCATGTATTTGATATATTTGCTTGTGTAGTGATGTATGTGATTGCTTTACTTGATTGTGTAGAGCATATTTGAATAAATGAAGCTATGTTTTTGTTTTACTGTGACTATAGTTTTGTTACATGAAATATTGAGCATGCAGAAATATCAGTATGGGGCATGCACCTAGATAAAGCTAACATGTCATACACATAGCATCTATCATGCATGCATTATGGTATCTGTTTCCTACTGAGATTCTCTCGAATCTCACTCTCCCCTACCAACAGTTTAGACAGGGCAAATGGCTCGTAGAGGGAGCGGCTAGGACTCCTTCGAGATGAGATTGTGTAATCCCCATTTGAAGAATTGTAATGGGCAATTGTACTATGTGTATCTTTAGCGAAGGTATGTACCCGGGATTATCGGGATGCTTAAGTTGTGCACTCTGATATTTATATGAATGTGATTTATCTTCGCATAGTAATTGTATTCGAAATGTGAATATGAGACCAAGTTTATAAATGATTTCAAAATGTATTCGTGAAAACCCTGTCATGTGATGGGTTAGTAAATGTTATTTGATTATTATTGGTCTCTATTTCATTTTAATAGCGTATTTCGGATATAATTACGGAGGGGGTTACACAAGCAATTATATAAGCTTTAAATGTCAGCAATACTAGAACACTTGATTTGGATTTTGGAGTACACATACAAAACAAGAAACAAAAAAATCAAAGAAGAGAAGCTTCAAATGAGGTATGAGTAAGTGTGAGAGCGTTTTTGATCTGAGGGTTAGATTAGGTTAACTCTACCTTCTGACCACTGCTTCTTACCCTGTGCCCAGTTAAAAAAAAAAGAAGAAGTTAAATTGGCCTAAAAAGGCCATCCTTTAAAAAAAAAATTTAAACGAGCCTAAAAGGATCGGCCCTACATGGCTATAGAGGGCTGACCCTTTTAGGTCTGCCACCTTTTATTCGCCCTAAATCACAAGCCCGGTCCTTGACGGGCTCGGGCCTAAACGGACCGGCCCAACGAACTAGGCCCGTTTCCCCGACTCTAAATTTGAATAGTCTAAATATGAGGTTTTAAATTTATATATATATTTTTATAACCAATGGTTCAGTGGTCACCTACGTGGCCTTAGGCCACTCCCCCTACCCCAATACACTAGTTTGATCCCGTGCTACTTTGTACTAAAAAAAAATTATATATTTTTTAATACAAACTATTTTAATAGATATGGACAATACTACAAAAATTGATTTTAGTAGCACTCTTTTTGTAGCACTTCCTCAAAAAAGTGCTACAACTTTTGTATTTTTTTAAAACACTAAGTAGCGGTTGCACTTCGTTGGGGAAGCGCTACCAAAGACAATTGTCTTTGGTAGCACTTCTTAAAGGAAGAGCTATAGTTCATATATTGTTTTTTATTTTTTAAAAATATTAAACAATTGTAGCACAGAAGATAGTTTTCTATTCATTTCATTCTTTTATTTTATTTTCAAAAAATATAATTTTAAATGTTAGATTAAAATGAATTATATATCTTACTTTACATAATTAAAATTTTTAAAAATAATATAAAAATAAATAATTATATAAAAAGCTCACACACTATCTGTAACACTATACTTATGTATTCCATTTTACATTAATATATTAAGTAAATATATTCAATGTTGAATTCAAAGTGTTGGCAAAAAATATTATGATGAAAATATTTCTATGAGGATTCTTTTTTATCTTCATAAACTATATGTTATTTATTTTATATTAAAAACATAGCCACACCTGACTCTGCCACCGCAAAGTTTGAAAATTGGGAATAAGTATTGCTCTGTACAACCTTTAATCGGGTGCATCTATGGTTCTCTCTTTCAAGTTGAGACTAGACCTAATAACTCTTTGTTGGCTTGGGTTGCTCCTTCAGTCCAAGGTTTGATTTACTCTTCTTTTTCTTCTTTTGTGCTAAATGTAAGAATTTGCATATATAGGCAACAAGGATCAACCTTTCTGTAGACATGGTTTTTACTTTTAGAATGCCATTTGGTAAAGTAAATACTAGAACCAAGAAAGTGACTAAGAAGATTCGATTAATCGTGATAGTTGAAATAATAACAGATTTTGGTTTTGATTACTTTAACAGAATTTAATTAAATTTTACCCCTTTTTATTTATTTGTTTGTTCTTGCTATGTTCTTTCATAAAAAAAATATTTATCTATATATATTTAATATATAATATAAAATCCTTGTAACAAAAATTGTTTATAATATAAAATACTTTGAAAAAATTGTATGATTTATCTATATATATCCGTTTTCAAGATCGGTTTATATATTTTTAACAATGTTTTAAATAACAGATCGGATTATATATATATAGATATATATGTTTTTAAAAATTATTTATCTATATATATATTTAATATATAATATAAAATCCTTTTAACAACTATTGTTTATAATATAAAATTCTTTTAAAAAATTGTATGGTTTATCTATATATATATATATATATATCCGTTTTCAAGATCGGATTATATATATGTTGCTCAAGATTGGATTATATATTATATAAGTATATCCATTTCTCAAGCCCGAAAATATTCCTCTTGCTCAAGACTGGAAGTTGGTGTTTAATTGTTTCTTTAATTAAATGCAGTCTATAGTTCTATATATATTTAATATATGTATTGTTTATCTATAAATATAAAGCTAATTAAATTTATCTATATATTGCAAATCCTAATCACAGCAAATAATTTTGTTTTTTTATAAATCAATGGCTGAGTTTAAATTTCTTCAACCAAATATTTCAAATTTATCCAATAAACAAGGCCAATATTTCAACTGGATTTAGCTGAGATTTTTTCAAAGATTTTTATTAATTAAGAAATAATGGGAAAATAATAAATTAATTAGTCTTAAATATTAACACAATGCACTTTAGTTAATTTTATTACTATAACATTCAAATTTGTTTAAATTAATCCAAATAAAACTTGACTAAGAAAATTAGAATATGTTGTGAGAGATAATAGAGAGTTTGAGAGAAAATTGTTTTTTTAAAATTTTCTTTTTAGGTATCGTGGGGGCAAGCACCATTGCATTTGATTTTGTTTATTTATATATTTTTTACTTTTAATCCCCGTTCCCCTTAACCCTTTCCACTTTTAACTCCTCTCTTAAGACGTCGGCCCCATCCACAACCTTTAGATCAGATTCCTTTTCCCGCTCATGCTTCCCTCCATTACTCTCCAAACCCTCCACCCCACCGTTGACAAAAAAAGCTTCAATATTTCAAGCTTTAACCTTTTTCGTGGTGGTCTGTATGCATTCCCATCTTGGCACCATTGAAAAACACCTTTAGTTTGCATGTTTTGTTGCTGTCTTTATAAGTTTGCATCTTCTTTTATGGCATTACTTTCCAAGTTTGCAGGTGAGTCTTCAACTTCTGTTGTCATTATCTCTATACTGATTTTACTCAAAATTTCCTAGAATTATTTATCCATATTTAATTACTTCAAATTTCTAAGTTAGTATTGCTGTCAATCAATGTTATGCAAGCTTTATTTGTTTATCAATATTTATTTTTAAAGACAAGCATATGTTTGTTATGCATTGATTTGAGCATTCAATAATTTAGATTAAGATATATATGTTCACTTTTGCCTTGCTTTTGGCTTTGACTTTATGGAATTTTTTGTAGATGGTATCCATTTACCTCCTTGGAATGTGGATGTCTTCCCTGATAATAAAGAAAAAAGTGATGAATAGCACAATATAATATACAAATAGTTTCATATTCTAGACACCACAACCACCAAAAGAGGGGGAAATAATTGGTAGGAGGGGGTTATTTGTATGATCATAGCCAATTTAATAAATTTAATAGTATTAAAGAGATGCATAAAAATCAAAGTGGATGTTGGTTCCTTGAATATTATGATGAGTTAATATTAAAATTAGCAATCAATATTAGTATTTATTTTAGGGGATTTGATCTTATCGAATGAAAGTAAATTGGTGGAGGCAAGGTATTGCATCTTCAAATCATAGAATAGACCAGAATTTTGTCAAACAAAGATCACATATATATAGAGGAAGAGAAACTCTTTCAAAAATAAGCACCCTTAGCAAATGACATTCCTTTTCTGTTGGTACCTACATAATAACAATTTTCTTCAATCCCGTATTACATCTTGGCATATAAAGAAGAGATTGATTTACGGGGTTGTGTTGGAGTTGGATATATGTTACCTGTAGAATTGTTTCCTATGTCTTTTAATTTTCTTAATGTGCACACAATGCACTGAATGGAGCATTTTTAAACCTTGTAAACTAGACACCAATTTTGTAGATGTAAGCTCAATCAAACCCTGTTTCCAAGAGAAGGGAGCTTTTATAAGTATCAAAGTACTACACCTTCTAAAAGGATATACGCACATCAAGTGTTTTTTTGCCTCACATCATATGTTTTTGACAGTTCTAATTTTGTATGCTTATTAACTTGTACTTGACATATAACAAAAGACCATGCAAGCTTTTTTTTATATAAATAGAATGGCAAAAGTTTTCTTACCTTTCCTGTTTTGAGGAGGATGATATTAGAGGAAATGTTGCAACTTTTTTGAAGATTCACTCATGCTCCTATCATGAATAAGGTTTGTATCTGTCTTGAGCTTATTTTGATTTGGCTGACTCATGTCTCTAACAAATTTATAAATTTACATTAATAAGTACACACTTGTATCTCTATATCTTGTCAAGGTTGACAAATATAATGTTAGACTCGCTTACATTAGATAAAACAATGACCGACAACTTTAATTTCAAAAAATAAAAGGGGATAATTGTATGGGGAGGATACTGTAGAACTAGAGTACCATCTAACGAAAATCATCAAAAAGGGGGATTCTTTGCATGTTTTAATAAGAAGATGAAATAACTTTAATAAGAAAGTATTGTTGCTTAATTTTTTTTTTTTCATAACCATTTGATATAAGAAACTACTCAGTAATTTACATTCGATCGAATATTGCAAATTTTAAATGAGGATAGCTTTCTAACATAAGTTCTTTTAATTCAAAACATTTAAATTTGATATCTTAAGTGATTTTATCATCGTTGGTTTAAATATTATATTCAACTAACTATCAATTTTGATTATGGACAACTTGATATTTAATAGGTTAAATTCTTTTAGGGAAAATTGTTTTTATATCCTTTTAAAAGTCTCAAATAAAATTAAATGTCGATTTTAAGTATTATATTCTGACACTAATTTAAAAAATGTAAAATAAAATTAATTAGTAAAACGTATAAGATGAGGGATAAATTCTCATTTATTAGCCTGCACATGATAGGGCAACATGAGGGGAACGATGACATAATTTCTCAATCAAACGAAGTCAAACAGTTGTTCTCTGCAAAGGCAAAACCTAATATGTTGTTCCTAGCACCTTTTAATGCCGGGTAAGTCATTCGTGGTTGTCCCATATGGTATTTTTTTTTTCTATCTGAAGGCTAATTTTAACTTATATAAATAAATTTTGTAAAATATTTTAGGAGGCATTGGACTTGATTGTCATCAATCCTATGGCTACTACTGGTCCATTTATTTACTATATGGATCCTTTAAAGCATGGTGAACTAGAGGACCGCCCAGACATATTAAGATTATTCAATGAATAAGTATGCGTGCATGTGAGTATATATTTGTGTGATGCAAGAACCATAAAAAGTAATTTGTTCTTTTTCATTTTGTTAGTGCATTGACTAGGTTTTGAGGTTCTAAGGGGTTCAAACATCCTAAAGTTGTGGATTCTTTAAAAAGCTACAAGTGGAAGAAAATTATGATATTTATAAAAATTTACTCAAATATTGAAAATAGATCCTTTGCATGCATAAGTTGATATAATCCTTTGATGGCATTTTTACAGTGTTCTTTCTAACCCAACGATAATGATTGCGGGTATTACGTGATGCGGTTCATGAAAGATGTTGTCACTCATGATCAATGTTATATTCTTGACTATGTATGCAATTTTAATTATATTTTTTTTGAAATTTAATTTAGTTATTATTTTATTTATTGATTTTAATGTGCAACGTTAATTATTTTGCAGTATTATGATGGTAAACGTTGTGCAGAGTACAACAACAGCCAAATAAATGAAGTGATCAAAGAATGGTATATTTATGTATTACAATGTACTAGTAATTAGTCTGTTGAATCTTTTATTGCATAACTTTCTTCTTTATTAACTATATTAAACAAGTTTGGCGAGACTTTTTTAACCATTGGTAATACTAGGTTGTATATATATTATTTGACTCAGTAGTTTTAAGTGTGATTGTATTAGATAGTTTTTATTTATTGTGATACAATTTATTAGTTAATTGCATTTATATTTGACCCTTGATCTTCTAAATAATATAGTTTTTGTATTTTGTTGGTAAGAGTAGAAATGTGTATAGAACATTGTTGTACATTTGGATTTACACAAATTAATAAAATCAATTTAAAAAAATAGCCTTAGGTGGCACTTGTGAGATAAATGCGTTACCTAACGATTTAAATAAAACAAAAGAATAAAGCCTTAAGTATCGCTTTTGTGGCTTAAGCGCTACTTTAATGTACAATAAGCAACAGCGCTTGCAATTTCAAGTGCTACCACTATACATTTTTTATCCAAAAAAAGGATTTTTTTTTTTTTTTTTTTTTTTGTAGTGCTTCTAAAGAGCTACCTAATCATTAGGTAGCACTGGCATACGTAGCGCTTGATAAATGCTACCTATTTGAATTTTGAAGTGCTACCGTTAACATTTTTTGTAGTAGTGAAAATCTCAAAATTAAAATAACCTCTTAACTATCATTGTTTTAAAAATGACTTTTTATTTAAAAAATCATTATTTAAAAAAATTTAAATCTAGACCGTTT
Source organism: Inga laurina (assembly GCA_963855925.1). Taxonomy (NCBI): domain Eukaryota; kingdom Viridiplantae; phylum Streptophyta; class Magnoliopsida; order Fabales; family Fabaceae; genus Inga; species Inga laurina. The sequence continues at coordinate 55,121,089 of OY979704.1, forward strand.
AAAATCAAATCTGAACAACCCAAATCTAATAAACTGAAAGAGCTAAACACAATGCTTACCACTCAAACCAATTCCAAACCAAAGCGGTAAGCCAATTCCATAACGTAACCAAAGTTATCTATCTGTATTAGCTGTGTTTAGGACAAGGGTAGTGAAACTCAACCACATTAAATGAAATATATATATATATATATTAATCAGATATTATATAGTTCTCAAATATTTGTGTCCTAATCCCAGACCATCTCCTATAAATACCACCCCACGAATCATTAATCTGCATTGAGATAGTAAGCTATTGAGATAGAAAGAGAGAGAGAGAGAGAGAGAGAGAGATACAAAGTAAGTGTTCCTAGAGAGATGGAGAACTTGAACTTCCCAGTTATTAGCTTGGACAAGCTCAGTGGTGATGAGCGTCAGGCCACCATGGAGAAGATCAAAGACGCTTGTGAAAACTGGGGATTCTTTGAGGTGTGTGTGTGTGTGTATCAGAACTTTCTGGGTTTTTTTTTTTTGTTTTTAAAGTTATTATTAGATTTAGATCTCTGTTTCAGTTTTGTTGGGTTTTTGTCTGATTTGGCTTTCAAATAAAAAACTCTGTAGCTGGTGAATCATGGAATACCACATGATTTCATGGATGCTGTGGAGAGGTTGACCAAAGAACACTACAGGAAATGCATGGAAGAGAGGTTCAAGGAATTAGTGGCAAGCAAAGGGCTAGACGCTGTTCAAACCGAGGTCAAAGACATGGATTGGGAAAGCACCTTCCATTTGCGTCATCTTCCCGAGTCAAACATTTCTGAGATCCCTGATCTGACTGATGAGTACAGGTATAATAATATAGCAAAACTTCATTCATTCAATCGACATCCCACATGCCTTTTATAAATTTATGAATATCCCTTGTGAAAGTGTAAACAGAATTCACCAAATAACAAATATAATTGACCCCAGAAACAGAGAGAGAGGTCCCCCATGTGAACAGAAATACTTCCCACACCTTGATGTGATTTGGTTATGATTGATTTTGAGTGCCTAACTATAAATCACTGTTCATTATGATTTATGATGCAGGAAAGTGATGAAGGAGTTTGCTGCAATGTTAGAGAAGCTAGCAGAGGAGCTACTAGACTTGCTATGTGAGAATCTTGGGTTAGAGAAAGGTTACCTGAAGAAGGCCTTTTATGGATCAAGAGGTCCAACTTTTGGAACCAAGGTTGCAAACTACCCTCCTTGTCCTAAACCAGAGCTGGTCAAGGGTCTTCGTCCCCACACCGACGCCGGCGGCATCATCCTTCTCTTCCAGGACGACAAGGTCAGTGGCCTTCAGCTGCTCAAAGACGGCCAGTGGATCGATGTGCCTCCAATGCACCACTCCATCGTCGTCAACCTCGGCGACCAGCTCGAGGTAAAATTAAATCATCCACTCTCATGTCGCTCTGATAACACAAACACATAAACACAATAAAGTGTTAAAGCAAGGAATTACTCACAATCACAAGAAAACATTAAAAAAAAAAAAAAAAGGATTTATTCCTCCCAGACATTTCATCGAACACCTTATCTGCAACTTCCAAAAACTCAACCAAAGTTTTCCATGAATACACGCAGGTGATCACAAATGGGAAGTACAAGAGTGTGGAGCACCGTGTGATCGCACAAACCGATGGAACCAGAATGTCCATAGCTTCATTCTTCAATCCAGGAAGCGATGCTGTGATCTACCCAGCTCCGACATTGGTGGAGAAGGAGAAGAACGTTGAAGAGTACCCCAAATTTGTGTTTGAGGATTACATGAATCTCTACGCAAGGCTCAAGTTCGATGCCAAAGAACCAAGATTTGAAGCTTTCAAAGCATCAAATGTGAATCTGGGTCCAATCGCAACTGCTTAAGAAGAAGGAACTGAACTTAATAAACTGTTGTTTTACATGAAAGATAATATTATATATTACCATAAAATTAGTTTCTCAAACTGGATATTATATATTATATTCGAGTTTTACTCAGTTGAATTGTGGGGGTTGTGGAAGTTGTTTTCTACTTTCTTGTATGAAACAAAAAAATCAGTTTATAAATTTTAAGAAATATACTAATAATAATTTATTAGCATAAACTGTTTTTGTCTTTGTCAGATTTCTTTTTCTTTGTCTCGCTGTACGTGTACGTGGGACTTGCCTGGAGCGTTAGGCTACATTATACAAGTCAAAATACAAAGTCATGAGTATAACTAATTTATTGAAAATTTTATTATACTAAAAAATAAATTGACCACTATTATTCTTTTATTCTGACTTTTCACATGTAATTTAAAATAAATTTATTGCTGCCCAACATATCATGACACTCATGCAGAGAAAAGTGACTATTACAATTTACAATTACAAGTATAATAACTAAATTGAGTAAATTAGGGAGATTTTTCTTAAATATTATTAAATTCATATATGGATTTTTCTGTAAAAGTATTAAAAGGATATTTTAGTTGCAAATATATTTTTGGGTTTACAAGTTTATTAAAACAAAAATTGAAGGAATAACAGCAAATTTTTATGTTTGGAAAAAGACCATATAACATCTAAAATTTATTTTTTATTTAACATATTTTGAAAATAATGGGAGAAATCTATGTGAATTATTAAAATAATTTTTTAATAATACAAGATATAAATATTTTCTTAATTATCTCCCTCTTTCAGTTAAATAATTTACAAAACGAGCGAGAAAGTAACATTAATTAGAATTTATTGCGACGGAGTTTTGGCCCTAAAAGCTTTTACTTTTAATAATTTATAATTTATAATTATGACACACACACACACACATATATATTTAATAATTTGAATAAATATTTGAAAATAATTTTTTTAAATAAATATTTTTAAAATTATTTATTTATTTTTAAACCTAATTATTATTCTCAATATAATTTGATAATTAAAAGTGTACAAAATATTATTTAACCAGCACAAGTTGCTCTTGTCTTCTTGCCTTTATTACCTTTCCTTTTCTTTCAATCGCTGGATAACAGACCCACCAAGCTTTGGACCACTCTACGGTCTGTTTGGTGTGAGGGATTTGGAAGAGAAGGAAGGGGAGGGAACATTTTTATGAGTTGAAGTTTAAGAGATTGAAGAAGTGGGGTAATACAATTTTAATAAAGAGAATATATAAGATAAAAAAGTAAGAAAAATTAATTAAAAATTTTAACCCCACTTCTCCAATTTTTTTAAATTGAACAAAAATTTTTTTTTCTCTGCCCACTTTCTTTCCCCTCCCCTCAGACTAAACGAGCCCTACAAGTCAAAACACGAAGCCATTGGGTATGACCGATTTATTAAAAATGTTATTATCATATAAAGAAAAACCACAAAGAAATTAGCTACTTTATTTATTTTGACTATTCTAGTTTAAAATTCGATCCCTTGGTGATGTGTATGGAGAGGATTTTATAATCAGCACTAAAACTTTTTTAGAAAGTCTATAATGCAAGGGGAATTAATCGATACTACAGGCATTGAAAACCCTAGGCTTCCCAAAAAAATAAAAGCAAATACAGTAGGGTGATTGTGTAAGATAACGAGCATACAATAAATTTCATAGATTTTTTAATGAAGTATATTAGAATTATATCAGCAACATTTGTACAAGTCATTTGTAATTGTTACAAGTCAAGGATAACGAGGAGGAGGAGGAGTATGTGGGGGAGGAGCAGGGTGAATGGAAAGAGCTCTCTGTCGTCTGCCAATCATAATGAAGGAGAGAAGGATGAGACTAGTCGATGAAGAGAAGTAATAAGAAACAAAAGGAATATGCCAGTTTGAATAGCGTTTGTGAAAAGTATTTTACTAAGGAGAAGTGGTATTTGGTGTTAAACCAAACGAGGTTATGAAAATATATTTTCTAGATTTATTCTTTACATGATGGTTGTTTCTTATGAAATATTATTTCTGTCATTTATACTTTACACTCAGTTGTTATAATAGTTATGTTTTTATTTCCGCTGACATAAGATTCAAAGACAAATCATTTGTAAGTGTTACACGATGATTGTTTCGTAAGAACTCTCATTTTTGTCACTAAACATATGACGATTAATAATTATGACCATTATGTTTTTGTTTTCATTAATGTAAGGTTGGAAGAAAAATCATTTGTAATTATTACATGCCGATTGTTTTGTATGAATTGTCATTTATGTGATTCAATAAACCGTTATGTTTTATTTAACCTTTAAGTTTTAACATTATATATTCTTGCGTGACATCCACCTTGAAATACATGATATTTATTCGCTGTAATAATTATTTATTAAATGTTATATATGCTCGAATCTATAGTGATATAAAATGGGATGTGATGGATAGGGAAGTTCAATGAACCATATCCCTTGTTCCGGCGTGTGTTTACCCGAGTTTTTATGTCCATTATTTTGGTGGTGGCACATGGCTAGCTTCGTGTGTTTTAATTTGGGTTATGGTTTATATCTTGATGGCATTTTTTTTCTTTATTTTTTTTGAGATAAGGGTTTTGTGTTATTTGGGACTTGGTCTTTTTATGTTTTGTGGACTTATCGTAATCTTATTTCTTAATAAAAATGCTTGTTCCTGGAAAAAAGTTATTTTTTAGTAATATTATTGAGTAAATTATTGAATTTTTATTAAAACATATTACAATTTTATAAGCTTTTATTATTAAATTATCACAAGGATATTTTTTCCAACCATGCATTAAAGCAATGTTTGGTTTAAACTAAGATGCAAATTTATTGCTGAAGTTTTTTTTTTTTTTTTACTAGGCAAAGGTATCCTCCTATTAGAGCTAATCCTGTTCGAAGCACATTCAGGTACTAAATATGAGCCCAAGAAGTTTTTGCTGAGGAGCAATGTTACCCCGGAAGTGTTTTTAGATTCAATGTTGCCCCGAAAGTGTTAAAATGGAGCAATGTTGCTCCTTACTGTTAAAAAGTTAACAGTTGTCGTCATTTCTTTAATGGTCAAGTTAAATTTTTAACACTATGGGGCAATATTACTATATTTTAAAACTTCTAAAGTGACATTGAACCTGAAAAAAACTTTTGGGGTAACATTGCTTCTCAGTAAAATCTTCCAAAGCAAATTTGCACTTTAACCCTTTAAACAATATGAAAAAAAAATTCTCCTCTTGTGGTATATAGAAATATCTATGTCCGCCTCTCTTTAATGTGAAAGATAGATAAATAATTTAGAAAAATAAGAAAATTAATTAAGTTAATTATTTGTCAAAAAACACTTGTTGATTTTTCTAAAATAACCTCTTTATCAATTTGTCTTGAAATACCCCTTAATGAAAGTTTCCTAAATACTGCTATAGTCCTCTTTATAAATCCAGTTTGCTTAATTCTTACATATGAAGAAAAGTTAGTTTATTCATTAATTATACCCTAAATTGATACATTTTTTCAATTTTACGCTCATTTATAAATTATATTCTCAACCTTCACTCTCATCCTTCTCAACAAGGTGACAACAATTTAGGACTTCTCCAGTGCTGTGGGTCATTGTTGCACTAACCCTAAGCCTTTGCTCAATTGCCCCTTTTACTCCAACTTCCATTTTCTTTTTTTGTACTCTGGTGCTCTGGTTCTTCTTATGCTTTATTTTTTTTTTGGAAAATCCTTGTAAAATACCATTGAAATAGGGAAATCCCTATTTGGTGTAGTGAAATATCAAATCCCTAATCAGTTCGGCGGTAGGAATCAGGGATTTTAAATTTCACTGGAAATGACACAATTAACCTTGGAAAAAAGCCTGCCGAAATGCATGAGCAGGAAAGAAAGGAAGGCAATGGCAGATGTCAAGTCTATAAGTGATTTTCCCATAAATATTTACTCTTGTGCATTTCGCTAGGGCATAGTGAAGTGGGAGAAACATTTTCGTGATTGAAGAAAACACTTCGTATGAGTTTGAAAAGATTGAAGAGCATCCGAGGCCTTGGCGGAGGGGAGGACGGATTTTCGGGTGACGATCGGTGGCAAAGTTCGGTTTCAAGAGTCGTGGGGTTGGGGAGAGAAGGTGGCGGCGTTGTCGGCCAGTGAATGACAGCTTCTTCAGTGGGATTCGACAGCAGTGTTCGATGACATTATGGGGACTTCAAATGATGGGTTCTTGGGTGAGGTTCTACAATGGTGTTCGGAGTTGAGAGTGGTGGGTTCGGTGAGAGGCTTACGGCGACAAGTCGGCATGTTTTCAAATTTTTGGTTCATATAATCATTGGAAGATGCAATGTGAAGGCTTGTGCTTATTTGCTATCATATATTGCCTTTTACTATTTGTGATTGTCTCTGGTGGTGCTGGTTGCAATTGGTGAACAATAATGTGATTAACTTATTTCCTATCGTATATTGCCCTTTTCCTGCATTGAGAGCATCCTGTGTGTAGTGGGTGAAGGGATTGTTATTTCAGTTTGTGTCAATTTCTTGATTTGCGTCTTTGGTTGATGTGTATATGGAGAAGGAAGTGGGATCGGAAGTGTTTGACTTTTTGTTTGTTGTACAGTAACTATACCTTGTTAAAAAATAACAACTTTCCCTTAATATTTAACAAGTCTTTTTATGGAGGACCAAGACATGCCCAGGGGTATTAGTGAGAGTACCAAGCTGGGGGGCCATTAACAACTAAGGTTTCAACAGTAACAACACCATGTAAGAAAATAACAACTGACCATCCTTGTTTAATAACGACTAATGTGGAAAACGAAAGCATGGGTAGTGGAACTTGGGAGACTAGCAAGTAGGGGGGAGGAGCACTAACTTAAGTTTCTACAGTAACATCTACGTGTTTAAAAATAACAACCTGTTGTTCATTATTAACAACTGCTAATGTGGAAAACATAGGGATGACAGGGGAACTTCTGACACTCACAAGTTGGGGGGGGTCAATTAACAACTTAAGCTTTTATAGTAACAATACCACGTTAAGAAATAACACCATTCCGTCCTTGTTTAACAACTTATGACTCAAAAAATCAAGACATGGCCAGTAAAACTTATGAGAATAACAAGATATGGGGAAATTAACAAGTTTAGGCTCTACAGTAACGACACCACTTTAAAAAAATAATGACTTTTTGTTCTTGTTTGAGCTATGTGACGATGGGTTTCCTGCTGTAGTTCCTTCATTATTTATCATTTTCCTCTATTGATTTAAAGCTATATTTTTTGGGGGTTTGGGAGTATTATGATTTTTAAATGTAGATTCTTGCCTGAATGATTTGCAAGGCTAGAGGCTCCAACCTCAGAATCCACTTCAAGGTACTGATCTTTGATTGGTCCTTATCTCATTAACATTCTTTCAATGAATGTATGTAATTATTGTGCCATATATATATGCAAGGGTAGTTATTTTTTGTCATCCTTGATTTGTTCCAACTTCATATTTTCAATTTGTGTATTTGTATGAATTACATGTAGAATGTCTATCAATTGGTAATAGATACATCATTTTTTAACATAAGTTTCTTGAGAATAGAAGCTGCAATGTCTATTATGTTATATTAAATAATGGGTATTTTTTTACCAATCAGTTATAGTGCTTGATCTTTGTATAGTTTTGTTTTACAAAAGAAGAGCGTAATTATAGAGGAGTTGATAAAGGTTCAAGTGATGAGAGGGGCACATAAAAAGGTTGGAAGAGAAGGAGTGGCCCAACAAGAGGACGTGGTCAATGCTAAAGAAGAAGAAAAGGATGGAAAAAATGAGCGCCAATCATATGAAAGTTTGAAGGATTCAGATAGTGAAGGAGAAGGAGCGGACATTGTGGAGGAGGAAGAGGTTAACAAGGATAATGTGTTGCGAAGATCAACTAGGGTTAGAAAAGAAAAGAAAATTGACTCCCCCTTTATTATGCCTAAGGCCATATTGCGAAAGAATATGGTAGTTGATAACAAGGAAAGATTTTTCACAATAATTTCTCAATATCCTCCATGCATTGATAGCCAACATTAAGTTTTTAATGTATGTTTCATTATTTACTTGTAAGGAAGTGGACATGCAATATTTTTCTTGGAATGTAGTTGTATTGATTATTTGTATTAAAAACTATTACAGGGAATTGATTACATTGCAAGATGAATAAGTCACTCGGGAAGAGCTATGTTCTTTGGGTGGAATCCACAAGGTTAACAATTGGGTCAATATTACCATAGCTTCAGAACTTTGTATTTTTTTAAGTTTATGGGGACGACTTTAATATATACTTGTGCATTTCAGGTGGTGTCCCTTGTTTGCAAGGCATTGATGGCAGATTTGAAACTACACGGACTAGTTATGAGGCACATTTTTTATGCTGACTCTATGGTAAGATGCAAACAAATTATGGTCATTCATATGTTAGGTTTTTGGGGAATGATATATATTTTGTTGAAAATGCATATCGTTGGTAAAGGAAAGAATTGGAGACCTTCATATTACAAGGGGCAATTATTGCCTAATCGATTAGGGTATAATCTTGCAGATTGTGATTTGCTTCTAGGGCCTGTACTTGTGCGGGAACATTGGTTTTGTGTAAGCCTTGAACCAAAAACATTGAATTTCTATATTCTAGGCTCAATGAAACCCATTGTTGACACCACAAAGAAAAACAAGAAAAATAGTGCCTTACAAGATCCCCAATCATTGGCAGCAGAGATATGTGTAAGGAACTTTATGATTTAACATAGTCATGAACATTAGCAATTAAATTTCCCCAACTGAACCCAAGTAATTGTATTTTTTTTATAGAGGGACAGATTTATTGATATAGTGGATTAACGACAAAAGTTTCATAATTAACAATTATACACTCTTTTTTGACAACTTTCTTATCTTGTTTGACAACTGACCATATTGAGAACTTATGACCTCTTGATACCTCTGAAAACAACTAGGGGGTGCCAATAACAACTTGAGTTTCACAATTAACAACTAGATTTTTTTATTAACAACTTTCATATATTGTTAACTAACTTAAAAAGTTCAAAAAAGTTCATGTCGAGGGTAGCTTGGAAGAGCAAAACGTGGGGTACCATTAACGACAAAAGTTTCATAATTAACAACTACACACTCTTTTTTGACAACTTTCTTATCTTCTTTGACAACTGACAAGATTGTGAACTTGTGACTTCATGTTACCTCTAAAAACAAGGGGGCAATAACAACTTGAGTTTCACTATTAATAACTAGATTTTCTTTATTAACAACTTTCGTATCTTGTTAACCAACTTAAAAAGTTCAAAACAACACATGTCGAGGGTAGCTTAGGAGAGCAACAAGTGGGAGACCATTATCAACAATAGTTTCATAATTAACAACTTCACGCTCTTTTTTAACAACTTTCGTATCTTGTTTGACAAGTTACATGATTGCGCACTTCTGACTTCCTATTACCTCTGAAAACAATAGCGGGGCAATAAAAACATGCCTTTAATTACTAACAACTTGTTTGTCTTGTTAAATAATATAACCTTCTTGTTTAACGACTTTACTATTCCTATTTACCAATTTCGTGCTTGGAAAACACAGACATGCCTAGGGGGAAATTCAGCCACATTTTGTGTCACACAACACAGTGAAAGCAGAAACATAATTACATATGCTGCATAACCACATTAACATAATAGCATTATATGTGGCACAATTACATTAACATGATATCATAATATCCTGCATAATTACATAACTACATAAGGTATACCCTTAAAGCTGTAACAGTGAATGTTTGGCACCCGCACATCTGTAATGACACGGGAACATTAACATTGCACTTTAGCCTAATGTTTCCTTGTCACAACCAAAAAATTAAGACATATGCAGCAACCCATTTCCCAAAAAAAAACTATACATATTACTTCAATAGGCTTGCTAACTATGAATAGGGTAACTTTAGAAAATTTACATTACTATTAACCTGTTTACTTCAAAATATTATAGCTCCTTATATATGCAAAATGGTTACTTCAAAAGATGATTTTTGCCAAATTCAGTTTGGATTTGGATTTTTGCATTTTCGTCTAGTATGCCCCACTTCATGGCATTTTGCACGGTGGTAAATCTTTTTATTCTGGAATTGTGATTCACACATACTGGTTCTTGGCCTTCCAGCAGGTTTGGTTGTCCTAGGAGGCATCGAAAAAGGCTGCATAAATAGATTACCCAGCATATAATTGTTTGGGTCTGACTTGTCGATTGTCACAACTGGAGTCATGCAACGCTTATAAATATTTTGTTGGGCTGTTATTTTGTAGCATCCTTCCACATAGTCATAGACATTACTATGGACATGCTTGATGGCTACACAAGCACGAGGATAAGGGATCCCCTGTAACCCCCTACCTTGAAAACCGTAATTATGATTCAAAATTTGTAATTAAAATGAAATAGAGACAAATAATAATCAAACTCCTTTCTTATGGTAAGGTTTTAAACAAATTCTTTTAAAATTTTCTACCTTATCCTGGTCTCAAAGTTTCACAACTTGAATAAAATGACCCTCAGCAGTTAAATCACATCAATATATCAAAGTGTACGACCAAAAATCTTGGAAACCCTCGGCTTTCATACATAAACTAAAGGTTTATAAATTCCCATATAGGGGATTACAGAAAATCATATCCAAAATTTACACCCCAATTTATATACAGTAATCCCATCACCAAACTGATAACCAACAACCAAAATATAAATCTCGAAGGAGTCCTATTTGTCCTTGGTCGCCTCCTTTCCCTTCGAGCCATTTGCCCTGTCTGAAGGTTAGTCAATGGAAAGAATGAGATTCAAAAGAATCCCAGTAGTAACAAATCACTCATACCACATATAATCACATAACATGCAAGTAAATCATCACATAGTACAACAGCACAAACATAGTATACAAGCTGTCACCTATACATGTTGCCTAACTGGTATACACATATTGCATTGCCTATTTGACAATGTACATAGCCACTCTGGCTTTCATATTGCCTCTCTGGCATTCACATAGCACATTGCCTCTCTGGCAATCACATAGCCACTCTAGTTTTCACATTCAAAATCATCACAACACAATGACAAATCAAACATACAATGCATCATATACAATATAAGAGCAGGACTCACTACCTTATTCTTTCCTGACGTCCTTTGGCACAGCGGGCTCACGAGTATGGCAAATGTCAAACCCTATAACCAAGATCAAGGATGACGGATCAATCTCTCTTCCAAGTTCTTAATTCCATAATACTTAAAGTTGGTTATCATTTAAACTCTTTAGGTGGCTACTAGAAGCCTAGACATGTACCTAAAGGGTTGGAAGAAACTACCTCAAGGATCCCTTTTCAGAAGTGAACATACTGATTTTTGACTTAGATACTCTAGTGAAGAAGACCTCACTCGAGTGATGGAGTGACTTGCACTCAGGCACTGAAGATCACTCGTGCGAGTGTTTGGCCGAGAGCACACACACTGAGATAGAAAGTTATCACAGGACTCAAGTCTTGACCTCAGCACTCAAGTGATAACCTTGTATTCACTCGAGTCCTTCCAAGTGAGGCATAAGAAGTGACTACCAAAGAGCAACAAGAACCCTGGAATGAGAAGTGCACTCGAGAACTAGCTCTAGCACTCGAGTGACTACTCAACACTTTTGAGTGTCAGAACATACTCTTGACAATTTAACCGTGAGTGTTTCCACGAGACACGACCTGAGGGTACAAAATACATACTCACTCGAGTGGAACTCAAAGAACTCGAGTGATAACTCATATCACTCGTAAGTGTAGAAGTGCATGCTTGCTTTTTGTCTGAGAATCCTACTGATATGCTGAAGGAAAAGAAAACATACACTGCTGTACTCGAGTAAGACCCTACCTCGCTCGAGTTAGGCTTATTAGAAACCAAAACGCAGCAGCTGACAGAATTTTCCAAACTTGTCAAATCTGATTCCAATGGTTCCAAAACTTATACCAAAGTTCAGTCCCACCTAAAATTTCATAAGGAAACCATTGGCCACACTAAACAACCAAAATCACACCATAACAACAATTTTATATGCCTACTTCCAAAACAAACAAAAAGAAATCATTAATTAAACAAAACCGCTTATCATTATGTCAGTTAAGTAATCTTGTCAGCCATTATTTATGACATAGAGTAACTACTCATTTCATCACCAAACAGGGGCAATTAACAACAAACCCATATGTTTTAACATGCTCATATTCACTATTAACAACATCGTCCACATATCATCACCTTGTATGTAATATTAATAGCAACACGTTATATGTTACAATATATTTTAACAACTCTGTATTCTCAATTAACATCACAATTTATTTCAACTTCTCCATTTTCATTATTAATAACGCCCCTTATCATCACCTTCCACGAACTATTAACAACAACACCATTCATTTTAACATCTCCATCTTCAGTATTAATAACACCCCCATAGCATTACCCTCCATATACCATTAACAACAATGCAGTATCTTTTCACATCTTCTTCTTCACTGAAAACAACACCACCCCCACCAAAAAGGCTTAGGTTTATCATATCTCATAGCAGCCATTACAATTTACTCCCGCGTGTGCCCCCAACAATAAAAAACCCACAATCTTCACCATTCATAAAACCAAACACAATGAAATCCACCACACAACCATCAACAAACTTCCATTACCTTAAAGCTGCAATCTTTCTCTATCTTCAACCAACACCCCCTTACCCATAAAAGCAAGCGTCTAATACTAGAAATCCATCACAACTGTTCACAATTTTAGAAGAGAAAGATGGAAGATTCACAATACAAACTTCATGTCTACACAAGAATTACTTACCTTCGGTTATCTCTGCTTTGTCTTCAAATTTCAAGCCTTCTGAAACTTACATATTTTCTCCTGCCACCATCCTTTCTTTCCTCTCTCATGTTTTTTTCCCTTCCTTTCTTTCCCACACTTTTGCATTTCGACAGGCTTTTTTCCAAGGCTAGTTGTGTCATTTCCAATGAAATTTAAAATCCTTGATTCCTACCGTCGGACTAATCAGGGATTTGATTTTTCACTGCACCAAATAGGGATTTCCCTATTTCAAGAGTATTTTACACGGATTTTCCATTTTTTTTTCCATTTTCTTTTTTTAAAAAAGCTCCCATATCCAAGCTAGCAACTTGTCCCTAGCCCTAACATACCAAGTCGATGCCAAATCAGCATTTAAAATGACGTTATTGATATGTAGGCAGAATTGATACCATTTGCCCTCCCTCCTAGTCCTTGTAATATTTCAAGGCCAATGTTTTAGATGGAGACAAATTGTAAGGACCAAAATCTCTGGCTTGAAACCATAGGAACCAAAATCAAAATGAAGGTTAAGTATAAGATCAATAATGTATTTAAACCTAACTCATTTTTTCATTACATTTAATAGGGAAAAATTGTAGCACTGTCATTAATTACTCTCTTAGTAGACTTATAATAAGGACCAATTTTTTTTTTTTTAAAAAACTGGACTTAAGAAAGGGCTAGAGTGTATGTACAATAACCAATAGTTATAGTTTGAAGAAAAACTTTTAAATTTGTAAGGTAAAGTGGATTAAAATCTTTAATTTATAATTAATAAAGTATATCCCATAACTAGCATTTATATTTAGAATACATTTGTACTCCTTTTTTCATTTCTCAACATTAGTTGTATTCGAGGGTTTAAAAGGCATTTCACTTTCACAAAGTCACATTGTGTGTGTGTGTGTGTGGTAATAGACGTGAAATATATTCTACTAGTAGTATAAACTAATATTTTATTAAGTACTCACATAATAAACCAACAAATTGTTGGCAATGTATTGAAACCCAAGTCGGACTGGATGGTCCAGTTAGTTGGACTATCGGTAGGAGTTAGGGATGGCTCATTTTTCAAGTGAAAGCCATTATAAAGGTTAGACTAGAATGAGCCGTTGTTTGATTGCTTTTCAGTCAGTATCCGTTTTTGAGCTAGGAACTGTTTTGAATATTCAATAACTAGACCGTCTAAGAACTTCTTGAGAGTCATCAACTTTTAGCACAAAAATAGACTAGGATGAAAAGCCAATGTCTGAGAAAAAGAAGAAGAGGAGATGTGGATCAGACAAAAAAATAAATAAAAAAGAAAGAAATATAACAACAACAAGAACCACTTGTAATAGGAGGATAATATAATTGAACTTGAGTTGACAAACAAAAAGAGAGCGGTAGCTGGGTTTTTATTTTTGAAGAAAGAATGAGAGATGCTGGACTATAAATATGAAAAATATAGGAACAGTAGGGGATGATCCATTAAGTGAAATGGTCAACATTTACAAACAATGGATTCTTATATAAAAGATCATCATTAGAAATAGACGGAATACATTTACTATGTTTACACTATAAATTAGGATCCCCCAAAGATTATCCTTTTACGGATTGCTGTGGCAAAGATTATTCGCCATATTAGGGGTCATTTCCGATTGGAATCTTGCTATAGCAAAGACCTCCAACGGCCCCAAACCCATGCCCCTCCGATCAAACTTCTATTTCATACTCAACAATGGTGATGGCTCTTCAATCTTCTTCACACTCAGTATTGCTAGACCTGAGGCTATTTCCACCTTCCATGGCGGCCAAAATTTCATGATCTATGAGAAAAATGGATGGGTAGTGAGCTTGGAGGAGCAGCCAGAGTAGATGTTGGAGTAGCAGATGCGCGAGATGACTAGGAACGGGAAATCGACGAATGGTAGAGGGGAAAAGGGTTAATAATGGCGAGGGTAGTGTTGGAATATTGAAAAATTGTCATAGGTAATTTAGTCACAATGAGACACAAATTTTCTCTTACCTAAGAAAAACCTCAAATCTGGAGGTTTCATGAAGGAGGGGAGGTGACACTACAAGATAAAAAATTTTCACCTCCCCTCCCCAACTTCCAACTAAACAAGATTTTTTAGTCTTCAAGCCTTATCTAATCTGACCTAACCTAAAAAAACCCCAAACCAAACACGCCTTGGACAAAAGTAATAGAGGGAGACATTTTAGTTTGGCAGAGGAAGCATGTAATTACCCATTGACCAATGAATAAAAGAGTGCACTATCTTAATATTCCTTGGATAAAAGAAGGGAATTGATATATAGCTGTTTGAGTTTTCTTCTTTTCAGGCGTGAGATGTGACTTTTCCTCAACTAATGTGAATTTGTTTCAAATGTTTTCAAGAATAAAAAGAAATCACTTTTTTATCTTATCGTCCAGTATTAGGTTTGGGGTTCCTGGTAACCCCTCATAACACAATTGTCTCTTTTATAACTCAAACTCGAGACCCAAAGGGACCAAGTAGAGCCTTACACCGGTAACTGTTTTTACCGAAATATTTTTATTTCACATTCAAATTATTTTTAATAATTAAAAAAGTATCACCTTTCTATTTTCTTATAAATTAAAAGAGTGTTATTCTACTTTGCAATGCCTACTGTTATATAACAAAACTTATGTGTAAATTAATTCAAATTTGGTTGAAAATTTTCTCTTCTTTTTTGTACCATCATAGTTTTTATCTAAGACTTCTTCATGTTTATATTACTTTTAATTACTTGTTAGTAATTTTTCCCATCCAAAATGCAAAGATGAGCTGGATTTTAATTTTATATTTCAATCATGTAACTATACCTAATATGGTTAGGTGTTACCAAAATATTTTATATTTATCACTTTATATTTATATTATTATGCATGTATAATTTCTTTAGCAAATGTATGTATAATATTATTTTTATTTAATTTTATTTAAACAGTCTGACCGACGGTTAAACCGATTCGACCTAAAGAACCGAGACCCACTCGCTTTTTTTGGCTTAATGTCTAGTCTGACTTTTAAAACATTGGTCATTGGTTAACGTGGTAAGTGCACTTTAAACCTAGCTAGCAAGAGATTAGTCTCAAGTCTAACAACAGGAACCTTGATTAAATTAAATTAAAAAAAGGATTTATGATAAATTGATAAAACAAAAAAAAAATTCTTTATATTCAGTGAACATGATGATTCATATTGAATAAATATAATAATAATTCAAAATCAACGAACATGTTAGTTCAGATTATAAATGATGATCCAAAATCAATCTATAAAACGATTATTCTGCATAATACATTGAATATAATTATAGCGTTAGTAAATTATTTTATAATTAAAAATCCTTCTTGCATAGAAAAATGAATTGTAAGACTATTATCTAGTAAAATTTTGAAATTATAAAAATAGGATTTAGCAAAAATTATTTTACTAGATAATAAAACACAAAATTCAATACAAATCAAATATTTTACATCAAAATAAAATATTATTCAAAAATACAAAATTGGAAAAAAGAATATATAACTTATATAAATTATAGGGAAAATCACTGACAAGTCCCAATGACCCAAAAACACCACAAAAAGGTCCCAATCCAAATTCTTCTACCATCAAGGTCCCTAGGGACTGAAATGTGATTAAGTGGGAATGTGAAATGACTATGTTGCCCTTAGAATTTAAAATAGTGTGTCTTCAAAACAGTTTTCAAAATTTTCTTCGCAAGCTTCAATTTGTATCTTCCCCTCTCATTTATTGCATCCTTCGCTCGTCTGTTCATCCATCCCTGTTCTGAACCCCTGTAGTCATTCGTTCGTCCGTCACTCCTCCGAACCACCAACCTCCATCGCTCCCCCGAACCTTGAGCCTTCGTCACTCCTCCGAACCCCCAGCTTGAAGAACTGCTTATTTGGTTGTTAATAAGTTCTTCTTTCATTTTCACAAGTCCATGAATCATTTTTGCAATTGTATTTTGATACCTTGAGGAATTTATCAGTTTCATAGGTCCCAACTTTTACAACTGCGTCTTTGGTTTTTAACAACTTCTTATGCCATTTTTACAAGTCCATGAGTTATTTTCACAATTCCATTTTCATACCCTGAGTAGTTTATCAGTTCCATAGGTCCGAGCTTTTACAACTGCTTCTTTGGTTTTTAACAACTTGTGCCATTTTTACAAGTCTATGAGTCATTTTCACAACTGCATTTTCATACCCCGATGACTTTATCAGTTTCACAGGTATCAACTGTCATAACTGCTTATCATAATTTTAACAACATTTTGTGCTTATTTTGACAACACCATTGGTATTTACAAATTTTACCAGTCCCTAATTCGACAATTGCTTATCAGAATTTATCAATTTCTTGTGCTTATTTTGACAAGTCCATGAGTCATTTTGACAACATCATTTTCACTCACCGACGTATTTACAAATTTCAAAAGTCCCTAATTTGACAACTGGTTATCAAAATTTTAAGAACTTCTTGTGCCTATTTTGACAAGTCTATGAGTCATTTTGACAACATCATTTTCACTCACTGAGGTATTTACAAATTTCATAAGTGCCTAATTTGACAACTGCTTATCAGAATTTTAACAACTTCTTCTGCCTATTTTGACAAGTCCATGAGTCATTTTGACAACATCATTTTCACTCACCAAGGTATTTACAAATTTCACAAGTCCCTAATTTGACAACTGGTTACCAGAATTTTAAGAACTTCTTGTGCCTATTTTGACAAGTCCATGAGTCATTTTGAGAACATCATTTTCATTCACTGAGGCATTTACAAATTTCACAAGTCCCTAATTTGACAATTACTTATTAGAATTTTAACAACTTCTTGTGCTTATTTTGACAAGTCCATGAGTCATTTTGACAACATCATTTTCACTCAACAAGTTATTTATAAATTTCACAGGTCCCTAATTTGACAACTGCTTGTCAGAATTTTAACAACTTTTTGTGCCTATTTTGACAAGTTTATGAGCCATTTTGACAACATCATTTTCACTCATTGAGGTATTTACAAATTTCACAAGTTCCTAATTTGACAACTGCTTATCAGAATTTTAACAACTTCTTGTGCCTATTTTGAGAAGTCCATGAGTCATTTTGACAATATCATTTTCACTCACCGAGGTATTTACAAATTTCACAAGTTCCTAATTTGAAAACTGATTATCAGAATTTGAACAACTTCTTGTGCCTATTTTGACAAGTCTATGAGTCATTTTGACAACATCATTTTTACTAACCGAGGTATTTACAAATTTCACAAGTCCCTAATTTGACAACTGTTTATTAGAATTTGAACAACTTCTTGTGCCTATTTTGACAAGTCCATGAGTCCTTTTGACAACATCATTTTCATTCACTGAGGCATTTACAAATTTCACAAGTCCATAATTTGACAATTACTTATCAGAATTTTAACAACTTCTTGTGCTTATTTTGACAGGTTCATGAGTCATTTTGACAACATCATTTTCACTCAACAAGTTATTTATAAATTTCACAGGTCCCTAATTTGACAACTGCTTGTCAGAATTTTAACAACTTCTTGTGCCTATTTTGACAAGTCTATGAGCCATTTTGACAACATCATTTTCACTCATTGAGGTATTTACAAATTTCACAAGTTCCTAATTTGACAACTGCTTGTCAGAATTTTAACAACTTCTTGTGCCAATTTTGAGAAGTCCATGAGTCAATTTGACAATATCATTTTCACTCACCGAGGTATTTCCAAATTTCACAAGTTCGTAATTTGACAACTGATTATCAGAATTTGAACAACTTCTTGTGTCTATTTTGACAAGTCTATGAGTCATTATGACAATATATTACATTTCATCTTCTCCACTATTTTTACCATGAGTTATTTTCATCTTCTCCACCATTTAAAAATTTCCTTTCCATATGAAAGAAACATAATAGATTATTCCCCGAACTACTTGCCATATTTTTTCTGAAAATCTGCAACATAAACTTTATATTAACAACTACAACTGCACATATTAACAACACTTTTCATATCATATCAACATTTTGTAATCGAACAAACCAAAATCACATTCAACCATTTCCACTTAAAATAGAGCAATCCCTCTGTTATCTTGCCCAAAAATAGAGCAATCCCTCTATTATATTTCCCAAAAGCAGAGCACAAGTTCAATTGCAATAGCAATATTAACAATTACAACTGCACGCATTGACAACATTTTCTTTAATATCATATCAGCATTTTGTCAGCAAACAAACCACCATCACATTCAACCATTTTCACTTAAAATAGAGCAATCCCTCTGTTACCTTGCCTAAAAACAAAGCATAATTTTATTCACATGACCCAACTACGGTGAAACCCAACTTCATTGGTTAAGATCATATCTTTACCAAAATCTTAGCATTACTTACCTATCTCCTAGCATATAGTCCATTATTGAACCCAAGCTCCAACCTTTAACCAACCTCTCAATCTCAATGCAACCAACTTACACAGCAAAAAAATAAAAAATAAAAAAGCTTTCGAAATCACTGTTCACGCTCTCTAACAATAGATATTGGTTGCAAAATCTAACCCTTGCTCAGGATATGAACACCACACTTAATTCCTTCAATGTTGCAGCTGCAACCACCGTAGGCTTCCTCCGTTTTCTCTTTCTCCTGTGATTTAATGAGAAAAAATGTGCCAGCCCTCCTCTTCTTGTGCCTTTTCTTTTTTAATTCATTGGGGGCAAGTTAGTCATTTCACATTGTTAATTAATCACACAAAAGTACCTAGGGACTTTTTTGATTTAGGAATTTAGATTGAGACTCTTTTATGATTTCTTTTTTGGATCTTTAGGACCTGTAAGTGACTTTCCCTAAATTATATATATGGTTTGGATCAATCCAAGGGACAGATTTAATTGGCTCTTGCGACGCGACAACGTAGTGAGTGTCTATTCAATAATAGAGGAACACTACTATTGATAAAAAAAAAAATAGAGGAACACTACTCGCACATTTCAAAATATTCTTTTATTCTCATTATCTCATCATTGATTAAAGGGAACATGACACTTTAGGACCTGAATAATATAGAAACCATCAATGACAAACAAGGACCATGAAATTAAAGAATGATAATAAAATTAAAAGAATAATAGTGGTTCAAAAATTTCAAAAAGGTAAAATTATATTCTCAATTTTCATGCTCTTACCTTTTTAAATGGTTAAGGTACAAATACAATTCCTAAATTTTTAGCAAAGAGTAATGTTACCCGAAATTTGTTTTAGATTCAACATTGATAAAAAAGTATTAAAATAAAGTAATGTTGTCTTTTTTTTTTTTTGTTAAAAATGTAAATGGACAACATCAATTTTTTAATAGTGTATAATATTTTTTAATGAGATGAGACCCCATTGAACCTTAGAAAATTTTTAGGATAACACTAATCCTGAGTGAAAACTTTCAAGACAAATTTACACCTTAACCCTTATTTACAAATATAGCCTATAACATAGAAAAACAATTAAATTATAGTTATACAATTGTACAATATTCGTATTGTCAAGTCATATATTTTCAAACTCTCTTAAAAGAAACTCTTCTAATCAATAAGTTGTTAGTTGATGTGATAATCAGTTTCACCTAAGAAAGAGAATACAAATTTGAATATCGGAAAAAGCTCTTATTAGGAAAGACGAAAATCCTTTGTGTTCCATGCCTCAAAAGGAAAAATTCTTGATTAAATAAAAAAGCTCTTTTAACATAATTTTTATCCACAAAATTCAAGTTTTTTTTTTTTGGGCAAACCACAAAATTCAAGTTCTTAATTTTAATTTACTTAAGGAAAATCAAGTTATTTCCACAATTAAAAGTACAATATATTTTTTTTTTTACTATGAACTAGATTTATACCATGTATAATAGTATTCAAATTAAAAATCAAATGTATATTTTTACTTAAAAAATTTATCAGAATAGACACCACGTACATGATTTGAACAAAAATCATACACAAAAATGTCATGCATCGAATGAATTACTACTACAATTTTTCATTGAACGCCAACCTATTATTAAAATTTTATTCCAAATTCATTTAATCAACTTCACATATGACAAAAAGTAGTTGACATCTGAATACACACACATATGTATATATAATTTTTTTTTGTATACAATATATGTATATATAATTTAAAGCAGCACATGGGCAGCTCAAATAATAATATTAATAATGTCAATTAATTATGAGCAAGGACGGAAAGTGACTATTACCTATCTAACTACTTTTAGAAATATAAACTTTGCTACTTTTTGTTCGTTTTCTGACTTGAATGCTTTCAAGTTTCAACACCCCACAAATTAAATTACGTGAGAGCTTTTATCTGGTGTTCGACCACTATTACACGTCAAAAGACAAAGCCATTAGACATTAGTTAATTATAACCGATTTATTGTCACTTTTATTTTTAATAAAAAAGAAATTTACATTACTACAAAAGAGGAATTTAACGGTGTCCCTTTTTTGACACTTCTTTAAAGAAGAACAGTAACTAATAGTTTTTTTTTAAAAAAAAAAAAATTCAGAAGCAACGGCGCTTCCTAATATAAGTGTCAAAGTTTAGTATTAGGCTTGTGCATCACTTTCCTAAACAAGCGTCATAGAAAACATTTAAAAAAAAAAACAAGGTGCTTCTCAAGAAAGTGTTGTAGCTAGAATCATTTTTTTAGCATTTATTGTATTTGAAAAAAACCTTATTCGGTGCTTAAAAATAAAGTGCCGGATAAGGATGAGATTAACTATTGTTCAAAATCTCATGTTGTAGTAAGTCAAAAGAGATCAATTTTCAAGACATTATTATATTGAACTCAAAAAATGACCAAAAGATAGAAAGAGAAGGTAGGATTTCTCAAGGTTCATTAACCCAAACTAGATACTGAACCGGTCGGGGTATTGGGTTAAAGGTCAGTGGGTTAGATCGGAACCAAACCAGAGAGCTAAACCGGGGCCAAACCGCTGAGAAATTAAAAATTTTAGGCTTATTAATACGAAATTTTAAAGAAATTTTTTTTTAAAAATTTAAAATAGGAACCCGAACTGGATTGGTCTATCGGCTAGTTCGGTGGTTTTCCGTGCTCGACCGGCCGGTCCGGTCTGGGTTCTTGAACCTGGGGATTTCTAGATCAAATACTATAACCAATTAATTAATCTTAATCTGA
Organism: Inga laurina; assembly: GCA_963855925.1. NCBI lineage: Eukaryota > Viridiplantae > Streptophyta > Magnoliopsida > Fabales > Fabaceae > Inga > Inga laurina. The sequence goes on from OY979704.1 coordinate 55,143,158, forward strand.
ACCTTATTAGAGTGTAATATTATAGTTACTGATATGGTTATTAATGTAATATTAAACCAGAAGATTTGGAAATAAAAATTAAAAGACAAAATGATAAAGTCCATGAATTAAAAGCTCGTAATATCTGAGTTAAAAAACAATCACCTACGTGTTTCGTTCTTGAGTTCAAAAAATAAAAATAAAAATTCTCACCTTGGCTGATTCTTTTAAGGAAAGCGTCGGCCAAGGGCTGTTGGCATACCTTGGCCAGCGCCTTCCATACCTTGGCCAGTGCTTTCTTGGAAGGCGTTGGCCAAACTCGAGCTTGGCCAGCACTTTCGACCTAATGACAAGTATTGTGGCCTTGCTGTAAGGCCACTGTTAGCTTCCATGAGCAAAGGCTGCAAGGCCACTGTTGGCTTCCATGCGCAATTCATGCAAGGCCACATTCTCTTGCCTTGGATATTATATATATATATAGTGAGTGCAGATCGAGCTGAGCAAGATTAGTATGATTTAATTGAGAGACTAAAGAAGGCGAGCTTCATCACCTTTATTCCTCTTTTATATTCTAAGGACATGCGCCTAAGTTGATTAGTTAAGGCACTCCATAAGCTCTACTGAAAGTTTGAAGTTAATTAAGTCAACCTTCATCACCTTCCTTCCTCATTTAATTTATATGGTTTTGGCATTGTCTTAGTATTTTTTCTTCCATTTAATTTGCCAATGCTTTCCCTTAGAAATATTTCATTATGGGGGGGGTTTAGATTTTTTTTTTTTTGTATTTTAACTTATTTTCTTTTTCTTTTTTCTTTTGGTTTAATAACAAGAAGTCAATTAAGAACTTGGTAATTAATTTCACTGTTCGGTTATGTGTGTGTGTGTGTGTGTGTGTGTGTGTGTGTGTGTGTGTGTCACGCTTCATTTCTTCACTTTCATGTGAATAATTCATTTCTTCACTTTCACATGAATAATCTTACTTTATCACTATTCATTATATTTGTCTTACGTTATAATAATAATAATGTAATATCAATATTCATTTGTCTTATTTTATATCAATATTTTTTTGTCAAACTTACTTTGTATTACACGTTTGGAAAAGTTTTGGATAATTTTTATGTTTTTTATAAGGATGCAACAGCGCTTCATGTGCAAGCGCCATAGCTCTGTATTTATTTTTTTTATATATAATAAATGGATTCTACAACGCTTTTAAATGAAGTGCCATAGGTGTTGTATACCTTAGCCAGCGCTTTTACTTTAAGCGCCCTACAAGGTAACACTTCGAATAGCACTTAAAAAGAAAATGTTGTATGTACAAGGTGATATAAAATTTCACATCTCGCCATTTTTCCCACATTATTGTTTTTCTCGCGTGTCCTCCAGCTTCCCATTTCCCAAAACTAATTGGTTTACCACATTATCTCCGTTTGGTCCCGACTCTACCTTTCATTATCCATTGTCCCCACTCACTCCTCTCTTCAACGGCGGGAATTAGAAGCTTCATTGGTCCCCACTATTTGATTTTCTTGTCTCCTTATACGTATTTCTTTAGATCTTTTTTGGTCACCGAATTTTCATTACGGTACAAAGCTTGGTCACCCACATGTTCTTTGCTTTGTCTGAACCTCCTGTAAGAAGTTTCGCCCATCTCGTACGTTTTTTTAGATATAAGTTTAAGAACATACGTTTTCTTTTGTTGTTGTTCTTTTTGTTAAAATCTATCTTGAATCTTATGTGTGCTCGTGTTTTTTTTCAGAAGCTTGGTCTCTGGTCTGTGTTTGTTCCTTATCTCAGCCTACATAAGTTTGTAGCTTATAAGTTTTTATGTTTTTTTATTGTTGATGCGGAAATTGTTGCTAAAATTGTGCAATTTATCCATAATTTCACATGCTGCTTTGCCATTATTCTATTCTCTTAGATTTTGTGTATTCAATTGGACTCGATAGATTGGTTGATTAATTGGTTGGTTTAATACTTTGAAAATGTAAAATTTAAGGACGTTATGCTACCGATTTTTTTTAAAAAAATAAATGGCAGAACATAAAATTAATTAGGTACTGCAGAGCCAAGTAACTATTGTCAAAATTGTTGATGTGGAAATTATGTTTTTTTTATTGTCTATCTTGTCAAAATTGCAAGAGGCAAGCAATTTTTTTATCGTCACTGTGCGCTGATATTTTGTTTGGTTTTTTTTAACTTGTAGGAAAATGGATCCACACAATGGAGATGAAGTTCCTCAGCTTGAAAATGATGATCAACAACATTTGAGCCCATGTAGCTCAAGGCAGGACCGTAATGTCCAAATTGATCAAAATGAGGAGTAAAGGTATTAGGTTAGATCTACAATGGATTAAAAGGGAAATCAAGTTGGACTGAATGCTAGCACATTCATTTATTACCATGGTGTCAACACCCGTTTCCATTTCGATATACACAGAGTAATAAAGACCAAGATCTACATGCATACAGAAGAGTACATATATACTGATAAAAGTATTTGTTTACAGTCCAAAGTCAACCATACAGAATGTGACAATATACACCACTATTACAAAATATCCAAAAGTATTTTAGACATAGACTATCTGTAACCACGAACTTTGTATTTGTTAGATCTCATGTTTTGATGATAACAAAAGAATGGTTTCAAAAGGAAATGATTAATAAATAAGTTTGAGTAAAGGAATAACAGGGATAAGCCTCACTTGAAGTAAGCATTGGAGTAATGAAGAAAGGCCAAGAGAAAAAGCTGAGAAACTTGATCAGAAGCAGGTTTTCTAAGGCATTACTCGAGGCGGTACTCGAGTAATGAACCAAAACTTGAAGTAAACAGAAGCACCTTCCAGTAACCTGCCAATGTTACTCGAGGAGCTACTCGAGTAACCAGATAAAAAACTTGGAGTTGCTCTCGGCCTGCCAATGTTACTCGAGGCGCTACTCGAGTAACCATGTGAAAAACTTCCAGTTGCCTTCAAGTTGCCAATGATACTCGAGTAACTCTGTTTTTGAGAAAATGGTGCTCTCGGCATTTTGTACTACTGCCAATGTTACTCGAGTAGGTACTCGAGTAACGCACTGAAGTAAGTGAAAACTTGAAGGTGGTATCCGATTAACTTGATATATTTTTAACTCATTTCCTCGAGTCCTTACTCTGATATGCAAGTATTCAATGATCTATTTTAAGTGGATTCCTCGAGTAGGTACCCGAGTATGCAGAGATATTTTCAAGGAAAACCTCAAGTCATTACCCGAGTAAGACAAGCACAAAAAGTACATTCACTCGAGGTGGTACCCGAGTAACCTATGCAAAAATGAATGCATTACTCGAGTCCGTATCCGAGTAACAAGGTAAGTGCTCTCGGCCTTGAAATCCTGCAACATTACTGGAGTAAAGCATCGAGTAACCAAAAGTTTTTGTAAGGATTTACTCGAGTTGGTACCCGAGTAACTCATAAAGTTGTGAGTGCATTACTCGAGTAAGTACCCGAGTAAACATATATTTCCAAAAGTTTAAAAATTGGTTATTCCATGAACTACCCGAGTAACCTTGTATTTATTCATTGACTTGCAGTTGATCAAAGATTTCCCGATGATACTCGAGTAAACTTCAAAGGATACTCGAGTAAGCAAACCCAGAAATCCAGAAATCATTCAAACGTTCATTGTTTTGTTTTCTATATGATTAATCTTTCATTGCATTAGTATTCTTAGTCTATTTACAAATAAACAATGAAGAAATCATATCAAGTATTGGAAGTCAAATGAAACGTTCAAAGTGCCAACCACCGCCAACGGATATTTTTCAAAAACTTGAAAAGTCAATAGTGGCTGCGCAACTCTCCAACGGACGAAAGAAAATGTTCCAACGGTCATCACCAACATATCTATATATATGGGAACATCCAAACAGAGAAATAACAACAAGCACACATACAAACGAATTATTAAGTTCATTGCTCTGTTTTCAGGTTGAAATTGTATTTCTATGCTTCAGTGATTCTCATTCACTCTGTAAGAGAGATATTTCATTCAAACTCAATATTTGTTATTGAGATTACTTAAGGTTGTGGAACCTTGAGTTGGGATTGGATTACAACTTGTAAGGGGGAGCGAGTGTCCAGGTGAAGGAACTTGCTTGTACTGAGGTGCCAAGAACCCACTGAATCTTGAAAGTTATAGTGAAACTCTCAGAGAAGCTCTGAGGACTGGACGTAGGTCAAAGTGGTTGTGACCGAACCAGTATAACTCCCGGTGTACACTTCGGTGATATTTCTCCTTACTCATTATTGTTTTATTTCCACTGTTAAAGTTTTATATTTTCGAGAGAAATTTTAGTATCACCCAATTCACCCCCCTCTTGGGTGAAACGCTTGATCTAACATTTGGTATCAGAGAGTAGGTCTTCTTGTTAAGGTTTAACAGCCTAAGAAGGATCCAATGGCAAGCATGGGTGAAGGAATTCTTCCCGACGGAGCATCCATCACTAGACCCCCTGGTTTCAATGGAGAACACTTTTCTTTCTGGAAAGCTAAGTTCAGAGTGTTCGTGATGGCTACTGAATATGGGCTATGGGATGTAATTGAGAGTGGAAATTATCAACCTACAAAGATTGTAGATTCTCAGAAGATTCCAAAGACGCCAGCAGAATACGATGAGAATGACAAGAAACTTATCACTCTTAATAGCAAAGCAATTCTGATGTTACAAAGCGCTTTGAGTCAAAGTGAATATTTCAGAATTTGCACACTCCTAACAGCAAAACAAATGTGGGAAGCTCTGGAAATAGCTCATGAGGGAACTTCGGGAATAAAGGAGAATCGAATCAACACCTTGGTCACTGAATTCGATTTGCTTCGAATGAAATCAGGTGAGTCGATTTCTGAATTCGAACTTAGATATACTCATTTTGAATATTCTTTCTAAAGAGTGGGAAGCCAAAGTCACTGCGATAGAAGAAGCAAAAGGAGAATCAATGAGATCAGTTGCTTCTTTATTTGGAAGTCTTTCTGAATATGAAAGCAAACTAAAGTTCAAACGGAAACTAGATGACATTGGTGACAAGAAAAAGAAAGGTCTAGCACTAAAAGAAAAAGAAGAAAATCAAGATGAGGATGAAGAGTTCGACGATGACGAAATGGGCCTAATCATAAAACGATTCAGAAAATTCTACAAGAAAGGTCAAGGATTCAAACATTTTCAGAAAGGAGGAAATAGTAGCAAAGATCATATCATTTGCTATGAATGTGGGAAACCGGGACATATCAAGTCAGAATGTTCAGATTTGAACCAAAAGAGAAAAGAAAAGAGAAAAGGCAAATTCTTCAACAAAAAGAAGGCCTTCGTATCTGCTATATGGGGTGATAGCTCCTCAGATGAAGAAAGTGATGAGGAAGAAGAAGCTAATATATGTCTTGTTGCTCAAGAAGAAACAGAAGAAGAGGTAAATGATTCTGAACCTACCTATGATGAATTACTTTCCGAATATAATGCTTTGCATTCTGAATTCATCAAAGTAGTTAAAGAATTGATTGTTGTTAAAAAGAAAAACAAGGTTCTTGAAACTGAACTTAACGGAAAGGATTGTGAAAATTGTTTATCTTTGAAAAGCAAAAACATTGATCTCACAAAAACTCTTGAAAAATTTACACAAGGAAGTGAGATGTTAAATGTTATTTTAAAAGCTCAACGATTTGTTAACGATCGATCTGGAGTTGGATATGATCCAAAATCAGATAAAAGAAAAGGAAGAAAGAAAGCAGGAGGTAAGTCATATTTGAATTATTTCCAACATTCTGTGCATACATCAAATCCTTTTGCATTTTGTAATTATTGTAATAGAAAAGGACATTATACTTCTTCATGCATTCATAAGAAGAAAGGAACAATAGGAACCTACAAATGGGTACCTAAAGGTTCATATATTCAGAAAATTATTTGTAATAACCCAAAAGGACTCAAAAAGATGTGGGTACCTAAGACTTAGTCATTTGATTGCAGGTATGTCTCAAAGCATCCAAAAATAGCAAGTGGTACATAGATAGTGGATGCTCTAGACATATGACCGGAGATTTCAAAAGTTTTACCACATTACAACCTAAGGAAGGTGGAAAGGTAAAATTTGGAGGAAATCAATCCGGAAGGATAGTAGGAATTGGTGAAATCAAAAATGACAAAGGAATACAAGTCAAAGATGTATATTATGTTGAAGGCTTGTGTCACAATTTGCTGAGCGTAAGTCAAAGTGCAGATAAAAACAACTGGGTAATATTTGACTCAGAAGAATGTTTAATCATCAACAAGAATGACTTACAGCTTGATAAGAAGAATATCAAGGCTAAGCTCAGAGCAAAAAGGGAAGGTAACTGCTATATTCTAGATATTAGTAGAAATGAATCTGAAAACTGTTTTCTGAGTAATGCCGATGAAAGTTGGTTATGGCATAAGAGATTAGCTCATGTCAATATGCATCAACTAGGCAAATTACTCAAAAAGGATCTAGTCCTTGGATTACCCAAAGTTAATTTCAAAAATGACTTGATTTGTGATGCATGTCAAAAGGGTAAACAAACTAAATCATCTTTCAAATTAAAAAATGAGATTTCAACAAATAGACCATTACAATTACTTCATATAGATTTAGTTGGTCCAGCTAGAGTAAAGAGTCTTGGTGGCAATCTATATTCATTGGTCATTGTTGATGATTTCTCTAGATTTACATGGGTTATTTTTCTATCATCAAAAGATGAAACCTTTGAAGAATTTATTATGTTTGCCAAGAAAGTGCAAAATGAGAAAGGTATGTCCATTGCAGGTATTAGGACCGATCATGGTGGAGAATTTGAAAATCAAGCCTTTGAAGAGTATTGCTATACTAATGGCATTGATCACAATTTTTCTGCTCCAAGGACGCCTCAACAAAATGGAGTTATGGAACGGAAGAATAGAGTGCTCACAGAGATGGCTAGAGCAATGTTGAATGAAAAGAACGTGTCTCAAGTGTTTTGGGCTGATGCTATGAGTACAGCATGCTATGTTTCAAATAGAGCTAAATCAATTTGAGAGAAATCAAGTTTGGGATTTGGTGCCCCGACCCAAAGATCATCCGATCATTGGTACTAAATGGGTATTCAAGAACAAACTCGATGAATCCGCAATTATTGTCAGAAACAAGGCAAGATTGGTGGCCAAAGGCTATAATCAGAAAGAAGGGATTGATTATGAGGAAACGTATGCTCCAGTGGCTAGATTGGAAGCTATACGTGTACTCTTAGCCTTTGCATGCATCAAAGGATTCAAACTCTATCAAATGGATGTAAAAGAGTGCTTTTCTAAATGGTTACATCATGAAAGAAGTGTATGTAGAACAACCTCCAGGTTTTGAGGATGTTACCAAACCTGACCATGTTTTCAAACTTAAAAAGGCTTTATATGGTTTAAAATAAGCTCCTAGAGCTGGTATGAAAGGCTCAGTAAGTTTCTCATTGATCAAAGTTTTGTACGGGGAAAAGTTGATATGACACTCTTTATAAAACGAAAACACAATGATATTTTAATTGTTCAAATATATGTTGATGACATTGTTTTCGGTGCTACTAATGAATCTCTGTGTAAGGAATTTTCTGAGATAATGTAGGGAGAATTTGAGATGTCAATGATGGGAGAACTAAATTTCTTTCTTGGTTTACAAATCAAACAAAGAAAGAATGGAATCTTCATATCTCAAACAAAGTATTTAAAAGAGCTATTGAAGAAGTATGGAATGGATGAAGCAAATGGCACGGACACGCCTATGAGTTCAACTACGTTGCTTGATGCTGATGTCAAAGGGAAAGACTACGACATAACAAAATATAGAGGAATGATTGGATCATTACTCTATCTCACAGCAAGTAGACCGGACATCCAATTTAGTGTTGGCATATGTGCAAGATATCAATCGGCACCAAAAGAATCACATGCTGAAACAGTCAAACGAATCTTTAGATATCTTGCTGACACACCCGAATTGGGTCTGTGGTATCCCAAAGGAAGAAGTGAATATCTTGTTGCATATTCAGATTCAGATCATGGAGGATACAAAACAGAAAGAAAGAGCACCAGTGGACAAGGACAATTTCTTGGAGGATCTCTTGTATCATGGTTCAGCAAGAAACAAAATACAGTGTTTCTTTCGTCAACGGAAGCCGAATATGTTGTAGTCTCAAGTTGTTGTGCACAAGTAATATGGTTAAAACAACAACTACAAGATCTTGGTATTTATCTCAAAGAAATACCAATCTATTGTGATAATACAAGTACGATAAGCTTGGCAAAGAGTCCAGTTCAACACTCTAGAACTAAGCATATCGATGTCAGACATCACTTCATCAGAGATCATGTTCAAAAGAAAGATGTGAAAGTGATATTCATTCCTACTCATCTTCAACTAGCTGATATCTTCACAAAACCCCTTGCAAAAGATCAATTTCTATTTATTAGAAGAGAATTGGGAATGGTAAATCCCAATGAGTTATAAGTTATTTCAGCTTTTCATAATATTAGATCAAGTCACTTAATAATGTTTTGATGATTACTAACTTAAGCATCGGAGTATATAGAAAATGATTTTGCAGGAAGGAAGAAACTCTGTTTTTAAGAAACAAAAACAGAGGTGATTAGAGGACACCTTTACTGGAGTACCAACTTGAAGTAACGTGTGACAGAGAAGCAATACCCGAGGAACAACTTGAAGTAAAGAAGCACTTTACTCGAGTACGTACTCGAGTAATGGACTTCAAAACTGGAAGTAACGGATCAAGATTCTTGATTTTCAAATCTAACGGTTCAGTTACAAAGAAATGAAGAGTCACAAGTTGAAAACTCAGTTTACCTGAGGAAGGCCTCGAGTAAACTTGAACATTACTCGAGTAAGGCCTCGAGTAACTGCAAGTCCAGATTTTCAAAATTAATGAAGAATGACTCAAATCTGTTTAGAATTGATTTAAAATGATCGAGGGAACATCTATGGATAATTACAATATTATTCATGCCAGGTACGTAATTTAAATGAATTATTTTAGAATTTTTATGTATGAACACCCGAGGAAGGCCTCGAGTAATTTTGAAGATTACTCGAGTAAGGCCTCGAGTAACGTCGGGTTCTAGGTCTTTATCTATCGCAAACTCGGTCATTTCCACAAAATCTCATCGAGTAAATCACTATTCTCTCTCACAAAAACTTTTCACAAGTGATTCCTTGCTTCATTTCCGTCAAAACCCAAGAAATTTCAGCTCTAAAAACCTCCTATTTTTCTCAGAATCTCTGTGCCCTATTCCGCATCTGTATCTCTATTTTTCAGAAAATTTCAGTTTTCAATCTTCCAAAAAGATGAGGACTAAAAACCTTACTCCTATAGACTCCTCTGAATCCCAACAACACTCTGATCCTCTTTCTTCTCCTCCCAAGAAGAGAAGAAAACTCACTCCAAGACCAAAAGTAAAAATTCCTCTATCTCAATCAAAACCCAAAGATGTGGTGATTAAAGAGCCTATTGCTACAAGGGCTCAATCCAAGAAGAGTACCTCAACCAGAAGAGGGAAGAGTGCCAAATCTCCCTCACCTCCTCTCTCTGATTCCTCTACCCCCTCTTTCACACCAAAGCCTATCAAAAAGCCAAAGTATGACAAGAATGTGGCTAAGGCTATGGCTGGAATCATTGATCAAATGGAGAAGGGTCAAACTTCTAAGAAGACCAAAGTACCGGAAGCAGAGATCACCAACCCACCAAAGGGATTCAATGTTAGCAAATTGGTGGAGTCTCCGAAGTACTTGTCTCAGTTCTCCAGAAGGAAAGTGTGTAAGACATACTATGTTGATCTGAAGTTACTTCAAGAGGTAGTGAAGCATGACCTAAGTCCTTATTTAGATCCCTTTATGCCTTGGCTATCTATTAGATTACCATTCTGTACTAAAGTGATCACCCATTTTTATTGTAACTTAGAGATCATAGATGAGCCTAACCGAACCTCAGTTGAGGAAGAAATGACCACAACTGTGAGAGGCCAAAAGATTCTAATTTCACCATCTAGAATTAACTTGTGGTTAGGAATAGAGAACCCCCCAGATGATATCTATTCTGAACTTGAGCCAAACCAAATCTTCACTATTCTCAAACCTGGTGAGCTAGTTAGCCCCCTAAATTTTAAACCAAGTGATATGTGTGATCATCACAGGGTCCTATGGTACATCTACTCTAGGTCCCTAGTGAACAAAGCCAACAACTATACCCATTTCTCTGATAGGGACTTTAGGTGGTTTGCTTCACTGCTTTTGAAAGAACAGAAGGATCTGGGAGAATATATTTTCTCGGAGATGAAAAGGTATAAGGTGGATGGGAAGGCTACAACACCAATGCCATATCCTCAGACCTCTAATCCTGAAAGAGAACAAAATATGGTATTTGGATAGCAAAGAGCCCATTGAGAGGTTGACTCCGGTTGGGAGAAACCAGATAGGGAAATTGAACATTGACATACCTCTCAAAGGCCCTCTGGAATCTGGGTCCAAAAAGAAGAGGAAGACCACTGAGGCAGAGACCAGCAAGTTGGATGACACTCAGTCATCGGCTCTAGTTGCTACCACATCATCGCCATCTTTCCTCAATGCCACTCTCCAGCACTTCATGGAAAACATACTCAGAGGATTCCATGTGGATATTGCCAATACAAACACCGAGTTGATTACCAACACAAACTTCAAGATGGCGGAGTTGGTTGAGAAAATCGACAAGAGGCATGAGGAATTGGTTGAGAGAATTGACAGAAGGCATGAGGAGTTGCTAGCTGAGAAACGTGCCCAGGGCGAGACTCTGAGAATGATTTTGTCTCGACTGGATTCCTTAGGTCCCGGACCTTTTGCTGGTCCATCTTCATCTGCACCACCACCACCTCCTGTAAACCCTCCTTCTGACACTGTTATCCCTGAGGATGAACCATCTACCCCTCTGGTATCTAGTCCACCTGAGACTCAAGCCAAAGACATTCTGTATACAGTGGACAACCCAGATACCAATGAGACTATTCACATTGTCATTGATGATTCTCCTCCAAAACCTCAGCCAGACACCGCTCCTAAACCGACTCCATCACCTGCCCCCACAGAGGAAATCTCTCCTTCCTCATCCTCCTCTGAACATCTTACTCCAGAGGCTGAGACCAACCCTGAGATTCAGACCACGCCAAAAGGAGAAACCTCTACTATGGTTGTTTTCCAACCTTCTCCTCCCGGCGATGACATCCATATCCCTCCAGTTCATCTGCCTGAACCAGTCCCCTCTAGCTCCTTTGAATCTTTGGGCTCAGATGATTCTACTGTTCTTCAAGTGACACCCATTTCCGTGGTCAAGCCTCCTAGCCCTCCACTTGATTGATGAAGCCAAAAAGGGGTAGAAGAGCTTGAGTGTGATTTTGTGGAAGTGTCTGAACTTATTTTGGGATATTTAGTTGTATATGGGTTCTAGGGATCATTTTGAAACTTGATAGGTCTTTTGATTAGTCTACTTGAACTTATTAGTTTGTAATTTGCAAATTTTAAAGTTTAATACAAGTGTGTTATGATTGCATTTTAAGTTCATTTAAGCTTTGAATTATGATACATTGTTGGACTAATGAAATTGTTGTGAATGCAAGGTGTATGCTATGAATCCAAACTAAATAAGACAAATTTAATGTAAAAATTCAATTTCAAAAACCATGTCCAAAATCACCAAGTTTTGTCATCATCAAAAAGGGGGAGAATGTTAGATCTCATGTTTTGATGATAACAAAAGAATGGTTTCAAAAGGAAATGATTAATAAATAAGTTTGAGTAAAGGAATAACAGGGATAAGCCTCACTTGAAGTAAGCATTGGTGTAATGAAGAAAGGCCAAGAGAAAAAGCTGAGAAACTTGATCAGAAGCAGGTTTTCTAAGGCATTACTCGAGGCGGTATTCGAGTAATGAACCAAAACTTGAAGTAAACAGAAGCACCTTCCAGTAACCTGCCAATGTTACTCGAGGAGCTACTCGAGTAACCAGATAAAAAACTTGGAGTTGCTCTCGGCCTGCCAATGTTACTCGAGGCGCTACTCGAGTAACCATGTGAAAAACTTCCAGTTGCCTTCAAGTTGCCAATGATACTCGAGTAACTCTGTTTCTGAGAAAATGGTGCTCCTGGCATTTTGTACTACTGCCAATGTTACTCGAGTAGGTACTCGAGTAACGCACTGAAGTAAGTGAAAACTTGAAGGTGGTATCCGATTAACTTGATATATTTTTAACTCATTTCCTCGAGTCCTTACTCTGATATGCAAGTATTCAATGATCTATTTTAAGTGGATTCCTCGAGTAGGTACCCGAGTATGCAGAGATATTTTCAAGGAAAACCTCAAGTCATTACCCGGGTAAGACAAGCACAAAAAGTACATTCACTCGAGGTGGTACCCGAGTAACCTATGCAAAAATGAATGCATTACTCGAGTCCGTATCCGAGTAACAAGGTAAGTGCTCTCGGCCTTGAAATCCTGCAACATTACTGGAGTAAAGCATCGAGTAATCAAAAGTTTTTGTAAGGATTTACTCGAGTTGGTACCCGAGTAACTCATAAAGTTGTGAGTGCATTACTCGAGTAAGTACCCGAGTAAACATATATTTCCAAAAGTTTAAAAATTGGTTATTCCATGAACTACCCGAGTAACCTTGTATTTATTCATTGACTTGCAGTTGATCAAAGATTTCCCGATGATACTCGAGTAAACTTCAAAGGATACTCGAGTAGCTACTCGAGTAAGCAAACCCAGAAATCCAGAAATCATTCAAACGTTCATTGTTTTGTTTTCTATATGATTAATCTTTCATTGTATTAGTATTCTTAGTCTATTTACAGATAAACAATGAAGAAATCATATCAAGTATTGGAAGTCAAATGAAACGTTCAAAGTGCCAACCACCGCCAACGGATATTTTTCAAAAACTTGAAAAGTCAATAGTGGCTGCGCAACTCTCCAACGGACGAAAGAAAATGTTCCAACGGTCATCACCAACATATCTATATATATATGGGAACATCCAAACAGAGAAATAACAACAAGCACACACACAAACGAATTATTAAGTTCATTGCTTTGTTTTCACGTTGAAATTGTATTTCTATGCTTCAGTAATTCTCATTCACTCTGTAAGAGAGATATTTCATTCAAACTCAATATTTGTTATTGAGATTACTTAAGGTTGTGGAACCTTGAGTTGAGATTGGATTACAACTTGTAAGGGGGAGCGAGTGTCCAGGTGAAGGAACTTGCTTGTACTGAGGTGCCAAGAACCCACTGAATCTTGGAAGTTATAGTGAAACTCTCAGGAAGCTCTAAGGACTGGACGTAGGTCAAAGTGGTTGTGACCAAACCAGTATAACTCCCAGTGTACACTTCGGTGATATTTCTCCTTACTCATTACTGTTTTATTTCCACTGTTAAAGTTTTATATTTTCGAGAGAAATTTTAGTATCACCCAATTCACCCCCCCTCTTAGGTGAAACGCTTGATCTAACAGTATTTGCCTCGAGGCACATGCCAGTCACTTCCCTTGGTCTACATTCTTGCCTTTTGATCCACTGGCGCCTGCTGAGATGTTTGGTTTAGAAAAAAAGGGGTGAGATTCTGAAGAATCCCAGTAGAAACATGCTATCGTTCATAGAAAATGCGAAAAGTAAATATGATATATGCCATGTATGCACCAATTAATGAACAATATAAACATATCATCTGCATGTATACATGAGTAGGGCCCAGCTCCACTAATCTGCACTTGTTGGTCTTCCGCCAACTCCAGTGTAAGTGCCTCAAGCACTACTGGCCCCTCTCTGGGAAAAACATGTTGATTAATAAAGCGCATTTACAAACAATGGCATCCACACAATCATAAAACTATGGCATGATGTATGAAGGATAATGTCCCTACCTCAAAGTTCTATCGACCCCTTTTTGTGTGCCTCGTGAAACGTGTTGACTTTCGGCTCCCGATTCGATCCTCAAATATTAAATGTACAAGAAATAGGTCGTAACCTATCCAAGTATCATTTTAGACTCTTCCATAGTGTTTCTTGTGGTTATATTAGCCTATGGTGAAAATTTACCAAAATGCCCCCGGGACCCCGGCCCGATGGCACGTTTTTCCAAAATTTTGACTAGGGCTATCCTGACGTATTTTTGTCCAAGGAATCCATTTCCGGACTCAAAATTATCAAATTCAATGTCAAATTACGAAATTGCCCTTGGCAGCCCTGCTTTTAGGGTTTTAGGGGCGTTTCCGTAATTATGCTTTCTCGACCTTTTCTGAAAAAGTGCCCAACTGTAACCCCACCTATTTTTGGCCTCTGAATCCAATGGAATCATCAAATCATTGAAAATCCAACTCCTACCCCTAGATCTAGCCCTGACCGAAATTATGGAGTCCTCCGGGCAAAATCGATGTTTTGTGATTTCGGCTCCGTAAATGTGTTCCTTTCTACTCCTAATCACTTTATTAACCATCTAATTGAGTTATAACAACCATTTGAACTAAAATTGGGCAGCATAACCCTTAGGCACACACTTTTCCAAAATTTAAAACCAATGGCAATCCGGCAAAATTTCACCGATTAAATTGCCCACAGCAGCCAGAATAGACAATATACGAAGGTTTGGAAGTTACCTCAAGCTCCCACAAGTTTTTCCCAAATATTTCTGAAAACCCTAAGTGCTCAACAACAGATTTTGAGCTTCCAAACCTTAAAGAACAAAGAGGAGTAGCTTAGGATCGGAGTTACATGCGTTAGGAGCTAAATCATCGGAGAAATCGGCTTACCTTGTGATTTTTCTTCTCCTTTCTCTCTCTACAAGTCCAAACATTCTCACTCTTCATTCAGCTGCTGTGTGCGACAGAAATGAGCTGAGGATGAAGATGCACATGTGTTTTATAATATATATAACATTATACTTTAATTATTTAACAATTTCCAAAACTTTCAAAAATCACTTTTATGTAAATAAACCCTATGTATGTGTAACCAAGCTCATTAATCCCAACCAATATTTTCTTCCTCTTCCAACATGTAGGAGACACCTAGGGGTCCCTCCCTTTGGTCTCAATTGGCTACACAACTTGTTCCGGTTACGTATACACGTAAAGTCTCAATTTTGGTCAAAATTGCGTTTTTGCTCAAATTTTTCATAAATTGATATTAAATTGACCAAAATATTCTAAATATATTTCCACCATTTATTTTCCTTAATTAATTGAAATTAACTTCAATTAATTAAAAAAATAATTTATTTTGTGCTATTTTGGCAAAATTACGATTTTGCCATTATCTTTCTAATCCAATTTCTTCTCTTATTTTTTCTTTGGCCAATTTTCATCTATTTTTGGACCAAATATTTTCTCTAATATTCCTTCATTTTTGGACCTTAATATTGGGATTTTTAAATTACCCAAATTAATTCCATAATTATTTTTGCCCAATTTCCATGAAATTGAACATTTATGAAATTCATAAATTCCAAATTCATGAATATTCACCATTTTATTGAATTTTCCAAATAATTATAATATATTTGGTGAATATAAAATTTGGGTTGTTACACGTGGGACTGTTTTCAGAGAAAGAGTCCCCATTACAGTTTCAGATTGGAGACGAGGAAAGAAACATTATTCTAATATCATCTTGGGTTCCGCTAAGGTTAAACAGTATTTACTTTATTATTCTGGTTGTTTTGCTTCATGAAATTACAATCTAACATGTGTGGTTTTTTCTTACAGTCTTGTTTCTTGAACGATGAAGATAAGTACAAATATGTGCTGCAAAAATGTGACAAACTTTTGAGAGAATTTCCTTCCATTCTTGTCAAATTCTACTTACATGACAACAATGATAATATCAATGATTCACCATCGCAGTTGTATGATGGAATAATAACTCAAGAGCAGTGGGATGAGTTTGTGAGCACACATACTACTACAGAATTTCAGATAATATATTATTAGCCTTTACGGAGTACATGTAATGTATTTGTAATTGATATTTACTAATGTAAATCATTTGGATGTCAATAGGAAAGAAGTGAGAAAAATCATGCAAACGCGTCCAACATGCAATACTGGTATGTGAAAGGACCAGTATCGTATGCAATGTTAGAGCAATAATTAGTAAGAACTAATCATTATGTCACATGAATATAAGTTCTATGACTAATTTTTAACTATAGCTAACTTTGATTTGCAGATAGAAGACTCACATTTTGATGTCACACATATACCACGTCATGATTTGTGGTTGGTCGGCTGCACAAATAAAAAGGGTGACATTTCAAGCGAACAAGTCAGAAAAGTAGCGGAATATTGTATAAGTCATAGATTATACATATAATAAAGATTTACCTTTACTTAAATTATTCTTTTTTATACTAACTAATATTGTTGCAATTGTTTTTGTGATAGTGGACAATGATGCAAGAGCAGCCAATGTTGGTAGTTACGTTGGTTGTGACGATTTGCTTGGCAAAACTCTTAGAGCTCCTGAGTATAATGGTTATGTTCGGGGTACTAGTTTTGCAGTAACCCAAACATCTTACTTTGGATCCCAAAAGTGATCCAACAAAAATGACTTCTTGCAACTAAAGGAGAACAAGTGTATTAAATTTAATTTAATTGACAAGTGTCTAAGTTAATTGATTTTTAATGGTTTTAATTTGTTCTGTGCATGAATTTTATGTAGTATTATGAAGATCAACATTATGACCAATTGACTGACCAATAAGTGGATGAAATCATTGAGGAATGGTGTGAATATATGGTCAGGCAATTAGCTAATACTAGGTACATACGTTAGGTTGTTTCTTGCATTTATGTGTTGTTTATTCTATAAATTAGTTGCACATTACAATTTGTTATTACGTTGTAATTCCATACATACAATTAAATATTCATTTTATGAATTAGTTATGTGTTGTTTCATTTTATTTTGCTTCGTTTATTTCATTCTGTTTAACTTTTTTTCCCTCTCGATTTGAATTGCTATGGATTTGATGAATTGCTTTCATGAAAAGAAAATAATTACACAAAATAATATTAAAAAAATTCCACCTCTTACAGTGCTTCTCTAGAGAAGTTTCGTAGGAGATTATATTGTCCTATGACACTTTATCTTGAAGCATCGGAGGAGTTATAGTGCCTCCTATGGCGTTTCAAGGTGAA
This sequence comes from Inga laurina, assembly GCA_963855925.1. Lineage (NCBI taxonomy): Eukaryota > Viridiplantae > Streptophyta > Magnoliopsida > Fabales > Fabaceae > Inga > Inga laurina. The sequence goes on from OY979704.1 coordinate 55,160,388, forward strand.
GCGCTGGAGGAAGCCTCCTCTGGCGCTTCATGCTAAAGCACCGTAGCGTGACCTCCTCCGGCGCTCTTCAAGCATTGTAGCTTGAAGGAGGTTCAGTTTAAATAAAAAAATTGCTAGCTACGACGGTTTTAGAAATTCATGAAGCATTGTAGCTTGCTTTTACGACATTAAAAGTTATGAAGTTTGGTAAGTGCCGTAGTATTCATAAATATAAATGTTTATTAGCTTTTTGTAGTAGTGTTAGTAGTTGTTATTATTGTTGTTGTTGCATTACACTACAAAAAAAAACATGTTATTACCGACGGAATTACCCACGGAATTATTTCCGTTGGTAATTTCCTACGATTTACCGACGGATTTTCCTTTAGAAAAATTACTGACGGAAAAAAATTCTGTGGGTAATTATCGACGGAAAAAATTCCGTCGGTAAATACTGATGAATTACCCACGAAATTCTGTGGGTAATTTGAATGAGAAATTACCGACGGAATTCCGTGGGTAATCTGTCTCTAATGACTGATGGAAAAATTTTCCATGGGTAATTACCAACGGAAAATTTTCCATGGGTAATTTCCGTCGGTAATTACCAACGGAATTTTTTCCGTGGGTAATCCGTCGGTAATTTCCGACGGAATCAAAATTCCGTCGGTAAATCTGACGTGTTACCTATGGAATTTTTTCCGTCGGTAATTGCCCACGCCTCACCCACGGAATTCCGTGGGTCATTTGAATGAGAAATTACCAACGGAATTCCGTGGGTAATCCGTCGGTAAAACTAATAATTTTTTTATTATCTTTTAATAATTTATATAAAATAATAAAAAAATAATCTATAACAAATAAAAATTTAAATATAATAAAATTAATATTTAATATAATATATTAAATATATACAATATTAATGATAAAAAGTTTAAACTTTATATCATAAAAACAAAATATATAATTATTTATAAATATATATTTAATATTATATATATTTCTATTAATATTAAATATTTAAATGAAATAAGAAATTAAAAAATTTTAAATTATATTATAAAAAAATAAATATATAATTATTTATAAATATATATGTAATATTGTATATATTTGTATTAATATTAAATATTTAAACGAAATTAGAAATTAAAAAATTTTATATTATAAAAAATGAACATATAATTATATATAAATATATATTTAATTATATATATATTTATCTTAATATTATTTATATTTTTTAATTATTACATTATATATTTTATTATATGAATAAATAACGCAAGGTTAAAACAGCTCAACTGGCAAAGGGATCAGAACACATACCAAAGGTCCAAGGTTCAAATCCCACCTTAGTCACAAAATGCAACAATTATCTCACAGAGACACGTGGTGTAAGGTTAGAGGGACACGTGACCCTTGCTCGGGGGCGGGCGGTGAGGGGCTTTCGTTGAGGTCAACGTGGCCTCTTTTAAGGTTGGCACGTGGAATTTTTTTAAAAAAAAATATTAAATTACCGACGGATTACTCATGGAAAAATTCCGTGGGTAATTACTGATGGAATTTTTTCCGTGGGTAATGACTGACGAAAAATTTTCCGTGGGTAAATTCCGTGGGTAATCATCGACGGAATTTTTTCCGTGGGTAATTTCCGACGGAATAAAAATTCTGTCGGTAAATCAATTTGCCACGGATTTTTTAGAGACAAAAAAAATTCCGTCGGTAATTCCGTTTCCGTCCCTAATCTGTGGATAATTTGATTTCAGAGACGGAATTCCGTGGGTAATTTCTATGAGTAATATACTGTTTTTTTGTAGTGTTACTTCCTAATTAAGAGGAATTGCTCTGGACTGTGGTGCAGTGCTTTTCTTCAAGAAAAAGTATATGATACTTTACACCTCTTTTTTACTGTCCTGAGGCATAAAAATATATATTTTTATTTAGTTAAGCTATATTATTGAAAAAATATTCAAAATAAAAATTCTGATATCAAGATATAAATTTAAATAAATACCAAATATAGTATGTTATATGTCAACACCCGTTTCCATTTTGATATGCGCAGGGCAATAATGAACAAGTTCCATAGGCAAACAGAAAAGTACAGTTATACTGATAATAAGTATTTGTTTACAGACAGACATTTACAGAGCAAAATTCACTAATAATTACAAATATATACAGAATATCCCAAAATATTCCAAGTACAGGCTAAATATAACCACCAACTGTGTCTCGAGAAACATGCCCGTCAGTTTCCCGGAACTATGTCCTTGCCTTTTGAACCGATGGAACATGCTGAGACATTTGGTTTAGAAAAAAAAGATAAGATTCCAAGGAATCTCAGTAGAAACATACGATCAACATATAAAATGCGAAAATTAAATATGCAATGCACCGTATCAAGTAAAATGAAAGTTCATATCATCCGTGTGTGTACACAAAATTCAGGGCCAACTAACCCGTTGAAACCCCTACATGTACCTCAGCCGAGTCCTTGACTACAGCTAGGTAAGATTAGTGTACCTCAACTAGGTCCTAGACCACAGCTAGGTAATGTGCCTCCAGCACGTGTTCATATCACAAAATACAGTAACATGCATCATACAAATAGTCACATAGTATATGAGAGATAGTAGTCCCTACCTTAACCTCTTTCCTGTCTCAAAGGGTTCGCCTCGTAAGATGTGTCAACTATAGGCGTCCAACTCGGTCCTAAAACATCAAATGTACAAGAAATAGGTCATAACCTATCCAAGTATCATTTTAGACACTTCCATAGTATTTCTTGTGGTTATATTAGCCTATGGTGAAAATTTACCAAAATGCCCTCAGGACCCCGGCCCCGCCTTACCCGGCCCGATGGCACGTTTTTCCAAATTTTTGACTAGGGCTATCCTGACGTATTTTCATCCAAGGAATCCATTTCCGGACTCAAAACTACCAAATTCAATGTCAAATTACGAAATTGCCCTTGGCAGCCCTACTTTTAGGGTTTTAGGGGCGTTTTCGTAATTATGCTTTCTCAGCCTTTTCTGAAAAAGTGCCCAACTGTAACCCCACCTATTTTCGCCCACTGAATCCAATGGAATCATCAAATCATTGAAAATCCAACTCTAAGACCCATTTACAATGCTGACCGAAATATATAGGTTTTAAGGGGAAAATTGGGGTTTTTCGGTTTCGGCTCCGTAAACACGTTCCTTTCTACTCCTAACCACTTTATTGACTATTCCATTAGGTTACAACTACCATTTAGTACCAATTTGGGCAGCATAACAGCCCCACATACCCATTTCCAAAAATTAAAACCAATGGCAATCCGGCGAAATTTCACCGATTAAATTGCCCACAGCAGCTAGAATAGTCAATACACAAGAGTTTAGAAGTTACCTCAAGCTCCCACTAGCTTTTCTCAAAGATGGCTGAAAACCCTAACTTTCAAAACACCAAATTTGACCTTTCCAAACCTTAAAGAACAAAGAGGAGTAGTTTAGAGTCGGAGTTATACACGTTAGGAGCGAAATCGTCGGAGAAATCGGCTTTCCTTGTGATTTTTCTTCTATTTCTCTCTCTAAACTCTCTCAACCTTCTCTCTCTATGGTTCAGGCTGCTGTGCGTGAATGAGCAGCTGAATGAGAAAGATGACTTATATTCTAATATCTCATAATATTATAATAATTGGTTTAATTTTCCAAAATTGCTAAAATCCAATTTTATGTACATAACTTCCTGCATTCACGTAACCATGCCATCATGTCCAACCAATATTTTCTTCTTTATGCCACATGTAGGAGACACCTAGGGGTCCCTCCCTATGGTCTCAATTGGCTTCACAACTTGTTTCGGTTACGTATACCCGTAAAGTCTCAATTTTGGTCAAAATTGCACTTTTTGCTCAAATTTTCCATAAATTCATATTAAATTGACCAAAATATTCTAAATATATTTTTAACCTTTATTTTCCTTAATTAATTGAAATTAACTTCAATTAATTGGAAAATAATTTATTTTGTGCTATTTTGGCAAAATTACGATTTTGTCATTACCTTTCTAATCCAATTTCTTCTCTTATTTTTCTTTCACCAATTTTCATCTATTTTTGGACCAAATATTTTCTCTAATATTCCTTCATTTTTGGACCTTAATATTGGGCTTTTTAAATTACCCAAATTAATTCCATAATTATTTTTTGCCCAATTTCCCATGAAATTGAACATTTATGAAATTTATAAATTCCAAATTCATGAATATTCACCATTTTATTGAATTTCCAAAATAATTACAATATATTTGGTGAATATAAAATTTGGGGTGTTATATTATAGGGTGCTAAAAAGAGCATGTATGGCTACCTTTAAATAAACGCCAATATTACATAATTATTTTTAGATAAATAATTATGTTTTTAAAATCAGAGAAAGACACAGTGCAAGCTCTTAAAAGAAAACACCCAAGCAGAACAAATTCTCTACGATATTTTGTTCATTTGTTGGGATCATTTACGAATATTCTTTTATACTTACCATTCTATCACTCATTAAATCATATATTAACACCATTTTTTGTGTGTGTGATCCATCTCTCTATCTCTAAATTTTGTATTAATTAATTCATTCAAAATTGTATTGCCTGTCAAATAGAAAGTACGTGAATTATAATTGAAATTGCATTAAGTACTTATATTAAGGTAAACTAATGAAAAACAAATAAAATATTTGGTGATATAAGTTTTTTTTTTTTTTGTATTAATCCACCAATATCTTGCACTACCAGCAACTGACTAGCCCAACTCAAGGGAATGTAGGCCGCTCATTATGAGAGACACCTCACTATCTCCAAGTAATTATCGTGGCTGCATACCCAGAACTCAAACATTAGATCACTGGTTAAGCTGGAACAACCCCTTTACTAGTTGATTCAAACGTTTGGTATTAGAGATATAAGTTTTAACTAGTGGTTTTGCAAATAATATATGGAGCTAATTTCTTCAAGTTGTTTTCCAAAAATTTATTGAATAAGTTTAAAAATATAATCAAGTAAAATGTGTGGATTGCATTTCTCAAATGCCATATATGTTTTTCATCGTTTTTATGTAAACATTTTCACATATTTTATTATGTTTTATCTATATTGTTTTTTTACAAAGAAAGATCTATATTTTAAATTTTAAATATATTTTTAGATTTTCGGATGTTCAAATATTATATCTTACTCTACCTTTTTATTTCGCTTTTACCCCAATTTCTTTTTCAATAGTGTGTGTGTATATATATTTCTAACGCCGCACATGGGCAGCTTATATTATAATATTCATTGTCCCGCAAGGACAGATAGGGACCTCCGATAAATTTTTTATTAAACCGATAAATATTTTAATAACTCAGGCGTCCCGTTCAAATTCACAACCTCCCCTCACACCAAATAAGTCCTAAGAGAGATGATGGATGTCACTTTTTTGGACCAAAATGCTTGATGTCATTTGAGCTATAAGGTCCCAACCCATTTAACTACCCATTTAATTTCTTAGTTATAAACTATATATAGTATAACTCATTTTAAAATCTATATAAAGTATTCTACTCTAAAGAAAAACTCACCATCCAAAATATATGCCCATATAATTTAATTTTATTCAAAACAAAAATATTTTTCAGATAACAAATTCGTATTCTAGATGTTTCAAAGCCACAAATATTTTATTAATTTTGTTAAGTTCAAATGTTCAATATTCTATCTAAGAATAATACTATTTCCTAAACAAAATGTTTCTCAAGAATCAATTTTTTGCCATGTATATTTAAACCAAAGTATTGAAAAGCAAACTAGTCGAACTAATCAAGCAAAACGTTAAGGGTTAGTGGTCTAACTGGAGTCAACTCATTCATGAATAAAATAATATGATTTATTTAAAATATATAAAATATTCATTTATAACCATAAAAGTAATATTAAAATTTAAAAAGGTGTTAATCCACAACTAAAGGGCACATTTATATACAGACCATGTATGATCCAACAAAACTGAGTTTTTTTGTCAAAAGAACAAAACTGAGTTATCAAAGTATAAATTTGACAAACTACTATTTTTTTTTAACTATAAATGGTATCATTTCATGCACAGTAAGGGGTGGAAAAAAAGAATAATATCACCCGATCGACCTATTCAAAACTCTTGACTGGGGCTAGCCATGAGATTGATTTACTGATTCAATATTCGTCTGACTAGCCGAGGTGAGTTTTAACAGCATGATTTATGCCTGCTAGGTTCATGCATGATTTGTAAATGCGATTATGATATATATGAGATTGACATATCCACGTAAGTGGGCAACTTTTGAAAGCGATGATTGTAACAGTTTTTTATATTATTATATTGTTTTGTTAATTAAAACGAAAGTGAGTTTGTGGTATGGTGAAGCCTCTTAAATCAGCTTTTAGTCATAACACCACCCAGATAATTGTCTGCCCAAAGACAGACATTTGAAAACATTGATCATAAAACTTGTATAGACAAAATGGATATCCTTATTGTAAGAATTTTGGGCGTACCTGGAATCCGACTAACTCGCTGAAGTACACACACGAAACCGGAACATTAATGCGGACCCCGATCACGTTACATAGTAAATACACTAAAAAGAGGAAGAGAAGATCGAACATTTTTATGAGAGAATCTTTTTTTTAGAGGGAGAATTGTGTATTATATCATTATTAACTCACTCCCTTAATCTCACACCTTATATATATATAGTGTATGTACGGTTACATAGGAATAGAGGCAACTCTTAAACGTACGGTTACATAGGAATAGAGACAACTTTTAAACATATAGTTATATAGGAATAGAAGTAACATTTACGACATAAAGGGTATCACTCTTTATAACCCGTGTCTCTCCATGAAGCCCCTCTTGAATTGGGCTTAGACCCTAATCCACCAAGGGTAGACTAGTATATTCCAACACTTATGAATTTATGCGTACAAGGAAAACACAATTCACACTGATTTAAAAGATGTGGAAGTGGAAATCAATACACACATACGTACATACATACTATATAGACACACACACACACACACACACATATATATATATATATATATATATATATATATATATATATATATATATATGTATGTATGTATATATTACACTGGGGAATCACATTCAAAATGGTTCATATTTAACCAAAAATTATCACAAATATTCTTACCAAACTTGAATTGTTCTTGATGGAAGAACAAAGAGTTCACACAGGAAGAGTTAATTTCAATTCAACCCGGCAATATTTAAATTTTACATGATAGTATTGGGTAAATTTATAGCTCTATAAATAATTATATGTGATTATTGTATAAATAATTATATATTTGATTATTATATTAAAATTTTTTTATAGGAACGAGGTTAAAAGTTAGTTGTAATTTGTAATAATGAAAAGAACTAATAATTTATATAGTACTTCTCTTATCTTATATATTAGACAATAACATGTTTAACTACCAAAAAAAAAAATCTCGTTAATTATGTCTTAAAATTTAATAACATTTCAACTTACCCCTATTTAATAATTAAGGAGTACCAAGAAAATAACAATATACAAAACAGTAAATTAGAGATAAATCTGTGTATTCAGGTGACTTATATTAAGGATAAAACATTATTTTCTCTACTTTATAAACAAGGCCAAAAGAATATTAGACTAACAACTTTCTTTATAGAGAATTGAGAAATAAAGTAGTGAGAAATTTAAAACCTAATTATAGGACTAACATTTAAAATATCTTGTAACTTATGAAAAGTTAAGTGGCGATTTTATAATGCTTACATAAGAAACAAGGTAATATATAACTAATAAGAAACTTAATATGTAACATCCCAAATTTTATTCACCAAGAATATATTGTAATTACTATATATATTCAATGAAATGGTGAATATTTAAGGCCAAAAGAATTAAATAGTGAAAATTGAAGGTTGAATAGTGTTTTCAGTGAAATCGCCTGCGAGGCAGTGAGATTGTCATATAGTTTTGGAAGACCAAATGATGACCAAAAATTATGAAATTTTACAGGGTGAAAGTAGACATCCTAAGATTTAATTTGATAGGTATATGACTCAATTGAAGCTATGTACAAAAATATATGAATTTTTGAAGTTAATCCAGAAAATCTGGAAAGTTTCTGGAGCAGCGGTCAAAGATTGAAAATCTGGGAATAATATGATCATACCCAGTAAAATTCCATATTTTTCCTTGAAACTATACTCAATGAGGGTTCCATAGGCTTTGGAATCGCCTCGAAATGATGTCTACAAAATTAGTTATGATTTTTCAAAGTTAAGGCAGAAAATCTGCCAGAATTGGCATTATTCCGAAAATTTGAGAAATAAAGTAATCTTCCTTTTTCTCTTAATTATTTTAGAAATTTAGGGATGAAGGAGGAGAAGACAAGTGTCATAATCCTAAGGGGTTATGCTGCCCAAAATCGTTTAAATCATGATTATGAAGTTTTTAAATGAATTAATCAAGGATTAGAAGTGGAAAAGTACAAGTTTTGGAAGCTAAAACACAAAGCTTCATTTTTCTATTTTCCCTTCAATATTTCGGCCAGACCAGATCTGGTAGTAGGAGTTGGATTTTCATGAAATAAATGGTTCCATTGGACTCAGTGGGCAAAAATAGGTGTGGTTACAGTTGGGCACTTTTTCGGTAGAGGCCGAAAAAACATAATTACGAAAACGCCACTGAAATACTAAATAGGGGCTGTCAAGGGTATTTTCGTAATTTGACCATGAATTTGGTGATTTCGAGCCTGGAAATGGATTCCTTGGGCGAAAATATGTTAGAATAGCCTTAGTCAAAATTTTGGGAAAACGTGCCATCGGGCCGGGCACGACGAGGTCGGGCCGGGTTCCCGGGGGCATTTTTGTTAATTTTTACCATAGACTAATATAACCACAATAAACACTATGGAAGAGTCTAAAATGATACTTGGATAGGTTATAACCTATTTCTGATACATTTAATATTTTAGGACCGATTTGGAGGCCGGATACGACACGTTCTTCGAGGCACATTTAAAAGAGGATTATAAAGCTTTGAGGTAGGGACATTATCCTTCATAGACTATGCCATAAGTTATGTGATTGTGTGGATGCCATTGTTTTGTAAATGCATTTTATTAATCAACATGATTTGCCTAGAGAGAGGCTGTTAGTGCCAGAGGTGCACTTACACTGGGAGTTGGCAGAAGTCCAACCGGTGTAGATTGTGGGGCTGGGCCCTACTCATGTATACATGATGATGATGTGTTTATATTGTTCATTAATTTGTGCATACCTTGGAACATGTCATATTTACTTTTCACATTTTCTATGAACGATATTATGTCTCTACGGGGATTTTTGGGAATCTCACCCTATTTTTAAATAAACACCTCAGCCGGTACCAGTGGACCAAAGGGAAAAGACGTAGAGGCCGGAAAGTAAGTGGCACGTGTCCCGAGGCGCAGACAAGATCGTGGTCTTAATTAGTCTATTTTGTGATATTTTGGGTAAAATTTGTAAATATTAAAACTTCCGCTGTATTTTCTGTTTCCGTCGATGAACAATATCGGAACTGTAAACGAACGATGTTGGGATCGTAAACAAATATTTTTATCAGTATAATTATACTTTTCTGTATGCCCATTGAATTCCGTCTTTATTACTCTTCGATTATCGAAATGGAAACAGGTGTTGACATAATAAAACTTGGAAACAGTATTTGGGCCAAAAAAAAAGGGAAACAATAACTTTGTAATGTTGAGAAAACAAGGGTTGGATTTAGCATAATGGACTAATCCCCCACAATACGTTGAGCTAAGGTTTGAATTCTTATTGGGAGAGGTGCCCACATTTAGTGCTTAACTGCACCTAGAACAGGATTGCCTCAACCAAAATCTAACCCTTAAGAAAATTTATGTTTTAACTTGATGATGTGGAGTATTGAGAAATAAGATTAAAATAAATCTAAACCTTAGCATTAATAATCACACAATTTATTGGGAAAATCGCTAATAAATACTAAATAAGCAAATTAATTGCTCTTTGCCACCAACACACATGGGGTACTGAACTTGTATTAAAATTGAACTTAAAAAGACAAAAAAAGCCCTCAGTTTGATAAGAAAATTTTAGGCGGGAGAAAGGAGCAAGTGCAGTTCTGAATCCCTTCTTCTTCTTCCTCCATTTCCGGCCTGAAAAAGTTCAGCGTCGTCTCCCCTCACTCGGCCGTCTCCTTGGCTTGTGTCTGTCGGCAGTGTCATCTCCGGCTACTCCTCCAGCGGTCGACGTCTCATTGGCTCGTGTTCTTCGGATATGTGGTCTCCAAGTGCTCCTCCAGCGGCCGACGTCTCCTTGGCTCGTGTCCTTCGGCAGTGTTGTCTCGGGCTACTCCTCCAGACTGGCGCCTAGTCCTCAAGCGACCGTCGCTTGCTCCTCCAACCTAAATGCCTCCTTCATTCACCTGATCTTTTTCATACGTGCCCAATGGTCATCCATGCTATGTGCAAAGGATGAAGATCCATTATTGCCAATGATCTGTCGTTTTGTGCAATTACTCTTCCTTCATGTGCCAATGATCTGTTTTGTGCAATTACTAATCCATTATGTGCAATTGATCTTCCATGTTGTGCACCTGATCTTCCGTTTTGTGCAATTACTCTTTCATGATGTGCAATTGATCTTCCATTTTGTGCAACGGATCTTTTCCATACGTGCCAAATGGTCATCCACACTATGGAAAAAAAATCCATTCCACAAAATGGGAAATCAATTGCACATTATGGAAGAGTAATTGCATATAATGGAATATCATTAGCACAATGGATCATCCTTTACATCATGAAAAAGATCCATTGCACAAAATGGGAGATCAATTACACATAATAGAAGAGTAATTGCACAAAACAGAAGATCAAATGTGTAACACCCCAAATTTTATATTCACCAAATATATTGTAATTATTTGGGAAATTCAATAAAATGGTGAATATTCATGAATTTGGAATTTATGAATTTATAAATGTTCAATTTCATGGGAAATTGGGCAAAACTAATTATGGAATTAATTTGGGTAATTTAAAAAGCCCAATATTAAGGTCCAAAAATGAAGGAATATTAGAGAAAATATTTGGTCCAAAAATAGATGAAAATTGGTGAAAGAAAAATAAGAGAAGAAATTGAATTAGAAAGGTAATGGCAAAATCGTAATTTTGCCAAAATAGCACAAAATAAATTATTTTCCAATTAATTGAAGTTAATTTCAATTAATTAAGGAAAATAAAGGTTAAAAATATATTTAGAATATTTTGGTCAATTTAATATGAATTTATGAAAAATTTGAGCAAAAAGTGCAATTTTGACCAAAATTGAGACTTTACGTGTATACGTAAGTTGTGAAGCCAATTGAGACCATAGGGAGGGACCCCTAGGTGTCTCCTACATGTGGTATAAATAAGGAAATATTGATTGGGCTTAATGAGCATGGTTATATGTACATAAGGATTTATGTACATAAGTTCATTTTTGAAATTTTGGAAAATAAAACAAATAAATAAAATATTGTAAAACATATGATAAATAAATATATCATCATCCTCTTCATCCATTTTCGTGCTCAACAGACCTGAACCATAGAGAGAGAAGGTTGAGAGAGTTTAGAGAGAGAAAAAGAAGAAAAATCACAAGGTAAGCCGATTTCTCCGACGATTTTGCTCCTAACGCGTATGACCCTGACTCTAAGCTACTCCTCTTTGTTCTTTAGGGTTTGGAGGCTCAAAAATCTGTTCTCTAAAGGTTAGGGTTTCAGCCATTTTTGGGAAAAGCTTGTTGGAGCTTGAGGTAACTTCCAAACCCTCGTATATTAACTATTTTGGCTGCTGTGGGCAATTTAATCGGTGAAATTTCGCCGGATTGCCATTGGTTTTAAATTTTGGAAAAGTGTATATCTAAGGGTTATGCTGCCCAATTTTAGTTCAAATGGTTGTTATAACTCAATTAGATTGTTAATAAAGTGGTTAGGAGTAGAAAGGAACGTGTTTACGAAGCCGAAATCGTAAAACCCTGATTTTACCCGGATAACACAATTATTTCGGCCAGGGATGTTTGAGGGCTTTAGAGTTGGATTTTCAATAATTTGATGATTCATTGGATTCAGTGGGAAAAAATAGGTGGGGTTACAGTTGGGCACTTTTTCAGAAAAGGTTGAGAAAGCATAATTACGGAAACGCCCCTAAAACCCTAAAAGTAGGGCTGCCAAGGGCAATTTCGTAATTTGACATTGAATTTGGTAGTTTTGACGAAAATACATCAAGATAGCCCTAGTCAAAAATTTGGAAAAACGTGCCATCGGGCCGGGTACGGCGGGGCCGGGGTCCCGGGGGCATTTTGGTAAATTTTCACCATAGGCTATATATAACCACAAGAAACACTATGGAAGTGTCTAAAATGATACTTGGATAGGTTATGACCTATTTCTTGTATGTTTGACGTTTTAGGACCGAGTTGGACGCCTGTAGTTGACACGTTTTACGAGGCAAACCCTTTGAGACAGGAAAGAGGTTAAGGTAGGGACTACTATCTCTCATATACTATGTGACTATTTGTATGATGCATGTTACTGTATTTTGTGATCTGAACACGTGCTGGAGGCACATTACCTAGCTGTGGTCTAGGACCTAGCTGAGGTACACTGGTCTTACCTAGCTGTAGTCAAGGACTCGGCTGAGGTACATGCAAGGGTGTCAATTTTCGCATTTTATATGTTCATCGTATGTTTCTACTGAGATTCCTTAGAATCTCACCCCTTTTTCTAATCAAAATGTCTCAGCGAGTGCTTGTGGCTCGAAAGCCAAGGATGCAGAGAAGGGAAACTGACAGGCACAATTCCCAAGATAAATACAGTGGTTGTATATAGTCTGTATGTGAAATAGTTTTGGGACATTTTGTACATATTTGTCATTATTATCGACTTCTGCTTTTTTAATGACTGTCTGTAAACAAATACTTATTATCAATATAACTGTACTTTTCTGTTTGCCTATGGAACTTGTTCATTATTGCCTTGCGCATATCAAAATGGAAATGGGTGTTGACATTTTTGGTATCAGAGCTAATAAGCGGTTCTGGCATTATCAGAATGGTATATTGATATAGTTTTGTTTGCTGGCGACAGGATATCATGAGCAGTTCAAGGGAGCCTATGACCAGTTCGAGTGTACCATTTGAGGGGTCAGAGGTGTCCGTCAACCAAAGCCCTCCAGAGCAGCGAATACCAGACGGGCGACTTTTCATCGAGTACTTTGGTCCTGGAGGCGTTCGTATGAGGCGGGCGGCACGAAAGAGTGTGCCACAGCTACCTGTATTTGGACCTGAACCCAGGCCGGCTTCTTCAGGGCAGTCTCGGGTAGGAGAGACCGATGAGTATCCCGAAGAAGACTCTGAGGAGGATCCTGAGTGGGATCCTGATGATGATCTAAAGGCGATGCTCAAGGATGAGTCGAGTGATCATGAGTCTCGGGCAGAGCCAGTGCAGGTATTGTATAACCTGCAGCCGAACCTCGAGTTGTGGCACTATCTGCAGGGTGAATATATCCGATCGGTACGGGACTATGACACTCCCCGCGATCAGTATCTTATGTTCTTGGTAGGTGTAGTAATGATGTATAGGCTTCAGGAGGATATGGGAGTCAGGTTCACGAATGAGGTCTGGGCATATACTACTATGGGCTTCTTTCTAGATACAGTATACTGGAACAGACAGAAGAATGACATTGTAGAGAGAGGTCCGAGTAGGAACTTTTGGGAGTTCCTGAATCACGTGAACACCCTCGTATCGAAATATATGTATCTAGGTTGATGTGACCCACGTGGTATATTTTGGGTGACCGGAGCTAACCGGCACATATTATGAGACAAGGGCAGACAGGCGGAACTGACAGACAGAAATGATTTAGCTAGAGTCGGTATTTTGAGGAGGGTACAGATAGGAAAATGTAATGTAATAAGGAACAATATGTCATGTACAGTAGTTTATAGTTTATCTGATGTTTTGTTTCTATGTAGCTACTGTAAATAGTTGTGTATGCTATGTATGACATATCTGTGTACCCTGACCGTTTATGAAATGATAAAGATGCCCTTGCTTTTGTATCAAAATTTACTCTTCTCTAATTTCATGTAGAGAGAATTATGGAGATGGTACAACCAGGAGAAGGCGGTAGAGGCCGAGGTCGTGGTAGACATGGTACCAATGAGGGAGAACCAAGGCCTGACCCTATCCAGCAGCGAATCCAAGATGTATTGGAACAACAACAACAAACTATGAATGAGATAAGAGTTGACCTACAGGGAGTACAGCAGAGACAGGACCACCTAGAGAACCGCATGGATGAATTTATGTGGGGAAATTATGAAGAAATACCGGAGGAACCCCAACCAGAGGATTTACCACCAGAGCCTGAGGTGGATATCCAAGCTTGGCTGAGTAGATTCAGTAAGAAACAACCACCTATGTTCAAGGGGAAGTTTGATCCTCAACAAGCGGAAACCTGGTTAGCTCGTTTGGAAAAGATTTTTGATATGCTGCAATGTCCAGATGAGATGAAAGCCCGGTTAGCCATATACAAGTTGGAAGTTGATGCCGATAGCTGGTGGAAAGGCATGGACCTCATCCTGAAGGGGAAGAATGTTCCTATCACATGGAAACTATTTCAAGAGGAATTTAACAAGAAGTATTTTCCTCCGACTGTCAAAAGAGAGAAGGAGAAAGAGTTCCTCAGCATCAAGCAGTACGACCAGGAGATTTTTGATGACTATCTGGCCCGGTATATCCGACTGTCACGCTACTCGTCATATGCCAAGCTGAACGACAATGATGAGTGGAATTCAGATATGATGATAGAGGGGCTGAGACCTGAGTTCAAGGACAGACTGATCTCCCAACACTTTACTGATTTCAGTAAATTGGTAGAAGAGTGCCGATACATTGAGAAGCGTATGTCGAGCCTGGCAACTCAGACTGGTAATAAAGGTGCTTCTGGGAGTATAAGTTCCTCACAGAAAAGAAAAGAATAGGGTGGACCTTCTAGGGGCGATAATAAGAGGCCGAATCAAGCTGGAGGCCGTGGGGGCCAGGGTTTCCCAAGAGGCAGAACATGTTGGTATTGCCGCAAGCCATTTCATCCTGGCAAGACGTGTAGTGGAGCCTGTAATATCCCAAAAAGTGATTAAGGGCTAATGACTTCAAAAGTGGATGTAATTATTGTTGAATAAACACTTTTGAAGAATGTGTGATGGGAATTTGGATATTTTAATGATTCCAATGGCTTCCTTGTGAAAATTTATGTGGGAATAATGTTTGGTATGAAAATGGAACCAATGGAAGCAAAGATGCAAAATCTAAAATTCTGTCCAGTGAAATTCTATTCTAGGCAGTCCGTTTGTGTGAACTTTTTGAATGACCAAATGGTGTCTAAAAATTCTGAAACTTTCCATTCTTATAGCTCACATCTCAAGCTTCAAAATGGACATATAATTTATTCCATTTCGTTTTGTGAACTAGGAGATATAACTGTCCAAAGTTTGGGATGGAAACTGAACTCTGTTTTGGGGCAGTGATGAGTTTTATGTAATTCTGGAATTGTGTGGTGATTTTTAGTAATGGCCAATATTTTTTCTATGAAGAGGACTTAAATATCTTTCATTTGGCTTTGGAATCACCTCATTTTGAGTTTTCTAGAATTAGTTATGATTTTTCAAATTTTGGCTAGAAAATCTGCCATAAAATCCGAAAATGGGAATTATGACATCATCTCAATAAAAGATGACATCAGCATGGAATTAAATATGTTCTCATCTTCTTCAGCTCTCATTTTCTGTCGTGAGTTTCAGCTGAAAAGAGAGAGAGACGTTTGAGAGCTCTTAGAGAGAGAAAGAGGAGAAATCTCACAAGGTAAGCCGATTTCTCCGACGATCTAGCTCCTAACGCGTATAACCTTGTTCCTAAGCTTCTCTTCTATGTTATTTAAGGTGTTGAGAAGCAAATTTGGTGTTCAAGAGGATAGGGTTTTCAGCCAAGTCAAGGAGAAGCTATTAGGAGCTTGAGGTAACTTCCAAACTTTCGTATATTGCTTATTCTAGTTGTTGTGGGCAATTTAATTGGTGAAATTTCGCCGGATTGCCATTGGTTTTAAAGTTTGGAAATGTTATGGCCTAGGGGTTATGCTGCCCAAATTGGGTCTTAATGTTAGTTGTAACCTAATGTAATGGTTAATAAAGTGGTTAGGAGTAGAAAGGAATGCGTTTACGGAGTCGAAATCGTAAAACCCCGATTTTCCCCGGAGAACTCATAAATTTCGTCCAGCTCTAGAAATGGGTCTTAGAGTTGGATTTTCAATGATTTGATGGTTCCATTGAGTTCAGGGGCGAAAATTAGGTGGGGTTACAGTTGGTCACTTTTTCGGAAAAGGCCAAAAAAACATAATTACGAAAACGCCCCTGAAACCCTTAAAGTGGGGCTGCCAAGGGTAAATTTGTAATTTAACATTGAATTTGATAATTCTGAGTCCAAAAATGGATTCCTTGGGCGGAAATATGTTAGGATAGCCCAGATTAGAATTTCGGGAAAAGTGCAACCGGACCGGGTACGGCGGGCCCAGGCCGGGTCCCCAGGGGTATTTTTGTAAATTTTCATTATAGACTCATATAACCCCAAGTAACACTATGGAAGTGTCTAAATGGTGCATTTGGAATTGTAGGATTCGATATTTGCCGCCCTCGGGAGCCAACTGCGTCGAAGGACGTCAGGAAAGGACAAGGTAGTGACTCTCTCTCTCTTATACTTTGTGTAATGCACTGTATGTGTGTTGTATCACTGTTTTATGATGATTTCTGATGCTGCTACGGTTACAGCTGGTGATAGCTGTCGTTTACAGAGCAAGCTGTCGTTTACAGCGTAAGCTGTCGTTATTGTGATTACAGCGTAAGCTGTCGTGATGTTGATTACAGCAAGAGTTGTCGTATTGTGTATACAGCCGTGAGTGCTGTCGTTTGTGGTGAAAACCATGTATCTGTGAATTGCTGCTGCTGTTGCTGTTTGTGATTTATGTACATGCTTTGTGTTTATGCATTGTGTGAATGGTTTGTTACTACTGAGATTCTCTCGAATCTCATTCTTTCCTATGACTAACATTTCAGACAGGGCGTGTGGCTCAAAGGAGAAGCGGCCAACCTGGAGCAACTAGGACCCTTGGGGGTATATAGTTGAATTGGAAACGTTGGTTATGTATTTTGAACTCGGGATTACTGTATATTCTGAATCAGGAATACTACATTCGATTTTGGTTGTGTAATCCCCTAGTGTATACTTATAAACCTTCAGGTTTTTATGCATAGAACCCAGGAGTTGCCGGGGATGCGGTTATACACTCTGATATGATTGAATGTATATTAACTGCACAGGTAATTATATTCGAATATTGAAATTGAGACCTGGATGGGAAAAAGAGTTTTGAAAGTTTTGTAAAAATTTTACTGTGAGACAGAAAGTTTAAAACGAGGTTAAAGCATCCAATGATCTCTAATCCGATTTAAATATGTGTTATCGAATTATAATTACGTGTTTAAAGTCAGGGGGTTACAGAGCCCCGTTTAGAACGGATCCTAACAAACCACTCACTTGCTATAACTGCAGTAAGCCAGGGCACTTTTCGAAAGATTGTCCACAGAAGCAGCAACCGGAGGGGACTAGACCCAGGGTTCCAGGAAGGGTCTATACACTGACACAGGAAGAAGCTCAAAAATCTCCGGAACTGATTCAATGTATGATTTCTCTCAATGGTAGTCTAGTGCATGTTATGTATGATTCTGGTGCTAGCCATTCATTTATTGCATATGATTGCGTGAAACAATTGAATTTACATATGCATAAATCCCCATATGATTTGGTTGTATCTACACCTATGGGCACACGAATTGTAACGGCCGATGTTTGTTTGAATTGCGTGATAAACGCTGAGGGGCATGAGTCAACTGTAAATCTTATTTGTTTGCCACTACAAGGGTTGGAAGTAATTTTGGGGATTGATTGGCTGACAGCAAATGGTGTGTTGTTGGATTGTAAACAGAAGAGAGTCTTATATCTGAATCCACAGCCACAAGCTGACACTGAAATCACTCTTAACCTTTTATCTGTGGCTAAGGTTGAGAGGTATTTGCAGAAGGGATGTTAGGGGTACATGGTATTTTGCTCTATGCAATCAGAGGCTGGTGTAGCCTTGGAAAGTATCCCTGTGGCAAACGAATTCCCTGATGTTTTTCTGGAGGATGTCGGTGGACTACCTCCAGATATGGAAGTAGAGTTCTCGATTGATTTGAAGCCTGAAGCGGGTCCAATTTCTAAAACCCCATACCGAATGGCTCCAAGCGAAATGGCAGAGCTGAAGAAGCAGATTGAGGAACTACTTGAGAAAGGGTTCATACGACCCAGCGTATCACCCTAGGATGCTCCAGTACTCTTCATCAAAAATAAAGACGGAAGCCTGCGTCTCTGTATCGATTATCGAGAGCTGAACAAGGTGACCGTCAAGAACAAGTATCCACTTCCTAGAATTGATGATTTGCTCGATCAGTTGTCTGGTTCCTGTGAATTTTCGAAAATCGATTTGCGATCGGGATACCATCAGTTGAGAGTCAAAGCAGAAGATGTATCGAAGACTGCTTTCAGGACCAGATATGGGCATTACGAGTTTTTTGTAATGCCATTCGGGTTGACCAATGCACCTGTCGTGTTCATGGACTACATGAATCGAATCTTCCGTCCGTATCTGGACCAGTTCGTTGTAGTCTTTATTGATGATATACTAGTGTATTCACGGAGTAAAGCTGAACATGAGCAGCATCTGAAAACGGTGTTGAACATATTGCGAGATAGGCAACTCTATGCCAAGCTGAGCAAGTGTGAATTCTGGCTTTCAGAGGTAAAATTTCTGGGCCACGTTGTCTCACAGCAAGGGGTCTCTGATGATCCTAGCAAAGTGGAAGCCGTACTATGCTGGAAGAGACCAGAGACTGTATTTGAAGTGCGCAGTTTTCTGGGTCTAACTGGCTATTATAGAAGATTTATTCAAAATTTCTCCAGAATTGCATTACCGTTGACAAAATTGACGCGGAAAGCTCAACATTTTGTGTGGGATGAGAATTGTGAGAAGAGCTTCCTAGAGTTGAAGCAGAGGTTAACTACAGCACCAGTGTTGACGATCCCAGATCCACAGTTTACGTATGTTGTTTATACAGATGCCAGTGGGCAGGGATTGGGATGCGTGTTGATGCAGCATGGCCGAGTGGTGGCATATGCATCCAGACAGCTAAAACCTCATGAATTGAACTATCCTACCCACGATCTTGAGTTAGCGGCAATTGTGTTTGCTTTAAAGATCTGGAGACACTATCTCTATGGTGAGACTGTAGAGTTGTTTTGCGACCACAAGAGCTTGAAGTACTTGTATGATCAGAAAGAGCTCAACATGAGACAGCACAGATGGATGGAGTTGCTGAAGGACTACAATTTAGAAATCAAATATCATCCTGGTAAGGCTAATGTTGTCGCTGATTCATTAAGCCAGAAATCAGTGCAGGTGGCATCCATAATGATTTATGAGCAGAAACTGATTGAGGATTTCAGAGACCTAAATCTGTCTAGTCAAATTCTGTTAGGCAATGGGGTCAGTCAGATATACAATGATCTGAGGGCGGCAATTGAAGAAGCCCAACAACATGATGATGAAGCGTTTTATATCAGAGGTATGATTGATAGGGGCGAGACTCAGGATTACGACTTGTCTCCCAATGGGCTTGTCAGGTACAAGAAGCGAATTTATATTCCACCGCAACCAGAACTAAAACGAAAAATCTTGGAGGAGGCACATAAGAGTAAGTATACTCTGCATCCAGGAGCCATAAAGATGTACCATGAATTGAAGGCTCAATACTATTGGCCTGGAATGAAAAGTGAGGTGACTGAGTTCGTTGCTCGTTGCTTAACATGTCAGAAAGTGAAAGTTGAACATCAGCGACCCTCGGCGCTTTTGACGAATCCTGAGATACCTGAGTGGAAGTGGGAAAGCGTTACCATGGATTTCGTGACAGGATTGGCAAAAGTTAGAAACCATGACGCTATATGGGTGATAGTTGATAGATTCACAAAGACAGCTCACTTCTTACCGATTAGCATTCACTATTCTCCTGATAGACTAGCAGAAATTTACATTCAAGAGATTGTGAGATTGCACGGTATTCCGAAGAACATCATCTCTGATCGAGATCCACGATTCACTTCCAAGTTTTGGAAGGCGGTTCATGAAGCTTTGGGTACCAAGGTCCGATTCAGTACGGCATATCATCCTCAAACTGATGGGCAGACAGAGCGAACAATTCAAACCCTTGAGGATATGCTAAGGGCGTGTGTGCTTGATTATAAAGGTAGCTGGGACAAATTCCTTCCATTAGCAGAGTTCGCCTACAACAATAGTTATCATTCGAGTATTTAAATGGCTCCATACGAGGCACTCTACGGGAGGAAGTGTCAATCACCAATATGCTGGACTGAGTTGTCTGAGAGGGAATTGCTAGGGCCAAATCTTGTTGATCAGACAACGGAGCAGATAAAATTGATCAAGTAGAGATTACTAGCTGCTCAGAGCCGACAGAAAAGTTATGCAGATAAGAGGCGAAAACCTCTGGACTTTGAAGTCGGTGACCACGTATTCATGAAAGTATCACTTGTTACGGGTATTGGCAGGGCATTGAAAGCAAAGAAGCTACAATCAAGATACATTGGTCCGTTTGAGATCTTAGAGAAGATTGGGCCTATAACATATCGTATCGCTTTGCCACCGAATCTGAGCAGACTACATGATGTTTTTCATGTTTCCCAAATGAAAAAGTATCAACCTGATCCAGAACACGTAATAGAGTATGAAGATGTGGAAATGTGCGACGATTTGACTTACGAAGTCACACCTGACCAAATCATCGATCGACAAGAAAAGCAGCTCAGAAACAAGAGCATTCCACTCGTCAAGATTGTCTGCAAAGGGTTATCGCCCAAAGAGGCTACATGGGAAACAGAAGAAAGTGTAAAGAAACGTTACCCGGAATTTATGGCTGATTAAGTGTAGCAAATTTCGGGGATGAAATTTATTTAAGTGGGGGAGAACTGTAACAACCCAAATTTTATATTCACCAAATATATTGTAATTATTTGGGAAATTCAATAAAATGGTGAATATTCATGAATTTGGAATTTATGAATTTATAAATGTTCAATTTCATGGGAAATTGGGCAAAACTAATTATGGAATTAATTTGGGTAATTTAAAAAGCCCAATATTAAGGTCCAAAAATGAAGGAATATTAGAGAAAATATTTGGTCCAAAAATAGATGAAAATTGGTGAAAGAAAAATAAGAGAAGAAATTGAATTAGAAAGGTAATGGCAAAATCGTAATTTTGCCAAAATAGCACAAAATAAATTATTTTCCAATTAATTGAAGTTAATTTCAATTAATTAAGGAAAATAAAGGTTAAAAATATATTTAGAATATTTTGGTCAATTTAATATGAATTTATGGAAAATTTGAGCAAAAAGTGCAATTTTGACCAAAATTGAGACTTTACGTGTATACGTAAGTTGTGAAGCCAATTGAGACCATAGGGAGGGACCCCTAGGTGTCTCCTACATGTGGTATAAATAAGGAAATATTGATTGGGCTTAATGAGCATGGTTATATGTACATAAGGATTTATGTACATAAGTTCATTTTTGAAATTTTGGAAAATAAAACAAATAAATAAAATATTGTAAAACATATGATAAATAAATATATCATCATCCTCTTCATCCATTTTCGTGCTCAACAGACCTGAACCATAGAGAGAGAAGGTTGAGAGAGTTTAGAGAGAGAAAAAGAAGAAAAATCACAAGGTAAGCCGATTTCTCCGACGATTTTGCTCCTAACGCGTATAACCCCGACTCTAAGCTACTCCTCTTTGTTCTTTAGGGTTTGGAGGCTCAAAAATCTGTTCTCTAAAGGTTAGGGTTTCAGCCATTTTTGGGAAAAGCTTGTTGGAGCTTGAGGTAACTTCCAAACCCTCGTATATTAACTATTTTGGTTGCTGTGGGCAATTTAATCGGTGAAATTTCGCCGGATTGCCATTGGTTTTAAATTTTGGAAAAGTGTATATCTAAGGGTTATGCTGCCCAATTTTAGTTCAAATGGTTGTTATAACTCAATTAGATTGTTAATAAAGTGGTTAGGAGTAGAAAGGAACGTGTTTACGAAGCCGAAATCGTAAAACCCCGATTTTACCCGGATAACACAATTATTTCGGCCAGGGATGTTTGAGGGCCTTAGAGTTGGATTTTCAATAATTTGATGATTCATTAGATTCAGTGGGAAAAAATAGGTGGGGTTACAGTTGGGCACTTTTTCAGAAAAGGTTGAGAAAGCATAATTACGGAAACGCCCCTAAAACCCTAAAAGTAGGGCTGCCAAGGGCAATTTCGTAATTTTACATTGAATTTGGTAGTTTTGAGTCCGGAAATGGATTCATTGGACGAAAATACATCAAGATATCCCTAGTCAAAAATTTAGAAAAACGTGCCATCGGGCCGGGTACGGCGGGGCCGGGGTCCCGGGGGCATTTTGGTAAATTTTCACCATAGGCTATATATAACCACAAGAAACACTATGGAAGTGTCTAAAATGATACTTGGATAGGTTATGACCTATTTCTTGTATGTTTGACGTTTTGGGACCGAGTTGGACGCCTGTAGTTGACACGTTTTACGAGGCAAACCCTTTGAGACAGGAAAGAGGTTAAGGTAGGGACTACTATCTCTCATATACTATGTGACTATTTGTATGATGCATGTTACTGTATTTTGTGATCTGAACACGTGCTGGAGGCACATTACCTAGCTGTGGTCTAGGACCTAGCTGAGGTACACTGGTCTTACCTAGCTGTAGTCAAGGACTCGGCTGAGGTACATGCAGGGGTTTTAACGGGTTAGTTGGCCCTGAATTTTGTGTACACACACGGATGATATGAATTTTCATTTTAATTGATACAGTGCATTGCATATTTAATTTTCGCATTTTATATGTTGATCGTATGTTTCTACTGAGATTCCTTGGAATCTCACCCCTTTTTCTAATCAAAATGTCTTAGCGGGTGCCAGTGGCTCGAAAGCCAAGGATGCAGAGAAGGGAAACTGACAGGCACATTTCCCAAGATAAATACAGTGGTTGTATATAGTCTGTATGTGAAATAGTTTTGGGACATTTTGTACATATTTGTCATTATTATCGACTTCTGCTCTGTTAATGATTGTCTGTAAACAAATTCTTATTATCAATATAACTGTACTTTTCTATTTGCCTATGGAACTTGTTCATTATTGCCCTGCGCATATCAAAATGGAAACGGGTGTTGACAAAATGCCCATCATGGAAGATCAATTGAACATCATGAAAGATTAATTGCACAAAATGGAAGATCATTGGCACATGAAGGAAGAGTAATTGCACAAAACGACAGATCATTGGCACATAATGGATCTTCATCCTTTGCACATAGCGTGGACGACCATTGGGCACGTATGGAAAAGATCCGTTGCACAAAACGGAAGATTAATTACAAATCAATGAAGAGTAATTGCATACAATGGAAGATCATTGACACAATGGATCATCCTTTACACCATGGAAAAGATCTATTGCACAAAATGGGAGATCAATTGCATATCATGGAAGAGTAACTGCACAAAATTGAAGATCAAATGCACATCATGGAAGATCAATTGAACATCATGAAAGATTAATTGTACAAAACGGAAGATCATTGGCACATGAAGGAAGAGTAATTGCACAAAACGACAAATCATTGGCACATAATGGATCTTTATCCTTTGCACATAGCGTGGATGACCATTGGGCACGTATGAAAAAGATCAGGTGAATGAAGGAGGCATTTAGGTTGGAGGAGCAAACGACGATCGCTTGAGGATTAGGCGCCGGTGCTGGTGCCGGCCGCTGGTGGAGTAGCCCGAGACAACACCGCCGAAGGACACGAGCCAAGGAGACGTTGGCCGCTGGAGGAGCACTTGGAGACGACAGATTCGAAGAACACGAGCCAATGAGATGGTGGCCGATGGAGGAGTAGCCGGAGATGACACTGCCGACAGACACAAGCCAAGGAGACAGCCGAGTGAGGGGAGACGACGCTGAACTTTTGCAGGCTGGAAATGGAAGAGGAAGAAGGGATTAAGATATGCACTTTCTCCTTTCTCCCGCCTAAAATCTTCTTATCAAACTGAGGGCTTTTTTGTCTTTTTAAGTTCAATTTTAATGCAAGTTCAGTATCCCATGTGTGTTGGTGGCAAAGAGCAATTAATTTGCTTATTGAATATTTATTAGCGATTTTCCCCAATTTATTTATAGTTCTACAAACCTATGGCCATAACTTTCTTATAATTAGTTGAAATTAATTTTTTTCCATTTCAAAACAAAATCCAAACCATTTTATCCATAAAAATAATTAAAAAATTCTTGAATTCCTTATAATAAAGTTCGCCCACTCTTTACTTTTCCTCTCAGAATTTCATTTTCACCCTTAGATTAAAAAAAATGAAGGATTCAAATTTAATGTTTTATAACATATTATTATAATATTACATTAAAAAATTTTAAACTACTACCATTTGATTTGGATGGATATTTAACGACTATAGTATATAGAAAATAAGAAAAATTAATTTATTAAATATTATAATAATTTTTATAAAGTATTAAATCTAAATAATATATATTTTTTGATCTAAATGTGTAGATAAGATTACGGGAATTGCATCCCACCTTTACACTTAAAAAGCAAAGAAAGGAAAGATAACTTACTACTCAAAAGAAAATTAATAATTTTTTAATTAAATAATCCCTCCCGTCTTTTTAACAATTTTTTTTAGAGTTGTTCTCTAATTTCTCTATTTATAATAAACAACAACCTCTTCCCTCCAGCTTTTATTCAAAATTTTCTTTTATACCCTCATTAAAAGGAATATCTATTATTAATTAGATCAATTATTAATAATCATCAACCAATTATTAAATTAGAATATATTTCTGAAAAAGGTTGTATTTTTAATATATTTATTAATCCTAACTAATTTAACTACATTTTTTTAATCCCCCGAGAATTGATTATTTTCTTGATATTGTTATCTGGTATCCGATTTAGGGTTCGTGGCTGCCCCTCCCAACACTTGTGTCTCTTATGGAACTTGAACTCTAAGAATTAATTATTTATCTCTTATAAAGTGATGAGAGGGAGTAAATTAAACATCGGTTTAAGGCGGTAGACCCAACAAGAAAGAAGATAATGTACAAACACTATTTATTTTAGAATATCTTTGTCTTTTGCTCTCAAAGGATCCTTCTTTTAATTATTGTGTTAAAGGTTATTAATTCACTGGAATTAGTAGTCTTTGAAAGATGATTATATTGCTGAAAATAGAATATTTTTTAAACCATGATGATATACTTCTCCCTTGGACACAATTTAAAATTTCATAATCATTTAAGATACGAGAGTGAGATCTCATTGGGAACAACTCATCATCAAATCTTAGCTTGCTTTATATGTAAATCAGATAATCAATTTAAACTCGAATCAAGTTGTGATTTGGGTATTTTCTTTTTTATGAAAATAATAAATTGAAATAGATTATTTTTAATATTAAAAGCCAGAGTATTATTCAGTATTGACTGTTTTGTTAAAATAAAAAAGGGTTAAAAGGTATATCTAGCACCCTGAAATATTAGGTATGCCGAGCACCTTAAAGTGTTTTTGTGCCTTAGTATTGAATGTACCAAAAAATATTTTAAGGTAATGAACCCAACTATAAAAATATTTCAATGTGCTAGATACTCTAAAAATACTTTACGGTGCTGGATACAACTAAAAAAAATATGGATACACTGTAAAATGCCTTAGGATACTTTATACATCATGAAAAATACTTTATGGTGGTGTATGCACCTTAGCCAAATAACAATGTAGAATTGTAGATGAAAAATATCTCTTTGGACTCTGAATAAAAAAAATGCAATGAATGATGATGACAATGAATATTGATTATCTCAATTGTGTCCCACCCGGGGGGCAAAAAAAAAAAAAAAAAAAAAAAATCTTTCCATTGCACTAATTTTTTTTTAAAAAAAAAACTAAGGCTGAAGTATTGGCTTGATATGTTAGTGGCAGATTTTTACTCAGGAAGGTGAATTGGATGGTAATAAAGTTTATTTGAAATTAACTCAGATAATCCAAATTTTAAATAATCATTGAGAGAAAAGTAAGAAATATCACCTAGAGCTTTCAAAGAGTGTAAATTAAAATATCACCAACATCTACTTAAAGAAATGAGAGAGAGAATGCACAAGCAATCTTATCATGGCTTAATCCCCAGACCTATATATCTTGTTCCCAGGAAATCTAACATATTGTGGGTGAGAGTCTGATCATCAGCCATAATTAAGGCTGATTTCCTTAAAAATTAACCGGTTATTTATTCAAAAACTAATACTTATAATTGAGGGAACTAAAAGACCTAATAAAAAGGGGAAAAACTACAAACATGTGATTGAAATTAGAGCTGGTAATATGGACCAATCCACCAGCCCGTAAAAAACAGACGTGTTTGGGCCGCCATTTCAATTCGGGCTAAACGGGCTTAGCCCGTTTAGCTAGTGGGCTGGCGGGCTAACCCGTGATAGATATATATATATATATTTGATATTTTTCCTCCTCAAATGCCTTCTTAGTATCCTTTATCTCATTTCTTTTGATGATGTATTTAATTAATTCTCCATATTTTTTATTTGACCCTTATTTTCATATTATATTTATTTATTCTACTACTATTAAATTTAAAAGAGATGTGTTTATATAGTTTTGTGATATGAATAGATGAAAAAAAAGGAAAATAAGAATAAAATTGACTTCATAATATAAATGTATAAAAGAAAAGAAGTGTGATATGAACATGTGAAAGAGAAAGAGAGTAAAAATTTTTAAAAAGAGTGAAATTTAAAAAAAAAAATTTGACGGGCTGGCGGGCTAGCCCGCCTAAATGGGCTCGAGCTGGCTTGGGCAACTTCAGCCCGCAGCCCGCATTACCAGCACTAATTGAAATGAGTTGAAATTATAGATATTTGTAAATTAGTTTTCCTAAATTTATTAGACAATTGCTAGGCTTTGGTTGCGTGGTAAGGAACATATAACTGAGGTAATTTTAATTTTGTGCGAGTATTGTGAAGTCTACGTGGGTGGGCATCATGATTCACTTCAAGTGACATTGTTATTGTTTTTATGAGTTTGAAAGGGTATTAAATCCAGGTCAAAAAAAAGAAAAACAGAAAGGGTATTAATTCTCTTGGTCCCAATTGTCGTTATAGTTTTTTTTTTTTTTTTGATACACAATTGTCGTTATAGTTAGCAAGTAATGGTTTAAAATTTTTAAAGCTTCATAGTAATATTTTTACAAATAAACTCACTGCTATTAATTATTATGTTATTTTACTAAAGGATTGAGATATGTTGAAATAGTTGTTCATAAATTTATATATAAATTAAAATCCATAAAAAATTATTTTGATATCTTAAATGAATTAGCCCAAAAATAATATATTAAATGCAGGTCTGGTTTCGCTAAAGAAAGCAGGTCGGGTTTGAGTGCCGAGTGCGTATTAAAATGAATAAATGATGTTGATTGGCCCAACATGTGATTACTGAGTATCTTCACAGTAACACACTTAGCTTGGGCTCAATAAAATATTTATGGGTCTTGGTGTTTATTATTACCGGCTAATACTATAGAAATCAAAGCACCCACCCAATTGTGAGTTGGGCTTCACATTCATAAGTGCTTGTTAAGTTGTGTGATTTTTATCTTTTAGTTGATTGGGTCAATGTTCCTCAATTGGAATCAAAGTGGGCCTTATAAAAGATGGCTTAAAAAACATCAAAAAGCAGTGGCCTTATCAATGAAAAGAATAAAAATAAGTGACTGATAACTCTCCATATTTTGTACATTTAAAAAATATGTTGAAGATAATTGAAGAGTTATTTATGCAATTTTAGAAGATTCAATGAGATTTTATTATGAAAAGATCAAATTAAAGTGGTGAATTATTTGTGAGATTTATATTGTAAATATTTAGAATAAAAAATAATTAATTTTAATAAGATAAAGTTAAAAAAAAAAAAAAAAGAAGTTGTTGTTTTTATTTTATTTTATTTTGTTTTTCATCTTACCTTTTTACTTAGATACTTATATTATCATTGATGACAGCAGGTGACGTGGTTTGGGTGCCAAATATGAATCAAGTTGAATGATTAAAGGGAGCTCACGTGTTTTGCTGCAGAGGAGGAGACGACACCGTTTTTTTTGGATCAGCTAAATTGAAGACCTAAAGCATAGAGAAAGAGGGTTGGAGACATATATGACAGAGAGCCGCAATTTTAGACTGGAAGGGGGAGCTGACTGAAAAAGAAACAGAGCGGCCGCACAAGTCGCCATTTTCATCTATCGAGAGAGAGGGAGGAGCATCAGTTGGAGGTTCTGGACCTGGGGAGGCTCCATTAGCTTCTGGTTCATCTTCTTGTTCCCCAGGTATAACGAGCTCGAGGTGTGAAGGGCGGCTGGTCTTGGAGAGCGAGAACAGAGCGGAGTAAGGGGAGCCGCAATTTACACTGAAAGATCAGCGGAGGATCAGAGCAGCTGGACAGAGGAGGCACCGTTTTCATAATCTTCATCATCTTCCTCAAAAGAGAGATAGAAGCGCTGAGCTGAGGAAGACCGAAGGAGACACAGCCATAATTGATCAATCATCATCTTCAGCATCGCTGGACAGAAGGATAGCAGCAGCCGCAATTGTTGACAAAGAAGAGAAAGAGGACGAGGCAGCTGGACAGATGAAGCTCTCATGTGTTAATTTCATTGCCCTGTTTTATTGTGCTCTGTGTTTGTCTCTTGCTTTGATTTTCATGTATGGATTTGAAATCTGGTTTAATTGTGCGAGATGACTGTGCTTAAAAGCTATGTGTGGCTAATTACTTTTAAACCTAGAGTAGTTATGAACTAATTTAAGGATTGAGCATGTACGAACCATTTAATTGTGTTTAGTGTTAAATTTTGTTTACTTAATCTTGTATTAATTTTATCTACTTTGTGCTTGATCACCACTAAGTATGAATTTGGGGAATTTAGATTATCCTTGGGAGAGGGATCTTAATTGGACTATAGGATTAAGTAATGTGGGATTAGAATTTATTCTAATTTGCCAATAGGATAGGAATATATCTATTGGACCCATATAATCACATTAGAGTAAATTTGGACATTTATTGCCTCTTGAGTAAATTAGTTAGGAATAACAATTTTAACTTGAGAGAGGAGTATAAGTGATTGGAAGATACTTATATTCATTTAAGCTCTAGATTAACAATTTAATATTAAGTGCTTTTAATTTGGTAAATACATGCTCTAAAACTTAAAGAAGGGATTATCCACTCTAGGTTGTTTTTATCAATTGAAATCTTTAAATCATTAGATTTATTTCTTTTGCATTTGTTAAAATTTGTCTTTCAATCTCTTTCTTTACTTTATTCAACTTAAATGAAAATGAGAATTTTAATGCCTAATTATCTATTACCTTGGATCTCTGTGAGATGACCTTGATTTGCTACTATACTATTCTACGACCGTACACTTGCGGTGCATATTTAAAATTTAGTAGCTTCAAGTTTTTGACCTGGTGGGTATATCTTGTAGAATGGGCTAGTCTCTTATAACATGAAGAACAAATATTCCAAATCCAATCAGAAAATGTGTTCACATTTAGTTCCTCGAATAATTTTGCTTCCCTTTCTCATTACTTTTTACATTTAAATAAGAAAAAGAACATAGTGTGATCATCATCAATTTGGATTGACTAGATTAATTTTGGACAATCAAGATTTAACTTAATTTTTATATTTTAAATAATTTTTTTTTATTTTAATATATGTAAAATTTAAAACAAAGATGACCTTATAACTGTTATTTTTTATAAAAATGAATTTATCATTTAAAAATTATATTAAAGTTTTAACTTCAGATTGTTGAGATTAAACTTGAAAGGTTTAAGTGTCATTACTGCAATAAGCACTCAATGCTCATCATTGTGATGAGTACTAAATGAGAACCCGTAATTTCATAGCTAAATATAATATTGTGAAACTATAACACTTAAGAATTAAATAGTCAATAAGACAACAACACAATGCTTAAAATGTAGGATTCCAATAACAAACTATATATATACACACATATCTTTTTGTTGGTCCTCTTCCCATCATTCCCCATTTCAAGGGCCATGTTCAAGATTTTTAAGTGATGCCAAATATTTCAAAACCATATTTCTAATTTTAGAGACGACTTTCCCTATAAACTTGACTTAAGAGTAATAAAATTTAATTCAATTTAATTTAACAAAGGGAGCATTTAAATAAGGCAATCAAAGAATAACTAATAAAAAGCGGCAACATAAGGTTCCACAATTTTACAAAGAGAAGTGTACGTGGTCATTGGTTTTCAGAAATTGTAATCCTAAGTATATGCCTGTTGAATCATGTTTTCACAATTGTACATCATCATCTAGTGATGAGGGGAAAAAAATCGTGGTTTCAAGCAAGGGCAAATAGTGTCTTCTCAAGCATTAGACGTTGGTTTTAGTGGGAGTGACTTTGATTCCTTAAAAATGTGATCTTAGATTTGAGTCCATGTAAATGCAAAAAATACCTTTGGGAGATATTCTCTCAAGTAGGTTCAACAATACTTAAATATGACTTAGTGCCTATTTGAATTCACAGTTTAGAGCTAAAAATATAAGTTAAGGAGACAAAGGAAACTTGGGATAATTTTTTTTTTGTGTTTGGATTAACGGTGATTAAAAAGCCAATTTCTTCCAAATCCCAGGATTAAGTCAAAGCTGCTTTTTGTTGCTTCTTTATGCAGGGTGACAACAGATGGGAAATAGGGCCAGCCCTTCATGGGCTAAAAGAACCATTTTTCAAGGCCTAGCCCTTGAGCATAAGTGCAAGGGTCGGCCCTATAGGGTCGGAAGCCCATATGATTAGGTAATGTGGTATTAGAATTTATTCTAATTTGCCAATAGGATAGGAATATAGCTATTGGACTTGTATAATCCTATGAGAGTAAATTTGAACATTTATTACCTCTTGAGTAAATTAGTTAGGAATAACAATTTTAACTTGAGAGAGGGGTATAAGTGATTAGAAGATACTTAAATCTATTAATACTCTAGATTAACAAA
Organism: Inga laurina; assembly: GCA_963855925.1. NCBI lineage: Eukaryota > Viridiplantae > Streptophyta > Magnoliopsida > Fabales > Fabaceae > Inga > Inga laurina. The sequence continues at coordinate 55,191,845 of OY979704.1, forward strand.
TTAACATTAAGTACAGTTGTTTTGGGTGATTACATGCTCTTAGACTTGAGAAAGGGATTAGCCACTCTAGGTTGTTCTTATCAATTGAAACATATTCATGAACATATGATCATCAAATCCTAATTTTACCTCTCCAACAAAATTAGGGCAGCATGACATCTTCAAAAAAACTTAACCAAATCTTCAAGATATTAAACTCAAATCAGAGCATACTCTTACCTCTATCCGATGCTATAGCCTGTTCTTGATTTCAGTAGCATCTCCACCTTAGAGGCAGCATAAAGCTCCTCTATTCAAGAATCTGAAACCATAGAAATATAGCCTGTAATATCCCAAAAAGTGATTAAGGGCTAATGACTTCAAAAGTGGATGTAATTATTGTCGAATAAACACTTTTGGAGAATGTGTGATGGGAATTTGGTGGTTTTAGTCATTCCAATGGTTTCCTTGTGAAAAATTGTGTGGGAATAGGTTTGATTGTTGATTTTGGAGCCATTGGACACATTGGTTGAAAATTTGAAAAACTGTTTAGTGTAATTCTGTGCAGGGCAGTCGGTTTGTATGGACATTTTGAATGGGTAAATGGTGTCTAAAAATTCTAAAACATTTTAGTATTAAATTTCATATGTCAAGCTTCAAAATGGACATATAATTTGCGTCATTTCAATTTGTGAGCTAAGAGTTATGAATTTTTGAAGTTTGCCCAGCGAAATTGATTTTTTTTTTGGAACAACAGGTAAAGATTAAAATTCTGGGAATTTTGTGATTTCAGTTAGCAAAATTATATATTTTTCCTTAGGATTAGACACAATAAGGGTTCTATAGGCATTGGAATCACTCCATTTCAATATTTCTAGAATTAGTTATGATTTTTCAAAGTTTGAGCAGAAATCTTCCAGAATTTCTGAAAAATCAGAAATTGTTGGAAATTAATTTAATAATTAAATATCATATAATATATGATATAAAACATTATCCTTCACCTTCCTTCAGCCATATCAGACGCACATAACAGCTGAAATAGAGAGAGAATAGTTGAGAGAGTTTAGAGAGAGAAGGAGAAGAGAACTCGCAATGTAAGCCGATTTCTCCGACGATCTTGTTCTTAACACGTATAACTCCGATCCTAAGCTAGTCCTTTATGTTCTTTAAGGTTTGGAAGCTCCTCTTTTGGTGTTAGAAATAGCTAGGGTTCAGCCAAGTCAAGGGAAAGCTAGTGAGAGCTAGAGGTAACTTCCAAACTCTTGTATATTGACTATTCTGGCTGTGGTAGACAATTTAATCGGTGAAATTTCACCGGATTGTCTTTGTGTGTAAAAATGGAAAATGGGTTGTGAGGGCTGTTATGCTGCCCAAATTGGTACTAAATGTTAGTTGTAACATAATGGAATAGTCAATAAAGTGGTTAGGAGTATAAAAGAACATGTTTAAGCAGCTGAAATCGCAGAACCCTGATTTTTCCTGGAGAACTCATAAATTTTGTCCAGCTCTAGACATGGGTCTTAGAGTTGGATTTTCAATGATTTAATGGTTCCATTGGGTTTAGGAGCAAAAATTAGGTGGGGGTTACAGTTGGTCACTTTTTCGGAAAAGGCCGTAAAAGCATAATTACGAAAATGCCCCTGAACCTTTAAAGCGGGCTGTCAAGGGTATTTTCATAATTTGAAAACGAATTTGGTAATTTCGAGTCCAAAAATGGATTCTTTGGATGAAAATATGTCAGAATAGCCTATGTCAAAATTTCGGGAAAAGTACAGCCGAACCGGGTACGGCAGGGCTGAGCCGGGGTCCGAGGGTATTTTGGTAAATTTTCACCATAGGCTAATATAATCACAAGAAACACTATGGAAGAGTCTAAAATGATACTTGGATAGGTTATGACCTATTTCCTGAACATTTAATATTTTAGGACCAAGTCGGAAGCCCGAAATGGCACGTTTTACGAGGCATACTAAAAGGTGGTCTTTGAGATAGTACTTCCCAACCCTTTAGGCATGTGTCTAGGCTTCTATTAGCCACCTAAAGAGTCCAAGTGATAACCAACTTTAGGTGTTCTGAATGTGAGAATTTTGAATAGAGAATAACCTATCATTCTTGACTTTGGTTTATAGGGTTCGACATTTGTCCTAATCGCAAGCAACCTATGCTGGCGCACGTCAAGAAAGAACAAGGTAGTGACTCTTCTCTTATGCTATGTGTAAATGTATTTTATGTTTGTGTATCATTTTTTTGTGTGATGATATTTGAAGCTGCTCCGTATACAGCTGGTGATAGCTACCGTTATCCAAAGTAAGCTGGTGTTATACAGTGAGAGCTGGTGTTATACAGTGAGAGCTTATACAGTGAGAGTTGTTATGATTATGTATACAACCATGAGTGTTGTTGTTGTGATGAAAGCCATATGACATTGTGTTGCTGTTGATACTGCTGTTAATGGTATCTTACATGCTATATGTTTATATATTGTATGAGTGATTTGTTACTACTGGGATTCTTTTGAATCTCATTCTTTTCATTGGCTAAAATTCCAGACAAGGCAAGTGGCTCCAAGGAGAAGCGAAAGACCAGGAGCGGTTAGGACTTTGTAGGGATGTTATTTTGGATTGTTGGTTATCTCTTTTGGAAAGGGATTACAGTAAATTGTTTTTGGGATATAAGTATTATGTTTGATTTTGATCATGTAATCCCCTAGTTGGAACTTATAACCCTTAGTTTATACATGTATGAAACCCGGGAGTTGCCGGGAATTTGGCTATATACTCTGATATGTATAAATGTGATTTAACTCTATAGGTAATTATATTCGATATTTGAACTTGAGACCAGGATATGGATGAAGTTTTGAAAAAATTTGTGAAAACCCTACTACAGGGTGGGAGTTTAAAATGAGTTTTAAATTATCCGACGGTCTCCAAACCATTTAATTATGCACTCTCGAATTATCATTACTGTAATTAAGGCGGGGGTTACATAGCCCTCCATAAGTAGAACAAGATTCGTGAAGGCTTGATCGGTTAGAAATTTGATTTTGAGGGTGAAAATCACTTAAGAATACTTGGGTTCTTGAAGAACTCTCTTCCTTCTCTCATCTTTCTTTTTCTTTCCATTTTCTCTATTTCCCCCCTTTTTTCCTTGTCTTGGACAAAATTAATAAGGGTAGGGAGGTGTTGGGAATTTTTAATTTCCTAGGGTGCCAGGCTTTCCTTTTTGAAATCTGGCCTCCTCCTTCTCTCTTACGTGTCTTAGGCATCCTCTATGGTCGAGGGAAGAGAAAGCCTGATGATTTCCCCCATCTTTCATACTCGGTGTTTGGAAAAGCCAAACACATGACAGGATTGAAGACCGGTGAGTTGTCCGAGATAATCAGACATGAGATTCATGAGGGGCTAGGTGGCCCCTCCTTATTAAGCCACCCAGAAAGTTAATGTTGAGTCAAAATTAGGGGGTGTATATGGCATTTAGCCATATGTCCAACTCAAAAGTTACTTTAATAAAGCTACTTTATTAAAGTTACTTTATATGGAGTCTACTCGGTTGGTGCCCTATGTCCTTATTGTTTTAAGAATGCACCATGTGTCTCTATAGGGCATTAGATGGTGCCATATCTATCCTGGTTTCTCAGTATTGTGCCATATGTATGCTGGTGTACCCCTGAACATGACACCCAAACCTGTGTTCCTCAAGAATATGCCATGTGTGTACATAAGCCATAAAATGACATTATGCATGCTTGTATTCCCCAGACAAATGGCACCAAGCCTGTGTTCCTTCAAAAACGCAGGGTGTATATGTCTGCCCTGAAAATGTCATGTACTCACCTACATCATTATTTTTTATCCGACTAATTAGTCAAATGTCTCATGAGATAGCTGGATGGCGTCTTCTTATTAACCTAACCTATAAGGAAAAGCTAAGGGCTTAGGTGTCGTCCCACGGGTGTTCCATGTAATACCTCGAATCTTGAGCCTAAAGACTTGAGAATAAGACTGTATCAAGTAGGCTACTAAGCCAAGTTTCGTAAGAGTCCTAGGGATAAAATGAATTTTATAGGACTATAAGATTCAGCTGTTTGGGTTGAGAACAAGTCTCTAGTTTATATGAGGCTCAGTGCATGTAAGTAGTTAGATAAAAGATACTAGTATATGGGCACTTTTGGCATACTTGGTGTAATATCCCAAAATTTATACAAGGAATAAATGTCCCAGAAGCAAGTGTAATTAATGTTAGAAATTGCTTTGGAAATTTTGTAAGGAAATTGTTTGATTAAGGAAGGAAAATATGTAATTCCTATAAGATGTGTCAAGCATGATATGAACTGATTATAAGGCCCAAAATTAAATTAATTTCCCCTTAATTAATTTAAGAATTTGGCCAAAGAAGAAGAAAAATGGAAGACAAGGAAATTCAACGAAGTAACCAATGGATAATAAGCTTCTTTGTGTACAAGAAGCTATAAACCCTTGGATAAACCATTCTCTCTCTCTCTCTCTCTCTCTCTCTCTCTCTCTCTCAATTTTAGTTTTGGCTGCCCAAAAAGGAAGAGGAAATGATCTTGTTAGTTTAACCAAACTCCATTTGGTTAGAGTAACTAAATAGGTGGAAGTAAGACACTTGTCAACTTAGGATTTAATCAAAGGACTTGAGACACTTCTTAAACATGCCACCTAGCAAAAGCAAGATTTCTTCTTGGACCTCCATTTCTTTGTGGATTTCAGCCAGCCCATGGAGAAAGAGGATAAGGAATTTAAAACACCTTATCACACTCTTTTCTTCATCATTTGGATGACAAGCAAGGAGGAGAAGAGAGAGAAGAGAGATCTTGAAGTTCAAAGAGTAAAGGTAACCTTCTGTTTTCATTTTCATCTTGGACCTCCATTTCTTTGTGGATTTCAGCCAGCCCATGGAGAGAGAGGATAAGGAATTTAAAACACCTTATCACACTCTTTTCTTCATCATTTGGAGGACAAGCAAGGAGGAGAAGAGAGAGAAGAGAGATCTTGAAGTTCAAAGAGTAAAGGTAACCTTCTCTTTTCATTTTCACCCTCCTACTCACCTTTCTAACCAAAAGTGTCTTTATAAACATTGTTCCTCTTGGTCTAAGCTTCAATCCTATGGTTTTTTTCTTGAAAAGAGGTGTTTTGAGCCATCTTGAATGGCCCCCAAAGTTGTAGAATCAAAGAATAAAGCCTAGAGGAAGCAAGAGGTGAGCTTAAGCTTCATTTTGAGCTATGATTTGTGTCATTTAGCTGAATATTGTTGGGGCCTTAATTGTTTGTTAAGGAGAGTATATGGGGTTTGATGTGTTAGATCGCATGTTTTGATGATAACAAAGAATGGTATGAAAAAGACTTGAGTAATAAATAAGATTGAACAAATTTATAACAGGGAAAAGTATTACTTGAAGTAAGCATTGGAGTAATGAAGAAAGGCCAAGAGAAAAAGCTGAGACACTTGATGAGAAGCAAGTTTTCTAAGGCATTACTCGAGTATGTACTCGAGTAATGAGACAAAACTTGAAGTTACCAGAGATACCTTCCAGTAACCTGCCAACGTTACTCGAGTAAGTACTCGAGTAATAGTGTAAAAGTTTTCAAGTTGCTCTCGGCCTGCCAATGTTACTCGAGTAACCAGGTAAATACTTGGAGTTGCTCTCGGCCTGCCAACGTTACTCGAGTAGCTACTCGAGTAACCATGTGAAAATCTTCTAGTTGCTCTCGGCCTGCTAATGATACTCGAGTATGTACTCGAGTTACTCTGTTTCAGAAAATGTGTTGCTCTTGGCACTTTGTACCACTGCCAATGTTACTCGAGTAGCTACTCGAGTAATACACTGAGGTAAGTAAAAACTTGAAGGTAGTACTCGATAAACTTGATTTAATTTTATCTCACTTTCCTCGAGTCATTACTCTAGTATGCAAGGATTTAATGATTTTTTAAGTGGATTACTCGAGTATGTACTCGAGTATGCAGTGTTATGTTTGAAGGAAAACCTCAAGTCATTACCCGAGTAAGTGATGCACAAAAAGTAAGTTTACTCGAGTATGTACTCGAGTAACAAGGTAATCAAACTTGAAGTGCTCTCGGCCTTGAAATCCTGCCAACATTACTGGAGTAAAGCATCAAGTAACATAAGTTTATTTGAAGGTTACTCGAGTTGGTACCCGAGTAACCTATGAAGAAAAGAGTGCATTACTCGAGTAGGTATCCGAGTAAACAAGCATTTCCAAAGGTTTGATATTTTGCTTATTCCATGCACTACCTGAGTAATCTTATATTTATATGTTAACTGGGAGTCCATCAAAGATTTCACGATGATACTCGAGTAAGTACTCGAGTAAACTTTAATGAATACTCGAGTAGCTACTCGAGTATGGAAACCCATAAAGTTTGAAATCATTCCAACGTTCATTGTTTTGTTTCCTATTTGATTAACTTTTCATTATATTAGTATTCTTAGCATTTCAACAGATAAACAATGAAGAGATCTTACCAAATAAGGAAAGTCAAAAGCAACGCTCAAATGTCACCGAGCGTCACCTACCGCAAGCGTATGTTTTTCAAAAACTAGAAAAGTCAATAGTGGCTGCGCACGCTACAACGGACATGAAGAAATATGTTCCAGCAATCATTACGAACGCATCTATACATATGGGAACATCTAAACAGAGAAGAGAACAAGAACACACTCACGAACGTATCATCAAGTTCATTACTCCGTTTTACATTATACTTGTAATTCTATGCTTCAGTGATTCTTATTCACTCTGTGAGAGAGATATTTCATTCAAACTCAATATTTGTTATTGAGGTAACTTAAGGTTGTGGAACCTTGAGTTGGGATTGGATTACAACTTGTAAGGGGGAGCGAGTGTCCAGGTGTAGGAACTTGCTTGTACTGAGGTGCCAAGAACCCACTGAATCTTGGAACTTATAGTGAAACTCTCAGAGAAGCTCTGAGGACTGGACGTAGGTCAAAGTGGTTGTGGCCGAACCAGTATAACTCCCGGTGTACACTTCGGTGATATTTCTCCTTACTCTTTCCTGTTTTAATTCAATGTCAAATTTTATATTTGCAACGAAATTTTTAAGATCACCCAATTCACCCCCCTCTTGGGTGAAACGCTTGCTCTAACATGATGTTCTTTTGTTGATTCTTATAGGGTTAAAAGAGGTTTTATGTTGTTGTATGATGATTTTGAGATAAAATGGCAAGAACTTGATTCTTGAGAAAAATAAAGAGTCTGTTTGGTTTTGAGTAAAATTGGAAAAATGAGTTAGCTTTTGATGTTTTAAAGTACTCCATTGCATTCTACATGAAAAGCTATGTGGAATAGCATATGGTAGTGATTTTTGGGTGATTGTGTTGAAAATGCCAAATTTTGGAAGTTAGGGTCTGGTGCTGCCAAAATTTGATTTCTTGATGTAGTAATGTTTTGTTGTGTTTTTGAGTGGCTAAACTTGGTCCAAATGCTATGAAACATTTTAGAATGAAAGTAGATATACTGAACTTCATTTTGATAGGTAGAACATAATTTTTGGACTAGTGGATTTAAAGTTATGATTTTTCAAAATTTGGCTTTGTTTCTGGAACCAATTTTGGAACAGTTAATGTTTGATGAATTTCTAGAAATTTTTTGCTGCATTTTGCAGAAAATGATATTTTTATTTGAAATTAAACTTAAAGAGGTTTACAATGTACTTGGAATCAGTCAATTTGGAATTTTGTAGAATTAATTATGATTTTTGAAAATTGGGCATTGAATCTGGAAGTTGTTTTGTGGTAGACTGATTGTGAGCCAAATGAAATCCAATGGCCAAAAAACTTTCAAGCAGTAAAGTGAACATAATAAGATTTAAAATGATATATAATATGTGTCATTTGGACAAGTGCATTGAGAGATATAAATTTTTAAAGTTTGGTAATGATTCTGGAAGCTGTCCTGTGACAGAAGTAAGTAATTGTAAAATCTAGGATTTTGTGCGTGTAAGCTACAGGAGTAATATTTTTCAATTTAAAGTGGACTTAATAAGGGCCACATAGGGCTTTGAACCACCCTAATTAGAGTTTTGTAGAATTAGTTATGATTTTTCAAAGTTAAGTGAAAAATTCTGCCAGCCTTTAGTCCATGCAAATTTAATTGGCTTTGGGCCAAAAGTAGTAAGGGTTTTAAGGGTGAAGATTAATACTTGAGCCTGGTGTAACCACATTAACTACTTAACTGGGCCTAAGAACTAACCCAAATGATAACCAACTAAGTGTTATGAGTTACCAAGAATTGGAACAAGTATTAACTCATTGTCCGTAAATTCTAACAAATAGGATTTGACATCTACCCGGAATGCCCTAGAGACTGGGAACAAGAACCTAATTTGGAAAGACTAACAGGTAGTATCTTTTCCCTTATATCTTATGTGCTACTTTATATATATTCTTTGTCATCTGTGCATGTGAGGGACAGTTAGTCCATAGGCAGTAACACTCATAAATACAAGTACATCGGGGGTAACCCGGGGGTGTCTTGAGCCAGGTAGGCTTGAGGTAGAAATCTTGTAACTGCACCTTGTATGGGGTAGAGGCCCTGGCCTACCAGATTGAGATTGCCAAGAGCTGTGGTTCTGTGATAAGGGACCAGTTAGGCCTTTTATTGCGGCATAATTTGTAAGTGCTTTGTGAAGAATTGTATTACATGCTTAGTATTTTGCATATCATATTTGCGATCGGTAACTACTTAGATTCTTTTGAATCTCACCCTTTTTCAACAAATGATATATAGCAAAGGCGTCCAGCTCTAAGGACAAGGAAGGTAATTCGAATGGGTTTTCATCAAATGTGCTAGTATCCAAACACGATAATTGAACTAGAATAGGGAAACCAAACACTAAAAGCCCATAAGTTAACCACTACTACACGGGCTATTGCCATAGAACACTCTACATTTTTAATGAATGATTTTGAAATCGATGAGGGATAATGACTTTGCAAAACGGTTTTAGACACACATAATTATCTTAAAATTTTTTTGAAAAGCCCACTCAATCACAGGATCAAACCCTACATTGAAATCAAGATTTTAATAACTCACTATTTGATAATATCTCAAGTTTGTAAGCATTACATGATAAAAACCCATCTTAACGTCTTATAAAATATGGTGTTACACTTATTGGTATTAGAGCAGTTGATCTTGGCAAGAGCTAACATACTTTGTCTTTGTAGGTGTACCGACATATTGACAAGAAGTTATGAACGATAGGAGAAGATAGAGAAGGAGGTCACCCTTTTGGTTAACTAGCCCCCAATGGTGGAGAACATACCAGAGGGTAAGTATAGGTTGGTGTATTTTATGAAGAGCGGACTTAGGATGGTGCGTACCCCTAGGATGAGAGTTAAGATCTCGTTGATGGTTAAGTTAAAGTCTAGTCCTAGTGCAAATTCTTCCACTAGACAAGTTGGTGACTTGGAGGGGGATGAAATCCTATGGGATACAAACTTTGTTGCTGAGTCCAGGGCTCTAGTGGTTGGATTAGCATTTGACCTACACCCAGAACACAAATTGTGGGAGCATCTTAAGAGGTTATATTTGAGGTCTTTTGATGATCTTATTTCTGCCATGGCACGATATACAACGTTCTTGGCCTCGGTAAAGAAGTTGTATAAGAAAAGGGTTGAGGATGGGCTAGGGATGACTGATGATGTTTTGATCTAAACCACACAAGCCTATCTCCCCAACATTACTTCTTAGGTCAAGAAGAAGAATGAGATCATAGTATAAGCTCCTTTTGAGTTCTTGCCTTTTATTAATCACATCTATTTATATGTGATGTATAATATAGACTGATAATAGTAGTGTTATCTTGACTGGATGCAGTGGCATAGTAAAGGCTACTTTTGTATGTAAATAGCAAGCCGCTTTAGCCACTTTTATTGTAAATATGACTCTTCGATATTAATATATGTATATCCTATTGCGTAATGGTATTTAAGTTTAAGGAATACATATATAAATGTTAATTGTCATATTAATGGTACAATCCTTCCTTTGTAATAGTGAAAAGAAACCTTGGTTCAATTGAGAAAAAGACCAGTAGTGCCGAAAATTGGGGAAGTGGGAAACCAAAACCCACTCGATCCTATGAAATAGATACTTGGCTTGCTGACAGAACAATAGGACATGATACAAGAATTGAGAGAAGAGCTCTAGGAAGTGAAAACCAAGCAAAATGAGGATAGGAACCATTTGATAGATAATGAAACAAATCAGGAGGAAACGGAGAACGAGGAATAGCAGTCTTAGTTTGATGAATAGTAGCAACACACAATACAAAATCAAGAATCTCATGGGGGAGCAGCCTGTAATGAAAGAGAGTTATAGTACTGGGTCTCAAAGTTCTATAAGCATTAACCACCGGCGTTCAAAGGGAGATTTGACCCTCAAGTAGCTAAGGATAGGATGATAAGGCTAGAAAAAATTTTTAAGGTATTAGAGTGTCCTTATGAGGTAAAGGCGTGACTGGATGTATATAAGCTAGAGGGTGATGTAAACCGATGGTGGAGAAACATAGCCATGTCGTTGCAAACCCAGAATATTCCCTTAACTTGGGAGATGTTCCAAGAGTAGTTCAATGAAAAATATTTCTCTAGATCTGTTAGAATTGAAAAAGAAGCAGAGTTCTTATATCCAACAAGGCAGTGAAGAGACTTTCAATGAATACCTCTCCCAATTCATCCACCTAGCCTGTTACTCCTCTTACCTGTGATACAAGGATGATGAGTAGTGGAGCTCTGACCTACTGATGAGGGGGTTGAAGGATGAGTTGAAAGATCGATTAGCCTCCTGACAGTTACAGAGTTCAAAAACCAATTGAAGAATGCCAGATCATGGAGAACAACTTGTGGGACTGATATCCGGCTAAGAGTACCAGCAACCATAGTGGACCTAGTCAGGGAAGCTTTCCCCAGAAACAGAAGGGTCAGGGATTTTCATCAAGGGGAAACGACAAGGGACCCTACCAACCTGAGAACCGTGGAAACCAGGGACCCTTTATACCTCTAACATGTTCTCGATGTGGTAAGGTGCATCCTGGTAGGACATGTGATAGATAGATAATCTATTATACTTGTCATCAACCGGGTCATTTTGCTAGTGGATGTAAGAAGCAGGCAAGAGAGTCCAAGCCTAAGACTTAAGGGAGAGTATTTGCAATGACCCATGAAGAGGCCTGTAACCCCCTCCATAAATATTATTCAAAATATAAAATCAAAATGAATTAGAGACCGTCAGATAAACAAAACTCATTTAAAATCCCATCTTCCCGATAAGGTTTTCACAAATCCCTTTCAAAATCCAATTCACCTGGTCTCATATTCACAATTTGAATACAATTACTTGTGGAAATAAATCACATTTATATATATATAAGAGTGCACAATATAATTCCCAACAAACCCCGGGTTCATACCTTTACTATAGAGTTTATAAAGCACATTTGCCCTTTACAATTTCTCAAACGGGGACTACACAAAGTCATTTCCAAATACATATCCAAATACACATTCCAACCTATCTAAACATATATACATCCAAACATGTACAGTTATCCCAACTACAATGATAACCAACTACTAAAATTACAACCCGAGGAAGTCTCGCCGCCCTTAGTTGCTTGCTCTATCCTCAATCCACCTACCCTGTCTAAAATGTTGGTAGGGGAGGGTGAGATTTGAGAGAATCTCAGTAGGAAAATAGTACCAATATGCATGCAAGATAAATATTTAATGCATGACATGCTTGCATTACATAACTTATGCTCACACAATGACAAATCTGCAACCTCAACGTTTTGAACAACACACTTATGGCCGTAGAATAAATTGAAACAGAGCTTCAATCATTCATATATATTTCACATAATCAAGTAAAGCAATAACATGCATCACTACACCAAAACAAATATCAAATACATGCAGGAGAGGTAAGTTCCCTACACTTGTTCTTTCCATATATGCTCCAGCACAACTTACTCATGATCAGAGTGAATATCAAACCCTATAATCAAATCAAGGACATAGGGTTAATTTCTATTCCAAATCCTTACTTTCATAACACTTAAAGTTGGTTATCATCCACGACCTTTAGGTGGCTACTCAAAGCCTAAACACATGCCTAAAGGGTTGGGAAATACTATACCAAAAACCACCTTTTAAAAGTGCAGAATACTTATTTTTTGGGGTTGGCCGTGGCCCACATATCCATAGGCCATGGCCTACAAATCTACTGGCCAGGTTAGAAACATTTGGGCCACGGTCCATAACCTCTGGTCGCAACCAAGAAAATCCTGTTTCTTGGCTGAACTTCCAAAAATCAAAACTAATTCTAGAAAAATCGGAATGAGATGATTCCAAATCCAAATAAAAGGTATTTAAGTCCTCTTCATAGGAAAAAATATGAATCAAGGCTGTCCATAACCACAAAAATATAGAATTACACAAAATCCAACACTACTCCAAAACAGATTCCAGTTTTAACATTAAACTTTGGACAACAATAACTCCCAACTCACAAGACGAAATAACATGAATTTTATGTCCATTTTGAAGCTTGGAACGTGAAATTTAAGACTAGAAAGTTTCAGAATTTTTAGACATCATTTGGTTATTCAAAACGTCCACACAAACAAACTGCCCATTACAAATTTCACACTAGACAGATTTTTAGATTTTAACAATTGCTTCCAATGGTTCCTATTTTCACATCAAACACCATTCCCACACAAAATTTCACAAGGAATCCATTGAAAACACCAAATCAACCAAAATCACATCACATTTACATGTTACAAAATGGACCTAACATGTCAACACAATTTCACAACATAAATCTCAACATTACAATTCTTTCCATTTCACATTCCAAGTCAATTCCAATGATATCAAAACACAATATGACACCACTTTAACCATAATACACCATTTAATTCATCCAATAAAAAATCACATGAAAATCAGGGAAAAATTAAAAATTCTGAAAGCTTAACCAATGACCATAAAACTTAGGTCAAAATGCATCAAATACTCACCTCTTCCTCTTTCCCAAGCTAAGTCCTTGATTCATCAACCTTCTAAATTGTTCAAGCTCTCAAACACCTTCTTTCACAAATCTAAAACAATAGAGATAAAGCTCTCATCACTATAAACAACATTATAGAAGGGTCTTTGAGCATTAGAGGCCAAATATATCACTAACCTTAGGCTTTCTTCTTTCTCTTTCCTCCTTAAGCTCACAAAAATGGAAGAATAAAGAGAGAGAGATGAGATAATGAAGAAGCATCAGATTTTTGGGCAAAAAACCCCCTTTGGCTGACCTTAATAGGAAGAGAGGAGAGAGGGAAGAGTTGAAATATTGACTAGAATCCAAGAGCTCACATTGTGCCAAGTGTCATAATCTTGTTTCATCTCTATGAGCTCACATAATCAAATACACATAGGATTCCACCCTTTTAATCACATAATAATCAATCATAACCATTGATCTTTGAGTTACCAATAAGCTTTCTCTTTGGCAACTGATCAATTGGTCGATGACTTTCCTGTTTTGCTCGTGATTATGGCAACTCTTACTGAATCACCACTAAACATATCATACCATTCCATTTCACTAATCTTGCGCCTTCCCTTTCTCCTTATATGCATTTTACGCTTCGACACACAATTAAGCTTAACTGCAAGGTTTAGGCACTGATTGTAACACATTCAAATCACAATTTATATTGTATTCTCCAAAATTCACCATTTTACTTTCTTTAATACCCCAAAGATATAAGAATCATTAGGGAATGTGCATAAATTATTGTATGATCTGATTGTATATACATTGATGGGTACAGAGCTGTTACTATGGATGCTTGTTTGAATTGTATTGTAAATGTAGTTGAGTGGGATTTTATGATAGGCTTGATAAGTCTACCATCCCACAAACTAGAAGTCATCCTAGGCATTGACTGGCTAACTGCGAACAATGTTTTACTGGCCTGCAGTAACAAGAAAATTGAAAACCTTAAACCACTTAAGGGCAATGATGCTGGTACTAACATGAACTTCCTCTCTATAGCTAAATCTAATAAATGTTTGAGAAAGGGATGTCAGTGGTATTTGGTATTCTTCTAGGTTTAGGTAGAATTGGATGTGACAATTGAGAATATACCAGTGATAAAGGAATTCCCTGAGGTACTTCCAGAAGATAACAGTGGATTACCTCCAGAAAGGGAAGTTGAGTTCGCCAATAAAATTATGCCAGGTGCCGTATAAACTTGAAGAACTTTTTGAGAAAGCGTTCATAAGGCTTAGTGTTTCACCCGTGGGGAGCGCCGGTATTTTTTGTTAAGAATAAGGATGGGAGCCTTCAGTTATGTATTAATTATAGAGAATTGAATAAGGTGACTATCAAGAATAAGTATCCACTCCCCAGATTGATGACCTTGTTAACTAATTATCTGGTTCTAGTGTCTTTTCAAAGATTGGTATAAGATCAGGCTATCATAAGCTACGAGTAAGAGTTGAGGATGTATCGAAGACCAATTTTAGAACCAGGTATGGGCATTATGGATTCTTGGTGATGCCTTTTGGACTTACCAATGTACTTGCATTATTTATGGACTACATGAACCAGATTTTTTGCCAATATGTAGATTAGTTTATAGTAGTCTTCATCGACGACATTCTAATATACTCTAAAAGTAAAGAAGGGTATGATAAACATCTGAGAATTGTATTGAACATTATAAAAGAGAAGTAACTCTACGCCAAGCTAAGAAAGTGTAAGTTTTGGCTTACAGAAGTCATATTCCTAGGCCATGTTATCTCACAGGAAGGGGTCTCTATAGATCTCAGTAAAGTAGAAGTAGTATTGAACTGAAAGAGGCTAAAAACTGTAACAGAAATAGGCAATTTTCTGGGTCTTGCTAGTTGCTATAGGATATTTATCCAGAATTTCTCTTGTATCTCCATGCCATTGACAAAGCTCACAACAAAGAATCATTCTTATGTGTGGATGACAGATATGAGAGAAGCTTTCTAGAGTTGAAGGAGAGGTTGACATCCACACTAGTATTAATTATCCTAGATCCCAGTGAGATCTATGTGGTTTATAGTAATGCTAGTAAGCAGGGATTGGGATGTGTCCTTATGTAGCAGGGTAGAGTAGTGGCATATGCCTCTTGACAGCTGAAGCCTCATGTGATGAACATCCTACTCATGATTTGGAGCTTACAACAGTCGTGTTTGCATTGAAAATATGGTGACACTACCTGTATGGTATTAATATAGAGTTGTACTATGACCACAAGAGCTTCAAGTTCTTACAAGATTAGAAAGAGTTGAATATGAGATAGTATCGCTGGATAGGGCTGCTAAAGTATTATAATCTGGAGATTAAATAACATCTAGGGAAAGCAAATGTCATCGCCGATGTCTTGAGTAGAAAGGCAGTGTAAGTGGCAGTCATGATGATACAAGAATAGAAGTTGATGAAGACTTTTGAGATTTTAATTTGTCCACTCAAACGTTGTTTAATTAGAATGTATCAAATCATATATTTCTTGCTGACTTAAGTGTTAGCCATTAAGAGAATAGTCTAAGAGTTGAAATTGAAGAAGCTCAGATCCAAGATGGACGAGCAAGGTCTATATGAGAGATGATCATATGAGGTGAAAATCAAGATTATGATCTTTCACCAAGCGGATTAGTTAGATGCAAAAAGCAAATATATGTTCCGCTAAAGGTTGATCTGAGTCAAAGAATCCTGGATGAGGCACATAAGAGTCATTACACGCTTAACCCAAGAATGATTAAGATGTACCACAATCAGAAGTCCATGTATTGGTATCTAGGACTAAAAAGTGACGTGACCAAGTATGTGGTGGCCCAATGTCTCACTTATCAAAAGGTGAAGATTGAACATCAACAACCACTAGGACTTATAAAGAGTCCAAAAATTCTATAGTGGAAGTTGGAAAGTGTCACCATGGATCTAGTGGTGGGTGTACCTAGAATCAGAAACTATGATGTGATTTGGGTAATTGTCAACCATTTCACCAAGTCGGCATATTTCATACCCATTAATGCTAGTTACTCCCCAACAAGGTTAGCATAAATATACATATGGGAGATAGTCAGACTCCATGGCACGTGATGAGTATTACCTCAAACAGAGATTCCCATATTACATCAAAATTCTGGAAAGCTCTACACGAAGCTTTGGGTATAAAGTTGAAATTTAGTACGACCTACCATCCACTAACAGATAGATAGTTAAAGAGAACTATACAGACGTTGGAAGACATGTTGAGAGCGTGTGTTTTGGATTTCAAGGGGAACTGGGATCAATTCCTTCCACTTACTAAGTTTGTAACATCCCAAATTTTATTCACCAAAATTCCTTACACTCTGTGGCATTTAATGGACTTGAATGGTGAATTAAGAGCACATAAAATGAAAAAAACAAGGCAATTAGTGGTCACACACAGTATGATTATTTTGGCACACAAATTGTAAAATGTAGATTTGCTGCCAGTGTATTTTTCTTGCATGGTAGTCTGGTTGTGTGATCATTTTGGATAATTAAATTATGTCCAATAAATGTGAAATTTTCTAGAATAAAAGTAGACTTATTAAGCTTTAATTTGATAGGTCACATAAGTCATTTGGAGCTGTACACAAAGAGTTATGAATTTTTGAAGTTGGTATTTAATATGGACAGAATCTTGGACCAGTGTGGCTTTGGTCATGATTCTGAAATTCTATGCCTATAATTGGCCATGAGTAATATTTTATCTTTGAAATAGACTCAAAGTGCTTTAAGTAGGAATTTGAACCGCCCCAGTTGGAGTTCTATAGAATTAGTTATGAATTTTCAAAGTTTAGTCAAAATGCTTACAACTTTTGGCTACCATGTGAATTTAAGAAAAAAAAGGGCCAAATGTAATTTGTATGAACTCCAAGTGTTAAGTTGAGCACTTGGGGCTAGTATATTCATACTAGAAGTTCATTGGTCATGGCTCTAATAATGTTATTATTTATCTAGGGCCATGAGGTGGTAAAGAATAAGCAACTTCAATGGTTGGAAGAAAAGGAACAAGAGGAGGACTTAAAGATACAAGGTAGTGAACTTACTTGCATGTATTTGATGTGTATTGAATTGTAGTATTGCTTTGCTTGATTATGTGAAGAGTGTATGAATGAATGAAGCTCTATTTCTGTTTATACTGTGTCCATAGATATGTTGCATGAAACATTGAGCACGCAAAAATGTCATTATTTGAAAATGAGCCTATGTAAGACAAGCATATCATGCACTAGCATTCATCTTGCATGCATTGTTAGTATTGTTTGCTACTGAGATTCTCCCGAATCTCACCCTCCCCAACCAACCATTTAGACAGGTGAGAACAGGAGGTGTGGTGAAAATAAAGAAAACTGCACGAGAGGAATGTAGTAGTGGAACGAAGACGGGAAGATATCTGTGTTTCATTGTAACTAGTTTAGACACCCTAGTAGCCTTGTACGGCTACATTATTTGTAATTATTATGTACAATCCTTTGGAAATTCCTATAATCAAGAATTTATTATAATTATATTTATGCTATTCCTATGTGCCCACTGAACTACATGCAAAAACTTTGAAAAGGGTCAAAATAACATAAGGGTTTGACAGAGTTTGCCTACAACAACGGCTATCATGTGGGCATTCAGATGGCTTCGTATGAAGTATTGAACAGAAGGAAGTGTCAATTACCTCTCTGCTAGATGGAATTGAATGAATGAAGACTATATGGTCTTGATCTGGTGGGCCAGACCACAAACAAATCAAGATGATCAAAAATAGGCTCCTGGTAGAGTCAAGTGGATTGAAAAGCTACACCAATAAAAAGAGAAGACCTCTAGAATTTGAAGTTGAGGATCATGTGTTTATAAAGGTATCTCTAGTTACTGGAATTGGTAAAGCAATAAAGAGAAAGAAGTTGAGCCCATGTTATATTGGTTTTTTTTGAAATGTTGGCAAGGATTAGACAAGTGCCATACAGAATAGCCCTCCCCCTGGACTTGAGCAGACTTCATGATGTATTTCATGTCTCATAGCTGAAGAAGTACTAACGGGTACCCAAACATGTAATTGAGTATGAAGTTGCTAAGGTACATGAGAATTATACCTATGAGGTAGAGCCAAAATAGAGCATCGATCAATAAGAGAAATAGCTTATACATTGAAGCATACCATTATTGAAAGTGGTCTGGAAGGGACTGACCCCAAGGGAGGCAACATGGGAAACTGAAGGTGTGTGACAAATTTCAGAGATGAAATTTATTGTATCGGGGGAGAATTGTAATATCCAAAATTTATACAAGGAATAAATGTCCTAGAAGCAAGTGTAATTATTGTTAGAAATTGCTTTGGAAATTTTGTAACAAAATTGTTCGATGCATTAAGGAAATTATGTAATTCTTTTAAGATGTGTCAAGCATGATATGAACTAATTATGAGGCTCAAAATTAAATTAATTTTCCCTTAATTAATTTAAGAATTCGGCCAAAGAAGAAGAAAAATGGAAGACAAGGAAATTCAACGAAGTAACCAATGGATAATAAGCTTCTTTGTGTACAAGAAGCTATGGACCCTTGGATAAACCATTCTCTCTCTCTCTCTCTCTCTCTCTCTCTCTCACAATTTTAGTTTTGGCTGCCCAAAAAGGAAGAGGAAATGACCAGGTTAGCTTAACCAAACTCCATTTGGTTAGAGTAACTAAGTAGGTGAAAGTAAGACACTTGTCAACTTAGGATATAATCAAAGGACTTAAGACAGTTCTTGAACATGGCACCTAGTGAAAGCAAGATTTCTTCTTGGACCTCTATTTCTTTATGGATTTTAGGTAGCCTATGGAGAGAGAGGATAAGGAATTTAAAACACCTTATCACACTCTTTTCTTCATCATTTGGACGACAAGCATGGAGGAGAAGAGAGAGAAAAGAGATCTTGAAGTTCAAAGAGCAAAGGTAACCTTCTCTCTTCATTTTCACCCTCCTACTCACCTTTCTAGCCAAAAGTGTCATCATAAATATTGTTCCTCTTGTTCTAAGATTCAATCTTATGGTTTTTGTTTCTTGAAAAGAGGTGTTTTGATCCACCTTGAAAGACCCAAGATTGTAGAATCAAAGAACAAAGCCGAGAGGAAGTAAGAGGTGAGCTTAAGCTTCATTTTGAGCTATGATTTGTGTCATTTGGTTGAATATTTTTGGAGCTTTAATTTTTGGTTAAGGAGAGTATTTGGGGTTTGATGTTTTTTTGTTGATGCTTATGGGGTTAGAAGAGGTTTTATGTTGTTGTATGATGATTTTGAGGTGAAATAGCAAGAACTTGATTTTTGAAAAAAAAATAAAGGGGTCTATTTGGTTTTGAATAAAATTGGAAAAAGGTGTTGGTTTTTGATGTTTTAAATGAATTCTACATGAAAATTATGTGGAATAGCATATGGTTGTGCTTTTTAGGTGATTGTGTTGAAAATGCCAAATTTTGGATATTAGGGTTTAGTGGTGCCAAAATTCATTTTCTGGAGGCATTAATGTTTGTCGTGGTTTTGAGTGGCCAAACCTAGTCTAAATGCTATGAAACTGAATGAAAGTAGATATATTGAACTTCATTTTGATAGGTAGAATGTAATTTTTGGTCTAGTGGATTTAAAGTTGTTATTTCTCAAAGTGTGGCCTAATTTTTGGAACTAACTTTGGAACAGTTAAGGTTTGATGAATTTTTGGAAATTTTGTGGTTGTATTTTCTAGAAAATGATATTTGTATTTGAAATTAAACTTAAAGAGGTTTACTAGGTACTTGGAATCAATCAATTTGGAGTTTTTTAGAATTAATTATGATTTTTTGAAAATTGGGCATTGAATCTAGAAGTTGTTATGTGGTAGACTGATTATAACTTGTTTATGTCTAGCCAAATGAAATCCAGTGGCCACAAAACTTTCAAGAGTAAAGTGAACATAATAAGATTTAAATTGATATATAATGTGTCATTTGGACAAGTACATTAGCAGATACAAATTTTTAAAATTTGGTAATGATTTAGGAAGCTGTCCTATGACAGAAGTGAGTAATTGTGAAATATGGGTTTTTGTGTGTGTAAGCTGAAGGAGTAATCTTTTTTACTTTAAAGTGGACTTAATAAGGGCCACATCAGGCTTTGAACCACCCTAATTGGAGATTAATACTTGGGCCTAGTGTAACCGCATTAAATACTTGATTGGGCCTACGCACTAACCCAAATGATAACCAACTAAGTGTTATGAGTTATCAAGAATTGGAACAAGTATTAACTCACCGTCCGTAAATTCTAACTAATAGGATTTGACATCTGCCCGGGACGCCCAAGAGGCAAGGCAGAAGAGCCTAATTTGGAAAGACTGCTAGATAGTGTCCTATCCCTTATATCATATGTGCTGCTCTGTATGTATTCTTTTTCATCTGTGTATGTGTGGGGCAATTAGTCCTTAAGTTGTAAGACTCATAAGTGTAATTCAGATGCGTCTTGAGCCTGGTAGGCTTAAGGTAGAAAGCTTGTGACTGCACCTTGTATGGGTAGAGGCTCTGGGCTGCCAAATGAGATTGCTAAGCGCTATGTGATGAACCTATGTTGTGTGAGTTCTCAAAATAAAACTAGGTTTGAAAATATAGCGTAGTAGCTCAACCTAGGTCGTTCTTGTGAGGAGATTAATTTTCAAGTTTCTAAATATTAAAATGATAAAAACCTTAAAGTTTTGAGAAATCATTTTGAGAAATTGAATTTTTAAACTAATAAGTAATCTAAGCTAAAACAATATTTTTGTATTTTTTGGTTTTCAAAACAAAGAAGTAAACGGAATTGACATTAACACTAACAACAAGATAAAATCAATTAACTAGTATAATGATAAAATGGGATTCCGTTAAGTTGAGGCTTTAGTTTTCCTCGTTTGCTAATAATATGAATTCCATAACATAAGTCAAGAGGATGGAACTAAGTTACCACTAGCTCCATACTTGCAATAATTATTCAGTTCATTCTACCGAAGCAATTAAATGAATATCACCAAATAATTCAAACTCAAGGAGATGAATAATTAACTTCTAATTCTAAATTGTAATTAATATTACAATAATTGAAAATATTCAGTTTAATCATTTAAATCCACTCAACCGAGTTGGAATAAACAATTCAACCTAGTCCTAATATGAATCATACAAAGCTTAATTAATCAACTCATAGCTCAACCACCAAGTTTATTCACTTGGCATAGAACAATCTAGATCACAATTATATACTTAACCAAGCTACATAATTATGAACCAGAAAGAGAGCTTAAAGGAATTCCATTGAAGTTTAGAAGATCAAACCATTACCCAACTCAAGGAAATCACCAACACTTAGCTATTCATGGAGGTGGAGGATGAAGCTTGATGAAGGAATAAGGACTTGGCCATGGAGATAAGATGCAGCTTGCTTTCCTTTTTTTTTTTTTCAATTCTACACACCACAACCACGCATCTTCCTTCCTTTCACATTCGGTGTTGGTTCTTTTTCTTCCTTTTCACACTCCAGCCGCCTCCTCTCATGCTCTTCTCCAAGTCCAGCGCCTCTTCCTCTTTTTCATTTTAGCCTCACGTCCTTCTATTTCATTGATTTGGTGCTCTCCCTTTCACACACAGCCACCTCCTTTTATTTATTCCATCATGTCCCCTCTAAGTCTTGTCTCTTCCCCCTTTTCACACTATCATAGCCGCAATACTCCCTTTTCAGTCCACTAGGTCATTTCAATTCGGTCAAGCTGCTCCTCTTTTCCCTATCAATTCGGTCCAGCTCTTTCCCTTTTCTTGCTTTCGGTCAGCTTGCTTCTCTTCAATTTCCTTAATTCGGTTTAGCTAGCCCCAAATCCATTATTTCAGTTCAGCTTCTCTTACAAGCAATTTAGCCACCTCTTGCCTTCTTTATCTTTGCAATTCAATTGTTTTTAGGTTAAAAGTGAGTTGTGCCTTGTTTGGATAAGAGATAAAAATCTGTTTTGGCACTAGACACAAAATTGCAACCAACTAATAAGGCCCTTACTCATTTAACCTCCTCTCAGAAAAAAAATGTGAAAATAAATTCTGCACTTGTGATGTTCCACTTTTCTCCTTCATTAAGCTCCAAAATAACATCTTTTACCTTGAACACTTAACAAAAATTGTGCCATATTCACAAAGGTAATATCTTTTGCTCACAATTAAAGAATAATGGGAATAACAAATATTGATTAAAAATATAACAATTAAACTAATATAATTCCCAAATTATCCTTTCACTAAAATCTCACTTTAACACTTGATTATGCCCAAAATATTTAATTAAGTCCCACAAAAGTCCAAGATTAATTAATAAAAATATATAAATATTGAGCTCTATCACTATGGTTATGTGATAAGGGACTGGTTTGGCCCTTTGTTGCTGCATAATTTGTAAGTGCTTTATGATGAATTGTTTTACATGCTTAGTATTCCGCATATCATATTTGCGATTGGTGTACTACTGAGATTCTTTTGAATTTCACTCTTTTAGAATAAATGATATACAACAAAGCCATCCAGCTCCAAGGGCAAGGAAGGTAATACAGACAGGGTGAAGAGAAGGCTAATTAAATAAGGATTATCTGGTTATCATTTGTTTTAGATGACTGTATAATATGTGAATATAATTAAGTAGAAGTAGCGATAGTAATACTAGTAACCGTGACATTAACCACATTAGTTGCAATCAATATGCTAGCTTTTTGTCATATATGCTAGTATCCAAACGCAATAATTGAACAAAAATTGGGCAACCAAACACTAAAAGCCTATAAGTTAACCACCACTACGCAAGCTATTGCTAGAGAACGCTCTGCATTTTTATTAAATGATTTTGAAATCGATGAGTGGTAATGACTATGCAAACCTGTTTGAGGAACACATAATTATCTTACAAAGTTTTCTAAAATCCCCCTTAATCATAGGATCGAACCCTATATCGAAGTCAAAATTTTAATAACTTGTTATATTATAATGTCTCAAGTTTGTAAGCATTATATGATAAAAACTCATTAGAATGTTTTATAAAATACAGTGTTATACTTGGCGCCATTTTGGTGATACCCGAGGCATGTGTGGTTCCATTTGAGTCCCACATGTATGAAGAAGCTTTTGAGTTGACACAATGAGAAGTGGGTCTCCGTGTGTATGGGCGGATGAAAGCTATTGGTGTTTATGTACACTAGGTGTGCAATAAGACACAGGCTCACATATGGCAGTGTTTAAGGTATGTGGCGCCATCTTATGCCAAATAGGCACATTTGTGGTGTATTCTGAAGACAGACATATGTGACTAATTAATTGGATAAAATATGCCAGTGTAAGTGCGCACATGGCATTTTCAGGGCAAGTGCATGTACCCTGCGTTTTTGAAGAGACACCAGCTTGGTATCAGATGTCTAGGACACTCAGGCATGTATGTGGCAAAATCATGAGACATAGGGGATATATGGCATCCTCCAGGTAGTTTCCAAGACATGTGGCAACAATTAGGGGAAGGAGTGACATGTGTTGCAAAATTGAGCGGCCCTGTATCAAGTAGTTTTATTAAAATAACTTTATTAAAGTAGCTTTATTAAAGTATTTTTTGAATTTCTCCTTTGATTAGCCAATCATATGCCAACATCTGTTGTTGGGCATATGATATAGGTGAAAAAGCCAGTGCAACTCACCGATCTCTGGTCCGGCTACATACCCGATTTTTCCTAAAACTGCACTGGAAACCAGATGAATTCATTAGACTTTATTTCCTCTGACCAATGAATTCGACCAACCATGAAAGAAAGGAAGGGAAGTTAGATTTTAAGTAATACACTGGATACCCTGTAGTGTTAAGAAAGAGCATCCAGTACATAGAATCATCGGTTATCTCGATAGTTTTCAAAATAGAGCACCGAGCACCCTAGCTTTTTGTGACATGTGCTATAATGTATAAAAAAATTTCAGACCTTTATCTCCCCCTCTAAAAGTCATGCATCCCCTCAAAATATCAAGGAAAAATAAAAAAAATTCAAGGACAAAGAAAGAGGAAAGAAGTGTTGTGTTCTTGAGCATTTTTGCCGATTTTGCCTCCGATTTCGCGTCTTCAACCAATTAACCCTTCTATAATCTTCTTCTACTCGACCAGAGATTTATTTTTGTGGTTTTAGATTTTAATTTGAGGATTTTGGTGCTGCCTACTTGGTGAAAGTACTGCCAAAATCAAGAATCGATCGTAGAATTGAGTAGAGGTAAGCGTAACCTCTGATTTGAGTATAATGTCTTGAGGTTCTATTAAGTTTCATGAGGTCTTATTATGCCCTATAGTTTCAGCTAAATAGGGGAAATTAGGGTCTTGATGTTCTTATGATCTTGAATATGATGTTAATTGAGGTTTGATGAAGATATTTGATAAGCTTTATGGTTAAAGTTGGCACAACAAGCTTGTGGTTTAGAGTAATTTTTGGCCAGACTTGGAACCATAGGTTGAAACTTGATTTTGGTTTTTTTGCGGTCTCCAATATGTTTAGAATGCCAAATTATGTGGAAATAGCTTGTGGTTATGATTTTTGGATAAATGCATACAAAACCCTAACTTTGGGATTGAAAGTTAATTGCTGCCATATTTCATTTTTTGGAAGACAGACTGCTTGTGTGGTGTTTTTGAATAGCTAAACCTTGTTCAATGATCATGATATTTTTAAGTTTTAAAGTAGACATCTTAAGCTTTAAATTGATATATAATAAGTGACATTTGGGTTTGTATATTATAAGTTATGATCTTCCAAAATTTAGGCATTAAATCTGGAATATATCCTGAGGCAGTGATGCTGTTTGAGGATTTCTGAACTTTTGGGCTTATAATTGGTAGTGAATGATATTTTTTAAATAAAGAAGACTTAAAGCAATTCTCATAGGATCTGGAACCACCTCATCTGGAATTTTCTAGATTAAGTTATGAATTTTCACATTTGAGTGAAAAATCTGGCAGATTAAGGTTGACCGAAAAATTTGTGGCATTTGAGGTAAATTGTGACACGTATGGGTACAAAGAGTAGAGATATGTTTTAGAACCCAATGTGAACACAATGGATACCCAAATCATAAGGGTCAAGAGACACATATTGTGCCTTAGATTAGACAGTCATTTGGCATAACACAAGAGTTTTAAAAGATTATGTAAGATAAACAAGTCATGAGTAATGACTTGCTTTCATGGCTCTAACAAAGTCATGTAGTTATGTATCTAGGGCTATGGAATGTTAGGAAAGAGGCAATGGAAGGTTTTCCCAAGCCACATCAATGGTTGGAAGAAAAGGAAATGAGAAGAGGACATAAATACGAAAGGGAAGTAAACTTACGTAACTTGTTTGTGCTTGATATGTATGCTTATGTATGAATGTGTAATTTCTTTGCTTGATTGTGTGAAACATATATGAATGATTGTAGCTCTATTTCTGTTAAATGCTATGGCCATGATTATGTTGTGTGAAACATCGAGCATACAAATATGTCATTATGTTAGCATGAGTTCATGTAAAGCAAGAATGTCATGCACTAAGCATTTATCTTGCATGCATAATTGGTAGTGTTTGCTACTGAGGTTCTCCTAAATCTGACCCTCCCTCTCCCAACCATATAGGTATTTGAGCACAAGAGGAGTTCATGATGATATGCTAGAGGAATTTATGAAGCAATAATTGAAGATTGATATGTGATAATCCGTGATTGTGTAAATTATCATGTAAAGTGAATAATTGTGCAAAGATGTTGAGAGAATGAATTTGCTAGATATGACGTTTGGGACATATATAAATATCAATAAGAATGTAAATAGTAAAAGTTATTACTTTCTCAAAGTTAAGTTGAGAAATTTGAAAGTACAATTTTACCAAATGAATAGTACCCCAAGAAAGTAATTGTATAAATTTTACCTAGGAGTTTTAATTATCATTTCTCCTAAGCCATAACAAGAACATTATCGCTTCAGTATGCGTACTAAAAGGGAAATGAAGGGTGTGACATTCCAACCTAAAAGCTACTTTATGAACCTATAGCTTAAAATGAAGCCACTTGTCTCAAGGAACTGCCAAAACACACCAAGTGTCCATAAAGGCCTTAAGAGGGTGCTAAGTGTATATATACACCAATAAATTTCATCTGACTACTAACACACAAGGCCACTTATCATTGTGCCAACTTAAAAGCTACTTTATTCATGCGGAACCTATATGGCGTCGTACATACACTCATGTGGCCCAACCAAATGGCGCCATATCTGTGTCCTGTGTATATCTGCACTGACACATTTTATTTGACTACTTGCACGCACTGTGCCCTTATATATTCTAGAGAATCATTCTCTACCTGGAAGGCTGAGTCACATAGTCCCAAGAAATCATTCTATCTCTCAAACATTCTTGAGACTCTTACTGAACTAGGCTTAGTAGTCTACTTGATTCAGATTGATTCTCAAACTTTTAGGCCAAAAATTTGGGATATTACATAGGGTTGAGGGTAACTTTGATTTTGTATGACTTGTCCTCAAGTGTTTTTGGAAATAGTGAAAAACTTCTTTGGTTTTGCGCACAAATAGGAAAAAAAATTTGACCAATTTTGAACAAAAAATTTGCTTTTCATGGAAGCTTGGATTTTAATTGAAAATATCGGCAAAGTTAGGATAATTTGAATTTAAAAAGGACTGAGTTTAATTAGAATTTGGTTCTATCTTATTGGAATGTTAGTAGATAGGCAAAGAATTTGGCTTGGACAATCGACTTTAGGATGTCAAGTACCTGTGAGAAACTTGAGCCTAAATATTCATTTTTTTCAAAAGGGAGTACACTTATTGTGATGTCATCTCTAAAACTTGTCTTGAATATCTTTTGAAGCTTGAAATCCTTTTGTATGCACAAAGATAATTTAGGCATTCAATTTATAGCTAGTTCGGCTAAATGTTCATCCTTATCACATGCAAATCCTTTGCTTTACTCCATTTGAGCCTCCATTTGTTTTTAGAAAGAAATTTGCATACAGTAAATAGCTATTTGTTTGAGAAATGCAATTTTTATATCTTTTCCTTCCCATTCATCTGTTACTTTAGTAAGTGCTAAGTGAAACAATTTTAGAACAAGAATGAAAGGATTAGAAAGTCACTGTTATGTGAGTTCGTATGGATAGTGAAAAAAGGAAGTAAAATAGAAAGAAAAGAAAGATAGAAAGAAAGGTGTACAAAAAATGATGAAAAAAAGAAGAGAGAAATATATGGACAAAAGAAAAAACTTAAAAAAGATGGAAGAAGGAAAGAAAAAGATTTTTAAGGTCAAATGAATAAAGGTTGTTTATATTGTAGGTGAGTTTGTTTTCTTTAAGTGGATATTCCTCCATTCTTCATGAATTTCATTAAGTTGTTTAACATTAATTAAAGTATTCCTCCATACCATTTGACACACTAAATATTGGAAAACATAAAGAAAAACTTGACGAACAGAAGTAACAAATCTGAACACGGACAGACACAAGAACAAAGCACAAAACTTGAAACAAAAATGGAAACGAAGAACAGATAGATATGACTTGAATTTAGATCCGAAGCTCTGATACCAAGATGGTGCGAACCTACAAGGGAAGATCCCACAAACCCACAACCAATTCTGAAATATACACACCCCAAGAAAGCTAAACACAGGTCGACGATCCACTTGAACCCTTGAACACAAAAGAGCAAGGACCCAAAGTGTTCAAAAAACGCCACAAGGTTGATCAAGCCTTGATAATTTTGTTAGTTCTAAAAAGAACC
Source organism: Inga laurina (assembly GCA_963855925.1). NCBI lineage: Eukaryota > Viridiplantae > Streptophyta > Magnoliopsida > Fabales > Fabaceae > Inga > Inga laurina. The sequence continues at coordinate 55,219,755 of OY979704.1, forward strand.
CTTAGAGAGAATCCACTCTCAAGAAACAAAGTGCAGAAGTGCAACTTTCATTTATGATTCAAATCTGAATTGTGTGTCTTACAAATGAAGAAGCACCAAGTATTTATAGGAAAATATGACCTAATTGCAATAAGTGCAATTTTGAAAATAACCAATACAAATTGTAAAACCATGTGCTAGGAAACCTAAAAGTCTAATACAATAAACACAAAAGTTTTATACAATCTAGAAGAAAGTTGAAAAATCAAATACAACATGCTAAAGAAAACAAAAGTCAAATCTGCCACCAACTCCTTGTGTATTTTCGCACACCTAACTTCAAGAAAATGTAGTCAGCAAATTAAGGCTCAAAATGTGCTTATTTAGGCCTAAATGAGCCTCCCATGTGTAGTATTAGGTCCAAGCTCTTTGTTTTGAAGTTTCCAAGCCCAAAACTTGATTAACAACTCCATATTTAACACAAATTAACTTAGTGACGTTTTCAGCATCTTTGTTTTGTAAATCAGATTTGTTGATCCAATTGCCATTTGATTTACAACAACTTCTTCAATCCACCCAATCAATGCTTCCTTGAATATTTTAGCTTGTGCTCTCATGATTTGTCCACCTGGAATTTAATGATGATAATTTGAAATGAAACAGATGTCACTTGAATTTGAAGGGACAACTTGTTGATTCTGGATCGCATCATTCCCTCTCTCCTCAAAAGGATTCATCCTCAAATCTTGAATTGAATTTGGAGAGTTAATTTGTTGATTCTGGGTCGGATCAGGGAGGACAGAAGGAACTTCAGTGTGCCATCACAATCCCCTATTTCTTCTTCTTTGTTGGGGTCGAGTTTCAAAGTAAGGAAGGGAGAGATGGCACCACCGTTGTTTCTATACTTTCTTTAGGAGCCAAGTTCTGTAGAGTTAGTAGGAAGGAAGATGGACTTCATCATAGTGGAGCTTTTGTTTCACCGATCGTCTTACTGAGGTTCTTTAAATTGAGATCTTGATAGGCAATTTCAAAGGGGCAGAAGCTGATTCATAGAGGATTATAGATCATCTTCCTCATGACAATAACAAAGCTAGAGAAAGGGAGAGTTTGATTCAGAGAAAGAGAGAGGGAGCATGGTGCTGTGACTAAATTTTTCATTCTCTTTTTTTACTGATTCAATTTTATTTCCCTCTTTCTTTGATTTCAGTTATGGTTCTGAAATTTGGTTTAATTGTTGTTGAGATAACTGGAATTAAAGGCATGTCTAGCTGATTATTCTTTGAGCCTAGAGTAGCTATGAACTAATTTAAGGATTAAAGCATGTTTGAACCTATTATTTGTGCTTAATGGTAGTTTTTTTACTTAATCTTGCATTGTGTTGTCTACTTAGTGCTTGATCACTATTAAGTATGAATTTGGGGAATTTAGATTAGCCTTGGAAGATGGATCTTAATTGAACCATATGATTAAATAATGTGGGATTATAATTTATTCTAATTTGCCAATAGGATAGGAATAACCTATTGGACCCCTATAATCTTATTAGAGTGAAGTTGATCATTTATTACCTCTTGAGTAAATTAGTTAGGAATAATAATTTTAACTTGAGAGGGGGTATAAGTGATTGGAAGATACTTAAATCTATTAATACTCTAGATTAACAAATTAACATTCAGGATAGTTATTATGGGTGATTACATGCTCTTAGACTTGAGAAAGGGATTAGCTACTCTAGGTTGTTCTTATCAATTGAAATTTTATAAACATTAGATTTATTGCTTTTTCTCTTGTTTAAATTGTTTTTCAATTTCCTTGTTTGATTTGCTCAACTTAAATGAAAGTAAGAATTTTGATGCCTAACCACTAGTTCACTTAAATCTCTATGGGATGACCTCAATTTGCTATTATACTATTTTTATGGCCCGTACACATGTAGTGCTTACTTAAAAAGTTACTAGCATCATTCATACAACTATATCCCTTGGCTTTAACTGTATAGGGATTTTGATCCTTGATAGAGCTCAATATTTATATATTTTTAATAATTTATCTTAAGCTTCTGTAGGACTTAATTGAATATTTTGGGCATAATTAAGTGTTAATATAAGATTTTATCGAAAGGGTAATATAGGAATTATAGTGGATAAATTGTTATATTTTTTATTAATATTTGTTATTCCCATTATTCCTTAATTGTGAGCAAAAAATATTAAGTTTGTGAATCTAATTTTGCAGGTGATGAAGTGGCACAACTTTTGTCAATTAATCAAGGTCAAATATATCATTTTAGAGCTTAATGAAAGCCAAAAGTGGAACTTCAAAAGTATAGAATTTATTTTCACATTTTTTCTAAGAGGAGATTAAATAAGTAAGGGCCTTGTTTGGTGGTTGTAGTTTTGTGCCTAACCGCAAAATAGATTTTTACCCCTCATCTAAACATGCCTTTGCTCACTTTTTAACCTAAAGACAATTGAAAAAGCAAGATGAAGTAGAGACCATTTAGGGGAGAATGAAAGTGGCGGCTGAACAAAAGAAAAAAAGAGGAATTGAAGAATAAAGAGAAAGCACCGAATAGGAAGGAAAAGAAAAAGATCACGGATTGAAGAGAAAGAAAGGGGAAAAGGAGGGACCATATGGAGAAGGGTAAAAGGGAATAATTGAAGAGGTAGAAGAGCAAAGTGACAGCTAGACTAAATGGAAAAAGGACCGAATTGTTATAAAAATATCGATTATAAGGAAGAGCAAGGGGTAAAGAAGAGAGAATTTCTAGAGAGAAAATAGAGAGAATTTCTTATTCACTTGTATGTACAAAATACTCAGTCTAAGGTCTGTATTTATAGGCAAACAAAATGTGTATAAACAATGGAAAATGCATATTGCTACAGTAACATACGTATTTTGCTATAGTACCGTATATGAATAGTATTTTCCGTATGAACAGTAACATTTGGTTTTAGAGATCACGTTGATTAAAGTAGCAAGTTGGTCTGGATATGAGTGAATGGATATCCATATTATTAATATTCATAACACGAATGGATTAATTGGGAAAAGGAGGAATACAAGAGAATTGGAGGTTAATCAAATGCAAGAAGAGCCAACCTTAAGAGAGTAATTGAAGAAAGGAAAAGAGGACATGTTCAGTGGAGCACATGAAAGGGAAAGCAAGCTGCTGAATTTCTTTCATCTTCCTTCATGCTTCATCTTCTTCCTCCATGAGTAGCTAAGTTCTGGAGATTTTCTTGAGGTGGGTAATGGTTTGAGCTTTTAAACTCCAATGGAATTCCTTTAAGCTCTGTTTCTAGTTCATGATTATATGGCTTGGTTAAGTGAATAAACTTAGTGGTTGAGTTAGATGCTAACTAATTAAGCTTTGTATGATTCATATTAGGAGTAGTTTGAGTTGTTTATTCAGACTTGGTTGAGTGGATTTTAAATGACTAAACTAAATGCTTTGAATTTTTTTAATGGTAATTACAATTTAGAATTAGAAGTTAATTATTCTTATTCTTAAGTCAGATTTATATGATGGTACTCATTTAATTGGTTTGATAGAAGGAATTAAATGAGTATTGTAAGTATATATCTAGTGATAGCTTAGGTCCATCCTTTTGACTCATATTATTGAATTCTTATCATTACCAACCTAGGAAGACTAAAATCTCATCTCAAAGGAATCCCGCTTCATCATTGTATTGGTTTCTTCAATTTTCCTTATTGTTAGTGTTAATTTCAATTCCTTTTGCTTCTTTATCTTGAAATTTGAAAAATACAAAAATATTGAATTAGTTTAGATTATTTCATTTGTTTTAGAAGCAATTTCTCAAAATGATTTCTCACAACTTTAAGGTATTTATCACTTAACTACTTAGAAACTGGAAAATTAATCTCCTCACAAGAACGGCCTAGGTTGAGCTACTACACTACATTTTCAAATCTAGTTTTTTTGAGAACTCACATGACATGGATTTATCAATCACTCACAGGTTAAATGTCACTTTTATTTCCCTATGATGTAATAGGCATCTAGAGGAGATGAAGTCTTTCATCTTTCATTAAGAAAATAAATAATTTAAGGGTATTCAGTTTACTAAAGTGGCATTCTCATTATAACATGTCAACATAAGCATTATTGACCAACAATATCTAAAATATAGAATAAGGATACAAAAACAAGGGAAAAACAAATATGCATGAAAAATATAAAAAAATAATAAAAAGAAAAACACTTTTATATCTTCTGTTAATAATGCTTGCATATGATATCTTTCCTTAGAAATGACTTCATTTATCTTTATCAATGCCATCCATCCTTCACATATTTCCCATAAATGGTTGTTCCATATTACTAATGTGAGGCTAATTTCTTTTGTCTCCTTTACTTTTTGGGATTATTCTTGATAGGAGTAAACTGGGATGGTAAGGGTTTAAAAACTTGTTTTTATCGAAGTTGCTTGTATAGAGGTGATATCATACTATGGTAGTGCTTTGTTTTGAAAATGACTGGATCCTACCTTGATGAGGCTAGTTAAAGAGTAATATGTTTAACTAGGATGCAATGTGATGATGATTACATAATCCATGTGAGAATTTGAGCCTAATAATATGATTGCATTTTCACTATGTACTCGGTATCCCTTACCCAATCTCAAACTTTGCATGTATGTTTTTTGAGGTCAAATTTTAGATACATTTGCTTGATATAGAGAGGACCAAGGCATTTATTTTTCACCCTTTATAGAAACAATGCCAACAACCCACCCTTACATGATAGCCATTTGAGCCTATATGCCATTCCTTTCCTATCCCTGACAACTATCAAGGCTTCCAGGTTAACCTTGTTATAAGATTACTCTTCTATGAATAGTTCAAAGTTTGAGAAGTAAATGAAAGAAAAATAAGGATAAAAAGGAATATTTGAAAGAAAAGGCAAAAAGAAGTTGGAATAAAAAGGAAAAAAAGCTGAATATGTTGAAAACTTGAAAGGATGGTTTAGGTAAAAGTTATAGCAATAAATAAATAAATAAAGACAAAATAGAAAAAAAAAAGATGGGCAAATACCAAAGAAACATGGAACAAGTTTCCTTCAATTCTTCTTTTTTTATAAGGCCATTAGAGTGTACACGTGCTTGACTCTATATTGGGTTCTTACTACTCTTAGTTATCATGTGTATCTACTTTGGTATCCTTTATCTTCTCCCTACCTCTTATTTAAGGTACTTTCTGTTTCTAAGAGCACTCAATCTTCTTGGTTAGGGGAACATTGCAACAATTTTTAAGGTTGTTAGGGTAATCTTTTTAAAGGGTTGCTCTCTTTTGAATGTTTCAAAGTTTGAAAAGTTTGTAAAAAAAAAAAAAGAAAGAAAAACAAAGAAATAGTTGGAAAAAACAAGAAAAAAGAGAAAAAAAGAAGCTTGCTACGTTGAAAACCAGAAAGGGTTGCTTAGGCAAATGTCAAAGAAAAAAGAAGAAGAAGAAGAAGAAAGTAAAAAAAAAGAAAGAAAAGAAAACACAGGAAAAGGAATCAAAAGAGAGATGGACAAATACATAAAAAAAATGGAACAACTTCGATTAGTTCTTCTTTTGTACAAGGCCTTTTGGAGTATACACTTTCTTCACACCATACTTAGTTCTTATTGCTTGAAGTTATCTTAAGTGTCCACTTTACGAATTGGATATCCTACATCTTCTCTTTACCCTTTGTTTGTATTCTATGCCCACATCACCTCCAAATAAAAAGTCATTGTGATCTATGTTAGCATATGACTCTTTTTAGTGATAGAGAACTTAGATTTGTGCCAAGCTTAAATAGGAATTGTATAATTTGGATATAGAAGTAAACACTGACCATCAAACATTGGGTAGTGAGAGTAAACAATATATGTGGTGAGAGAAATCATTGGTGCAATTCACTCTTATTAAACCTTTTACCTTGAAAATGGCTAACTTAAGGTGGGTGACATGATACAGAGAGGGATGCATTGATATATTTGTTGATCCTCGATTCTTGTGGCTTGGACAATGTCTTTTATGATTCAATTCTTGAGACTTTATGATTGGATGCTAACACATTACTAGGCTTTGATAAGTAAAATATTTACATATTTATTTTCCCTTATATGATGATTTTATGGACGATATTTACGTTTAATATAATAAATTTGGGTGTGATTGATAAATAAATATTGTTTTTGGAATAAACAGCATTTACAAAAAAATAATAAAAAAAACAAACAAAAAAATAAAAAAATAAAAGTACTGTAGCAGCCACCGGGCACTGTAGCAGTCAACGGCACTGTAGCAGCCGCCAGGGCACTGTAGCACCCGCCAGATCACTGTAGCAGTACTGTAGCACACATTTTTTTCCCCTATAAATAGAGATCAATGCCATGCTCAAAAGGGGAGGAGAGGAAGAGAAGCAGAGGTCCTTCTCCGACCAGGAGAGGTCCTTCTCTGACCGGGAGAGATCTTTCTCTAACATTTCTGAGTTCTTTATGTTGTTTTCTTAGATTTAATTTCATGCATTGCATGCCTCCATCTTGGAAGGCTTAGGATTTTATTACTTTTTGCATGCCTCCATCTTGGAAGGCTTAGGATTGTATTGCATTTTGATTGTATTGCATTTTGCATGCCGCCTACATGGAAGGTTTTACCTCCTAAATGGACGGCTTGATTTCTTCATCTTTCATTCATCTTTTGGTTGTATATTTATGTTTGAGAATTTAATATTCAAGTTTATGCAGTATTTCTGAGGCTTTCATTCTAGCTTTATATAATGTCAATTTATTTTGGTTTTGTTTTTAATTTCATCATGTGCTAAACTTTCATTTTCCTAGGGTGATGACGTAGCTTATTAATGACGGATTGAATCTTAACTTATTAAATCTAGTTTGAATTTCTCCTTCATGATTTAGTTTTAATTATTATTCTTAATGCTTTTGATTGACTGGCCATCTTTTGAATGATTTCAATATGCGTGTTGAGACCGGAAAGAGATACATGTGTGTAGACCCTATGATTAAAACCATGACTTGCATATGAAATAGGAATATATTCATATGAGTTGTGTAGTCTTACTGAGTTCCACAAATCTTAATGCATAATTAATTGCTTAAATTCATATAGGAATATATTGGATTAGCAATTGATTATAGAATTGCTTGACCTTGGAAGAGGCTAGTAATTAAATTAGGGAAACTTGACTATTAATCATGTGGAATAAATTGGGCTAGAATAGATAAGTGATTCAATCCGGAATTTGTTAAGTGAAATCTAATCCCTAGGGCTTTTTCTCATATTTGCTTTCATATCATCTGCATTCATATTTAATTGTTTTTCTTTTATTTTGTACTCTCAATCACCAACTAATCGATCGACTAAATAGAATTAAAATTACCTATTTTGGTACTTAGTGCTCAATCCTCGTGGGAACGATACTCTACTCACTTCTATATTACTTGATTACGACAGTGTATACTTGCACTATTTAATTGATCATCTGAACTCGTATCAGGCTTCTTGAGTTATGCTCATAGGTCTTTTCATAAATATTTAGATCTAAGGGATTCTTCCATTTCAATCCTTTTATGCTCCTAATGTGGCATGTGAGCCTTCCCAGTCTTATCACTTCACATATGTTACATTACCTTCCTTTTATTTTCCCTTCACTGAAGGGAACTAAGGTAGAATTTGGGGCTTCTCCACAATTTCATTGCCCTGCATCTATTTCTCAAGACAACACTGACATTGTTAAATGAAGCTTTTAACTTTTTTTATGCAAGCATTAAAAATTTAGAAAAAAAAATGTTAGTGCAAGCGTTTCACCCAACAGGGGGGTGAATTGGGTGATACCAGAAATTTGGTTATGTATGAGAAAATTGACAGAATATTTAAACCAGTTGAGAGTAAAGAACAATATCACCGAAATGTACACCGGGAGTTATACTGGTTCGGTCATAACCACTTTGACCTACGTCCAATCCTTAGAATGTCTCTGAGAATTTCACTATACTCTCCAAGATTCAGTGGCTTCTTGGCACCTCAATACATAGCAAGTTCCTTCACTTGGACACTTGCTCCCCCTTACACGTTGTAAAAAAATCCCCAACTCAAGGTTCCACAAACTTAGGTTATCTCAATAACAAATATTGAGTTTGTAATGAAAACCTCTCTCATAGAGCAAATATATAATCACTGAAGTACAATGAATGAGTATAAGAAAACAAAGCACTAAGAGTTTGTTGATCAGTGTATTCTCAGTTCTTGTGTCTTTTTTTCTTTTCTTTGAATGCCCCATATATATAGATGATTTGTAATGTCTATTGGAAGCAATTCAAACATGTTTGTTAGAGTCGCGCAGCAACGGTTGACTATTCTTCGAATTTTGAAAACTATCCGTTTGCGGTAGGTAGCGGTAGGTGAGATCTCGGACTTTTATTTGACTTTTCACTTTTGGCAAGATCTTCTATTGTTTCTCTGCAAACGTTCTTAGAATACTAATGCAATGAAGAGTTAATCATATAGAAATCAATTTAATAAACATTCAATGAAAAATATAATTTCAGGACTGCCTTAATAAAAGTTTTTGAATCCTTGGCCTTTCTTGCAGAACTTTCTGAATCATTTCATAATTAGGCCCATTTCATCATCGTCAAGTTCTTCGTCTTCATCTTGTTCTTCTTCTTTTGCTTTCAGTGCTAGACCTCTTTTCTTCTTGTCACCAATGTCATCTAGTTCTCGTTTGAACTTTAATTTGCTTTCATATTCAGAAAGGCTTCCGAATAGAGAAGCAACCGATCGCATTGATTCACCTTTTGCTTCCTCAATTGCAGTAACTTTGGCCTCCCAGTCTTTAGAAAGAATATTTAAAATCTATCTTACTTGGGTATGTTGATCATAGACTTTTCCAAGTGCTATAAGTTGATTAACAAGGTGATTATATCTAAGTTCAAATTCAGCTATGGACTCACCTGATTTCATTCAAAGTAAATCAAACTCAGTAACCAGAGTATTGATTCAGTTTTCTTTTATTCCCGAAGTTCCTTCATGAGCTATTTCCATGGCTTCCCACATTTCTTTAGCTGTTAGGCGTGTGCAGATTTTGAAACACTCATTTTGACTCAAGGCACTTAGAATCATTAGAATTTCTTTGTTGTTGAGTGTAATGAGTTTCTTGTCATTCTCATCATATTCTGCTGGTGTCTTGGGAACTCTTTGTGAATCTACAATCTTTTCAGGTTTATAGTTTCCACTCTCAAACACATCCCATAGCCCATATTCAGTAGCCATTACGAAGACTCTGAACTTCACTTTCCAGAATGAGAAGTGTTCGCCATTGAAACCCGGAGGTCTTGTGATAGAAGCTTCGTCAGGAAGAATGCCTTCACCCATGCTTGCCATTGGATCCTTCTTAGGCTATTAAAAATTAACAAGGAGACCTACACTCTGATACCAAATGTTAGTGCAAGCATTTCACCCAAGAGGGGGTGAAAGGTGAAATGGGTGATACCAGAAATTTCGTTGCGTATGAGAAAATTGACATAATATTTAAACCAGTTAAGAGTAAAGAAAAATATCACCAAAATGTACATCGAGAGTTATACTGGTTCGGTCCCAACCACTTTGACCTACGTGCAGTCCTCAGAGCGTCTCTATGAATTTCACTATACTCTCCAAGATTCAGTAGGTTCTTGGCACCTCAGTACATAGCTAGTTCCTTCACTTGGACACTCGCTCCCCCTTACATGTTGTAATCAAATCCCCAACTCAAGTTTCCACAACCTTAAGTTATCTCAATAACAAATATTGAGTTTGTAATGAAAAACTCTCTCATAGAGCAAATATATAATCACTGAAGTACAATGAATGAGTATAATAAAACAAAGCACTAAGAGTTTGTTGATCAGTGTATTCTCAGTTCTTGTGTCTTTTTTTCTTTTCTTTGAATGCTCCATATATATAGATGATTTGTAATGTCTGTTGGAAGCAATTCAAACATGTCTGTTAGAGTCGCGCAGCAACGGTTGACTATTCTTCAAATTTTGAAAACTATCTGTTGGCGGTAGGTAAGATCTCGGACTTTTATTTGACTTTTCACTTCGGGCAAGATCTTCCATTGTTTCTCTGCAAACATTCTTTGAATACTAATGCAATGAAGAGTTAATTATATAGAAATCAACTTAATAAACATTCGATGAAAAATATAATTTCAGGACTTCCTTACTCGAGTAATCATATTTGTTACTTAAGTAATCCCTCGAGTAAATCTCTAAAAAATTTGGTAGTGAGCAATTCAACATCTTACATGAGATATTACTCAGGTGAGACATTGAGTGAGATATATCACAAACCTTGGAAATACCTGATTACTCGAGTGGTAACTCGAGTGGCCTTGTCTTTACCTTCACTAGTTACTCAGGTGCTGACTGTGGTAATATGGTTACTCGAGTGGCCTTCAATTTTCTTCACATCTTACTCGAGTGGTCCCTCGAGTGGATATCAAATAACATGGCATATTACTCAATTACTCCCTTGAGTAATTGCATCAAATTCTTGGCCGAGAGTTTGCTTTCTGATTACTCGAGTGGCTACTTGAGTAATGCCTTAAATAACTATGCAGATTACTCGGGTGGTCCCTCAAGTAAAACCTTTTTCTCACCAGGTTACTCGGAGTGGCTACTCGAGTAAAGTGTTGCATTTCTTGGCTGAGAGCTACTGGAAGATTTTTGACGTTGTTACTCGAGTGGCTACTCGAGTGATGCCTTTGTAATTCATGTTACTCAAGTGGCTACTCGAGTAATGGTCTATATAACTTTGTAAATTACTCGAGTACTCCCTCGAGTAACTTTGTTCAAAATTTGGCAGTGCTCCACTGGATGAAATTTTGCTTTGTTACTCGAGTGGCTACTCGAGTAATTGCTTCCCTTACCCAAGTGGCTACTCGAGTAAGCCTTCATAGAATTGGTTCATCACTTCAGTGCTTACTCCAAGTGATGCTTTACTACTTTGTTCAAAATTCATTTGTTTGTTATCAGATCTTTCTATATCATTGGTCCAACTTTTGTTATCATCAAAACATATGGGATCTAACATTCTCCCCCTTTTTGATAATGACAAAACTTGGGTGATTTTGAATGAAGTTTTTTTTCTTTAAAATTGAGCTTTCAAACATATGCTTCTCAAATACTTTTCATATGAAATCTTTTGTTTAATGTAAACTTGAAACTCTTTTGAATTAGCTTGTTAAATATTTTTCATGGTTTTTGTTCTTATATTTACTTGTTTAACTTGAATACACAATTGAAACACATTAGTCCCAAAATGCAATATAATTTCACAATGAAGTTTAACTTTAATGGCATAGCAAATTGCATAAAGAAGAATTCAATACATAACTTAGAATTCAAAGCTTAAAAGCTTAAAAATGCCAAAAAGCCATAAAAACTTAAAAACACCCAAAAGCCCCAGACATCCAAATCCCAATCAACTCAGCCATTTATCACACAAAATCACTCAAGCTCTTCTCCCCCTTTTTGTCTTCATCATAAAGGTGGAATCAATCATGAGGAGGAGTAGGTGGCTTGGCTACTAAGATAGGAGTGACAGGAAACACCAATGATTCATATGAACCATTTGAACTGGAAGGATCCGAAGATGATGGTTCAGGATCAGGAAGGTTCACTGGCGGTGTCTGAAGATCCTCTGCAGGATTCACCGAAGATGAAGGATAAGGAACTAGAGAAGTAATTTCTACTTCCTCTGTAGCAACCGGTGAAGACTCAAGCACCTCCTCAGTGCGTGCGGTGAAGCAATGGGAGTAGATATAGACTCTGGCTGAAAAGGCTGAGGTGGATCATCAGTGATGATGTGGATAGGCTCGGATATGTCAGGGTCAGACATAAAGAACAACACATTACTAGGTGCACTCTCAGAGGGTCTATGCTCAGTGGGTATAGAGGGTCTTGGTTCAGGGACATGAATTGGCTCAAAAATACCAGAAGGACCAGGAGTAGAGGATCCAGATGCCATAGCATCAAGTCTAGCAACAATGGATCTCAGAAGCTCCCCCTGGGCATGTTGTTTAGCTAGCAACTCTTCGTGCCTCTTATCCATTTTCTCCAGAGTAGTCCCATCTTCTCATTCATATAAGTTACCAATTCCGTATGGGTATTTGCAATATCAATATGGAAACTCCTCAGGATGTTCTCCATAAATGTTTGCATTACGGCACCAAAGAAGGATGGAGAAGATGTGTTGGCTGGAGCTGAAGACTGTGTGTCATCCATTCAGCTTGTTGCTGTGTCAGTCTTCTTCTTTTTCTTAGGACTTGCTACTAGAGGTGTCTTCAAAGGAATCTCAATATTCAACTTTCCAATTTGATTCCTTCCCACTAGTGCTAACCTCTCAACTGGCTCCATACTCTCCAAATACCAAATCTTGTTCTTCTTGAGAAACAAGGAAATAAGTTAAGGATAAGGCATTAGAGTAGTTGGTTTTCCTTCATATCTATACCTCTTGATCTCATTGAAGATATACTCTCCCAAGTCTTTTTACTCTTTGAGGATTACTGAGGCGAATTTTCTGAAGTCCTTCTCAATGAAATGAGTGAAGTTGTTAGATTTGTTCACCATGGGTCTAGAGTAGATATACCATAGGACTCTATGGAAATCACTCATATCACTGGGATTGAAGTTGAGAGGTCCCACTATCTCACCAGGTCTAAGGATAGAAAATATCTAGTTTGAATTAAGGTTAGGGTAATCATCATCAGGAGGATTTTCTATTCCTAACCAGGTATTGATTTTGGAAGGTGAGAATAGAATTCTTTGACCTCTAACCTTAGAAGTCATCTCTTTTTCCATAGACTTCCTAACGGGATCATTAATCGGTTCAATGTTACAATAAAAATGTCTCACTATTTTGGTGTAAAAAGGAAGCTTGACAGATAACCAAAGCATATAGGAATCAAGGTAGGGACTTAGATCAAATTTCAATGCCTCTTGAAGCACCTTGTAGTCAATGTAGTGTATCTTGCACACATTTCTTCTTGCAAAATGAATCAGGTTTTTCTGTGATTCCTCAAGCTTTCTTACATTGAATCCCTTTGGAGGGAATGTAATTTCTTCATCCCTCTCTTCTGTTTGTTTTGAAGGTTGCCCTTTCTTTGTTTCCTTAGATTGGAAAGCTTCCTCAAGCATGCCTACCATGACTTTGGTAAGCTTCTCACTAACCTTAGGCTTTTTCATAGGCTTAGGATTAAAGGTAGGTGTGTCGGATGAATCAGAGGAAGGGGGTGAACTCTTCTTGGATTGAGCTCTTGTGGCAATGAGTTCCTTAATCAGAACCCCTTTCACTTTAGGTTTGGCTTGCGGCTTGGTCTTTGATTTTAGTGTGGGAGAAATTTTCCTCTTCTTGGTAGGAGGAGAGGAATGTGAATCAGAGGGTTGATATGGTTCAGAAGACTCAAAAGGAGTGCTAAGATTTGGAGATTTTGTCCTCACCATTATGATTTTAGAAAAAAAAATTTTCAGAAAAACAGAGACAAGTGTTGTAAGTAGGGCATATGATTTAGTACAATCTGAGAGGTTTTTTAAGATGTAAATCACTGGGTTTTTACGGTTATGGAAAGAGAAAGAGATTTTGAAAATTTTTTATGAGACCACTAGGAGAATCACTTGAGGAGATTTTGTGAGAAATGACCGAGTATCGAGTTGAAATAACCTAGAACCCGACATCACTCGAGGGCCTACTCGAGTGGTCATCAGCTCCACTTGGGTAGCTACTCGAGTGATCATACTAAAAAATTTTCAAATACAGCAAATTTGAGAGCGTACCTGGCATGAATAATATTATAATTATCCATGTATATTCCCTTGATCATTTGATGACTCTTTAGAACATATTTGAGCTTAAAATCAGTAGATTTGAAATCTGTACCCAGGTTCACTTGAGACCTTACTAGAGTAACGATGAAGTTCACTTAAGTCCTCCCTCGGGTAAGCTGTCTCTTTACCTTTTGACTGTTCATTTCCAACTGTTATGTTGTTTCATTTGAAATTAATGCTTCACTGGCATATTTCCAAGTTCATTACTCGAGTGGCTACTTGAGTAATGCATCCATTACTTCAAGTTGTCACTCCAGTAATGCTCATTACTTGTAGTTGTCACTCCGATAATGCTCATTACTTGAAGTTGGCACTCAAGTAATGTTGTCCTCTGTTAACCTCTGCTATTCATACTCTAAAATAGATTATTATGATCCTACAAAATAAATTGCTAGAAACTCTGATGCTTAAGTTAGTAATCATCGAAACATCAATTAATAACATCATCTAACATTTTGTAAACACTAAATAACTTACAATTCATTGGGATTTACCATTCCCAATTTTCGTCTAATATATAAAAATTGATCTTTAGCAAGAGGTTTTGTGAAGATATCAGCTAGTTGAAGATGAGTTGGAATGAATATCACTTTGACATCTTTCTTTTGAACATGATCTCTGATGAAGTGATGTCTAACATCAATATGCTTGGTTTCAGAATGTTGAACAGGATTCTTTACCAAGCTTATCGTGCTAGTATTGGCATAGTAAATTGGTATCTCTTTGAAATAAATACCAAGACCCTGAAGTTGTTGCTTTAGCCATATTACTTGTGCACAACAGCTTGATACTGCAACTTACTCAGCTTCCGTTGATGAAAGAGACATTGTAGTTTGTTTCTTGCTAAACCATGTTACAAGTGAGCCTCCAAGAAAGTGGCCTTGTCCACTCATACTCTTTCTGTCAATCTTGTATCCTCCATGATCAGAGGCTGAGTATGCAACTAGAAATTCACTTCTTCCTTTGGGATACCAGAGACCCAATTCTTGCGTGTTAGCAAGATATCAGAAGATTCGTTTGACGGTTTCAACATGTGACTCTTTCGGTGCTGATTGATATCTTGCACACATACCCACACTGAATTGAATGTTAGGTCTACTTGCAGTGAGATAGAGTAATGATCCAATCATTCCTCTATATTTTGTGATGTTGTAATCTCTTCCCTTGACATCCGTATCAAGCAATGTGGTTGAGCTCATGGGTGTGTCCGTTCCATTTGCTTCATCTAATCCATACTTCTTCAATAACTCTTTCAAATATTTCATTTGAGATATGAAAATCCCATTCTTTCTTTGTTTGATTTGCAAACCGAGAAAGAAATTTAATTCTCCCACCATTGACATCTCAAACTCCTCTTGAATTATCTCAAAAAATTCTTTACACTTAGTTTCGTTAGTAGCACCAAAAACTATATCATCAACATATATTTGCACAATTAATATATCATCACGTTTTCATTTTAAAAAGTATTGTATCAACTTTTACTCGTACAAAACCTTGATCAATAAGAAATTCACTGAGCCTTTTGTAACATGCTCTAGGAGCTTGTTTTAAACCGTACAAAGCCTTTTTGTGTTTGAAAATGTGGTCAGGTTTGGTTACATTTTCGAAACCTGGAGGTTGATCTACATATACCTCTTCCATGATGTAGCCATTTAAAAATGCACTCTTTGTATCCATTTGATAGACTTTGAATCCTTTGATGCATGCAAAGGCTAAGAGTACTCGTATAGCTTATAATCTAGCTATTGGAGCATACGTTTCCTCATAATCAATTCCTTCTTCCTGATTATAGCCTTTAGCCACCAATCTTGCCTTATTTCTGACAATAATTGCAGATTCATCAAGTTTGTTCTTGAATACCCATTTAGTGCCTATGATCAGATGATCCTTAGGTCGAGGTACCAAATCCCAAACTTGATTTCTTTCAAATTGCTTTAGTTCTTCTTGCATTGCTATAACCTAATCATTGTCTGATAGGGCTTCGTCAATGTTAGAAGGTTCAATCTCAGAAATGAATGGAGAAAAACTAACTTCATTAAAAATTCTCTTTGACTCCTTCATTCACATCTCCTATGACTTGATCTAGGGGATGACTCCTATTGTATCTCCAGGCTTTAAGTTGTTCTAGAGACTGATCTTCTCCCTTAGTTTGATCAACTTCTAGAATAAGAGATTTAGAAATAGATTGACCATTTTCTTGATTTAAAATGACTTTATGCTCATCATCAATGGTTTTGTCAGAGGATTCAAGTTCATCAAATTTAACGTGAATTGATTCTTTAACAACACATGTTTGTTTATTGAAAATTCTGTATGCTTTACTTCGGTTAGAATATCCTAGGAAAATTCCTTCATCTGTTCTAGAATCAAATTTTCCTAAGTTATCTTTACCATTATTATGAATGAAACACTTACAACAGAAGATGTGTAAATGAGCAAGGTTTGGCTTCCTTCCTTTGTATAGCTCATATGGTGTCTTTCCAAGTTTTGTTCTAATGTAGGCTCTGTTTGAAATATAGCATGCTGTGCTCATTGCATCGGCCCAGAAAACTTGAGACATGTTCTTTTCATTTAGTATTGCTCTAGCCATTTCAATGAGCACTCTATTCTTACGTTCCATGACTCCATTTTGTTGTGGTGTCCTTGGAGTAGAGAAATTGTGATCAATGCCATTAGTATCACAATATTCTTCAAAGGCTTGATTTTCAAATTCTCCACCGTGATCTGTCCTGATACCTGCAATGGACATACCTTTCTCATTTTGCACTTTCTTGGCAAAAACAATGAATTCTGCAAAAGTTTCATCCTTTGATGACAAAAAAATAGTCCATGTAAATCTAGAGAAATAATCAATAATGACTAATGAATATAAGTTGCCACCAAGGCTTTTAACTCTTGCTGGACCAACTAAATCCATATGTATCAATTAAAGTGGTCGATTTATTGTAATCTCATTTTTCGATTTGAAAGATAATTTAGTTTGTTTACCCTTTTGACATGCATCACAAATCAAATCGTTTTTAAAACTTACTCTGGATAATCCAAGAACTAAATCATTTCTGAGTAGTTTGCCTAGTTGGTGTATGTTGACATGAGCTAGTCTCTTATGCCATAACCAACTTTCATCGGCATTACTCAAAAAACAATTTTCAGAGTTATTTCTATTGATATCAAGTGTATAGCAGTTACCTTCCTTTTTTGCTCTGAGCTTTTTCTTGATATTTTTCTTATCAAGTTGTAAGTCTTTCTTATTAACAATCAGACATTCTTCTGAATCAAATATTATCTAGTTGTCTTTATCTGCAC
Source organism: Inga laurina (assembly GCA_963855925.1). Taxonomy (NCBI): domain Eukaryota; kingdom Viridiplantae; phylum Streptophyta; class Magnoliopsida; order Fabales; family Fabaceae; genus Inga; species Inga laurina. The sequence goes on from OY979704.1 coordinate 55,236,926, forward strand.
TTTGACTTACGCTCAGCAAATTATGACACAAGCCTTCAATGTAATATACTCCTTTGACTTGTATTCCTTTATCATTTTTGATTTCACCAATTCCTGCTATCTTTCCAGATTGATTTCCTCTAAATTTTACCTTTCCACCTTCCCTAGGTTGCAATGTGGTAAAACTTTCGAAATCTCTGGTCATATGTCTAGAGCATCCACTGTCTATGTACCACTTGTTGTTTTTGGATGCTTTAAGACATATCTCTTCTTCTGTTTTCTCTTGAGAAACTAGACATATATTAGCTACTTCCTCTTCATCACTTTCTTCGTCAGAAGAACTATCTCCCTATATGGCAGATACAAAGGCTTTCTTCTTGTTGTAGAATTTACCTTTTCTCTTTTCTTTATTCTTCTGAATCAGCTCTTGACATTCTGATTTGAAATGTCCTAGATTTCCACATTCATAGTAGATGATGTGTTCTTTATTGCTTGTTCCTCCTTTCTAAAAGTTTTTGAATCTTTGGCCTTTCTTGTAGAACTTTATGAATCGTTTCATAATTAGGCCCATTTCATCATCATCAAGTTCTTCGTCTTCATCTTGTTCTTCTTCTTTTGCTTTCAGTGCTAGACCTCTTTTCTTCTTGTCACCAATGTCACCTAGTTCTCGTTTGAACTTTAATTTGCTTTCATATTCAGAAAGGCTTCCGAATAGAGAAGCAACCGATCGCATTGATTCACCTTTTACTTCCTCAATTACAGTAACTTTTGCCTCACAGTCTTTAGAAAGAATATTTAAAATCTTTCTTACTTGGGTATGTTGATCATAGACTTTTCCAAGTGCTATAAGTTGATTAACAAGGTGAGTATATATAAGTTCAAATTCAGCTATGGACTCACCTGATTTCATTTGAAGTAAATCAAACTCAGTAACCAGAGTATTGATCCGGTTTTCTTTTATTCCCCAAGTTCCTTCATGAGCTATTTCCATGGCTTCTCACATTTCTTTAGCTGTTAGGCATATGCAGATTCTGAAGTACTCATTTTGACTCAAGGCACTTAGAATCATTAGAATTTCTTTGTTGTTGAGTGTAATGAGTTTCTTGTCATTCTCATCATATTATGCTGGTGTCTTGGGAAGTCTTTGTGAATCTACAATCTTTTCAGGTTTATAGTTTCCACTCTCAAACATATCCCATAGCCCATATTCAGTAGCCATTACGAAGACTCTGAACTTCACTTTCCAGAATGAGAAGTGTTCGCCATTGAAACCTGGAGGTCTTGTGATAGAAGCTCCGTCAGGAAGAATGCCTTCACCCATGCTTGCCATTGGATCCTTCTTAGGCTGTTAAACATTAACAAGAATACCTATACTCTGATACCAAATGTTAGTGCAAGCATTTCACCCAAGAGGGGGGCGAATTGGGTGATACCAAAAATTTCGTTGCGTATGAGAAAATTGACATAATATTTAAACCAGTTAAGAGTAAAGAAAAATGTCACTGAAATGTACACCAGGAGTTATACTGGTTCGATCCCAACCACTTTGCCCTATGTCCAGTCCTCAGAGCGTCTCTGCAAATTTCACTATACTCTCCAAGATTCAGTGGGTTCTTGGCACCTCAGTACACAGCAAGTTCCTTCACTTGGACACTCGCTCCCCCTGACACGTTGTAATCAAATCCCCAACTCAAGTTTCCACAACCTTAAGTTATCTCAATAACAAATATTGAGTTTGTAATGAAAAACTCTCTCACAGAGCAAATATATAGTTACTGAAGTATAATGAATGAGTATAAGAAAACAAAGCATTAAGAGTTTGTTGATCAGTGTATTCTTAGTTCTTGTGTCTTTTTTTCTTTTCTTTGAACGCTCCATATATATAGATGATTTGTAATATCTTTTGGAAGCAATTCAAACATGTTTGTTAGAGTCGCGTAGCAATGGTTGACTATTCTTCGAATTTTGAAAACTATCCATTTGCGGTAGGTAGCGGTAGGTAAGATCTTGGACTTTTATTTGACTTTTCACTTCTAGCAAGATCTTCCATTGTTTCTCTGCAAGTGTTCTTAGAGTACTAATACAATGAAGAGTTAATCATATAGAAATCAATTTAATAAACATTTGATGAAAAGTATAATTTCAGGACTGCCTTACTTGAGTGATCATGGTGGCGGTGGCGGTGGCGGTGGCGGCGGGAGGCGGGGGTGAGGATGGCGGTGGTGGAGGAGGTAGTGGTGGCGGCAGAGGGTGGAGGTGACGGCGGTGGAAAAGGAAGAGGTTGTGGCGGTGGCAGTTGTGAAGTGATGCGGCAAGTGAAATGAGATAAGTGAAACCAAAGACAAGGGAAATTAAAGGGTAAATTGGACTTTTTAGACCATGCAATGGGATGGTAATGAAGATTTATAGGGGAGGAGGTATGAATGAGGATTACCAATTTTTTGGTAATCATCATTACCATAGTAAACCTTATTACTATGCTAAAGAGTAACCAAACACTCTTCTCTTAGTAATACAATCATGATTACCATTGCAGGCATGCAATGGGGTTGAACTAAACGGGCTCTAAGTATATTTTAAGGGAAAAATGCTTCCCACTACCATCTTTCCACACACCATTCCCAGTTTCCAATTTATCCTTACTGCCAGAAAATCTTTCCAGTTTTAATGGTTTGACTTCTAAAAATTCATAACGTAATCTCTAGAACTTCAAATAGGTTGGTTCCAGGTTCTATAAAAATCAATTTAAGTCCTCTTTCAATGAAAAATATTATAGAGTCCTAACTATAACCAAACAGTTTCTAGAAATTCATCAACTCAGACTATTACAGATTTCATTCTAGATTCAGGGTCAAACTTTGAAAAACCATAACTAAATTTAGAAAAATCCAATTGTAGTAGTTCAAAGTGCTATGTGACCCTCATAAAGTCTACTTTGATAGAAAATTGTTATCCACTTGCAATTATAGGGATAAATTTCTAGTCTAGAAAATATTCTATATTCAATGTCTAACTTCAAAAATTCATATCTCACAATTTACAAACCCAAATAACACCCATTATATATCAAACTAAAACTTGTCATATCTACTTTAATTCTAGAAAGTTTCATGTTCATTAGTTAACATTTGGTTAACTAAAAACTCATCACAAACCAACTATTTCCAAAAAAACAAAATCTGGCAACACCTATACAAAAATCCCAACTTTTGGTTTTTCATTCCGATTCATTTAAGACTATAACCAACGGCTATTCCCACACCTGTTTTCATGTAGAATCCATTAAAGAACTTAAAAACACTTCATGGCTAAAATTTTAGGCCTTCCAAGAATCCACAAAACTTAACAAAATCACAACTTAATCAGTTCAAAGCGAAGCCTACGCTTACCTCTTCACGTTTTTACAATTGGTTCGGTATTTCGGCGGCACTATGGCTAACTAAATGACACAAAACACCTCTAATCAGAAAAATGAGGCCATTAAAATGAAGCTCTCAGTGAGTAGAAGAAGTTTCCTGAATGACTTATTGGACGATAATGACAATTCGGGGTCGGAATCAACTCTGGAACTCTCGGATTTTTACTATTCACACGCCTTCTCTTCTCTTCCAATTTCTTGTGATTTTTGGCTATTTTTCCCTTCTCTTTCTTCAGCTAGATGAAATGTTCAATAAAGGGGAGGGATGTGTTTGATTTTTTCCAAGTGTCCTATGCCTTAATCTCAAGATGCCAAGTGTCAGGTGATTAAAACACAATATGCCAAGTATGCTCTTTGATCGTGTTTTCTCTTTCTCTAGGCACCACTTTAATTAGGGAAAGGAGAGGCTTGATGAATTCCCTTAACTCTTGGGCACGGTGTTTAAAAAAGTTAATCTAGGGACCGAACCAGGGATTGGTGGATTCCCCAAACTCAGGCGCTAGGTGGCACTCTCTTGAGATGCCAACATAAAAGGCATAAAGCAAGTGTCATCATGAGGGACACGTGTCACTTTCCTATCAAGCCAATAAAAAAGTGGCTTTCTCCTTTGTCATGATTAAGGGACACATGTCATGCTTTTAACTAGCCAACAAAAAGTTATGCCATCATGAGTCATCATTGCTTACTTTATTAAAGTTAATTTAATAAAATTGCTTCATCGGTGCATACTCAGGATTTTACTCGGGACTATGACACGCATATCAAGGCCTAAAAGATGACACCAGGTCAATGTATGTGTGTAGGCCCCACATGGTGCCACATACCAGTGTCTATTCCCAAAGAGGCAGGGTACACTTGTCTACTCTGAAAATACCATGTGCATAGCTAGACCGGCTTGTTTCGCCTGACTAATCTATCCTTTACCTTATGACATGTTGGGTGGCATCTTTTTACTAACCTATTGGCACCATATATCTGTTATATGCACATTTGCACCGACACTTTGATCCAATTACCTACGCGTACTAGGCCCTTTGCCTGGTTGGGCTGGATTACAAATCCCCTTGAGTCTTTCTATCTCTCAACATTCTTAGGACTCTTCACGAATTGGGATTAGTCATCTACCTAATATAGACTTATCCTCGAGTCTCTAGGCCCAAAATTCAGGATATTACAATTCTCTTCACGTTCAATAAATTTCATCCTTGAAATTTGCTACTGGTTTGATTCTTAATAATATTGTAGAAGGACCATAATAGCGAGGGTTTCATTTCTTTACTTCTACATTCTATTGACATCTTAACATCTAAAGGTCTATCGACATTTCAAATTCTAAAGGCCACATCAAATTCTAGAAGACACTCCAAATTCTCAATACTTCAAATTCTAGAGGACACCTTAATTGTAAAGGTTTTCTCATTCAATTCTATTCTTATAGACCTTACTCATCTATCCTACGTTAGAGCTTCTTCAATCTAAGCTCTCAGACTACTTTCCTCTTAACTAGCATGGTAGCTAGCAAGTACTATCTGACTTCATGAGTTCAGATTTCTAGACACTTCTATCAGTTTTTGTTCCTGTATTATCATGACCATCAACTGCCCAGCTTTTCAATTTAAAGCATCAGTGATGATAGTCGCATCATTGGTTTTTTGTTCATTTTCATTGTCTTATATTTTATTTTTCTAATTTTCAAATACTCAAAATTCTAGTGGTCGCAGTACCTTTTTGCAACCGCACCATACAAAATAGTACTATTATATTTTGAAAGCAAATAATCGCTGCCAACTCAATTCACAAGTGGAGTGATTCATCTAATGAGGTTTCAACTGCTGAGAGGCATACGCCACCATTACGTCCTGCTTTACCAGGACATATCCCAATCCTATCTTTCTTTCTAATTCTATTACCGACCATATTGGTCGCTTCATTGCAAACCATGTGGGTCACAATTCTTTGCTGACCACGCAAGTTGTCTTATTCATTCTTTATAGACCACACACAAGTCACATTCTAGGATCGGGAATATTCAGTACTGGTGTGAGTTTCAACCTCTCCTCCAGCCATAGGAAATCCTCTCATAGACATCATCCCACTTAAGAAATTCTTTCTACAATTCTTTCTTTAAAGTGAGTGGCAAAGTGATTCAAGAAAAATTATGAATTCATCTGGCAAGACCCAGCACACTAAGTATTTCTGTAATAGTTTCTGGCCCCTTCTAGTTCTGTAATACTCGTACTATTCTAGGTTCCTCTGAGGATCCCTTCTTTTGAGAAACAAAGTTAAAAAATAACTACTACAAATTGGTCAAAAATTCTATTCAAAAATTCAATTCTTGAAGAATTTTGTTCACAAATTTAGTTCATACAATTCATGAAAATAACAGGTGTATTGGTCAGTTCAAAGTTCAATTTTCAAAGATACACAGGAACCAGACCACTATTCTAGAAGGCCATTCATTCTAAATTTATTTTAGGCTCCAATCCTTGCTACTCAAGCAATTCATACAACCTGTTGGGAAATTCTTACGACATAAAGTCTAATCTATTTCAGCCTTATAGTCGTTATTCCATCCTTTCAACTATTTCAACTCTAGCCTTTCAATTGTTTCCAGGACACTGCCCATAATTCTTAGGCTTTGCAACCTCTTCGGGGGACACTACCTGACAATTCTTGGTCTTACGACCGTGGGCTTCTACACTTCTAATTCTGAATGCTTTTTGGGTCTGACTACCTAAGGATACACTGGCCCAATAAGTCTAATTGTCACTATATATTCATAATATAAAACACTCGATGGTATATGCATACGTACAGAATCATTACATAAAATATGAGAGCAAGAGTTCACTTGACTTCTTCTGTCATGCCTGTTCTTTCTTAATTCTTTTTTTTGTCCTTCTTTCCATAATAGCACTGAGAACCCCATGACAACTTCCTGGGTCACAACCCTTTTCTCTAACAATTCTACATTTTACATCTCATCTGGGGTTATTTTGTATGGACTTTTGATGTTGGTCCAGCTTCAGGCATAATTCTACTTCCCTTACCTACCGGGGTAATCTACCTAGCTCACACAAGGAATCTGTAAGCTACTTGTACATTATATTCTCTACCTCGACTATGAGACCATACGTTATGACTATTCTCATTCTTTCTATTACTCTATTCAATCAGGGAATAACTTCTCATTCATTCTTTCTAAGGGAATATTCTATGATCAAGATCTTTCCTCATGCTAGATTAGCAACTAGTAACTAGAAACTAGCAACTAGCAACTAGCAAACTCCAGAAACCTCAATTCATTCAAGTCATTATAATAGCTCAATTCATTCAATTCATTATGGTACCTTAATTCATTCAATTCAATTCAATTACCTAGGGAAGCAATTCAGCTATCGTTTGATTCTTAGGTTACAATTCACTAAGGTATATGGTCAGGCATCTAGCATATTCTTTAAATCATTCTCCTAATACTTTGAATCACCTCGAGTCATTGTTCAGATTACAAAAACATCATTCTAGGTAAAGAAGCAATATATAACATTCTTTCATTGCTTCTTAACCTTAAGGTCATACCCAGTTATCAATTGAGAATCCTTAACTATATTCTATGCCTTAAACAACTATGAGCCATTTCAATGTTCTCTTGATCCTCTTGAGTAGTATGATGTTGTTGTGGTTGTTGTTGTTGTTGTTGTTGATTTTGGCTTGATTTGCTTTGTTTTGTAAATTTGGGAAGATGAAATCCTAAGGGGAATGCCACCAAAATTTCCATGAATCATGTTTTCTTAGTATTTGAGTAGTTAATCTATTGACTATAAGTGAAAAGGAAGTGGTTACTCAAGAGAAATCAAGGAAACACACTTTCCCTCCTAAGAACCCAAGTTTCAGCCAGAAGCAGAATATAAGGGTAGAGCTGGAATTTCAAAATTCTGATAGTTCCATTGGATTTATAAGGGAAAATTTTGTGGGAATATGGGTGTTCATGATTTTTGAAAATTTGTATGTAAATCTGAAATTTTTTGAAATTTAAAGTAAATGCTACTTGATTCATTTTCTGGAGGTAGAGAACTTGCAATATGTTTTTGGTCTGTCAAACTTAGCCCAAATCATATGAAATTTTACAAGGTTAAAGTAGACATCCTGAGCTTTAATTTGATAGGCAATATAAGCCATTTGGGTAATTGGATTGAAATTTATGAGTTTTCAAAGTTTGACCTTGATTCTGGAATGAAATCTGTCACAATCTGAGTTTGACGAATTTCTGGGAAATATGTGGTTGTAATTGATGCTCTGTGATATTTTTCATTGAAAGAGGACTTAAATAGATTTTTATAGAATCTACAACCAACCTATTTGGATTTTTGTAAAATTAATTATGAATTTCTAAAGTTGGTCAGCAAAACTGGCTGATTGGGTCAAACCTATGAAATTATGGCAATTAAAGTAATTTGGACCAATATGGGCCTAAATATAAGATATATGTTCTAAAGGCCTATGTAACCCCATTGGACACTCATTTATCATGGCTCTAATAATATGATTATATATCTAGGGTCATGAGGTGACAAAAAAGAAGCCTCCTCAATGGTTGGAGAAAACGTACAATAGGAGGACTCAAGACAAGAGGTAGTGAACTTACTTAACTTGCATGTATTTGATGTTTTTACTGTGTATTTATTTGAAGTATTTATTTCCTTGATTATGTGAAGCATGAAGGAATAAATAAAGCTCTGGTTTTGTTTATACTGTGGCCATAGCTATGTTGCATGAAACATTGAGGATGCAAAAATGTCATTATGTGAACTGAGCCTATGTAAGGCAAATATATCATGCACTAGCATTCTTCTTTCATGCATTATTAGTATTGTTTGCTACTGAGATTCCCTTGAATCTCACCCTCCCAAACCAACCATTTAGACAAGTGAAAGCAGAAAAGAGAACTGCACGAGAGGAATGCAGTGGTGGAATGAAGACAGAAAGATATCTACATTTCACCGTAATGGGTTTGGACACCCTAGTAGCCCTGTGGGGCTACATTAGTTGTAATTGTTATATATAATCCCTGTGGAGGATTTCTATAATCAAGTACTTATTGTCAATATATTTATGTTATTCCTATGTGCCTACCAAACTGCTCGTAACACTCGGGAAAATGTAGAAATAAGTTAAGGGCTTTACACTTTTCCTTTCCTTTTGGGCCAAAATTCCCTTTTATTATTGGCCTAATATTGAGCTCTTTTATTCTCAAAATGTAGGCTTCTATAATGGGGTTTTTGAAAAACAAACATTAGCTTCATGACTTGTTTTAGCCTAATTTCCATGTAACTTAAACTAAAGGTGTTTTTGTCATGTTGATTGCATCAAAATTCACCATTTTATTCCATTAAATGCCATAATTATTTACAAGGCATGTTAGTGAATAAAAATTTCCCCCTTTAAATAAATTTTGTCCTTGAAATTTGCTATATATATAGCCATAAACTCTAGGTAACGCTTCCACATATCTTCTACTGATTCCTAAGTTGCTTCTCTAAGAGATAATCCCTTCCAGATGATCTTTATAAATGGGATACTTTGTTTTCTGAGTTGTTTCTCTTGCCGATCAATGATTCGGTCAGGCATGGCCTCAAATGTCAAATCAACCCATATATCTACATCATCATAGTTAATCATATGTTCTAGATTGGGTTGATACTTCTTCAACTAGGAAACATGAAAAACATCGTGCAATCGGCTCAGATTTGGTGGTAAAGCTATTCGGTACGCTATTGGCCCAATATTTTGATAAGATCTCAAATAGACTAATATACCTTAGATTTAGCGTCTTCACTTTTAATGCCCTGCCAATACCTGTGATCGGCAAAATTGTCATAAACATATGATCGCCAACTTCAAACTCTAGAGGTTTTCACCTCTTATTAGCATAGCTCTTCTGTTGGCTTTGAACAGTTAACAGCCTTTACTTAATCAGCTTGATCTGTCGATTGTCTGATCAACTATATCTGACCCAAGCAAGTACCTCTCAGACAGTTTTGTCCAGCGTAAGGGCAATTGACATTTCCACGCGTATAATGCCTTAAAGGGGGCTATCTGAATGCTCGAGTGGTAAGTATTGTTATAGGTAAACTCTACTAATGGAAGGAATTTATCCCAACTGCCTTTGGAATCTATGACATATGCCTTTAGCATATCCTCTAATATTTGTATTGTTCGTTTTATTTGTCCATCAGTTTGAGGATGGTATGCTGTGCTGAATCTAAGTTTGGTGCCCAAAGCTTCATGTAACACTTTTCAGAAATTAGAACGAAGTAAGGATCTTTGTCCGAAATGATTTTCTTTGGCGTACCATGTAATCACACTATCTCCTTAATATAGATTTCTGCTAGCTTATCAGGAAAATAATGAATGCTAATAGGTAGGAAATGGGCTATCTTTGTGAATCAATCAACTATTACCCAAATCACATCATAATTTATGATCTTAGGTAATCCGGTTTTGAAATCCATTATGATGCTTTCCCATTTCCACTCAGGAATTTTAGGGTTTTCTAGTAGTTTGGATTGTCGTTGATGCTCAATTTTCACCTTCTAACAAGTGAGACAATGAGCCATGAGCTTTGTTACATCTCTAATCATTCTTGGACAACAATATATGGACTTCAAGTCATGATACATTTTGGTTGCTCTTGGGTGTAGAGTATAACTACTCTTATATGCTTTATCCAGGATTTATCGCTTAAGCTCGGGTTGCGGTGGAACATATATCCACTTTCTGTATCAGATGAGCCTACTCGATGACAAGTCATATTCCTGAGCTTTTCCTTGTTTAATTATAGCTTTAATAGACCATGCTCATCTATCCTGCATTTGAGCTTCCTCAATTACTGCTCTCAGGTCATTCTTTACCTAACTAACATTGTTGCCACAAATCATGATTTGATTAGAAAGGTTGAGATCTCTAAAATCCTTGACCAGTTTCTGCTTATGAATCATTAGGGTTGCCACTTGCACCATTTTACAGCTCAATGTGTCAGCAATGGCATTAGCCTTTCCTAGATGGTACTTTATCTCTAGGTTGTGATCTTTAAGAAGCTCCATCCATCTATACTGTCTTTTATTGAGCTCTTTTTGATCATACAAGTATTTCAAGATCTTAGGGTACAGTGCAGTTCTACTATCGTACCATAGAGATTATGTCTCTAGATTTTTAGCCCAAACACAATTGACGCTAACTCAAGATTATGTGAGGGATAGTTCTGTTCATGAGGCTTTAGCTGTCTAGATGTATAAGCCACTACATGGCTATGCTGCATTAAAACACTTCCCAATCCATGCCCATCAGCATCAATATAGATAACAAAGGTTAATTGTGGATCTGGGATTGTCAGCACTAGGGCTATTGTTAATTTCTGTTTTGGCTCTGTGAAGCTCCTCTTACAATTGTGGTCCACATATAAGATTAAGTTTTTTGTGTTAACTTTGTCAAAAGCAAAGCTATTCTAGAGAAATTTTGTATAAATCTTCTATAATATCCGGCAAGACTCAGAAAACTGCATATTTCAAAAATAGTCTCTGGCTTCTTCTAGTTCAGTAATGCTTCCACTTTGCTAGGATCCACTGAGACTCTATGCTGTGAGACTACATGGTCCAGAAATTTAACCTATGAAAGCCAAAATTCATATTTGCTTAGTTTGGCATAAAGTTGATTATTTCTTAATATGTTCAACACAATTCTCAGATGATGTTCATGTTCTGCTCGACTCTGAGAGCAAACTAGAATATCATCAATGAGGACTATTATGAATTGGTCCAGATACAGATGAAAAATTCAATTCATGTAGTCTATAAACACGGCAGGTGTATTGGTCAGCCCAAATGGCATTACTAGAAACTTAATGGCCATATCTAGTTCTGAAAGTAGTTTTTGATACATCTTTTGTGTTTACCTTGAACTAGTGATAACCTGATCTCAAGTTAGTTTTTGAAAACACACAAGAACCAGATAACTGATCTAGCAAGTCATCAATTTTAGGAAGTAAGTATTTGTTCTTGACGGTTACCTTGTTCAACTCCCTGTAATTAATACAGAGTCATAGGCTTCTGTTTGTCTTTTTGACAAAAAGCACTGGAGCTCCTCATGGCTAAACACTGCGTCTAATGAACCCTTTTTCTAGCAGTTCTTCAATCTACTTTTTCAATCCTGCCATTTCATTTGGAGCCATCCTATATGGGGCTTTAGATATCGGACCTGCTTCAGGCCTAGGGTAAGTTGTAAACTCTATTTCCCCATCCTGAGGTAATCCACTATTATCTTTCGAAAATACTTTTGGAAATTCATTTACTACAGGGATACTCTCCAATGCTATTCCAACTTCTAATTGCATAGAGAAAAATACCATGTACCTCTGACAACCTTTTTGCAAGCATATCTCATCTTCAACTTTTGAAAGAAAGTCAAGGTTGATTTCTGTACTGACATGTGGTTGTGAATTAGGGTAAATAACCCTTTTTCTTCTACAATCTAGCAATACACTATTTGCAGTCTACTAGTCAATTCCAAGGATCACTTCTAAGTCTTGTAGTAGTAGACAGATCAAATCCACTGTTGATTCATGTCCCTCGACATTTATTATGTAATTTAAGCAAATTCGGTGTGACAACTCTAACACCAGTAAGTGTAGACACAACTAGATTATATGAAATTTTGTGTACACTCAGGCCTAGCTTTCTCACACAGTCATATGCAATAAATGAATGACTGGCACCTGAATCATACATTACTTGCACTTAATTGCCATTAAGAAGAACTGTACCTTATAATAATTCAAGAAATTTTTTAGCCTCCTCCTGAGTAATTGTGTAAACTTTGCCCTGAGCTCTCTATCTGGGCTCCATAGGTTGTTGCTGCTGCTGTGGGCAATCATTTGGATAATGCCCTAGTCTCTAGCATATGTAATAGGTCATCGGCCTAGTTGGAACCTATTGTGTCAGTGAAGCCTGATGTACTAGAACACCACCACATGTTTTGCCTGGATAGTGTGGCATGTGATAATCCTAGCATGTTCGGCCCTGAGAGGGTCTTTGATTACTATAGCCCCCAGCTTGATACAGCTTCTTGTTTCCACCTATGGGTGGTCCACTATGATCTTTACGCTTTTGGGAAGAACTCTCACTACCAGACATACCCTTATTATTGTTGCTTCTATCAGAATACAGGCTCAACAAGTAGTTTTAACTGATACGACACTCTTTGATTGCCTTGTTGAACTCTATGAAATGCTTTGAAACCAGTTTTTATTTTAGCTCTTCTTTCAACCCTTAAATCATTATGTGAAAACTCCATTCCTCATCATCCCGATACTTGAGGTATGAGGACTATCGAGATAAATGAATATAACGAGCTAAGAACTCATCAAAGCTCTCTCTATCATGCTGCTATATATTAAGAAATTCTTTCTCTTTCTCAAGCTTGACTAAATAGGGAAAGTATTTCTCATTAAGTTTCTCTTGAAACAATTCCCACGTTACCGAAATATTCCTCCCCTACAGAACCATCTCAATATTCTTTCACTACCTATCAGTATCACCCTCTAGCTTATAAATTGCTAGTTAGACCTTAATATCATCAGGGCATGTCAAGATTTTGAAAATTTTCTGTAGTCGAGATAGCCAGTTTTGGGCCTACTGAGGATCAAATTTCCCTCTGAAGAATATCAGCCTCAAGATCAAGCAAAGGATCTTTTGGTTGAGGACCCTCTAGTGGATTAAACTTCCTATCTCCTCTCACCTGATCTTCTAAACGATCCTGTGTTTAATGCACTTCTCACAACTCCTCCCTAATATCGTTCATTGTTTCCTGTTGATGTGTTAGCATACCCAATATCTATAGTATTGGGTCAGATCAAAGATCTGGTACTTGATTATTATGCCCCACCTTATGGTCTACCACTTGTTCGTACCATCTTTGTATTTCACTAAATGAAAATAGAGAAGAAATAAATTCATATGAATATAAGGGCATTTTTGTCATTTCTCAAAATGTCGGGTACACATGCATGTCATATATATCATACAACAAATATTTACAGCAGTTAAGGAAAGCTTTAACACCATATAGCTTATAAACTATTGTACAATATGTTTGTGTCCTCTTTTACACATTATGTCATAACTATACATATGACTTATCAGGGGGTCACCCATTCTAAGATTTCCTTGGGTTGAACAGCCTATATTTTGTATACCCATGTCCAAACATAGATACTAGCCCTATATACTCCTAGCCCCCAGTACCCTGCGACTGCCCTCATATCAAAAGTTATGCTGGCTGCATTCAATCATGCAACATACCGGGTATAAACCCTCTACCAACTGTCATACATGTACAACTACATGTACACGTCTATGTGACCTATAAAATCCACAAAATGGTCGTTAAGACCTCGCTCAATAAAATCATTCTTCTTTAGGACCTAAAATGCCATATTTGGAAAGAAGTACAGTGCTGTGCGAATCCATACATGATCAGGAAAATCCAGGTGCTGCTTGACCTGATCCCAGTACAATGAGTATACCTCATCGAGATATGCTGCATATTGGTCTATAGGGGCGTTGTGTCCTGAAAGACACACAGATATATGTCTATAAAATGCTCCCACAAACCCTAATTTGGTTGTAGATCATATCTCACATACACTAGTCTAGCTCTGGAGAGAGTAGAAATATAGAAATCAGACTTTAACCCACTAAAGAATGGCTGCTCGAAATTCCCCACCGATTCTTTAGGTATTAGCTTGGGTCTCGGCTATGGCCCGTATACCAGTTTGACTTGGACCCACTTCTTAGGTGTCCTCGTCTTTACAGAATGCTGGCACTCAGGAATCTTTTGACTCAAGGAAACCTGATTCACCGACGATGGTGACCTATCTCGCTATCGCCGCCTTCCGCGCATCATTCCTGTTAACCTGTAAATAAGACTATATCAATATACTATTCTGATAACGCCAAAACAGTTTTTAGCTCTGATACCAAAAATGTCAAATCACTTAACATTTCGATATTTGTTAGAGTGATAAAGGCACAGTTCCACAAGCATACAAAAATAGCATAATTATACTGATAAAATGTACTTGTTTACAATATAGGAGTTTCCTGTAGGATTTGAAAAATATATACAATCCTAAAAAATTCATGAAATTAAACAAGGGTAGCCAACAGCATTCCTTGCTTGAACCAGTACCCTCAAACGCTGGTATTTATCATTTTGCCCTTAGAGCTGTTAGCTTCTACTAGAATATTTTTAAATACTAGAAAGGGTGAGATCCGAATGAATCTCAGTAGTAACATGCAATCATTCATATAAAATGCGATAAATAAATATGCTAGGTACCATATAATGTAACAGAATAAACATACTGTATAATTTATAATTATCATAATGTGCACATGTATTTAAGGCCAACTACTGTTAGAACCCCTACTTGTTTGTACCTAGCTGGGCTCACATCCACAAACTGGGCAATGTATCCTTTTGGTATTATATCTCATAAATGGATCCCCTTTTAGGGCTGTTGGGGTACTTGTGCTTTTCTCTTGAACAGTACTTGTGCTTTTCCCATCCTAGTTAGAGAGTGCATTATACATATTACAGAAGATGGCATACATAAAGCATACAAAAAATCACATAGTTTATAAAAGATAGAGTTATTACCTGGAATTGCCATTTCCTGGCTCTAACCTCATCCCGACGTGGGTATATTGTCCAGTCTTAAAATTCTAAGTTTACAAGAATTGAGTTATTACTCATTCATGTACCATTCTAAACTCTTTGAAAATTATTTTATTGGTTACCTTAGCTTAAAACTGCAAAATGACCAAAATGCCCCTAGGGACTCGATCCAAGTCCCTTTATACCTAGTCCAACTGTACTTTTCCAAAAATTATGTCCAGGGCTAATCCTACACAATTTCATGTGGAGAATCCATTTTTGACCTTGGAATTGTCAAATTCACTGTCAAAAGACAAATTTACCCTTAGCAGACCCTAGCTTAGGGTTTTATAGCTCGTTTTGTCATTTCACATTTCAAGGCTTTTCATATTTCACAATCTACATGAACCCTACACAATTTTCCCTTCTAAATATAATGGAACCATCAAATTGATGAAATTCCAGCTCCTTCCATTATTTTCTGTTTTGGCCAATACATACAAAGAGAAAGGGAAAATTGGGATTTCATGATTTAATCCTTTAAACTC
Organism: Inga laurina; assembly: GCA_963855925.1. NCBI lineage: Eukaryota > Viridiplantae > Streptophyta > Magnoliopsida > Fabales > Fabaceae > Inga > Inga laurina. Next base: position 55,252,583 of record OY979704.1, read on the forward strand.
CTTCCTTTTCACTCCTAATCACATATTTAACTTCTTAAAAACTTATTAAACATGATTTGTGGAAATTTAGGTAGCATAAGCCCTTAGGCTTTCATTATCCCAAAATCACAAAATCAGCAAAACAACCACAAATCAAGCCAACAACAACAACAACACATTATCATCAAGAGAATCAAGGTTCTTGAGATTACCTCTTGATTCTTCAACTTTCTCTATCTAGGTGTCACCCTTCTCTCTCTCTTCTCTCAAAATTATGCTTCCTACACATGATTTCATGTAGAAGAGATTACAAGAGGTTTTCATGGATTTTATAAGCTTAATCACTTGAAATCACAAGCTCTTGCCTTGATTTTTGCCTCTTGCTTCTCTCTTAGCTCTTCTTGTTCTTCAAGTTCTTTCTCTCTCTATTGTCCTATGCCTTGGAAAAAATGAGGTCTTGAAAGATGATGATGATGATTTAAGAATATCCTCTTCATCGCTCTTAACTTAATATATTTTATTGCCAATTTACCATGTGTTTTACTTTTTACCTCTTTTTTTACTTGGTTCAAGATGGTGACATATAGCACATTTATCATCCAAGCATTTATTTTCCTCAAATATTTCCCTTAATGGTCAAAATTACGAAGAGGAAAGGGAAATAAAAATTACTTCTTGAATTTCATAATTCTCTCTCTTTGAATACTTAATTAAGTACATTGTTCACTTTTGGCTTTTCAAACTTGATTTACTTGGCCACAATTGCTTCAAATTTGGATATTTAGCACCAAATATTTATTTCCCCTTTATTTTCCTTATTTAACTGAAATTGGCTTCAAGAAAATGGGAAAATAATTAATTTTGTTCTTCATTGGCAAATTACTATTTTGAACATACATTTTTATAATTTATTGGGCCAAAGTATTTCTTCCTCCTTTTCCTTTCCTTTTGGGCTGAAATTCTCTTTTATTATAGGCCAAATATTGTGCTCTTTTATTCTCAAAATATGGGCTTCCACAATGGGCTTTTTGAAAAACAAACATTAGCTTCATAACTTGTTTTAGCCCAATTTCCATATAACTTCAACTAAAAGTGTTTTTGTCGTTTTGATTGCATCAAAATTCACCAATTTATTCCATTGAATGCCACAAATATTTACAAGGTATATTAGTGAATAAAAATGGGGTGTTACACTTTGATTTCTCTAAAGGATATGTAGGCCCTAAGCTCTCTTCCTAGGTCAAGTTCAATCATTGCAAATAAACAATTTTCCATTTTTATTAATCTTGTAACCTTTTGTAAATATTTTCTTCTTTTGGTAATTATAATAAAATTAAAGGCCATTTTATTTTTAAATCATTAACTTAGGGTAACAGTTCTCATGAACTGGTGCTGTGAGGTGCCTAACACTTTCCCCATACATAATCGACTCTCAAACCCTAATTGATTTTATAGACCATTTTCCATTTTTAAAGGTTTCCAAAATTATCCTTGTTTTAAAAATTTTGGTGGCAACTCCATGTTTTCCAAATTTCGAGTGCTATAATGCATATAAATTTTTTTTATTTAATTATTACATCACTGGTTTGACCTCCGGCCTAACCATTTCGATTGTTTGAAACATGACCCGTTGGCTTTTCTAGTTCAATGTCCGGTCTGGCTTTTAAAGCATTGGTTTTCAATTACTGAGTATATTAATTTTGATTAATATATAAGTAGTTATTAAATCTGTATTTTCATTGCTAAAAAAAATTAAATCTATGTTTTCTCTCCTTAACTAAATCTCCTATTGTTTGGATGTGAATTGAATTTGAAATTATCAATTTTGATGCAACCGTTTATTCCTTTCCTTACATAATGAATTTTAAACAAGCCATTGGTTTGATCAGGAGATTCGTAGGTAACTCCTTGTTCTAAAAATCATCTATATTATTAGCTTGATCATCTAAAGCTTTCAATGATTCTTAAATTCCTGTACGTTATATTTAGCAAGGAAGAAAGCTTGGATTTTTAAGCTTCAAGAGAACTTTCAAGGAGGTTAAGCTAATATTAAGGTAAGTGGTTATTTTGTTGTAGCTAATGAGCTCTTGATGGTAGTTGTTGATGGATTAGATTATTCTTGAGATTTTGTAACCTCTGGGGAAGCAAGAATATTAGGGTAGGCGTTGCCAAAATTTTTAAGCAATAGAGAAAGCTTGATTTAAGATTATAGCATGAATATGGAAGTGATTTAGAGATGAATATAGTGGTTAATGGAATATAATCTTGAAAATCATATGTTTCTCCTAACATGTGAATTTTGGTCAAAACAGGACAAAAAGAAGGAATTCGAATTTGATGGTTTAAATACTTTAATGAATTTAAACTAAAAAGTTGTGTAAGGAACAAGTGAGAAAGTAAGTTTTGAAGCATTGGAAACTCAAATGGAAATTTTTGTGCCATAAACCCGTTATCTTATAGTTTTGAGTAATTGAAGGGGAAGGATGTTTCATTCGTTTAAATTGAACTTACAAATGGAATGTACATTAAAAGTTATGGGTAGAATAGCATGTGGAATTGAATTAAAGCCAAGTGGATTTAATATCCCAAAATTAAAGGTCAAGCAATGAAGGGTAGTATTGATATATTAGTGATTCCAATGGTCCTAATGAGATTAGCTATTGATATGTAATGTTTATTTTGGGAAATTGATCATTATGGAAGTCGAAGCACTATAAAAAACTGTGGTTTAGTAGTAGTAAGAAAGGTACATTTGTAGCGGTTTTAACTGCTACAAACGACAATAGTATCAATTGGAAAAACAGCTATAAAATCCATTGTTGCAAATGGATTTGTAGCGATTTAGCAAAACCGATACTCACATAACAAAACCACTACTGAATTTGTAGCAGTTTGGTCAACCGCTACAAGATGCATATGTAGATAACACATTATCTGAGAAGATTAGCGGTTAAAATATCGCTGCAAATGTTGGTGGCACAATTTTGCATGGTGAGAAATGAAAAAAGAAAATTTAGCACCAACTGTATAACAGTTTTAAAACCACTACTAAGTACATATAGGAATTTTAAAAAACTAGCACTAAAACCTTTGTAGTGGTTATCAAACGACTACTAATATAGGATGAAATTTCAAAAGTTGTGCCAAAAGTTTTATCCGATTTTGAGTTTAACTTTGTAGCGGTTTTAAAAATGCTACAAAATTTTGGAAAAATTTAAAATCTATATATACAATAATTTGATTCCATTGTTATAATATTGTATTGAATAGTTTAGTATTCAAAATACTTTAATGATAGTAGTATTATTTGAAAATAATGATTAAATTGAGTTAGATAAGTATAAAATTTATATAGGTAATATTGAGAATATGTAGATATTAAGGACTTATTATGTTGTCTAGTAGAGGTTGATCATTATGGAAGGAATATTGAAAATATTGAGGAAAAGTCCTTAAATTTCTAGACAAAAAGAAAACATAATTAGTATCAGTATTATAAGGGAAAAAATGTTGAAATAAAAAAATTTTAAAAAATTATACCATATTTGACCACCTTGCTTAGCTCTTATAGGCTCTTCAAAAAAAATTCCCAGATGAGAGAAAACAAGAGAGAAGGGTGTAAATAAATGAAGAAGTGTTTGAAATGATGTGTGGTATGGATATTTATAGGGATCTACATGACGCTTGTAGCGATTAATGTGACTATTTTCGTAGCTTTTGATATTTGTTGGGTTTAGTTAACATTCTTTGTAGCGGTTCACCATTTGTAGTGGTTTTTTTCTTTTATTTTGTAGTGGTTTTGGAACCACTATAAAAATTGGTCTGAATTTTTAAAAACAATATAAATTAAGATTTACATGAACAAAAGCATAATTTGTTTAATCAGTCTTCGTCACCATCCTTACAAAAATTTTTTGGAGAAAATGTTAGTGTGGTATTATTTTGTAGAAAAATTAAATTTAAACGATGTGAACTTATAAGAACAAACCAAACTATAGGTAAATTATCATTATCTTCAGGGAAGAATTTTTTGAAATTGGCGAGCTAGAATGTCTCACTCTCGAAGGTGATGTTATCACTATCATCCATGTCATAAAGGTCTTGAGACTTTAAGTGAACCACCATGTTCCAATCCTTATGCCTCTCGTCCTTGACATAGTAAACCTGATATATATGTCTCTGAGGCAAGAATATATAGCTCATCATCTTCATATTAACCAATGTGAATTGACCGGGAGAAATTTACTGATGTGATAACTAAATCGACAGTTGTGAATCCCTGGGAAGTTGTTGTATTTGCCCACAAACACTTGAATAGCATCACAATGGAATGGCCTTAGTAATTTAGTTTAACAACATCAAGAAGCTTTCCATAGTAAGGGATGCTTCCAAACTGCATGTTGTCGTCACTATTGCTCGCATAACTCCTTGTCTTAAAGATGCCATAAATACTCGAATTTTGAGTTTACAATCCTTGATCTTGTGAAACTGTGCAAAACTTGAAATCATTGACATTGTATGTTGTAAACCTTTTTGCATGGTCAAGAGGGCTGATTGTGAGAGCTCTGAAATCTGGTGAGTATGGGTTATGGTCATTTAGTATTCTGTGTGCAAACTAACTTAGGAATTCTCTACGGACCTTTTTGTCAACTTCGGAAGATGTTTGTGTACGGATCTTGAGTTGATACTTCACATGACTTCTGAATTCCTTGAAAATAATCATGGGAAGACGATCATAAAATGTAAGTAAAAAATGTAAGGATAGATATATAAACACATATGAGTGTACAATTCTTACTGAAAGAAAGGTTTAACTTGAGTGCAATTAATCAAAATATGTCTATGCGCTTGCAACTTCTCATTTGCTATTACTTTGAAGTTCTCACATCCTTCAACTGCTTTACCAATATAAGGGATTAACAACACTCTTGATGTTGACTCTTTTTCAACACAATTGTCTACACAAGGCAGTCAGCTGAAAGTCGTCTCAATGTCATCAAAGTACCTTAAGAAGAAATACAAGACCTCATCCCCGATATAACTTTCAGCTATAGAACCTTCTGGCAACACCTTATTACTTATGTAAAAAAAAAAGCAAAGAAACTTATAAAGTAAAGAAGCAAAAATGATACTAAATGGCAGCACAATGTTCAATTTCAGTTTTACGTGTTCTATTCCAGTGATCCAGAATTTATAGCCAGAGGCTTTTCCTACACAGTTTTTTGTGTAGAATCCATTGGTGACATCAAATTTACCAAATTCCTGTTAGAATCGGTAGGCACAGCGGAAGAATTTTAAAAATTTTCACCGATCCTAATCGAGGATCTATCAACGGCGTTTAAACCAAGTTGGAAGGATTCATATCTTTTGATGATTCAGAGTTTTCACGATCTCTAGGAGCCAACACGTCAGGTTCGCTCCCTCTACCGGTATCCACACAAATGCTCTCCAACCGAGACTGTGTGCTAGCGCCTCTAATGTCTCCTAGGGTTTCACTTGCGGCTCTCAATTCTCATGTCCATATCAATATATCTGCTCTATCAAGTTTATAACCTATGAGAGCTATTTTCAAATTTTAAAATTAATCATCATTAATTTTGAAATGAATTAACTATTAATTATCTTGATGAGCTAATTAAATAAATTCAGTTTAAATTAAATCTGTCCAACAGTTTTAATTTAACCTATTTATTTAATCCAAATAAAGAGCCATTAGATTTAATTTATCTTCGTAAATTAAATCTGAGATACTATACATGTTAGTTATTAAATTTAATATATCTTAATAAATTAAATTTAAAACTAACACAATATAATAATGTCATATAATATATATATACATATATATATATATATATAAGATATATTTAAAAAATATATATATATATATATAATATTATTAATGAATTTTATATTATATATATAAATATAAAATTCGTCCACCCTAAATTAAACATTATCTCGTGTTGGGCCATTCTTGTGTGTGACCCTGTAGGTCCATATGAAGTTGGCAGTGGGCCAATAACTATACTAACCCAAAAGTCGCAAGCGGCCTCTAGCAAGACATTACGACTACCTAATTCATATGAGGATCGTTATCACGATGCAACCTGTCATACAACCATGTCACATCCCTTTTGTCACACGATATATCGATCAAGGATAAGCCATGGATAATGTCATCCTCTTGTTCCTGACCATTACTTTCTCGATTCCTGAGTAGCCTGATAATAGAGACAGAAACTCCTTTCATCATAGTATGACCATACATTTCTTAGACTCACTCATCGAGGGGCCCAGTAATATCTCTCTACTAATGTGAGGGACAAATTCCATCTTGATCATTCATATTCCTCTGCATGAAAAACCACCAAGCCCGATCGTAGCCTTTATCATCACCCGGTCAAAAGTGACTTTTGACTAGTTCAAAGCTTAGCAACTCATGTAGGAATCCATGATGACCTCAGGTCTAAGGGCATTGTGATGTGGTTATACATGAGAAAAGCTTATGACTTGATCCATGTAGCTTTCTCATAGTGGGTCGGTCCAGCACCTTGTACTCTTACAGGTGCCTAAGACTTTGATTCGTATCTCCATATTTTATCAAAGTCATACTGATCTTGTTTCATCTCTGCCCCAGCATAGATGACCGACCAGGGACATTTTAGGACAATCTTTATGAATTATCCAAGGATACAATTATCACAGTTAACATGCAAATAATATGATAACAAAATGGAGAAATTTCATTAAAATAATAATGTTCAAAGTAAAATGATTGGCCTTAGGGCACAATTTCCAACAATTCCTACTCCTTCTACATGCATTGTTCTAACTAGAAATGGCAACATAGTCCAACAATTACCAAATTTTCAAATTAATCATCAAACAAGTCTAGTTTCATCATTAAACATCATATGACACCATGTATATAATCAAAATAACATAGAGCCCTAAATTCTCATGTCAACCAAAACTAGGGCAGCAATACAAGTCCCATAATAATCAACCAATCAACACAATATATAGCTCAAATTAAAGCTCTAACTCACCTCTATCACTTTCTTAAGCTAGTTCTTTGATTCCTCAACTTTGGCTCTTCTTTGACAACTCAAAATACCTCCTCTTGAAAAACAAAAACCATAGGATTGAAGCTCTTAGAGAGGAGAACAATGTTAAAGAAGAGAATTTGAGCTAGAAAGGTGATTATCAAGGAGAAAATCTAGGTTGAAGACTCACCATTGTTCTTGAATTTCAAGATTGCTCTTTCTCTTTCCTTTTTCTTTTTCAAAGCTTTTTCTCTCTTATTTTTGGTGATGGTCGACTTGTAGTGAATGGAAGAGAGAGGGTGTTTGATTTAATATCCATTCCTTGCTTCTTGAAATCACTTGGTCATAATTTAATCTAACGAAGCAAGAAGAGTCCATGTGTCCACAATCTATGGCTTCTTGAAAAGTTGTAAGGTTAATTAACTAACCTAAGTTGGGTTAATTGGGTTGAGCTTTCGGTAACATCTCAAATTTCAGTCACCAAAATTCCTTTATACCTTTATGGTATTAAAGGGAATAAAATGGTGAATATTTGCACACTTGAAATGGCAAAACAGTGTAATTAGTGGCCACATGAATTTTGGGCCACAATAAGACATAAAATTTAATTTGTGTCTTCATGAAAGCCTATTATTGGAGACCAACATTGGAAGATGGAAGAGCACAATTTTTAGGCCCAATATATATGTAAATTTTGGCCTAACACGAGAAAAAGGAAGAAGGCCCAATTTAATTACAAAAATGTAAGGGGAAAATGGTCATTTGACCATAAAGCAAGAAGCTATTAATTATTCCCAATAATTATGGCCAATTTCGGCCTAACAAGGAAAAGAAGAAGGAAAATAAAATACTTGGTCCAAAATTAAGCCAAGAAGGAGCAATTATGGCCAAGTAAAAATGAGAAGGAAAAGTAAAAGTAAGCATGTGTTAAATTAGCAATTGAAATAATATTAATTAAGGAGGTGTAAGAGGATATTTTTGAGAGATCATTATCCTCTTCCAAGAAGCTATATTTCGTCAAAAAATGAGGAAGGAAAGAGAATACAAATTTGAACATAATGGTGCCTTTTGGGAAGCCATTAGAGTCAAGTTCAAAAAGAAGAAGACAAAAGTCAACAAGCACATGCTAATTACCATTAAAATATTATTTGTAAAGGAGGTGGATCATGATATTTTTTTGAGCTCTTCACCTTTCCTCCAAAGATCATTTTCGTCCAACATAAGAAGCAAGAAAGAGAGAGTGTCGTTTTGGAAATATGGAGAACAAGAGAGAAGGAGCAAGTTCAAGCAGCACACAAGGTAGGTTTCAAGTGATTTTCACTTGTTTATGCCTCCTAATTCATGAACAACTCACTCTAATCTCTATGTCTTCTTGAAATACATGTGAAGCAAGAAGAAAATCAAAGAGAAAGAAAGAGAGGGCTGGACAAAATTGGAGAAAGAGAGAGGAATCAAGAGGTAATCACACTAAATCTTGCTATCTTCTTGAGTCAAGGTTGTTTGTTGTGGTTGTTGTTGATTTGTGGCTTTGGTTAGTGTATTTTGATGATTGGGATGGACAAACCCTAAGGGGAGCTGCTACCCAAATTTTGATTAGTCATATTAAAAAAATGTGTTAAGTGATTAACCAAATAATTTAAGTTGAAAAGGATGTGTTTTATGGATTGAAATCAAGGAAACTCTAATTTTCCCAATTTATTGTGATTTTCGTCCAAACCTGTTTTGGGTGTGTTTGGGCTAGAATTTCATAGAATTAATTATTTCATTGTGTTCTACATGAAAAATTATGTAGGAGTAGCCTCTGCTTATAAATTCTGAATCACTGGAATTAAACACTAGAAATTGGGATGTAAATTGTGCTACCAAGGTGATTTTTTGTGTGACAGTATTATTGTAATGTGTTTTTGAATTAGCAAAAGATGTCCAATGAATGTGACACTTTTTAGAATGAAAGTAGACTTATGCAACTTTAATTTGATATGTCATATAAGTCATTTGGTAGTGTATTTTTAAAGTTAGCAAAGTTATGTCAACTAACGCAAGGGCAAAATTGCTCCAAATTTGAAACTTTCGAGGTAAAATTGGCCCTCGAAAAACTTCAGACCAAAATTGGCCCCAAGCGAATACTTCCGGGACAAAAATGGCCTTTAACCCTTTATGATAATATAAGTTGAAATTAATTAATTAATATTAATGTTGATGATATTTTCTATATATTTGAAGACGGTAGTTTTTGAAAGTCTTTGATGACAAGTAATATATAGTGTTAATATAAGTTAATAGAGATTGTTTAATTTGATAAAAAATAATTTTTTATCAAATAATAAAAAATAATGAATACTATAGTGAATTCAGTATTGACATCAACAGTTGGCAAAAAAAAGGAGTATTAAGTATTGATATCAATAACTTATAGATCATAAAAAAAAGTTGTACTTTTATTTGTTACTTATTTTTATATAGTAAATAATGTGACTATTTCTTGATCAATGTCACACCCTTACTTATTTTGACTTGCTACGAAATATTAATGCGTTGTTCAATAGGCAATACAGGAATAGCATAAATATACTGGTAATAAATGCATGATTACAGAAATTCCCTGTAGGGATTATTATAACAATTATAAATTATGTAGCCACACGGGCTACTAGGGTATCAAAACCCATTCCAGTGAAATGCAAAAACCTTCCCATCTTTGTTCCACCATTGCATTCCCATCGTACGGTTCTCTTCTTTGTTCTCAACATACCTTCTGTCTTCACCTGTCTAAATTGTTGATAAGGGAGGGTGAGATTACGGAGAATCTCAATAGGAAAAAGGTACTATAATACATGCATGAGAGATGCTATGTGTATAGCATGTTAGCTTTAACTAGATGTATGCCCCATAATGACATTTTTGCATGTTCAATATTTTGTGCAACAAAACTATGGTTATATCAAAAACAGAAACAGAGCTTCAGTTATTCAAATATGCTCTACACAATCAAGAAAAGCAATCACATACATCATTACACAATCATAAATATCAAATACATGCAAATAAGGAAAGTCCCCTACCATGTGTCCATTTTGAGAAACAGAAATAGTTCCTTGATCTACGCGCAAACAGCTTAGGCTCCAAGTTTGATCCTAAAATTCTAAATGTATAGTTTAGACACTTCCATTTTTGTATACAAATTTCACATAATCTTTAATTCACCATTTTATTCCCTTTAATACCTCAAAGATATAAGAAACATTAAGGAATAGGTTTGAGACTCCTACTAAACCAGACTTAGCAGTCTGCTTAATTTAGGCTTATTCCCAAGCCTCCAATCCTAAAATTGGGGATATTACAATCAGCTACTACAGAGGTATCGTCTCATCCTTATTCATATTGTGGAAGAAACAATTTCTCCTATTCTTCCAGTCATCCCTCATCTTCATCAACATGTACCGCTTCTTGTTGTCTCAAACGGCAAACCTATCCTATAACACAATAGAATAAATAATAATTAAATATAATTAATTACAAATGATATAATTACCTCTAAATGATACAATTAAATACAATTAATTACAAATGATGCAATTAATAAATAGTAATTAAATACAATTAATTACAAATGATGTAATTAATAAATAATAATTAAATACAATTAATTACAAATGATGAAATTAATTAATAATAATTAAATAAAATTATTTTCAAATTATAAAATTAATAAATAATAATTAATTACACTTAATTAAAAATGATACAATTAATAAATAATAATTAAATACAATTATTTACAAATGATATAATTAATAAATAATAATTAAATACAATTATTTACAAAAGATACAATTAATAAATAATAATTAAATACAATTAATTGCAAATGATGCAATTAATTAATAATAATTAAATACAACTAATAACAAAATATATAATATAATTAAATAAAATTATTTAATTTCACAACATCGTCTCACGCTAGATCCTTCAGCGTCTTGGGAACATTCTTCCATGTCTTGAAATAGATGGGGAACTGCATTCAATTCGAGCCTAGCTCGTTTAGATAGTGGCTAAACAGGTGACCAACGTTCTTAATCGACCGGTCCGTGGCCTTGATAACTCTATTTTTAGCGTTTTTAAAGTATATTTCGAAGAATTTTGGAGAGTTATCTAAGCAATTTCTAAGAGATTTTATGAGACATCAATGGATGCCTTATTTGTGGGATTTCAATTTAAAATAGAAGTTTTTAAGTTTAGGAATAATTAATAATAATGGGAAGCTTTTCTCAAATAAAAAAATCAGCTTTTATTATTATTGTTGCTATTGTTATATAATATTTCATTGCTCTTCTTTCATCACAATTTGGTAACACATTTTGGCTTGGGAATTTTGAATCACTTGCCAAATATAAAAAGGCTTGGTGGAAGGAACAAATGCAGGGCTAGAGACGTAGTGGTTTTGGGCTTGGGCTTCGGATTTCTAACTTTATATATAAAGAGGAGGACCAATTGGAGATGTGGACTAAGGAGCAACGAGATTGAATGAGCTACAGGGGGCCAAAAGTGGAGGATTAGTTATCATCATAGAGAGAGGCGGTAGAGCACTATTATCATATTCTCTAATAGCCTGTTTGGTATGCAAAATTGGTTTTGATGGAGATGGAGATAGAGATAGATATGGAGATGGAAATGGATATGAGGTTTAAAGGTATGTTTGGTATGTCTTAGAAATGAGACCTAATTTTTAAGTAAAAAAACTAAAATACCCTTCTATTAAAAGGTAAAAAAAAACTCTTTATAGACAATCAAACTCATCTCCCCAAATAGCTGTAATCCAACCACCATCAAAAATCAAACTAAGTCCCCCCAAAAACAGTTTTGTTTCAATCTTAATAGCAACCAAAAAATATATATCATGTCTATCAAACTATTAAAATGAACAACAACAAAACTCTTTCTATTGTAAATCTGAAATGGTTTAGAAGGTCAGATTAGAGCAAGAGACTAGGATGCAGAACTATCGAAGCTTGGAGGAAGGTTGTGCACTAACAATCTCTGCCCTTTGAAGACGATCGTCGCCACCAAAGATGATCTCTGCCTTGCCATTGTGGTTTCTAGTTGCAAGGTCGATTCGTGCATGAAGGAAGGTTGTGTACTTGAAGATGATCTCTGGCCCTCGAAAACGTTCGCCACCATCAAAGATGATCTCTGTCTTGCCATTGTGGTTGCTGGTTTCAAGGTTGATTTGTGCATGAAGGAAGGTTGTATGCTTAAAGATGATCTCTGGCCCTAAAAACATTCGCCGCCATCAAAGATGATCTTTGTCTTGCCATTATGGTTGCTAGTTGCAAGGTTGATTGTGCTTGAAGGAAGGTTGTGTTAGTGCAAGCGTTTCACCTAAGAGGGGGGTGAATTGGGTGATACCAGAAATTTCGTTGCATATAAAAAAATTGACAGAATATTTAAACCAGTTGAGAGCAAAGAGAAATATCACCGAAGTGTACACCGGGAGTTATACTGGTTCGGCCATAACCACTTTGATCTACGTCCAGTCCTCAGAGTGTCTCTGAGAGTTTCACTATACTCTCCAAGATTTAGTGGGGTTCTTGGCACCTCAGTATACAGCAAGTTCCTTCACTTGGACACTCGCTCCCCCTTACACGTTGCACTCAAATCCCCAACTCAAGGTTTCACAACCTTAAGTTGTCTCAATAACAAATATTGAGTATGTAATGAAAAAACTCTCTCACAGAACAAATATATAATCACTAAAGTACAATGAATGAGTATAAGAAACAAAGCACTAAGAGTTTGTTGATCAGTGTATTTTCAGTTCTTGTGTCTTGTCTTCTTTTCTTTGAATGCTCCATATATATAGATGATTTGTATTGTCCGTTGGAAGCAATTCAAACATGTCCGTTAGAGTCGCACAGCAACGGTTGACTATTCTTCGAATTTTGAAAACTATCCGTTTGCGGTAGGTAGCGGTATGTGAAATCTTGGACTTTTATTTGAATTTTTACTTCTGGCAAGATCTTTCATTGTTTCTCTGAAAATATTCTTAGAATACTAATGCAATGAAGAGTTAATCACATAGAAATCAATTTAATAAACATTCGATGAAAAGCATAATTTCTGGACTGCCTTACTAGAGTGGCTACTCGAGTGATCATGTCTGTTACTCGAGTAGTCCCTCGAGTAAGCCTATAAAAAATATGGCAGTGGGTAACTCAACATGTTTCATAAGATATTACTTGGGTAAGATGTAACCCCCTCACCGTAATTACATCCGGATTACAATAATTTAAATGAAATAGAGACCAATAAGATGGTTTAACAATTTATAAACCCTCATCTAAAAGATGGGGCGTATGAAAATCATTTCAAAACTTATATATTCCTGGTCTCACATTCATGTACGGATATAACTACTTGAGAAATCAGAGTACATAATAAATATCAAAGTGCGGAAACCAAAATCCCGGCAAACCCCGGGTTAATACATATATGATATGGGTTTATGAGTTTTCCCATAAAGGGGATTACACGATCCAAATAATCATTTACATCTCTTTACACTTTGGCAATCCCAAATCCAAAATGGATATAACCAACTATCCCAAAACATGAATGTCCCTAAGAGACCCTAACCACTCCGGGTTGGTCGCTTCCCCTTCGAGCCACTTGCCCTGTCTGAAAAAGTTAGTCATATGGAAATAATGAGATTCTTGAGAATCCCAGAGCAACAACTCACTCATACAATATATAAACATAGAGCATGTATGTTCATCATAATCAGCAGCTTCACAATGATCTCTGGCTCACGCCACATACGACAGCACTCACGGCTGTAATCACAATGCACTACGCCCACTTTCGTGGTGAACACTATGCCAGCTTTCGCTGTAATCACTATGCACAACGCCCGCTTTCGCGGTGAACACTATGTAGCAGCAACACAAAGCACAAAGCACCATAAAGCATCTCAAGGCACGATGTATCACTATGCTCCACAAAGGATCTCAATGCACAAAGTATCACAAAGCAGCAGCAGCAACATCCACACAATGAATGACAGACAAACATACAATACATTTACACAAAGCATAAGAGAGAAGTCGCTACCTGAATCTTTCCTGACAATCTTTGGCACAGTAGGCTCACGCGGACGACAGATGTCAAATCCTATTCAAATTAGGGACAATTGATCAATCTCTTTTCCAATGTATATTTCAATAATTCTCTAAGTTGGTTATTATTTAGGACTCATTAGGTGACTAAAATAGGCCTAAACATATGCCTAAAGGGTTGGAAGAACCTACCCAAAAGACCCCTTACTCGAAGGCAAAACACTTATTTTTAACAGTCTCACTCGAGCACAAATGCTCTCACTCGAGCACAAGTACGGACATCACTCGAGCACAGATGCTCTCACTCGAGCATTGGTACGGACAGCACCCGAGCACAAGAGAAAGTGAGACTGCGAGTGAGCACCCGAGAGCACAGAGGGCACTTCCAAGAACTGGCTCACTCGAGCACGCTGACCTCACTTCGAGCACAAGGCCAAAAGCCTCTCTCGAGCACCCGCGAGCACACGCTGCGAGTGACAACCCGAGAGCACCACTCTCACCCGAAGCACAGGCTCACTCGAGCACGACCCCCTGTGCTCGAGCACACACCCCACACCTGCGAGTGAGGAAGCACACTCGTGCAACTTTCCCCGCGAGCACAACCCGAAAGCACAACTCTTAGTCCTGAAACACCATCTCACTCGAGCAGAACCATGCTCACTCGAGCATGTTCTTCGCTCACTAGAGCACAAGGCGATGCTCGCAAGCACAACCCGTAAAACCCAGATAACTCGAAGCACAACAGGGAAAAACTTGCATATCACTCGAGCACGTTCTTCCTCTGCTCGAGTGATGTGCATCAGAGACCCAAAACGCAGCCAAAAACTAGAAACTCCAGATGGTCAAATTCACTCCCAAAGGTTCCCCAAACTCTTCCCAATGCTCATACACTCTAGGCACTAACCAGGGAACACAATGGAAACTCTAAAAACACTCCAAAAACCCATTTGACCACAATCATTCCTTAAGGTCTCTAAGATACACAATGTCTAATTTCCCTTAACATCTTTTTAACATTCCAAATCATATCAAATGATCATATATCTCCACAATACCTCATTTCCAATCATAAATCACAATGAACTTCATATTTTCAAAAATAGGCATATTTAGGGCAAAATTCCAGATTTTACCAACTTAGCCAAAAATCACAAATAATACATCAAAATGCTCTAAATGCCTACCTCTTCTCTTTGCTCAATCAAGAATCTTGATTCCTCAACTCCCACTTTCGACCCAAAGCTCAAATCAACACCACTCAAGGCTCTACAACCATCACAATGTAGCTCTCATTGAGATGAACAAAATTAGAGAAGAGGATTGGAGCATTAGAGAATCATAACTTACCAAAATCAAAGCTTTCTTCTTATCTTCCAAGCTCAATCCAGCGCCAGAAATGGAGGAAGGAGAGAGAAAGTGAGAGGTAAGGAGAGATGATGATGATGGAAAGTCAACTCCTTCTCCCCACCCACACACAACCGCACAAGAGAGAGAGAGAGAAGAGAAAAAGTGATTTTTATCTCCTAGTGCCACATCCAATGGCTCACCCAATGCCACATGTCATCATCTACTCACTCCCTCTATGAGCTCACCAACTCACAACACATAGGATTCCGACCCACGGTCAAGGAATCACAACCATTGATCTTAAATACCACATGTATTTATTTTCAAAATTCACATTACAAAAATCCCAAAATGATTTAAATCAAGATAATTACAATAATTATCAGAGTCATTAGCCCTAAACACAAATCGGGATATTACATAAGACATTGAGTGATATAGATTACAAACCTTGAAAATACCTGATTACTCGAGTGGCCATGTCTTTCCTTTACAGGTTACTCGGGTGCTGACTCTGGTAATTTGGTTAATCTAGTGGTTACTCGAGTGGGCTTTAATTTTCTTCACACCTTACTCTAGTAGTCCCTCGAGTAGATTTCAAATAACCCGGCAGATTACTTGATTACTCCCTCAAGTAATTGCATCAAATTCTTGGCCGAGAGTTTGCTTTCTGATTACTCGAGTGGCTACTCGGGTAATGCTTCAAATAACTCCACAGATTACTCGGGTGGTCCCTCGAATAAATCCTTTTTCACACCTGGTTACTAGAGTGGCCACTTGAGTAAAGTGTTGCATTTCTTGGCCGAGAGCTACTGGAAGATTTTTGACCTGGTTACTCGAGTGATGCCTTTGCAAATCATGTTACTCGAGTGGCTACTCGAGTAATGGTCTATATAACTTTGCAGATTACTCGAGTACTCCCTCGAGTAACATTGTCCAAATTTTGGCAGTGTTTCATTGGATAAAATTCTCCTTGATTACTCGAGTGACTACTCGAGTAATGGCTTCCCTTACTCTAGTGGCTACTCTAGTAAGCCTTCACAAAATTTGTTTATTACTCCAATGCTTACTTCAAGTAATGTTTAACCACTTTGTTCAAATTCATTTGTTTGTTATCAAATCCTTTTATATCAATGATCCAATTTTTTTTATCATTAAAACATATGGAATCTAACAAGTTGCAAGCTTGTAGACGATCTTTGGCCCTCGCTGTCAGAGAAGATCTCCGTCATCGCTGCTAAATTTGCAAGCACAAGTTGCTGGTGGACCTTACCTGTAGTGGAAGGCTGAGGAGAAGGAGATTGTCAGGGAAACTTTGAAAGTTGAAAGGGAAGAGGTATAGGTAAAAATGGGAATATGGATATGGAATTGGAAATCTTTGGGTCACAACATGGAAGCCAAATCCTTATGTTTTTATTGATATGGAAATGGAATTGTTTTAAATTCCATGCTACCAAACATGCTCAAGACATGGAATTGGGATCCAATTCCATTTCCATGTGCCCAATTCCATTATATCAAACAGGCCCTAAGAGGAGACGAGAGAAGCAGCCTCAAAAAGAAACAGAGAGCAATAAGGAGCCGACATTTGACAGGGATTCATCATCATCATCGTGAACTGAGAGGCAGCTTCATAGAGGCGATCGTCTTCTTGAGGCTTAACTAACCCGAGATCAGAATCTAAGTGTCAGGGGGTCATTCTATTACTACCATCGCCAGAGGGACAGAAGGAGGCTCCTTTGATCCACTTTCATTGGCGACCTATTTGGAGTGACCTAAGGAAGGCTAGAGCATACCAGAATCGTGGAGGGAGGAAGCCATTGATGGAACAATTGGGTTGTTCTTCCTTAAGCTGGTGCGAGAACGTGATTGAAGTTGTGAGAAGAAGATAGGAGTTGTTGTTCAATCATACTAGAACCAACATGAGGGGAAGGCATTAGCATAATGATTTATTCTGTTTTCTTTTCTTCGTGAATTTGAATCTGACCTTGGTTTTGCTGTGATGAATTTTATTGAAGTAATGAGTGGCTAGTTGTTCTTGAACCTAGAGTAACTATAAACGAATTTGAGTATTTGAGCATGAATAAACCATTTAATTGTGTTTAATGTTATTTTTGTTTACTTAATCTTGTATTGTTTTATATACTAGTGATTGATCACCACTAAATATGAAATTGGGAAATTTAGATTAATCTTGGAAGAGGGATCTTAATTGGACCATATGATTAAGTAACGTGGAATTAGAATTTATTCTAATTTGCCAATAGAATAGAAATATACCTATTGGACCCACATAATCCTATTAGAGTGAATTTGGACATTTATTGCTTCTAGAGTAAATTTGTTAAGAATAACAATTTCAACTGGAAAGGGCAGTATCAGTAATTGGAAGATACTTATATACATTTAAACTCTAGATTAACAATTTAACATTTAGTTATTTTAATTGGGTAATTACATGCTCTAAGACTTGAAAAAGGGATTAGCCACTTTAGGTTGTTTTTATCAATTTGAAATTTTATAGACACTACTTAATACTTTTGTACTTGTTTAAATTGTTTTTCAAATTCCTTCTTTGATTTGCTCAACTTAAATGGAAATGATAAATTTAATGCCTAATCACTAGTTTATTTGAATCTCTGTAAAATGACCTTAATTTGCTATTATACTATTTTTCACGGCCCGTACACTTGCGGTGCTTATTAAAATTTAGTACCATCAAGTTTTTGGCATCGTTGCCAGGGATCTGAAGGCAATTGGTGATTAGAATTAGTAATCCTTTAGTAGTTTAACCTTAAGATTTGTGAACATTTTTTATTATATTTTCTTGTGTGTGATTTGCTTTGCTTTTTCTTGTTTCTTGTTTGTCCTTGAAAAAAAAACAATTTAAAACAAATATGGATTAATTCACAGAATTCATTTGGTTCAATAGTGATAAATTGTCATATCTTTGTTCGTTATTAGGAATGCATGTGAATGGAATGAGACAAGAAAATATAAATGCTTGTTCGATTAAAAATTCTTCTCCTTATAATTGTTTTTCTTCTGCTTATTGTGGAGAGAGTCATTCCTATGAGCATTGTCCATATAGCACTACCAGTCATTATGTGAGTGTTGATTTCACTAGGAACTAAATTTTTTTTTTACCATTCTTTTTGTCCTAGTGAAAGTTTTGAGTAACAAGAGTTTTGCAATCGACATTTTAGCCATTATTCAAAAGAAATCACCACATATTTTCACTCTCATCCTCATTTTGAAGAAAATACCTTTGAATATAAAGAAAATTCTAATTTAGAAAGGTTATTTGAGGATTATGTGGAATCATCAGAGAGATTTAGTAGAGAACAAAGGGAATTTACCACTAGAGTTGAGTCAAGGGTCCAAAATATTGGAGTAGTCTAGAAGAGGTTCCGGTTGTGGAACTTAATTCCTGTCATTTTGATGTTTAAATTGATGTGGATGTCCCAAAAGCTTTTGTTCATGATTCTCCGATTGACTCTTTAACTCTTGCTGATAAGAATCAAGTGGATTTTATGGGATGCTCTAATTTTGTGGAAGCTCCTAAATCTGTTCGTAAGATGTGCATGTTGTGCTTTATTTGAATTCAGTGAATCCTTATACTCTAAAATTGTCTATGATTGAATAAGTACAAGTAATTAACTTGAATAATCATTTTTTGTGTCTGAAAAGAAATAAAAACAAGGTAATAAAGGCGTTTGATACTTATGATTAGTGGTTCGTTTTGAGTAGTCTAGCTAAAGACTATAAACTTAGCGTTGCTTGGGAGGCAACCCAAGGTTGGGTTTGATGTTTTGTTTTGATTTTGTAGGACTTTTGATAGCCCCTGATGATGTATTCCACTTTGGTAGAAACAATCAAAAGCATTCAAGAGCACAAGACAAGAATTAAGAGGGAAGTTTCCTTCTACTTTTCCTTGTTTAGTTTGAATTGATTCTTGATAACATGTTCTAGGATATGAGTGCTTGTTATAGTCTATTTTGCATGTGATTGATATTTGTTAATGACTATTGATTTGATTAGTGCCACTTTTGAGTTGTGCTCAATTGGTGAAAATTAAAGATCTTAGAAGCTTTTGCTATCCCTACATTTGGATGTGGTTACTTCTTCACTTCCATTATTTAGTGTTACTTGTTCATATTGAGGACAATGTGACATTTAAGTATGGGGGTGAGGGTACCATAGATTTTGTATGACTTGTCCTTAATTTTGACAAACTTCTTTGGTTTTGCACATAAATAGAAAAATTTGAACAAAAAATTTGTTTTTCATAGAAGCTTGGATTTTACTTGTGAACATTGGCAAAGTTGGGATGATTTGAATTTGAAAAGGATTGAGTTTAATTTGAATTTGATTCTATCTTCTTGGAATGTTAGTAGATAGGTAACGAATTTGGCTTAGATAATTGACTTTAGGATATTAAAAACTGGTGAGAAACTTGAACCCCTAAATATTCATTTCTTCTAAAAGGGAGTACACTTATTGTGATTTCATCTCTAAAACTTGTCTTGAATCTCTTTTAAAGCTTAAAATCCTTTTACATGTACAAAGATGATTTAGACATTCATTTATAACTAGTTTGGCTAAATATCCGACCTTATCACATGAAAATCCTTTTCTTTACCCCATTTAGCCTAACTATCTTTAAGAAAAGTAAATTGCATAGAGTAAATAGCCTTTTATTAAGATATGCAATTTTTATACATGTTTCTTCTCATTCATTTGTTACTTTAGTAAGTGCTAAGTAAAACAATTTTAGAACAAGAGTGAAGGGATTAGAAAGTTAATGTTATGTGAGTTGGTTTGGATAAAAAAGAGAAAAAAAGGGTGAATGAGTCATATATATATATATATATATATGAATATAAAATGGAAAAAATGAAATATAAAGAAAAGAAAAGGGTACATGAAAAAAATGAAATAAAAAAAAGGAGAGAGAAATATGAAAAAAAAATAGAATGAAAAAAAAATGGAAGAAATAAAAAAGAAAAAGATTGTTGAGGTCGAATGAATAAATATTGTTTATAGTGTAAGTGAGTTTGTTTTCTTTAAGTGGATATTTCTTCATTCTTCATGAATTTTATTAAATTGCTTAGCCTTAATTAAAGTATGTCTCCATACCATTTGACCACTTTCATTTCATTATCCTACCCTATTCATTACAACCTTTAGAAAAGTCCTTTTGATTTGTGTCAGCAATGAGATAATGTAGTGGAGATAGAGATGATAAATAAACTTATGGTAGATGGGTTGCAATAAGTGGATAAGAGTGAAACACAAGCCCTTTAATTATTTTGAGAGAAGAGTGCAAACACATACTTGTAAGGAGCATTCTATTGTTATTTGTCTTGACCAAATTATTTGCATTTTTACTTGCATTTTTTAGAAGGTGGAAAAGATTTTTAAGAAAGCTTCATTCTTAAAAATTTGAATTAAATCCAATTTTGTAGTGTGTGAGTATGATAACTCTCCATTTTAAAATCCTTTTTCCATGATTTTATTTGATTTTTTTTTTATAAATTTTTAAATCTTTAGGACAAAATTTGATGCAAGTGCGGGATGTGATAACTTTCCATTTTTAGTACTTTTAAACTATATTTTTAAGATGTATTGAAAAAGTATATTTTTAAGAATTTTGGAAAGTTATCTAAACAATTTTTAAGAGATTTTATGAGATATCAATGAATGCATTATTTGTGGGATTTCAATTTAAAATAGAAGTTTTTAAGTTTAGGAATAAATAATAATAATGCGAAGCTTTTCTCAAAAAAAAAAAAAAAAATCAGCTTTTATTATTGTTGTTGTTGCTGCTTTTATTATTACTCCTTAATATTTCATTTCTCTTCTTTCATCAGAGTTTGGTAGCACGTTTCGGCTTGAGAATTTTGAATCACTCGCCGAAAAGCCTTCGTGGAAGGAACAGATGTAGGGCCAGAGACGTAGTGGTTTTGGGCTTGGGCTTCTGATTTCTAGCTTAATATCTGAAGAGGAGGACCAATTGGAAGTGTGGACCGAGGAGCTACGGGATTGAATGATCTAGAAGGAGCCGAAGTAGAGGACTAATGATCATCATAGAGAGAGGCGGCGAAGCACTGTGATCGTCTTCTCTAGGAGGAGACGAGAGAAGCAGCGTCAAAAAGAAACAAAGAGCAACAAGGAGCCGACATTGGACGGGCATTCATCATCATCATCAGTAGCTGAGAGGCAGCTTCCAGAGGCGATCGTCTTCCTGAGGCTTAAAACACCAGAGACCGTGATCTCCGAACCAGAGATAAGAAGCTGAGCGTCAGTGGGTCACTGCGGCTCCACCATCGCCGGAAGGACGGAAGGAGGCGTCGTTTTTCCACCTTCATTGGCTACCTGTTCGGAGCGACCTGAGGAAGGCTAGAGCGTACCAGAATCGCCGAGGGAGGAAGCCATTGATGGAACGGCTGGGTTGTTCTTCCTTAAGCTGGTGAGAGAACGTGATTGAAGTTGTGAGAAGAAGAGAGGTGTTTCTGTTCAGTCATACTGGAACCGATAGGAGGGGAAGGCATATTGCACAGTGATTTGTTCTGTTTTTCTTTTTCTTCATGAATTTGAATCTGAACCTTGGTTTTGCTGTGATGAATTTTATTAAAGTAATGAGGGGCTAATTGTTCTTGAATATAGTGTAGTTATAAACTAATTTAAAAATTTGAGTATCTATGAATCATTTAATTATGTTTAGTGTTATTTTTATTTATTTAATTTTGTATTATTTTATCTACTAGTGATTGATCATCACTAAATATGAAATTGGGAAATTTAGATTAATCTTGAAAGAGGGATCTTAATTGGACTATATGATTAAGTAATGTGGTATTAGAATTTATTCTAATTTACCAATAGGATAAAAATATACTTATTGAACCTATATAATCCTATTAGAGTAAATTTGAACATTTACTGCCTCTTGAGTAAATTAGTTAAGAATAATAATTTTAACTTAAGAGAGGGGTATGAGTAATTAGGAGATACTTTTATCCATTTAAACTATATATTAACAATTTAACATTAAGTATTTTTAATTAGGTAATTACATGTTCTAAGTCTTGAAAAAGGGATCAGGCATTTATAAATAGGACCAATTTTTTTTGTCAAAAAGAACTTATAAATAGGATCAGAATGGTATAGTCCAAATGCCTTTTAACAAACTCATGCTTAGATCAATTAAGAGCCACCAATGTTTGATAAGTCATGAAATCATTATTATTAGTGCATTTTGTGAGGTTGATGATTGACTTAATGTTCTTCCTTCAATGATATTTTACGACTTTATTAACTTCCTATGAAATTAGAGTAAAAATTAATTGTAACATATATATATACATATATATTAAATTTAATTATTATCGGTCCGACCGAATGGTTCTACCATTCCAACCATTTGAACCATGACCCACTGACTTTTCCGACTTGACTTCCATTCCAACTTTTAAAACATTGATATGGACCTGCTCAAACTTGGATGATTTTTTTTCTCAGCTAAAGGATTTCAAGAGCTTTAAATACAATTTTAGAGCTCCCTCATAGGATATTTTTAAAATTAATTATGATTTTTTAAAATTAAGCTAAAAATTTAGAAATACCAGATAAATAGTAACAAGGGTCAAAATACAAATTTTAATTTGTTGGCTTCATTTTCCAGTTCGCCTATATCATAGCGCTTGTGTATGCGTGCTGAATGCCGTAGGATGGCGGATGTTACAAAATACCGACTAATTAAGTACACAAAGGGTGCATTTGGTTTGGGTGTATTTGGTTTGAGAGAAGGGGAGGAGATAAAAGGAAGGAGAGGAGGGATAAATTATAATTTTATTTAATTGAAACCTAAAATTTACGTTCTCATTTTATTAAAATTTTGGATTCTTGTCTAAAATTTACCTTCTAATCCTTTTAAATTTTGGGTTTTCGCCCAAAATTTAAATACCTTCAACTTAAGAAGGTAATTTAACCCTCTCTCTCATTCCCTCTCCTCAAACCAAACACACCCTAAAAGTTTGTTTGGTATGAGGGGAGGGGAGGGAAAGTGGGAGGAGAGAAAATTTTTTTGAGATGGATTTTAAAAAAATTAAATAAATGGGGTATAAAGTTTTCAATTAAGTTTTCTTACTCTTTAATATTACATATTATCTATATTAAAATTTTATAACCCCACTTCTATAATTTTCTTAAATCCAACTTATAAAAATTTTCCCCTCCATCCCTTTTCCTCCAAATCCCTCCTACCAAACAGACCCTTAAATACAACTCTGCAATTAAATATTAAAAAACCCACTTAAATTCTAGTTCTTTAAATTATTTTTATATTTTAAAAATTTAACTAATTAAATATTTCATTTTCATTTTCGGAGTAACATACAACTTTTATTCAATTTTTTAACTCAAATGATGTTAAAATATGATTGTGTTTTTATTCATGATCAAAGAAATGGAAGGAAAATGTCTGAACAATTCAAAAAATTGAAAATATTTTAATTATTTAATATATTCATTTTCATATTTAAATTTAGACATGTTTTGCGAATATTTAATTATAAAGTCATTGTTTAAATTTGTTTGGTTGACATTTTTGGTTAAATCAAACTAATGATTTTAAGATTAAGAGACTACAAACACACTTTAAAAACTCAAGGGATTACACTGATCATCTTAATGTAAATTTAGATCGAGGACCATGCTTCCGAGAATTAAAAAGTGGCATAATCAAATTGTAGCAAGACAACCCTTTCCCAGAAATTCTCTAGTCGCTGGAGGTCACAGTTCTGGCCATCAGTGGAGAGAATTTTTTACATATTCTTATTTATTTGGATTAAATTGTATCTTGTACTCTGAAATATTTTTGTCACTCAGTATCTCAAATTAATTAATTTCTAATTCTACGTTCAGAAATATTTTTCCTATAATACCAGTATCCTAAAATATTTTTTCAATAGAACCCAATATTCAAAATATTTTGTTAACACTCAATATCTTAAGCTAATAAACTTTTAGTGCATGGAGCATTTTTTTTTTCAAAAAAATAAAAATAAAAAAACCCCAAAATTGGGGGATGAGCATTACCTGCTCATCTTGGGGATGAGCAAGGAATGTGGATTCCTTAGTATTTTCCTTTTTAGAGAATAGATTTGAGTTATTATTATACTCTAATGTGTTTTTGTAGGTTCTTCTTATGGTTTAAAATTCTAAAATACATTTCATCAAAAAAAGTTCTAAAATACAACTAATTAATTAAAACAGGAGAGAGAATATCCAGGATCATTGTATTGGTGATGTCAGTGTGTTTAATTAATTAATTAATTAATTAATTAACCCCTAGACTTAAGGTACTGAAAACTGGACTGGACACGGAATAGGCTGAGGTACTAGGTCAATGGTTCAAATGGGGGTCAACCCAGGGGGCAGACCGAGGTCAATTAAAAAATAGATATATATAATTTAAATATTCATGCATACCATCCAAAAAATTACATAAGAGCTTTTTTTCAAACCAATAGTCTAATATAACCTCCCAAACCTAATACCCATAAAAACATCATTAAGTACATAAGTATTTTTCTTCAACCAATACCAAAAATATTCAACAATCCTTTCAAGGCTCCTTAATCAAAAAAAAATTTAAGGGAAATATTTCTTTAAAAAAAAAAAACCAAGTTGGGGCCTAAAAATGTAAAAACAAAAAAATAGTGCAACCCGGGTCACCCTAGATCACACCTGGTCAAATTGGGTCGATCGGTTTAGTTGACCCTGATTTTCTGACCACAATTGGACCGGATTGAAGGGCGATTCACCTGTTTCCAGCCAGAACGATCCGATTTTTAATACAGTCCCTTGACCATGTTCATGAACATAATATTGACAAGTCTTGGCTGCGTAAGCCCCACAATGCATCGTGTTCACTTTTCTCGCTGCAACTTCTTATAAACTGGGAATTTCCAAGAAAACACTCTTTCGACCTCCTATACATTTACATCGTCAACACTCTATATATGTAAATGTATAGGAAGTCAAATCCAAAAGAAGGATATAATATTATAACAAGATGTGAGAAGTATGAATTCAGTTTTGGTGCCTATCCTAAGGATAAGCACCATGAGCTCAACTAATCATCTGGATAGCCTAGACTTAATTTTTTTTTTTTACTTTTTATTTTTCTTGAAAAATTTATTTTATTGGATAAAGAATCTAAAATAAAAATAATTTGCTAACTATTTTTTTCAAAGAAATGATTTTTTTTTATTTAAAAGTCATTATTTAAAAAATATTAAATCTAAATCGTCCAGATCTAATATGTACAATCTAGATCAGCTGAGTTTATGATGTCTATCCTTTGGATAGGCACTGAAACTGGGTCGAAGTAGTATTGTGTGTGATGGCGTGGTTCATATTGGGAAGCAAATGCAATAGTGATGTTCCTCCTGTTGGCGGTCTTAGCGGCATCATCTATAGCGATATGTTCAACGAGATGCTAAAGCACGATGATGATGGTGCCTACCCCGCTAGAGGCTTCTACACTTACGATGCCTTCATTCAAGCTGCCAAGTCCTTCTCGACATTCAGCAGCATCGGTAATGTTGCCACGCGCAGGAGGGAGATCACATCCTTCTTCGGCCAAACCTCCCACCAAAACGTTAGCGGGTGGAAAAGCACTTTCGATGGTCCTTACACATAGAGGTACTACTTCAAACATGAAGAGAACCCCAGTGATTATTGTTCACCAAGCTCCCAATATCCATGTTCTCCAAGTAAGAAATACTATGGTCACAGACCCTTCCAACTCTCCTTCACTACAAAAAAAAAAAAAAAAAAAGACTTTCGGCGACGACTGCTGAAAGTCTTTCAGTGGCGACAAAAAGTTGCTGCCTATGCGACTGTCGCTGAAAGTTTTAGCGGTGACCATTTTTGTCGCCGCTGAAGGTGACTTTAAGCGGCAACTTTTGTCGCCGCTGAACGTGTTAATTTTTTTAAAAAAAAATTGAATTTTTTTTAAAAATTTTAATTTACAATTGCTACATGTCTCCTCCTCGTGCTACCACGTGTCGCCTCCTCATAATTCCTCCAAGTGACTCTCCTCCAGTTCGAACTCGCGACCTCAGGGAGCCGATGCCTTCACGCGCGAGTCTCTTCCAGTTGCGCCGAAATGAACATGTGTCATATTATTATATATATAATATTATCATATATATAAACATACATACATACATACATACATACAATTAATTAATTATATACATATAATTAATTATTAATTAAATATAATATTATTAAAACTAATGAAAAATTAAATAAAAATGAAAAAAATATTTATATATTTAATTAAATAATTTTTTAATTAAAATTACTTAATAAATAATAATTTAATATCATAAATATTATTTTTAATATAAAATTATAAATATAATATTAATAAATAATAATATAATTTTAATAATTAAGGTTAAATAGAATTATTTAATTATTGTTATTTTAATTTTATAAATATTATTTTTGAAAAATATTAATAAAAAAATATGAAATTGACTTTCAGTGGCGACTTTAGTTGTTGCCGCTGAAAGTGAGTTTCAGCGGTGACTTTTGATAGTCGCAGCTGAAAGTGTTTTAAAAAAAATAAACTTTTGAAAAATTTCAAATAAGACTTTCAGCGGTGACACTAAAGTCGCCGTTGAAACATACTTTCGACAGCGACAACACAATGTCGCTGCTGAAAGTGTTTTAAAAAAAAATAAAATTTTGAAAATTTCAAACAAGACTTTCAGCGGCGACACTAAAGTCGCCACTGAAACACACTTTCAGCAGCACAACACAGAGTCACCGCTGAAAGTTAGACTTTCGGCGGCGACAAAAGTGTCGCCGCTGAAAGTGACACCTTCAGCAGCGACATTAAAAGTTGCCGCTGTGTTGTCGCTACTGAACGTGTCACTTTCAGCAGCAACTTTAAAAGTCGCCACCAAATGTCGCTGCTGAAAGTGGTTTATTTTTTTGTAGTGTTTGCATGTGTTATATATAAATACACATACATACACACAGAATAGAGACTGAATGTAAAATCACTTCCTTAAACCTCAATTATCCATTCACTAAATTAACTCATCGAATAATTAAACAATATTATAGTGTAAAAGAGAAAACTTAAACCCGAAAGTTTATCATAGTAGAAAAGATTACAACTTATGTTTCAAAAGTTATCCATGGTTGAGAAAGAGTGCAACTAACCTTCTGAAAACACTACCATGGTTATAAAAGATTTGATGCAAATATCTATCCATGACATTTGGGCTTTAGACTTCTCTAATCTAGAATATAATAGTTTGATCACAAGTCAATATCAAACTCAATTATCAAAATACTTAAACAACAATTTTTTCATATATCCATTTGAGTTACTTATTCATGAGATAAAATAGTATAATCCAAACCATAATATCACATCTAAGCATGCAACATGCACCCTATAGTGGCAATACATAATAATTCATCACATAAATAAAAAGGAGAAGGCTTTACAAAGATTATATAATAAATCAAGCCTCTAGAGCATTCCCAACTAACTAGCAGAAGAACTATTACCTAAAAAATATCAAATCAATGGGATGATGAGACAACAGCCTCAATAACTAGTTGTCTAACTCATTACACATGTTAATATGTGTGAGGTGCTAAGTAGAACAGTTAATATAACAAAGTATTGTAAATATAATTCACAATGTTCCAAATCACAAATTCCATATCAGAAATTTTGTATCACAATTTCTATATCAAAATTTTCATATCACAAATTCCATATCAGGAATTCTGTATCACAACTTCTATATCACAATTTCATATCACATTCCATATCAGAAATTCTGTATCACAATTGTTAAATATGATTAGTTTTGATGATGTCAAAAATAGCTGTCAAATATTAAAGAGCAAAATGTTTGTATAATATACTTATCTTCTACATTGACTACTACTATATTTAATGTTGTATATCTTGTAGATTAGTCATAAATGGAGAATGATCATCAAGGAGAAAATTAAGAAGTAAGGAATTGAAGAAAGAAGAAATTGCAAGAACTAATGGAAATATCAAGAAGAAAGATTAGTCAAGTAAAGAAAGAAGAAGATTGAAGATATTCAAGAAGACATCTAATTGGGTTATAAAGAATGATCATCAATTCAAGAAGATATCAAGTTGGGTGATCATCAAGAGGAAAAATAAGAAGAAAGAGATTGAAGAAAGAAGAACTTCTAAGATCAAATGAGAATATCAAGATTCAAGCTCTTATAAGTGATACCGGAGGTTGGAATGGGTCAATATGAAGCTAAAAGACGTATATAGAAGTTATGCTACCTTCAGAGGTGATTACACGAGTAATCCTTCGAGTAATATACCATTGCCACATTTTGGAGGTGATTACTCGAGGGCTCCCTTGAGTAATGAGATTTCTGATGTGCTCTGTTTTCACGCAGAAGGATAGAGGTTTAGTATTTTGGTGATATCTCTCTAACCACATATCGGATTGCGATAAAACTAGTTGCATATGAAACTAGACTTCTAATGCGTCATTTGACCAAATATCACATTCAAATGAGTTCAGTTGACAGAGATATCATCTTTGAAAGTGGACACTGAAATCACCGCCATAGTACAAGGAAGCTTCGGTATTTTGGATATAACTCTCAAACTACACATTGGATTGTGATGAAACTAGTGCCATATGAAAGTAGACTTAAATATGTTTCCATGGATATATAATATGTCACATTTGAAGCTATATACTAATAATTATACCTTCTGGAAGTTGCTGCTCGTGATTTCAGATATTGTCTAAGAACAGTAGATACTCTTTAGATCATAACTTTCTGTATGCAATGAGTTTGTAGTTGATTCTTATTGCATTGAAATGTAGACGATGAGAGCTTTCCGATGATATATTATTTTCCATGTTTATAATTAAAATGAAAATATTACTCGAAGGGATCGCTCGAGTAATCTGTAAAGTTATTTGAAACATTACTCGAGGAATCACTCGAGTAATGAAGTTGGAATTCTCTCAGCCAAATTTTGAAGGAGAATACTCAAGGAATCACTCGAGTAATGACCCAGGCTTACTAGAGTAACCACTCGAGTAATGCTTCCCAGGAGAACAGAACAACATATTGAAGCTTTCGAAAATCATGGGATTAATTATGAAACTCACCCTTCTTGCTTCTAATCATTCTTACACTTCATTGTATTAGTGTTTAATATGTTTTTCCAGGAATGCAATGAAGAGATGATGCGAAGAGACAAAAGTTGACTTTACGGAAGCGGAGCGTCCATCGAGCGTAATAGCTAGTTTTTCAAATATGAAGAGAGGAGTTAAACGAGTACAAAAGATTTGAAGCAATACCCATTTTTCTAGATTATGGCTTAGACTCTGCCTGACAAGCAATTTAAATCTCTCCCACACTTCACACAAATGTTCACCAAACTGTTGACAAAAGTTAGTAAGAGCAGCTCTTGCATCTACCATCTTGTTGTGTGGAAAGAATCTTGATCAAAACTTTTCTTCCAATGTCTCCCAAGAGGTTATGCTGCCCTCTTCTAAACCTGAGCCATTTTTTGGCTTTTCCTTGTAGAGAGTATGGAAAGAGACAAAGACGGGTCACATTACTAGGAACTCTATTATGCTTGAAACAGTCACAAACATCAAAAAATTGTATGAGATGCCGATTTGGATCTTCTATGTTGTTTCCTACATACTGACCCTGTAGTTCAAGCATCTTAAGCATAGCTTGCTTGATTTCAAAATTGTTGGCTTGAAATGTAGGTACTTTGATTCCGAACTGATAACCTCGAGATTGCCTTCCTAGAAAAACATTAACACCCAATGTATCATTCTCATCCTCAGCCATCACTTTGCTTATGGTTTATTCTTCCTTGTGATATGAATGCCGAGGTGGTGTTGTCTCTAAAAGTTCGCTAACCTTCTTTGTCTTCTTAGATGTTTTCTTTACTGTTCCTGACATATAATGTAAAGCATTGCAAATACAAAGAGACAAAGATCGAAAACCTAAAAAACAAATAAAAAAAGAAAGGAAAAAATGCTTAAGCTTAAAATACTAAAGGTTCTCTAATACTAAAATTAATTGCCAAGATTCCCCGGGAATGGCGCCAAAAACTTGATGCGCTCTGTAACTATACGGATCGTGCCAAGTAATAAAGTGATAAGTAGAGTATCGTCCCATGAGGAATCAGATAATTAATTTTTAGGTATTAAAATCTCAATTTCTTTTAAGTCAAACGAATCTAGTTATAAGTAAATTTAAAGGAAATTAATTAAAGAAAACTATAATGTCAAACTCAACCTAGAGTCACTAATTCCTCACAAGCACCCTAAATCTTAAATCCATTTAATTATTTAATCTCAAATGTTAATTTTGTTAATCTCAAGTATAAATAGTGAGTGTCTGTCGATCCACTCACAACCCTCTCTTAAGTATAACTGTTATATCTAACCTAATTACTCAAGAGGCAAGTTAACTCAAACACATTCTTCAACAATTATATGGGGCTATTAGGTATTTGTCTATCCTAATCGCAAATTAAATAGTAATTTAATCCCATATTACTTAATCTCAGAGCCTAATTAAGATTCCCTTCATCAAGGTAAATTGTAATGCTTAAATTCACGTCTAATGGTGACCAATAATCAAACAGACACAATAAAACAAGATTAAGTAACCAAAATTAACATAAATTATAACTCATAAATCATGGAAATAAAATCTAGTTCACTAGTGAGTTTATAGTTTCCCTAAGTCTAAAAGAAAATTAGCCACTTATGGCTAAAACAAAATCCAAAATAAAATAAAGAAATTTAGATTCAAAGAATAAAGGAAAAGAAGAAAAGAAAATCAAATCTAATAAAATCTCTGCAATAAAAATCACCTAAGGAGGAGATCTTCATTGCTGCCTTTTAGCTTCGTGACTTTCTTTGTTTCTCTCCGTTCGATCTCCGCTGCCTCTGCTTCTCTAACTGTTCGGCTCCCCAAAAAATGTCGCTGCTCCTCTTATTTATAATCTTCGGTATTTTGTTTCCTCCCGCCATGTATATCTTCCACCAGTTATTGAATCCTTTTTAATTCTTTAATCGTGGGTCCACAATCTGATATCTATCTCTTTAATTTTGATCTACCTTTTTTTTTTTTGCTTTAATATATATATATTGAATTGAAAAGGACGGCGGTCCCATGAGAATTAAAAGAGGATAACTTGAGGCAAGTATATCAAGTAGAGTTGTCATCAATTATATATATATATATATATATATATATATATAATTGGATAAATTGTTTCTTTTTAATTGATGTTTTTTCTTCTACTAGATCACATGATATCTCCTACAAAATAAAATAGGATATAAATAGATTTTATATCAAAATTTCTTTCTATCCTAAACTTAATTAAAAGATAGAAAATATATAAAAGATAATTAAATAGATTCAAAATATCAATAAATTTAATCAATTGTATCCTAAAATATTTACCTATTTAATTATAAAATATATATTTATAAAAAATACAACAACTCATTTTATTTTAATCTCACTTGGCTGATGAGTCAAATGAAGAAATTCAAATTTTAATGATTTTGAAAAATAACAACTCAATGGAGGGAATTGAGTTTTTTGTTTTTCTAAATTATGAAGTTTATGGTTTTAAAAATCAAAACATTTGAATTTCTCTAGAATACATTTTAATCAGCCATGTGTGATTAAAATAAGATGATTTGTTATATTTTAATTTGTCAGAGCATAGATGAAGTTGTGCTCCTAGAGTATGTAAGTATTTCTCTTATTTTTCACACGCTATAAATTCTTGTATCAACCTAGTTCATCACGTTATTTATAATCTAACCAATTAAAATACAACAATTCATGAGCTGATGTAGCACCTCCTAAATATTAGTTGGTATATTAATAAAATTAAATATTTCACAATATTTATTTTTTCTTTATTTTTGAAATCTTAATTAAACGATTTGATTTTTTTAAGAAAAAGAAAAATGTAAATCACATGAGCAGTCAACTAGAATTAATATGAGTTAAGTTGTTAAATTTTAACTGATTAAACCACACTTAATGTGGCAAACCAGGTTCACACAAGACTACACATATGAGCTCCACCTTTGATTTAGCTATTTAGCAATCTAGATATACTCAGAAAAACACAAAATGAAGTGAATGAAACACCTGGAGGTTATATGATGCATATATAAATAAAGTGAATCAACTACCGATCTTTTTAAGTTCAAATGACTTCTATGCTTAAAGGTTCCTTTGGCTAGCAAGCGTGGCACATATACTTCATAATTACCGGGTTGTTTTCTCAAAGTACAATTAAGGGTAAGATGGTAAAAATACAAAAACAAAATTCATCAGTCACTGACTTTATTATTTGCTTTGGCCTATTGACTACCACTCTGATCCCATTTATTAGTCTCAGTTAACAAATCAAATGAGTATCTAATATTGAACTAATTTCAAAACTTAATATTATTACATTAATGATAATAAAATAATTATTTATAAGGTTATTAATTGTACATAAGGACAACATAAAAAAATTATATTTTCTAAATTTTAGACTAGATTTATATTTTCAAATAGCTAGGCCAAGTTGCAATATTGAGCTTTTTTTTTGATACAATTGCAAGATTAAACTTATACTGTAAATTCACTCAGTATTTAATTGCACATTCATATAATATATGCAATAGTAATTATTTATGTGTTTTTATGTATTGTTTGAAATAGTAGAATGCATCATTGCAATCTGTCACAAATTTAATATTATACAAATAAAATTCTATGCTCACTATGCTCAGTTAAGCTTCTAGTCTTCATTTTTGAGTGAATTTAGTGAGAGACAATGAGAAAATTAGTGATTCAAAGATATGAAGAAGCTGACTCCAGATTCTAGTGAGACTCTGATCACTATGCTCAGTTAAGCTTCTAGTCTTCATTTTTGAAGTTTGATTCCCATGGAGCTGTTAGTGCTATGACCGAATCATGATCAAGAAGTTTCTTAGCTCTATACTCAATTCTCTACTACAATTCTATAGCATTTGAGCTTAGGTGCTAGCTTGTATGAGTTTTTCTGGCGAACTATGATTGTAGCTTTGACCTTGGATAACTCTAGATTTGTGATTAATAATATGAGCATATGTCTAGTATGGATCTATGTAGCAAGTATATTTCATCAAGATTTGATTAAATATGATGCTATGTACTTTGGAACTATCTTTCATGAATTATTGTTCATGTACAGACTATGTGTTCAATTCATGCAATCACTATTCCATTAGCTAATTTTGCTATGAGATTTGGATAATTAAGGTTAAGAAAATGCAAGTTACTGAACTGATTAGGCTAAGGTGCAACAATGATAAGTGGCAGATTTCTCCTACAATGAAGGTTAATTGGGTATTGAGAAGGAAATTGTCCAAGTGTTTCAATTAGTGGTTATTAGAGTATGCATTGTAGACACTGGGAATGGAACAAACCAAACCGAGAATGACTAATGTGTGATGTTTCAAGTATCTAGATCAATGCATGATTGAAACCAATGTGGAAATGACTTAGGTGAACCCATTGCCTACTATATGTGTAATTCTAGTGAATCTTGAGAGAGCTAATGACAAGCTTTATCATTCACAAACAACAATTATCCATAATGGCATGATAAAACTTGATTAACCAGTAATAATTGGAGAACATTTCCTTAAAGAAAACACATCAGGGTCCAAGGCACAAATCCCACCCACAAACCCACTACAAAGAATTAATCATGATAGGATTGTAGATCCTCCAAAATATCAGAGTACGCAAAATAAGGCCTCGGCCCAAATAAGAAGCAAACAGTTATCCAAAATAATTTCATAGTATTTCAAAAACATATATAATGGCCATAGGATGGCAATATATAAAACAATGCAACCCCCGAAATTATGAGGCCTACAAGGCTACCTATGCCTTTGCCTTTGGCTACTTCCTTTAGCCTCTATCAGGATTAGAGGTCTTGCCTAAAAACTATTAACAAAGACGAGGTAAGACATAAAGTCCCGATAACCAAAATCAATTTATAAAATATATAATAAATGATTGCAAGTCAAAGAAGTTGGTTTATCGATCATAGTAATAATTGATAAGTAAAATATTTGTATATTTATTTTACCTTATATGATGATTTTGTGGATGATATTTGAGCTTGATTTAATGAATTTGGGTGTAACAATAAATAACTAAAGATTTTGGCATAAAATAGAAGTTATCAAAAAAATACCAAATTTTAGCCTTATTTCAGTTTTCAAGAAATATCTGGAGCTCTAGATATTCGATTAGGGTGTTCTTTATATGGATAAAAAGCTAAGAAAAATCCCTACAATTTTTATGTTGAGGCCAAAAACCCAATTATGTTATCAAGAGTTTCAAATTTTGCTTAGAAGTTGAAAATGTGAATTTGTCCAAGTCTGATCCTTACCCACTAATTTGACCATAACTTGAGCTGCAAATGTTGAAATGATGAGCTCTCACATGCATTTTCAAGCTAAGATCCAGATCTACAACTTCATGAAGACAAAAAAAGAAGAAGATGAGAATCCACTATTTTGACTATCAAAATTTGGCTGCAATTGAGAAGCATGGTTGCCACAAGGTCAACATTGGTGGCTTAAAGTCAAGATTCATACGTAACAAGTGGAAATCTTTGTACTCCATTCATATATAAATAAAGGAGTGGAAGACATAAGGAGATACACAATCTTAGAGTTTAATTTCATACATTGTATTGTTTCTTGCATACCTCATTCTTGGAAGGCTTAGGTAGACCTCCTTCATAGATGACACCTATATGAAAGGTTTTACCTCCTATAACGAAAGCTAGATTTTCCATTTTCATGCATTTAGTAGATGTATCTTTATATTTTAGAATTCAATAATTAATTTTTATCCAATGTTTATGAAATTTTCAATTTATTTTGGTTTTTTAATTTTATTATGATCTAAATTTTCATTTTTCTAGGGTGATGATGTAGCTTACTAATGACAGATTGAATCTTAACTTATTAAATCTAGTTTTAATTTTTACTTCATGATTGAGTTTTGATTATTCTTCATAATGCTTTCAATTTATTGGCCATCTTTTGAATCATTTCAATATGTATGTTGAGACCGGAAGGAGATGTATATGTGTAGATCCTATAATTAAAACCATAACTTGCATATGAATAGGAATATATTCATATGGGTTGTGTAGTCTTAATGAGTTCTATAAATCTTAATTTATGACTAATTGCTTTAATTCATATAAGGATATATTGGATCAATAATTAATTATAGATTTTCTTGACCTTGAAATAGGCTAGTAATTAAATTAGGGAAACTCGACGATCAATTATGTGGAATAAATTGGACTAGATAGGAGATTCAATTCGAAATTCGCTAAGTGAAATATGATCTCTAGGGCTTTTTCTCATAATTGTTTTCATATCAATTGCATTCATATTTAATCATTTTTAATTTTGTAATCTTAATCACCAACTAATCAATCAACTAAAGAGAATTAAGATTACCAATTTTGGTACTTAGTGATCAATCCTCGTGGGAACGATACTCTACTCACCTCTGTATTACTTGTTTATGATAATGTACACTTGCACTTTTTAATAACTCATTTACATTCGTAATAATAATATTTTCATTTATAACAATTTAATAACTTATTATAACTATCCCCACTCATCCATCCTGCTCCTCCTTATATCTTCTAGACGTAATACAACCTATCAGTACTAGTATATCCTGCCAAAGGTTAGCTAATCACTTCAAGAATACTACCCCCTCCTATGCCACCACCAATTTACCATCGTAAGCAGGTGTCTACCCAAAACACTCAACTCCAATATGGGCTAGTAAGGAAAGAGGCAATGGGCACAATTTCACCATATCTCTTCCATACAACCCAATAATCCCATTACAAAAAAATAATATATCAAAATAATTTTTTAAAAGCATTTTACAATATTATCATTCCATATACATCATTTTGTAACAATCATCATAACTATTACCGCAATTACAATCTCAATCATAAGTGTAAATCATACATACGAGTTGGAAAATACACCGCTTCATTAAACTAGCTTCATATTCAAACATACACATAATTTTTTTCAAAACACATATAAGTAGTATAGAAGAAAGTAAAGTTTAGAAAATACCTTACAGTCCAAAGCATGCATAAAGAATAAATTAACCTTAGTTGCCTCCACTCCAAGCTCAACCTTAACTTAAGGAGCAAAGCACAAGCAATCACCTATCACAAGAAAGCTCTACTTTGTTAATGTAGGTACCAACCAACCACAAGAAATAATAAAATAAATATGTTATATAATTCAACTCCCAAAAACCTAATTTCCTCTACAGCCATTATCATCAACATCCTAAGTGTAATATCCTGGATTGTAATCAGGGGATAATAACTTCAAATGATGTAATTAATGATAATTAAGCACATTTGAAGTATATATTGTGTAATGTGATATCAAGATCATTAGTAATGATTTAATGAGTAATGTACTAATCAGGGGTAAATCGGTAAATTTACCAACCGTCTGGTTAGCTAATGATCAGGAAAACCCCTTAGTAATCAAGATCAATGGTTGAGATTGAAAGATCAAGGGGTGGAATTTTGTGCATGTGGATTTAGGTGAGATTATGGTGGGAAGAATGGGATGGTGCCAAGTGGCAAAATAATGACCATTGGATGAGTCAAAGTTTTCAAACTTTCCCTCTCTCCCTCTCAAGTCGTTTGTGCATAGGGAAGAAGGAAATGATGTGATCATCAATATCTCATTTTTCTCTCTCATCTTCCTCCATTTTCGTTGCACAAGCTAAGGAAAGAGAAAGAGAAAAGCTTAAGTCTTGGTAAGTGGAGGTCTTTATATGCCTATGTACCCTTCATTAATGTTGCTCAAGAGGATGAGAGCTTGACTTCTATGATTTCAGAATTTCCATTGGTGGTGTTTGATTGTTGGACAAATTTGAAAGTTGGTGGAATCAAGGTGTTGATTTCGGCAAGTTTAAGAGGTTGGTTTGTGAAGAATTTTGGTATATATGTTATAAGGTTTGCTTAATCAATGAAAATTCTGGAAATTTGACCTAATTATGATGTTAAGTGAAGGGTAGGTTTTGATTAGAGTGTCACTGTTCATTTGGTCAGTTTTGACACTTGGGAGTGATTAGAATTTGATTTGAAGTTGGATAAGGGAATTTGTTAGAATGAGGTTTTGGGTGGTTTTATGATTTAAAGTGAGAATATGTTGATTGAGTTGAATTTGGGTTGTTTTTGGTTGCCAATGGGTTCCTTGTGTTGAAATAAGTGAGAATGAGCTTCGACACAAGTTTTAGAACCATTGGAGTTCATTTGGTGAATTCTGGAGAAGTTTATCAGTTGCTGCGATCTGGTTCTGATGGGTATCACTCGAGTGAGAAGGAGTCTCACTCGAGCACAAGATGAACATGCTCGAGTGAGCATGTGAGTGCTCGAGTGAGGGAGCATAAAACACTGGGGGTGAGCGTTGCAAGTTATCACTCGTGGGCAGTTTGCCAAGAGTGCGCTGGCACTCGCGAGCATTGGGAGATCACTCGAGCACTGGAGTTTGTGCTCGAGTGAATCTGTTGCCTGGGAGTTGGGTTGCTCTCGGGTGGACACTTGCTGGACCTCATTTCCTTGTGCTCGAGAGCATTGAGGATCAGTGCTCGAGCACAGGTGTTTGTGCTCGAGTGAGGGTAGAGGAGGATGTTGAGAGATGCTCTCGGGTTGTCACTCGCAGGCCTCACTTCCGTGGTGCTCGAGTGCTTCTGAGATCTCTGCTCGAGCACAGCCTCTTGTGCTCGAGTGAGAGTGTAGAATTGTCGCGGGAGTTGCTCTCGGACAAGCACTTCCTGCATCTCACTCACATGTGCTCGAGTGAGAATGGGGGGTCATGCTCGAGCACGGCCCTCTGTGCTCGAGTGAAGGGACCAAAAATCAGTGTTTAGCTTTCTAAAGAGGGATCTTTGGGGATAGGTATCCCAACCCTTTAGGCATATGTTTAGGCATTTAATGGCCATCTAAAGAGTCCAAATGAATACCAACTTAGAGTGTCATTGAATTAAGAACTTGGAAAAGAGATTGACTTAATGTCCCTATTTGATTATAGGATTTGACATCTGCTATCCTCGTGAGCCTACTGTGCTAGCAACCGTCAGGAAAGGATCAGGTAGTGACTTTTCTTTTGTACCATATATGATGCATTGCATGTGTGTATATCGTTGATTGGGAATGGATTCGTATGCTGCGATCTTTGTGGATTTGTGTTAGCACTGTCATTCCGATAGTCCCTGAGTAGCTAACAACGGTTCGGGTTTAGGCAGTGTGCCTTCCCGGCGGAGAAAGGGGATGAGGATGAAGTGTGATATATGTGATATGTGAGTCGAAAGGCTATTTGTGAGGCCGACGGGCCATTTGCAAGAGCCGGATAGCTGTATGAGCTATAAGGCTATATTTATGCACTGCCACGCCAATAGTCCCTGAGTAGCTAGCAACGGTTCGGGTTAGGACTGTGTGCCTTCCTGGCGGAGAAAGGGGATGAGGGTGGAGTGTGATATGTGCTGCTGCTGTATGATGATTTGCTTACATGTTGTGTGCTTATATGTGGTATAAATGTTTTCTTACTACTGGGATTCTTTTGAATCTCATTCTTTCCTTGAACTAACCTTTCAGACAGGGCGAGTGGCTCCAAGGAGAAGCGCGTGACCCGGAGCGGGTAGAGTTCCGTAAGGACATTTATTTTGGACATGTTGGTTAGACCGTTTAATTGGGGATTACTGTATAACGTTGAGTTGTAAATGGTTTGAATACTTGAACTTGTAATTCCCTCATCAGGATTTGAAACTATATATATGTAGTTGAACCCGGGGGTTGCCGGGATTTTGGTTTCACACTCTGTCATACATAAATGTAGATAAACTGCACAGGTGATTATATTTGATAATTGAACTTGAGACCGGAAGAGGAATGAAGTTTTGAAAAATTTCGTAAAGTCCCTACTACTAAAGGGAACCTTTTATGGGTTTTAAACTATTCGACGGTCTCTAATTAATTTAATTACCTAATATCGAATTATAATTACGCGATTAAAGGCAGGGTGTTACATTTTGGTATCAGAGCTGTAGTTCCTGGCAAGGGTAGAGGTTGCTAGGATAGATCCCTTAGTTGGTTTAGGGATATAGGATTATTTGTGAATGATTGTGGTGTATGCACACATATGTTTTATTGACATGGATATATATGTGTGAGTTTTGTGACTATATGTGCATACCATCTCTGTTGAATTAATGGGGCAAGTTGTTTGTAGAATGAAGAAAACTAGAGGACGCCCTAAAGTTCCGCGTATAGACCCTGTGGTGGAGGTCGATGATGAAAATCCACCAGATGTAATGCAAGAATTAATGGGTCTAATTAAAGATTAGCGGGATATGATAACTGAGCTGAGAGACGAGCTCAGAGCAGAGAAGGCAAAGAATAAGGAAGTTCCGGCTCAGTCTACTCCGGAAGAAACTCAAGAACAGACCCGTTATGAAGATACTGCTGAGGGGTCAGCACGACCTCAGGAGTCCCCACCTCATGTTGCTCTGAATCAAGAGTCTCATGGAATGCCGCTCAGAGAGGAAAGAGATCTGCAGTTTTGGGTCACTAGATTCTGTAAGCATCTACCTCCGGCATTCAGAGGAAGGTTTGACCCTCAAGCGGCTGAAGACTGATTGTACAGGCTGGAGAAAATATTTGAAGTACTTTGTTGTCCGGACGAGGTGAAGCCAAGATTGGTTGTCTACAAGCTCGAAGGGGATGCAGATCGCTGGTGGCAGAATATCGCTTCAACATTGAAGAGTAATGAGATGTCATTGACTTGGGAACTGTTTCAACAAGAGTTCAACGAGAAGTACTTTCCTAAATCAGTGCGGCTGGAGAAGGAAACAGAATTCCTTAATATCAGGCAAGGGGACACAGAGAGCTTTGACGATTATTTGTCCCGTTTTGTTCGATTGACTCGATACTCCTCCTATCTCCAGTTTAAGGATGATGAAGAATGGAGTTCTGATATGCTTATTCACGGTCTGAGGCGAGAGTTAAGGAAACGCCTAGCTACTCATCAATTTACCAAGTTCAATAAGGCGGTTGAACAGTGCAGGATTACAGAGAATAACTTGAGAGACTTGTATCCTGCCAAAGCTACTGGCCATCGTGGTGAACCCAGTAAGGGTAATGCCGCCCCAAAGCGGAAAGGCCAAGGATTCTCGACATTCAAGGGCAGTGATAAGAAGCCCTATCAGCCCAGAGACTGTGAACCTCAGAGATTTGTGACTGAGGAGAAATGTCGCCGTTGCAACAAATCGCATTATGGGAAAAATTGCCAGGGAGAGATGGTTTGCTTTAACTGTAAGCAGCCAGGACATCTTTCTAGAGATTGTCAACGACCACGAGCTTAGCAAAGGCCGAAGACATAGGGTCGGGTGTTTGCAATGACCCACGAGGAGGCCCGTAGATCTCCTGAGTTGATACAAGGTAAAATCTCTCTAAATGGCTATCTATTACAAGCATTGTTAGACTCGGGTGCCAGTCATTCCTTTATTGCGTATGATTGTGTGAAACGCCTGGGTATGCATGTGCATAAGTTACCATTCGATCTGGTAGTGTCAACTCCAATGGGTGTTAAAGCCTTGACCACAGAAGTTTGTCTGAATTGTGTTATAACTATGGAAGGGCACCAGTCTGTTATAGACCTGATTTGTCTGCCGCTTTACCAATTGGAAGTCATCTTGGGTTTTGATTGGTTAACGGCAAACAACGTATTACTTGATTGCGGGAACAAGAGGATAGTATATCCTGTTTCTCAGAGGGCTGAGGTTGTGAATGCTGGTATGAACTTCCTTTCTACAGCTAAAGCTGAGAGATATATTGAAAAGGGTTGCCAGGGGTATATGGTATTCTTCTCCGTTCAGGGGGAAACTGGTGAAACCTTGAGTAATATACCCGTGGTAAATGAATTCCCTGAGGTGTTTCCGGATGATCTTAGCGGATTGCCTCCTGAGAGGGAAGTTCAATTCCCAATTGACATTGTACCTGGAGCTGGTTCTATTTCAAAGGCCCCATATCGTATGGCCCCAAATGAGATGGCGGAGTTAAAGAAACAAATAGAAGATTTGCTTGAGAAAGGGTTCATCAGACCCAGTGTGTCGCCTTGGGGAGCTCCAGTGTTGTTTGTAAAGAAGAAAGATGGGAGCCTTCGCTTGTGCATCAACTACAGAGAGTTGAACAAAGTTACTATTAAGAACAAATACCCACTTCCTCGAATTGATGACCTTTTAGATCAGTTATCTGGATCGTGCGTATTCTCAAAGATTGATCTAAGGTCAGGTTATCATCAGCTGCGAGTGAAAGCAGAGGACGTTCCAAAAACTGCTTTCAGGACCCGGTATGGTCATTATGAGTTTCTGGTGATGCCATTTGGGCTAACCAATGCGCCTGCGGTTTTCATGGACTACATGAACCGTATCTTTCGACAGTATCTGGATCAGTTTGTTGTTGTGTTTATCGATGACATTCTGATATATTCCAAAAGTATGGTGGAGCATGAGCATCATCTGAGAGTTGTGCTGAATATTTTGCGTGAGAAGCAACTATATGCCAAATTGAGTAAGTGTGAGTTTTGGCTATCGGAAGTAAGATTCCTAGGCCATGTTATCTCGCAAGAAGGGGTCTCTGTGGATCCCAGTAAAGTGGAAGCAGTACTGGACTGGAAGAGGCCAGAATCTGTGGCAGAGGTACGCAGTTTTCTGGGTCTTGCCGGGTACTATCGGAGATTCATCCAGAATTTCTCCCGTATTGCATTACCAATGACCAAGCTCACGAGAAAGGATCAACCGTTTGTGTGGGACGAGAAATGTGAAAAGTGTTTTGTGGAGCTGAAGGAGAGGTTGACGACGGCACCTGTGTTGATTTTGCCCGATCCCAGTATGACATATGTTGTGTACTCTGATGCCAGTGGGCAGGGATTAGGGTGTGTCCTTATGCAGCAGGGACGTGTGGTGGCCTACGCCTCTCGACAGCTCAGGCCTCATGAATTGAACTATTCCACTCATGATCTGGAGCTTGCGGCCATTGTGTTTGCTTTGAAAATTTGGCGTCATTACCTGTATGGTGTGACTGTGGAACTGTACTGCGACCACAAGAGCCTTAAATACTTGTATGATCAAAAAGAACTGAACATGAGACAGCGTCGCTAGATGGAATTGCTTAAAGACTACAACCTGGAAATCAAATATCATCCAGGTAAAGCCAATGTAGTCGCTGATGCTCTTAGTCGAAAGACCGTGCTCGTTGCAGCTATGATGATACAAGAGAAGAAATTAATTGAAGATTTTCGTGATTTGAATTTGACAAACCAGATCATCTGTGCCAACTACACTGTTTCCCAAGAGGAAAATGATCTAAGAACTGAGATTGAAGAAGCTCAGGGGCAAGATGGCTGGATACAGCGTAATCTGGCACGAATTGAACGGGGAGAAGTCCCAGGCTATGACCTATCGCCTCGTGGATTAGTTCGCTATCAGAAAAGAGTTTATGTTCCACTTAAGGCGGAGTTGAGGCAGAAGATTCTGGATAAGGCGCACAAGAGCCGGTACACCCTACATCCTGGTATGACCAAGATGTATCATAACTTGAAATCTGTGTATTGGTGGCCGGGATTGAAGAGTGATGTAACCAAGTATGTGGCAAGGTGTCTCACTTGCTAGAAGGTAAAGATCGAGCACCAGAGACCACCTGGGTTACTACAGAGCCCTGAAATTCCGGAATGGAAATGGGAAAGTGTGACCATGGATCTTGTTGTGGGTTTGCCCAAGATCAGAAACTATGATGCGATATGGGTTATTGTAGATCGACTAATGAAGTCAGCCCACTTCATACCAATCAATGCTGGTTATTCTCCTGATAAACTAGCAGAGATTTACATTCGTGAGATTGTGAAGCTCCATGGTACACCAAAGAATATCATTTCTGATCGAGATCCTCGATTTACTTCGAGATTCTGGAAAGCGTTGCATGAAGCCTTGGGAACTTAATTGAAGTTCAGCACGACTTATCATCCACAGACGGATGGACAGTCAGAGAGAACAATCCAGACACTAGAAGATATGTTGTGAGCCTGTGTTCTCGACTTTAAAGGAAGTTGGGATCGCTTTCTTCCACTTGCGGAATTCACCTACAACAATAGCTATCATGCGAGCATTCAGATGGCTCCATATGAAGCGTTGTATGGGAGACGATGTCAATCACCATTGTGCTGGAACGAGCTATCCGAGAGGAAGCTTTACGGACCGGATCTTGTTGATCAAACCTCAGCACAGATTCAGATCATTCGAAAGAGGTTACTTGCAGCGCAGAGCCGACAGAAAAGCTACGCTAACAAGAGAAGACGACCCCTAGAATTTGAGGTTGGAGATCACATTTTTCTGAGAGTATCCCCTGTCATGGGCGTTGGGCGAGCGATCAAGAGGAAGAAGCTAAGCCCAAGATACATAGGTCCTTTTGAGATCCTTGAGAGGATTGGACCTGTGGCATACCGAATAGCCCTACCCCCAAGCTTGAGTAGGCTCCATGACGTGTTTCACGTTTCCCAACTGAAAAAGTACTAACCAGATCCATCTCACATAGTGGAATATAAGGAAGTTGAGCTACAGGATAACTTTACATATGCGGTGGAGCCAGAGCAGATCATTGATCGAGAGGAGAGGCGGCTCAGACACCGAAGTATTCCATATGTGAAGGTGATCTGGAAGGGAATGACTCCAAGAGAGGCAACTTGGGAAGCGGAGGAAGATTTGCGAAGAAGATATCCGGAGTTTATGGCTCAAGTAGTGTAACAACTTCGAGGACGAAATTAAATTTTCGGGGGGAGAATTGTAATATCCTGGATTGTAATCAGGGGATAATAACTTCAAATGATGTAATTAATGATA
Source organism: Inga laurina (assembly GCA_963855925.1). Classification (NCBI taxonomy): domain Eukaryota; kingdom Viridiplantae; phylum Streptophyta; class Magnoliopsida; order Fabales; family Fabaceae; genus Inga; species Inga laurina. Next base: position 55,297,206 of record OY979704.1, read on the forward strand.
ATTAAGCACATTTGAAGTATATATTATGTAATGTGATATCAAGATCATTAGTAATGATTTAATGAGTAATGTACTAATCAGGGGTAAATCGGTAAATTTACCAACCGTCTGGTTAGCTAATGATGAGGAAAACCCCTTAGTAATCAAGATCAATGGTTGAGATTGAAAGATCAAGGGGTGGAATTTTGTGCATGTGGATTTAGGTGAGATTATGGTGGGAAGAATGGGATGGTGCCAAGTGTGAAAGTTGGTGGAATCAAGGTGTTGATTTCGGCAAGTTTAAGAGGTTGGTTTGTGAAGAATTTTGGTATATATGTTATAAGGTTTGCTTAATCAATGAAAATTCTGGAAATTTGACCTAATTATGATGTTAAGTGAAGGGTAGGTTTTGATTAGAGTGTCACTGTTCATTTGGTCAGTTTTGACACTTGGGAGTGATTAGAATTTGATTTGAAGTTGGATAAGGAAATTTGTTAGAATGAGGTTTTGGGTGGTTTTATGATTTAGAGTGAGAATATGTTGATTGAGTTGAATTTGGGTTGTTTTTGGTTGCCAATGGGTTCCTTGTGTTGAAATAAGTGAGAATGAGCTTTGACACAAGTTTTAGAACCATTGGAGTTCATTTGGTGAATTCTGGAGAAGTTTATCAGTTGCTGCGATCTGGTTCTGATGGGTATCACTCGAGTGAGAAGGAGTCTCACTCGAGCACAAGATGAACATGCTCGAGTGAGCATGTGAGTGCTCGAGTGAGGGAGCATAAAACACTGGGGGTGAGCGTTGCAAGTTATCACTCGTGGGTAGTTTGCCAAGAGTGCGCTGGCACTCGCGAGCATTGGGAGATCACTCGAGCACTGGAGTTTGTGCTCGAGTGAATCTGTTGCCTGGGAGTTGGGTTGCTCTCGGGTGGACACTCGCTGGACCTCATTTCCTTGTGCTCGAGAGCATTGAGGATCAGTGCTCGAGCACAGGTGTTTGTGCTCGAGTGAGGGTAGAAGAGGATGTTGAGAGATGCTCTCGGGTTGTCACTCGCAGGCCTCACTTCCGTGGTGCTCGAGTGCTTCTGAGATCTCTGCTCGAGCACAGCCTCTTGTGCTCGAGTGAGAGTGTAGAATTGTCGCGAGAGTTGCTCTCGGACAAGTACTTCCTGCGTCTCACTCGCATGTGCTCGAGTGAGAATGGGGGGTCATGCTCGAGCACGGCCCTCTGTGCTCGAGTGAAGGGACCAAAAATGAGTGTTTAGCTTTCTAAAGAAGGATCTTTGGGGATAGGTATCCCAACCCTTTAGGCATATGTTTAGGCATTTAATGGCCGTCTAAAGAGTCCAAATGAATACCAACTTAGAGTGTCATTGAATTAAGAACTTGGAAAAGAGATTGACTTAATGTCCCTATTTGATTATAGGATTTGACATCTGCTATCCTCGTGAACCTACTGTGCCAGCAACCGTCAGGAAAAGATCAGGTAGTGACTTTTCTTTTGTACCATATATGATGCATTGCATGTGTGTATATCGTTGATTGGGAATGGATTCGTATGCTGCGATCTTTGTGGATTTGTGTTAGCACTGTCATTCCGATAATCCCTGAGTAGCTAACAACGGGTCGGGTTTAGGCAGTGTGCCTTCCCGACGGAGAAAGGGGATGAGGATGAAGTGTGATATATGTGATATGTGAGCCGAAAGGCTATTTGTGAGGCCGACGGGCCATTTGCAAGAGCCGGATAGCTGTATGAGCTATAAGGCTATATTTATGCACTGCCACGCCAATAGTCCCTGAGTAGCTAGCAACGGTTCGGGTTAGGACTGTGTGCCTTCCTGGCGGAGAAAGGGGATGAGGGTGGAGTGTGATATGTGCTGCTGCTGTATGATGATTTGCTTACATGTTGTGTGCTTATATGTGGTATAAATGTTTTCTTACTACTGGGATTCTTTTGAATCTCATTCTTTCCTTGAACTAACCTTTCAGACAGGGCGAGTGGCTCCAAGGAGAAGCGCGTGACCCGGAGCGGGTAGAGTTCCGTAGGGACATTTATTTTGGACATGTTGGTTAGACCGTTTAATTGGGGATTACTGTATAACGTTGAGTTGTAAATGGTTTGAATACTTGAACTTGTAATTCCCTCATCAGGATTTGAAACTATATATATGTAGTTGAACCCGGGGGTTGCCGGGATTTTGGTTTCACACTCTGTCATACATAAATGTAGATAAACTGCACAGGTGATTATATTCGATAATTGAACTTGAGACCGGAAGAGGAATGAAGTTTTGAAAAATTTCGTAAAGTCCCTACTACTAAAGGGAACCTTTTATGGGTTTTAAACTATTCGACGGTCTCTAATTTAATTTAATTACCTAATATCGAATTATAATTACGCGATTAAAGGCAGGGTGTTACACTAAGTTCCTTAACAATCCTTATCTCAACAACAATCCAACGTCATAGATTACTTCTCATAAGCCTAAATCACTAATTAAAATCCTTAGATAACCTTTACACCACCCTCTCACCTCAACAACTCAATTTCATAAGTTAAAGTTGTTAGGATTGGTAGGCACAACGGAATATTAAATTCAAAATTTTCCAATCCCTATTGTGGATCTATATGTTAAATACTATGTTTTGATGATAACAAATGGTGTGAACAAAGAAACAGGGCTTTCTGAAGCATGCAAAGCCATCACTCGAGTGATGAAGAAGGAAGAAAAGAATATGTTAAAAATCTCTTTCTCTGGTAGATTTTGGAAGGGATCACTCAAGTGACCACTCAAGTGATAGAGATGAAAAATGTTCAGAGAACTCACTACCAAATTTTAAAAGTTATCGCTTGAGTGATCACTCAAGTGATAAGGTAAGAAATGAAGCCTGTGACTCTCTACCAAGATTTTTAAGGGATTACTTAATTGATCACTCAAGTAATGAAGTTAGATTTGTCTCTGCCAAGTTCTAGAAGGGATCACTCGAGTGATAACCCTGGATCACTCTAATGATAACCCTGGATCACTCGAGTGATGAGGTCCAGATTGCATGATAATCATCTATTATTTATTGATTTGTTATATATATGATTAACCCTTCATTGTATTAGTATTCTAAGTATATTTTCAAGGAAAAAATGAAGAGATCATGCCAGAGAGACAAAAGTCACTTTACGAAGAACGCAACATTTGTAATGCTCACCTACCGCAACGGCTATTTTTTAAAATATGAAGAATGGTCAAAAGAAGCTACGTAACTCTAACATACATGTTAAAATGCTAACAACGGCTATCAAACTCAACTATATATATAGAAGCATTCAACAAAGACAAGTAAGACACTAACAACACACAAACATACATCAATCAATACATTCATAGTGCTCTGTTTCTCATATTCATTCTTTGTACTTTAATGATTCTATATTTACTCTGAGAGATATTTTCATTACAAACTTAATATTTGTTATTGAGACAACTTAAGATATTGGAACCTTGAGTTGGGGATTGGTTTACATCGTGTAAGGGGGAGCAAGAGTCTAATGAAGGAACTTATTGTGTATTGAGATGGCAAGAACCCACTGAATCTTGGAAGATATACTGAAACTCTCAAAGGAACTCTGAGGGCTGGATGTAGGTCAAAGTAGTAGTGGCCAAACCAGTATAACTCTTGGTGTACACTTCAGTGATATCTCTTCTAGCTCTTAACTATGCTTTAAATTCTATAAAGTTTTTATTTACAGTTCGATTATTCTGTGATCACCCAATTCACCCCCTCTTAGCTAAAATGTTTGTACTAACATTTGATATCAAAGCGTAGGTCTTCTTGTTCAGGTATAACAGCCTAAGAAGGATCCAATGACAAGCATGGGTGAAAGAATACTTCCCGACAGAGCTTTTATCACTAGACCACCAAGTTTCAAAGGTGAACACTTCTCCTTCTGGAAAGCAAAGTTTAAAGTGTTTGTGATGGCCACAGAATATGGATTATAGAAGGTGATTGAGAATGGGAACTACATACTTATGAAGATTGAAGATTCACAAAAGTTCCCAAGTCACCTGTAGAAAATAGTGACAACGATAAAAAGATGGTCGCTCTCAACAGCAAGGCAATCCGATGATTCAAATTGCCTTAAGTCAAAAAGAGTATTTCAGGATTTGCACACTTCCAATAGCTAAGGAAATGTGGCAAGCTCTTGAAATAGCTTATGAAGGAACTTCAGAAATAAAAGAAAACTAGTTCAACACCCTTGTCATATGCTTTGAATAAAAACAAGTGAGTCGATAACTGAATTTCAACTCAAATACACTTATCTTGTGAATCAACTTGTAGCACTTGGGAAATTCTATGATCATAATACCTAAGTAAGAAAGATATTGAACATACTCTCTAAAGAATGAGAGGCCAAAGTTATTGCAATCAAAGGGGTAAAAGGCTAATCAATGTGATCCTAGCTTCTCAGTTCAGAAGCCTCTCAGAGTATGAAAGCAAGCTAAAGTTCAAATGGGAACTAGAAGAAGTTGATGACAAGAAAAAGAAAAGCCTCATGCAAATGTAAAGGAGGAGACCTAAAAAGATGATGAAGATTTCGATGATGACGAAATGGGCCTAATAATAAAACGATTCAAGAAGTTTAACAAGAAAGGCTAGGGATTTAGAAATCTTCAAAAGGGAGGAACTAGCAGCAGAAGAGAGAACAAGGAACACATTATCTACTACGAATATGGAAAGCCAGGACACATCAAATCATAATGTCCATAACTGCTTTATAAGAACAAAGAAAAGAGAAAAGGCAAATTCTTCAATAAAAAGAAAGTATTTGTATTTGCTATATGGGGAGATAGCTCCTCTAATGAAGATAGTAATGAAGAAGAAGTTGTCAATATTTGTCTTCTTGCTCAAAAAGACACAAAAGAAGAAGAAGTAACTGATTCTGATCCTACTTGTGATGAATTACTTTCTGAATATAATGCTTTACATTCTGAATTCATCTACGTAGTTAAAGAACTAGTTGATTTCAAAAAGAAGAATAAAATTCTTGAAGAAAAATTCAAAGAGTTACCTAAAAAAGATTGTGAAAATTGTTTTTCATTGAAAAAGAAAAATACTGGTCTCACTAAAACACTTGAAAAATTCACCAAAGAAAGTGAGATGTTAAACGTCATTTTAAAAGCCCAACATTTTGTAAATGATCAACCTAGTATTAGATATGATCCAAAATTAGATAAAAGGAAAGGACGAAAGAAAACAGGAGGTAAAACATACTTGAATTATTTTCAACATTTTGTATATATATCGAATCCTTTTGCACATTGTAATTTCTGTAATAGGAAAGGTCACTACACTTCCTCTTACTTTCATAAAAAGAAAGGAAAAATATGAACCTATAAATGGGTGCCTAAAGGTTCTTCTGTTCAAAAAATAATTTGTATTAACCCAAAAGAACTCAAAAAGATATGGGTACTGAAACTTAATTGTATTTAATTGCAAATATGTCTCAAAGCATCCAGAGGCAACAAATGGTATATATATAGTGGATGCTCTTGACATATGACCGGTGATTCCAAAAGTTTATCACGTTGCAACCTAAGGAAGGCGGAAAGGTAGAATTTAGAGGAAATCAATCTAGAAAGATAGCAGGAATCAGTGAAATCAAAAGTGATAAAGGTATACAAGTCAAAGATGTATATTACATTGAAGGCTTGTATCACATTCTACTAAGCGTGAGTCAAAGTAAAGATAAAGACAATTGGATGATGTTTGACTCAAAGGAATGTCTGATTGTAAGCAAGAAGCATTTGTAAATAGAAAAGAAAAAATCTTAAAGCTAAACTCAGAGTAAAAAGGGAAGGTAATTGTTATACTCTTGATATAAGTAAAACTGCTTTTGAAAATTGTTTTCTGACTAATATCGATGAAAGTTGGTTATGGCATAAAAGACTAGCTCATGTCAATATGCACCAACTAGGTAAGTTACTCAAAAAGGATTTAGTAATTGGTTTATCCAAACTAAATGTCAAAAATGATTTGATTTACGATGTATGTTAGAAGGGTAAACAAACAAAGTCATCTTTTAAATTGAAAAATGAAATCATGACAAACAGACTGCTTCAACTCCTTCATATGGATTTAGTTAAACCAGCAAGAGTTAAAAGTCTTGGTGGCAATTTATATTCATTGGTCATTAGTGATGATTTTTCTAAATTTACATGGACTATTTGCTTATCATTGAAGGATGAAACCTTCAGTCAATTTATTGTTTTTGCCAAGAAAGTGCAAAATGAGAAAGGTATGTCCATTGAAGGTATTAGGACATATCACAATAGAGAATTTGAAAATCATGCCTTTGAAGAATACTATGACACCAACGGCATTCATCAAATTTCTTTGTACCACGAACACCTCAACAAAATAGAGTTGTAGAGAGAAAGAATAGAGTGCTCACTGAGATGGCTAGAGCTATGCTGAACAAAAAGAATGTTTCACAAGTTTTCTAGGCCACTGCAATGAGCATAGCATGTTATATTTCTAACAGGGTATACATCAGAACAAAGCTAGGAACGACACCGTACAAACTATATAAAGGAAGAAGCCGAACCTTTCTCATCTACACATCTTCCATAGTAAGTGTTTCATTCATAATAATGGTAAAGATAACCTAGGAAGGTTTGATTCTAAAACTAATAAAGGAATATTTCTAGGCTATTCTAACTGAAGCAAAGCTTACAGAGTTTTCAATAAATGCAAATGTGATGTTGAAGAATCAATTCATGTTGTATTTGATAAATTTTAATCCTCTAACAAAATCATTGACTATGAGTAGGAAATAATATTAAATCAAGAGAATAGGCAACCTATTCCTAAACCTTCCAATCCTAAGGTTGACCAAACTGATAAGAAGAACAACCACAACCTAGAGCCTGAAAATATAACAAGAGTCATCCCATAGAACAACTTATAGGAGATGTAAATGAGGGAGTTAAAACTAGAAACAAAATCTTTAATAAAGTTAGTTTTTTTGCATTCATTTCGGAGATTAAACCTTCTAACATTGGCGAAGCCCTATCAAATAATGATTGGATAATAGCAATGCAAGAAGAACTCAATTAATTTGAAAGAAATCAAGTTTGGAATTTGGTACCTTGGTGTAAAGATCATCAGGTCATTGGCACTAAGTAAGTATTCAAGAATAAACTTGATGAATTTCGCAATCATTGTTAGAAACAAGGCAAGATTGGTGGCCAAAGGCTATAATCAAGAAAAAAGTATTAATTATGAGGAAATGTATGCTCTAGTAGCTAGATTGGAAGCTATACAAGTACTTTTAGGCTTTACGTGAATCAAGGGATTCAAACTATATCAAATGAATGTAAAGAGTGAATTTTTAAATGGCTCTATCATGAAAGAAGTATATGTAGAACTGTTAGAGTCAAAACCTATATCAAATGGATGTAAAGAGTTCATTTTTAAATGCCTCTATCATGGAAGAAGTATATGTAAAATTATTAGAATCCATGTTTTGATGATAACAAAGTCTTAATACATTGTTTTGTAAAGGAATTAATTATTTGAAGTTGTAAACGTAAGCCAATTCGATTATCAAATGCATTTTACAAGTTCACAGAAAGTTGCAGCTAAAAATGACTGATGCACTAGAGTTCTAATAAAGCACTCAAGTTCTGAGAGCTGAAACACTCAAGTTTGTACTTACACTCTCATAAGTGTGACAGATAAGCTGTTGCAAAAACTGAAATCTTATTGAGGTACTCAAGTTCCATCAATGCACTCAAGTTCTATGTACCTTAGCACTCGAGTTCAGAAAGTGTGATCATGCAAGTGTTTTATTGAGAGTCAAGCAGTAGCAAAAACTGTCTGATGCGCTTGAGTCCTACTTTAACACTTTAGTTTTGAGGTCATCTACACTCGAGTCTTGCAAGTGTAAGCATGAAAGTGTTTTACAAAGAGTGAAGCAAAAATAAGAAATAACATATGCACTAAAGTTTTGGAGACATGCTCACTCGAGTCTTGAAAGTGAAGCCCTAAAAGTGTTTACTCGAGAGGCAATAAGAACCTGAAACCATGAAGTGTACTTGAGTGTCTATATATGCACTTGAGTGAGGGACCAAGACTCGTGTCCTGTAGCAACACTTTCAAGTGAACCATTGCATATTTGAATACCTAAGCAAAATCAGAAAACTTATCAAATTGACATGTGATGGTGCACTCGAGTGAGGGGTAAGACACTCAAGTGTTGACTTGAACTTCTAATGCAAACTTTACACTTTCTGTAGGAACCAAGTGAAGAGGTGCTGAACAGCCTATGCACTCAAGTGTGGCATGAACACTCTTGCAAGTGCAAAGATCACTCCTATAAGTGCTTGGCAAAGACAACCTAAAAATGTGACAACAGTCAAGTGCACTCAAGTGTGGCTTAAGAACTCAAGTGTGGGCACCAACACTTGAAAGTAATCCATGCACTTGAAAGTGTGATCAAGTTTATGCTATATAGGCATGCAAATTTGAAAGAGAACTCGAGTGTGAAAGGTGATACTCTAGTGTGAACTCTATGTACACTCGAGTGTGAATAAAGAACTCAAGTCCAACTGGCTCAGAAGCAGAATGCAATACAAAGTCACATCGAACAATCTGAATATCGTTAAATGATATTTATTCATTATGTTTTCACTTGTTTTTATACCTGAATGTCGTCTAACATATATCTCAAGTGTGAAATAGGAAATGAACATTCAGATTATAGATTTAAATGAGAGAGTCAATTGCGGCAAACATCATCATTACTCACCATTTTAATCTGCCAAATTAGCATCCAGTCATCATCTCTGGTTAACACATTTCTATTTAACTGTTGAATGTTATCCTTTTAACTAAGAATGTGACTTTTGCACCATTTATGTAACCATATTGTTACTTTTGCACCTAAAAAATGCTTTTGTTGTTTGGCGTACTTTGTGACAAATCACATGTGTATTTTTGCCCCTTTACCCAAAATATACGTTGTTTAAAAGGCTACCCCTATGGTTAATAAATTTAAAGGCATATCTTTACTCAAAAAAAAAATAAAGGCATGGGTGAATGTGTTCACAAGATTCGATGCATTGGTGAATGTGTGTGGCAGTGAAAATACAGTAAAAAAATATTTATATTGAAAAAGGAGAATAGGTGAGGCAATAGGAGTAATAAAACTAACATATCATCGGCAAAAAAAAACTAACATATGAAAGTAACTTTTTAAATTATTGCATCTTCTTTTTTCCTTCTCTGGGTTTATTTCCGGTGACGTTAGTTTTTCTTTGTTTACTTAGCTTTGGCTCCTTTCTAGTGAGTGATTCAGGTTTTTCTTTCAATTTTGTGGCTATTTTCCTCATTATTTTAGGTGTTATTAAAGGAAAAATCATAAAGGTCAGCCCTAGAATTTTTTTTTAGTTCTCTCTCCTTCCCCCTCCTTCTTTCTTCATCTTCTATAGTGTAACTTGACTTTATCTTGTAAGCCGTCCAATTTTTTAAAACTCGCCCCAGCTCCCGGTTTTATAATGGTTTCTGGCACAAATGCCGGATCTTGCCGACTGAACACAGCTCTTCCTCTAAAACGGTTCTTAGACAAAAACGAGTCGTTCACATCTCCTGTTGATGGTTCGGCCAGTCCGATCCGGTTTTGAAATTATTGAAATATATAGATAAAGAGACAAGGGTATATTTGCCTATTTATAATTAACTCCCCTCACTTACCCACCTAAACCAAATAAAAAATCAAACCTCCCCTCCCCTCTTCTTGAACCAAACAAAGCTCATAACCTCCCATAATCTAACTTTAATGAATCTCACCTAACCTAACCTATGTTGAACCAAACATATCCTTAAGTTTGTTAAGATTTTAGTCTTTTTCATTGGGCGCCTTTATTCTTTTCTCTAATAATAGTGGGTTTGGCGCGGGAAGGAAGGGGAAGGTAGATATAAAGGGGAGGAGAGAGAAGGGGAGGTAAAGAAGGGATTTTAATAATCCTTAGCTATGTTTGGAATAGTGTTTTTTTGGAGAATAAGTACTTATTACGTAAGTTAAGATAAAACTCCTCTTACATACTTACCTTGTATATAGTAAATAACGATTTATAAGCACTTATAAGTAAAAAATAAGCTATCCCAAATAAGCATTTTGTTTGGATTGATTTTAGAGGAGGGGAGGGGAAGAATTTTGATAGCACCTTATTTGACTTGAGGAGAAAGGACAGGAGCTAATAAGAAATCAACTATTTTATTCTTATAAAATGGAAGTGGACTTTTCTCTCTTTTCTTTTTTATCAGTATATAAATATGTTTGATACAATTTATCAACTTTGACATGCTATAGTAAAAATTATATTTGATATCTTGTTAAAAAATATTGTACAAAATACAAACTTGATGCCAATTTGTGCTTTCTAGCACGTTCTTAGAATTTTGATATATAAAAAAGAGCAAGCGTACAAATTTTACTAAACAAACCCCATGAGTAGAAGAAAATACAAAAGCTTCTCATAATTCATTTTCTAATCGGAATGAAATATGTTTTACGTCATAATATTACGATGAAAGAGGCGCAGAAGTAAAGTAACTTTAGATTTAAATTTCTACTCCAATAAAGTTCCTTTATCTTCTTTTTGGTTGGAATTCTAACCATTTTCATAGTTATTGCTCTCTGCTTGTGAATCTAACTGTGAGTATTAGAAGCAAACTTGTTTTTGATAAAGCTGAGAAAGATTCGTAGAACTCTAATGTGTGCGAATGATAAAAAAATATAAATAATTTTATAAAGCTAATTATATAATAAAATATTTTCTCTCTCATATCCCATAGCCCCGCATTTTTTTGGGCCGGGGGAGGTTGGTAGGGGAAAAGAGAGGCGATGAGCCCCTCCGCTCTTTAAAAATTGTGTTATCCAAAGAAAAACAGGGGAGCAACACCTCTTTCCCCCTTAAAAAATTGTCAAGCAAAATGAAGGAAGGAGAGTAACTGTAATAAAACATATGTAAGATTAGGGGATTTAAATATGGCTCATGATAATTTTACAAAATATTTTTAGAAAACATCAAAACCGAACTGATAAAAAATCCCAAAAATTTTAATCTAAAGGTTAAAATACATAGTGGAAGAAAAGGAGGGGAATTTGATGGTGGGAGAGGGATGCCTCCACTAACCCTTCTCTCTTCTTCTTCTCCACCTAATATCTCGACTAAGGGAAAAGAATGTCTTCATTGATTCTTTCTCTATTTTCTCTCCATTGAATGTCACTATCATTGGATCAAGTTTTAATGGTTGAAATTTAATGTTATATTTAATGTTATATTAATATTTTTATATATCATTAGATCCTAACCATTAAAACTTTATCCAATGGTAAAGACATTCAATGGAGAGGAAATAGAGAGAGGAATCAATGAAGACATCCTCCGCTCATGGATTCGATAATCTTTTAATAGGTGAGATTTAATGCTATGTATTAAATAGTATTATAATATTAAATATAATAAAAATCTATAATTATAATATTGTTACATAGCATTAAATTTCACCCATTAAAACATGATCCAATGGTTGAGACTTTTGGTGGAAAGGGAAGTAAGCGGAGAAACTCATTTCCCGTTAATGGTAAGAGTAGAGAAGGAAAGCCAAGTTTAGGGGGGAGGGTGTCCTTATTGCCCCTTGTAATACCCCGAATTTTAAGATTTGAGGTTAGAAAATAAGCCTGAAATAAGTGGACTGCTAAGCCCCAGTTTAGCAGGAGCCCAAATTTATTCTCTAATGATTCTAATATCTTTGGGGTATTAAATAAAGTAAAATGGTGAATTTTGGAGAAAGTAATTATGTTTTTGGTGAAATCGCCTGAGGTAGTTAGATTGTCATGTCACTTTGTATGACCAAATGATGAGCCAAAACTATGAAATTTTACAAGCTGAAAATAGACATCATAAGCTTTAATTTGATAGGTCATATGACTCAATTAAAGCTATACACAAAAATTTATGAATTTATGAATTCAGCACAGAAAACCTGTGAAATTTTTGGAACAGTATGCAAATATTGAAATTCTGGGAATTTTTTAATTCCATCTAGCAAAACTATATATTTTTCCTTGAAACTAGACTTAATAAGGGTTATATAAGCTTTAGAATCACTCCAATTCTATTTTTCTAGAATTAGTTATGATTTTTCAAAGATTGGGCAAAAATCTGACAAAATTTCCAATTAATCCGAATTTTGGAAAATGATTACATAATTAAAATACAATACCGTATGTAATATCCCAATTTATGATTAAGGGCTAATGGCATTGAGATTGATTATAAAATTGTGTAATTAAATATTTTGAAAGTAATATGATGTAAATTTGAGATGAATGTGTGTGGTATTTGAGATCAATGGTTGAGATTCATTATTGATGGGTCGGAATCCTATACATTGTGTCTATGTGAGCTCATAGTGAAGTGGATGAGATGGTGACATGTGGCATAGTGGAGGCCTTTGGATGAGGCACTAGAGGACGAAATGCTACTTTTCCTCTCTTTTCTCTCTCTCTTCATCGGTAGAGTGTGTGTGTACAAGGGGAGGGAAGTTTCATTTCATCATCATCTCTTCCATCTCACCATTTTCTCTCTCCTTCCTCCATTTTTCTGGCGCAAGCTTGGGAAAGAGAAGAAGAAAGCTTGGATTTTTGGGTAAGTAAATGCCTTCCTTTGCTCAAACTCCCTTCATTAAAGTTGATCCTTGAGTTAAGAGCAACATTTCTATGGTTGTAGCTTGTCCATTGGTGGTGGTTTGTGGCCACACGAAATTCTGGACTTGGGTGAATCAAGAACTCCCTTTGAGAAAGTTGTTAAGGTGAGTTTAAGAAACCTTTCTATATAAGTTTTGTGCCAAATGATTTAACTTGGAATTTCTGGAATTTTGGACCCATTTTCGAAAATTAGGGTCTTGTGGTGTTTGAATTGTTGTTGACATGGAATTAGTGCCTTGTTAAGTGTTTTGAATGAATGGTATTGAATTGAAGCTTAGAGGTGAAGTTTGAGAACTCTATATTGGTTTTGTGCATTGGGCAAAAACAGGGCATGTAATTGGGTTGTGACTTTGGTCATTTTGAAGTCACCATTGTGTTCCTTGAGTGATTTTGTGTGGGAATGAGCTTGGTTATTGATTTTGAGTTCATTTGGATCACTTGGGGAAAAGTTGGAAAGTTGTCTAGTTGAGCTCTGTTTTGTGCAGTAATTTTGTACGAGTGTTTTTAGTGACCAAATGGTATTGGAAAATTGTGAAACTTTCCAGTCTTAAAGTTCACATCCCAAGCTTCAAAATGGACATATAGTTTATGTCATTTCGTTTAGTATTCTGTGAGATATGGTTGTCCAAAGTTTGGGATGAAAACAGAACTCTGTTTTGGAGTAGTGTGTAGTTTTTGGTGATTCTGCATTTGTGTAGTGATTTACAGTGAGGGGATATATTTTTCCTTGAAAGAGGACTCATATACCTTTCATTTGGCTTTGGAATCACCTCGTTTCGATTTTTCTAGAATTAGTTATGGTTTTTCGAAGTTCAGCCCAGAGTCAGGAAATTTCTGGGCCGCGGCCCAAGCCTTTCTGACCTGATTTGGGCCGCGGCCCAAGAGTTGCGGGCCGCAGGCCAAGACCTTCTGACCATATTTGGGCCGCAGCCCAAGGAAGGGCGGGCCGCGGCCCAAGCCTGTGTTCCAGCACTTAGTGTTTTCGAAAAGTGACCTTCAACCTATTATTTCCCAACCTTTTAGGGCTTGTATTAGAGGCATTTGTGGCCTCCTAAGAGACCTAAATGATAACCAACTTAGTGTATTATGGAAATAAGTAATTGGAAGAGAGATTGATCAATTGTCCCTAATTTGGTATAAGATTTGACATCTGCCGAACGCGTGAGCCCACTGTGCCAAAGATTGTCAGGAAAGATACAGGTAGCGACTCCTCTCTTATACTTTGTGTAAATGTATTGTATGTTTGCTTGTCATTCATTGTGTGGATGCTACTGCTACTGCTTTGAGATACCTTGTGGAGTTTTGTGATACATTGTGCTTTGAGATGCTTTGTGGTGCTTTGTGCTTCGTGTTGCTGCTACATAGTGTTCACCGCGAAAGCGGGCGTTGTGCATAGTGAATACAGCGAAAGCTGGCATAGTGTTCACCACGAAAGTGGGCGTAGTGCATTGTGATTACAGCCGTGAGTGCTGTCGTATGTGGCGCGAGCCAGAGATCATTGTGAAGCTGCTGAACATGATGAACATACATGCTCTATGTTTATATATTGTATGAGTGTCTTGTTGCTACTGAGATTCTTTAGAATCTCACTCTTTCCATATGACTAACCTTTTCAGACAAGGCGAGTGGCTCGAAAGGGAAGCGACCAACCAGGAGTGGTTAGGGCTTAGGGACATTTTATATTGGATGTTGGTTATCCTTGTTTTGGTTTTGGGATTACTAAGTGTATATGAGATGTAAATGAATATTTTGGATATGTAATCCCCATTTTGGGAACTCGCAACCCATGTTATATATGTAGATGAACCCGGGGTTTGCCGGGATTTTAGTTTCCGCACTCTGATATTTCTTATGTAATTTGATTTCTCAAGTAGTTATATCCGCACGTGACTGTGAGACCGAAATTAACACGTTTTGAATTGATTTTGAAATACCTCATCCTGAGTTGAGGGATTATAAATTGTTGATTTGATTTTATTGGTCTCTATTTCACTTAAACTTCGAAATCCGGATGTAATTACCGTGAGGGGGTTACACCGTATATGATAAAATAAATCACATCCTTCCTCCATCAGACTAGAAATGACGTCCTTTTTGCTAGAAATAGAGAGAGAAAGCTTGAGAGGGTTTAGAGAGAGAAGGAGAAGAGGACTCGCAAGGTAAGCCGATTTCTCCGACGATCTAGCTCCTAACGCGTATAACTCCACTCCTAAGCTACTCCCCTATGTTCTTTAAGGTTTGGAAGCTCAAAATCTATTGTTGAACACCTAGGGTTTTCAGCGAAATCAAGGAAAAGCTATTGGGAGCTTGAGGTAACTTCCAAACTCTTGTATATTCACTATTCTGGTTGTTGTGGACAATTTAATCGGTGAAATTTCGCCGGATTGTCCTTGGTTTCAAAAATGGAAAATGGGTGTGTGGGGCTGTTATGCTGCCTAAATTGGTATTAAATAGTAGTTGTAACCTAATAGAATAGTCAATAAAGTGGTTAGAAGTATAAAGCAATGCGTTTACACAGCCGAAACCGAAAAACCCCAATTTTTCCTAGGCAACTGAGAATTTCGGCCAAGGCTGGTTTGGAGGGGTTGGAGTTGGATTTTCAATGATTTGATGGTTCCATTGAGTTTAGAAGCAAAATTTAGGTGGGGTTATAGTTGGTTACGTTTTTGGAAAAGGCCAAAAAAGCATAATTACAAAAACGCCCCTAAAACCCTTAAAGTGGGGCTGCCAAGGGTAAATTTGTAATTTGACAATAAATTTGATAATTCCGAGTCTGGAAATGGATTCCTTGGATGAAAATATGTCAGGATAGCTCAGGATAGAATTTCGGGAAAAGTACAACCAAATCGGGTACGGCGTGGCCGGGCTGGTTCTCCGGGGGCATTTTTGTAAATTTTTATAATAGGCTCATATAACCCCCAGAAACACTATGGAAATTTCTAAATGGTACATTTGGAATTATAGAATCGAATATGGAGCCTTAGTTGTTGTCACGATTTATGAGGCACACGTTTGGAGGTGGAATAAGTTAAGGTAGGGAACTTGTCTCTCCTGCATGTATGTGATATTTGTGCTATGTATTGATGCATGTTATTGCTTTACTTGATTATGTGAAACAATATGAATGATTGAAGCTCTGTTTCTATTTATAATGTGGCCATAGTCTTGTTGCATGAAACATTGAGCACGCAGATGTCATTGTGTTAGCATGAGTTTATGTAATGCAAGCATGTCATCATTAAGTACTTATCTTGTATGCATATTGGTATCTATTTCCTACTGAGATTTTCTCGAATCTTACCCTCTCCTACCAACAATTTAGATAGGAGGAGATTGAAGATATGCTGAGAACAAAGAATAGAACTGTACGAGGGGATTATGGTGGTGGAACGGAGACGAGAAGATGTCTCTATTTCACTGGGACGGGTTTAGATGCCCAAGTAGCCTTGTTTGGCTACATTGATGGTAATGATCATGTACAAACCCCTATGGGGAATTTATGTAATCATGCACATATTATCAGTATAATTATGCTATTCATGTGTTGCCTACCGAAGCACATATCGTTTTCCACAAATAGTCTGAAAAATGTTAAAATGAGATAAGGGTGTGACACCCCTTCCCTGCTTCCCCTGTTGCTGCTCCCCAATTTCCCCTTACTTCCCAAAAGATTTTTTTTGTTTCTTTAGATCATTAGATTGTACATAAAATGGGTAATATTTTGATATCCTATGTACAAAAAAAGATGTTATTTTCAATTTTCTCTAATTTTTCAAAGACTTAATACTTTTAATGAAACAGGAAGCTTTGCTGATTTTTATGGATGATCTTTGAAAAATTGTAGAAAACTAAAAGCAACATCATTTTTTTCATTTTTTTATCCATAAGATATCAAAATGTCACTCATTTTATATAGAATTTAATAATCTAAAAAAAAGAAAAAAAAACATCAATATCTTATTACAACAGATTTTTTGTACTATTCATAGAGCCGTTTTTTAGGATCGACTCCTCTCTTAAATCACTGTAGCTAGAGCTGACTTTGCTCCTTCGGCAGTTTTGGCTCATTCTTGGGCTCAGGGATTGCTAAAACAAAAAATAGTTTGGTGCGTGTGGGGTTAGTATGATTGAGTGTGGGGAGGTTATTGCCATCAGTAGGCTGTGACATGCCCAAGACGCGTCTTTTTTATTTTTTTGCACAAAGGATTAAAACTTTAAGATAGATCAATTTGGCTATAGTATGCATATCTAATAAAAAATAAATAGGTGGCGTGTACTTTTGGTGTTTAAAAGGGGAGCAGGTACCACTATGTCATTGAACTTTATTGATGCAAGAGTGTTTATTATGTACAGAGCACTCCTTCATCATGTCTTTTCTACCTTATGGAAGAGTAGGTTTGGTCTGCCAAAATTTCAAGAGTGTTTTTTATGTAGATTGCAAAGGTATAAAAAATTACAAAGTATTTTTCGTTTGCATGGTGGAAAATGTTTTTAGTTATTGGTAATGGTAATTCAGAGATATACAGAGTGCTCTGTATTTGCATGGCGTGAGCTTTTTTTCAAGGTCAAGGGCATGGCGTTGTGGTCTGACAAGTGTGAAATAGGTGGATATTGCACGTTATCAAAGATTTTGTATGTCTTTTACGTTAATGTATTTTACAAAGATTACATAGAGGAAGGTTAGTTGGATTGACCCAATTTGTAGGGATTTATTTGCAGTGGTCAGCTAGAGATGTCTTTTCATTTGTTTGTAATAGATTTCCAAATCCTCTTAGTGTTGTGTCTGTTTGTATCAGGAGAGAAGTGATTTGAACTAGGTCCTCTTGCAAGATAGATGCATGGAGTGCTATACATAGCCCCCTTGATCTCCTGATTTCCACACTTGAAGCTTCACCCTTAGCTGTTACTATATACTACCAAGTTAACCACAATCAAGTTGTCCATGCCCGCCACAAAAAATTCAGCAATCAAGTCCCTCAATGACAGTACGGAGAGGTGGAAGATCATTGCTCGGGTACTTCATAGGTGGAATGTGTACCAGAAAGATGCACTGAATGAGGTGTTTTGCATAACAATGGTTCTAGTAGATGAAGAGGTATATGCTGCATAATGAGTCTTGCATATTTTGACATTGGTGGTTTAGTTAATAGTTAATAATCAATAATTAATGTATGTTTTATATTATATAGGGGACCAAGATTCAGGCGTTTGTTATGAACAAGGCTCTTTTCGATAAGTACAAAAGGCTCTAGTGGAAGAGAGGGCATACTTCTTTGCTAATTTTGCGGTCTCTGCCAATACTAAGAAGGAGTTTGGACCACAAATCATCCATTCTGGATAACATTTGGTTAGCAGACATACGTGAATGAAGTATATGCTCCTATTCCAGAGTATTCATATTCATTTGTGCCGACTGCTTAAATAATGTAGTTGATTGAAAAGGAACCAATTGAGAACCTGATTGGTATAAAAGTTTTAATTGCAAGATGGGAAGTCTTTTTAGGGGTGTATATGTTGTTGTTTTGATGATGTACTTTTTTTCTAGATGTTATCGATTTTGTCACATCAATTGGCTCACTGGAGGAATTTCGTTTAAATAGTGAAATCAAGAATAAGCTATGGTTGACCTTGGCTGATGAACAGTTCATTTCCCTTACCACATTTCATAATTTTTATTACTGTTTTTAAGTGGGTTTTTTATCTGATAGATATACAATAACATTGGATGTGATGACAGGAAGAATACTGTGAACTATGTTATGTATGATGATTGTGATATGAACGTGTTCTTACTAACCTGACTAAGCTGAAGCCTCCAGTTGTAATGGTTATACAACTTGGGCGTGTTGGATTTGATGAAGATGGTATTAAGAGTTCCAACTATTGCTTAAGTATTAGGATGAAAGGAAGTATTGGTAGCATAATGATTTTAACATCGAAGGTTTTTTTTGTAGGGACTGCTGAAATTTGTAGCTCTTTTTAAGCTACTCAAATATCGCCTAGAGGTGAAGCATTTCATAGACAGGTATAATTTTACTATGTATTATATGTTATTAAACTGGAGTTATTGGGAATGTCGAAAGTGTGATATTGTGACATGATTTGTAGTGCCAAGAGTTTGCCATCGCCTATCATAAGCACAATTACTCAGACTGTTCCAAGGTAGACAGCAAACCAGTCCGTATCAAGTATGTTGCGTGCTTTCCCAAGGGTATAAATTTATGAGATCCATAACTAGAAACTGGTAATAATTTTTGAAAGTTGACATGTTAGTTGGTTTATTTCCTTTATGTTCTTTATGGTAACTTTCTGTGTGCTTATTTCTTTTTTTAATGTGTGACAGGATGATTATTTCCTTATTTACTATGTGGTGATCAAGCTTGATACATGCCATGGGTGGTTTTATGAGGGATGTTCCAAGTGTGGAGCAAGACTAAGTTTGTCAATGGGAGGATAAGCTACACCACTTGCAAGAAGGAACCTCATTCAATTAAAGCAAAGTAAGAGTATTGGATAATTGTTATGTTTAAAGTGAGGTGCATAATGTGGTAATATGTGGTCAAATTAAAGGTGTATAATTTTTAATTTCAGGCTCAAGGGTCATTACACGGTTTCAAATAGTTTAGGGAAGGCCTCAGTTGTTTTCTTTAACAAGTTTGCATGTGAGTTGGTCTAAAGTATTGCAGCACAGTTGACGGTAATACTTGATAAGGTAATAGATGTTAATTAGTCCTTATTGACTTATAATGAGTGTGACACTTTTTAAGGGGTTGCACACTTATTACTATAACTGATTGGTTTCAAGCAGAAGGGTTGTGGGTATGACTTTCCAGATGAGTTGGACCAGCTGATTGGAAAGACATTTTTGCTCAAATTAAAGCTGAACAAGAACAATCTAGATTTTCCTAATTCTAGCATAAGTGTGGCTGCTTATATTGAATGTGCAGATCTTATGGATGAGTTCAATGAGGCAATGGAGGAGGTATTATTGTGGCCCCTGTTTTTTGTATATCATGTTGTGGCTAACTGGAATTAGAAGACTTAAGTTTTTTTAGCATTGTTGTGTGTGTACCCAACCTGAGGAAGGAATTTCGATCGTGCCTAATGAAGAGCCTGATTGTGTGATGGTGGAAGTTGAAAATACTGGAGTTCCAATTATGCATGAGCTAAAGGTAGATGATTCAGTTGGAAAGGTGGTTAAGGAACCTGGAATAGACGAGATGCCTGTTTCTCAATTTATTACTGCTAAGTATAAAGGGAAAAGAAAGGGAGGGTCGAGGAAGGCTGATGGTGTGGCACAAGAAGCTGGATCATCTGTTGGTGGAGTTACATCAAAGCTTTCTTTGTAACATCTGAAGTTTGTTAAGCAGGAGAAGATTTAGGGATAGTTGGTCCCTTTGTTTTTTTGTGCCCTATGTAATGCACTATAATATAGTATTGTGCTAGTAGATAAACGTTGTCATGCGGGGCTATTTTGGATGTTAGTGGCAATGATGATAAATTCCATTGCAATTAATGTTGGTATATTTTAGGATGTTGGGTTGTGATTTAAGTGTAACTTATGTCTTTTGAATTATAGTGGCAATGATGGTAGATTCCATTGCCTGTTAAGTATGCATATGTTGCTATGTAGAGTGATCCTGAAAACGATATGCAAAACTTAAGAGTATTGGTGGTTGTGTTCAATTTATTTTCATTTCATTGTTTTATGAAGGAAGAAATTCTAATATTCTATATAGGCTAAGGTAAAGACAGTAAAATCCTAAACATAATAAGCTTTTATTCAATCGCTGTAAACATATTGTTTGAGGGTGAGGTAAAGTTGTTTGGAGGACGCAATGATGATGTAACCCCCTCTATAATTATATCCGAAATACAACATTAGAGTGAAATAGAGAACAATAATAATCAAAATTCATTTACATTCCCATCCTTAAGATAGGGTTTTCACAAATTTCTTTCACAAACACTTTAATTTGGTCTCACATTCACATTTCAAATACAATTACATTGCGAAGGTAATTAACATTCATAATATATATCAGAGTGCATAATAACAATCCCGGCAAACCCGGATTCATACCTTCACTAAGGATTCATAGGGCACATACACCCTTTACAATTCCTCAACGGAGATTACACAAATTTCATTCCCAATACATATCCAAACACACCTCCACAACATATACAACCATATATCCATTCTAACATATACAACTCTAAATACATTCAAATCGACTACCATTATCCCAAATAGCAACGATAACCAACTACCAAATCCAAATGCCCATAAGGGATTCTCGCCGCCCCTAGTTGCTTACTCCTTCCTCGAGCTACTTGTCCTGTCTAAAATGTTGGTAGGGGAGGGTGAGATTCTAGAGAATCCCAGTAGGAAATATATACCAATATGCATGCAAGATAAGTGTTTAATGCATGACATGCTTGTATCACAATAACTCGTGTTCACATAATGATATATCTGCATGCTCAATGTTTCAACAACATACTCATGGCCATAGCATAAATAGAAACGGAGCTTCAATCATTCATATATGTTTTACATAATCAAGCAAAGTAATAACATGCATCAATACACAAACACAAATATCAATACATGCAGGAGAGGTAAGTTCCCTACACTTTTCTTTCCACATATGCTCCAGCATTGGGTACTCATGATCCGAGCGGATATCAAACCATGATTAGGGTGAATACCCAACCCTATAACCAAATCAAGGACATTGGGTCATTCTCTTTTCCAAATTCTCATTTTCATAATACTTAAAGTTGGTTACCATTTATGACCTTTAGATGGCTAATCAAAGCCTAAACACATGCCTAAAGGCTTGGGAAATACATGACCAAAGGTCACCTTTTAAAAGTCCAAAATTCTGATTTTTGGGAGTTGGCCGCAGCCAGCCTACCTGTAATATCCTGGATTGTAATCAGGGGATAATAACTTCAAATGATGTAATTAATGTTAATTAAGCATATTTGAAGTATATATTGTGTAATGTGATATCAAGATCATTAGTAATGATTTAACGAGTAATGTACTAATCAGGGGTAAATCGGTAAATTTACCAACCGTCTGGTTAGCTAATGATGAGGAAAACCCCTTAGTAATCAAGATCAATGGTTGAGATTGAAAGATCAAGGGGTGGAATTGTGTGCATGTGGATTTAGGTGAAATCATTGTAGGAGGAAGGAGATGGTGCCAAGTGGCAAAATAATGACCATTGGATGAGTCAAAGTTTCAACACTCACTTCCTCTCTCCTCTTAGTCGGTTTTCTTGCATGGGGAAGAAGGAAAGAAGCTGATCATCATCATTCTCTCTCTATGCTCTCCATTTCCAGCGAACAAAGCAAGAAAGAGGAATTAAGGGCTTGAATTTTGTCAAGGTAAATGGTCCTATATGCTTAGCCACCTTTCATTAATGTTGACCAAGAGGTTGAGAGCTTGGTTTCTATGATTTCAGAATTTCCATTGGTGGTGTTTGATTGTGGGACAAATCTGAAAGTTGGTGGAATCAAGGTGTTGATTTCAGCAAGTTGTAGAGGTAGGCTTGTAATGCATTTTGATATATATGTCAAGATGTTTGCCTAATCAATGAAAATTCTGGAAATTTGACCTAATTATGATGTTAAATGAAGGGTAGAGTTTGGTTAGAGTGTCACTGTTCATTTGGTCAGTTTTGACACTTGGGAGTGATTAGAGGTTGACTTGAAGTTGAATAAGTGAAAGGTGTTAAGTAGTGGTTTTGATGGATTATGGTTTAGAGAGGTGATCTTGATGTTTGAGTTGAATTTGGGTTGTTTTTGGTTGCCAATGGGTTCCTTGTGTTGAAATAAGTGAGAATGAGCTTTGACACAAGTTTTAGAACCATTGGAGTTCATTTGGGTGAATTCTGGAGAAGTTTATCAGTTGCTGGGTTTTTGGGGCTTCTGATAGGATCTCTCGAGTGAGAGGAGTCTCACTCGAGCACAAGATGAACATGCTCGAGTGAGCAAGTCTGTGCTCGAGTGAGGGTGCCTAAAACACTGGGGGGTGAGCGTTGCAAGTTATCACTCGTGGGTAGTTTGCCAAGAGTGCGCTGGCACTCGCGAGCATTGGGAGATCACTCGAGCACTGGAGTTTGTGCTCGAGTGAATCTGTTGCCTGGGAGTTGGGTTGCTCTCGGGTGGACACTCGCTGGACCTCAGTTCCTTGTGCTCGAGAGCACTGAGGATCAGTGCTCGAGCACAGGTGTTTGTGCTCGAGTGAAGGTGGAGGAAGATGTGGAGAGATGCTCTCAGGTTGTCACTCGCAAGCCTCACTTCCGTGGTGCTCGAGTGCTTCTGAGGTCTCTGCACGAGCACAGCCTCTTGTACTCGAGTGAGAGTGTAGAATTGTCGTGGGAGTTGCTCTCGGGAAAGCACTTCCTGCGTCTCACTCGCATGTGCTCGAGTGAGAATGGGGGGGTCATGCTCGAGCACGGCTTTCTGTGCTCGAGTGAGGGGACCCAAAATCAGTGTTTAGCTTTCTTAAGAGGGATCTTTGGGGATAGGTATCCCAACCCTTTAGGCATATGTTTAGGCATTTAATGGCTATCTAAAGAGTCCAAATGAATACCAACTTAGAGTGTTATTGAATTAAGAACTTGGAAAAGAGATTGACTTAATGTCCCTATTTGATTATAGGATTTGACATCTGCTATCCTCGTGAGCCTACTGTGCCAGAAACCGTAAGGAAAGGATCAGGTAGTGACTTTTCTTTCATACCATATATGATGCATTGCATGTGTGTGATATCGTTCATTGGGAATGGATTCGTATGTTGCGATCTTTGTGGATTTGTGTTAGCACTGTCATTCCGATAGTCCCTGAGTAGCTAACAACGGTTCGGGTTTAGGCAGTGTGCCTTCCCGGCGGAGAAAGGGGATGAGGATGAAGTGTGATATATGTGATATGTGAGCCGAAAGGCTATTTGTGAGGCCGACGGGCCATTTGCGAGAGCCAAATAGCTGTATGAGCTATAAGGCTATGTTTAGGCACTGCCACGCCAAGAGTCCCTGAGTAGCTAGCAACGGTTCGGGTTAGGACTGTGTGCCTTCCCGGCGGAGAAAGGGGATGAGGGTGGAGTGTGATATCTGCTGCTGTATGATGATTTGCTTACATGCTGTGTGCTTATATGTGGTATAAATGTTTTGTTACTACTGGGATTCTTTTGAATCTCATTCTTTCCTTGAACTAACCTTTCAGACAGGGCGAGTGGCTCCAAGGAGAAGCGCGTGACCCGGAGCGGGTAGAGTTCCGTAGGGACATTTATTTTGGACATTTTGGTTAAACTGTTTAATTGGGGATTACTGTATAACGTTGAGTTGTAAATGGTATGAATACTTGAACCTGTAATTCCCTCATCAGGATTTGAAACTATATATATGTAGTTGAACCTGGAGGTTGCCGGGATTTTGGTTATACACTCTGTTATACGTAAATGTAGATAAACTGCACAGGTGATTATATTCGATAATTGAACTTGAGACCGGAAGAGGAATGAAGTTTTGAAAATTTCATAAAGTCCCTACTGCTAAAGGGAACATTTTATGGGTTTTGAACTAGTTGACGGTCTCTGATTTAATTTAATTACCTAATATCGAATTATAATTACGTGATTAAAGGTAGGGTGTTACACTACCCATGGGCCGCGGCCAATGGATGCATAGAAGGTCTTGGGCCGCGATTCATAACCTCTGGCCGCGGCCAAGAAAATTCTGTTTCCTGGCTGAAATTCCATAATTCATAACTAATTCTAAAAAAATAAAAACAAGGTGATTCTAAAGCCAAATGAAAGGTACTTAACTAGAAAAAATATGTACCATTACTGGAAATCACCACAAAATTCCAGAATTACACAAAACTCAACACTACTCCAAAACAGAGTTCTGTTTCAATCCCAAACTTTGGGCAACCATATCTCACAGAATACTAAACCAAATGACACAAAATATATGTCCATTTTGAAGCTTGGGATGTGAATTTTAAGACTGGAAAGTTTCACAATTTTATGAAATCATTTGGTCATTCAAAACGTCCACACAAATAAACTGCCCGGACAGAGTTCACATTGACAGCATTTTCCAACTTTTCTACCAAAGTGTCCAATGACTCCAAAATCATTAACCAAACATATTCCCATACAATTTTCCACAAGGAACACAATGGTAACCTCAACATGACCAAAATCACAACCCATTTACATGCCCTGTTTTGACCAAAGCACAAAACCAACACAAAAGGGGCTAAACTTCACATTTAAGCTTCAATGCAATTCTATCAATTCAAAACACTAAACAAGGCACCATTTCCATAACAATAACATACTATACTCTCCAAGACCCTAAATCACAAAAATTAGGGCTAAAATTCCAGAAATTCAAGGCCTAACCAATGGCCACAAAACTTATATGAAAAGGAAGCTTTCACTCACCTCAACAACTTTCCCAAAGAAGTTCCTTGATTCACCCAAGTCCACAATTTTGTGAGAGCTCAAACACCACCAAATGAAAAATCTAAAACTATGAAATTGAAGCTCTCAACACAAGGAACAACTTTATAGAAGAGAGTTTGAGCATTTGAGGTCATTTGGAGGGTCAAATGCTTACCTATCTCAAGAGCTCCTTCTTCTTCTTCTGCAGCCATGGCAGCCGAATAGAGAGAGGAATGAGAGAGATGAAGAGAGTGGAAAGAGATGAAATGTTGATAAAATGAACTACTCTCATCCCTCCCATACTTGTGACAGCTGCATAGAGAGGAAAGAGAGAAGAGAAAATCATTTTAAAATGTAGCATTTGACTTTTCTACTCCTCTCTCTTCATCCTCACCTTTTGCCACATGTCTCCACCTCATTGGCTCTCATAAAGCAAGTAACTAATTATTTACTCTAACCACTTCATTATCCATTTTAATTTCACATCTCATGCCCTCTTAATTAGTAATTAATCTCTTCCATTAATCACTAATGTAGAGCCATTCTTTCAATTTTTCCAACAATTATGGCATATTAATTAAAATTGCCATATAACACATAATTATTCCACTTTAATTCGATAATTATCCTCAATAATTACCATTAGCCCTTAATCGAAAATTGGGGTGTTACAGATGACATGAACTCCACGTGTTTTATGAAGAAAGAAAGTGGATTAATATAGCTTAAGGTGAAGCCAAAATATAATCCAAAACATAATCAATTGCTATATTATCATTGTGTACATATTGTTCCAAAATCAATATGTTGTCTATAAAGAAAGAACACATGATGACATGGACCCCACATGTGGTCAAGGAAGAAAGTTGATATGAATTTGGAGTGGACTTTTAAATAGGATATGAATTTGGAATGAAGAACCAAAGCTCTATAATTTTGTGGTGGGGAAGGTCTGAATCAAGGTGCGAATGCGTTATAGTAGGTGGATGTTTTTTTAGTGAGGCCAATGGATGGGTACGTGAAATAATATGGAAAAGGTACGAGGAAGGTTTTTCCTTGATAGATGTAGAGTTTAATGGGATGAGTTAGAGTATTAAAGTTAAGGGAAGATTAATGAATATTGATAGTATGCAAAACACTTCGTTAAGGGTTTTAATATTTTTAGAGTAAAATACTCTAATCACCTATATGTTTTGCTTTAATTACACATACATTTCCTCTATTTTAAAAACCCATATAGACTTCCATTAAAATTAAAATATATGTTACATAAACCTCCTCTATATTTTGATATTCTATCATTTACTTAAACTATTAGTTGACTTTTAAGTTCAACTTTTGAACTTTTGTTTTACCAAAATGCCCCTCTTTAACATTAGAATTATTTAAACAAACATATATATATATATATATGTTACCAAAAAAATTTACAACCACTAAATTTTAATTGTAATAGATTCTTTTACTTTCTAATATGTTAAAAATTTATTGATTTTGAGATTATAAAGTTTATAATTTTAATTCTCCCCCATATTTAATGAAATTTATTAATTTTTAGTTTCTTATATGACTAAAAAAATATATATCAAATCCATCTGTTTCGCTTTGATTACACATACTTTTCCTCTATTTTAAAAACTGATAGACACCTCCCTTAAATTTAAAATGTATGTTACACAAATCTCCCCTATATTTTGAGATTCTATTTTCATCTACCCACATTGTTAGTTGATTGTTAAGTTCGACTTTTGAACTTTTATTTTATAAAAATGACTCTTTTAACATTATTATTATTTAAACACGCACATACTCAAACACGCACACACTCACACACGCACGCACGCGCCCGCACACGTGTGTGTGTGTGTGGGAGAAAAAAATTTATCCCCACTGAATTTTAATTCTAATAGATTATTTAAATTTGTAATATGTGAAAAATTTATTGCTTTTGACATTATAAAGCTTATAATTTTAATTCTCCACCATATTTAATGAAATTTATATATTTTTAGTTTCTTATATGACTAAAATTACATATCAAACACATTTTTTTAAGGGAAAATTCTAGAAAACTACAAAGGAAATTAGAAAAGGACAAAAAGGTTGGGTGAATATTACAAATCCCAAATCAGTGGGGCATGAGGAATCTAGGATATGAAATGTTAAGAAAATTACCTAAATACCCTCCTAATAAGTGACTGTCAAAAGGGGAAGAAAGAGATACGAGCTGGCATCAGAACAGAGAGTGATGGAGAGAAACAAATGACGGTGGGAAGGTGGGCGGCGCGACGAGACAAAGCTTCGGCGACGGTGGGATGTGGGATGTTGGGCGGCGTGGCGTGGGAAGACAAAGCTTTGACGGTGGTGGGGTGTGACAGGTTGGGCGGCGCAGCGCAGCGAGACAATAGCTCTATCAGATCCTTATCTATATAATTGCATTTACTGGGTAACAAAGGCTCAGAGGGGAAAAAGAGAAGGACAAACTAGGCCTTGTCCATTAACATCATTATCATAGCTATTACTGACTAGGCCTCGTCCATTAACATCTTCGAATGAACAAGTTAGGAAGTCATCATGTAGATGGGAAAACACAACATCTATCCACGTAAAAACATCATTACCTTTGCTATTAATGACTAGGCCTCATCCATTAACATCTTCGAAGGAACAAGTTAGGAGCTTGTCATGTAGATGGAAAAACACCACATGTATCCACTTAATAACATCATTATCTTCACTATTAGCAACTAGGCCTCAACTATTAACATCTTCAAAGAAACAAGTTAGGAAGTCGTCATGTAGATGGGAAAACGCAACATGTATCCACGTAATAACATCATTATCTTCACTATTAACGATTAGGCCTCGTCCATTAACATCTTCGAAGGAACAAGTTAGGAGGTCGTCATGTAGATGGGAAAACATAAGATCTATCCATGTAAAAACATAATTATCTTCGCTATTAACGACTAGGCCTCGTCCATTAACAGCTTCGAAGGAACAAGTTAGGACGTCGTCATGTAGATGGGAAAATACAACATCTATCCACGTAATAACCTCGTTATCTTTGCTATTAACAAGATTATGTTCATTGTTAATGACATTATTTCATTGATTAACATCTGCCCAACAAGAAATGGGAACTTTTTAGTGTCGTTGTCCAAACGCAACACCTTTCACATCTTCCATTCACATAGACAACAGAAGACGTGTGTAGGAACAAGTTTGCAAAAATAGATGTTCCTAGCTTAATAACACCACATGGCTCTATAATAACAACATGGTTCTGTTGATTAACACCTTCATATATTTATTCGTTGCTATCAGATCACAATCTGCATAATTACATTCAGTAACCATATAAAGCCAAAAAAGGAGTTACACATTGCCCTTTGTACACATTCACATATTTCATGACAAGGGAACATTAACACTGGAGTAGTACATAATGTTTCCTTGTCACAAACATTGCATTACATCAAACACTAAATACAGTAACTACCTACAAGAGTACACAACTGACAGCAACCCATCTCCCGAAAAAACCATGAGTGGGTTGACAGTAACTTTACAAAAACCATGGTTCTGTTAATGGATGAGGCCTAGTCATTAATAGCAAAGGTAATGATGTTTTTACGTGGATAGATGTTGTGTTTTCCCATCTACATGACAACTTCCTAACTTGTTCCTTTGAAGCTGTTAATAGACGAGGCCTAGTCATTAATAGCTAAGTTAATGATGTTAATGGACGAGGCCTAGTCTGTCCTTCTCTTTTTCCCCACTGACCCTTTGTTACCCAGCAAATGCAGTTATACAGATAAGGATCTGACAGAGCTATTGTCTTGCCGCGCTGCGCCGCCCAACCTGTCACACCCCACTGTCGTCAAAGCATCATCTTCCCGCACCGCACCGTCCAACGTCCCACACCCCACTGTCACTGAAGCTTCATCTCACAGCGCCGCCCACCGTCCCACCGTCCTTCATTTCTCTCCATCACTCTCTGTTCTGATGCCAACTCGTGTTTCTTTCTTCCCTTTTTGGCAGTCACTTATTAGGAGGGCATTTAGGTAATTTTCTTAACATTTCATATCCCAAATTCCTCATGCCCCACTGATTTGGGATTTATAATATCCACCCAACCTTTCTGTCCTTTTCTAATTTCCTTTATAGTTTTCTGGAATTTTCCCTTTTTTTAAAATCAAATATATTAAATTATATAGGTTTGAGAGATTGTATAAGTCATTTAAATTTATAATTTCATATTTTTTCTATAAACATTTAAAAAACTTACTCAAACTTTTGAGAGTCTGAGATATTTACAAGCTACGAATTAAAACTTGGGATTTAGTATTGTCGGTAAGTTACTAAATAAATTTTATTTATTTACCTTAAGTGATCTAAAAAGAAAAGTCAGTACCTACACCTACTTTTCCATACCTTGAGCAACACTTAAGGTATGGATATCTAGATGTTGGGAAGGATGAAGATTTAGTGCAGAATATCCCATAGGTATAGGTAAGGTAAATCTTTTGATGAGGTGATTTTGGAATGTAACTAGTGGACAATGACCAAAACGTGTTTATGTATGGGGTCATATTCATAAAGTTGAGCTTTGTCATTTTTCGTGGGTAGCTTGATACACACACACACACACACGCACACACACACACGCACGCACGCACACGCACATGCACGTATGTATATATATATGGGACAAAAAAATGTATTCCAGCCAAATTTTAATTCTAATAGATTTTTTAACTTTCTAATATGTGAAAAATTTATTTCTTTTGACATTATAAAGTTTATAATTTTAATTCTCCATCATATTTAATGAAATTTATTTATTTTTAATTTCTTATGTGACTAAAAAAATATATCAAATACATTATTTTCAATCAAATGTATTAAATTATATAGATTTGAGAGATTGTATAAGTCATTTAAATTTATAATTTCATATTTTTCCTATAAACATGTAAAAAAAACTTACTCGAACTTTTAACAGTCTGAGATATCTACAAGCTACCAATTAAAATGTGGGATTTAGTATATAGAGTAAATTAGTAAATAAATTTTATTTATTTACCTTAAGTGAACTAAAAAAGGAAAGTCAGTTTATTAA
Organism: Inga laurina; assembly: GCA_963855925.1. NCBI lineage: Eukaryota > Viridiplantae > Streptophyta > Magnoliopsida > Fabales > Fabaceae > Inga > Inga laurina. The sequence continues at coordinate 55,327,547 of OY979704.1, forward strand.
GTAGGTGTAGGGGTATGATGGTGGATATGGATATCTAGACATTGGGAAGGATGAAGATTTAGTGCAGAATATCCCATACGTTTAGGTGAGGTAAATCTTTTGATGAGGTGATTTTAGAATGTGGTAACCAGTGGACAATGGCCAAAATGTGTTTTTGTATGGGGTTAGATTCATAAAGTCGAGCTTTGTCATTTTTCGTGGGAAGAGGCTGATAAGGATATGCAAAATCTATGGAACAATGATCATCATTAAGGAAGTGGGCAACCGTTGTAGCCATTGGTGGGAAGCACATTCAAAAGCTATGGAATGGTGATAATATGAATGTAAGTTAAGTTTTAGTTGTTGCCATGAAGAGGAGGAGTCATAACCGACTACAACAATTGGAAGAAAATGATGACCAAGCTTCAGGCTCAAATAGAGTCCCATCATTCAGTTCCCCTAGGACTGGACCAAGTAAAAGAATAGAAATGTAGTTATTTGATTAGTATATGTAGATTTTGCTTGGATGGTAATGGTTAAAATCATTCTTGGGTCAGGAGGTAAAGAAAATGTTGCCTATACTCAAACTGAAGGGGTTATATGTAGGACTGGAAGTTCAACATGCATACAGAGACCAAGAAGGAAGGTATTTCAAGATATTAGTAATGTTGCTGTCAATCTACATACCAGGTTCAAGGAGGATGTAAAAGTAGGTAATGTTCCAAAGATACATTTCCATTTATGTTGTAAATGAATGGACTAGTGGCATGTTTTAATGATTTGATGCTTGAAATATGGTAGTAGGAATTAGCGGTAAGGAGAAAGTTGTGCAGCATAGAAGTGCTCGGTTGTATTTGTAATATCCCAATTCATAGTTAAGGGCTAATGACTATGAAATTGATTGTAATTAGTGTAATTAAACACTTTTGGAATTAATGTGATGTGAATTTGGTATAAATATGTGTGGTATTTAAGATCAAGGGTTGACATTCATTGTTTATAGGTCGAAATCCTATGTTTTGCGGTTGTGTGAGCTCATGGAAGAGTGAATAAGATGTTGACATGTGGCATGGTGGTGGCCATGGTGTAATATCCCGATTTGTAATTAGGGCTGATAGTCATTGTAATTAGTGTAATTAAGCACTTTTGGGATTAATGTAATGTGAGGTTGGTATAAAGATGTGTGGTATTTAAGATCAAGGGTTGAGATTCATTGATAATGGGTCGGAATCCTATGCTTTGCGGTTGTGTGAGCTCTTTGAGAGAGTGTGTAGATTTGGACATGTGGCATTGTGTGAGCCATTGGATGATGTACTAAGTGACAAAAAGCCACTTTTTCCCTTATTCTCTCTCTCCTATTCGGTTGAGTGTGTGTGTGTGGGAGAAAAAGGTTGACTTCTTCATCATCATCATTATCTCCTCCATCTCACTCATTTTCTCTCTCTTCCTTCCTCCATTTTTGCTGAATCAAGCTTGGAGAGAGAAAGGAAAAGCTTGAATCTTGGTGAGTTATGATTCTCTAATGCCTTAATCCTCTTCTCTAATATTGTGTATCTCAATTAGAGCTTTATGGTGGTGGTTGTAGAATCTTGAGAAGTGGTGATTTGTGAGTTGGTCGAAATTGAAAGTTGGAGAATCAAGATTCTGGATTGGGCAAAGTGAAGAGGTAGGCATTTAGAGCATTTTAGTATGTTGTTTGTGATCTTTGGCTAAACTTGGTAAAATCTGGAAAATTTGACCTAATTATGCCAAATGATGAAAATGTGGATTTTATGGTGTTTGATAGTGGAAATGATTTAATGTTGAGCTATTTGGTTGTTGGATATAATCTGGAAGATTGGGATTAAGTTGAATGAAATTTGGATAATGTGTATCATAGAGACCTTAGTGTTTGATTGTGGTCAAAGTGGTTTTTGGGGTGTTTTTAGAGTTGCCATTGTGTTCCCTAGTTAGTGGTTGAAATGTATGAGCTTTGAGAAGAGTTTGGGAACCATTGGGCATAATTTTGACCATCTGGCGTTTCTGGTTTTTCTGCATTTTTGGGTCTCTGATGCACATCACTCGAGCAAAGGAAGAACGTGCTCGAGTGATGCGTGAGTTTTTCCCTTTTGTGCTTTGAGTTCATCTGGGTTTTATGAATAATTCTCGAGTGCAGCTCTTTGTGCTCGAGTGAGGGAAGAACATGCTCGAGTGAGCTTGGGTCTGCTCGAGTAAGATTGTGCCTCAGGTGGGAGTGGTGCTTTCGGGTTCTCACTCGCGAGTAAGGTGCTCGAGTGTGCCTTCTCACTCGCGGGTATAAGGTGTGTGCTCGAGTGATCCAGTTCTTGGAGAGCTTTGTGTGCTCTCGGGTCCTCACTTCCTGAACTTCACTCGCAGGTGCTCGAGTGAGGTATTTGGCCTTGTGCTCGAGTGAGGTTCAGCGTGCTCGAGTGAGCCAGTTCCTGAAAGTTTCTTTGTGCTCTCGGGTGCTCACTCGCAGTCTTACTTTCTCTTGTGCTCGAGTGATGTCTGTACTTGTGCTCAAGTGAGAGCATCTGTACTCGAGTGAAACTGCCAAAAATCCGTGTTTTGCCTTTGAAAAAGGGGTCTTTTGGGGAGTGTCTTCCAACCCTTTAGGCATATGTTTAGGCCTCTATTAGTCACCTAAAGAGTCCTAAATGATAACCAACTGAGAGTATTATTGAAATATACATATGGAAAAGAGATTGATTAGTTGTCCCTAATTGATATAGGATTTGATATCTGCCGAACGCGTGAGCCCACTGTGCCAAAGATTGTCAGGAAAGATACAGGTAGTGACTCCTCTCTTATACTTTGTGTAAATGTATTGTATGTTTGTCTGTCATTCATTATGTGGATGTTGCTGCTACTACTTTGTGATACATTGTGCTTTGAGGTGCTTTGTGGTGCTTTGTGCTTCGTGTTGCTGCTACATAGTGTTCACCGCGAAAGCGGGCGTTGTGCATAGTGAATATAGCGAAAGCTGGCATAGTGTTCACCACGAAAGTGGGCGTAGTACATTGTGATTACAGCCGTGAGTGCTGTCGTATATGGCGCAAGCCTGAGATCATTGTGAAGCTGCTGAACATGATAAACAAACATGCTCTATGTTTATATATTGTATGAGTGTCTTGTTGCTACCGGGATTCTTTAGAATCTCACTCTTTCCATATGACTAACCTTTTCAGACAGGGCGAGTGGCTCGAAAGGGAAGCGACCAACCAGAAGTGGTTAGGGCTTAGGGACATTTTATATTTGGATGTTGGTTATCCTTGTTTTGGTTTTGGGATTACTAAGTGTATATGTGATGTAAATGAATATTTTGGTTATGTAATCCCCATTGTTGGGAAACCATAAACCCAAGTTACATGTAAGTAAACCCAGGGTTTTGCCAGGATTTTAGCTTCCGCATTCTGATATTCATTATGTAATTTGATTTCTCAAGTAATTATATTTGTAGTGAATGTCAGACCAGGGTGAAATATGTTTTGGAAATTGATATTTGAAATACCCCATCTCTTGGATGTGGGATTATAAATTGTTATCTCTTTTTATTGGTCTCCATTTCACTTAAATTTTGAAGTACGGATGTAATTACGGTGAGGGGGTTACACATGGGATGTGGCACTAAGTGACAAAAAGCCACTTCTCTCTCTCCCTCCTCTCTCTTTTTCAGTTGTGTGTTAGGAAAGGGAAAGGAAACATTGCATCATCATCATCATCTCCCTCATCATCTCACCATCTCTCATATTTACTCTCTTCTTCCTCCATTTCCGGCGTTCAAGCTAAGAAAGAGAAAGGAAAGCTTTGATTTTGGAATCTTGAAAGTTGGAGGTTTGTGTGTTGGTCGAAATTTGAAAGTTGGGGAATCAAGATTTTGGATTTGGCAAAGTGAAGAGGTAAGCCTTTAGTGCATTTTGATATATTGTTTATGATTTTTTGATAAGTTTATGAAAATCTGAAAATTTGCCCTAGTTTATGCCTATTTTTGAATATATGAATTTCATTGTGATTGATGTTGGAAATGGCCTATTGTGAAGTCATTTGAATATTGGATATAGTTTGGAAGTTTGGATTTAAGTTGAATGAGATTATGGTATTGTGTGTGATAGAGACCCAAAGGCATAAATTGTGGTAGAAAGGGTTTTTGAAGTGTTTTGGAAGTTGCCAATGTGTTCCTTAGGTCATTTTAAGTGGAAATGGGCTTTGTGAGAAGTTTGGGAACTATTAGGATTGGATTTGACCATCTCGTATTTTTTTGTCATTTGCTGCATTTTTGGTCTCTGATGCACAACACTCGAGTGAGGGAAGATCATGCTCGAGTGCTGTGTATATTTTCCCTTTCTGCTTCGTGTTTTGCCTGAGTTTCTCTTGAGAGAGCTCGAGTGCACTTCTTTGTTAGCAAGTGAAGTTGATAATCATGCTCGAGTGAGCTTGGGTTTGCTCGAGTGATAGTGTGAGAGGTTGGTTAGGGCTGCTCTCGGGTTGTCACTGCTGGCCATTGTTCAAGAGTGTGCTATGACACTCGCAAGCACGGCCGTCTCACCCGAGCACTGGAGGGTATGCTCGAGTGAGCTTGTCCCTCTAAGGTAGCATGTGTTCTCGGGTTGTCACTCGCTGTGTTGCACTTTTGGGGACTCGAGCATATTTGGAGTCATCACCCTAGTGCAAAGTCTTATGCTCGAGTGATGTGGGCACTTTCTAGTTGTTGTAGTTGCTCACTATCAAACACTTGTGAGTGAGGGTCGTTCTCACTCCTGCACGAGTCGCTCATCACTCGAGTGAGGTCATCTTCACTCGAGTGATCAGTCTAAAATCACTATTTTGTCTTCAAAAAAGGGGTCTTCAGGGTAGCTTCTTCAAACCCTTTAGGCATATGTTTAGGCCTCTAATAGTCACCTAAAAAGTCATAAATGATAACCAACTTAGAGTATTATGAATTAAGAACTTGGAAAAGAGATTGACCGGTTGTCCCTAATTTGGTATAGGATTTGATATATGTCGCCCTTATGAGACCACGGTACCGGAGCCAGTTAGGAAAGATACAGGTAGTGACTCTTTCTTTATACCTTATGTGATACATCGTATGTGTGCTATATCATTAGTTTATGATGGATTCGTATGCTGCAAGAATTGTGAAATTGTGTAAGCATCGCTATACCAATAATCCCTAAGTCACTAACAACGGTTCGGGTAAGGGCTGTGTTCCTTCCCGGTAGTAAAAGGGGATGAGGTTAGGGTGTGATATATGTGATTATGTGGGCCGAAAGGCTAATTATGGGCCGAAAGGCTATATGTGAGTCGTAAGGCTATTCATATGCACTGCCACACCAACAGTCCCTGAGTCGCTAACAACGGTTTGGGTTAGGACGGTGTGCCTTCCCGGCGGTAAAAGAGGATAAGGGTGGAGTGTGATTTGAGTTGTTGTTATGTGATGATTTATTTACATGCTATGTGATCATATGTGGCATGAATGATTTGTTACTACTGGGATTCTTTAGAATCTCACTCTTTCCAAATGACTAACCTTTTTAGACAGGGCGAGTGGCTCGAAAGGGAAGCAGACAACCAGGAGTAGTTAGGATTACTCTGAGATTTTAGCGGTTGTTGGTTATCTATTTTGGTTTGGGATTACCATTTGTACATAAGATGTAAATGTTAAATTTTGGATATGTAATCCCCATTTTGGGAACTTTAAACCCATGTTGTATATATGCAAGTAACCTGGGGTTACCAGGATTTTAGTTACACACTTTGATGTTATTAATGTGATTGGTTTCTCAAGTAATTGTATTGAATGTGGATGTGAGACCAAGATGAATTATGATTTTGAACCGTTTTTCAGGAAATCCCATCTCTTCTATGAGGGATTGTAATTTATTACTTTATCTTATTGGTATCTATTTCACCTAAATTTCATAATCCGGATATAATTATTGTGAGGGGGTTACAGTATTCAATAGAGAATCAAATAAATGAGGTGCAGGAACCAGTTTAAATGGGTTATTCCAAAAATGGTTAGAATCATTGCATGAACATGTGCTTAAATGCAGATTTTATTTTTTTGTCCAAGTATAAAGCTGAGATGGCAATAACAAGTATGGATGATTAATGAATTTAATGCCACAAGTTTTGTATTGCAGTTACCAATGCTTGCAATGTGAAGCGCATAAGTGCTAGGTACTGTGCAATTCAGAACCAATTACAAGTAGACCATCATGTTCCAAATCAGCCTATTGGCAATGAGGCTAACATGACTGTGTAGGAGCGTTACAAGGACATTCTATTCTCATTTGACTATCATGGAAATTCTAAAAATAATAATGATGATGATGCTTCAGACTATTCTGAAGGTAGGTGAATTTAAAGTTGACAGTTTTTACTTATGTGCAGTGATTTATATGTTTAGTTATTATACAGAGGACATTAATATGGCCAACAATAGAGGAATTACTCAGAAAGCTCCCAGGATGAAGAAAAATTATATATCAGATCTAGAGTTAATTGGTAAGTTGGTGATAAAGTTCTTTTGCTATTTTCTAATAAATGAGGGTGAATTAACTTATAGGAAGTCAATGTACCAAATATGCAGAGTATTTGGATGAAGGTAATCCGATTTACCCATGTAATTCATGTGGTGCAATGATGTGGTTGAATGAAAAAGTTGGTAAACACAAAGACACAAAGAGGCTTATTTTTTCATTGTGTTGCCTTAAGGGAAAAGTTAAATTGCCAACATCCACTGCCATTGTTTCAAAGTTTGTTCTTTGACAAGAGGTTGCCTCTGTCCAAGAATTTCCATACAAACATTAGATCATATAACAATATGTTCTCTTTCACATCAATGAGAGGGAGGTAGACCATTCAAAGAATTGTGGCAGTGGTCCTTACACATTTGTGTTGTCAGGAATGAATCATCACAAGATTGGCAGTCTGTTACCTCCTCAAAGGGCAAAGCCAGTATATTCTCAATTATATATATATATATATATATATATATATGATATTGAGAATGAAGTTGAAAAGAGCATATTTGCTGTCAGGTAAGTAGGATCAAACTATTTTTTTGTGTGTTTGTTGTTGGGTTATTAATCAACATGATGGATAGTGTTTTGCCACTGATGCACCATTACTATGTTAATATTACAACAAGCATTTGAAGGAATCAACGATTGATTAGAATTTGGTTCAAATGATTAAAGAGGTTCTTGATGGGGTCAATCCATTTGTCAAATAGTATCGTTTAGCCTCATATATGTTAAGAGGTTCTAAACATAATGAGGTGAAATTATGCCTAATTAGCACAAGGCAATATGATGGAAGAACTTATAATTTGCCTTTTGTATCTGAGGTTGCAGTATTGGTTATAGGTGATATTGACATGAATTTCTCTAAAAGAGATATAATTGTTGAAGAGATATCTAGGATGGCTCAATGTATTGATGACTTGCATGTATCATATCTGCCACTTCAATATCTAATGTTGTTCCCCAGAGGAGATAATGGGTATAGAGATGATATTGATCATTATGAGGATGATCATGATAGAAATCAGAATAAGAAAAGGGTTAGCATGAGAAAGTACTTTGCATATAGATTAATGGCAAGGAACAATGAGCGATCAACATTATTAAATATAGGAAGGTTATTGCAACAATTTATAGTTGATGCTTATACTATGATAGAATCTCAAAGACTGTTGTGGATAAGGACACATTAGAAGGAACTAAGGGTTGATTTATATCAAGGTCTAACAGATGCACTACTAAGTGGTGAAAGAAGTGCATCTTTTACTGGGAGGGGAATAATTTTTCCTTCATCATTACTAGTGGAGCACGCTATATGATTGGGAACTACCAAGATGCGATGGTACTGTATAGATCTAAAGGATATCCTGATTTATTTATCATATTTAGGTGCAATCCAGCATGGCCAGAGATGGCAAGAGTATGTCAATGCCAGTCAGTGTTAGCAACCGATAGAGCTTAGACTCTATACAGGATATTTAGGTGAAAGCTAAAGGCATTAATTAAGACAATTAAGAAGAAAAATATTTTTGGGAAAGTTCCTGTAGGTACAAACATCTTAATATTTTTTATGATGAAGGATTAATTTTATTAGGTTACATTTTATTGTGTGTTAGAATCTAATTAACTAATTAAGTATTTGTGTTTCATTTTATGCAGAGATTTACACTATTGAGTTTCAGAAAAGGGGGCTCCCACATGCCCACATTCTTTTGTTCCTTGATAAAAATAATAAGCTACAAGAGCCTGAAGATATAGACAGAGTCATATCTGCTAAAATTCCAAATAGGCAATCTTCTCCTAAGTTGTATGAGTTGGTGAAGAAATATATAATGCATGGGCCATGTGGGCAGATGAATCATAAGGCAGCGTGTATGGTAGACAGAAAGAGTAGTAAATATTTTCCTCAGAAATTCAATAACCAAACAACAATTGATGAGGACGGATTTCCAACATATAGAAAAAGGAATGACGGCAAAACAATTGAGGTGAAAGGAGGTTCTTTGGACAATCAATTTGTTGTTCCCTACAATCCAACATTGTTAGCAATGTTTCAAGCTCATATCGATGTTGAAAAATACAATCAGTCGACTGCAATAAAGTACCTTTTCAAATATATAAGCAAGGGGCATGTTCAGGTTGTTGCTTCAATATATGATAGGAATGAGGATGGAAATTCCTAGCAACACGTTGATCAAATTCAACAATATTATAATTTTAGGTACATATCTGCATGTAAGGCAGCATGGAGAATTTTTGGCTTTGAGATTCATCATAGATATCCTTCTGTAGAGAGGTTGAGTTTTCATCTTCTTAATCAGCATGCAGTTATTTATGCTTAAAATGAAAATGTTACTGAACTACTGGAGAAGCCAAGGGTATGTGAGTCTATGTTTATTGCCTGGATAAAAATGAATGATGAAGATGATTTTGCAAAAACACTCCTTTATTTTGAGTTTCCAAGTTATTATGTCTATTAGCATGGTGAGCGTAGTTGGAAGAAAAGAGAAAAAGGGTTTGCAGTCGGTAGAATTACTCATGCATCATCGTCATCTGGAGAACTTTATTTTCTTCAAATTCTGCTAACAGAAGTAAGAGGCCTATGTTTGTTTGAGGGCATTATGACCATTGATGGAGTTGTTTATTCTTCTTTTAGGGATACATGCCTTGCACGCGGATTGCTTGATGATGACAAGGAATACATAAATGCTATTAAAGAAGCTTCGCTTTGGGTGTCTAGATCTTCATTGAGGAAAATGTTTGTTACTATGCTTTTATGTTGTTGCTTGATTAGCCAGAAAGGGTTTGGGAAGAGACATCAATTATATTATCTGAAAATTTATTGTACATACCACACAGTGACCCTTTCTCAAAGAGTGAGTAATTAGAACATGATTTCATCATATTAGTCAAAGATATAGTGCTATCATTTTGATATGTTTGCATAAATGATTTTTTTTTTTTTTGCTACAGGTGTATAGATTTCAGGATATGAAAAGAGCAGGCTGCATTGTAAGAGATTGAAGCATTATTGCAGCAAAATAGGAAGAGTCTTATTGACTTCCATCCCCTCCTTGTTCTTATAGAGAGTCCCATGATTGATATTGCTAATCTGCTTAGAGACTAGGGCTTTCTTGTTTGTTTATGGCTATAAGGGCACTGGGAAGACTTTTCTATGGAATGCATTAACATCAAAGCTTTGTGCAAAATGTCACATTGTGCTCACAGTTGCTTCAAGTGGGATTGTTGCAACCCTATTACCTTTAGGCAGAACAACACATTCAAGGTTTTCTATTCCTATTCAAATTAATGAAGATTATGTTTTTAATATTAATCAAAATTCTCCACTGGTTAATTTAATCAAAGAAACAGAGTTAATCATATGAGATGAAGCTCCAATGGTCTAGCTTTATTGCATTGAAGCATTTGATAGGTCATTAAAGGATGTTATGCACTGTAGTTATCCATTTGGAGGCAAATGCATTGTCATGGGAGGTGATTTTTGCCAAATACTTCCAGTCATTCCTAAAGGTAGTCGTGCAAACATTGTAAATGCATGTTTAAATTCATCATACCTCTGGGATTATTACAAGGTTTACCAACTAAAAGAAAATATACGGTTGGCTTCATCTTTGTCTGGCAATAACCGTAAGGAGTTGGCAAAGTTTTCCCAATGGCTTTTAGATGTTGGTGATGGTATTTTGGGCCAGCCACATAATGGTATAACAGAGATTGAAATCCCATCTAAATTGTTGATAACTGAATATAGCGATGTTATGAGTGCTATTGTGGCAGCAACATATCCTAAAAATTTGAAGAGTTTGTCAAGTGCAAGTTACTTCAATGATAGGGCAATTCTTTCTCCAACAATTGAGACAATTAATCAAGTAAATGAGTATATGTGCTCCCTTTTAGATGGTGAATCAGTGGATTATTTCAGCTGTGACACTATATGTAAATCAGTGGAGAACAATGATTGCATTGATGATTTGCATACAATGGAGTTATTGAATACAATCAACTATTTAAGGTTACCTTTACACAAGCTTACATTGAAAGTTGATGCACCAATAATGCTTCTAAGGAATATATAGATCAAGCTTCTGGGTTATGTAATGGCACCCAACTACATATCACACAACTTTGGAGGAATGTCATTAAGGATGTAACATTGAATGGGTCAAAGCCTAATTAGAGAGTCTTAATTCATCGTATGGACATGAATCCCTCCAGTAGTAGCTTGCCTTTTCGTATGAAAAGAAGGCAGTTTTGAATCGCGCTATCATTTGCAATGACAATCAACAAAAGTCAGGGGCAATCATTACATCATGTGGGGTTGTATCTATCAAAGCCGATGTTTACTCATGGTCAACTATATGTTGCTCTATCAAGGGTAAAAAGCATAGAAGGACTAAAGATTATATTGCATGACAGTGGCTACAGTCAAAGGGTGACAACTACAAATGTTGTCTAGAGGGAGGCCTTTTGAAATTTACAGGCATCAAGCTCATTTTAGGGGGTTGATTCAAGTGTGCGTTTATTTTGGTGATACTTTTTTGGCCCAAAAATTGTTTGTTATTTCTTTTTGGCCTCTGTAATTTTTTTTAAAATAGCTGTAGTTGACATTATTTTGAATTTCTTTGCAGAGGCAAGTTAAGGTCACAATTAGCATAGTTCAGTCTCTCTTTCGCATACAAGGATGGTGTAATTTTTTTTTTATTTTATTTTTGGATGATATGGGAATGATCAAAAGAGCTAGAAGTGTTTTTGCTATTTAAATAGGTTGTTGTACTTACTAAAGAGTTGGAAGCAGTGAGCTCGGTGGATTCATCAGTTTTAGATTTAAAGCTATTGTTATGATCCTTTTGTGGGTGTGTGGTGGAGGATTTCTACATTCAATTGGATATTATGATCTTTGCTGGACATTTGTCAAGTGTGCCACAGTAGCTAAAGTAGGTCTAATATTTGTGTCCACAACTACAACTATTGTTAATTAATGAGGCATGCTATTATATATAGCATGGTATATTGAGTGTAGACCTTGAAGTTTGTATTTTTTTATGATTCATGTCTAAATGCATATTATTGTAACCAATGTCTGGAAAATCATTTTTTGCAAATGATTCCTAACCTGCGGGATGTGAGTGGCTTTTTGTAGTGGTGGATATTGTTCATTATATGCTCACTCTTTTAGTAGTTTATTAGGCGCCAGTGTGTATGTAGGTATTAAGTAATGATTTGGAAGATACTTTAAGGTTGGAGGCCAGTGGTTTTATGGGCTGTGGTGGTTATTGTCTGGCTCAAATTATTTGATGAAGTTCATTGCACCATGGTCTTCAACTTTCCCTTCCGTGAGGAGATGTGAATCTCCTTGATTTTGCCCTGAAACTATTGAAATGCTGATTTTCTAACAACGTGTAAAGCTAACAAAGGGGGTAAGTAGTGTTCATTGTCATGTTTATAATTGCTAACCTTTTTTATATTTTGGTTGATTCCACGTACTTTTTAAACATGCATTATGATAATATGTATGTGTCATTTGTTTTTCATTTTCATTTGATGGTAAATACAGTTGAGTTATTTAAACTTGAATAAGTTTTTTCCAAGTATATTATCATTTAAGTACATTCTTCCCGCGCAATGCACAGAGAAGTGAATGCTTGTTTAGGAAATGAGAAAAAATTGGGGTGCAGCACCGGTCATCATAGGGGTCCCTCCCATTTAGGTGAGCACTAAGCACAAAGAACTTTATTTATCTATAAGGGCATTTTTGTCTATTTATTTTTATTTGTATTAATTAAATGTGAATAATAAATTTAATTTTATCATCCTTGACTTCTTATACCCCGAATTTCACTATTTGGCCCATGTGTTGGACTTGGGCGCGGCTACTCTTCAGGTGTGTTTGGTTTGAGGTGAGGGGAGAGGAAGGGAAGAAAGGATGGAGAAATTATAATTTTGGATAAAAAAATTCAAAATTTACTTTCTAATTTTTTTAAATTTTGAGTTCCCCCTAAAATTTACTCTTTCACTCTTTTTAAATTTTAGATTCCCAATTTAAATTCCTTAAATCTAAAATGATAATTTACCCACTCTCCTATTTCCTCCCACCCCTCCTCTTCCCCTCAAACCAAACACACCCGTTCTAGTCTTCGTTCTCCTCAACCTCAAATCTTTAAAAAAAATCGGAGAGACATTATACAGCCGGCGGGTGGAGACTCCGATTCCTTTCACGTCGGAGTGATCGACGACGCTTCGCAGCAACGCTCCACACGCCTCCGCAGCAATCTGTGTTTTCCTGACTTTCCTCGTCAGCGTCGCTTACTGTGCCGATCAATCCTGGGTAAGTCTTCCATCCCACACAGATTTGCCAGAAAATGCTGCTTAACCGCTCAATTTCTCTTTCTCTCTTTGATTTTTCTGGATTATATATTCCTAATTTTCTCCATTTTCATCGACATTTCTTGTCCCAGTCTCCTTCATCGCTCCTGCAATTATCGCTTTCTATTCTTTCTGCTTATTTTGGATTGCAGAGCTAATGCGGCAGAACATGTATTGCACAGCAGTGCGATAGTAAGACACATCTTCCGCTCTAATTACTGCTTGTTCCTGCTGTGTTACTCCATTGATTGGACGTAAATCTCATTATGTTTTGTAACTTAGATATTGGAATCAAATAGGGGAAATATAGTGGATTGGGTCATATGGGTTGCCCTGGCGAGAAACCATGCGATGACGTCGATGTTTGTATGAAGCATGATGACTGCATTGGAAAATATGGTATTTCTCATTGCCATCCTCATTCTTTTATTGTTTCTTGGAGCCATTTTATCATTATGAAACTATATATAAGAGTAATAGACGCTTTCCGTAGTTTTGATGTTGCAGAGCTTTTCTAGCCATACTAATCATATCTACCAACACATATTTTTGAGTGAAAACTGTAGATATTCAACTAATATATACAAATGTTACAAAACACTACCATATAAGCGTTAGTGACCTACAGTTGAAGGAGACCACTAGCCTTAGTGGTGTGGTTTACAAGTGGTACAGAGGTAATCTGAAGTAGAGAGAAAAGAGAAAGAATAAGACGTGACTGAGATTATTATTCCACAGAAATGTTATAGTGTACACGTATGCCTTATATATCAGTCTTAATCTCCTAATTCCTGTGATTTACAACCGTAACTGACTAACCATACTCTAACAACTTGTCACGTGACGCAACTAATCTCATTGCCACGTAACAATACTCCCCCCCTAAAAAACATCCTTGTCCACAAGGATAGAATGAGAAGGCGGAGCAACCGTGGAAAAATCAGGAAATTGCTGCTGAATAACAGCTAAATCTTCCCAAGTGGCATCTTCAGGGTTCGTATGAGTCCACTGAACCAGAACCTGGGTCACAGGCAGCAGCTTCGATTACAAATCGTTCAGAAAAATTGGGCAAAGCCAACACCGGAGTGGAACAAACGGCGGTTTTAAGCTGATGGAAGGCAGTGTCAGCGGCCGAAGTCTACAGGAACTGTTCCCCCTTGCGTAACAAATCCGTCAAAGGTGAGGCAATAAGACCGAAATTGCGCACAAACCGACGATAATACCCTGTGAGGCCCAAAAAACCCCGTAAAGCCTTTAGAGAAGTGGGAACTGGCCAAGAGGAAACAGCAGAGATTTTCTTGGGATCGACCTCAACCCCCTTCCTAGAGATTAAGTGACCCAGATAGTCGACTTGGGTAGCCGCGAAAGAACATTTGCTACGCTTAACAAATAATTGATTCTCCTTCAGAAGTTGAAGAGCCTGCGTAAGGTGTTGCAGATGTAAATCCCAAGACAAGCTATAAACCAAAATGTCATCAAAAAATACCAGTATAAACTTCCGTAAAAAAGGCCGAAAGACAGCGTTCATAAGAGCTTGAAAGGTGGCCGGGGCATTAGTGAGACCAAAGGGCATGACTAGGAACTCATAGAGACCCTCATGTGTACGAAAAGCAGTTTTATGAACGTCAGCATCATGCATCCTCACTTGATGGTATCCAGCCCGCAAGTCTAATTTGGAAAAGTAAACGGCACCCTGTAATTCATGCAGAAGTTCCTCAATAAGGGGAATAGGAAACTTATTTTTGATAGTATGGCCATTCAGTTTCCGATAGTCGACACAAAACCTCCACGTGCCATCTTTCTTTTGAACCAATACCACAGGGGCGGCAAAAGGACTAAAACTTTCACGAATGATCCCACTAGAAAGCATCTGTCGCACTTGTGATTCGATTTCATCCTTCTGGAGAGGCCCATAGTGATATGGTTTACAACAGATAGGCTGGTCCGGTAGAAGATGAATACGATGATCGCATGGCCTAGCTGGAGGCAGGGAACTGGGTTCCTCGAAAACATCCTGGAAAGAAGATAACACCCCTTGAAGTTGGTGCTGCTGCGCAGGGGATAAACTATCAGCTAGCGAAGTTGATAATAACGAATTGGCAGGGGAAAGACAATAGATGAGGAACAGATGGCTAGCAGATAACAAGTCAGCATCAACCAAGGTAACCTCAGCAATGGAACTAGTGTGGGGACCAGCTCCAGTGAGTTCGAAAAATTTGTTCTCAAAGGAGAAGGCCATATAATTTGTATTCATATCAAGTATAATGCGTCCCAATTTCCGAAGCCACTCCACCCCAAGAATCATGTCGAACCCCGTCAAATCTAGGATAAGAAAATCATCTAGAAATGTGTGACCCGTAACAGACCACTGTAATTGCCTACAATAGTGCGTGACAGTCAGATGGCGTCCCCCTGCAACAGCCACACGTATTTCACGGCCCTCCTGCACCGGTAGGTGGAGTCACTTAGCTAGACAAGAATCAATCACATTGTGAGTGCTACCTGTGTCAATCAGAATCGAGACACTCTGTTTCTTAACAAAACCATGAATCTTGAGAGTGGAACACCCTCCACGACCTGTAACGGCATTAATAGTCGCCGCAACGTTCTCATGTGAAGGTATTGGGTCCAACCTATCAGGAGCATCCAGAAATTCATCATCAATATCTTCCGGAATGACTAACATCATTACCTGCGATTCTTTGCACTTATGACCGACGACGTATTTGTCATTGCACCAATAACAGAGGCCCTTACGTCGTCTTTCCTCCATATCACGTTTACTTAAGGTAATTGATGACTTCTTGTAAACAGAAGAAGAGGAGATCGTTGGGGACGCCGGAGTGGCCGAAGACCCCGTTGATTTCAAAGAGCCAGAGGATTTCGGGAATGATGCCGCTGCTGGAGGAAGGGAAGATACAAAGCGCCGAGTATTAGTCAATGGATAGTGCTCATAGATAGCTTCAAACGTGCATGCATGAACACGTGCCATCTGCATCATGCTCGCAAGAGTTGAGGGTTTGAAAGCGTCCACTAAAGATTGAATATCCGTACGTAAACCGCCAAGGAAGCAATCCATGGCCACCGAATTGGGAATATCAACCTCGGCCAACAACTCATCGAATGCGTCAATATACTCATCAACGCTGCCCGTCATACACAATTGCTTTAATTCCACCATCGCACCGATACGGCGAACGTCGGAAAAACGAGCCTCCAACTCACGGAAATAGTCCTCCCAGGATAGGTCCTACACCAATCGCTTTTTCATGAAATTCAGGTGCCATTTAAGGGCCTTATCCTCTAAATGGATACTTAAGAGCCGAATCCGGTGCTCCATTGGAGTGTCATCAACAGCAAAAAATTGCCGGCAGCGATAGGCCCAACCTCGGAAATCCGTTCCGTCAAAGCGAGGGAAATCAATACGAGTGGTCTTAGGAGGAGCATAGGAACTATGAGATGAACCAAACGTACCAATTTGAAAGGGTGGACGCGGAGGAGTACCAGAAGACGCGTCGACGTGATGATGACCCATCGTCGAAGTGAACGTGGTAATCTTGGCTGCTAAATCGCCGATGCAAGCTTCGATCCGTGAAATGGAATTCTTGACGTCGCTGATATCTACAGAATTCCGTTCGATACGTTGCTCGATTTCCTGGATTCGATCAGAAGATCGCGTCTCCGGTGCCATAGGAGCCGGAGATCAGCTCTAATACCAATTGGTACAGAGGTAATCTGAAGTAGAGAGAAAAGAGAAAGAATAAGACGTGACTGAGATTATTATTCCACAGAAATGTTATAGTGTACACGTATGCCTTATATATCAGTCTTAATCTCCTAATTCCTGTGATTTACAACCGTAACTGACTAACCATACTCTAACAACTTGTCACGTGACGCAACTAATCTCATTGCCACGTAACAACAAGTGTGCAAACCGACATGAGAACAGCATCGGAGGACAAAGACTCATTCATGGAAATACATTCATTCCTGCATATCTACCAACACATTATGTATGTGGGGAGACTAATTTCTTCTTTACTTAATGGACGGAGATCTAAGAGTAGTTGATTAAGATGATTTTGGTCTTGAACGTTTGGTATGTGATGGATTCTTTGAGATTTTCTTGAGTAATACTTTTAACTTTCTGTGTTTGCAATCTGCATTAACAGACACCGGAGGTGCAGTGATACTAAATTTCAATCTATAATAATGTAATAATGATAAATAGATATTTGTGTGTCGGATGCTTGAAAACTTTTTGGTGCTTTCTGCTATCAGAAATGTGTTCTTTGACTGACTGCATTATTAGGCATTTTTTTTGGGTACTGCTTCTAATTCAAAATGTAAGAGTTTGATGACTAATTTATTGAATTCAGATTTAGTTATTTTTTAAAAAAGTGCTTGTTTTCCTTATAGTACTCTTTAAATAGTTTGCATTAAAACTACTCTCACTGATGAAAAGCCCCTTTTGATAATTTGAGGAAAAAATTATAAATTTTGAATACAATGTAAATTGGGGTTTTATATTTATAATCAAAGCAAACCCCTCAACTAGATCCTACATTTAAGACTAAAGGGTGTACTATTTATAACCCTATATATTTTTCAGTATATTAAGTTTTCATTGATATTTTTATCTAGTTTTCTCATTATTGTTGCTTTGATTGTGCTTTGTTGTACTCTATAAGATGGATATTGAAACAAATATACCCACAATATCCATAACAAAGAATTTCTTTGAAAAGAAAGATAAACCACAAAAAGTTGTTCCATTAAAAATATCCGCAACCTTGTCATGAAAATTTAGAATAAACCCATAATCCAAGAGGCAGGAAATAAAAAAATGTTCTGTCAGATGTCCCCTGCATCCAATACATCATGGAGAATCAATAGATATTTGTTTGTGCATGGGATGCTTGAAAGATTATTGGTGCATTTTGCCATCAGAAATGTGCTCTTTTGCTGTCTTCATCATTAGGCCTTTGTGGGGGAGAAGGGTGCTATTTATGGCCTATGTATTTTTTTGGTGTATTATTTTATCTAGTTTAATCATTTATTGGTGCTCTACTTTGTTTTGCAACAACAACAATAACAACAACAGGGCCTTATTCCCACTAGGAGAGGTCGGCTACATGGATCAAACGATGTCATTGTGCTCTGTCAAAAAACGAATTTCAAGATAAATTGTTAACTAAGAGATCTCTACTTTGTTTTACTCTATAAGATGGATGCTTTCTTACTGCCAAATGGGTACAAACAGATGTCAGCCAATGCTGTTTACCAGGATATCTCTGATCTTGCATCTAGATTTATTTTCAAGCAAGTTTATTTCTGATTTGTTATTGGTGGCAGGAATCTTAGTTTCTTCTAGAAGTGCCACACTTTTTCGGATGAAATTTAATGCATTTTACTGATGTACTCATTTTTCATTTACATGCATTTGTCTTTCATTCAAAAAAATCTATAAGATGGACCCCGAAACAAATATGCTTCCTTGAGATGAGGTAGAAGAACCATTAGCTAGTTCATATGTATACTAAGATGCCACTAGCATAACTATTTCCCCTCATCATCCTCTATGACTTTTCTGGATTATTAGGTGTATAGTTTGAGAAATGCATGGCATGGAAAATTAGTTTGATGTGCCTCGTCACAAATTGCGGACTAATAAGACGTGGTTTTATAGGTATGACACATGTGAAGTGCCATGAGAAATTTAAGAATTGTCTGAGAGAAGTACTGAAATCTGGGAAAGCTGGATTCTCCAAGGAGTGTCCCTATAGTATAGCTGCGCCTACTATGATAAGTGGCATGGATGTGGAAAGCACCATTGATTTGTAACGGAACTTGAATACCTCATGTATGCTCCACTTGCAACTTCAATTTATCCTGAGAAGGCATTTAATTATTGATCCTCTTGAAATTCATTATTTATCACTTGGTATAACAAATCCTAGGTGCATTTCTTTTCTTTTTGGGATCTTTTTTATTTTAAATATAGAGATACCTCTTGCATAAGCTTCGTTCTGGCTAGCTGAAAGTGGATATTGTTTTCTCCTTTTCGTTTTTGTGTAATATATTGAGATATGATGGCCACTGGGGAACGAAGCATTTGGGACAGATTTTTTTTTTTTTCAATACTTGATCTCTTAGTTACGGAAATTGATCTTTCTCTGCCTCATGACTCTGTGAGCTTATATGATTGAGATAGAGCAATATTAATATATTATGCAGATGTTTCGATGTTGACCTGCTGTACTGCTCACTTGTGGGACAAGTATGCTCATTTTAAAGTTTAAACTACTTCAATCCAATGGGCTGGTCACTTGCGGGACAAGTAGACTTAATGGGAGGTGATTCATTGGTGCTAATCTATCGTTAATTATTTCCGAGTGACAAGAAGCCGGAAACAACCAATGCAATTCGTTTTTTAAAAACATTACTGGTAGTTGAATTTGCAGGTATATTTTAAGAAGCCGGAAACAACCGATGCAAATTAGAACTCTCTCCTGTGCTGAAACTCAGTCTATGCGGGTATATTTGTTTTAAATATAGAAATTTAATTTATTCTGTCTCCTCCATTAATTTTTTTTCATATTATCCTTTGTGTAGTTTTTCTCACACTTTTTCATTGGTATCATTTAATAATCTTTGTCTGAGTGGAATAATTAGACAATGGGGTATATTTTTTACATGGTTATCTAACGAGATCATATTCAAACATTATTGGACCCAATTGAAGATAATTCTCTTGAAGAGGCTTTCAACGTACACGGATCTGAACTTGAAACTTGTATTTTAATTCACTAAGCCCAGAGTCTATTGATACAATAGAATATTTTAGGTAAAATCATGCATTTTTTAATAGTTATTTTAAGTAATAAACATAACCAACTTTTTCAACATCTATGAATTTGTTACAAGAATCATATGCTTAGGATTGAAATGAGTAATTTATAAGTGAGAAATTAATCCAAAAATGATTTAAAAAACATGAGAATCTCATAGGATTCATATTTCAGACCAAACAAATAATTTGGTATCAGTAAACTATGGAAAATATATCATAAAGAATAGGGCCTGTTTGCGAAGGTGGTGGGGGATTGAAAAATCACAGTTGGAAGAGAAAAAGTATGGTGGGAGTGAAATAAGGTGTGGGTTGGCATTTTTTCAAATAGGTTTTTAGGCCGAAAAGCTACTTTTAAGATAAAGCCACTAAGACCGCTTTTCATAGTGTAGATGTATTTTTATTACCGCCAATTCAAACATAAATCACATTTACAATCTGATTTTTATCCTAAGTTTACAAAAATTAAATTAAAAAAAAGTCATTTTTACTGTCGTTAATTCAAACGGCCTTAAGTTGAGCGTTAAACCCTCTTTGAAAGGAGGAGGCCAAACAAATGCTCTTTGATTTCCCAGCTTTGAACTGATTGCATGTTCCCAAAATATTGATTGCGGCCTGTTTTTTTATTTCCTTTTTTTCCTTGTTTTGAAAACAATTTTTATTTTAAAAATAAAAAGATAAAAAAAAAATTTGTTTGATGATTAATTTTTAATTAAATATTTTGTAATTAAAATAAAAAATAAAAAGCTCAACAATTTTTACATGATTTCAAGTTTTGTTATTTCTCCCAATTCCTCATTTCACTCGTGGCCTTCGTCTCTCAGTGATCCAACTCTCCGTTCTTCACTGCTTCGACTTCTTTCAGTTCTCCAAGTTGATTTTCAAAACAATTGTTCCAAACAAATTTAATGTTCTTTTTTTTGTTACATATTTAATGTTCTTTTGATTTCAAATATAATTTCTTATAACAATCATCCAAATAGATTTTTTTGCATTTTTTTTCCCAAAATTTGTTTTAAAACACAAGTTATAAAATTATATTAAAAATAGGGAGAATTATGAAAAAAAAATACCTCATTGGTAAATTAATTGTCAAATACTACATCGGCATGCACACAATTTTTTAGGTGTGCACGTGATCTTTCTCTATATGCAGATGATCTTCTCTGTATGCAATATTCTTCCTTATACATGTACAAAACATCTTTGCTTGTATACACAAAATTTTCTCCTATGCGCACACGTTCTTCCATGATAATATTTGGCAATTAACGTATCAATGAGGTATTTTTTCACAACCCTCACTTAAAATTATAAAAACAGAATCAAGCAAGGCCAGCCTATTCCTCTTTTCTAAATACATGGATTAGTGGCCGGCAGAGGGGTCGCCGTCGATTGACAGTATAGCATGCTTCATTCCCATGGATATCCAATATATATATATATATATATATATAACGACGACAAAAAAGCAAGTAAACTTGTCATGAGAATATACATATATATTAAGGTTCATGAATCCGGATCGGGCATTGAACCGATAAGGATGTTGAATTAAGGGTCAGTGGGTCAGATTAGGATCAAACCAAAGCTAAACCAAGATCAAACCGGTGAGAAATAGAAAGCTTTTAGGCTTATTAATATGAAATTCTAAAAAAAAAAAAAATAATAGTGACCAGGACCGGATACCGAACAGGACCAGTTTATCAGCTGGAACGCTGGTTTTCGGGCTGGACCGGCTGATCCGTTCTGAGTTCATGAGCACTGATATATACAAATGAAATAAGGAGTGATCATGATCATGACCATGACCATGGCAAAGATCAGTTCAAAGCATTCACTCCCCTAAAAAGTAAACAAGTAGGAAAAAAACAGAGCTATATACAAAGCATACGGATGTTTAAATATCATTCTGACATCCTGAAGCACTATTTCATGGTTGAAACAACAATACATAGAAGAGAAGAATGCTATTTGTGAACAATCATCTAGTTTCTTCCAACGTCGTCCGCTCTGCTTTGCCAATCCATTTGCTGAAAACTCTTCCACAAACTTACTCAAAATGTGTCCATGTCCAAAATCGTCTATGGCCACATAGAGTTGCAATAAATCTTTTATGTCTTTCCCTTGTACAAATCTACACACCAAACTAGTTGGCATCAGAGACCCAAGCATCCTTAATTCCTTCTTTCCATATACCTAATCTCCATCTAACTCTAGAACAATAGTTTCTGCACCTGGACATGAGATTGCTAGCAACCAGAGGATCAACATCATGGTGAATAAGCAGAGAAACATTTGATAACTTTGTACAATTGTCAACGACAGCGAAAATAAATGCAAGAGTAGACTCAATTTCTTGGACCATTATATGTGCAACAAGTTCTTTCAACATGTTCACCTCAATCCTGTATTTCAAACCTCCCATACGGAAAGAAGCTTCCATGTCATGCCCAGCTCCAGGGCCTAAATCTAGATAGCTTAACAATGGGAAAGACTCAAATAATGTTTCAAAGCCAAAGGTTGTCGTCACTTTATTGTGTTCAGATCTTCTCGCTGAATCCACCTTGAGCCTCTTAACTGTTT
This sequence comes from Inga laurina, assembly GCA_963855925.1. Taxonomy (NCBI): domain Eukaryota; kingdom Viridiplantae; phylum Streptophyta; class Magnoliopsida; order Fabales; family Fabaceae; genus Inga; species Inga laurina. Next base: position 55,349,873 of record OY979704.1, read on the forward strand.
TGCAGCTTCGAAACAAGCTGGAGAGACAAGTGAGATTAGGAGATTCAAACTGAAGGTATTCTATACTGTGACAATTTATCAACTTGAACTCATCTGTATCCTCAATAGAGAGATCAAAAGCGGAAAGTGATGATGCTTCAAGGACAATTAACCTTGGTTTGATGCATTTAAGTTGAAAATTGGCAAGTTTTGGTGCATAAATTGCCAATGGAAGAGGAGCATTTGATACTGACCATTGACAAGTGATAAGGTGCAAAAGGTTAATTGTTGGCTCCCTTAGTCCTCCAACTCCTATCAGATTCAGTTCTATCAAATTTGGGAAACAAGAATTGATCTTACTTAGGTCTTCATCATCTAATCTCACAAATTCTAATGTCAGACTTGTGAGCATTTGCATAGGAATCAGACCATCCACTGATAACCAGGCGCTCCTCACCAGTAATTTGACAAGACCACGGCCTGCATACCCAGTAATAATTTATGATAAAAAATATGATTTAACCTAGTACAGTTCTACAAGATTGAGAAAATTTCTTCAGCCACTATCAAAATAGGACAAAACAAATCAAATCAAATCACGGAAATTCTGAATGGGGAAGAAACTCACAGCTCAAAGAGATCAATGACAAGGCGTCTGATCGCCTCCAACAAGATTGAACCCAAAAATCTGAGATGGACAGAGATTTCAAATCCGGAGCAATTCTGGGCAACCAAGAATTCACGAAGCTGGTGTCTGTGAGATATAGATCATCAGAATCATCGTCAACATCGTCCAACGTTATTCCTCCAAGGGACTTATCGACGCCGAGCGAGACAGAATCGAGGCGTCCAGAACGGTGAACGAGGTCCTTGAAAACGGCTTTGAAGGGCGTGACAAGCAGATTAGCCTCAGGAGAACGAGAATTGAGGTAGCGAGACATGGAACAGGTAAGGTTGATGGAGCGAACATCATGAGAGACAGAATTGAAGGTCTTAGAGACAACTCTACAACGCGCAAGATCAGTGGAATCGGTGAGTCGACTCAGAATTTCGACTACGAGGGGTGGGGGAAGGTTGTCCATCGACAATGGTCATTTGGACTTTGGAGATGAAACAGAGAGAGAATGGGGAATGAATGCGTGTGATGTGGCTGAAGGGAGTTCATATACATGAGGGTCAAAAGCCACGTGTCTAGCATGTAAGCGAGCCCTGTCCTTAGAAATAAATTTACCAAAATACTTTAAAATAAAAATTGTTTATATATATTTTTATTATTATCCGATATCCCGCTCGGGCTATGGTTGCCATTTCTAACACATATGTCTCATTTGAAACTTAAACTCAAAATTAAAAAGAATGTAGCAGGGTCTTACACCTCTAGACTAACTTTGTATTAGTAAAAGCATTTATCATGATATAACTAAGGAGGAAATAATTTTGAAGTTACGATGTTCTCGCCAAACTTGATGGTATTGGCCACAAGTTTAAAATTTTTTATTTTTTAAATTTTAATTTTAATTTATTTAAGCCGAACTCTTTCTCCAGTCTAGGAGTGAGCATGATGTCAGTTGGCCAAAATACCCATGAGAGCTAGTAATATGGGCCGGACTATTCGGTTCTGGCTAACCCATCACAGGTTTAGACCATATGGGTTCGAGACAAAAAAAGTTGCATCAATATAGGTCGACATTTAGCCAACACAACTCAAAACCTTTGAATTGGCTGGTTAACCTATCCAACCCATATTATTTTCCTTTTTTTGAAATTTTTTTATAGTGTTTTTCAAACTCTTTTTTTAAATAATATATTGAAAGTTTTTTTTCTACTAACCTAAACCATTAAAAAATTAAAAATATGTTACAAAATCATTAAGTGATAATAAAATATTAAATTCAAAGTTTCAAACGATACAAATTAAGCATTTATCACAAGTCCACACATTACAAAATAAACATAAATTCAAAAGCTATCATTAACATTCAATACAATCAATAATTAGTTGATATTAATGGTGTTAGGTTACACAATCCCCTTCACAATTTTTTTTTTAAAAAATAAAAACTGTCCTACCCGTTGCGAGTTGGGCCCACATGAGGTTGGGCAAAAAAGAACCAGATAAAAATAGTCCCACTTTAACAGAACCTAGACTACCCATTTTTTCTAGTTGGGCAGGTTCAACCTCCAGTTAAAACCCATATTACCAGCTCTATGTCCATCTAAGCTCGATAAAAAATTATCTAACAAGGCCAAAATAAATAGGCTTCTTGTGTTTTTCCCTTTAGCCATACATGAATAAGCTTTTAATGTGTAATCATTTTGTTTTTTAAATGAAGTTCAATCGTTTATTAAAAAAATTGTAAAATTAGAACTTTTCAATAGTGGAATTATTATGTGTAATCCCCTTATAATAATAAATCTGTATGACATCTAAGCTAGCCAAGCCATGTGATTCTTTGGCTTCTCTCACATTTCATTGTTTATATGAATGGTGACGGCTTGCCTTTGGCTACGCGTTGGAGCTACAGGTTATCATGTGGCTCAGAGTTTGCTTTAGTTATATAGGGTGGAGTGCACGCCATATATATTTTCCCGTGATAACAAAACAAACGTGCGATGGTTATAGATGAAGTACACGCCATAAAATTTCAAAATTTGAAATCCCCTCCTTTTTTTCTTTTTGCATTCTGAAATCCCCTCCTACCAGCTTATATTTGTCCTTTTTCTAATTTGTTTTTAACTGCTCCTTATCTCGAGGCATCTTTCCCTTCATTGTTTGCAATAACAGTCCTCATTCTCTCTTCATTTCTTCTCTCCCTTTCAATTTTATGCCACCATCTACCTCAACCTTCCACTGCAGGCGAGGTCCACCAGTGAGCTTGTGTAAATAAATCCAATGGTGACGGTGGTAGAGAGCGGCAACCTGGTGGCGGCCTTCTTCTTTGATGGTGAGGGCAAAGATCTTCAACCACAAAAATTTCGTCTTTTTCATTTCGACCATGCAACCATGATAGAAGGGTAAAGATAATCTTTGATGGTGAGTATAGTTCAGAAATGGGAGCGATTGACATGAAAATAGATTCTTCAGTTATTTCTTCTTCCTGTCATAGTAGTCACATTTGGGTTTAATTTTTTGGGTTTTTCAACTTGAAGATTTTTTTTATGGACTACGTATGATTATTTCTGTGTTTGATTTCTTTCTTGGTGATGCTAGTTGTAACCTCCGATGGGGGTGGACAGTGATATTGCTAGGGGCGGAGAAAAATTTTTTGACGAATGTTTGTGGGGAAGAGAATGGGTTTTGCCACAAAAAGGGATTTGTTGTTGTTCCTCTTAAAAATTTTGATCAATCAAATCTTTTTTTTTTCTGATTCATAGTACCTTCATCACGGTGGTAGAGCATTTACCAGTTCCTTGTCCAAAGATGTTGTGGCCACAAGATTGCTATTGACATTAGCATGAGCATTTACCAGTTCCTTCTCCGTACTCTCCAGTCTTTACTCTGCTCCCCTCTTATCATGATTGCTGATGTCTATAAAATTCGAAACGGCTTTGTTTATCAAGATTGCACAATCTCATCTTAACTTTACTTAGTAAGCATTTTCTATCAGTAATATTAACGATGTTAATTTTTAAGGACTAAAAGTGTATTTTATAAACTAAAGGGACTAAAACAATACCTCATACAAAATTTAAAGAACTAAAAGTATACTTTAGAAAAAAAAAAAAGAATAAATTATCTAACAATTCAACACATAGCGATAAAAATTGCTTGAAAGGACTGAACTCAACCATGTCCACAACTTACATATGTATATATATACAGGAATTTAAGATTAATACTGTAAAGGATATCTATAGGGAGAATGATGTTGCGAGATTAATACTATTAATAATATAAATCACAAATGAGATTAATGACGCTTATATTTACAACAACAATCTTATATAATCAAATTAAGAATCAGGTAATCACAGTGTAATTACACACAATTCACATGTATAAGGAAAATTTTAAGAATTACTTGATACTTTTTAATTTACAGTTAATTACTAAAGAGTTAATTCAAAACTCTCAATAAGAGTCCCGTGGTTCTAAGGCGAGATGTGGCGGCCAAGAGTGTGTGTGAGTGAAGAAAAGAACATCTATAAGGAAAATGATGTAGGGCTTTTCACAAGTGCATTATTAAAAAAATCTATATTTTATTTATATTTTAGTTATTTTTATAAAAACTAGCATGAACTCCCCACGTCGAGATACACAAGGAGCATTTATTTACAGCATAATAAACTGTATCTAGAAATAAAAATTTACCACTAAATAAACTTAGCAAACACATTCAAATTCACAAAAGATGAGCTAAAACAGCAACAATACAGCAATTTTAAATTTCAATACAGATGAAACTGCATAAAGTCCTTAAAGAGCTAAGCAGCAACACATTACACAAAACAACTTACAACCAAGTCCATCATAAAATCATAACTTAAAAACAAAGCCAACAAACTAATGCTACAAGTCTACACTAAAAAAGCACAACCTTAGATAACATTACTTCAACTTGCAACATGATTTCGCTATTGGGTACATTGCAGCAACAGGATTTGCATTTTTCCAAGTCACTTAATCAATAATCAATCCATGCTACAGATTCCTGAAAACTTTTTTGTAGACAACATTTGCTTGTAACCCTTGATAGTGCAATATGCATTAGTAGGTACATACAATTTCAACCCATCCATGCTTCTAACCCTTGATAGTGCAACGTATAATTAACTATGTGTGAACACTGGCTTGGAAAGATATACCCCAACATGACAAAGAGCTTGCCCTTGACTTTTGTTGATAGTCATTGCAAAGGTCAGATTCATTTAATGGTTCTAATCCAAATCAGAAGGTCTTAATACATAGGATGGACGAGAACCCTTCAAAAAGTATATGGACATTTCATATGAAAGGAGGCAGTCACTTTAATGACATTCTTGCCAAACTTAGATATATGTAGTTGAGTACCACTACACAATCTAGATGCTTGGTCTGCATTCCTTAATAGCATAATAGGAGTTCTAACTTTCATTGTAAGCTTATGGTGGCAAACCAGAGCTGGTAATGGTGTTCCAAAATTTTGTTGTGTATAGATTGTCAAAGTTGTCACTGTCATCTATAGATTTGCACACAAAATCACAACTTAGAAATTCATAAGCATCATCAGGCAATAAGGAATACAAATACTCATTAATTTTATTGACTGCCTCTATGGTGGGAGCTATAATGGCTTTGTCATTGAAATATGCATTGTTGGAAAGGTTTTCTATCAGATTGTTGTATATAGAAGACACAATCGCCTCTATTGGATTTTCTGATTCTGGCAGCAAGAATTCATCTGAAATCTCAATATGAGATACACCATCATGTGATTCACCTATCTTCCCATCACCCATATCTAGCAGTCATTTACTAAACCATTCCAACTTCTTGAGCTTAGAGATTAAGCCTGAGATTAGTAAATTGCTAAGCCCTGGTTTAGTAGGATTCCAAATTGGATTAAGAAATATGAAAATGAGGTTGGTGGTGATTCAGTTAGAATTACCATATCAGGGGCAAAACGGTGAAGTTACCGGCCAAGTAATCGGTTGCCGAAGAAGAAACTCATTGGTAACTTTAAGATCAATGGCTAGAATTGTATTGTGCAATAGATCGAGGGGGCGAAATCCCATGTGCAATTGTGTATGTGAGCTCATAGGAGGTGTGACAAGATTGTGCCAAGTGGCACTTTGTGAGACATGGGATTTGGGTCAAATGTTCAACTCTTTTTCCTCTCTCCTGTCTTCCTTCTTGGTTGGCCAAATGGCCCAAAAAGCTGATCTCTTCTTCATCATCATTATCTCTCTTGTTCCTCCATTTTCGATGAGCTCAAGGTGGAGAGAGAAAAAGAAAAGGTAAGGTTTGGCTATGTAAATGTCCTCTAATGCTCAAATACCTTTCTTTAAAGTTGTTCATAGTAATGAAAGCTTCATTGCTATGGTTTTAGATTTGGGAAAGTAGGTGGTTTGAGAGTTTGAGGAATTTGGAGAGATGAAGAATTAAGGATTAGCTTTGAGAAAGAGGAAGAGGTGAGTGATATCTTTCTTTTGATCTATTATTTGTGATATTTGGTTGATTTTTGTGATTTGTGGTTTTTGCCCTAATTTGGTATAATTGTGGAATGATGGTGTATTGTGATTAAAATGGTGTCATAGTGTGTTTTGATACCATTAGGATTGATTTGGAACTTTGGAAGTAAAGTTAGAGAAATTTGGGTAATGTGTGTGATAAGTGTGAACATAAGGGAAAATGTTATTGTGATAGGATTTTGGTTGTTTTGAGGTTTCTAATGGGTTCCTTGTGTGAAATTATGTGGGAGTAGCCTTGTGTAAGAATTTTAGGACCATTGGAGACATATTGGTTAAGTTAAAGAAAATGTTGATATCAGCTGCATTTCTAGTCTCTGATGCACAACACTCGAGTGAGGGAAGATCATGCTTGAGTGCTATTGTGTATTTTCCCTTTCTGCGTTGAGTTTTGCCGGGTTTCTATGAAGAGAGCTCGAGTGCAACTCGTTGTCCGCGAGTGATGTTGGTGCTTGCTCGAGTAAGCAAGGAATTGCTCGAGTGATAGTGTGAGAGCTTGGTTAGGGCTGCTCTCAGGTTGCCACTCGCTGGCCATTTGTCAAGAGTGTGCTCTGACACTCGCAAGCATAGCCGTCTCACCCGAGCACTGGAGGGGTATGCTCGAGTGAGCTTGTCCCTCTTATGTTGTCTGTGCTCTAGGGTTATCACTTCTTGTGTTGTACTTTCGGGGACTCGAGCAGATTTGGAGTCATCACCCGAGTGCAAAGCCTTATGCTCGAGTGATGTGAGCACTTTCTGGTCAAGGTAGTTGGTCACTGCCAAACACTCGCGAGTGAGAGTCATTCTCACTCGGGCACGAGTCGTCCCTCACTCGAGTGTGCCATCCTTCACTCGAGTGATGAAGCCAAAAATGGGTTTGTGAGATTTCGAAAGAAAACTTTGGTCAAATGTCTCCCAATCCTTTAAACATGTATCTAGGCTTTAAGTAGCCACCTAAAGGTTGTGTATGATAACCAACTTAAGTGTTTAAAGGATAAGGATTTGGAAAAAGGGATTAACCCCATGCCCTTGTTTTGGTTATAGGGTTTGGTGTCCGCCCTGATTGTGAGCAGCTGGAGCTGGAGCTTACGTAGAAAGAGAGTAGGGAACATATCTCTCCTACATGTATTTGATATCTGTTTTAGTGTGTGCTGGTGCATGTCTCTGCTTTGCATGATTATGTGCAATTTAAAGCTATGTTTGAATCTATGCTATGGCCATATGTATATTGTTTGAAGCATTGAGCTTACAAATGTGTCATCGTGTATGAGCATGAGTTGTGTGATACAAGCATGTCATGCATTAGACATTTATCATACATGCATATTGATATTGTTATCCTACTGAGATTCTCTAGAATCTCACCCTCTCCTATCAACATTTTAAATAGGGAAAGAAGATTGAGGATGTAGCAAGCATCCAAGGATTAAGAGGACTCGTTTCTAGGTGAGAGCTTAGTAGTTGGTTATCAATGCGTAATTGGGAATATGTATTTGTATATTCGGATTAGTATTTGAGTATGTATTCGAGTAGGTTGTGAAATCCTTAATTGAGGAGTTGTATGGGCTATTGTGCCCTATGATTATTGAGCGAAGGTATGATCCCGGGATTGCCGGGAATTTATATTGCGTACTCTGAAAATTGTATAAATGTGATTTATCTTCGCGTAGTAATTGTATTCGGAGTGTGAATGTGAGACCAGGTTTAAATAATTTCGAAATGTAATTATGAAAATCCCATGGTGGATAGATTTGTAAATGTTTATTTGTTTGTTATTGGTCTCTATTTCACTTAAGCTTCATAATCCAGATATAATTATGTTGAGGGTGTTACATTTTGTTTGTTTGTGATGTGGGGTGTATGATTTTGCTAAACTTGGATGCATTGGAGAGAACCTAACGAACAATTGCAGTAAAACTGAGCAACATGTACGGCAATTGCTGAACGTGGGGTGCATGATTTTGCAGCTTCAACGATTTTTCTAATTTTAGTCTTTGATTACTGCAGTAGCGTTTGACTAGATTTAGTTTGATAGGTTTCAATTGCAGTACATATTGCTCAGTTTGACTCTACCTGTACCATCATTTTTAAATCATCTAGTTTGCTCATCTGTCATCACTTGATGAATTGAATTTGTCTTGGGTTCTTTCTCCACCTTTCTTGGGGTTCTCAAAAATCTCAGGGATTGCATAAAACTGCTTGAATCCATAAACATATTAGCTCATTTTTAGTAAGCACGTACTCATTTTCATTACAAATCTTGGCTAATTGCAAGTAAGCTATGTCAGCTCTATCCCTATTGCAAATCACCCCTAGTTACTGAACCATTTAAACATTCAACATATGTCAGAAATTTATGAGCATGAAATTGCAATAGCAGGTTAAAAGTTTGATTCTATGACATACTTGTTTGATCAAGTTTTAAATTTTTAATTCATACTTGTTATTTTGTTATTTCCTTTTACCTCACAGTGTATAAATGGTATTATTTATCATATTTAGATGTGTTAATCTCCCAAGTTGTAACCAGAATGGGTCATTTTTGGTATGTCAAAATTTCAGGGATTTACTTGCACTTTAGCTATTTATCTACGAAGAATGGATGTTTGGTAATTCCTATTCGAATCTGTTAGCTTTCAAAAGAATCTAAAAGTATTATCCAATTCTATTATTAGTCCTTCACTCACTTGAATTTCTTACAACAGATCTGCTACATACTGTGTCAACTATTTCTAGACACTTCAATTTCATTGAGCACACTAGTGACATTGGCTGGAAGGAGTATGTACACAAGAGATGAGGTATCTACTCCTGAGATATATAGATTTTATGGCATTCATTTTTTATTCAAAGAATTTCCTAGCAGTCTAATCAAACTTCAAACATTGATCATCAAAAGTGGTATATAAGGCACATAAATCACTGGCACTTGCCAAGTATTGAAAATGGGGAGTGAGGTTTTAAATCTTCTGCATTTTCAATTATTTGTTCCCACCACTAAAACATTTCTGAAGTATGTATTACAAAGCTAATTTTTACTTCGGCAAAATGGCATTCAATTAAACTGAGGCACTGAGCTACTGTAATATTTCAGCAGATACATCCAAGTAGCATAATATTCCTACAAGGTACTTGAGTTTTTTGCCCGTGCCATTACACTAACCACAAAATAAATAAAACCAATAAGCTAATGCTTATCTGTTCGTTTTGTTCATTTCCCCTGTGTTGAAATGGAATTCCTGGCAAATTTTTTAGCAGAGATTACATTTGTTTGTTTTGCTTACTCTACACCTTAGGTTTTTTTTTTTTTTTTGGCGTGTGAACTATTCTAAGAGGATTTCCACTACACGTACAATTGATAACTCTCTATATTTTATACATTTAAAGAATATTTTGAAGATGATTGGAGAGTTATCAATCCTAAATTAAAGAGATTTATTAGAAATTTTGATAAAATATCAATTTAGTGCATTATTGGGGGGTTTTGTGGTTAATATCATATTTTTATAACTAAAATAGAAATATACAAAAATATATAGTAGTAAAATGAATAAATGAAGTTTATGAGGATTATGAAAAAGAGAAAGTTTGGGTTTTATTTTATTTATTATAATGATTAATAATATTTGTGTCCTCTTACATTTAAGGATGTGACATAGGGAAGAGCAGCTGAATTTGGAAGACCCTAGGAATTACAAAGAGATGTCACCGTTTTAGGCTTGGAAATGAGAATCATCGGACTAAAGGAATTGCAAGCCTAGATGACAGCATTTTGTCAAAAGAGGAGCTGAAATGTTGACCTAGGAGCTAAAAGATGAAAAAGCTACGGGTTGAAGGAAGGATACAGGGGGCAGCCGCAATTAGGAAAAGATATTCATCATCTTCCTAAAAAAACAAGGGAGGAGGCAGCTGGACAGAGGAGGCGTTGTTTTTCATTGCAGTCATCTTCAACATCTATCGCGAACCAGAGCAAAATCAGAGTGAACTAAGGAGAGGAGCTGCAATTTTCCACTGTTCATCGTCTTCTTCATTCTTGACTCCAGACGAGAACCAGAGCTTGCCAGAACAGAGTTCGTCGGAGGTTTCTTTTGGACTAAAGGAGACACCGATGTCGATGAAATTTGAACTAAATCAGAGAGAGAAAGCTGGAGCAAAATAGACTGAAGGAATAGAAGTGATTGGCAATCACTGTTAACCATCTTCTTGCTCTTGAACTTGACAGTGAAGAAGGGAAGGACATCTGCACAGTGATATGTTAGAATCTCTTGCCATTAAAATCTGATCGGTTCTTCTCTGTTTCCTTTATGGCTTTGAGTTCTGAAATTGTTGCTGAGTTGACTGGAACTAAAGCCATGTGTGGCTAGACTCTCTTTGAACCTAAAATAGTTATGAACTAATTTGAGAATTTGAGTATGTATGAACTAATTAATTATACTTAGTGTTATTTTTGTTTACTTAATCTTAAATTATTTTGTTTACTTAGTGGTTGATCACCATTAAGTATGAATTTAGGGAATTTAGATTAACCTTGGAAGAGGGATCTTAATTAGACTATAAGATTAAGTAATGTGGGATTAGAATTTATTCTAATTTGCCAATAGGATATGAATATACCTACTGAACCCATATAATCATATTAGAGTAAATTTGGACATTTATTGCCTCTAGAGTAAATTAGTTAGGAATAACAATTTTAACTTGAGAGAGGAGTATAAGTGATTGGAAGATACTTATATTCATGTAAACTCTAGATTAACAATTTAACATTAAGTGTTTTTAATTGGGTAAATACATACTCTAAAACTTAAAGAAGGGATTAGCTACTGTAGGTTGTTTTTATCAATTGAAATCATTAAATCATTAAATATATTTCTTTTACATTTATTTAAATTATCTTTCAATCTCTTTCTTTGATTTGCTCAACTTAAATGAAAATAAGAATTTTAATGCCTAATTATCTATACTTTGAATCTCTGTAGGATGACCTTGATTCGCTATTATACTATTTCTACTACCCGTACACTTACGGTGCTTTTAAAATTTAGTAGCATCAACTATTTACACTCTACAGAACCCAACTCTAGTGCATTACACAAGTTACAAAAGCCCCACAACTTAAAGCTAGTGTTCTTGCCCTGGAAGATTTAAAGCTGGCAGTCAGTTTGATCTTTACTGGGGGAGCATCCATGGTTGTAGAACCAGAACAGTACATTATACGTACTGATTTCATTGTAAGTGTCTTGGTTTCATCTTTCTTTATGTATAAGACATTATTCTCAAATGTAGTCGTTGGATTTATACCCTGATGTACCATTTAATTTTAACAGGATGGTGTTCCAGAGTGGTGTACTGGTTTCCAAAACGTGCAGGAAGGAGTTTCAATTATAGGAGGTCAGAACTTGAACAAGATTGTTTAAACAGAATAAAGTCCCCAGAGACTGGCAAGAATAAGTGCTTTCTCTCAAAAAAAAACAAGCGATTAATTGGAATGCATATTATGATAAAAGTTGGTTTATTATGATTTTGAAAAACCCAAGTGCTGATCATAAATTGCCTTTCCATGTTCATATTTCCCAGTTATGCATTGTTTGTATTGAATCTGCAAGTGACGCTCCTTTATTTCAAAGAATTCAGTTGATCAACGCTCTTGTTTTTAAATTTCCAGATCTTGTCCTCAAAGATAAGATATTTGTGTATGACTTGGCTCATCAACAAATTGGATGGGCTAACTATGATTGTAAGTCACAACAGGACTCTTGCTTACCTGTGGGGAATATATATATATATGACCCCTTACTAAGTGGTGATTTGAAATTTCTGCCTAGGTTCTCTGTCTGTGAATGTCTATGTGACCACAAGCAAGAATGCCATCTAATGATGTGGTTTTGAAATTTAGTTGCTTTGGTTTTGCATTTATTCTGGGGAATTTTATATCTATCTTGTCAAAATTAGGATCTCACTGTAAAGGGGCTATGCTGAGAACTGCCAGAATTGTATATTATCTTTTGACCGCTGGATTCTTATTTATTTTGGTGATATATAAACTATATAGTTTTGATTCTTATTTATTTTGATGATAAATTATTCTGGGGCCAAGATAAATGTGCTTTAATGGCATTCAAATTTTGATATTCCTTCAAATACTTTTAGTGAAAATTGAAAGGGAAAATTTGAATGCAAATCTGAGCTTGCCTACTTGTTAAGTAAACCAGCTAGCACATTCCTATTCATAGAGAATCAAGGACACGAGAACATTTGTAAAGCTTATAATGGTATACGATAACACATTCCTATATAGTTTTGATTCTTATTTATGTAAATCTCTATTCTTAAAATGAATGCGTTGAATCCTAAACATAGAAATATTGCAAGCAAACAATATTTAATTTTATTCAGTTCATATTCAACCACCAACTTGTGTTTATTTTTATGGTTTTTTGCCATGAATTCAACAACCAATAGAAATTTCATCAAACTCATCCGTACTCAAATGATAGTGTCGCGTTTGTCTGCAATAATAATATCATGGAGCAAGAATATATGTGTAGTTGTACTCCATTTTCTAGCCGCCCACCCAGTGTTCAACTATAATTAGTCCAATTTGGTATTTTATATTGACTATTACATGTTAACAACTACTTTAAAAACTTTAAAAAAAATTGTCCTATTCTTTACGATCACTCAGGAAGGCATGATGCCCTTTTAACAGCAATAGTGGATTCCCCACTTGGTTTTTGACAGAACATGCTCATCATGCTAAAGGTTCCTCATGCACATGTCTCAATCTCATTCCACAAAAGAAATAAGAATAGATGATTGAAGACTTTAAGCAAACTAGCAAAGTGACTGTTTGATGTAGAGGAAGGACAAAAGCTATTACTTCTCTTGACATGAAAACCAAGTATAAAACTTTTCCCCTGAAAGTTTTGGATTGTCCAAATCTACAGTTCTTGTTGAACCAGATCAATGGAGAATAATCAATGAAAAAAATATCAAATATGAAATAATAAATACCTACTTAGTAATCAATGAAAAACATCTACCATGACGTTAAAAAAATAATAAATCTTAGAAATTAGAGTATCTAGGCTATCATCTGGCGAAGTACACTAACTTTTCCCTCTTGAGGCGTAGCATAGAATGCAATCAACAATTTCTCATCGGACATCAACTTGATATAAGTGGAATCTTGTTGTTGGTCTAAAAGTCCTTTAACATGTATAATATCAGTATAAAGAGATTCCTTCATGTCATCCAAACGCTTCTCACGTTCTTCCATAGGCTTGTCATGTTCATCTTTGTTTATATACATGGCTAATCTCTCTCTTGCCTCTTTGAAGCCTTCAGCCAATGTATGAGCAATTTTCTCCATGCCTTGTAGTAGAAAGTCTTCACAATCAGAACTATTTTGCTTTTGCTTTTTCGACCCTGCACTTGCAACAGATGGAGTTTGCTCGTAAGGAGTCTGCTCAAATGATGGGTGCTCATCTGGAGTCTGCTCAGGTTGTAAATTGTTTTCATGGGATATATGTATGTCCCCATCATTGTGTTCATCCAAACCAGGTTGATTATTTATCTCTTCAACGACATCATCATATTGTTCAGACTCCTTGCCTTGTGCATGATCCTTATTAAATATAAGGCTAAACTCCTCATAATAAGGGAAAGACATATGCCTGAACTTTGTAGCTTTCTTGTGAGCCTATAAGGACATTACAAAAAATTGACATCAGGACTAATTAAATTTGATTAACAATAAATGCTATATATATATATAATTAATCATATTTACCTTTATATATTCATCCCAACCTGTCTTAGGAGCTGTCACACATTTTGTTTCAGAGTTCCAACCAAATCCAAATAAGTTGAGAAGGTCAGTCACTACACTACAGTGAGCCTTTAAAATTTTATATCTGGATTGGATATGAGGATGTGCCTGAATTTGGCATCCAGGTATAGTCTCATGAAATTTGTCCTTCAATGTGTTCAAGACACCAGGACTAAAACCATTTTCACTAATAAGATCACCCTTCTCATGCAATTCTAGCATGAAACGGATTAACAACTCGTCCTCCATACTTGTCCATTTGTGAATATCCGACTTTCTAGATTTTTCTGACATGTTGGTCAACTGTAAGACATGTTAGAACCTAACATAAGTTATGCACAAAAGAATAACATATATAGCTTAAATAAAAAGAGGAGCAATTATAGCACAAATAAAAATTATACAAAATACACATCTCTTTCAACTCATTATTCTATTAGAAGTAAAAGCAGTAAACATTTCATTAGCAAGATTGTTCCAAAAAGTAGCCTAGTGATTAGAGCTGTCCATGTTTTGGATTGGAGGGTTGTACATCCTATCCACACCAACTTCCAGGTGATCTACTTCATTTTCAAGTAGATCTATGTCGTCTTAACGAATTAAGTTGTGCAAGAGGCAGTAAGCAATTATGATTCAGTTGTATGTCTTAATGAGATAAAATGATAGGCTCCTTAGAATAGCCCACCGTAACTTCAAAATGCCAAAACACCTCTCAATGACATTTCGTGCCGATAAATGTCTTATATTGAAGCACTCTTGGGCATTTATAGGATATCGCCCTTCTCTCCATTCATGTAAGTGGTATCTTTATCCTTGATATGATGCCAGAAATCCCTCACAATTAGCATACCCAGCATCAACCAAGTAATATTGACCTTATGGAACTCTTAAGCCATTCGTCCTACTAATGGCATCACAAAGAACGCTTCCATTTGCTGCAAACCCTTCCCAACCAGGTAACACATATATGAAGTAGCCATCTTGTGAACAAACACCCAGCACATTTGTGGTTATGTCTCCTTTCCTATTTCAGTATCTTGCCTTGTCCAAAGCAAAAACTCTCACCTTAATATGAGTTCTATCCAATGCTCCTAAACAATGCTATCAAAAAGTAAAAAAATATATTACAAATTATCTATATGTTTATACAAAATTTAATGAGTATATAACATATATATCTACCTTAAACCATTTCCACCTATCATCATTGGAGTCTTCTGCCACATGCTTTGCTTTTTTGAATAAAATATGTCCAACCCTCATCATACTATGTAGAATGGAATTGAAATACCTACTAATGGTTTCTCCAGATCTATTAAAGTTATATTGTATTATTCTATTCTTCATATGATGTGCTAGTATGTGAAGACGTTATCCGGAGTTTATGACTCAAGTGGTGTAACAAATTTCGAGGACGAAATTCATTTTTCGGGGAAAGAATTGTAATATCCTAAATTGTAATTAAGGACTAATGACCTTAAAAGTGGTGTAATTAATGTGTTAAACACTTTTGAAGTATATGAGGTGAATTGCGACTTAAAATGTGTTTAATGATGTTTTAATGCATATTGTGATAATCAGGGGCAAAATGATAAATTATTGATCAATTGGTCAGTTACCGAAGAGGAAACTCATAGGTAACTTGAGATCAATGGTTAAGATTTATTGTCAAGAGATCAAATAGGGTGGAATCTTGTGTAAATGGGCTTATATGAGTTTATGGTAGAGGGAATAAGATTATACCAAGTGTTAAATTGTGGACCATTGGATTGGTCAAAAGGTCCAAACTCTCTTCCCTCTCTCCTCTCTCCCTCAAGGTCAGTTATGTGTGTGTGAGGGGCAAGAAAATCTATTTCTTCATCATTTTGATCTCTCTCACCTGCCTCCATTTCCGTCTCAACTCAAGAAAGAAAGAGAAAGTGAAAGGTAACATCTTGACTTGCTAAATGGCTTCTAATGCTCAAGTGTTCTTCATTAATCATGTTCCTAGTGTCAAGAGCTTCATTCCTATGTTTTCAGATTTTTGATTTAAGGAGTTTGAGAACTTGTGGAAATTTAAAAGTGGGAAAATTAAAGAAGTAGCTTTGGGGACAAGTTGAGGTGAGCATTTGTGATATTTTGGTCTATTTGTTATGATTTTTGGTTAAGCTTTGTTATGATGCTAGGATATGTTATAATGTCAATTGTTTTGGTTTGGAATTGAATGAGAAATTTTGGTAATTTGTGGTTTGTATGGCTTTGTGAGAAAGAGTTGGAAATGTGTTTATGGAAGGGGAATTCGGGTGTTTTGAGGTTACCAATAAGTTCCTTATGGAATTTTGAGTGAGAATGAGCTTTGGTATAAGTCTTGGAGCCATTGGGATCAGGTTTGGTAAATCTGGAAAACTCTGTCAAATTCTGCGTTTCTGGTTTCTGATGAACAACACTCGAGTGGGGGAGGGTCTCACTCGAGTGTATCAATATAATTCCCTTTTCCTTCTGTATGTCACCTGAGCTTTCTAATCCGTGAGTGATAGAGGTCATCACTCGAGTAAGCATGAGCTTACTCGAGTGTAGATGTATGTTCATACTAAGGGTTGCTCTCGGTCAAGTACTCGCAAGCTAAATTCCAAGAGTATGATCTGACACTTACAAGTGTTATGTTCTCACTGAGTGGTAGGGGTAGTACTCGAGTGATCTTTCTTTTCTAAGTTGGGTGTGCTCTCGGGCAAACACTTTTGGTGTTTCACTTTTAGGAACTTGAGTGAGTTTGAGGTCATCACTCGAGTGTAGGCCATTACGCTCCAGCGTTGTGAGCACTTTCAAGTCGTTGGTGGTGCTCTCTGTCATACACTGGTGAGTAAGAGCCACCTTCACCCGAGTGCAAGTCCCTCATCACTCGAGTGAGGCCATCTTCACTCAAGTGAGTCAGCCAGAAATCAGTGCTTTTGCTTCCAAAGAGGGATATTTAGGATAGTTTCTTCCAACCCTTTAGGCGTGTATCTAGGCATCTTATAGCCACCTAAAGAATTTGAATGATAACCAACTTAAAATTTATTAAATCAAAGAGTTTGGAAAAGAGATTGATCGGTTGTCCTTAATTTTAGTTATAGGATTTGACATTTGCCCAGGGCGGAACGAGTTGTGCCGAAGCCAATCAGGAAGGAACAAGGTAGTGACTCTTTCTCTTATACCATATGTGATGCATTGTATTTGTGTTATATCATTGATGTGTGATGGATTCAAATACTGCAACATTTATGAAATTGTGTTTGTGTCGCCATACCAATAGTCCCTAGTCGCTAACAACGGTTCGAGTAAGTCAGTGAGCCTTCCCGGCGGTAAAAAGGGATGAGTATGGGTTGTGATATTTGTGAATATGTGAAAGTTGAAAGGCTATTTGTGGGCTGAAATGCTGTATGTGAGCCGTAAGGCTACATGTATGCACTGCCACGCCAATAGTCCCTAAGTCGCTAACAACAGTTCGGGTTAGGACGGTATGCCTTCTCGGCGGTAAAAAGGGATAAGGGTGGAGTGTGATTTGTACTGCTGTTACTATGTGGTGACTTGCCTACATGCTATGTAATTATGTGTGGTATGAACAATTTGTTACTACTAGGATTCTTTTAAATCTCATTCTTCCCAATGACTAACATTTCAGATAGGGCAAATGGCTCAAGAGAGAAGCGGACAACCCGGAGCGGTTAGGGTCTCTTAGAGATATTTGTGTAGGGTTGTTGGTTATCTGTTTTGGAATTTGGGACTACTATATATGAAGATTATTTTGGATATAGTGGTGTAATCCCCTTCAAGGAAGATTTGAACCCTTTAATGTATATAACCCGGGGATTTGTCAGGATTTTTTTCTACACTCTGATATGTATTATGTGATATAACTGTACAAGTAATTATATTCAAGATTTAAACTCAAGATCAGGATAAGAGAAAATTTTCAAAAATTTTGTGAAAACCCTACCAAAAGGAGAAAGTCCAGAGTGAGTTTTAAATTATCCGATGGTCCCTAATTCTTTTAAATATGCGTTATCGAACTATAATTACGTTTAATTAAGGCAGGGGGTTACACATTCTAAGTAAGTTGTAACATGCTACATCACTACTACACACTAATCTCTTTTGATAAGATCTCTTTGCAAAAAAGCCCATTTTGTAAGGTATATGAATGATCCGTCGCCTCTTTAACATGATCATCATACTCACACACAGATAAAACCAATGTATTGCCTCAGCCATGCTTTTCCACCAAAGTAACAAGCACATCAAGGCTCTCTTTTTTGCAGATATTGTCATAACTGTGTAAACAACCATATAAGAGTTAATAAGGAAATATGTCACTGATTGGTTTCTTTCACTTTATGTAATGTGTCCAATTGGTTCTATAAGTTGGAGATAAAAAATCTTCATATAAAGTAGGTATCTGTTTTCTTTTTAGTTCTTAACAAAATATGAAACTCTCCTGAAATCAATAATTAGTTGAAGTGGGGCTAAGAAATAATTGAAGCAGAAAATTTAGGTTGACAATTAAAACAAATGGCTTCCTTATTGCCTTTCATGTATTTTCAATTTATGATATTAACCAAACTTCAAAACTAAAGGAAACAAAGAAAGAGAAATTGCTACACACACACACACACACAATAACATGATTAGAAATTTATGTTTTATATTAACAATAAGTCTTAGGGCAATAGGTGCCCCTATTTTAATGAAACCCTCTAATACCTATATATATGGCAAAGTATCTCTTTTGTAATTCATATTTGTATTACTAATAACAGTTCACACTATTCAAATTAGCTATATTCTCTACTCTTCTTCTCAACCCCTAATCTTCTTTCTCATATACTCTAATTTCCAATTCTATTACATTCATATTACAATTAGATATCAACATGCAAATTTGTTCTACTTCTCTGCAACTACCTTATTTTCAATTAAAACACATATATTTCATTAGTACTCAGAATCTCTACATCATCCTCAAGAAAACTACCATCAATGGTAAGGTTCAAATCCCATAGGGAAGAGGGCGTCGATAGTAATAACTACTACTACTACTGAATAAGTAAATCAAGCTAAAATATTCAGCAAGCAAAAACTACCAACTCTATATATACCTCAAGCTCAAAGCATCAGAAACTTAGAAAGAGGGCTTCAAGTGTAACTCAAGTCTCAACACCAAAATGATGAACAATATCCAGGTGTTGCTACCAAAGAGAAGAAAAAAATGTCTTGAGTCAAGTGAGGAGAAGTGAACTAGGAATTTGATTATGGGTCATACTTAAATGAAAAGGAGAAAAAAATGTGGCTTGAGTCACACTATTCATAAGTTATAAATAATATGATTTTCCTATATAATTTATATTAAATTGAATATAGATCAAAGCTCTTGGTATTTGTAAAAGGTAAATCAAGAAAACTGTCAAATTAGTGTAAGATAGATAAATGAAAGGGAAGCAATAATTTGTGGCATAAAAGTTTCACTAATAGTCATACGTCAAAATACCCCAACTCCCCAAGGACCAATCATATATTCAATGCAGGAAAAAAGCAACTTGGAAATGTTATAAATATATATATATATATAAGCAAAGCAAGTTGCAAAGGAAGTTTGGTTCAATGCAGAGAAAAAACAAGTTCGCCTTTATCAAAATATATATGAACGGGCAACCTAGCTTACATTTTACAATTCAAAATCTTATGCCCAAATAATTCCAAAGAAAGGCTATCACATACTCCATATAGTACTTGTATGTTGAAATTCATGAACTCCTCTGTTTCATGAAAAAGAATTTGAAAATCTTGAGGAGCATGCCTGAAGGTGGAAAGTCATTAATACATCATATTGACATCACAAAGAAGGTTGGTGGCAGAAAAGAAAATAAATTGGAATTAGGGGCAGTTTAATGGAACTGCCAAGTTATGAGTAGAAATTTCTGAAGCAATGAAGGAAGCGCCTCTCAATGTGATTTGTTGGTTTATGAAACTCAAAACCAACTGGTTGCTTTGAAACTGGCAATATGAATAAGCACTGAGGAAATAGGGCCTTATAGCACTCGCGCAATTACAGAAATTATCCAAAGAAAATCATGAGCAAGCACACATACCTGGTATATCACCGGAAATTCGTATTATGCAACCGGATCCAACAACGGCAGTAGTAGCTGCGACGGATATTCTCCACCAGTGGTGATTCTAACGGCCAGTGAAGAACAACCGTAGGAGAGTGATGAAAGTCAAAATAAAGTTAAGAGTTATAATTTAGGGCAAAATTAATGGAAGGTATTTTTGTCAAGAGAATATTATAAATAGGGATATTTTGTCTCTAAAATTTGCAATCCCGGGATTGAAAAAGCAATACCAAGGGGAGGTGGCTTTGCAGCAATTCCACTTTCATGATACTCCCAATCCCTAGGCCTCCGTAGTCCCTCAAACCAAACAATGTATTCTGGCCTAATCCCTGATCTAATCCCAGTCCCTACTCCCAAATACCTCATACCTAACAGGACCTACGGTTTGACGTCCCAATGGCTCTACTCTACAGTTCGACCTCCTGGTTGAAACCCTCAGTAGGTAGCCCTCTCTGGTTAACCGTCTTTCAATGCCAGTGCCATTATAATGGGAGCAAGGCTTTCTCTAGCAGTTCTACAATCTACTTCTTTAATTTTGCCATCTCATATGGGGTCATTCTGTATGGACTTTTGATATTGGTCCAGCTCTAAGCATAATGACAAATTCCACTTCCCTAATCAAGGTAGTCTACTCATATCTTTCAAGGAATTAGTAAGCCACTAATGTATTTTCTATTATTTGTATTGATCATTATACCATAATTTATGGCTACTTTGGTTTTATATACCACTTTGTTCCATCAGGGAACTAACTCTTGATCAATCTTATTAAGAGAATATTCTATGATCAAGATCTTTCCCTATGTTAGATTAGCAACTAGCAACTTTTAGAAACCTCACATTATCTTTAACATATTCTAGTACCTCATGTAATGCCCCAACTTGTGATTAAGGGCTAATTATGATCTTAATGATGTAATTATTGTTTATATTGTTGTAAATATGTTATAAGCAATGTTTAAGCTTATATTAGAGTCTAATGATGATTTGGCAAAGATTGTGATAATCAGGGGCAAAATTGGGAATTTACTTACCAATTGGTCAGTTATCGAAGAGGAAACTCATTGCTAACTTGAAGATCAACGGTTGAGATTAAAAGTCAAAGGAATCCATGGCTAGGATTTAACCATGGGGTGAATCCTATGTAAATGAAATCAAGGGGAAGGAACAAGATTGTGCCAAGTGTCATTATGAGGACCCTTAGATCAAAGTCAAATTTTCAAACACATTTCTCTTCCCTCTCTCCTTCAAAGTCGGTTCTTAGGGCTTGAGAAGGAAAGAAAAATCTGCTCTCTCATTTTCTCTCTGCATCTTCCATTTTCGTTGAGCTTCAAGCAAGAAAGAGAAAGAGAAAGCCTTAATTTTCAGTAAGTGATTGCTTTCATATGCTCAAGTGTTTTTCATTAATGTTGTTCATAAGGTTGAGAGCATCTTTGCTATATTTTCAGAATTTTGAGGAGTGGTGTTTTGGTGCTTGAGCACATTTGAAAGTTGGAGAAATAGAGATTTGGTTGTGGCAAGTGAAAGAGGTAATGATTTGATGCATTTTGATGGTTATGTTTTGAATATTGGCTAAGTTTTGTAAATTCTAGAATTTTGCCCTAAATTTGGTGTTAAATGAAAGTAGGAATTAGAGAGAGTGTCACTGTTGAATTGGTAGCTTATGGTATTTTGAGTTGATTGGGATTGATTTAAAAGTGTGAAATGAAAGTGTTGATCAGTTATTGAGTATAATGTGGAGATCTAAGGACAAACTGTATTTAGGGTGTGATTTTGGGTATTTTGAGGTTATCAATAGGTTCCTTATGGAATTCTAGGTGAGAATAAGCTTTGGTACAAGTTTAGGACCTATTGGGATCAGTTTTGGTCACTTTGGAAAACCTTATCAGTTGCTACGATTCTGGCTTCTGATACGCATTACTCGAGTGGAGGATGAGATCACTCGAGTGCTACAATAAATTTATGTTTTCTATGGTTTTCTCAGTGGTGTTTTCAAGTAGAAATGCAAGAGTGCACTTCCTGACTTGCGAGTGAGATATGATCTCACTCAAGTGAGCATGGGCATGCTCGAGTGAAGTTTTCCCTTGGAAGTGGTCTGTGTTCTCGAGCAAACACTCTTGGTATTGCACTTCCTGGTGCTCGAGTGCAACGAGCACTTCTTAGTTGAAGATGTTACTCTCGGCCAAACACTCGATAGTGAGGATGCTTCTCACTCAGGCACGAGTGCCCATTACTCGTGTGAGGCCATCTTCACTCGAGTGAAGCGACCAAAATTCAACATTTTTCTTCCAAAGGGGGGACTTTGGGGTAGTGTCATCCAACCTTTTAGGTATATGTTAGGTTTCTAATAAGCACCTAAAGAAGTTTAAATGATAACCAATATCAAGTAAGATGAAATTAAGAACTTGGAAAAGGAATTAATTCAATGTCCTTACTCTTGGTTTTAGGCTTTGTATTGGCTATACCCGTGAGCCGACGGTGCCAGAAGACTTCAAGAAAGTACAAGTAGTGACTTTTTCTTTATACCATATGTGATGCATTGTATGTGTGTTATATCATTGATTTGTGATAGAATTCGTATGCTGCAACTTTGTGGATATGCGTAAGCACCATCATACCAATAGTCCCTGAGTAGCTAACAACGGATCGAGTAATGGTTGTGTGCCTTCCCAGCGGAGAAAGGGGATGAGGATGAGGTGTGACTTTGTGATAAGGTGAAAGCCTAATTGTGAAGGCCGACGGGCCAATTGTGAAAGCCGGGTAGCTATGTGAGCTATAAGGCTATGCGTATGCACTGCCAAGCCAATAGTCCCTGAGTAGCTAACAACAGATCGGGTAGGGAGGTGTGCCTTGCCGAGGGAGAAAGGGGATGAGGGTGGAGTGTGATCTGTGTTGCTGATGTATGATGATTTGCTTACATGTTATGTGTTTATGTATGGTATGAATGATTTGTTACTACTGGGATTCTCTTGAATCTCACTCTTTCCTATGATTAACCTTTCAGACAGAGCAAGTGGCTTAGGGGGAAGCGGATAACCAAGAGCATATAGGACTTCTTAGACAATTTGATCAAGACTGTTGGTTATCTATTTTTGGAACAGGATTATTGTATATATTTGGGGTTGTAAATATTGTTTTGATTTTGTAATCCCCATTTTTGTGAAATATTACACCCTATATATATATATATGTAACCCAGGAGTTGTCGGAATTTCTATTTCTGCACCCTGATACGTATGAATGTGATTGAACTGCTCAGGTAATTTTATTCGAATATGACTAAGAGACCAAGTTACCTGTGTTTTTAACTATTTTTTGTAAACACCCTATCTCCAGGATAGGTGATTCTAAATGATAATCGGTAATTATTGGTCTCTATTTCACTTTCATTTCATATTTCGGATGTAATTATGGTGAGGGGGTTACACCTCGAGTTGCTCAAACCATTTCAAATTCCTAAAGAATCAATTCAACTATTGAGTTTTATTTTTACGTCACAACTCACTCGATTGCATCAAATATTGGCTTTACTAAATCTAGAACCTCAACATCACCTGAGTCAAGAAATAGTCTTTCCTCAATGACACCCAACATACATACGTACTAAGAATCATCATGATCACAATATTCAATATCATAAAATCATATTCAAAAATCATCATATAGCACTGTATTTCACAACTAACTACGATAATCACTTAGCATGGAAAAGCCTCAAAACAACCACTAGGCCTCAAGTTTCCATAACCCCATCAAATAAACTTTTCTAGGTAGTACTCACTACAACAAAAATATTTCGGATTAAAGATCAATACTTACATCATCATGTCCATACTTCTAAGCATTCTTTAAATCATCGAAGAATAACACCTCAACTCAACACAACCTTCTTACACTTTAACCTTTAGTTAAAGGGTTTAACATGAGAACTTTCCAGGGGGTCACCCAGCCTAGGACTACTTTCATCCAAGCATGCTTAACTACGGAGTTCTAATGGGTTCCAATGCATTAGGGTAGTCCGGATCCATATACCTCTAAGCATCTCACTGGGCATCAGTATCTTATATATATTTCAATCCTAGTATATCATATTATCCTCTCCAAAAATACTAAACATTATCCCTATAAGGGAACATAAACAGTACAAGTTGCTTGGTATAACTCTTTTATGTATTTTCGTAACATAATGTGGGGATCTAAATCATACTCTAATTCACTATCAGGAGCCCTAAAGTTAGCAACAGAATCTAAATCCTGTGCTACCTCATCTATCTCTAGAGCCTCAATCTCACTGGCAGAAGATTCCATACTAGGACTAAACACCGCCAACTTTACTATCACCAGAGCTCGTACCCTTTTTCCTTTCGGGGTATACATCATTATTGCTCTACTTCTTCCTCTATACACAACTCTGTCCTTTCTTTGATAAACTATTTAATAGATGGGGGAGATCTATCTTTTGAGCTCATCTTCACCCATAGCCCTTAATCACAAAGCCACTAATAAGGTATCAATATACATCAGTAAAGAATACTAGCCTAATGCCATAATCTTTGCTCTGATACCAAAAATGTCAAAACCTACTTTCTTTTATTGCAAACTTATGAGTTATTATGAAATTCATTTGAATATGTGCAAAATAAGTCACTATGGACACCAGTATCTTGGTAGTATCTTCTGATACCACCGCTCTCTGATAATTATGATACCACATTCAGGTAATGATGCCCTTATCTTAAATACTTATCTTACCTTTACATGTGTTTATATTACCAAATTCCTTAGAACTTCAATAAAATAACTAAGTACTCTGATATCACTTCATACTATTATTACTACTATTATCATCAATATATGATCCATTAGGCTTATAGCCAGTCATACAGGGTAACTAGTTGTACACACTATATATTAAAAATATTTATAGACAATTATCAAAATAATTCTATCACTTTATCTGCAATCCTCACTCATCGGTGCTTATCTCTTTGTCCTCCGTGCTGCTAGTCTTTGTTGTGTAATGAATTTAGGAAAGGGTGAGATTCTAAAGAATCTCAGTAGTAATAGAAATTCAATCATATAAAATATAATCATACAAAGCATGTCACATAAACCATCAAAATAGAATAAGCATATCAATAGCATTTAAATTCATTATGCAACTCGGCATATTATGCAACTTTGCATACATACAACTTGTAATACCCCAAATTTTGAGACTTGAGCTTAGGGAATAAGCCTGGACTAAGTGGATTGCTAAGCCCTGGTTTAGCAGGATCCCAAATTTGATTAAGGGATTGTGACTTCAAAAGTGGGTGTGATTATTTATAGATAAACCCTTTTAGAGAATATGGAGTAGATTGTAGTCGCTTGTGTTATGAGCAAGAAAATATGTTTGATGGTGATTCCAAGGAAATTGCCATAATTAGGGGCAAAACAGTAAAGTTACCGACCAATTGATCGGTTGCCGAAGAGGAAACTCATTGGTAACTTCAAGATCAATGGCTAGGATTGAATTGTGCAATAGATCAAGGGGTGGAATCCCATGTATATATGTGTATGTGAGATTATGAGAGGTTGGTTAAGATGGTGGCAGTTGGCAAATTGTGGACCCTTGGATTTGGGTCAAGATTTCAACTCTTCCCTCTCTCCTCTCTCCTCTCTCCCTCAAGTCGATTGTGTGTGTGTATGGGGAGCCAAAAATCTGATCCACTTCATCCTTTTCTTTCTCACTCTTCTTCCTCCATTTTCGTTAAAGCTCAAGGTGGAAAGAGAAATGGAAATGGTAAGATTTAGCTTGGTTAATGTCCTCTTTTGCTTAAATCATCTTCTTTAAAGATGTTCATAGTGATAAGAGCTTCATTGCTATGGTTTTAGATTTGGGAAAGAAGTTGTTTTGAGAGCTTGTGGAATTTGAAAAGATGAAGAATCAAGGATTTGGCTTGGGAAAGAGGAAGAGGTGAGTGTTTGCTCCCTTTTGATCTATTGTTTGTGATTTATGGTTGAGTTTTGTGATTTATAGTTTTTCCCTAATTTGGTATGATTGTGGAATGGTGGTGTATTGTGGTTAAAATGATGCCATAGTGTGTTTTGGTGTCATTGGAATTGGTTTAGAGCATTGGGAGTAAAGTAGTGAATTTGGGTAATATGTGTGATAAGTGTGACCATAGGGGAAAATGTTGTTGTCATAGGATTTTGGATGTTTTGAGATTTTACAATGTGTTCCTTATGTGAAATTATGTGGGAATAGCCTTGTGTTAGAGTTTGGGAACCATTGGGAATAAAGGTTGAAAGTTTGGGAAAGTTTTGATATCTACTGCGTTTCTAGGTTCTGATAAGCATCACTCGAGTGCGCCAGGTCCTCACTCGAGTACAACGTGGTATCTTCCCATTTCCCTTCTATTTTGGTCGTACTTGCATGTAGAAGTTGTGATTGTGCATTAGTTTACCCACGAGTGATGAGGGTTATCACTTGAGTGCACCTTGTGTTACTTGAGTGAGTATGCATTTTGGCAATTGGAGCTGCATCTCGGGTTAACACTCATGGGCAATTTGGCAAGAGTGTGAATGTGCACTCGTAAGTGTTGTGATCTCACCCGAGTGCTGTGGGTAGTGCTCGAGTGAGCTTGCCATTTTAAGGGTTCAATGGCTCTCGGGTAGTCACTTTCTGGGCTTCACTTGGTAGGACTCGGGTGCTTAAGGAGGCATCACTCGAATGTTGAGATTATCACTGAGTAGAAGGCATCCATCACTCGAGTGTTATGGTCAAAAAGGGGATTTTGAGGATTCAAAAGATGGTCTTTGGTCCAGTATTTCCCAACCCTTTAAGCTTGTATTTAGGCTTTGAGTACCCACCTAAAGGTCTTGAATGATAACCAACTTAAGTGTTTGAAAGTTAAGGAATTGGAAAAGGGATTAACCCTATGTCCTTGTTTTGGTTCTAGGGTTTGATGATCGCCCTGATCGTGAGCAGCCGGAGATGGAGCTTACGTGGAAAAAGTGTAGGGAACATATCTCTCCTGCATGTATTTGATATCTATGTTAGTGTGTTGGTGCATGTCTTAGCTTTGCATGATTATGTGTAATTTGAAGCTATGTTTCAATTTACGCTATGGCCATTAGTATATTGTTCGAAGCTTTGAGCTTACAAATTGTCACTATGTTAGCATGAGTTATGTGATGCAAGCATGTCATGCATTAAACATTTGTCGTACATGTATATTGATATTGTTATCCCACTGAGATTCTCTTGAATCTCACCCTCCCAAACTAACCTTTTAGACAGGGTAGTGGATTGAGGATGGAGCATGCAGCCAAGGGCTACGAGGACTCCTTCAGGTTGTCATTCTGGTTGTTGGTTATCATAGTTGGGAGTATTTGGATTTGGATGTGTGTATGTGTATGTGGATGAGTATTTGTTGTGTATTTGAGATGGATTTGTGTAATCCCCTATTTGGGAAATTGTATATGGGTGAACATGCCCTGTAAGGCTTCGATTAATGTATGAAACCCAGAATTGGCTGGGAATCACGTTGCGTACTCTAATATATACTTAAATGTGATTTATCTTCGCGTAGTAATTGTATTCGGAATGTGAATGTAAGACCAAGTTATAAATGATTTCGAAAGGTACTTGTGAAAATCCCGTCTGATAGATGGGTTAGTAAATGTTATTTGATAATTATTGGTCTCTATTTCACTTTAATTTCATAAACCGGATATAATTACGGCAGGGGGGTTACACAACTCATACCACAGCACTTGGTCACAACTACAGGAGTTCACCCGCTTTATGCTCTGATACCACAAATATAATAAGCCCCTTTCTTTGAGCATACTTTTATGAAATTATTACGCACCACATTCGATTAGGTAATTGGTAAACTATTATCGATATTGTTGTCTCAATTTTCACATTCTGATTTTGCTTTACTCAAGCTTCCATATACATTCGAGACATCTACATATTACATGCTTGTATAAGTCACTAAGCTATCTAGATTTAAGCAAAACAAATAATGGAGACAACCAATAGAATGTCTAATTCCTTTGTCCTCGCCCTTTCAGTGGTCAACGATGACCTCTTTACCCTTCGAGCCACCCCTCTTTGTTGTATTGTTAAAAGTTTGAAAAGAGTGAGATTCAAAAGAATCTCAGCAGTAACTCTTTCTCTCGTATACTATGTGATGCATTGCATGTATGTTTTACCATGTTTGTAACATATGCATTTAGATGATGACGGGTGAATGCCCTTGTGACAATGTGACTGTGAGACAAGTACTTGATGCGTGACCAACTGTCCTATCGAGTCTCATCAATAACAAAACATGACTACAAGAAAAACATATATATTCAAAGTGATAAGCATGATTATATGAAAAGAAACTAACACAATCTTATAACACCAATTTATCTTTTACATTAATTTCTTGCCAAATGAAGTCCTTATAGTTTTTTGGGACACGTTTCCAATTATCATATGTGCAAGGTACTGTGTCTCGAGTTACAGTCCCAATAAAACTATGAAATTTGTCACAATTGGGTCCAATTGGTTGACCCTTGACATTCCACCCAAGTGATGACTTTATGCCCTTACTTCTCCATTGGATCAATCGAGACATAACAGTCCTACCGCGAGAAACCGCTTGTTCACCTTGACCTCTCTCATTCATATTAGGAATGTCAACATTCAAATCAGGAGCATCATTATTATTTGGAATTGGAGAATCCATTTTCCTACAAGATAATTGCATCATTATGAATATGTTAGTACACAAATAACTTTGAAACATACAAATAAGAGGTTGAGATTTAGATTGACACATATACAAGTAACTTAATTTAAAACAAATAAATAAAGACAAAACTTGCACATAAAGGTAAAACTGGTTGACATTAATTTCTTTTCCTCTTTCTTGTTGGATCAAGAATTGTGCTCTTCTTTATTCTCTTAGCAGTGCGAAACGATAGATTGACCCAAATCCCCTCTTTATGATCATGTCTCACATACAAGGGCTCTTCTTCATCTTCATTTACATCAATATCTTCATATTCTAATGGCTTGAAAATAGGATCATCTTCAGGAATATTCATATCTTCATTGCTTTGAGCATTGTCTTGCTCTTTATGGTTTTTGTTTGAGAGAAGTACAATGAACCAATTCTTTTTAGCAGGATCTGGAATGAAAAATACTTGTTCTGCTTGTGAAGCTAAAATATAAGGGTCATCTTTATACCCAACTTTAGAAAGATCTACTTGAATAAAACCTAACTCATCAATCTGTAATCCGCTGTTGTTGTTAACCCACTTACATCCAAAGACAGGCACCCTGAACATTGAGTAATCTAACTCCCATATGCGTTCAATGACACCAAAGTATGACATTTGTGCATAGATTGGATTTATGTCTTTAGCACTAGATATATGCAAAGACTCAGCAACAAGCGTTACACCACTATTTTGCATTATGCTACGATCATCCTGATCTTTGGTATAAAATGTGTAACCATTGATTGTATAACTAGTATAAGATAATACATGTAAATTTGGTCCTTTCGATAACCATCTCAATTTTTCTGAAATAGAACTAGGATTATTCCCTAACTCATCAAGAATGCGATTTTTAAACCAACGTACAAAATTGCGATTGTGTTCTTTTGTTATCAAATTTTCATTCCTATCACCAAATATGCCTCGAAGAATATTCATGTGTTCTTCAATGAATGGTTCGACCTCATCTGTGTTATGTAAAACATATAAGTGAGCTTGCTCCCACTCAGCCATTGATATGCTAGTAACATTACTCCCACTTGTTCCTTTCCCTAAAATTCGCCCATCGTGACGAGACTTTGAAATCCCTATAGGGTCAACATTGGATAGGTAATCAGTACATAAATCACTTGCTTCTTCAACTATGTATCGTTCAGCAATACAACCCTATGGCCGATATTTATTTTTTACATATCCTTTTAAAACTTTCATATAACGCTCAATTGGGTACATCCATTTCAAATAAACTGGGCCACACATTTGAACCTCTCTAACCAAGTGTACAGTTAGATGAACCATAATGTCAACAAATGAAGGTGGAAAATACATTTCCAGTTCACACAAAGTAACAACAATTTGCCTTTGTAAATCTCGCAACTTTGTTGTGTCAACCACTTTACTGCAAATCAACTTAAAGAACACACATAGTTTAGTGATGGTGTCTCGCACTTTTTTTGGTAAAATAGATCGTATAGCAACTGGTAAGAAATTCTGCATTAGCACATGACAATCATGAGACTTTAGATTCTTTAACTTCAAGTCTTTCATTGATATAAGATTCTTTATATTTGAAGAGTAACCCTCTGGAACTTTAATTCCATGTAGAAACTAACAAAAGAATTTTTTCTCCTTCCTTGACAAAGTGTATGCTGCTGGAGGAAGATAAGTACGATATCCTTTTTCTACTGGTGCCAACTCTACTCTTATACCTATGGTTACCAAATCCAGCCTAGCGTTGACACTATCCTTACTTTTTCCTTCCATATTAAGCAATGTGCCAATGATACTATAACAAATATTTTTTTCAATATGCATCACATCAAGGAAATGTCTTACATGTAAGAACTTCCAATATGGAAGTTCAAAGAAAATAGATTTTTTCTTCCAACTACTTGTCACAACATTTTTTGCAAAAGGCTTGCCAAAACTATTATTCATGTCTTTTACCTTCTCAAAAACCTGCTCACCTGTCAAAATCCTTAGTGGACTACCTTCTTCTGAGTCTCCATTAAAAGTCTTTTTCCACTTCCTCCAACGATGTTTTAAAGGTAAGAATCTACGATGTCCCATATAAACAGTTTTCTTACAATGATCCAATCGCATCGAATGAGTGTTATCTTCACATATTGGGCATGCACGATATCCTTTGATGCTATATCCTGACAAATTACCATAAGCTGGGAAATCATTAATTGTGCCAAACAACATGGCTCTCAAATTGAACTTTCTTCTCTATAACCATCATACACATTCACACCAGTTTCCCACATTAGCTTTAGATCATGTATTAGAGGAGCCAAATATACATCTATATCATTCCCAAGCTGTCTAGGGCCAGAAATTAACATAGACAACATCATAAACTTACGTTTCATGATCAACTGTGGAGGAAGGTTATAAATCATCAATATCACTGGCCATGTACTATGGGTACTACTTTGAACTCCATGAGGATTGATTCCATCAGTTGACAATACAAGGCGTAGGTTCCTTCTTTCTTCCTCAAATACAGGGTATTTATAATCAATTTGTTTCCATTGAGGAGTATCTGCGGGGTGCCTAAGCTTGTTGTCTTGAATCCTTTCGTCTGCATGCCATGTCAACTGTTTAGAAATTTCTGCATTGCTATACATACGCTTAAATCTTGGTATAATGGGGAAATACCATAGTACCTTTGAAGGACTTGAGGCTTTCTTCCCATATCGTGATGCATTACATTTAGGGCACTTCTCTAATGATGCATACTCATTCCAAAATAAAATGCAATCATTAGGACATGCATGTATCTTCTTATAACCTAACCCGGTAGAGCAAAGAATTTGCTTAGCCTCGTATGTTTTGATGGGAAGTTCATTTTTTTCTGGAAGCATATCATTCAAAAGTGCAAGTAGTGCAGTGAAACTCTGATCACTCCATCCATAATGTGCTTTCAGGTTGTACAATTTCAACACCGCTAGCAATCTTGTGTATTTAGTACAACCAATATACAAGGGTTTCTCTGAATCACTTTTCAAGCTCTCATATAGTTGTGGACAATCATGGAGATCCTCTTCGACTGCATTTAACATTTCTTCAAGACAATCGTTCTCCTCACACATACTTGTGTCGAACTCATTCGAAGCACAACATGTGGTGTCCACCTCATTACATGTATCATTCTTCTCGCCGTGCCTTGTCCAGCGTGTATAACTTTGATCTATTCCATGACATATTAAATGATCTAACAACTCAACCGGACTAATTCTCTTTCCATAACAACAAGCTAAACAAGGGCACAAAATTTTGCTTGGATTCTGTGCATTCTTGATTGCAAAATTAACAAACTCTTTCACGCCATCCCTATATTCCTTTGAACAACGATTAGATGACATCCATTTTCGATCCATACCTTTAACCTATTATAGAATAGTGGTTAGATAACACCTCATTGTTCACTAATTACACTATTACCCTACTTAATATTGCTCAATTAGAGTGTCTATTAATAAATTCTTATATTTTATTCTTTATCTTAACATAAAATCTTAAAAATGAAAGTTTCTGGGGTACTAAACCTTCTCTTTATACTAATACTACCTAATGAAACAATTATTCCAACATATCCCATTGATTTTGTACAGCACATAACAAAAGGAAAAAAAAATCATATTTGCCAACATATTATACCTAGCAACCAAATAGTTACCCAATATACTAAAAGAATATCAAGTAAATTATATTATTCAACATCCCTCATAAATATATTGTGGACTTAGAGTATCATGAAAATGCATATAAATGAGTCTAACATAATATCTTAACCTAAAATTTTAAGACTTTGCATTTGAGTTTTTTTTCCTATTTATATATATGTTAATTTTTTTGTTATTACTCTAATGCAAGCTATTCTAACATCAAATCTGCCAACCTTACCAAGACATAAAGATACAAGTGTGCACTTATTAATGTAAATCTAATGCCTTGTTTTTCTATGCTCTTTTTTTTTCTTCCAGCGTTTTTCTATGCTCTTAAATATAGGCAAATTAAAGTGGAAATAATGTTTCATTTATGAATAAAGTTAATGAATAAATAACATCTCCTAAATTCCTTAATTCTTATAAGGGGTATAGAAGTAACTTATGATATAGACAATATATGACTAAATAATTAGAATATAAAAATGAATAATAATCCTATACACAAAACATTTTTAGGATTATTACTTTTGAAAAGTCAAACAAAACCATTGTGAATAGATAGGATATAATAAAGACACGTGGATATTAGTGTCTTTTGTGATAGAATACGTGGATATCAAGGGCTAAATAAAAGCAAGAAAAAGGCTAGGTCTAAGGAGTAGATGAGAAAACTTCAAGAAAGCTAAAAGAAAAAGCAATTTCCAGCGACAGATCAAACACGGAGAAGGGATGAGAAGGAATTTTCTCAGCAAACTGGAAACTTCCAAAATCATTCAAGAAGTGCGCGATTCCACTGTAAATATACAATTCTAACAGAGTTTCACAAGATTGAGACACCTAAACTCTTCAAATCGTACTAACATACGATTTAAAATTCCACAACGTCAAACATACGATTTAAAACCGTACAAACATATGATTTAAAATTCCACAACGTCAAACCCAAAAGCAAGACGAAAGTGATCATATATCTAATCTAAATTATTAAAATGCTTAAACCAGTGCATATCAAGCATATGCTTGTTTTAAAAAATAAATATTGATAAACAAATAAAGCTTCCCAAAATTGATTGACAGTAATACTAACTTAGAAATTTGAAGTAATTAAATAAGGATAAATAATTCTAAGAAATTTTGAGTACTATTGAATGAAAATCAGTAGAGAGATAATGACAACAAAAGTTGAAGACTCACCTGCAAACTTGAAAAGCGATGCAGTAAAAGAAGAAGCAAAGTTATAAAGACAGCAACATAAAATGTAAACTAAAGGCGTTTTTCAACCATGCCAAGATGAAAGATTGAAGGTTTTTTGTCAACGGTGGAGTGGAGGGTTTGGAGAGTAATGGAAGGAAGCATAAGCGGGAAAAGGAATCGTGAGTTAAAAGATGTGGATGAGGCCGACATCTTAGGAGATGAGTTAAATGTGGAAAGGGTTTTGGGGAATGGGGATTAAAAGAAAAAAAAAATCAAATCAAATGCAATAAGGCTTGCCCCACGATACCTAAAACAATAAAATTAAAATTAAAAAAAAAAATTCCCTACATTATCTCTCACAACATATTCGATTTTTCTTAGTCAAGTTTATTTGGATTAATTTAAACAAATTTGAATGTTATAGTAATAAACTAACCTAATTAACTAATTAAAGTGCATTGTGTTAATATTTAAGACTAATTAATTTATTATGTTTCCATTATTTCTTAATTAATAAAAATATTTGGGAAAATCTCAGCTAAATCCAATTGAAATATTAGCCTTGTTTACCAGATAAATTTGAAATATATATTTGGTCGAAGTACTTTAAACTCAGCCATTGATTTTAAAAAAATTATTTGCTGTGATTACATTTTGCAGTATATAGATAAGTTTAATTGGTTTTATATTTATAGATAATCAATACATATATTAAATATACATAGAACTATAGACTGGATTTAATTGAAGAAACAATTAAACCCCAATTTCTAGTTTTGAGCAACATTTTTGGGCTTCAGAAACAGATATACATAGATATTATATAATCCAATCTTGAGCAACGGATATATATATAGATGGACCATACAAATTTTTAAAAGTATTTTATATTATAAACAATACAGTTGTTAAAAGGAATTTATATAATATATTAAATATATATAGATAAATATTTATTTTATGAAAGGACAAAACAAGAACAAACAAATAAATAAAACAGGGTAAAATTTAATTAAATTCTTTTAAAGTAATCAAAACCAAAAAATTTTATTATTTCAACTCTCATGATTAAATCGAATCTTCTTGCTTAATACAACTACAAAATTTCTTGGTTCTAGTATTTATTTAATTTTACCAAAAGACGTTCCAAAATAAAAAAGCCAACACTTTGAATTCAACAGTGAATATATTTACTTAATATATTAATGTGACATGGAATACTTAAGGATAGTGTTACAGATAGTGTGTGCGAGTTTTTTATATAATTATTTATTTTTATATTATTTTTAAAATTTTTAATTATATAAATTAAGACATATAATTCATTTTAATCTAACATTTAAAATTATATTTTTCGGAAATAAAATAAAAGAGTGAAATGAATAGAAAACTATCTTCTGTAATGTTTCCTTTGAAAAGTGCTACAATTGTTTAATGTTTTTTAAAAAATTAAAAACAATATAGGAGTTGTAGCTCTTCCTTTAGGAAGTGTTGCTGAAGATAATTGTCTTTGGTAGCGCTTCCCAACGAAGTGCTACCGCTGTTTAATGTCTTAAAAAAATATAAGAGCTGTAGCACTTTCTTGAGGAAGTGCTACAAAAAGTGCGCTACTAAAACCAGTTTTTGTAGTAGTGAGATGCTACTTGTGACTTTTTGAATCCTGTGATGATTGCATTTGTGATGTGGTTTATATGCATGCTTGTATATTTGCATTTTATATGATTGAAATATTGTTATTCTTGAGATTTTTTTAAATCTCACCCTTTCCAAAATTTTAACAGTACAGCAAAGACAGGTGGCTCAAAAGGCAATGAGGTAAGTGCTGACCAGTGAAAGGGTGAGGACAAAGGAATTAGATATTCTGTTGGTTGTTTGTATTATTTGTTTTACTTAAGTCTAGATAGCTTAGTAGATTTGTACAAGTATGTAATATGTAGATGTCCTGAACATATATGGATGCTTGAGTAAAGCAAAATCAGAATGTGGAAATCAAGACGATAATATCGATAATAGTTTACAAATTACCTAATCGAATGTGATGCGTAATAATTTCATGAAAGTATGCTAAAAGAAAGGGGGTTATTATCTCAAATTAATTTCTAATCTTGCATTCAAAAATATTTTTCTAGTAGCACCCAATATTTGAAATATTTTTTTCACACTCAATATCTTAAGCTAATTAATTTTTAGTGCATGGAGAATTTTTTTCAAAAAACAAAACCCCTTTTATTTGGGGATGAGTGCGGATTCCCAAAACAATTTGTATGCACTGATCCAATAGAACTAGTATACAATGAAAGATCGGAAGAATCAATGCAGCCAAGAGAATCTATGGAATCATCAGGTGTCAGAAATTTATCTTCTTCTTCTTTTTTCTTTTTTTCTTTTTTCTTTTTTTTTTTTTTTTTTTTTTTTTTGCCATGAGAAATTATCTACTTTAACAAAAATGAAACACACCTCACATTTGCTCCAATCACAACCACAAATACAAGGAAAATGCTTTTTTAGGCTTAACTATACCATTTTTATCACCCCCAATCAAATAGAGAATTGTGAAATCATTTTTATCACCCCAATCAAACAGTGAAATTGTGTCAACACCTACTACTTCTCTGATCTCAAGCATAAAACCTATTTTGGGAGTTGACTTAGATCATAAATGTAAGATTTGTTTTTTAATTTTATCTTGCATATTTATAATTTTTTTTAAATTAATTTACCTAACTTAGAAACTAATATATAATGTAATGTTACACATAAATATTTTATAGATATCATGTCACGTATGCTATAATTAAATAAATTATTTAACTTACTTATTATATTCAAATTGGATAAATATATCTTACATTAAGAATTAAAGCAGTAGTTCAAAGCCATAATCAGAACTAGAATCAGGTCTAAAAGAAGACAAACAAGGTGCAGTAGTGGAAGATTCATCACTAATAATACGAACATCCTGTCTTTATCTGTCATAACAATCGCCACCAGACTCAATATTCCTTAACTCAAAAGCATTTATTAGGGATTCAATAATGATATATTATATACGTTATTTTCATTTGAAGACTCATTCTGAACTTGTTTATCTTGTGTGGTCACCTTGGGCATCAATGTAGTTGGGTGATAAAGGAATTGCTCTGATTGAAAAACAAGTGGCAAAACTTGTCTTTCTTTCCTTCCTATTATTTTACACGTGTTGCCTAGATAACCAATGTTAAATTGCTCTGCAAAGTTTATAGGAGTATGATTTTTGTAGGTTACAAGCTATATAAGCGTAGAGAGAAGACAGATTTGAGAATTTTATTAATGTAATATTTTATGTTTGTATTTGTGGTTTGGAAACCTGAATAAAAAAATACTAGTACATCATGAATCAGAATAGGTAGGAGACTTATTGTGAGTTAATTAGGGAAGTTATATGATTTTGAAGGTTTTTTGTATTTTAAAATGTATATGAATAGGCATTTATTATAACAATAACGGTGGAAACAGCTGAGAGTGTGTGAGAAGTATTTGAAAATTTTGTAATTAACTTAATATTGCATATTTCGTATTTGTGGGTTAGGAAACTTGAATGAAAATATATAATATCATGGGAAAATCCCTATAAAATACCCTTAAAATAGGGAAATCCCTAATCAGTACATTAAAATAAAAAATTTCAGATCAGTCACGCATCAGTACAGATAAACAGTGCGGGCGGTGCCAAAAGACGATTTTGCTCTTCAGCCCTCATTCTCGCCACTTCAAAAATAACAATACGCCGCTCTTAATTAACAACTCCGGATTCTTGATTAACAACTCCAGTTTCATTTTTTTACTTTCACAATAACAATACCGGTCTTGTTATTAGCAACTCCGAATTCTTAATTAACAATTC
This sequence comes from Inga laurina, assembly GCA_963855925.1. NCBI lineage: Eukaryota > Viridiplantae > Streptophyta > Magnoliopsida > Fabales > Fabaceae > Inga > Inga laurina. The sequence continues at coordinate 55,387,481 of OY979704.1, forward strand.
CGCTTTATTCTTCCACATATTCGCATCTCAAAAATATAGTGTTGTTAATGTAAAATACAATGCTGTTAATAAAGAAAAATGTGTTGTTACTGGCCCTGAAACTTAAATTACGAAGTTGTGAAATAAGAAATGGGAGTTGTTAATGTAGAATATGGTATTGTTAATAACAATATCAGTGTTGTTATTGTGAAAGTAAAAAGATGAGATGGAGTTGCTAATCAAGAATACGGAGTTGTTAATAAAGAATACGAATTTGTTAATTAAGAGGGCGTGTTGTTAATTAAAAAAGAGGTGTTGTTATTGGCCTTGAAACTTAAATAAGGAAGTTGTGAAACAAGAATACGGAGTTGTTAATCAAGAATCCGGAGTTGTTAATTAAAAACGGCGTGTTGTTATTTTTGAAGTAACGAGAATAAGGGCTGAAGGGCAAAATCGTCTTTTGGCGCCGCCCACACTGTTCATCCGTACTGACACGTAACTGATCCGGAATTTTTTATTTCAATGTACTGATTAGGGATTTTCCTATTTTAAGGGTATTTTATAGGGATTTTCCTTAATATCATTCAATCGAAAAATAGAATATGTATCACAACATAAATCCAAATAATCAAATAATCGGGATTTATTTATAAATAAGGATGTTATTGTTATTGTAAATATAATGCATTTTTTGTCATCCTCTTTTCTTCCCTTTATTCAAATACAAGGAGAGATAATATTTTTCTATCTCTTTACTTTTCTCCTCCTCCATTTTCTCTTCCACTTAATTTTCTCTCCAAGTGTAAATGCACATCCCAATCTACTTTGATGATGTCCATGACCTCGTGAAATAGCCCTTCATGCTCGCATACTACTTGCTCTCTATTCCTCAGGCAATCCGATTCAATAACAATGTGTCTAGCACCATGCTCCTGGGCAACTTCAATGGCAATGGTAAGGGTGAGAGGACTACTTTCAAAATATAGTTCTTTCGGTTCTAATATAAGAACTAATCGAGATATTTGTTACAATTTTAAATGTAAACCCCAATTTTCTTTATCATATAAAGTTATGTTTTTTCCTCTCAATTTTTCATATTAACTATACATATTAATTTAATGTTTTTATTTAAGGTATTTTTCAATGTGAATGAGTAAATGGGCATGTTTGAAAAACAAACACATATTTTTTTAGGAAAAATCCCATATAAAGCTACTTAAAATAGTAAAATTCTAAACCAGGCTAATAAATTTAACAAATCTTTAATTGAGTTATTAACCAAATTTAAGATTTTAAAATGGAAGTAAAATAACTTTGATGTCATTAACTCTTCTCTTTAAAAAGTTCTATTACTTGTAACTTATGCTTTTAATATATATATATATATATATATCAACATTAGTATTTCATAAAATAAAATATGATTCGTCTATAATTTAAATATATTAATCTTCCAGCCAAAACTTTATATTAACTGGCATCAACAGAACAAAAACATACAATATTTTTAAATAAGGAGGTCACTTTATTAACATGTTTTTTTTTTCCAAACAAATTATAATATATGTCACAGTAAAAAATACTGTTTGAATAAATATACTAAGTATAAATTTCACTATATATTTTTTCATATATATTTTTTTTTGGAAAGTTCTATATTTTAATATGTGAATCATTTTATGAAATTTTAATCGCATTTAATATCTTTTTATCTAAAATATCATTAGAAGTATATCAAACATACATGCCTCTAATTAGAAACAAATAATTAATATTAAAGAATGAAAATTTTTAAAAAAAATGAAGTCTTGACTGAATTATTTTATTAAAAAAACTCACATTTATATGTTAGAGAAAACTATTTAGAACTTGTTTAAATTAAGTTGTTAAAATTGACTTTTGTTTTAATTGATTTTTTGCAAACCAGAGTTGGTATGCGTTATGCTTTCTTTTCTTTTTCTTTTTCTTTTTTTGTCTTTTTTCTTTTTTACATCACTTGATAAAAATAACTACATCCATTAAAAAAACCCCAATTTAAAAATCATTTAATCAATATCAATTACATTGTCATGGCATGTGTTAGGCTTTCTTTTTTTTTTTTTCTTGAATTATTCTTGATGATTCTTTTGAGAATACAGAAAATTTCCTTTGATTAAGTGAATCATATTTTATTTTATTATATATCAATGTTGATATATAAAGCAATAAAACTTTTTTAAAAAGGAAGAGAGGAGAGGAGAGGGCATTAAAATCATTTTACTCACAATTTAAAATTATAAATTGAGTTAACAACTCAATTAAAGATTTGTTGAATTTATCAACCTAATTTAGATTTTCTCTATTTTATACATCTTTATTTAAGATTTTTCCTGTTTTTTTATAAATAAGAGAATATAAAATTTTCAATAAATGAGTTATTTAACTCCGTCCAATGAGAGGATATAACATTTTTGGTTCGTTGAGATAAAAAATAAAAAATATTTTTAAAAGATAATTGAATTACCTAAATTTTAAGTTAAGTCATTAAATTTAATAATTCCCAAATTAAATCACATATTCTAAAATAAGATTTTAGAATTTAATAATTTTACCTTACTACCCTTTATTTAATTATCTTTTTCTGATCCCTAAACTCTCTTGTCATACTCCCTCCTCATAATTCACAATTTCTTGCCAAAAATAAAAGGTATTTACAAATAGGCCAAACGCAGAGTAGTTCGTTCAATAATTTTTTTACAAATAAAAAATCAACAAAAAGTAATTTTTTTCGTGATTTGCGAGTCGACGAAAAAACTGGAAAATGCTATTGCATCGCCTTTTTCTAATTGAAAAAAAAAAATACTACATTGCCTTAAGTGAGGCACAAAACCTCAAGAGTAGGTAGAAATCAACTCGTTGAAAACAAATTAAAATCCTTCCTTGACTCTCTCAGTATTTGTAGAATTCAAAAATTCTTTTTTATTAAAAAAATAAAATCAAAATTTTCTCATGTGTACCGTGCTTTTGAATATGGATCAGTAGAAATAACATCAAAATTTTCCCACGGAACATGAATAATCTCTTGTGCCTGTGTAGTGAAGCTTTGTTTTGGCTGATGAGATAAGCTTTACTATGAACTTTGAATTATATCTCATGAGTTGCTCGTGCAATATCATAGCGTAACTTAAAAAAAAACAGCAAAGAACTGACCTGAATCACTAAATGGTGAAAGCGGGAAAAGAGGTAGCTAGGAATCAGGAAAAAGAATCAAAAGACTATTAATTCATTAAGTCCATTAAGGGCTTGTTGATACAAGGGAAGGGGAAGGAAGGTGACCGGAGAGAAAGTTTTTTAGAGTTAGATTTAAAAAAATTAAAGAAGTGGGGTCATTAGGTTTTAATTATTTTTTCTTACTTTTTAATCTTACACTTCTCTTTATTCATAATTTTGTTACCCCGCTTCTCTAATTTTTTTAAATTCAACTTATAAAAATATATTTTCCCCTCTCTTCTCCTCTAAATCCCTCGTACCAATCAGATCTGTAAGAATAATTAGACGTACATGAAGTGCGACCGTTACTCTTTTGTACCCACACTAATCAGATCATAGTTGCAGAAGCGATTACGACACATAGCAAATACACCATGATAGGAAGAAGAAGAGAGAAATATAGTAAAGGGAATGAGGAGTCAGTTTGACAGAGTTTCAGTACGTTATTTCAAGTTTCTTACAACTGAATCCCCTATGTCTATTTATAGTGCTCTACGCAGCCCTTCCTCTCTATTGATTTATCCTTCCATTGGAGAGACAAAATATTCTTTCGATTGAAAAACATATTGTATCAGTGAAACAATACCACTTGTAGATTCATATTCTATCGGTCAAATAATATGACTCCTAATAATTTAGAAAATATTACATTTATCCACTAAAGCTTTTATATTATTTATACTTTGATCCCAATCCTATTGGGATTGGGCTTAATCCACCAAGGGTGGACTAGACAATTTTCCAACATCTCCCAATCACATTTGGTGGATTAGATAGTAATACCCCGAATTTTGAGACTTGAGCTTAGAGAATAAGCCTGAGATTAGTGGATTGCTAAGCCCCGGTTTAGCAAGATCCTAAATTGTGATTAAGGGTTAATGACTCCAAAAGTGGATATGGTTAGTGATAAATAACCCTTTTGGAGACTATGATGTGATTTGGCACTCGAATGTGATTCGTAAGTGCTGTGAGTAATGCCGAAACCCTATATTTAAGTTCAATTATGGATTAACCTCTAAATTGACTTAAAATAGAGGGAAGGCACATATTGTGGTTAAATGAAAAGATGTGATGTGTTTACGGTAATTCAGTGAGAATTACCGTAATCAGGGGCAAAACGGTAAAGTTACAGACCAATTGGTCAGTTACCGAAGAGGAAACTCATTGGTAACTTCAAGATCAATGGTTAGGATTGATTTGTGCAAGAGATCAAGGGGTGGAATCCCATGTATGTGTGCCTTGGTGAGCTCATGGAGATGGAACAAGATCTTGACACTTGGCATCTTTTGGGCCCTTGGATTGGTCAAAGTGTCAAACTTTATTTTCTCTCTCTCCCTCTCACTTTTAGGTCGGTTTGGGGCTCTAAAAACTGACTTGTTTCATCATCTTCACCATCTCATCTCTTTTCTCTCACACTCCATGGACGCAAGCTTGGGGGGAAGGAAAGAGAAAGAAACAAGGTGAGTTTTGGCTTGTGTAATGGCCTCTAATGGTTAAAACCTCTTCACTAATCTTGATCATGTTGATGAGAGCTTCATCTCTATGGTTTTATATTTGTGAGAGGAGGTGTTTTGTTGCTTGAGCAAAATTGGAAAGATAGAGAATCAAGAAATTGGTTTGGGAAAGAGGAAGAGGTGAGTATTTGAAGCATTTTGACCTAAGTTTTGTGATTATTGGTTAAGCCTTGTAAATTTCAAATTTTGCCCTGATTTTCATGTGATTTTTGATTGGAGAATTGGATTGTGTTTTATGTTGGAAATGGTGCCATGTTGTGGTATTTGATCATTGAAATTGGTTTTGAATTTGAAATGGAAAGAGATTGTAATGTAGAGTTGGTATTGTGAATTGTGTGACATGTTGTATTCATTGTGAAACATGTCAATATAATGTGAATTTGGTTGATTTGGTATTTCCAATGGTTTCCTTGTGAAATTTTGTGTGAGAATGATGTTTGATATGAAAATTGGACCATTGGAAGCCAATTGTGCAAATCTGGAATTCTGTCTTTTGTAAGTCTGTTCTGAACAGTCAGATGTTGTGGACGTTTTGACTGGGCAAATGAAGTCAGAAAATTATGAAACTTTCCGGTCTTAAATTTCACCTCCCAAGGTTCAAAATGGACATATAATGTGTGCCATTTCGTTTTGAGAACTGGGAGTTATAGCTGTCCAAAGTTTGTGGTCGAAAATGGATTCTGTTTTGGGACAGTCTTGAAATTTTGGGAATTCTGTATTTATGTGGTGATTTCCAGTATTGGCCAGTATTTTTCCTGTGTAGAGGACTTGAATAGCTTTCATTTGGCTTTGAGATCACCTCATTTCGATTTTTGTGGAATTAGTTATGATTTTTGGAAGTTCAGCCAGAAACTGGATTTTCTTGGGCCGCAGCCCAAATGTTTTTGTGCGACTCTGGACAGCCTTGGGCCGCAGCCCATGGATTCTGGGCCGCAGCCCAAATGTTTCTGGGCCGCAGCCCAAGGATTGTGGGCCGCGGCCCACCCCCAAAAATCAACATTTTGGACTTTTAAAAGGTGATCTTTGGTCAAGTGTTTCCCAAGCCTTTAGGCATATGTTTGGGCTTTAATTAGCCTCCTAAAGGTCGTGAATGATAACCAACTTAAGTGATATGAAAGTAAGGTTTTGGAATAAAGAATAACCCTATGTCATTACTTTGATTATAGGGATGATGTTCGCCCTGATCGTGGTTCGATGTTCGTTTTGTTCGTGAGCAGCTGTGCTGGAGCTTACGTGGAAAGAGTGTAGGAAACATATCTCTTCTGCTTGTATTTGATATATGTGTTAATGTGTTGATGCATGTCTTAGCTTTGCATGGTTATGTGTTATTGAAGCTATGTTTCAATTTATGCTATGGCCATTAGTATATTGTTAGAAGCATTGAGCTTACAGATTTGTCATCATGATAGTTATGAGATGCAAGCATGTCATGCATTAAACATTTATCGTACATGTATATTGATATTGTTTTCCTACTGAGATTCTCTCGAATCTCACCCTCCCCTACTAACCTTTCAGACAGGGTAGTAGATCGATGATGGAGTAAGCAGACAAGGGCGATGAAGACTCCTTCGGGATTAAAGATTCGGTAGTTGGTTATCATCATAATTGGGATGATTTGTAATTGTATATGGATTTAGATATGTATATATGTATGTGGATGAGGATTTGATTATGTGTATGAGAAAGATTTGTGTAATCCCCATATGAAGGCTTGTATGGGCGAATATGCCCTATAAAGCTTGAGTTAATAAATGGAATCCGGGATTGCCGGGATTATTATATTGCGTACTCTGATATATTTAAATGTGATTTATCTTTGTGTAGTAATTGTATTCGGAAGATGAATGTGAGACTAGGTTATGAATGATTTCGAAATGTATTTATGAAAACCCCGTCTGGTAGATGGGTTTGTAAAATGTAATTTTTGTTCCTTATTGGTCTCTATTTCATCTTAATTGCGTATTTCGGATATAATTACAGCAGGGGGTTACAGATTAGATATATCTCTTTTTCTACCTTCTTTTCTACTAGGTGCTTTGCTGTGACCGCGTAGGCATAACATTTGCATATAGGTGTGTGTACCAAAAATCTCTTTTATAGAGACCAGCACAAGACAACCTTCATTGTGTAGCTTGATTTTAATATTGTGCCTTAAATATCCTAGATTCACTTATATACACTTTCACATGGCTAATCTAATCCCTTTTGAGTCAGTATAAAACTCAGATTGCCTTTCTAATATGCATAGTATTCACACTTATGAAATTATCAAAAATAATACCATAAAGGACATGTCTCATACACTAGCATATTTGTGTATATTTCAAGTAATCTTCCTTTTGCCCATATATCACTTCAATATACATCAACCGCTTTCCTAACATAATACCATAGATCGCATCTATCAAGATCATAGGACATATGCTAAAATAGCAGACGCTGAAGCACACCTCTATAATATTGTCAAAGTCAAAGGATATCATTGGAAGAATTAGAAACTTCCTAGGACTCACGTAACAATTAAGCAGGGGTCTTCTTACTTGCTTCTCATTTGTGGTTCTTTAACACATACGGTATGAATCACATGCTACAATGTTACTCTTACACCATAAGAGTGCACGTTGCTTTGCATTCTGTTGTTAACACTATACAGATTTGAGTCTAGATATTCCCAGAATCTAAACCCAAATTCTTCCTTTCTATTCATACATCAATGTTGAAGAATTTGTTATCTGGCTAAAGGCATCGTGGAAGTGGATGTCCATGATTCAATCCATACTTATATTCATATTTATGGATCCCATCTTGACATGCTATACTATTGTCAATGCGACATATTTTGTATTTCTTCTCTACCATATTAGTATTCTAGCCGCTTTACTGGTGAACACAATTGTCTCATCTTTGCACACCCCTCCTGAGTGTCAAAGGTGGTTGCTCGTGTGAAAGAGAAAACCTCATAAGCCTGTATGACATACTAGACATTGTATACTTTCACATAGACATATATACTAATAATGATAAGTACTTCAATTAATCATAAATGCAATACATAAAGTCTGAAATTTTACATTTTGTGTACACCAAGTGCCCTTACATGTTTTTCAAATGTTTCCTTGGCAATTGGTTTGGTCAGGGGATCATTGACCATACTCTTGGTCGAAATATGTTGTACAGCAATAATTTTCCGTGCTATATGATCTCTTACAAAATTGTACTTAATGTCTATATGCTTGGTCTTACTATGATACTTGGGATCTTTAGTATAGGTTATGGTTGTAATGTTATCACAATGCACTAATACTAAATTGGTACTCTCATTACCAAATCCAAGATGTTCAATAAACCTTTTCAACCATAAAGCTTCTTGTGCAACTGTAGTGCATGCTACGAACTCGGCGTCTATAGAATGTAAAGCAATACATGTCTGCTTCTTGCTACTCCAACATATGGCGCCATTATTTAGTAAGAAAGTATAACCTGAAGTCGATAATCGATCTTCCTTATCTCCACCTAAATTAACATCAGAGTATCCAACCAGGCGTAGATCGTTTCCTTCGTAGCATAGTGTATAGTCAGATGTGCCTTTTAAGTATCTTATGATTTTTTTAACTGCTTTCTAGTTACGCTTACCTGGGTTGGACTGGAACCTACTTACCAATCCTACCGTAAAGCAAATATCTGGCCTTGTACACATCATTGCGCACATTAAACTACCAACAACACTAGCATAGGGAACTTTGCTCATTTTCTTTTGATCTGACTCAGTTTTGGGACACATATCATGGCTTAAGGTTACACCAGAAGCTACTGGGGTATCCAAGGAATTACAGTTGCTCATGTTGAATCGTTTGAGAATCTTTTTAATGTAATTTTCTTGTGAAAGATATAGGATTCTTTTTGAACGATCTCTTTGGATCTTAACTCCAGGTATATATTCTGCTTCACCCATGTCTTTCATTTCAAAATTCGATGAAAGTCATTCTTTAATAGCTATAACCGAATTCAGATTATTTCTAGTCAATAGTATATCATCTACATATAAAGATAATATAACAAAATTACCCTCAAACCGTTTGATATAGACACAGTGGTCCTCTTCAATCATTTAGAAATCATAAGAGGTTATTGATTTATGAAACCTCAAATACCATTGTCTGGATGATTACTTCAGTCCATAAATAGACCTTTTAAGTTTACAAACTTTGTTTTCTTTTCCTTTTTCAATAAAACCTAATGGTTGTTCCATATAGATTTCCTCATCCAGATTACCATTTAGAAATGCGGTTTTAACATCCATTTGATGTAATTCCAAGTCTAAACTGTTTACTATTGCTAGAATGATTCTTATAGAATTAAATCATACCACGGGGTGAAAAGGTATCTTCATAATCTATACCTTCCTACTGTGTATACCCCCTGACAACTAATCATGCCTTATACTTATCAATTGACCTATCCACTTTTCTTTTAATTTTGAGAACCCACTTGTTCCCAATGGCTTTTCCCCCTTTCGGTGGGTCAACCAATTCCCAAACTTTATTCTTTCCCATTGAGTTCATTTCTTCTTCCATTGCCTTTTTCCATTCATCTTTAGCAAGACTCGATAAGGTTTCTAGTGCCAAACGTGGTTCATCATCCCTATTAAGAGTAACAATAAGTGCTTCACTTTCTATTTGGAAGCATTTTTTAGGTATATTTTCCCTGTTACTCTTTCTTATAGAAGCTTCTTGTCTTCTTTTTTTCTTTTGTCTAGGTCTTTGCGTTGACCTTTCTAAGCTCCCACTTAGACTGACATTTTGGGATGATTCAGGCATACCAACATGTTCTATACTTGTTTGTTCCTGTGTCTCATAAAGAGATACAATGCGGTCAATGGCTGCCCTATTAGGGAATTCATTTCCTATAAATGTAGCATCTTTAGATTTAATTTTAGTCACTGTTTCATCTTCATTTTCACCTATGAAGATGTATCCTTTGGATTGTTCAGAGTACCTTATAAAGATGCATTTCTTTCCTCTAGGACCTAACTGGCCATACTTATGCGAATTATCATGAATGTATGCAGCTTACCCCCATGGTGTATGGACACTTATATCTGATAAGTAAAATATTTGCATATTTATTTTCCCTTATATGATGATTTTATGGATGATATTTGCGTTTAATATAATAAATTTGAGTGTGATTGATAAATAAATATTGTTTTTCGAATAAATAGCATTTTTCAAAAAAATAAAATAAAAAAAATATAAAAAAGTACTGTAGCAGTTGCCAGGCACTGTAGCAGTCAACAGGAACTGTAGCAGTCAACTTCACTGTAGCAGCCGCCGGGGTACTGTAGCAGAAACTTCCAGAACACTGTAGATGCCGTCGGAACACTGTTGAAGCTTCCAGAATACTGTAGCAGCCGCCAGGGGAATAGTAAAGTACTGTAGCACACGTTTTTTTCCCCTATAAATAGAGATCAAGGCCAAGCTCAATGGGGGAGGAGAGGAAGAGAAGCAGAGGTTCCTTCTCCGACCGGGAGAGGTCCTTCTCTGACCGGGAAAGATCTTTCTCTTACACTTCTGTGTTCTTTGTGTTGTTTTCTAGATTTAATTTCATGTATTGTATGCCTCCATCTTGGAAGGCTTAGGATTGTATTAGATATTGCATGCCTCCATCTTGGAAGGCTTAGGATTGTATTGCATTTTGCATGCCGCCTACATGGAAGGTTTTACCTCCTCAATGGACGGCTAGATTTCTTCATCTTTCATTCTTCTTTTGGTTGTATATTTATGTTTGATATTGTAATATTCAAGTTTATGTAGTATTTCTAAGGCTTTCATTCTAGCTTTATATAATTTATTTTGGTTTTGTTTTTAATTTTATCATGTGCTAAACTTTCATTTTCCTAGGGTGATGATGTAACTTACTAATGACGGATTGAATCTTAACTTATTAAATCTAGTTTGAATTTCTCCTTCATGATTGAGTTTTAATTATTATTCTTAATGCTTTTGATTGACTGGCCATCTTTTGAATGATTTCAATATGCATGTTGAGACCGGAAGGAGATATATGTGTGTAGACCCTATAATTAAAACCATAACTTGCATATGAAATAGGAATATATTCATATGAGTTGTGTAGTCTTATTGAGTTCCATAAATCTTAATGCATAATTAATTGCTTAAATTCATATAGGAATATATTGGGTTAGCAATTGATTATAGAATTGCTTGACCTTGGAAGAGGCTGGTAATTAAATTAGGGAAACTCGACTATCAATCATGTGGAATAAATTGGGCTAGAATAGATAAGTGATTCAATCCGGAATTTGTGAAGTGAAATCTAATCCCTAGGAGTTTTCTCATATTTGCTTTCATATCATTTGCATTCATATTTAATTGTCTTTCTTTTATTTTGTGCTTTCAATCACCAATTAATCGATCGACTGAATAGAATTAAAATTACTCATTTTGGTACTTAGTGCTCAATCCTCGTGGGAACGATACTCTACTTATTTCTATATTACTTGATTACGACAGTGTATACTTGCACTATTTAATTGATCATCTGAACTCGTATCAAGTTTTTGGCGCCGTTGCCGGGGATTGTTGTCATTAATATCAATACCAAGTAATTTTAATACTAATTTAGTCTTCATATAAAAAAATTTCAAAAAAAAAAAATGAATTATTCGCATCATTCATTTGGTAATAACTTATCATATCTTGGTTCTTTTTCTGGAATGCATGTGAATGGAATGAGACATGAAAATAGAAATTCTGGTTGGATTGGAAATTCTTCTCCTTATAATTGTTTTTCTTGTGCTTATTGTGGAGAGTGTCATTCTTATGAGCATTGTCCATATAGCAATACCAGTCATTATAGGAGAGATGATTTCAATATGAACCAAACTTGTTTTGATTATTCCTTTTATCCTGGTGGAATTTTGGAGCAACAACAGTCTTTGGATCCATATGTCAGGTATTCTCCTAATACTCCTTTCTACTCTTATCCATATATTGAAGAACAAACTCTTGAGTGTAAGGAAAAATCTGATATAGAAAGATTAGTTGAGGAATCTTGTAGAAAGCAAGAGGAAAGTGTCCAAAATATTGGAATATATATGAGTCAAATTATTGCATCACTTGATGCTATGAGGCAAGAAAATTCTTTGAGCATAATTCCCACTCCTTGTGTTGATGATGATTATTGTGAGGAAGTTGAGGATGTGGAATTGAATGAAACTTTACCTCTTGTGGCATGTGATAAGGAACTTGAAATCACTTTTGGAGAAAATAATGGATGTCAAATTGAGGTTCCGCCTGTGGAGCTTAATCTTTGTGATTTTGATATTGAAACTAATATGGATATTCCAAAAGATCTTGTTCATGTCTCTCCTGTTGAAGTATTGACTCTTACTGATGAGAGTCAAGTGGATTTTATGGGATGCTCTAAAATTTTAGAAATTCCTAAATCTGTTTGCAAATACATGCATGTTGTGCTTTCTTTGAGATCAGTAAATAATTGTACTCTAAAATTGTCTATGATTGAAGAAGTACAATTAATTACTTTGAATGATCATTGTTGGTCTCTGAAATATTGTTGCTTGAAAAGAAATGAAGAGAAGGTGATCCTGGTGTTTGATACTTTTGATTAGTAGTTTGTGTTTGAGAAGTCTGGCTGAAGACTATAAATTTAGCGCTGCTTGGGAGGCAACCCAAGGTTTGGTTTGATGTTTTGTTGTGATTTTGTAGGACTTCTGGTAGCTTCTGATGATGTATTCTACTTTGATAGTTTTTTTTAAAAAAAAAAAAAAAGAAAAAAACATAAAAAAAGATTTTTGTTTTATTTTTTTTGTCTAGCTAAAGACGTTAAAGAAGGGCGGCTATTGGGAGACAACCCAAAACTTATTTCCTACTCTTTCAAAACTTCTTTCATACTCCCTCAATTTTCTTTCCCACTGTCACAATTTTCTTTTCTACACACTTATTTCTTTCCAACTCTCTCAAAACTTCTTTCTTACTCTCTCATTTTTCTTTCCCACTCATCGAACCACATTGCACTGCATTGAGATTTTAGTTTTCATCATTTATCATGGAGGAATCTCTTGCAAAGCTTAAGAACAGGTTCCCCACTCTTCCCAAAGATGTGCTCAGGAAGATCTATAGCTGTCGACTTGAAAGGATGAAAGTATTCAATCGTTTGGGCCTTCCTGTGGATATACGTTGGATCATTGAAGCTAAGGTACGTTTAGCAGGTGAGATTCATAATTCATTTGTTAAACCTTTGCCAGGAATGGGAAGAAGTTCTTACTCCAAAAAGAGAAGAGCTAAGAGAATGAATGTCTGCTATAAATGTGCAAGGTGGACATGTGATCAGCGCTGTAGAAGTAAAGGTATGGTTTCTGTAAATCGAGAAGATAAAATCAAATTTATAAAGGATGGACTGAGTAAGGAGTCACTGGATGATATCATTCAAACTCTTGAGACGCATCCGAGTGGTGATGTTCATCGTATTATTCTCGATTTAGCAGACATATTCAATAAAGAAAAAGAGCGCTATTGTCTTGGGAATCTGACGTTAAAAGACCCTGTTTGCCAGTTTATAAGAAAACTGGATGGGAAGCAAATCCTCGATTCATAGAAAGCGTTTAAGCCGTTTCTGGACGTAAAACCAGAGGAAGATGTGAGCCAAAATCACAACTACTGTACATAATCATGCGTGTGTTTAATTTGTTTTGTCGTTTTCTTAGCTTTTGTCTAATTTTTCTTATCCTTTTGGCAGCTTTTTCCTACTCTACTGTATCTTTTGACTTTCTGTCCTCTTTTTGTTTAATTTCTTCACGTAGTGGCCCACCGGTCATTTGTGTCAGAAATTTTTTCAAACTTGTTTGAAAAATGTGTGATTTGTGTGATTTTGTTGTCGCTGTTTTAGTATTATATATATGAACTCTTTCATTTGTAAATATACACACTTCCATTTGTAAAAATGAATACCTTCTCTGGTAAGCGTACATGGTCCGAGAGAAACAAAGAGAAAGAGGTTATTTCACAAAAATGTAGATTTACATCTGTTTGCATTTTTGGTGAAACTGATTTGGGCAAGAAAGGAGAGTTTATAACAGCAGCAAATGAACTTGGAGTTGCATTAGCTGCCAGAAAAATCAACGTTGTGTACGGGGGAGGCATCCAGGGCCTAAAGGGAAGTGTGGTCGTTTCTGCATCCATGAATGGAAGCAAGGGTTTAAGTGTAAGAGTGAAGGGGTTGCAAGATCATTCTTTTTCTTTAGGACAAGAGTTACGGGTTCCAAGCTTGCCTGAACAGATGGGAGTAATGTTCCACCATGCTCAAGCTTTTATTGCTCTACCCGGTGGTTTGGAGACATTGGATGGCATTTCTAGTGTTGCATATTGGGCTAAGCTAAACTATCACAAAAAACCATTAGGATTGTTAAATGTTAATGGTTTTTATGATAAATTGTTGTCTTTTCTTGATCATGCTGTGGAAACAGGATTCATACCCCAAGTGACTCGCCATTCCATAATTGCTGCACCAACTGCTGATCAGCTGCTCGATCAAATGCAAACCTATGAACCTAAACCAGATCTACTCGTCAAGCACATAGGTGGGCCATCTACAGATAGCAGTCAGAAGCAGAACCCAGATACCACTCTTAAGTTGTAACTTTCCTTAATCTCTTGGTTTTACTTTATTGTGTGTTTATGTTAAAAAAAAAACCTTCTTTAAGCTCTAGAAGACATTGGGGACAATGTCTGATTTAGGTTGGGGGAGGAGAAAAAAAATTTTGTTTTTCTTTTGTTAAACCATTAGATGCATGGGGTGTGGAAAAAGATGGCCGAGTAAGGAGTTATTCTTAACTCCTGAGACGCATTTCATTAGTTGCATTTTATTAGTTGCATGAATTTTATTTATCTTTTTCAAAAAAAAAAAAAAACTTTTTCAAGTGCTTTGTAATGATCTTAAGAAGTATATAAGTTTTAAGTATGGATCAATTGAACTTAGAGATTTTATAGCATGAATGAACAACTGATTATTGCAATTGGTGATGAATTTTGAGATTGAATGAACTGAGTTTAAATTCCTAGCCGTGAGCTTCTGAGCCTATAATGATTATTTCTCTTGTGTGTGATATTCACCTATTAAGTTGTTACTCTAGAACTTGCTTTAAATCTGGTTGAAATTACATCTCACATGCACATTCAAAAATGATAAAGGCATTCATTTTCTTTAGCCAGAGCCAAATAGCCAACCTTGCAATTATACCGTTGATAAGCCCCTTTGAGCCTAATTGACTATTTCTTTGTTTTCAATCCATTAACATGTGCTTTAATGATATATCAAGTGCTTTTACCTTATTCAAAAGATTAGTGGAGCATTTGAAATTTTTGTGAAATGGGCTTTTGACAAAGTGTGGGGGTGTATCTATCATCAACTTTATAGTTGCAATTCCAAAAAAAAATAGAAAAAAGAAAAAAAAAAGAGAAAAAAAATTATAAAAAAAAGAAGAAAAAAAAAGAAAAGAAAAAAAAAATGTTAAGTGTTTGAATTGTGGGTTGTTGTGATGAGATAAATTTATAAGTAGCCCATTTTTCAATTGCTCTATTTCTTTAGCCTTTCATATCATACTTTACATTCCTTTACCTTAACCCCATTACAACCCTTAATAAGTCCTTTTGATTTGAATATGCATGTGAATTAGGTAGTGGAGATTGAGCTTTTTAGCAAGCTTATGGTAGTGCAATTTTTTCGGTTGAATTTGAGCGAAACACTTACCCTTAAACACTTGAGAGATTGAGAGAATGAGCTACAAGTACGAACTCAGTTTATTCATTTTCAATTAAAGTTACCAATTTATATTTTCGTTGATTCATTAATACTATGATATCTTTATTTTTCAATTGTGTTCTTACTTATGACCTGACACTTCTGATTTTGTTGGAAGCACTTATTATTATTTACTTCTTGTCCGAGGACGTCCAAGAGTTAAGTGTGGGGGAATTTGATAAGTAAAATATTTGCATATTTATTTTCCCTTATATGATGATTTTATGGATGATATTTGCGTTTAATATAATAAATTTGAGTGTGATTGATAAATAAATATTGTTTTTCGAATAAATAGCATTTTTCAAAAAAATAAAATAAAAAAAATATAAAAAAAGTACTGTAGCAGTTGCCAGGCACTGTAGCAGTCAACAGGAACTGTAGCAGTCAACTTCACTGTAGCAGCCGCCGGGGTACTGTAGCAGAAACTTCCAGAACACTGTAGATGCCGTCGGAACACTGTTGAAGCTTCCAGAATACTGTAGCAGCCGCCAGGGGAATAGTAAAGTACTGTAGCACACGTTTTTTTCCCCTATAAATAGAGATCAAGGCCAAGCTCAAAGGGGGAGGAGAGGAAGAGAAGCAGAGGTTCCTTCTCCGACCGGGAGAGGTCCTTCTCTGACCGGGAAAGATCTTTCTCTTACACTTCTGTGTTCTTTGTGTTGTTTTCTAGATTTAATTTCATGTATTGTATGCCTCCATCTTGGAAGGCTTAGGATTGTATTAGATATTGCATGCCTCCATCTTGGAAGGCTTAGGATTGTATTGCATTTTGCATGCCGCCTACATGGAAGGTTTTACCTCCTCAATGGACGGCTAGATTTCTTCATCTTTCATTCTTCTTTTGGTTGTATATTTATGTTTGATATTGTAATATTCAAGTTTATGTAGTATTTCTAAGGCTTTCATTCTAGCTTTATATAATTTATTTTGGTTTTGTTTTTAATTTTATCATGTGCTAAACTTTCATTTTCCTAGGGTGATGATGTAACTTACTAATGACGGATTGAATCTTAACTTATTAAATCTAGTTTGAATTTCTCCTTCATGATTGAGTTTTAATTATTATTCTTAATGCTTTTGATTGACTGGCCATCTTTTGAATGATTTCAATATGCATGTTGAGACCGGAAGGAGATATATGTGTGTAGACCCTATAATTAAAACCATAACTTGCATATGAAATAGGAATATATTCATATGAGTTGTGTAGTCTTATTGAGTTCCATAAATCTTAATGCATAATTAATTGCTTAAATTCATATAGGAATATATTGGGTTAGCAATTGATTATAGAATTGCTTGACCTTGGAAGAGGCTGGTAATTAAATTAGGGAAACTCGACTATCAATCATGTGGAATAAATTGGGCTAGAATAGATAAGTGATTCAATCCGGAATTTGTGAAGTGAAATCTAATCCCTAGGAGTTTTCTCATATTTGCTTTCATATCATTTGCATTCATATTTAATTGTCTTTCTTTTATTTTGTGCTTTCAATCACCAATTAATCGATCGACTGAATAGAATTAAAATTACTCATTTTGGTACTTAGTGCTCAATCCTCGTGGGAACGATACTCTACTTATTTCTATATTACTTGATTACGACAGTGTATACTTGCACTATTTAATTGATCATCTGAACTCGTATCAATATCCAACTTACGTTTTGTCCATAACTCATAAGGTGTTGAAGTAACTGATTTTGAGGGCACACGATTAAGTATGAAGGTAGTAGTCATTAAAACATCACCCCAATATGAAATTGGTAGATTTGCATGTGCCATCATTACCTAACCATGTCTAAAAGCGTTCTATTTCTTCTTTTAGCAACTCCGTTATGTTGTGGAGTGCCAGGGATAGTTAGCTGCATAATTATCCCTTTTTCTTTATAAAGCTCTTTAAATTGATCTGACAAATATTCACGACCTCGATCCGCATGTAACACTTTAACTTTATTGTCCATCTGATTTTCTACTTCATTTACATATCGTCTAAAGCATTCAAGAGCCTCAGACTTATGTGTGATCAAATAGACATGATTGTATCGTGAATAGTCATCAATAAAAGTGATAAAATACCAAGCTCCATGCCTTGCCCTCACACTCATAGGATCACAAATATCAGAATGAATTATTTGCAATGGTTGTTCTAATCTGGTTTCCTTACCAAAAGGTTTTCTAATTGTCTTATCTGCTAAACAAATTTCACACAAGGTCATTTCCATATTAGATATGGGTCCTAGCAAACCTTCTTTTGCTAGTTTAATCATTTTATTTTGATAATATGCCCCAGTCTAGCATGCCAAATAGCCATATCAATAGTTGAATCAGAGGAAGTAGCAAAGCAATCATGTATATTTTAATCATCAATAATATACATTACAAAGAACTTCTTTGAAAGGAAAGCTAAACCATAAAATACAAAATTATAAAATATGTATGCAACTTTATCATGAAAGTTTACTTTAAACCCATAATTTACAAGACATTTTACAGAAACTAAATTCCTTCGGATTTCAGGAGCATGAAACACTTCATGAAGGATCAAAGCCTTTCTACTACGCAAAGTTAATTTGCAAGTTCCGATACATTTAACTTCAATCTTTGCATTATTGCCTATATAAAGCCACCTACATCTATCAAGCAACTGATGGTATTCTATATAGGTTCCTCAATCCCTTGTCACGTGGTCTGTTGAACCTGAGTCCAAAATCCAAGAAGAATAGATATTCTCTATTAGAAAAATAGTGCTAGAAATATAGGAAACATGTGAATTCACATAGTTCACTAGTACCTTTTCACTCTCGTTTCACTTGGTGCAATCTAGTACCTTTTCACCATATTTTGGCAGGCAAAACATTTAACCTTCTTTAAGTCATTTTTCTTCTTCTTCCCGCCCTTTTTTTCTTTCTTCTTGAATTCCTTTTTGACTTTTATAAATTTAGTCTTATCCTTCTTTCCATTCTTTTGGAATTTATTTCCCTTCTTGAA
Organism: Inga laurina; assembly: GCA_963855925.1. Classification (NCBI taxonomy): domain Eukaryota; kingdom Viridiplantae; phylum Streptophyta; class Magnoliopsida; order Fabales; family Fabaceae; genus Inga; species Inga laurina. The sequence goes on from OY979704.1 coordinate 55,406,058, forward strand.
ATCGAGCTTTGCATTAAAAGAACCTACACCCTCTATGTAGTAGGCATGGCTAGAGGACTTGTATGCCTCCAAGTGCTCGTCCTCAAGTTCCAAGTGTTTAATGACATCATTAAAATTTTTGATGCTTTCATTATGGGTTAGATTAACCTTCATATGCTCCCAACTAGATGGCAATGATCTTATCACTGATTGAACTTGTTGTTCATCAGACACTGTATGCCCAACTTCCTTCAATTCTCTAATCATATTTGTCATCTCTTTCAGTTGTTGTTTCATGGAAGTATTTAGCCTAAGCTTACACGTATCAAACTTAATAGTTAATTGTCTAAGCTTAGAGGTGGACGTACCACCAAACCTGTCTTTCAATGCTGCCCATATGACCTGCATTGTTTCATTTTTCTCATATTCACACATAAGGTCATCTGCCATTGTACTCAGCAATGTAATTCTTGCAATGCTATTTTTCTTTTTCCAAGCCTCATAGACCTCTTGGTCCTTCCTATGTTGGGCCGTATTCCCAATAGCAGGTTGTACTACAATTGTTGTTAGAGGTTCCATTGCCTCTTGTTCTTCCAAAATATATTACACTTTTCGGTGCCAGATATTCCAATTGTCACCATTTAATTTGTTCCCTTTATTTAACTCAGCGATGATATTCTTAGTTGCCATTTTCAATTCTGTCAAAAATCTATTTCACATTCAATATGTCTCTATAAGGAAATCAAACTATTTAACATATCATCAACAATATATATAGCACAAAACACAGTATACAATGTCATGTACTTATATTATTCTTAACAGAATAATAATAATACTACTACTAAATTCATGATCAGGAGTATACATTTGCATCTCCCATCACATAAATATTAGAAACATCACTAAAATTTTGTCAAGAATTATATATAGGTACTTTTACAACTCTAACTTTTAGGACTAACAACTCCTAAAAGCTCTCACTTGTCAAAAACATATAATAATCTAATGAACAATCAACTAAATCATGCTTCATTATAATATAAATAAGACAATATTCACTTTATAATATATGAAAACATGTTTATAACACATTTAAGTATAACAGAAAAATATTGAAACCAACAAATGAATTTTAGAAGTTTCAAAAATGGTTTAAAACATTAATAAACGTACTTAGAATATCACAAATATATATATATCAATTTGTGTCTAAAATACTCATATAGCATATCATATTAAAGATCAAGAATTTAGGGATTCTTAAGCACAAACTGGGTCTTATTCAGACACTGCATGCTCCCCTATGCACCGAGAGAAGTCAGAAAAATTGAAAAAAAAAACAGAAAAGACACATTCACAATGGTGCGTGGACACCACTCACCACCTTCCGTCAGTAATCTGGTGACACACGCCGGATTATCAGCGTCCACGCGCCGAGCATTGTCAGAATATGTCTACCACATGTCAAACGAAGATGCCACGTGGCCTCAAGCGCCACGTGGCTTTTCTGCCAAAAAAATGTTTTTTTTATAAAACACTTAAACAACGTCGTTTTGATGCGAAGGTCATCTTCAACCTCCCGCCGGGTCAGACCCAACCTAGAAGGAGGGAAGGGTCTGGTCCGTCAGACCTGAAACTTCTCTCCTCTTTATTTCATCCATCCGACGTCCCTTTTTGGCGTTCTTGTTGTCATTTTCATTCGTTTTTTTGAGATCTACACAATTGGACTAATTTTAAATCCTAATTCTCTGATTTTAAAATGACCCAATGCTAAAAACAAATTCTCTCAGTTTCGGTTTTCATGCTCTCTCTCTAAGTTCTTCAATTTTGGGGTTATAGGCTTCTATTATACTCATTCTATGTCTAGAATCATATTCCAATAATAACACACAGTAAATAATGACAGAATGTAAGACATGCTTAATACTCATAGATTGAGATTCAACCGAAAATAAAGAACTTCAATATATTCTCTAACCATGTATAAGGATGTATATTATATCCAGAGAGAAAATTTTCAATCCCTCTGATAACTCCCCATTTTTAATATATTTGATACACATTTTGATATAATTGGGGAGTTATCAATGCTAATTTAAAATGATTTTCTTGAGATTTTATAAGATATCAAAGTGGTGCATTATTTATGGAATTTTATTGTAATTAATATAGTTTTGAAAGTAATAATAATAATAATAATAATAAAAAGAAAGAAAATAAACTTATTTCATTTTATTATTAGTTTAGTGCTCCAAGTCCTTTTTCTTTGATTTATTTCTTCTTCCTTCATATCAGGTGACGTTGAGGCAGCTGAGCCCAAAAATAAAATTAAAAAATAAAATAAAATGAAAAGAGAGAGAGATGTCACTGTTTTGGGCCAGAGGATTAGTATCATTGGACCAAAGAATTCAAAGCCATGTACGAGGTGGGCCAAGGAGCTAGGAGAATAGAGAATTGAAGACCTAGGCGAGAGAGAGGAGGGGGCTGAACGGAAAAGAAAAACAAAGGGAGGGAGCTACATTGGAGAGGAGAATCAGCTTCACAGGGAGACGGAAGCACAGCGGCGATAGGAATTGAGAGAGGGGCGGAGAAGCCGAGCAGCAGTCTGAGAGAGTCTGAAAACAAAGAAGCCGCACAATGATGAATGATATTGGGTGGACGATGGCGACCTCGTGAGCTGAATCAGAGAACACCGTCGCTGTATCCGGCGGCAATCACAAGAGCTCGCAAATCCGAACCTTGAGAGATCGGAGAGGGCCAAAAGTTGACTGCTCATCCGTCAGCATCAGCAACCATTGTAGCTAGTCCCTTCTTTTCTCTACTGTTGTTTCAGATTGTGAGAGGCAGGGGAGTCTTGTTTTAACTGTTCCAATTGTAATGTTGTTTGCCTCTCTAATTTTAGTCTCTGCTCTCATATATGCGAACTCTGAAGTTGATTTGGCTGGGATGCTGATTAAAGCCATATGTGGCTAATTACTTTTGAACCTAGAGTAGTTATGAACTAATTTAAGGATATGAGCATGTATGAACCATTTAATTGTGTTTAGTGTTAATTTTTTTTACTTAATCTTGTCTTATTTTATCTACTTAGTGCTTGATCACCATTAAGTAGGAATTTGGGGAATTTAGATTAATCTTGGAAGATGAATCTTAATTGGACCATAGGATTAAGTAATGTGGGATTAGAATTTATTCTAATTTGCCAATAGGATAGGAATATACCTATTGGACCCATATAATCATATTAGAGTGAATTTGGACATTTATTGCCGCTTGAGTAAATTAGTTAGGAATAACAATTTTAACTTGAGAGAGGAGTATAAGTGATTGGAAGATACTTATATTCATTTAAACTCTAGATTAACAAATTAATATTAAATGTTTTTAATTGGGTAAATACATGCTCTAAAACTTAAAGAAGGGATTAACCACTCTAGGTTGTTTTTATCAATTGAAATCTTTAAATCATTAGATTTGTTTCTTTTGCATTTGTTTAAATTGTCTTTCAATCTCTTCCTTTGATTTGCTCAACTTAAATGAAAATGAAAATTTTAATGCCTAATTATCAATTACCTTGGATCTCTGTGGGATGACCTTGATTTGCTATTATATTATTTCAACGACCCGTACAATTGCGGTGCATATTTAAAATTTAGTAGCATCACCCTCACAACTCACACAAATACATATATAGGACAGAAAATAAGAGAAGCATATGGAGTCATGTATAGGCCGAGAAAGAAATTTTTTTTGGATTAACATATGCTTCTTATTCACATGAGGCTCAGAATTACATTTCATACTCAATTTTGCATATTCATATGGAAAGTAAATCTTAACTCAGAAAATAATCTCATATAGGCCAACCTGGCTCTGATACCATGTAAGAATTATTGGGCATACCTGGAGTGCGACCGTTACTCTTTTGTACCCACACTAATCATATCATAGTTGCAGAAGCGATTACGACACATAGCAAATACACCATGATAGGAAGAAGAAGAGAGAAATATAGTAGAGGGAATGAGGGAATCAAAATAAGGGCAGGGAAAGGTAGAGAGGATCAAATTTTGACTCCCTCTCTTCTATAATTTCAAACTAAAGAAGAGAAGGAACTCATTTTCCATTTTCTTCCTCCCCCTCCTCTCTAACCAAACAGGGCGTAAGGATTTGTTTGGTTGGAGGTTAAAATAAGTGAGACTTATAGGAGATATAAGTGTGTTTAGTTAAAAGGAGGAGAGGGAGTAAAGGTTAAAAATTTTATCTTTTTCTACTTCCCTCACCTCCTCTCTCTTCCCTCCAAAATTAGGAGTTTTTGGAGGCGATTGAGAGAAACATTGTGTTACACCTTGACTAAAATACCTATACCTATTTTTAAATATTCCAAGCTTGCCCTCCGGTTTAAAACTCCTTTGAGTTTTTCCCCCTTCTTCCTCGTCGCAACACGCTCTCTCCCGCTGCATTGTGTCGGAGCAAATGGCTTCAAGGGAGATTCAACAAAGTGAAGGAAGTGATTCAAAATTGCGTTCTGTCCCAGAAAGTGAATCAATGAGTTCAACGGATTAAAGTATTATGTTCAATGAACAAGATTTACCTCAAGAAGTAGGATTGATATCCACCATAGACCATGTTTTTGGTCATGTTGAATGCGGGAGCTTATGCTCCGGTGAGATTGACTCGACAGGGATGATGCTGGCAAAGCAGAAAAATGTTCACCGTGAAGAAGTTGAATGAGGAATAGCTTGCTTCCTCTCTCCTCGGTGATGAAGATGATGATGGCTGATCCTAATGGCTTCCTTCTTCCAACCCCAGGCGTGTTCTCTGGTTCAATCAACAGCCCCTTTTCCATTTTGCTCATCGGATTTGACGAAGAAGAAGATAAAACAGTGTAGAAGTCGGTTCCCTACCTAAGCTTGTCGCTTTTTTTTTTTTTTTTTGCCTTCTGGTCCTTAGGTCTAACTGGCGATGTCGTCTCTGCAGAAAAGGGTAAAAGTAGTAAACAATAAAATAAACAAATAAAAATAATAATGCCAACTGAAACTCACTTTTTTTTTTACGTTAAACTATTATTATTTATTTATTCTTTCACCAATTTAACTATATCTAATTTAATTTAAAACTAAGATGCTGAAATCATATCCCTTAATAATGTACCAAATTCATATCTTACCAACATCTTAATATAAATTTCTTTATTTTAGCATTGATGAATTCCCGGGCCCGGGGATATAAAATACATCTCAAATTTACTAAAAATGGGAGTTATCAAAAGCGTATTAAAATATTTTATCATATGAAAATTAATGAAAAAACATGTCAAAATCAATAAAATCATACTTTGAAACGTATATAATTTATTGGTCAATATCATATACAGGTGAGGCAATATGCTTTTTTTTTTTTTGAGATTAGGAAATAACAATTCTGATATAAATATTATAAAGGGCAGGAAAATATATAAATAAATAGATAATGATATAATTGTCAACTTATAATTAACCCCCCTCACCTTTCCTCCTGAACTAAATAAGAAATCAAACCTCCCCTCCCCTTCTTGAATCAAACAAAGTTTATAACCTCCTCTCACTTCCCCTAACCTCCACTATTTGATTCAACGGAGGTGAGGTTCATTAAAGTTAATTTATGGGAGGTTATAACTTTGTTTGGTTTAAGAAGAGGGGAGAGGAGGTTTGATATTTTGCTTGGTTTAGAATGAGAGGTGAGGAGAATTAATTATAAGTGGACAAATATACCCTTCTACATATTTTCCTTCTTCTTTTACAATATATTTATTAATAATCATTAATTGTAAAATTATTATTTGTGGGGAGTATATAATTTTTATCCTTAAATTTGTTGGTCCCAGTATATGTAAAAAAATTAAATCTGCAAATGTTGACCATGGAAACCGCTCCACCCAGTCAAGCACTTGACATGGCACACTTTCAACAAGGTTTAAGCGTCTCATTTTTTCAACGAAACAGTTGAGCATTTTGAAGGGGTGAGAAAAAGGCTCACTTTGAGATTTGAATATGCAGTGTTGTACTTGTATATATTTGCAAGAGATTTGTATATATTTGCAAGAGATTTAGTGTATGTTTAAATTAATGGTAGAGAAAAATTTTTTTTTTTTATAAATGGGCTTTTGGAAAAGTTAGATTAAAAAAAAGTAAGATTATAGATGTGATTTATATTTGAATTGGCGGTGACAGAAATGACTTTTTTTTTCTAACCTTAAACATGTTTGGATTAGCGTTTGAAAAACCCATTTAGATGAAAAATGACTGAAAATGGCATAAATCTTATTAAATACTATATATATATATATATTAGTTGTATATATTGTGATAATTGAAGTGAAACAATTAAAAAAAATTGATAAAATAAAAAAGGTGCAATTATTTTTGAAAAAAAGAAAAATACACGAAAGTATTTAATTAAAAAAGGATAAATTTATAGTTAAATTAGAATGCATACATGAAATGTTTTATTATTAGATCATCTACTCGTAACAAGTTGGTCTCTGATTGTATCATGAATATGAGTTGTAAGCAAAAACAATAACTTCTCTATTTAGTTCCCTAAAAATGAATTTTAGTTTCTGAAGCCAAAAAAAAAAAACATTTTTATACCTTCAAAAGAAATCATTTTCAATTAACACTTCAAATCTCCAATCACAATCACATGAGCTGTTTGAATTACCATAAAGGATGTACCCGTGATTCCTCCTCTCTTACCTTTTCAGAACACAAAAGTTAATAATATAATGTCCTAAAGACCAGGACCCCAGCTAAATGATTTCTGCATATTTTATAGCTCAAAATGAAACTTTGGACCCTGCCGAAAGAATCCATAATAGAAGGATGATAGTTTATTGAGTAGCAACGAATGAGAATGCAGAAGCTGTTAGTTTCTCTTTCACATCTTCATTGAAACATCAATAATATTAGCAAATAAAGTTATAAAAAAAAAACCTGATAAATTTTCTTACCCAAACTTTAATTGCTACTAGCCTGAAGATTTGAAACACGGAGGAGGACAACAAAAGTAAATCTCGACAGCAATACACCTCAACCTAAGTCACTCTGGAACCAAGCCAAAGAGCAAACTAGACGATGGCAAGAAAAAGGGTAGAGTAGATCAGCGGAAATCACAGAGAGCAAGCTCCGGCCACCACACCAGATCCACTACTGTAGATGCCTTCACCAACAAATAGATCCGGCCAACCGAAGGACAAGCCATTGGAGCAAACTTGGCGACCTCCACTTGGCACGTTCGACTACCTCTTCCACTCAACAGCGCCGACACTGTGTTCAAGATCCAAGGATGAAGAACAAGCAACTCGACCCACGCTCTGTGAGGCAGCTGAGAGGAGATTTGTTATTGCCCCCAATGGTCACTGAGAGGATTAAAGATCGGGAGACCTAGTAGCTCAGAGCTTGAATGGCATTAATTGCCTCAATGGTCACCACAGATGAGCTTCTAAACGAGGAGAATGTAATATCCTAAAATTTGATTAAGGGATTATAACTCCAAAAGTGAATGTAATTATCGTTAAACCGACACTTTTGGAGAATACGATACAAATTGTGATTTGAATGTGTTATGATCAGTGCCCTAACCTTATATTTAAGCTAAATTATGTGACCAAGCTTAAAATACATTGAAGAGAAGGGGGCGCATGATTGGTATAATGCCCCAAGTTTTGATTAAGGACTAATGATAATTATTGAGGATATTTTGTGAATTAAAGTTTGAATTATTATGTGTTATGTGGCAATTTTAATTAATATGTCATAACCAGTGAGAAATTGAAAGAATGGCCATAAACTCGGGATTAATGGAAGAAATTAATTACCAACTAGGAGGGAATAAGATGTGTAATTAAATGGCTAATGGATGGGTTAAAGTAACTAATTGGTTACTTACTTTATGAGAGCCAATAAAATCTAACACTTGGCAAGTCAAGAGGATGAGAGAGGGCATGGAAAGTCAAATTGCAATAAAAAATCAGTTTCTCTCTCTCTCCCCCTCCCATTTGGCTGACATGAGGCATGGCATGGGAAGAGTAATTATTTCACCTTCTTCAAGCTTCTTTCTCTCTCAATTTCTCTCTCTAATTTTGTCCTCCATTACTGCCCAAGGAGAGAGGAAGTGTTCTTAGTAAAGGTAAGTTATTTGACCCTCTTGATGACCTCAAATGCTAAAATTCTCTTCTACAATCTTGTTCCTTGTATTAAGAGCTTCAATTCTATTGTTTTAGATTTCTCATTTGGTGGTGTTTGAGCTCTCAAGGAATTTTAGATTTTAGAGTTTGGAGAACCAAAGAACTCTTTTGAAAAAGTTGTAAAGGTGAGTAAGACAAACCTTTCTATATAGGTTTTGTGACATTTGATTTAGGTTGGAAATTTTGGAATTTATTGCTCTATTTTCGAAAATTAGGGTCATTGTGTATATGCCATGTTGTTGTCATGAATATGATACCTTGAAATGTAGTTTGGATAGATAGAATGGATTGGGTTTGAGTTGTGAAGTTTGGCAATTTTGGGAATTTGTGTTGAATGTTGCCTAAAACAGAGCATGATGATGGAATGAGAATTTGGTTATTTTGATGTTTCTATTGGTTTTTTTGTCGAAAATTGTGTGGGAGTAGTGTTGGACATGAACTTTGAACCATTGAAAACTTAGTTTTAAAAGTTGCAAGTTTTGATTAGTGAAAAACTTTGTGCTGGTAGTTATTTTTCATGGATGTTTTGAATGGACAAATGGTGATGAAAAATTCTAAAACTTTTTAGTCTTAAAGTTCACATGTCAAGCTTCAAAATGGATATATGATTCATATCATTTCGATTTGTGAGCTAGGAGTTATGATTTCCCAAAGTTTGGGGTTGAAACTGGACTTAATTCTGGAATAGTACATACATTTGTGGAATTCTGGATTTTTGTGGTTATAGACAGCCTTGATCCATATTTTTCCAATAAAGAGACATAAATACCTTTCATTAGGCTTTGGGATCACCTCATTTCAATTTTTCTAGAATTAGTTATGATTTTTGGAACTTCAGCCCAGAAATTGAAATTTTCTTGGCTGCAGCCAAAAACTCTCTGACTTGATTTTGGCCGTAGCCCAAAAGTTTCTGACCTATTTTATGCTGCAACCAAATATCCTTGACCGTGACCAACATCCAAAAATCAGAACTTTTCTTTATTGTAACGTGGTCTTTGAGATAGTACTTCCCAACCCTTTAGGGCTTTTATTAGAGACAATTGTAGCCACTTAAAGGACATTAATGATAACCACATCTAAGTGTTTTGAAGTCAATTGAGTATTGAAATAAGTGATAACCTATCATCCTTAATTATTACTATAGGATTTGATATTTGCCCAGATCGTAGAACGCCTGTGCCTGATTAAGAACGGAAAGACCAAGGTAGTGATACTTTATCCTATATCATATTTAATACATTGCTTGTGTGTATTTATCGTTAAATCTTGTGAGATGTGACTTGTGGCCACATGGGGGGATCAACCAATAGTGGAGGACCGTGCCTGCGGGCCGGTGGGATTATGGGGCATGATAAGAAATATTGAATATTGTGTTGTCGATTTGTGATATATGCTTACTTGTTATGTTTCATTATAAATCATATACATGAACTATTACTATTAAGATTCTTTTGCCTTGCTCGTGAACAGACTGTGCTGGAGCACACGTGGAAAGAATAAGATAGTGACTCTTCCCTTATACTATGTGTAAAGGCAGCGTATGTATGTATTATCATTGTTTGTGATGTTGCGGATGCTGCGAAGCTTGTGTATTTGTGTGTCTTTCACTTGTGGCCGCATGGGGGTCCCCATGGCGGAGGACCATTTCACTGGGATGGTAGTTTACGGGGGATTGACTATGTGAGCCGAAAGGCTATTTGTTCTACTGTGCTGCATGATGATATGCTTGCATGATATGTGATTATGTGTGGTATGAGTGATTTGTTACTACTATGATTATTTTGAATCTCATTCTTTCTATTGACTAACCTTTCAGATAGGGCAAACGGTTTGAAGAAGAAACAAGTGACAGAGGACGGGTTAGTCTCCTAGCTAGGAGTATATTTCTGGTAGTTGATTATCATAGTTGGGAGTATTGTAAAATTTGTATTCATAATTGGATTTGAGATATAAATTGTGGAAACGTATTGTATAGTCCTTTGTATGAGAAGCTGTAATGAGTATATGCGCCCTGTAAAGCTTGAGCTAATGAATGGAACCCAGGGTTGGCCGGGAATTTTATTGTGCACTTTGATATATATAATTATAAATGTGATTGAACTGCGTAGGGTAATTATTATTGAAGTATGAATACGAGACTAGGTTATTTGAATTTCGAAAAGTATTTATGAAAAACTAATTGTGGGGATGGATTTGAAAATGGGTTTTATAATGTGTTGGTCTCTAATTTATTTTAATTACGTATTTTCGAATATTAATTATTGATTGTAAGGTAGGGGATTACAGAGAAGCCCCTTTGAGAAACTTCTGAGAAAAGCTCCTTTTTTTTAAGAAACCTAGCTCCATTGGACACATTCCCAAACGGTGTTACCTGGGTTTTTGGGGCTTTTGGCAGCCAACTGGGCTTTTTTCCTTCCTATCATATTCCTAAATAGACCCTTATTCAGTTAAAGTTTCTGGACCACTTTTCTAACTAATATTGGGAAAAAAAACCTCACTGATAATTATTCACATGGCTTGAGCAGGAGTTTCGAGCTGGAGAAATGGAGGAATAACGAATGGAAAAGGGAAAAAGGGATTTTAGTGGTGAGGGTAGTGATGAAATATTAAAAAATTACTATGGGCAATTTAGTTATAGTGGGATATAAATATTCTATTCCCTAAAAATCCCCAAATCTTGAAGTTTTACAAAGAAGGGAGGTGATTACTAAAAAAGAAAAAATCCTCCCACCCCTTCCCTCCCCTCCTTCTAGGCAAACGCCTATTTTTAATCTTCAATCCTCTTCTATTCTCATTTAACTTGAAAAAATCTCCACTCAAATGAAGTGCTTATTAGGAATAGCTTATTTTTAGGCAATAAGTGCTTATAAATCGTGATTCAAGGTATACGAGGTAAGTATGTGAGAGAAGTTTTATTTCAGCTTCCGTAATAAGGACTTATTATCCAAAAATAAATAATACCAAATACAGGCAAAATAAATTTAAATAAACAATTAATTTGGATATGAAAATCCTACAAAGTATATTAAATATATAATGCTTGTTTAAAATAATAATTAAAATCTTTAAAAATAAATTTTTAAATATGATTTACTGTATACAAAACAAGTATATATAAAAAGTTTTTTCACAATTTACTTGCGTGAATACACACTTTTATCCCAAACAATCACATAGTGTTGCGCCCAAATCAATCTACGGCCCAGAAACTTCTATAGGGAACAAAAACCCTAGTTCGTTTTTCTGCAAAAGTTTTGTTTAGCGGCTGCTTCATCGTCCCTCCTTTCAGGTGTAAACTCAGGAGCAACTCGTCGGCGCTGTGGGTGAGATAAGGATTTATATACTTTGAAACGCAAAGGTTTCGGTGTCGTAGATCTGTCTTTCAATTTGGTGGTTTTGAATGTGATTGCTGGTAAGGTGCACGGATCGATTGTTCGTGCGCCTCCCTCACTTCCTCAGACCCGTTCCTCCGTTCACCTCGTATTCGTCGGCCTCGCAGGGTCGTTTGCACTCACATCTCCGAACTTGTTGGTTTCTCAGAGACGGTCGGGCGAGTCTTGCCCTCTCCTTCATCCGAAATTCTTGATCTGTCTTGAACCTTACCTCGCTGTCACAGCCCTCACCCTTTCCTCAGTCGTTCCGAAATTCTTGATCTGTCTCGAACCTCACCTCGCTGTCACAGCCCTCGCCCTTTCCTCAGTCGTTCGGTCGAATGAGGTTTGATTCTTCATTTTGTGTTGCTTGTTCGATAGTTACTGATATCCTAGATAAGTGTTTACTCTATTTAGGCCTTTTAGCTATAAGGCTACTTATCCCCTTTTCGCCTCTATGGAATTATTTTGTTAAACGATTCGGTCGTGCACATTATAAATACTAATTGCTTCTCGGGTAACAAGGTTTTCTCAGTCGTTCCTATCCCGATCAATTGCCCATGGAGGAAGCAAATCCAAGCATTCAACACCCATAAACCAATACACATTAATTTCTCAATATATATCATTTTTTAGATTTCTCCACCGGTAGCAACTGACTATTTTCAGTGGCTACAATATATATAATATTTGTAATAGTTGTTTGCTTGATTATTGTCTTCCACATGTTTTTTGGTTATGCCTTTTATTTTAATATTATTAATAAAACATTAATATTATTTCAATAATTTTTTGAATATAGTTTACTTTAAAGCATGTTTCGAAAAAGGAAGTGAGGAATATATGCCAAAAGCCAAATCTTATAAAATAGGCGGGTAGGTGCATTGCATTGCGTATTATTTAGGCGCTATCTAGTTGATAAAGTTTCCAAGGATATTCCTATAATACTGATCAGACTCTTTCGCTTTGGTGGAGGATAGGATGGGAGAGGCAAGTAAAGATGACGTTTTAGCATCAGTTCACTCCACTGTATTCAAGCAATCAGAAAACCTGGAAGGAAAATCCATCAAAATTGAGGGCTACGACTTCAATCAAGGTGTGAATTATCCGCAGCTTCTCAAGTCCTTTGTCACCACTGGGTTTCAGGCTTCCAACCTTGGAGATGCTATACAAGTCATTAATCAAATGGTTTGTTTTGTTCTGGAAATTCCACCTTGACTTTTTTTACTCATACCTCTATTTATTTTGCTGTTTTGAGACTGCCCTTTGTCCGAATAATTCTCACAAATTTTTCATTTGTGTCCTTGGTAAATTAATTGGAGTGAAGCTAGATTGGAGTCTTGCTGATGAGGCCATAACAGTAGATTGCGATGAGGAGGAAAAGGATCTGGCTTACAGAAAATCTGTTAGATGTAAAGTTTTTCTAGGCTTTACTTCTAATCTTATCTCATCTGGTATTAGGGATACTGTTCGATACCTCGTTCAGCATCATATGGTGAGTTTCTTTGTGTGCGTGCATGTAGGAGAGAATTTGGTTCCTCAAGTTTGGATTTTGTATTACAAAAGATTAATGTCTAGCAAGATCAGTTTTAAGAGTGGTGTGTTGTCCTGTGTTACTTTTCATATTTTGTAGGTTTAGATACTTAACTCCCACTGCGTTTTATCTACTTCTGCAGGTTGATGTAATTGTTACAACAACAGGTGGCATAGAGGAAGATCTTATAAAGTGCCTTGCACCAACTTATAAAGGAGATTTTTCTCTACCAGGAGCCTATCTTCGCTCTAAAGGATTAAATCGTATTGGTAACTTATTGGTCCCTAATGACAACTACTGCAAATTTGAGGATTGGATCATTCCAGTTTTTGATCAAATGTTGAGGGAACAAAATGAGGAGGTATTCTTTTTTATACCTGTGTTTCAATGCATTATGGGATTTAAATAGTACCGTTTTTCCTGGATCTAAAGCTCATCCATAGAAATGTTTAATTTTGCTGTTTCTGCTATTATTAGGACTAGGGTATATGTGGTTTGTACTTTTGAAAGCAACTGAAAGGTTGATTTGTTGTTCATTAAATGGTGTCCTTTGTCTAGAAGCTCCCCCCCCCCCAATTTTGTCGTTTGAGTGTATATTTGATCTTTCCTGTCATCTTTACCTTGTCCTATTATGCTTTCAGCATGTAACATGGACACCATCAAAGTTGATTGCTCGGTTAGGAAAAGAAATAAACAATGAGTGCTCTTATCTTTACTGGGCATACGTGGTAAGTTTGAGATCATGTTTAGATCTTCTATAATTAATGCTATTTTCCAGTCCCTTTCTGATTTAAATATTTTATTTTGCAATTACTTATCTTGTTTGCCTCGTATTCATTTACATTGCATTTTAACCTTTATGTTAGTGGTGATTTTATTGATTAATACTGCCCCACATGGAACATTGTGAGACCAAGTTAGTTTCTGTCATAATATAATCTTGGGTCACTTGGATTGAAATATGAAATCCTGTAACATGAAATATGTCGGTGCTGCTATGGGCCTTGGGCTCAACCTAGCCATAATTAAATTATTAATTAGGGTTATTTAGTAGATGCCAAAAGATCCTAAAATCTCGGCATATTTAAATTTCAAAGTTTTGAACTATTTCCTTGATTCTAGCGGATGTAATCTAGGTGATTCTAGGGTTACCAACTAACCTATATGTACTGCCTATCATTACTTGAATACACGAGATTGTTCAAAATATATTTTTCATGCTTGGAAAATGAGCTCTGGAAAAGAGATTGTACCAATTGGTGAAATTGAAAAATGTAACTAGAGGTGCACTTTGTTTCTTACATTTATACACTGGTACATTCATGGGCTGCCTGTGGTGAAGAGGCCTTTTTTGTTAGCTGTCACCTGATATTTATAGCATACGCATGAAGCTAATTTGTTCTTGTTATGTGTTGTGTCATCTAATTTGCATCAAATTAGTTTTATACGGAACTAATGTATCAATGGTCTACGAATTTACTGAGCCTTGTAATAAAATCATATCACACCTTTGATTGTCAATATTCTGTGCTTCTGTATTTACTATTTACCGAGTGCGACCTAGCTACTATGCTATTTTTCTGCTTCACTAAACATTGTTTGTTCTAGAATACAACAAATAATATCTTTAACTTTTGCTGGATATATTCCAGAACAATATTCCAGTTTTCTGTCCCGGCTTAACAGATGGTTCTTTGGGGGACATGCTGTACTTCCATTCCTTTCGAAGCCCTGGTTTGATTGTGGACATAGTGCAAGGTATGGTTTTCATTGTTTCAACTACATGAACGCTTGCCTATTGTATGGCAGTTCAATAATGTAATTAACAATTGGACAGATATTAGGGCCATGAATAGTGAAGCTGTACATGCAAGTCCTAGGAAGACAGGCATGATTATTCTTGGAGGGGGTATTCCCAAGCATCACATTTGCAATGCCAATATGATGCGCAATGGTGCGGATTATGCAGTTTTCGTAAACACTGCACAGGAATTTGATGGGAGTGATTCTGGAGCCCGTCCAGATGAGGCTGTTTCATGGGGAAAAATACGAGGATCTGCTAAGACAGTCAAGGTAACATTTCATATATCTTCATGACTGGATTGCTTGTTGCCAAAATCCACCATACCTGTGCCATTAAGTTCTTGTTTATATCATTAAACAGGTACATTGTGATGCTACTATTGCATTCCCTCTTATAGTTGCTGAAACGTTTGCCACAAGAGGGAAACCTCGCTGAAGTATACCCAGATCCGAATGTATCCTTATACCCTCGTACTTCTCAACACACATCTTGCTTATTCTTTGGGGAAAAAATCACATCTTATCAGCTAGGTTGGAAACCTGATCCGATTTTCATCTCTGATATGTACCTCCACCCCCTATTTTCAATTGATGTGTGGTACAGAGAAATCACTGTAGATGGGGGTTTTGACCCCTCTCCGGCGGAGATCAAATAACTTGTTTATTTTAATTTTATGAAAGCCTCCTCTCTCTTCAAAGAAGTACATTAATAGGACATTAACCTACGTCTTTCTTGAGGATTGGCTCATTCTCTTGGAGCAGTGATTCAAAGTTGGCTTTGTCACCAGCAGAAGTGAAGTTTGAAACGTTGGTAGCTGGATCTTGTTGATTTCAAATCATATGGGTCGCTTTGGTGTTCCTTTTACCCCGTGTTTTTGTTTTTTCCAATTGCCTTTTAGTTTATCTGTTTAGTTTTTGTAGCTTTAGCAGTTACTGTCAACAGCCTCCAAGAGTTTAGTTTGCTCAGTGAATTTCTTATTGTGCCAAGAGAGGGATAAAATGATCTTGATCGATTTACTGGCCAGTGGGATTTATACTTTGTTCCCAAGAACCAGTTGAAAGCAGATAGAGAAGACCATGTAAACTTAATTGGATGCTACAATAAGATATATTATTGTTGTTATTTATAAATGATGTTCAGTAGTTTTTAATTTTTGAAGTCAGAGATGTTATACGTGTTTTAATTTTTCTTCCAATTGTGTTCCTTCTTGCAGTGTTGAGATTAGTTTTGTTGGTATTATAAGTGACTAGGACGGCAAGGTTTTACTAAAGCTGTATTATTTGCTCGCTGTTGAAGAGGGTTGAAGGATAGCATCTCTCTGGAAAATGTTCGAACAGAATATCTAGTATCTGAAACTCATGTTTTGACATGAATTGTTTCATAGCATTTACGAAGCTCATTAGACTTTAAAAAAAAAAAAAACGAAATCATTGAATATTTGAGAAGCTGATTTCTGGCTTATGCCCGGCCCATGAATATAGTGTTATTTCTTGGTATTGCATACTCCTCTGTTGAGTTGCCTGTGAGGCTTGTAGGCCATATATATATTTGTTTTCTTCCTTTCACACGCAGATGTTATTTTCTTCTTGTTTTCCCGTTAGTACACTACCTTTCCCAGTGTTGGTCTACTAAGGATTTGATCTAGCTAATCTGTTCACTTGAGCGTCATTCTCTTCCTTTGATTGCCATTTTTAACTTCCTCCCCTGTATTACTCTTGTTGACATGTCATGGTAATTCTTTTGTTTAACTGGCATATTCTTGTGGGGTCTGGTGTTGTGTAGTTTCAAGCAAAGAGGAATATAGCGCTTCAGAGAACTTTATCATTGACCCTGGGACTTGAACAGCTTTTTTTGATGATGATGGGAAAATCTGTGGTTATGAAGATTTAAAGGCAATGATCATTATAGACGAAAGCTAGAAATATATTTACACAAAATCGTAATTGAATAGTCTTCAGTGCCATATTTGGGTTAGCAGAGCGTGTCTTTTCATGCCTTTGCTGATGAGTTCCAGAGTTCAATTGATTCTCTTAAAAAGGACTTGTATCTCACATGCCAAGAGACTTGAACATTGTGTTAGTATTTTATAATTCATGAAATTCCTAATTGAGTCATCATGGACATTTTAATAGGTTGATGTAATAGTGCAATCTGCAATTTGGAACCGTTGTACTGTAAATCATGTAAAGCCATTTTCTTCATGAAGTCAAGGACATAAATATATCAGTATTGTATATTTTGTCACTTATTAATGTATGAAAGTTGAAATTCTGGAAATAGCCTATCAACTTGTGGCGGTAAGACTATAAATTTGACCTTCCCAATTTCCCATATGGTGGGATTCTTGTACGCTGGGCTACTCTTTTAATTAATGCATGCAAATTTCTTTTCCTTTAGTAGATAACTAATAATCATTTAGGAAATAAATAAATAACTACCATTTAAATTTGCAAAACTTTTAAAAGTTTGTTAATACATTGAAATGACAAAAACGTGATGTGGTGGGAATATAGGATTTTGTAGTTTGTGTTTTTACCAAAATACCCATAATAAGTTTAAAAAGAGAAAATAGGCATCCTTGCTGGAGCACCATCATCGGTCAATCAACAACCTCTAGCAAACGGAGCTACAACACTGGTAGTTGTTTTTTTGGGGGATGGGATTATTTTTCCCCCCTCAAAATGTGTTGTAAAGGTGGTGGTGAGATTTGAACCCACCCACCTTGTTTCCAGGAGGCTTTGGTGGCCACAAAGCTTTTTTGTTGTATATATGTATAATACAAATAAAGGCATACTTGTATTTGATTAAATGAGTAATGGAAATGACTAAAGGTGTAATGGAATTGACTAAAAGCATAAATGTATTGATCAAATGAGTGATGATGTTAACTAAAGGCGTAAACGATTTGACTAAAGGTGTAATAGTATTGATTAAATGCGTAATGATATTTACTAAATGAGTAATGGTATTCGCTAAAGGTCTCATGGTATCACCTTTACATCTTTAGTCGATATCATTACGTCTTTAGTCATTTCCATTATTTATTTGGCCGGAGTCTGCTGGTCGGCCAGTGGTGGTGCTCTAGCGAGGGTGCTGTTTTTCTTTTTCTTTTTTTAAAATTAAAGTATTAGGAGTATTTTGGTAAAAACAAATAAACTTTTAAATTCCAGATTCTCACCACTTCACCTTTTTGTTATTCCAATGTGTTAATAGACTTTTGGGGGTTTTGTAAGTTTAAATGGTATTTATTTATCCTTTTCCTCATCATTTTCTATAATTGTATGATATGAAGTTATTTCTATTATAAAATCATCAAATTATGAAAGCGGAAGGACAAGTTGATGGATAAAAAGTTTTTTACAATAAACTATGTAAACAGTACTTTTAGAAATATTAATTCATAGACACACCAAATGCCAAGGGTTCTTTTCATTTTAACACACCAAATTCAGATGGATTTGAATTCCATATTTTTTGATAATCAACGGGGTGACCCAAGAACACTTGTTCTTGGACTGTCATTGGGCTTAGTTCATATGTACAAGGTTCCATTGTACAGGAAGGGTTGGCTTATATAATTCGTAATGTTCCTCTTGATATCAAACTTCATGTGTGCGCAATGTTATACAACTCATGGTGAACCTCAGGAGGTTTTGGCATGTGCACGTTGGACTCTTCAGCAAGCTGATAGTAGCAATTTAAATTGGATGGTTAATTTTATTTTATTTTTAATAGAAACTGGATGCATTCCTTCACTACTCAAAACCAAGGTACAAATCAGTTTAGTTTCCTTTATCAATTGCTAGCTCACCTAATGTAGGTGGCGACTGATCAAAGATACAAAAAGTATTATCCTAATTGAAAGATATATTAGCTAATTAGTCCGCCATTACTAGACTAACTGAAATCTTCTAGTTCCTCTGAAAATGCAATTTAGCATCATTTAAAAGGGTGATTAGTATTACATCTCCTTAGGAGAAAATTTATGGCCTCTAATTCCTATAAAGAGTCTGTGCGGAGAACAATGCTCCTATAATTACTGCTCCGGCATAATTTGAGTCCATGTATAATACCTATGAGCTTTGCAATAATGAAAGTAACGTTGGTGAGTTTGCCTCCCGTAGAGAGGGAGGCTTTAGAATTCACTTGTGGAGCTTAGGAGGTTAATTCTGTTCATCCTCAGACAGCAATAAGTTGAAAATCTTCATAAGTGTCAGATTCAAGTGAGTGTCAGTAATTCTATTCTCTGTGGAAAATGTTCAAGTATTGCGAATATGTCTTTCGTAGTTACTGATATTAGAAAATGGCTTTATGTATTTTCCTCTTTTTCTTCTTTGTATCAAGTCAGTTTGGCCATTTAATTTGCACATATTTATATAAAAAAGCCAAAATTCTAGAAAAATACCTTAGAATATGCAAAAGGACAAATCAGAACTTTGAAATTCGAAAATCTCAAATAAGTTTGGTGTCAGTACAGAGGAGGAATATGAGATTATAAAATCTCGGAGAAAAAACGAACCAGCCCCTCAGTTCTCCCTCTCTCTCAACTAGGAATAGCAACATTAGTCTCTTTATTAACACCGGATTCTACATTAACAGCTCAACTTTTTTTTTTTTTTTTCACAATAACAACATCAGTCTCTTTATTAACAATACCGTATTCTACATTAACAACTCGACATTCTTGTTTCACAACTTCATAATTTAAGTTTCAGGACCAATAACAACACATATCTCTTTATTAACAACACCATATTTGAGATATGAGTTGACCTAAAGCCGTGCCTCAAAATTTGTTGTATCAAGAAATGCTTCATTTGTCTTCCTGTTCAATCTTGTAATTCATTGACTATCACTTGGCATGAGATTTTGACATTGCTTTATGATTTTTCTTTCATAGGTTTTAAGACCATTACATTACCTAATTTTTTAAAGTTTTTTAGAGTTCATATCGGTAATTAAAGTACATGTAAGTTGTAAAACTCTTATATACTTAATACTCCATTCGATCCTTAACATAAGATATATTTACCTAATTTGATTAGATTATGAAAGCTAGTTAAATTAGTTAATATGAAATGTATTTTCTAAAACATTGTAGTCATCTTCTTAATCCCCTCATCCTCTCTTCTCCTTGATAATTGTTGAGGGATCAACAATAGGGGTAAATTAGAAAACAATGGACAAAAATAAAAACTATGTCTTATATTTAGAACCAAGATTAACTCTCCAAACATGTCTTATATTAAGGATCGGAAGACTATCATTTTGTTTTGATTAAAAAAAAAAAGCTTTACCATGAGTAAATGATGAGTGACCATGGTAAAAGTTGCATTTAGGTGAAGCCATTTCACTTTACGTGTTCTTCACATTCGCGAAGCCTGTTTGAGGTGGCCACAGAGGGAATTTTTGATCAAGTTTTGTGATATCTAACCGGATTAATTGAATTTGGTCGCCAAGCCATAAGAATATGCTACCTCTACTTCGTATGTAAATACAGGCTTATTGTATAGTATGTTTGGATGGGGAGAAAATTAGGGAATGAGAGAAGTAAGGGAGAAAATGGGATCCGGCTACCCTCCTATGCAAAAGAGAAAAGGAGGGTCCGCTGTAGAATTTGGGCCATTGGATTAGACTTCAACGGTCCAGATTTAATATATTATATTATTATAATATATTAAATCTGGACCGTTGATATTTGATCCAATGACCCAGATTCTGCAACGGATCCTCCTTTGCAAAGGAGGGTAGCCACATCCGAGAAAATGGAAGGGAAATGGATTTTTCTTGTTTGGATTTGAGGGGAAAGTAAGGGGAAGGGAAAGTGGGAGGGAAAAAAATAGTGAGAGTTCCTTGTTTTTATTTTAATAAATTAGGATATAAAGATCTTATTATTATTGAGACCTGTTTGTTTTTAGTTTAGCTTTCTTTTTGTTATTTTAGTTTGTTAGAAAATATATTTAGCTTAATATATTGACTTTAAAATACAATATATAAACCATTTCATTTTAGTTTGACTTTAATATTTAATTTGATGATGTTAATTTTTTATTTGAATTTATTTTTCATGCAATAATTAAAAAATGGGTTAAAAATTAAATAAGGACATTATTGTCATGGTAAATATCATTTATTTTCTCTCCTCCACTATTACAGAAATCGCGATATATGACAGTTATTATCACCCATAAATTATGGTTTCAAACCATCATATATGCAGGCGCTATATATACTTAGCACAAATAAATTATAGTTTCGAACTGTTATTTATTCTAGACCTATTATAACAATTATAATATCCATTATGTATTGAGGCTTGGTGAGCCTATGATATGTGCATTGATGTGATAATAATTAATGGGCAGACATGAATAACCGTCATAATATATAGTAATGCTTGCATGATACATAACGGTCTCATTTCGACAACCATTATTTATTCAGTAACATATACAACAGTTCTTACATAAGAACCGGCCATGACTTTTAATAATAATAAATAATAGTCTCACGTAGACAACTGCTATGTATTTAGTACATAAATAACAGGTTTTAAATAAGAATCGTGAACTTTTATGATACATGACATTTATCATATAATAACTGTGATATATGGATTTGAGACTCTTTAAGTGAGAGTTTCTAAGTTAGTTGAACTTGTCAGTACATAATAGAATAGTACCTCCAACATCAAGTGGCTATGCAATTCAGGATGAATTAAGACATTCCAGGCTTTGTGGGAAAAATCAACAACAACTGTTGACATATATATGTGATAATGTAACTGTTGACCTATAATTATGTTTCTTCATGGGAATTAACCTTGGAAAGCATAAGCCTCTGGGGAAAAGAATATATCCTTATCAGAATGGGCATAGGGGTATGAAAATCGTTGAGGTCAAGGGTTCGCATACCCCCTACGCCCTCTCTAATAGGGATATTTGTTTTTTCCCATCTATGTTTGCTTTCCAGGCTGAATTGCTGAAGAAACACAAGGTATATATGAACACTTAAAATTAGGAGTGCGATTGATTCTAGCCACAAACCTAGAAAATCTTGATCCATCCCGAATTGTATGGCTGCTTGATGTGGGAAGTAGTACTCTATTAGATAGAGTCGAGACCAAGTAGCTTAAAAACTCTTACATTGAAGAGCTTAGGACTGAATGAAATGTTAAATTTTAGAGCTTTTAACTTGATGCTACCTACTCTATACAAAAATAGGAGAGGAACCTTTGATTAAAGCAATAGTGGGTTTTCCCCAAAAAAAAAAAACATAACTTCACAAAAGCAATTTAATATGTCACCTTAAATACTTTATCGCATTATGACTTCACAAATGCTGTAGGTATTTACTTGTTCATGTATGACTATCAGTATAATTAAACTAGTTTATTCATCACATCCCTATCGATCATTTTGAAGTAACTTCTGGAAATATGGATATTTCCAAAAAAGGAGAGGTTTTTGCTTAGAAATCCATATCTCTTGAAATTACTTCAAAAAAGATCAACAGAGTAGGAACTTTCAGTCAAAGCAATGAGTTGACAAATGTTAGAACTGGCTGACACCCAATAAGGGGAGAATTGGGTGTAAGATAAAAAACTTAAAAACTTTAAAAATCTTTTCGCAACTTAGTGGAATCAGTAAATATGAAAGTAATAAATCATAAATCACAGTTAATATATGCTGGAAAATATAAGAGCTTAAGGAAGAGAATATGCAAACTATGATTTATCTTGGTTCGGTCCAATCCGTGATGACCTACGTGTAACCCCTTTTGTAATTATATCCTAAATACGCAATTAAAATGAAATAGAGACCAATAATAAACAAAACCATTTTAAAATCCCATCTTCACGATAGGGTTTTCACAAATATCTTTACAAATCCAATTTACCTGGCCTCATATTCACATTTTGAATATAATTACCACACAGAGATAAATCACATTGACTATACAAATATCAGATTACACAACAATATCATCCCGGCAACTCCTGGGTTCATGCCTTTACAAAAGGGTTTACAAAGAGCAATACGCCCATATACAAGTTCTCATACGGGGATTACACAAATCTCACCTCAAATACACATAATTAAATCCTCATCCACATATACAAATATCCAATACACAATACTCCCAACTATGATAACCAACTATTAGAATGACAACCCGGAGGAGTCCTCATCGCTCTTGGCTGCTTGCTTCATCCTCAATCCACCTACCCTGTCTAAAATGTTGGTAGGGGAGGGTGAGATTCGAGAGAGTCTCAGTAGGGAAACATATACCAATATGCATGCAAGATAAGTGTTTAATGCATGACATGCTTGCATCACAATAACACATGTTCACATAATGACATATCTGCGTGCTCAATGTTTCAATAACATACTTATGGCCATAGCATAAATAGAAACAGAGCTACAATCATTCATACATGTTTCACATAATCAAGCAAAGCAATACATGCATCAATACACAAACACAAATATCAAAGCATGCAAGAGAGGTAAGTTCCCTACCCTTATTCTTTCCACGTATGCTCCAGCATCGGCTACTCGCGATTCGAGCGAATATCCAACCCTATAACCAAATCAAGGACATAGGGTCAATCTCAATTCCAAATCCTTACTTTCATATCACTTACGGTTGGTTATCATTCACACCCTTTAGGTGGCTATAATAAGCTCAATGAAAGCCTAAAGGATTGAGGAGTAGTAGGTTGGAAATCACCTTTCAAAATCACAAAATACTGAAAATGGGGGTTGGCTGTAGCCAAGAATCCTTTGGCTGCAGCCAAAACATGCACAGAAGGTTTTTGGCTGCAGCCAAGAATTTCTGGCTGCGGCCAAAATGTGCACAGAAACTTTTACACTACAACCAAGATTTTCTGTTGCAGCCAAGGCAACTTCAAAAATTCATAATTAATTCCAGAAAAATAAAAATGAGGTGATCCCAAAGCCCATTGAAATATATTTAAGTTATATTCATAGGAAAAATATAAGCCATTACTGGAAATCACCACAAAAGTACAGAATTCCCTAAAATCCACTACTGCCCCAAAACAGTGTTCAGTTTCAATCCCAAACTTTGGACAGTCATATCTCCCAGTTCCAAAAACGAAATGGCACAAATTATATGTCCATTTTGAAGCTTGAGATGTGAAATTTAAGACTGGAAAGTTTCATAATTTTCTGACATCATTTGCCTATTAAAAACGCCAACACAAATAAACTGCCCAGAACAGACTTCCAAAGGACAAATTTTCCAGTTTTGCAATCTACGTGTCCAATTCAATTCAAACCAATTCCAATGATTAAATACCACAACATGACACCATTTTCAACATAAAACAACATTCAATTCCACCATTTACATTTCACACAAAAATACCACAAAATCAGGGCAAAATTCACAATCCACAATTCACAAAACTCATCCACAATTCACAAAACTTAGATCAAAAGGCTTTAAATACTCACCTCTTCCTCTTTCCCAAACCAATTCTTTGATTCTTCATCCTTCCAATTTTTCTCAAGCTCCCAAACACCTCCAATCAAGAATCTAAAACCATAGAGATAAAGCTCTCATCACTATGAACAACATTATAGAAGGGTGTTTTAGCAATAGAGGACAACAAACCAACCAAAACTCACCTTGTTTCTTTCTCTTTCCTCCTCCTTGCTAGGCGAAAATGGAAGACAAGAGAGAGAGAGAGAGAGTGGATAAGATGAAGAAGGATAAGGTTTTTTCCCTTTGCTTAATGTGTTGGCTGACCTAAAATAAAGGAGAGGGAAGAGAAAAAGCACTTTGAACATTTGACCAAGATCTAAGGCTCACAAGTTGCCATTTGTCCACATCTTGACACTCCTCCCATGAGCTCACATGAACTTAAACACATGGGATTCCACCCTTTGATCTATTACACAAATCAATCCTAACCATTGATCTTTAAGTTACCAATGAGTTTCCTTTTTGGTAACCGATCAATTGGTCGGTAACTTTACTGTTTTGCCCCTGATTATGGTAATTCCCTTGGAATCACCACCAAACACATTTTCTCATTCCTTTAGCCACAATATGTGCCATCCCTCTATTTAAAGTCAATTTAGATATTAATCCTTAATTGAACTCAAATATAGGATTTCAACACTGATCATAACACATTCGAATCTCAAATCACATCGGATTCTCCAAAAGGGTTATTTATCACTAATCACTTCTGCTTTTGGAGTCATTATCACTTAATTACAATTTGGAATCTCACTAAATTAGGGTTTAGCGGTTCACTAATGTCAGGCTTATTCTCTAGCCTCAAATCTCAAAATTCAGGGTATTATACTACGTTCAGTCCCCAAGCTCCTCCTGAGATTTTCAAATCCACTATCTTCTTGTTTGATCCAGCTACAAGAAAAGCTTTACAACCCACAAGTTTAGCAAGGCACTTGTGAAGCCATTTATAAATCTCTCACGGAGTTACTCCCCCTTCCATACTGTAAGGTTACAACCAAGTTACTGCCCCTTACACACCGTAAGGATACATCCTTGATGATAAAAGATTAAAATCAATTTTCTCTATCAGAAGTGAATAAGATGAATACTGAAGTATAATACAAATAATCTCTCTCTAATGTAAATGATATCAAAGGTAGGTAAACATAGAGTATTCGGGTAGGAGGGGATACTTCATGATCTTAGCATGTTTTCTGTTGTTGTTGCCTAATTGAATCTTCTTCATTTATAGTTGAGTAGGATATGACCATTGTGAGTATTTCAACCTATCCGTTAAGTCCCGTTGCTTCATTTGACCATTTTCTTAAATTTGAAAACTAGCCATTACAAACGTTTATGCTATACTTTTGTAAAGTCACCTTTTGTCTCTTCACATCATTTCTTCATTGTATTCCTGGAGAAAAAACATTAAACACTAATACAATGAAGTGTTAGAGTAATTGGAAGCAAGAAGAGTGAGTTACACAATTATTCCTATGATTTTCTGAAGTTACGATGCGTTGTTTGTCACATCACTCGAGTGGTCCCTCAAGTGATCCTAGGTCATCACTTGAGTGATTCCCTTCAAAATATGGCAGAGAGCATCAAAGTCATTTTCCAACTTCACCACTCAAGTGGTCACTCGAGTGATCTTGGGACATTACCCGAGTGATCTCTTCATTTTGATTCAGAACATGGTAAATGATATATCATTAGAAAGCTCTTGCCGTGTACATTCCAATGCAACAAGAATCAGCTCCAAACTCATTGTAATATGAAAGTTATGATCCAAGGAGTGTCTACTATTTTTGACAGTCTTTAAAGTTTCCAATGTCAGCTTCTAGAAGGCATATCTCTCAGCATATAACTTCAAATTTGACATATTACCTATTCATGGAAAGGTCTTTAAGTCTAATGGCACTAGTTTCATCTCAATCCAATGTGGAGTTTGAGAGTTTTATCCAAAATACCGAAGCTGTTTTGGAATATGACTTTGATTTGCATGGAATTTTCTAAAGATCATATCTCTCTCATCTGAACTTCTTAGAATGTGGTTTTTATGTGTATTTGACGTGTTAGGAGTCTAGTTTCATATGAAATGAGTTTCATATCAATCCAACTTGTGGTTAGAGAGATATGGTCAAAATATTGAAGCTTTGTCATGCTATGCCAAAATAGAGCACAACAGAATGCTCATTACTTGAGTGATCACTTGAGTGATGCCCTCTAAAACTTGCCAGAGAGCCAATACTCAAAGGAACACCTTAGGGAAGTTCCATAACTTTCATATAAGTCATTTTAGCTTCATTTTGACCCATTCCAATCTCCGGTGTTAGTTCAAGAGCATGAATCTTGATATTCTCATATGATCTTGTAAGTTCTTCTTTCTTCAATCTCTTTCTTCTTGATTTTCCTCTTAATGATCATTCTTCATAACCCAACTGTTAGAGCAAGCGTTTCACCCAAGAGGGGGGGGGGGGTGAATTGGGTGATACTAAAACTTTCGTTGCAAATATGAAAACTTGACGATGAATATATGCAGTAATGAGTAAGGAGAAATATCACTGAAGTGTACACCAGGAGTTATACTGGTTCGGCCACAACCACTTTGACTTACGTCCAGTCCTTAGAATATCTCTGAGAGTTTCACTATAACTTCCAAGATTCAGTGGGTTCTTGGCACCTCAGTACAAGCAAGTTCCTTTGCCTGGACACTCGTTCCCCCTTACAAGTTGTAATCCAATTCCAACTCAAGGTTCCACAACCTTAAGTTACCTTATTAACAAATATTGAGTTTGAATGAAATATCTCTCTCTCAGAGTGAATAAGAATAACTGAAGTACAGAATTACAAATATGTGTAAAACAGAGTAGTGAACTTGATAATTCGTTTGTGTGTGTGTTCTTGTTTTTCTTTGTTTGGATGTCCCCATATATATAGATGTGTTGGTAGCGACCGTTGGGAACATTTTCTTCTCGCCCGTTAGAGAGTGCACAACCACTGTTGACTTTTCCAGTATTTGAAAAATATCCGTTTGCGGTAGGTGGCGGTAGGTAGTGTTTGAACGTTGCATTTGACTTTCCTTATTTGGTAAGATCTCCTCATTGTTTATCTATGAATATGCTAAGAATACTAATACAATGAATGGTTAATCATATAGAAAACAAAGCAATGAACGTTGGAATGATTTTTGAATTTCTGGACTTGCATACTCGAGTAGTTACTCGAGTATTCATTAAGTTTACTCGAGTACTTACTCAAGTATCATCGTGAAGGTAATGATAGCAAGTTAATGAATGAAGATCACACAACTCGAGTAGTTCATGAAGTAAAAAAATTTATAAACCTTGAAAATACCTGTTTACTCAGGTACTTACTCGGGTATGGTGCACTTTACTTTATAAGTTACTCGAGTAGCAACTCGAGTAATCTTTCAAATAAACTTTAGGTTACTAAATGCTTCACTCCAGTAATGTTGGCAGGATTTCAGGGTCGAGAGCACTTCAAGTTTGCTTACCCTGTTACTCGAGTACTTACTCGAGTAAACATAGATTTTCTGTATAGCTTACTCGAGTAGATACTTGAAGTTTTCTTCTAAATAACTCTGCATACTTGAGAAGTGCCTCGAGTGAAGTGTGATAAAAGCATTTCATGTTATTCGAGTATTACCTTCAGGTTTTGCTTACCCCAGTGAGTTACTCGAGTAGCTTCTCGAGTAACATTGGCAGGATTGAAAATGCCGAGAGCAACATATTTCTTGAGGCAGGGGACTCAAGTACAGACTCGAGTAACGTTAGCAGGCCGAGATTAACTGGAAGCCTTTTACATGGTTACTTGAGTACTTACTCGAGTAACATTGGTAGGCCGAGAGCAACTCCAAGTGATTTACCTAGTTACTTGAGTAGCTACTCGAGTAACGTTGGTAGGCCGAGAGCAACTCCAAGTGATTTACCTAGTTACTTGAGTAGCTACTCGAGTAACGTTGGCAGGCCGAGAGCAACTGGATGTCTTATACCTTCTTACTCGAGTGCTTACTCGAGTAACGTTGGCAGGTTACTTGAAGGTTGACTCTGATTACTTCAAGTTTCTGTCTCATTACTCGAGTGCTTATCGAGTAACCCTTTAGAAAAACTTGCCAGTGATGAAGTTTCTCTGCTTTTTCTCTTGGCCTTTCTTCATTACTCCAATGCTTACTTCAAGTGACGATTTGCCCTGTTATTACTTTGTTCAAACTTATTTGTTTATCAAATCTTTTTCATACCATCCTTTGTTATCATCAAAACATGAGAGATCTAACACCAACTAGATATCTTCTTGAATTGATGATCATCCTTCACAACCCAACTATATATCTTCTTGAATATCTTCAATCTTCTTCTTTCTTTGCTTGACTAATCTACATGATATGCAACATTAAATATAGTAGTTAGTCAATGTAGAAGATAATTATATTATATAAACTTTTTGCTCTTAATATTTGACATCATCAAAACTAATTATATCTAACAACAACTTGACATCTATATTTTTCTTTCATGCTCCTAAGTCGAATATATGTTATTTGATTACATTAACCATTATCCTAACATGAATATTTGAATTTATGGCAGAAGAATTTGTTCTATGCTAGAGCATTCTGCAAATGCACTATGTAATATCCCAAAAAGTGATTAAGGGCTAATGACTTCAAAAGTGGATGTAATTATTGTTGAATAAACACTTTTGGAGAATGTGTGATGGGAATTTGGTGGTTTTAGTGATTCCAATGGTTTCCTTGTGTAAAATTGTGTGGGAATAGGTTTGATTGTTGATTTTGGAGCCATTGGACACATTGGTTGAAAATTTGAAAAATTGTCAAGTGTAATTCTGTGCAGGACAGTCGGTTTGTATGGACATTTTGAATGGGAAAATGGTGTCTAAAAATTCTGAAACTTTTCAGTCTTAAATTTCACATGTCAAGCTTCAAAATGGACATATAATTTGTGTTATTTCAATTTGTGAGCTAAGAGTTATGAGTTCTTGAAGGTTGCCCAGCGAAATTGATTTTTTTCTGGAGCAATGGTCAAAGAAATTAAATCTGGGAATGATATGCTTCCATCTAGTAAAAGGCTATATTTTTCCTTAAAACTAGACTTAATAAGGGTTCTATAGCCTTTGGAATCACTTTATTTCGATTTTTCTAGAATTAGTTATGATTTTTCAAAGTTTGGACAGAAAATCTGCCAGAATTTACACAAAATACGAAAATGGGAAAATTTGTATTGGCAACCTTGTAATTATGAGGAAATTGGTGATCAGCCTATTGTGCTCTAATTTGGGCCCTTAAGTGACGTAAATATGGGTTGATTAAAGGGAGGAGGCATTGGTTCAAATACAATGAAAATATGACACAAGAATTGGTAAGGGCTAAGGTCAAAAACAAAAAGGGATATAGTCAAAGATTGCAACTCAAAATAAATTGTGTGGAGGAGGATGTGGAAGAGGATAAAAGAGATAATTGAATGCATATTTTATTCCCTCTTAATCTTCCATTTCGGCCAAGCATAATGGCTAAAGGGAAAAGAGATGATGATGAAGTTAAATGGCATGTGTTAAAATTGCCATAAAATATCATAAAATAAAAGATGAAGGAGATATTTTTATATGAGCTTTCTCTTTCCTTGGGCTCTCATTTCGGTTCAGCTGAAGCCAAATATAGAGAGAGAGAGAGTGGACGAAATTTTGAGAGCAAAGAAGCAAGAGGTGAAGCAACATGTTCTTGTGCCATTTTCTCTATCAAGACTCCATTTCTAGCTCTTGAGGCCTTCATCAAAATTGTTCCTCTCATTAAGAGCTTCATTTCTATGGTTGTAGTTTCTTGAAAGGAGGAGTTTTGTGCCATCTAAGTGGTGTTGAAGTGTGAGGACTCAAGAAAGGGCTATAGCCAAGCAAAGAGGTAAGCACAAGCTTTGTTTTGACCCAAATGTCTTGAAATTTGGTTGAATTTATGAGGTAATATTATGCTGCCCTGTTTTTGCTGAATGGTAACCTTAGGGTTTTAGTAATATTAAGGGCATGAATTTAATCCTCTTGTGCTATATGATGATGTTGTAGTGGTTGTTGTTAAATTTGGGTTGGTTTTGCTTGATTTTGGTGAAAATGGATGGTGAAACCCTAAGGGGAAATGCTGCCAAATTCACTCTAATCATGTACAATTAGTGTTTAAATAGTTAAACATGTGATTAGAAGTGTATACAAGGTGTTTAATGGATTGAAATCAAGAGAACTCAATCTCCCTAAAATTTTTCAGATTTGGGCAGGGGTATTTTCGTCCATTAAGTGTTGGAATTTTATCAATTTGATATTTCCATTGTGTTCAGGAGGGAAAATTGTGTAGGGTTGATGTTGACCACTTTGCGAGAAAAAGCCCTGAATGTGAAATTGCAAAAATAGTCCTGAAACCTTTAAATAGTGGCTGCCGAGGGCAATTTCGTCCTTTGGCAATGAATTTGATAATTCCGAGTCCGAAAATGGATTCCTTGGGCGGAAATATGTTAGGATAGCCCATATTAAAATTTCGGGAAAAGTGCAACTAGACTGGGTACAGCGGGCCTGGGCCGGGTCCCCGGGGGCATTTTTGTAAATTTTCATTATAGACTCATATAACCCCAAGAAACACTATGGAAGTGTCTAAATGGTGCATTTGGAATTGTAGGATTCGATATTTGCCCTGTTCGTGATCCACCTGCGTTAGAGCATAATCAGAAAGAACAAGGTAGTAACTCCTCTCTTATACTTTGTGTGAAACATTGTATGTATGATTGTCGTGCATTGAGAATACATTGTGACATTGTGATGCTTCGTGATCACAGTGAAAGATGACGCCTAGTGAATACTTTGTGAATATATTGAGATCGCAGTGAAAGCTGACGCTTAGAGTTTACAGCCATGAGTGCTGTCGTTTGTGGTGTGAACCACGTTACATTGTGATGCTGCTAACATGACCTTATATGCTTTGTGTTTATGCAATGTATGAGTGAGTTGTTACTACTGGGATTCTCTTGAATCTCATTCTTTCTAATGACTAACATTTTAGACAGGGCTAGTGGTGCTTAAGAGAAGCATGCAACCCGAAGCGATTAGAACCCCTTCAGGGTATATTTAATTGTAGGGTGTTGGTTATCTTCTTTTGAACTTGGGATTATGTATATTTTGGAGATGTAAATATTACTGTTGATTTTGGTTATGTAATCCCCTAGTGGAGACTTTTAAACCCTCAGATTATATATGTATAGAACCTGGGAGTTGCCGGGGATTTGGTTATACACTCTGATGTGTGTGAATGTAAACTAACTACGCAGGTAATTATATTCGAATTTTGAAGATAGAGAAGAGTTTTTGAAAGTTTTTGGTGAAAATCCTACTATAGTGTAGGAATTTGAAATGAGTTTAAGCTATTCGACGGTCTCTAAACCAATTTAATTATGTGATATCGAATTATAATTACGTGGTTAAAGGCAGGGGGTTACACACTACAAGGAGAAACTTTCAAACTTAAGGAAACATACTTTAATGCTCAATCTTGAAAAATTTATTGGAGGCAACATTTAAAGCAACAACACATACAAGGAAGAGCAAGACCTCTTGGTAGTTTTTGCTGAGTTCAATTTGAAGGATCTCAAGGCCAAGACAAGTCTAGATATGATGAGCCTTAGATCCTTGTCATCTACCTTCAGGGCCCTTAAGTACTAACCATATCCATTCAGTTGAGCCAGCACTTGAGGATCCAGTACTTCTGTCTCCATCACACTCTCATGGATTTGATCATCAGTCCCATCGCTCTAATGATACTGATTCACAATTAGATTAGGAGATTGAGATCCCTGAGGACATCTCTAAGCCTTCTACTGAGCACCCTACTGAGCCAGCCATATATCACTTCTATGTCTCTGATCCATCAAGTTGCAGAGCAAAAGTATGGTGAATAACACATTAAGGATCAAACACAACAAGAAAGCAAGACAATAGATCAATCATTAGCTTGCTGAAACTAAATGAGCATTTCTAAACCTTATCTTGTTATATTTTGTGAATACTTGCACATCTTAGGTATCAATTAGCATTAAGTATGAATTTTTTTTTCTTGAAAACCTTTGCAAATTATTTCACATTATTTCCATTAAACCCTCTTATTTGCATCACATTAAAAATGAAAATACTTTCAAATAGGGGAAGAAAAAGTTGTTTTTTTATACATTCCATTTGCTCAAGGGAGAGAAAGACATTTCTGATTTATTTTTATATTTGCTTCTCCACAAGCATTTCTTCTTTATCCTTCAAACTTTTTATTGTTGTCAAATAGGGGAAGAGAAAGGCAATGAAAATATGTTGCATCTAGTTTATACTCATACATATTTTTCATGAAGGATTTGCCATCATAAAAAAGGGGGAGAATGTTGGATATGATTAGTTTTGATGATGTCAAATATAGATGTCAAATATTAAGAGCCAAAAGTTTACATCATGTATTTATCTTATACTTTGACTAACTACTATATTTAATGTGAAATACCTGTAGATTAGTAAAGAAAAGAAAGAAAATATCAAGCTGGGTTATGAAAAATGATTAAAAGGAAGAGTAAGAAGATATTGAAGAAAGAAGTTATCAAATAAGGAGAGATGAAGTGAAGAAAAGAAAGGAGTTATTGAGTTTGATTATTGGGAATGATCAAGAAGAAGGAAGAAGGGAAGATATTGAAGAAAGAAGTTGCAAGATATAATAGGAATATCAAGATTCAAGTTCTTAGATTTGATATTGGAGGTCTCTATGATCAAAAGAAAGTTAGAATGGTTTAACTAGAAGTTAAAGTGCCATATCTGGATGCTATTTCATCTTCACTCAAGTCACACTTCATTATCACTCAAGTTACACCTCTAGAAGTGATTTCTACATGTTTTACTTGAATTAAGGAAGTTTTACTCAAGTGATGACCACATTTCAGCATACTCTATTCAGGTCTGTTTCCATTTAACACTATAGAGGTTCATTAATTTGGTCATATATCTCAAAAAAGATATTTGATTAAGGTTAAAGTTATTTCATATGAAACTAAACTCTGAATGCAGTTTACATACATCAATTTGGTGCTCAAAGAGTTTATGATTAAAGAGATATGAATTTCATAATTTGATGCTCGAAATCAACATGATATTCTTGACCAGTAGCTCGATTTGATCATAACTTTCAAAAGATAATTTATTTTGGACCAAAACATATTGCATTT
Organism: Inga laurina; assembly: GCA_963855925.1. Lineage (NCBI taxonomy): Eukaryota > Viridiplantae > Streptophyta > Magnoliopsida > Fabales > Fabaceae > Inga > Inga laurina. Next base: position 55,439,734 of record OY979704.1, read on the forward strand.
GAAAATAGACTCAAAAGGAGTTTCAAAGATACTAAAATCAAGTTCAAAGAGGTTGAGATTAAAGAGATATGCATTTCAGAATTTGATACTCAAAATCCATGCTGTGTTCCAGAATATAAGTTACAAATTGGATTATATCTTTTGGAATACAATGGATTTAGAATCTATTTCAATTGTAATGAAAAGTAGCCTTAAAGAGCTTTCCACGAATAGGTCATTTGCCAAATTTGGAGTTAAATTGGAACAATTATACCTATTGGAATTTAACCTCTATGTGAAACTATCAAGCTGGAAGTATTCAATGAAAATCCTTCTTCATCACTTAAGTGATGTTTGATCACTCTAGTGATGTCCTATTTTTTAAATGATCACTAGGAAGGTGCTAGAAAGTGATTAAGTGATTATGTGAAATTCTAACAGATTACTTAAGCAAGAGAAATGTCACTCGAGTTATGCTAGAAAATTTTAAATCACCATCCAATAACTAGACAGTGATGAATGAATTCTTTTGTTGAAGCTTAAAGAATCACTTGACTGCAATAAGGTCACTCGCGTGATGTTTACACAGCTGAGCCATCACTTTCCAGTTACCAAATATTGACATAACTATTTTATCATATCACTCCAGTGAAGCCTAGTCACTCTAGTGATCTTGTGCTATTTTCAAAATCACTAGCCAGTAACCCTTTGGTGATAGAATATGAAGAATAAAATATCACTCAAGTGATGATGTATCACTCCAGTGATGAGACATTACTACCAAGATCACTCAAGTGATATTGTTCACAGTTTTTAATTACCATCTTGGATTTTTTGATATTCTTCCAAACTATTATAAACCTTGATTATATAGATTCTAACCATTCCTAATCATTACTAATCAAATTAACATGAGGATTATAAGTGATTAAACTGGGATTAGAGCTCCATGACCAAAAAGAAACTTTTTGCACTAGTGGAAAAATCACTTTTAAGACCGGTTAAACACGATATTTTAGACTGGTTCTAGAGGTGATCTTGATACAGCCGGTCTAAAAAGTCTGTTACTTTTTAGATTGGTTAGCAACCGGTGTTAAAAATCACTTTTTTAGACCGGTTTCTCGAAGACCAGGTCTAAAAAGTCCAGACTTTTTAGACTGATTGTTTAAAAATTGGCCTAAAATTTTTTTTCTAAGACTTTTAAGACCGGTTATTAGAATAACCGGTCTAAAAAGTGACATGTTTTTTAAAAAAATAAATAGGGCTTTTTTTGGATTGGAAGAATTTTAAAATCATCCCAATCCAAAAAAAAGTGCCCTATTTTTAAGCTATGACAACCGTAACTCAATGATGAAAAACAACACCTTATAAGATAGGACATACCATTTGAAGATTGAGTGATTTTTCTAATGTTGTCCTCCCCTTCATCAAATGGTTGAGAGCATCGTGGACCAACCTCTCACTTACTGCATCTAAGGCACTGGTGCCCTAAAGCATCAAAGGGGCATATTTAGGACCAGATAGATACTGATAAATCAGCAGTAGAATTATAGAAACAACATAAAGAAGCAAAGAAAGCATAGAAACATACAAAATAAAAAAAGAAAGAAAAGGGGGAAAACCTCATCAAGTATAAGGATAGGGGCATTCTTTAAGAGTGCTCATGCAATAGCAAGTCTCTATAGATAATAAACAATACAATTAAGAATATATAATGTGTGCATGTGAGAGTAAAAGCCTGTTCCTGTAGGAATGTTTATATGAATTATGCATACTTTATACCTGCCTCTGTCCCCCACTTAATAGGCCTCCATACTCACCGACATGTTTATCATAGCCCTTTTAGACAAATATGGAAGGAAAGGAAATGTGTTACAATATTACTTAGTCTTTACTACAGTAAGCGTCTGCATGTCTAGAAAATGAAAATACACCTGTGGAAGTGAAAGTATGAAGTTGTGAGCATTTGCAGATTTTACTGCCTTGATCACATCTTCTTTAGAAACATCATCATCTGGAAGCCCATATACGATATTTTCTCTAACAGACATCGAAGACAAAACAGGCTCCTATATCATGTTAGCATTATTAGTGGACTACAAGCAATCCTGTTCATATCAGACATGATAATCCTTACTTCTACAGGATAGCATTATTAGGAACAAGAGAATTGCATAAAAAACAAGACAACACTGATTGATGGGATTTTTACAGCACATTTTAAATTTTGACCACTTGAATTGAAGATCCATTTATATAGATCAACAGTTGAAATTGAAATTAACAAACAGTGACTAAGAGTTTGCCTAATACGCTATGGACTTAAAGGCATAAATTATGGTGATTTGTGATCACAACAGATCAACAGATGAAAGTAATGCTTGGAAGATGGTCTCAAACAATTCCTCTTGTTCTTGAAACACCATAGAAAACATGATGAGAGAAAGAGTTGTGTCTTGTATTAGGAATTGTCCACATTAAAAATGGGTAGCTGGTGGTATAGGTTTGAAGATGCTTATTAGGTATTCATTTTGTAGCAAGTAGTGACACATGTAAATGTTGCACCAATTTATCAAAAAACATATAAAAAATCACCATGCAGAAATTAAATCAAGTTGAACTTAGGGACAAACCATGTCAGGCTTAAACATCAATTCACAAAAACCATATAAAGCCTCAGATGCAGTGCCTGGAACAACAAAATAAGCTTTCAGTTTGTACAAAATAGTGAACTTGCTGCTGCCCATAAGTACAGCAACATAATTGTTCCTTCTTACACTTCCTCAACTACACAGTAGATGATATAGATAATAACCAACAAAGACACAAGATACTCAAGCTAAGATAAACACTTAGCATTACCAGATCCACGAGCCAGAAAATCTCGTCTTACCACACTTTCTAAGACTAATGATTTCCATTAACTCTGATTGTCACAACATACAAGCACAAAATCAAAACAACCCTTTTCAAAACATTAGAGAACAACCACACAAGATTGGAGATTTAAAAAGAAAAATGAAAGAACTTGAAGATTGGGTATAAACTTGGCCACCAAACAAGCTCACTGAATCTTATTGATAAGTCAGATCAAGCTCGTCATGGTCGCCATTTTTGGATATTCAGATATGGGTGGTAACAAATTATATGTCAAGAAAACAATGAGGATCTTAAATGATTAAATGAAGACAAATAACAAAATCTAAGAAGAGAATGCGACATCTAAGAAAATATTATCATATCAAAGTAGTGATGGGAGTAGATGCAAAAAATGTGTCCAAAAAATTCAAACACAAAACAAAAGGCAAACAAGTAAGAAGATGCTAGAAGTACTAGGGCAAACTCATAATAGGCGAATGCAAGGCTTCACATCTTCAAGCAACAGCTAGAGCAAGTTAAAGTGAGAGAGCACTGGTGAGTTTGAACTTTCGTTTGTGATAGCAATAGTGACGAGGCAGATAGCAGAGAGCAGAGACAACATAGATGACATAGCTTCAGAGTTACACATGATTGTGCATGCGGTGAGGAGGTAAGGGAAATAGGATTTATGATCTTTTAGATCAGTTGTTCTGAATATCAGGTCTAAAAAATACTTTCATATGATTTTTTAAATTATCTTAATTTTTTTTAGTCCGGTTGTCTAGAAATCAGGTCTAGAAAACATCTTTTAGACCTTATGCATAAGGAACCGGTCTAAAAAGTTTACGATATTTACAAAAATGCCATCAATCATATTTTTTAGACCTTATCCTCTCTATCAGGTCTTGAAAGAGCGGTCTAAAAAGCTAATTTTGCACTTGTGTTTTAGATCGGTTTTTGATAAAAACGGGTCTTAAAATGGTGAAAAAAAATTAATTTTTAAATTTTCATATTTTAGACCGGTTTTAATAAAAATCGGTCTTAAATGTTTGATTTTTAAGACCGGTAATTTATTATAACCGGTCTAAAAAGTTTGAAATTTTAATTTTTTTTAAATATTTTGATATTTTTAGACTTGTTTTATTTATAACCAATCTAAATAATTTTTTTAAGACCGATTTTTTTACAACTGGTCTTAGAAGTTCTATATAATTACAAAACTGTCGCTGGTCAAATTTTTCAGACCTTATTCGTTATAACCAGTCTAAATGTGGTGGTCTAAAAAGGCAATTTTGTACTAGTGTTGTCAGAAAACTCAACGGCTACTTCTAATGGACTTCTAGCGGTCATATTCTCAATGGCACGAAGAAAAAGCTCAATGGCCAAATACTCTTCATCAACTATAAATAGAAGAACATTCAAAATAGAAGGAAGAGAGAGCCTATGCATATATCGTCAAAATGCCAAAACTATGACTTCAACATTCCTTGTCACATACACTTTCTTTCTAAGTGTTTACTATAATATCCTGATTTTTAGGCCTAGAGGCTTGAGAATAAGCCTAAGTCAAGAAAACTACTAAGCCTAATTTGGTAAGAATCCTAAAGATAGGATGAGTTTTATGGGACTATATGATTCAGCCTTTTAGGTTGAGAACGAGTCTCCAGATTATATGAGGCTCAATGCGTATAAGTAGTCTGATAAAGGATGCCAGTGTATGGGCACTTTGGCACACTTGGCGCCATTTTGGTGGCACCCAGAGGCATGTGTGGCACCATTTAGGTCCCAAATATATGAAGAAGCTTTTAAGTTGGCATAGTGAGAAGTGGTTGTGTGTGTGTGTGTATTCGAATGAAAGTTATTGGTGTCTATGTACACTCGGTGTACCATAAGACACACATTCTCACACATGGCAGTTTTTGAGGCTTGTAGCACCATTTTATGCCACATAAGCACATATGTGATGAATTCTTGAAGATATAGACATATGTGGCTAATTAGTTGGATACAATATGTCGGTTTAGGTGCACATATGGCATTTCCTAAGCATGTGCATATACCCTGCGTTTTTAAAAAGACATCGGCTTGGTGTCAGATGTCTGGGACACACAGGGATGTATGTGGCGAAATAATAAGACACAAGGGACATATGGCATCCTCTAGGTAGTCTCCAGGACATATGGCAGCAATCAGGTAGAGGCATGACACATGCGCAAAACTGAGTGGCCCTATATCAAAAAGTAGCTTTATTAAAGTAGTTTTATTAAAGCAGCTTTATTAAAGTAACTTTTTGGCTTCTTCCTTGATTAACCATTCATGTGATGACATTTACAGTCATATATCAGGGATATGATGATTAGCTAGTATAATTCACCGTTCTCTAGTCTAGCTACATACCTAATTTTCCTGAACACTATACCAGAAGCCGGATGATTCATCAGACTTTCTTTCCCCTAAACAAAGAAGTCGGTCAAGCATGACAGAGGGGAAGGGGAGACAAATTTTAAGAAGGTGGATTGGGCACCCTGCAGTCTCAAGAAAGAGCACCTAGTACACTGAATCACTGGATACCCAGTAATTTCTAAAAAGAGCACCCAACACCTTGGATTTTTATGCACTTGACACATGTAATGAAAGGATCATTCAACACCCCCATACCTCATTAATTTCGTGTAGCCCCTAAAAAATAGAAGAAAAATCAGAAAATCCAAGAGAAAAATAAAAAGGAGAGAAGTTTGAGTGTTCTTGAGCTCCCAACCGATTTCACTACCAATTCGGTGTTTCTAGGTTCTGAAGTCTTCACAAATCTTCTTCTACTCATTGAAAGCAACATTTCTACTATTTTAGATTTCTGATAAGAGGTGTTTGGAGTCACGCTGACTGAATCAAGAATCGATCAGATAATTGCGTAGAGGTAATCATAAGCTTCAATTTGGTTATAACATTTTGATGTTTTGATGAGTATTTTTGAAGTTATAGACTCATTAGGGTTTTAGAAAAGAAGGGGATTTGAAGCTTTAATGGGTTTTTGATGATAAACATGATGTTAAATGAGGTTTAATGATGATTAATCATATGTTTTGAGGTTGAAATTGGAAAAACACAACTTGGGTTACATAGGGGTTAGATTCGGCAAGCCTTAGTTCTTGGGGTTGAAGCTGGATTTTGATGAATTTGAGGTTAGAAATGGATTATATAGGCAAAATTATGTCAAAATAGCTTGTGGTTATAATTTTTGGATAATTCGATACAAAACAATAACTTTAGGATTGAAAGTTAGTTACTGCTAGATTTCGTTTTCTGGAAGGTAGACTGCTTGTGAGGTGTTTTTAAATAGCTAAACCCTATCCAATCATCATGATATTTTAAAGGTTGAAAGTAGACATCTTAAGCTTTAAATTGATATATAAAACGTGTCATTTGGGTTTGTAAATTGTAAGTTATGATCTGTCAAAGTTTAGGCATTGAATCTGGAACGAATCCTGAGGCAGTGTTGATATGTGATGATTCTAAACTTTTGGGTCTATAATTGGAAGTGGATGATTTTCTTCATGTAAAGAAGACTTAAAGAGCTCTTCATAGGATCTGGAACCACCTTAATTGAATTTTTCTAGATTAAGTAATGAATTTTCAAAGTTGAGTGACAAATCTGACAGATTAGGATTGGCCTACAAGTCTATGGCATTTAAGGTAAATTGTGACAAGTATGGGTCCAAAGAGTAGAGACATGTCTTAGAACCTAATGTGACCACAATAGAGACCCAATCCACAAGGGACTAAAGTACATAGTGTGTTAGACATAAAGTGGGGAAAGTTATAAAGATTATGTAAGAGAGACAAGTCATGTGTAATGACTTGCTGTCATGGCTCTAATGATGTAATTATGTCTCTAGGGCAAGAAACGTCAAGAAAGAGGAAATGGAAGATTCTTCAAGCAACTTCGATGGTTGGAAGAAAAGGAACAAGAGAAGGATATAAATACGTGAAGGTAGTAAACTTACATAAATTGCATGCACTTGATATGTATGCTTGTGTATTGATGTGTATGATTGCTTTGCTTGATTATGTGAGGCATTTATAAATAGTTGAAGCTTTTTTTTTCTATTGATGTAATAGCCATATGTATGAGATGTGAAGCATTAAGCATGAAAATATGTCATTAAGTGAGCATGAATTGAGGTAAGGCAAGCATGTCATGCACAAAGCATTTATTTTGCATCATAACTGGTATTGTTTGCTACTAAGATTCTCTTGAATATCACCCTCCCTCACCAACCATATAGGTACGGTGAGCATAGAAGAGGAATGTATCAAAGTTGTGCAGCGGAAACGTGATGAAAAATTGGAGATTATTACGTATTTGATTGTATAAAAATGCCATGATCTCATGATTATAATGTATAAATACGTAAACAAGAATAATTGAGTATGAGTTTGCACGTTTAATTGGTTGAGAATGGGAGGGTGAATATGAAAATTTTAATTTAGAGGCTTAAATAGTGGAATTCCTCAAGCCGTAACAATAACATTTATGCTTCCGATGCTTAATAAAATGGGAATAAATGATGAGGAGTGACATTTACATAATATACTTTATAGAGAGATTATTTGTTTGTGCTTCAGTGATTATCATTATTCACTTCTGATAGAGAAGATTGACTGTAATCATTTATCATCAAGGTTGTATTCTTACAGTATGTAAGGGGTCGTAACTTGGTAGAAGAGTTGTATTAGCTTCATCAACTGAACTTGTGGTTTTTTAGTGGTTCTCAGGAGAAGCCTAAGGACTAGATGTAAGTCAGTGGATTGGAATGAACCAATATAAATCACAGTTTGCATATTCTCATCCCTTATCTCCTATATTTCTAGCATGAACAATGTAGATATTTGATTATGCAATTTTGAATTACTCTCCTACAGCTAACTATGCTAGCATCCTCTCCAAATTGCAGCCACTATTTTGTGCACGATAGGTTAAGGGAAATAAAGAACACGATCAACTTCTTGTCTCTTTATTTTTTTAAATGGTTCTAAAGAGAATTTTGGTGTTTTCTCCTAAACAACAATAACCCAAATTCCCCCAATCTCCTCTCTATCATTTCCACATGTTATCAAACATTTTTGGCTTTTGGGAATTCAAATGATATTTATACGTATTTTCCCCTAAATGAAACTTATCACGAAATTAGCTAAGAAAAAGGAAACTATAAAATAATAATTTTCTTGATAAAAAACAAATATTGAAAATAAAATAAAATTTAAAAAATGAAAAATAAAATTATAATGGAAATAAAAAAATAGAATATATGTGTGTATATATATATTAAGGAAAGTAAATAATAATAATAAAACAAGAGAATTAAAGGGGCACATGGCCCCTTTAATTTGATTTGCACTAATGGAAAAATCCCTTTTTAGACCGTCACATTTAGACTGGTTTTGGCGGATAAGGTCTTAAAAATTTAGGCGGTGGCAGTTCTGTAATTATATTGAACTTCTAAGACCGGTTCTAAGAAAACCAGTCTTAAATTTATTTAGACCGGTTATAAATAAAACCGGTCTAAAATGTAAAAAATTTAAGACCGGTTTTTATGTAAACCAGTCTTAAATGTTAGAACATTTTTAATCTTAACTTCATCAACATTTTAAGACCGGTTTGTACAAAAATCAGTCTTTAATGTAAGACCAGTTTTTGTACAAATTGGTCTTAAATTTGAAATTTCACTCTTTTAAGACCGGTTTTTATTGAAAATCGGTCTAAAATGTAAGATTTTTCGCCCGTATTTTTACTCTCGCACCCAGATCGTGTGCTCTATGAACCCTTTCTTCTCTTTGCCATTTCTCTGTGAGCTCTATCCATGCTTTTTCTGAACTCATCCATGGCATCCCGTCCCTCAATTGCTCAACTCTCCTCCGTCATTACTGCTGTCATTGCTGTGTTTGTCGTCGCTGTTCTTTGATTATCGTCAGTCTTCTCCACCACCACCTCTATTCTCTGTAGTGACCATTCTCCTCTACCCTAACTTCCCTTTGTTAGTGCCATGAATTTGAGGACTTCATTTTAACCTCAATCGACGCCACCATGACTTTGGGTTGAAGCTCACTCCTTGGTCTTCAATCAGGTTAGTGTTCGATCTATTATTTAGTTGTACGTTGTTCAATAATTAATAATGTTATATGAAGAAATGGTTCTTGTTGTTGCTTTGAGCACTTAAATATAATCTAGAAAAAATTAAATCTGCACATTCTTGTTAGATATATGCTCTGACTTTTAATTACATCCCTGTGATATTTGGCTTGGAGTAATAACACTCTTTGTTCTGTTTTAATTTAGTGTGATTGTTTGATTATTGTCAGTGTTATTGGTTTGTTAAAACAATACTAGTTTCAAATGGTGCCTATTAATTTAGTTGAAATCTCTAAAACTCTATTGTTGTTGTTTTTTTGTCTATCCTTTTGTTGTTGGATATAGGGTGCTAGAAGTGTTGAGATATACATGGATCATAGTTGGATAAACGCTAAACAAAAGAGTGTTGAATATGATAATGGGGTGAGGGTTTTTTAGACTTTGCTAGTAGAAATGCCAATGATGGTAGTGGGAAGTTTAATTGCCCTTATGTAATATGTTTGAATGAGAAGCGACTAAGTATTGCAGATATATATACACAATTAATTTGTGAAGGATTTTGTAAGCGTTATACAGTGAGGGTATGGCATGGTGAAGAATTAGAAATGCCAAGTTCATCTCAATAGGGGGAGTGAACTTTGATGATAATGACACGAATACGGATTCAGATAGCGAATATTATTCGTGATTTAGGAGAAGATACTTTGAGAAATCACATGCATATGGTAATATGTGTAGTGATGCTGAGACGCCGTTGTACCCGAGGTGTAAAAAATACCAATTGTTGAAAGTAGTATTGAAATTGGTAAGCTTGAAAGCACGCATGGATGGAGCGACAAGAGTTTTTCAGAAACGCTTGAGGCTTTTAAGGACATGCTTTCAGATAATAATGTGTTGCCTTCTCGATACTATATTGCTAAGAAAATATTGTGTCCACAGGGATGAAGTATAAAAAGATCCATGCATGCCCTAATGATTGTATATTGTATAGAAAAAAGCATGAAGAGGAATAACAATGTCTGATATGTGAAACCCCAAGGTATAAATCAAATAACACTCCTGCAAAAGTATTGTGGTGCCTTCCAAACATTGCAAGGTTCAAGCACTTGTTTGCTAATGAAAACGATGTAAGAAATTTGAGATGGCATGTGGATGAGAGGATATCCAATGGAAAGTTTTGACATCCAGCTGATTCTTCTCACTGGAAGAAAATCGATCAATTATTTCCTACCTACGGTGAATAGCCTAAGAACCTTAGGCTTGGGCTTAGCACAGATGGCATGAATCCTTTTGGTAGCCTAAGCAGTATACATAGTTCATGGCCTGTTCTATTGGTAATTTACAACTTATCTCCTCTGTTATGCATGAAACGAAAGTACATCATGTTATCTATGTTGATTTCGGGACTAAAACAACCCAGAAATGACATAGATGTTTACTTGGAACCCTTGATTGAAGACTTGAAAGTGTTGTAGGATGAAGGTGTTGATGTTTTTGACATAAATAAGAAGGAGGTTTTTAAAATGCGAGCCATGATCTTTTATACTATAAATGACTTCCCTGCATATGGAAACTTGTCAGGATATAGTGTTAAAGGCCATAAAGCATGTCCGATTTGTGAGAAGGAACATGCTACCATCAACTTCAACATGAAAGAAAGACAGTTTATCTTGGCCATATGAGATTTCTTAGACGTAGCCACTCGTATCACAGATTAAAGGAAGCTTTTTTTGGTGGTCAAGAGTTTAAAGATGCTCTGAAGGCATTGACTGGGGAGCAAGTTTATGAAAAGGTGAAAAATATGAACGTTATGTTTGGTAAGACTACAAAGAATAGTAATGAGAAAAGTAAATAGAAAAAAAGGTCTGTCTTCTTCAATCTTCCATATTGGCTGTGTAACATCCTCCTTTTATTTAATACTTAAAGTTAATTATAGCTTAAGTTTTATTTAGTCAAAGAATTAGAATAAATTAATAATTTAAAAAGAAGTACCAAGTTAAAAAAATTAATTATTGCTTTATAAAAATAAATAAATAAAAATATATAGAAAGGAAATACCTCTTGAAAGTAATTATTTTTAATATAGGAGTATGTGCGTGGAAACTAACCTTATTAATTGGAAGTAGAATAGAACCAAAAAAAGGGGGGGGGGGACATGCTATCTGAGTCAAACAAAAAAAAAATTATTTTAATGAAAAGCAAAACCCTAGGCCTTCCCTTATAAATACCTTTGTTCCCCTTCTCTTCCTAGTCATTCCATCGGCCGCACACTGTCACTGAGGTATATGTCTATTATACTCATTTCTTCCTTCTTTTCGGCGTCTTACTTCAATGCAAGAGGTCTTGTCAAATTTTTTTTACTGTTCATCTTCCTTCCTTTTGTGCAGCGACCCTCACAGTATTTATTTCTCATCCTTCTTCTCCAATGTTTTATTCTACACGTCTTATAATGTCAGAGCCATTTTTGCTTCCTTCGTTGTTTTATGGTGTGTGAAGTATATATTGTACATATTATCTTGCAAAACCCTATTCTTTGTTCATCTTTATTGAGAGTACTGCGTTTATTTATTACTTTCACCTTTTTTTTAACACCTGTCCAAGCCTATATGTATAGCTCATTTCAAGTAGCTTCTTCTACCTTGGCTTTCTTGAACATAATGCCCTTTTTGTGTTACTGTTGGTGGATGTTTTGTTTTTTTTTTTTGTGTTTTATTAAGACCCCACATGTTAGTTTATTTATTCTTTTAAGACCCCACATGAGTTTTCCCTATTCTTATTTTTCTGTCAAGCCCGTTTTTGTCCTATTAACTATGTATTATTATCATTATTAATTTGGGTTCATCATCTCCAAGGCAAGTTAGACTAGTGATAGAAAAAAAAATAAACTACCTAATCCTGACCCCTTGTTTTTTTGTCTCTTCACTGGTTTTCATGAAAAGTATGTTGTAAATATTGTAGATTTTGTCAAAAAAATAATATTTCATTTTATTACCCTTTCTTTTTCAAGAACATCTTATTTTGATAGTTTTAATATTAAAATATCTTTAAACCTTGTTCTGTATACGCTGTGTAAATCACTCGCCCTATTTATCAAGTACACAAATAAAATATATGTACATACATACATACATACATACATATATATATAAACAATGGATTCATATTTAAATATTTTTTTTGCCCAAAAAAAAATTATTATTTCCAGGCAACATGCACCTTAAAAGAGAGGGGGTTGTGAATAGCTTAACCTATACAGCTAATATGTGCTCGTAATATTAGTTTAGAAGGTAATTTTAATATTTTTGAGTAGTTCTAATTAATATATTAATAGGAGTTCATATGTGTGATTTTGTAGATTCTTATTAAGTGCTCTGGAGTAACTCTTGAGTGCTTATCTGTGAATTAGGAAGTAGAGGTAACTCTGAATATTCTTCCATATACTTGTGAATAGTGTATGATTTTGAATGACTATTTTTAAAAGAAAAATGGACTAAATTATATGTATATGGGTTTGTATTATAAATTCTCAAATAAGTAGTGTTACAAGTAAATTTCTGTATAACTTATTATATTCATATAATTAATATTTTAATGATAATTAATGTATTATTGGATTATTATTTAATTTTCTAGCATGTTTGAATATGTGATGATATTTGATATGAATGGAAGCATGAATTATTGTACTTTGTCTTTTAATGATATCATATTTATTACTGTCATGGCGGTTGCATTTGTGATGGGTTGGAGTGTGTAGGAATTTGTATGTTGAGATCTTTTACCACGTGGTATGCCATCACTCGGTGCACAGTGGATGGTACTTGTCAGGGCCCCTTCTTCCATGTTTTCCTTTGGCCGGGATTTCATTTGAGCTGTGGGACATGTGACACCTCCTTAGTTGTATTCTTTTAAGGAAGGGAGCCATAGTCCAGACTTAAGCTCTACACCTTTGGCCAGGTGTATCTTAAGAACTGGTGAGCTTGGGACAACCAGTCAAATGGATGGGGTTCTGTTGGACTATGTGTTAGCCTATGGCTCCAGGCAGTGGAATAAGAATGGACGATGATATAAGGAAGGTTGCATCTTACATATTGCATATTGCATAATTGTATATTACATGTTGTGATGAAAATATAGATTGATATAATGGTGATTAAACTTTTTTTTGTCTTGTATGAGAATTATGGTATATATGATTATATATATGTAATCAGTTCCTTTTTATCATATGAGATTTGCTTTTGTACGGTAGAAATTTTCAATAGTTACTGAGACATGGAATTTCATCCCTATATATTAATATTTTTAGGTGATTGTTCTAGTAGGGAGCAAGGGAAGGCACCTATAGAGTGAGCCTTGGAGGCTCTTTTGTGCTCTTAGAGCTCATGTTATGTCATTTTTATTGCCATGACCCTAAGACTTCCTCATTTTATTTTGTTTTGTTGAAATATTTTGAGGATTTGATTTAACATTTAGACGTGAGATTTATTTAAACTGATTTGTATTTTGATGGTTTGGATGTTGAACATCCTTATTGATGATGTTTGAAATACTTTAGTTAAGTATTTGGCTGCTGTGATTTGAGGTGTTACATTTTTGGTATCAGAGCCAAAACGTTCCATGGCTATTCTGTTAATTTTATAACTATTTTTCTTTAAACTTTTTAGAGGTCGTGGCAATTTAAATATCATAACATGTACACTTCCCTTTGTTTAGGTTTAGAATTCATTTGGTAACTTGTTTTCTTACTTAATGTCCTTATGGTGTTCTTCATAGGAGGGGAGGATGGTGAATACTCCAGAAACTAATTCAACTCCTGTTCCTCGCCAAAATGGTCTTCCTCCTCAGGATAATAGTGCCATCTTGTTGGAGTTACATGATTTATTCCTAGATGTGAGAGAGAGAAAGTGAATAGGCATGAAGAAGAACTAGCAGCAAGAAGAGGCCAAAGCGGTGATCATGATGAGGAGAAGAGTCCCATTAATGAAGATACTTCCACTAGTCAGCATTCTAAAGGTGGTAGCCATTCATGTACCAAATCAAGAGGCGGTAGCAGTTCCCATTCTCAGTACCACGTCCTATCTATTACTGAAGTTTGGGACAAATTCAGGAAGTTTGCTCCTCCAATGTTTGAGGGGAAGCTAGATCCAGTTGAAGCACTGAAGTGGTTGAAGCGTTTGGAAAAGATTTTCAAGGTCATTGAGATCAGTTCTCAACAGAAAGTGCTAGTTGCCGAGCAATTGATGCAGAAAGCTGCTCAAGAATGGTGGGAGAGCACAAAAATTGATGATGATGTGGAGATAACTTGGGAAGAGTTTAGGGAAAAGTTTGAGAAGAATTATTTTCCCACTTCTATTAGAGTGGCGAAAGAGACTAAATTCCTTACATTTAAGCAAGAGGATTTATACGAAGAAGAATTTATCGCTCGCTTTTTAGAGTTGTCTAAGTTTTGCAAGTATTCGCAAAACAACTCTAAATGGATGTGTGATCGACTAGTGGAAAAAGCTAGGCCAGGTTTGAAAACGGCTTTGTCACCATTCCTTGATGAGATAAAGGATTTTGAAAAGATGTGTGATAAGCTTCGCACCATTGCTAGAAGCAAGTGGGAAGAAGAAGCCGAGAGAATGAAGGGATTCCAAGCTAGATCTACACCTACCATGAGACCTACGGGGGGAATCACTAAGAAGCATAGCCATAGCTTCAGTGGTATGAAGAAGCGGTTTGGCCAGCCATCAAGGAATCATTCTGGTGGACCTTCAAGGAGTATTTCAGTGGACCACAGAGGAGTCAGTTTAGTGGGGGACATAACTCTCACAAAGGCTCCACAGCTCCTGTTGCTAGCACTGCTAACAGTTAGAAGTGTGCCAAGTGTGGAAGGGTGCATCAAGGCAATTGTCTGATATGCTATAAGTGTAGAAAGCCAGGCCATGTCTTTGTTCTATGAGGAAGGCTCATGAGGAGCCAATGATGCTAGAGCTACAGTTCCAGGCAGAGTGTTCACACTATCACACCAGGAGGCTAGTGCTTCGGCAAATCTGATTAAAGGTATTCTCAAACTTCAAAGCCTTGAGATTGAAGCTTTATTTGATTCTGGTGCTACACACTCTTTTATATCTTATGCTTGCGTGCATCGATTAAATTTACATATAATTGAATTGCCTTTTGACATGATTGTTTCTACACCGGTGGGAGCCTCAGTGAGAACTTCTAAAGCTTGCTTGAATTGTACAATTGAGTTTGATGGTAAGACATCAACTATTGATCTTATTTGTCTACCTATAAAGGGTATTGATCTGATAGTGGGGATGGATTGGTTGTCGGCAAATGACGCCATCCTTGGTTGTAAGAGGAAGACCATCTCCTTCCCTGTTGACCCTATGAGTCCTAGTAAACCACAATTATTATCTGCAGTACAAGTTGAAAAGTCTATTCGTAAGGGTTGTCCAGCGTACATGGTGTTTTTCTCCATTCAAGTAGAAGTGGAAGAAGGGGTAGAAGACATTAAAGTGGTAAATGAATTTCCAGAAGTATTTCCAAAGGAGATGACGGGTTTACCCCCAAAGAAAGAAGTGGATTTCTCTATTGATCTTGCACTTGGGACGGGGCCTATCTCTAAAGCTCCTTATCGAATGTCTCCATCAGAACTAGCAGAATTGAAAAATCAAATTGAGGAGTTAATGGAAAAGGTTTCATCAGGCCTAGTGTATCTCCTTGGGGATCGCCTATGCTCTTTATGAAGAAGAAAGATGGGAGTCTGAGGTTATGCATTGACTATTGCCAATTGAATAAGGCAACCATAAAGAACAAATATCCTTTGCCTAGGATCAATGATCTACTTGACCAGTTGACCGGAGCATCCATATTTTCCAAGATTGATATGAGATCAGGCTACCACCAGTTAAGAGTCAGAGCTGAAGATATTCTAAAAACTGCATTTAGAATCAGATATGGTCACTATGAATTTCTTGTTATGCCATTTGGGCTAACCAATGCTCCAGCTGTCTTTATGGATTACATGAACAGAATATTCAGACCATATTTGGATAATTTTGTAGTGGTATTCATTGATGACATCCTTATCTACTCTAAGGATGAGGATGAGCATAAAGAGCATCTCATAGTTGTGTTACAGGTACTAAGAGAACATAAGCTCTATGTGAAGTTGATTAAATGTGAATTTTGGTTAAACGAAGTAAATTTCCTTGGCCATGTTGTACAGCTGAAGGAGTGTCAGTAGACCCCAGTAAGATTGATGTAGTGTTGAATTGGGAAAGGCCACAGAGTGTCACCGAGATCAGAAGTTTTCTGGGATTAGCAGGCTATTATAGGAGATTTATTAAAGGCTTTTCATATATAGCCATGCCCTTGACTAAGTTAACTAGGAAGGATCAACCATATGTATAGAACGAGAAGTGTGAAGTAGCCTTTCAGGATTTGAAGACTAAGTTGACTACGGCGCCAGTACTTGTGATTCCAGATCCTACTCAGACTTTCACTTTGTACACTGATGCATCTAAGAAGGGTCTTGGGTGTGTGCTAATGCAAAATGTCAGGGTAGTTGCTTATACTTCCCGAGAGTTGAGGCCACATGAAGAGAACTATCCCACTCATGACTTGGAGTTAGCAGCAGCAGTATTTGCTCTGAAGATTTGGAGACACCATCTCTATGGTTCACAATTTGAGGTCTTTAGTGATCATAAGAGTCTGAAGTACATGTTTGACCAAAAGGAGCTTAACATGCGACAGAGAAGGTGGATGGAGTTTCTCAAGGATTACGACTATGAGTTGAAGTACCATCCAGGAAAGGCAAATGTTGTAGCAGATGCCCTAAGCAGAAAGTCAATCCATGCAGCCCAGTTGATGGTCAGGGAACATAAATTGCTAGAGGATGTGCAGAGTACATCTATTGACATAATGTCAAGATTGGTTGCTACCATGGAAGCGCTAACCATTGAAAGTATAACCTAGAAAGAAATTAAATTCACTTAGCTTGAGGATGAGTATCTATTGGGTGTCATGGAAGATATTGAAGAGGGAAGAGAGTCAGAATTCAAGTTGGGTGAAGATGGGAATTAAGATATAAAGGAAGATTCTGTCTTTCCGATGATGGAGAATTAAGGAAGCTTATGCTTGAGAAAGCTCACAGAAGTAAATACACTATTCACCTTGGAGTAACGAAGATGTATCATGATCTCAAGTGGAATCGGTGGTGGCGAGGCATGAAGAAACATGTTACTGAGTTTGTTTCTCGTTGTCTGACGTGTCAAAAAGTTAAAATTGAACACAGGAAGCCTCCAGGATGGTTGCAGAATTTGGAGATGCCAGAATGGAAGTGGGACAACATCTCTATGGATTTTTATCATGGGACTTCCTCCAATTACTTCTGGATATAATGCCATTTGGGTAATTGTTGATAGATTGACTAAGTCAGCTCATTTTCTGGCTATCGCGGCAGAGTACTCTCTTGAGAGACTAGCGAAGATCTATATGAAGGAGATTGTTAGATTGCATGGGGTACTGAAGAGCATCGTATCAGATCGTGACCCACGGTTTACCTCACGGTTTTGGAGAGCATTGCAGGATACTATGGGGACTCGTTTGAGGTTTAGTGCCGCATACCATCCCCAAATTTATGGGCAGACTGAGAGGACTATACAGACTCTAGAAGACATGTTACGAGCATGCGCAATTGAACTGGCAGGAAGTTGGAACAGTCACCTTCATCTGGCAGAGTTTGCATATAACAACAGTTATCACTTAAGCATCGAGATGGCACCGTATGAGGCATTGTACGGAAGGAAGTGTAGATCTCCTATTTGTTGGACAGAATTGAATGAGCGAAGTTTAATAGGTTCGGATTTGGTGGATGAAACTACTCAGAAGATTAAGATAATTCAGTAGAAACTCCTCACCGCCCAGAGCAGACAGAAGAGTTATGCTGATAGAAGAAGGCGACCGTTGAAGTTCATGGCGGGCGAACATGCATTTATGAGAGTCACACCGATGACTGGCATTGGTAGAGCTATTCGAGAAAAGAAACTTTCACCTCGTTTCATGGGTCCCTATGAGATTTTGGAGAAAGTGGGACCAGTTGCTTATAGAATTGCATTACCTCCACAGCTTGCGAACATTCATGGTGTCTTCCATGTGTCACAATTGAAGAAGTACCAACCAGATCCTTCCCATGTTATTGAAGTGGAGGAGATAGAACTCAGAGATAATATGACTTATAAAGCTGAGCCAGAGCGGATTGTGGATGTGATGGATAAGCAATTAAGAAACAAGACCATCAGACTTGTGAAGGTTGTATGGAGAGGTATGGCTCCTGGTGATGTCACTTAGGAGACAGAGGAAAAGATGAGGCAGGAGTACCCTCATTTATTTATCTAGGTATGTCTTTTAGCTCGTGTTTTGAATTTTGGGGGCAAAATTCTTTTTAGGAGGGGAGAATTGTAACATCCTCCTCTTTTTTAATACTTAAAATTAATTGTAGCTTATGTTTTATTTAGTCAAAGAATTAGAATAAATTAATAATTTAAAAAAAAGTACCAAGTTAAAAAAAATTAATTATTGCTTTATAAAAATAAATAAATAAAAATATATAGAAAGGAAATACCTCTTGAAAGTAATTATTTTTAATATAGGAGTATGTGCGTGGATACTAACCTTATTAATTGGAAGTAGAATAGAACCAAAAAAGGGGGGGACATGCTGTTTGAGTCAAACAAAAAGACTATTATTTTAATGAAAAGCAAAACCCTAGGCCTTCCCTTATAAATACCTTTGTTCCCCTTCTCTTCGTAGTCATTCCAGCGGCCGCACACTATCACTTAGGTATATGTCTGTTATACTCATTTCTTCCTTCTTTTCAGCGTCTTACTTCAATGCAAGAGGTCTTGTCAAATTTTTTTAGTGTTTACTTCCTTCCTTTTGTGCAGCGACCCTCACAGTATTTATTTCTCATCCTTCTTCTCCAATGTTTTATTCTACACGTCTTATAATGTCAGAGTCATTTTTGCTTCCTTCGTTGTTTTATGGTGTGTGAAGTATATATTGTACATATTATCTTGCAAAACCCTATTCTTTGTTCATCTTTATTGCGAGTACTGCGTTTATTTATTACTTTCACCTTTTTTTTAACACCTGTCCAAGCCTATATGTATAGCTCATTTCAAGTAGCTTCTTCTACCTTGGCTTTCTTGAACATAATGCCCTTTTTGTGTTACTGTTGGTTGATGTTTTCTTTTTTCTTTTCATTTGTGTTTTATTAAGACCCCACATGTTAGTTTATTTATTCTTTTAAGACCCCAAATGCGTTTTCCCTATTCTTATTTTTCTATCAAGCCCGTTTTGGTCCTATTAACTATGTATTATTATCATTATTAATTTGGGTTCATCATCTCCAAGGCAAGTTAGACTAGTGATAGAAAAAAAATAAACTACCTAATCCTGACCCCTTGTTTTTTTGTCTCTTCACGGGTTTTCATGAGAAGTATGTTGTAAATATTGTAGATTTTGTCAAAAAAATAATATTTCATTTTATTACCCCTTCTTTTTCAAGAACATCTTACTTTGATAGTTTTAAAATTAAAATATCTTTAAACCTTATTCTGTATACGCTGTGTAAATCACTCGCCCTGTTTATCAAGTACACAAATAAAATATATGTACATACATACATACATACATATATATATATATATAGAAACAATGGATTAATATTTAAATATTTTTTTTGCCCAAAAAAAAATTATTATGTACCATTTGTTGTTTTTGGATGCTTTGAGAAAGTAATTCATCATAGGTAGGATCAGAATCATTTACCTCTTCTTCGGTTTCTTCTTGAGCAACAACACATATATTGGCTACTTCTTCTTCATCACTTTCTTCGTCAAAGGAACTATCACCCCATATAGCAGATACAAAGGCCTTCTTTTTGTTAAAGAATTTGTCTTTTCTCTTTTCTTTGATCTTTTGATTCAGTTCTGGACATTCTGATTTGATATGTCATGGTTTTCCACATTCGTAGCAAATGATATGATCTTTGCTGCTAGTTCCTCCTTTCTGAAAATGTTTGAATCCTTGTCCTTTCTTGTAGAACTTTCTGAATCGTTTTATGATTAGGCCCATTTCATCATCGTCAAACTCCTCATCCTCATCTTGATTTTCTTCTTTTGCTTTTAGTGCTAGGCCTTTCTTTCTCTTGTCACCGATGTCATCTAGTTCCCGTTTGAACTTTAGTTTGCTTTCATATTCAGAAAGGCTTCCAAATAGAGAAGCAACTGATCTCATTGATTCTCCTTTTACTTCTTCTATCGCAGTGACTTTGGCCTCCCACTCTTTAGAAAGAATATTCAAAATTTTTTGTGCTTGGGTATGTTGATCATAAACTTTCCCAAGTGTTGCAAGTTGATTAACAAGATGAGTATATCTAAGTTCAAATTCAGATATTGATTCACCTGATTTCATTCGAAGTAGATCGAATTCAGTGACCAAGGTGTTGATCCAATTCTCCTTTATTCCCGAAGTTCCTTTATGAGCTATTTCCAGAGCTTCCCACATTTGCTTTGCTGTTGGAAGTGTGCAAATTCTGAAGTATTCACTTTGACTCAAAGTACTTTGTATCATCATAATTGCTTTGCTGTTGAGAGTGATAAGTTTCTTGTCATTCTCATCATATTCCATTGGCGTCTTGGGAATTTTCTGAGAATCTACAATCTTTGTAGGTTGATAGTTTCCACTTTCGATCACATCCCATAACCCATATTCGGTAGACATCACGAACACTCTGAATTTTGCTTTCCAGAAGGAAAAGTGTTCTCCACTCAAACCTAGAGGTCTAGTGATGGATGCTCCGTCGGGAAGAATTCCTTCACCCATGCTTGCCATTGGATCCTTCTTAGGTTGTTATGCCTTAAAAAGAAGACCTACTATCTGATACCAAATGTTAGAGCAAGCGTTTAACCCAAGAGGGAGGGTGAATTGGGTGATACTAAAAATTTCGTTGCAAATACAAAAACTTTACGATGACAATAATGCAGTAAGGAGTAAGGAGAAATATCACCGAAGTGTACACTGGGAGTTATACTGGTTCGGCCACAACCACTTTGACCTACGTCCAGTCCTCAGAATATCTCTGAGAGTTTCACTATAACTTCCAAGATTCAGTGGGTTCTTGGCACCTCAGTACAAGCAAGTTCCTTCGCCTGGACACTCGCTCCCCCTTACAAGTTGTAATCCAATCCCAACTCAAGGTTCCACAACCTTAAGTTACCTCAATAACAAATATTGAGTTTGAATGAAATATCTCTCTCACAGAGTGAATAAGAATCCTTGAAGTACAGAATTACAAATATGTATAAAATAGAGTAGTGAACTTGATAATACGTTCGTGTGTGTGTTCTTGTTGTAATATCTGTTTGGATGTTCCTATATATATCGATATGTTGGTAGCAATTGTTGGAACATTTTCTTCTTGCCCGTTAGAGCGTGCGCAGCCACTGTTAACTTTTCTAGTATTTGAAAAATGTCCGTTTGCGGTAGGTGGCGGTAGGTAGTGTTTAAACGTTGCATTTGACTTTCCTTATTTGGTAAGATCTCCTCATTGTTTATCTGTGGATATGCTGATAATACTAATACAATGAATGGTTAATCACATAGGAAACAAATCAATGAACGTTGGAATGATTTCTCAAATTCTGAACTTGCATACTCGAGTATTCATTAAGTTTACTCGAGTACTTACTCGAGTGTCATCGTGAAAATATTGATAAACTGCAAGTCAATAAATGAACATTACATTACTTGGGTAGTGCATGGAGTAAATACAATTTCAAACCTTTAGAAATACCTGTTTACTTGGGTACTTACTCGAGTATGGTACACTTTACTTCATAAGTCACTCGAGTAGCAACTCGAGTAATTTTTCAAATAAACTTTAGGTTACTCGATGCTTCACTCCAGTAATGTTGGCAAGATTACAAGGCCGAGAGCACTTCAAGTTGCTTACTTATTTACTTGAGTACTTACTGAGTAAACATAAATTTTTTGCATAGTTTAATCGGGTAGATACTTGAAGTTTTCTTCTAAATAACTCTGCATACTTGAGAAGTGCCTCGAGTAAAGTGTGATAAAAGCATTTCATGTTATTCGAGTATTACCTTCAGGTTTTGCTTACCACAGCGAGTTACTCGAGTAGCTCCTCGAGTAACATTGGCAGGATGGAAAATGCCGAGAGCAACATATTTCTTGAGGCAAGGGACTCGAGTACATACTCGAGTATGGTTGGCAGATCGAGAGTAACTGGAAGTCTTTTACATGGTTACTCGAGTACTTATTTGAGTAACATTGGTAGGCCGAGAGCAACTCCAAGTTTTTACCTGGTTACTCGAGTAGCTACTCGAGTAACGTTGGCAGGCCGAGAGCAACTGGAAGTCATTTACCTTATTACTCGAGTGCTTACTCGAGTAACGTTGGCAGGTTACTTGAAGGTTGACTCTGATTACTTCAAGTTTCTGTCTCATTACTCGAGTACTTACTCGAGTAACTCTTTAGAAAACTTGCCAGTGATGAAGTTTCTCAGCTTTTTCTCTTGACCTTTCTTCATTACTCCAATACTTACTTCAAGTGATGATTTGCCCTGTTATTACTTTGTTAAATCTTATTTGTTTATCAAATTTTTTCATACCATCCTTTGTTATCATCAAAACATGAGAGATCTAACATTCTCCCCCTTTTTGATGATGACAAAACTTGGTGATTTTGAACAAGGTTTTTGAAATTAAGTTCTTAAATAAACACTTCTTGAATTCAATGATAGTTTTGGAAAATGTTGAAATCATAACATATTCACCTTGCATACATAGTAAACTCATTAGTCCCACAATGTATTATAATTTAAAAGCTTAAATGGACTTGAAATGAAATTATAACTTAAGTAAGCTTGCATTAAACTTAAAATTACATTACAAGATGAAAAAGTTATAAGTTGAAAAGCTCCCTAAATCCCATGTACACCTATATACCCAAGACAAACTTAAAAACTTAAAAAAAAAACTCAGAAACTCCACAAAATCACACTCAAGCTCTTTTCCCCCTTTTTGTCTTCATCAATCAAGTGGAGGACTAGAAGGCTTGACCATAGAAATAGGTTTCATAGGAAGAACGAAAGAACCATCTGAACCAAAAGAATAAAAAGATGAGGAGCTGGAAGATTCTGGTTTAGGAAGATTGATTGGAGGGATATGAATGTCATCTTTTGGAGGAACAGGAGAGGTGATAGACAATCATAGTGGTGGTCTCAACTTCTTCAGTTGCTCCTGGAGTATGATGATCAGAGGATGAGGGAGAGATTTCCTCTGTATGGGTAGGAGATAGAATAGGTGTAGGAGAGGGTTCAGGCTAAGGTTTGGGTGGTGAATCCTCAATGATGATGTGAATGGTCTCATTTGTATCAGGATTGTCCACTGAGCATAGGATATCTTTGGGTCTTGGTTCAGGTGGGCTAGAGACTGAAGGTTCAGGGATAGTTGGTTCAACCTCAGTATGATGAAGGTCAGATGGGATGTTCTCTGGAGGTGGTATATTCTCTGGAGGTGAGAATGTCTCAGGTACAGAGGATGGATCAGCAGAGGGTCCAGGACCCATAGAGTCCAATCTCGCTAAGATCAACCTCAAATTCTCACCCTGGGCACGCTGCTCAGCTAACAATTTCTCGTGCCTCTTATCCATCCGCTCAACCATCTCAGCCATTTTGTTATTCATGTGAGTTATCAACTCAACATTGGTGTTGGCTATGTCTACATGAAATCCCTTGAGCATATTCTCCATGAAGTGTTGGAGTGTGGCATTGAGGAAAGAGGGTGAAGAAGTAGTGGCAACTGGAGCAAAAGACTGAGTGTCATCCATTTTACTTGTCTCAGTCTCTGTCTTCTTCTTCTTCTTAGACCCAGACTCTAGAGGACCCTTGAGAGGAATTTCTATGTTGAGCTTGCCAATTTGATTTCTCCCAATTGGAGTAATTCTCTCAATGTGCTCTTTACTCTCCAAGTACCATATCTTATTGTTCTTCAGGATGAGTGAAACAATCTGAGGATATGGCATAGGTGTAGTGGCTTTCCCATCTACTCTGTACCTCTTCATCTAAGAAAATATGTATTCCCCCAAATCTTTTGTTCCTTCAGGAGTAAGGAAGCAAACCATCTATAGTCCCGACTAGAAAAGTGGGTATAGTTGTTGGCCTTGTTCACAAGGGATCTAGAGTATATATACCATAGAACCCTGTGATGATCACACATGTCACTAGGATTGAAATTCAGAGGGCCCACAAGCTCACCTAGTCTAAGAACAGAGAAAATTTGGTTTGGATCAAGTTTTGAGTAAATGTAATCTGGAGGGTTCTCTATTCCTAACCACACATTGATCCTAGAAGGTAAGATAAGTATTTTCTAGCCTCTAACAGTAGTAGTCATCTGTTCCTCTGCAGAAGTTCTATTTGGTTCATCAAGAATTTCAAGATTGCAATAAAAGTGGGTGACTACTTTTGTGCAAAAGGGAAGCTTAACAGACAGCCAAGGCATAAAAGGTTCCAAAAAGGGACTAAGATCATACTTCAATACCTCTTGAAGTACTTTGAGGTCCACACAGTGAGTCTTGCAGACTTTTCTTCTAGAAAATTGTGTGAGGTACTTCTGAGAGTCTTCCAACTTGTTGATATTGAAGCCCTTTGGAGGTTTAGTGATCTCCTCTTCTGGCAGTTCTGACTTCTTGGATGATTGCCCCTTCTCAAGTTGATCAAGAATGCCAGCCATTGCCTTAGCCACATTTAGATCATATTTGGGCTTTTTGGAGGGTTTTTGTGTGAAAGAGGGAGTAAAGGAATCAGAAAGTGGAGGAGAAGGAGATTTGGCACTTTTGCCTCTCCCAGTAGAGGTACTCTTCTTGGATTGAGCCCTTGTAACCAATGGCTCTTTAATCACAACACCTTTCTCTTTTGGTTTCGGTTGAAGTTTGAGTTGGATTTTTGCTTTTGACCTAGATGTGAGTTTTCGTCTCTTTCTAGGAGGAGAAGAAAGAGGGTCAGAGAGTTGTGGGGATCCAGAAGAATCTGTGGGAGTAAGGTTTTTGGTTCTAACCATTTTGATTCAGTGAAAAACTTGAAATCTCAGAAAACAGAGTGAGAAGTCACAAGTTAGGTCAGGAAGAATTTGAACAAAATAGGAGGTTTTTGGAGCTAAGAATTGATGAGTTTTGATGGAAATCAAGTAAGGAAGTGATTGTGAAAACTTTTTTAGAGAGGACTGGGTGATTTACTCGAGGAGATTTTATGGAAATGACCAAGTTTGTGACAGATAAAGACCTAGAACCCGACGTTACTCGAGGCCTTACTCTAGTAAATATCATGTTTACTCGAGTAATCATATAAAAATTTCTAAAATAATTCATTTAAATTGCGTACCTGGCATGAATAATATTGTAATTATCCATGTATGTTCCCTCGATTATTTGAAAACCATTTAAAACCAGATTTGAGTTGATTCTCATCGAGTTTGTGATCTAGACCTGCAGTTACTCGAGTCCTTACTCGAGTAAACTTCAAGTTTACTCGAGGCGTCCCTCGGGTAACCTGTCTTCTCTATTTTTGACTGTTCATTTCTCACCAAATGAACCGTTTGATTTAAATTCCAGGTAACTTGATACGTTACTTCTAGTTTTGGAAGACCATTACTCGAGTGGTTACTCGAGTAAAGTATTCTTTTACTTCAAGTTGTTCCTCGGGTAAAGCTGCACTGTCAGTCATTACTTAAAGTTGGTGTTAGATATGATTAGTTTTGATGATGTCAAATATAGATATGAAGTGATACGAGCAAAAAGTTTATATAATGTATTTCTTTGACTAACTACTATATTTAATGTTACATATTTTGTAGATTAGTCAAGCAAAGAATGAAGAAGATTGAATTAATGAAAATGAACAAGAGGAAGAAGAAGAAGAGAAATTGAAGATAGTCAAGGAGATGCCTAATCGGATTATGAAGAATTATTATCAAGAGGAAAACCAAGAAGAAAGATATTGAAGAATGAAGAACTTGGAAGATCTATCATGAATATCAAGATTCAAGTTGTTAGAAGTGATACTGGAGTTTTCTATGATGATACCGGAGGTTTCTATGATCAAATAATGGTTGGAATAGGTTAATACGAAGCTAAGATGACTTATATGTGAGTTATGGCACTTCTAGGGGAGTTATGCTCGAGCACGAGGTGTTTCACTTGAGCACAGGAAGAACTCACTCGAGCACGGAGGAATTCACTCGAGCACGGGATGAACACTCTGTTCTACTCTGTTTTACGTTCAGCCTGAGCGAGGTCTGGTATTTTGGTCATATCTCTTAAACCACACATCGGATTGACCCGAAATGGGTGGCATATAAAAAAGGACTCACAACACGTAAAATCTACACCAGGATCACATTGAAAGAAGATCAAATGAAGGAGATATGATTCGTGGAAAATGAAACGAAAATCACCGTCACTTTTAAAGACAGGTTCGGTATTTGGCACGTAACTTACAAACTACACATCGGATTGAGATGAGACTAGTGCCAAATGAAAGTAGACTCAAAGAGCTTTTCATGGATAGGTAATTTTCCTTATTTGAACGTATATTCTTGGAGCTATGCCTTCTGGAAGTTGACACTTGTGCAGTCTAGCGAAATATACATTCTTTCGATCATAACTTATAGAATACAAGGAGTTTGGAGCTGATTCTTTTTGCATTGGAATGCATATGGCAAGAGCTTTCTTATGATACATCATTTGAATCAAATGAACAAAATTTTTCTAAAGTGGCCCCACATCACCCGCGAGTGTAAAAACTGACTCTCTGAAAAAGTTGTGCGAGTGATGTCTAGAAGCAGCTGAAACGTGAAGAAAATTGCATCACTCGAGCACTAGGATCCATGCTCGAGCATTGGATGATTTCTCACTCGAGCACATGCAAGTTTGGACATGGAAGTGATAACCCGAGAAGAAGCTTGTATGTGAAAGCATGAAACGCACTCGAGCATGACTGGTTGTGCTCGAGTGATTCGAGAATTCACTCGAGCAGATGCGAGTGAAGTGCAGCGAGTGCTTGCCCGAGAGGAAGTCAGAACGTGAAAATATCAACTTCACTCGAGTGAGCCATATTGCACTCGAAGTGAGGTCCTGACAGAACGTGGTAGAATGAAGAAACAAAACAGAGCCTCACAGCCATCAATCCAAACATGGTTAAATGTTATACAATCATTATGTTTTCACTTGTTATTGTTCCTAAACATTAACTAACATATATTTCAAGTGTAAAACAGGAGATTAAATATTTGGATTGTACCTTCAAGAAGGGAGGTCACGGCGAATATCTTCACTCAACGTGATGAGTCACAGAAGCCAGAAAATCATCTTTTGACCAATGATCCAACATACCCATGACTAATACTTCGTCATATTAGTGATTAAACATTTTACAGTGTGAAACAGGAAATCTAACAGTGAGCTTACAGATTCAAATGAAAGAGTCAACTTTGGCGGGCGGCATCATTACACACCGAGTAACAGCTACCTACCACAACAAAAGTTTGACCCACCATGAGAGATTGTCTGGAAATTCAAACATATTCATCCCGCTCCACAACATGATGTACATCGCACAATGAAACATCCTACTCTTCAATGGGATGCTCTGCTCTGCAACGGACAGTAGCTTGTTTTTCAATAATGCTCAACGGTCAAAATGACTCCAACGGACGAATGCTCACAACGGCCATCATATTCATCAACTATAAATGAGAAAGCATTCAACGTCGATGGGTAACTGAGAAAGACAGAAAACAGAGCAACGACACCAATATGCAAATAACATGAATCCTTTGCTTTTACCCAAACACTCTCTGTTCTACGGTTTTAATATTACTTATCATTGAGAGAGTGATTATTTGTATTGTACTTTAGTGAGTATTATATCCACTCTGTGAGAGAGTCTGTAAACACTTTCAACTATATTTCTGAGTTGATCTCAAGGTAGAGGGACCTTGAGAGGGTTGATTTCCTTACGGGAGAAGCTGAAGATAGAATTGCCAGTAAGACATTCTGCTCGTAAGACTTACAAGGTGCAAGCAGTAGAGAACGTTGCTGCTCATAAGACTTACAGGGGTGTAAGCAGGAGAGAACGTTGCTGCTCATAAGACTTGCATGAGTAAGCAGGAGAGGAAGATCTTCGGGATTGCTCTGCACATAAGACTTGCCGTAAGGGGGAGTATCTTGGTGAGGGATTTGTAAAAGGTCTCACAAGTACTCGGCTAAACTTGTGGCATTGTAAAGGCTTTTCTTGTGCCTGGATTAAACAAGAAGATAGTGGATTTAAAAATCTCAAGAGGAGCCTGGGGACTGGACGTAGGCCATCACAGATTGGACCGAACCAGGATAAATCACAGTTTGCATATTCTCTTCCCTAAACTCTTATATTTCAAGCATATATTATTTAATCTAACTGTTGATTTATAAACCTTCATACTTACCACTTTCGTTAAGATACGAAATGATTTCTAAAGTTCTTAAATTTTTATTATACACCCAATTCACCCCCTCTTGGGTGATAGCCGGTTCTAACAGTTGGCACTCCAGTAATGGTGTCATCTGATAACCTCTATTTTTATTTCTCAGAACAGAGTTTCAATCTTCCTGCAAAACAAGTTTCTACATACTCTGATGCTTAAATTAGTAATCATCAAAACATTATCAAATAACTTTATCTAACATTATGAGAAACTGAAATAACTTACAATTCATTGGGATTTACCATTCCCAATTCTCTTCTAATGTATAGAAATTGATCTTTTGTAAGAGGTTTGGTGAAGATATCAGCTAGCTAAAGATGAGTAGGAATAAATATCACTTTCACATCTTTCTTTTGGACATGATCTCTGATGAAGTGATGTCTGACATCGATATGCTTGGTTCTAGAATGTTGAACTGGATTCTTTGCCAAGTTTATCGTACTGGTATTGTCACAATAGATTGGTATGTCTTTGAGATAAATACCAAGATCTTGTAGTTGTTGTTTTAACCATATCACTTGTGCACAACAGCTTGAGACTGCAACATATTCGGCTTCCGTTGACGAAAGAGCACTATATTTTGTTTCTTGCTGAACCATGATACAAGAGATCCTCCAAGAAATTGTCCTTGTCCGCTGGTGCTCTTTCTGTCTGTCTTGTATCCTCCATGATCAGAATCTGAATATGCAACTAGATATTCACTTCTTCCTTTGGGATACCACTGACCCAATTCTGGTGTGTCAGCAAGGTATCTAAAGGTTCATTTGACAGTTTCGGCATGTGATTCCTTTGGAGCTGATTGATATCTTGCACATATGCCAACACTAAATTGAATGTCTGGTCTACTTGCCATGAGATAGAGTAATGATCCAATCATTCCTCTGTATTTTGTGATGTTGTAGTCTTTCCCTTTGACATCAGCATCAAGCAACGTAGTTGAGCTCATAGGTGTGTCCGTTCCATTTGCTTCATCCATTCCATACTTCTTTAATAGTTCTTTCAAGAACTTTGTTTGAGAGATGAAGATTCCATTATTTCTTTGTTTGATTTGCAAACCGAGAAAGAAATTCAATTCTCCCATCATTGACATCTCAAACTCTCCCTGCATTATCTCAGAAAATTCCTTACACAGAGATTCATTAGTAGCACCGAAAACAATGTCATCAACATATATTTGAACAATTAAAATATCTTCACGTTTTCGTTTTATAAAAAGTGTCGTATCAAGTTTTCCCCGTACAAAACCTTGATCAATAAGAAATTTACTAAGCCTTTCGTACCAAGCTCTAGGAGTTTGTTTTAAACCATATAAAGCCTTTTTGAGTTTGTAAGCATAGTCAGGTTTAGTTACATCTTCAAAACCTGGAGGTTGTTCTACGTATACTTCTTCTATAATGTATCTATTTAGAAATGCACTCTTTACATCCATTTGATAGAGTTTGAATCCTTTGATGCATGCAAAGGCTAACAGTACACGTATAGCTTCCAATCTAGCTACTGGAGCATACGTTTCCTCATAATCAATTTCTTCTTCCTGATTATAGCCTTTGGCCACCAATCTTGCCTTGTTTCTGACAATAATTACGGATTCATCAAGTTTGTTCTTGAATACCCATTTAGTGCCAATGATCGGATGATCCTTGGGTCGGGGTACCAAATCCCAAACTTGATTTCTTTCAAATTGATTTAGTTCTTCTTGCATTGCTATAACCCAATCATTGTCTGATAGGGCTTCATCAATGTTAGAAGGTTCAATCTTAGAAATGAATGCAGAAAAACTTACTTTATTGAAAATTCTATTTCTAGTTTTGATCCCTTCATTCACATCTCCTATGACTTGATCTAAGGGATGACTTTTATTGTATTTCCAGGCTCTAGGTTGTCCTAGTGATTGCTCTTCTTCCTTGGTTTCATCAACTTATGGAATAAGAGATTTAGAAATAGATTGACCATTTTCTTGATTTAAAACAACTTCCTGTTCTTCATCAATGGTTTTGTCAGAGGATTCAAATTCATCAAATACAATATGAATTGATTCTTCAACAACACATGTTCTTTTATTGAAAACTCTATATGCTTTACTTCGGTTAGAATACCCTAGGAAAATTCCTTCATCAGTTTTAGAATCAAATTTTCCTAAGTTATCTTTACAATTATTATGAATGAAACACTTACAACCGAAGATGTGTAGATGAGCAATGTTTGGCTTCCTTCCTTTGTACAGCTCGTATGGTGTCTTTCCAAGTTTTGTTCTAATATAGGCTCTATTTGAAATATAGCATGCTGTACTCATAGCATTAGCCCAGAAAACTTGAGACACGTTCTTTTCATTTAACATTGCTCTAGCCATTTCAGTGAGCACTCTATTCTTGCGTTCCATGACTCCATTTTGTTGAGGCGTCCTTGGAGCAGAGAAATTGTGATAAATGCCATTAGTATCACAATATTCTTCAAAGGCTTGATTTTGAAATTCTCCACCATGATCAGTCCTAATGCCTGCAATGGACATACCTTTCTCATTTTGCACTTTCTTGGCAAAAACAATAAATTCTTCAAAGGTTTCATCTTTTGATGATAAAAAAATAACCCATGTAAATCTAGAGAAGTCATCAACAATGATCAATGAATATAAATTGCCACCAAGACTCTTTACTCTTGCTGGGCCAACTAAATCCATATGTAATAATTGTAGTGGTCTATTTGTTAAAATCTCATTTTTCAATTTGAAAGATGATTTAGTTTGTTTAACCTTTTGACATGTGTTACAAATCAAATCATTTTTGAAATTTACTTTGGATAATCCAAGAACTAAATCCTTTTTGAGTAGTTTGCCTAATTGATGCATATTGACATGAGCCAATCTCTTATGCCATAGCCAACTTTCATCGGCATTACTCAGAAAACAGTTTTCAGATTCATTTATACTAATATCTAAAGTATAACAATTACCTTCCCTTTTTGCTTTGAGCTTAGCCTTGATATTCTTCTTATCAAGTGGTAAGTCATTTTTGTTGATAATTAGACATTCCTCTGAGTCAAATATTACCCAGTTGTTTTTGTCTGCACTTTGACTCACACTCAGCAAGTTATGGCATAATCCTTTGATATAGTATATGTCTTTGACTTGTATGCCTTTGTCATTTTTGATTTCACTAATTCCTGCTATCCTTCCAGTTTGATTTCCTCCAAATTTTACCTTTCCACCTTCTTTAGGTTGTAATTTGGAAAAACTTTCGAAATCACCGGTCATATGTCTAGAGCATCCACTGTCTATGTACCATTTGTTGTTTTTGGATGCTTTGAGACACATCTGTAATTAAATACAATTAATTCTTAGGTACCCACTTCTTTTTGGGTCCTTTTGGGTTAGTACATGAAATTTTAGAAACATATAATCCTTTAGGTACCCATTTGTAGGTTCCTATCGTTCCTTTCTTCTTATGAATGCATGAAGAGGTATAATGACCTTTTCGATTACAGAAGTTACAAAATGCAAAAGGATTTGATGTATGCACAGAATGCTGGAAATAATTCAAATATGACCTACCTCCTGCTTTCTTTCTACCTTTCCTTCTATCTGATTTTGGATCATATCCAATTCCAGATCGGTCATTTACAAATCGTCGAGCTATTAAAATAACATTTAGCATCTCACTTCCTTGTGTAAATTTTTCAAGAGTTTTTGTGAGATCAGTGTTTTTCTTTTTCAAAGAAGAACAATTTTCACAATCCTTTTCTGAACTTTCTTTAAGTTTAATTTCAAGAGCTTTGTTTTTCTTTTTGAAAACAACCAATTCTTTAACTGCTTTGATGAATTCAGAATGTAAAGCATTATATTCAGCAAGTAATTCATCATAGGTAGGATCAGAATCATTTACCTCTTCTTCGGTTTCTTCTTGAGCAACAAGACATATTTTGGCTACTTCTTCATCACTTTCTTCGTCAAAGGAACTATCACCCCATATAGCAGATACAAAGGCCTTCTTTTTGTTAAAGAATTTGTATTTTCTCTTTTTTTTTTCTCTTTTGATTCAGTTCTGGACATTCTGATTTGATATGTCCTGGTTTTCCACATTCGTAGCAAATGATATGATCTTTGCTGCTAGTTCCTCCTTTCTGAAAATGTTTGAATCCTTGTCCTTTCTTGTAGAACTTTCTGAATCATTTTATGATTAGGCCCATTTCATCATCGTCAAACTCCTCATCCTCATCTTGATTTTCTTCTTTTGCTTTTAGTGCTAGGCCTTTCTTTCTCTTGTCACCGATGTCATCTAGTTCCCGTTTGAACTTTAGTTTGCTTTCATATTCAGAAAGGCTTCCAAATAGAGAAGCAACTGATCTCATTGATTCTCCTTTTGCTTCTTCTATTCCAGTGACTTTGGCCTCCCACTCTTTAGAAAGAATATTCAAAATTTTTTGTACTTGGGTATGTTGATCATAAACTTTCCCAAGTACTACAAGTTGATTAACAAGATGAGTATATCTAAGTTTAAATTCAGATATTGATTCACCTGATTTCATTCGAAGTAGATCTAATTCAGTGACCAAGTTGTTGATCCGATTCTCCTTTATTCCTGAAGTTCCTTCATGAGCTATTTCCAGAGCTTCCCACATTTGCTTTGCTGTTGGAAGTGTGCAAATTCTGAAGTATTCACTTTGACTCAAAGTACTTTGTATCATCATAATTGCTTTACTGTTGAGAGTGATAAGTTTCTTGTC
This sequence comes from Inga laurina, assembly GCA_963855925.1. Lineage (NCBI taxonomy): Eukaryota > Viridiplantae > Streptophyta > Magnoliopsida > Fabales > Fabaceae > Inga > Inga laurina. The sequence continues at coordinate 55,473,013 of OY979704.1, forward strand.
ATTCTCATCATATTCCACTGGCGTCTTGGGAATTTTCTAAGAGTCTATAATCTTTGTAGGTTGATAGTTTCCACTTTCGATCACATCCCATAACCTATATTCGGTAGCCATCACGAACACTCTGAATTTTGCTTTCCAGAAAGAAAAGTGTTCTCCACTAAAACCTGGAGGTCTAGTGATGGATACTCCGTTAGGAAGAATTCCTTCACCCATGCTTGCGATTGGATCCTTCTTAGGTTGTTATACCTTAACAAGAAGACCTACTCTCTGATACCAAATGTTAGAGCAAGCGTTTCACCCAAGAGGGGGGGTGAATTGGGTGATACTAAAAATTTCGTTACAAATATAAAAACTTTACGATGACAATAATGCAGTAAAGAGTAAGGAGAAATATCACCGAAGTGTACACCGGGAGTTATACTGGTTCGGCCACAACCACTTTGACCTACGTCCAGTCCTCAGAATATGTCTGAGAGTTTCACTATAACTTCCAAGATTCAGTGGGTTCTTGGCACCTCAGTACAAGCAAGTTCCTTCGCCTGGACACTCGCTCCCCCTTACAAGTTGTAATCCAATCCCAACTCAAGGTTCCACAACCTTAAGTTACCTCAATAACAAATATTGAGTTTGAATGAAATATCTCTCTCACAGAGTGAATAAGAATCACTGAAGTACAGAATTACAAATATGTATAAAATAGAGTAGTGAACTTGAGTACTTACAGAATTAGAGCGTGCGCAGCCACTGTTAAATTTTCTAGTATTTGAAAAATATTGATAAACTGTAAGTCAATAAATGAACATTACATTACTTGGGTATTGCATGGAGTAGACACAATTTCAATCCTTTGGAAATACTTGTTTACTCGGGTACTTACTCGAGTATGGTACACTTTACTTCATAAGTCACTCGAGTAGCAACTCGAGTAATTTTTCAAATAAACTTTAGGTTACTCGATGCTTCACTCCAGTAATGTTGGCAGGATTACAAGGCCGAGAGCACTTCAAGTTGCTTACTTAGTTACTCAAATACTTACTCGAGTAAACATAAATTTTGTGCATAGTTTACTCGGGTAGATACTTGAAGTTTTCTTCTAAATAACTCTACATACTTGAGAAGTGCCTCGAGTGAAGTGTGATAAAAGCATTTCATGTTATTCGAGTATTACCTTCAGGTTTTGCTTACCACAGGGAGTTACTTGAGTAGCTCCTCGAGTAACATTGGCAGGATGGAAAATGCCGAGAGCAACATACTTCTTGAGGCAGGGTATTCGAGTACATACTCGAGTATCGTTGGCAGGCCGAGAGTAACTGGAAGTCTTTTACATGGTTACTCGAGTAACATTGGCAGGCCGAGAGCAACTCCATGTGATTTACCTGGTTACTCGAGTAGCTACTCAAGTAACGTTGGCAGGCCGAGAGCAACTGGAAGTCATTTACCTTATTACTCGAGTAACGTTGGCAGGTTACTTGAAGGTTGACTCTGATTACTTCAAGTTTCTGTCTTATTACTCGAGTACTTACTCGAGTAACTCTTTAGAAAACTTGCCAGTGATGAAGTTTCTCAGCTTTTTCTCTTGGCCTTTCTTCATTACTCCAATACTTACTTCAAGTGATGATTTGCCCTGTTATTACTTTATTCAAACTTATTTGTTTATCAAATTTTTTCATACCATCCTTTGTTATCATCAAAACATGAGAGATCTAATACTAATGAATAACAACATTGTCATTAATGTAATTTAATCTTTGATGTATGTATGTAAGTGAAAAGATAAGAAATTTGGTCAAAACAGCATTGTCATGGTTGTATGATTTCCTTGGATTATGATTCTGTCTATGATTGTAAGTTTATTATTCATAGTTGTTTTCCTTGCTTCTGTTTCGGCCAACACTGTTTAAGCACAAGGGAGTTGAGTTTTAAAATGTTCGAATGATGTTTGAGTCTTTCACATGTCATTAAGATGTTAGTTATAATCTGTAAGAGAAGAAGATTTATTTGAATGTCGTTGAACTGGCTACTGCTTGCTGAGTGAAATGTTTTAAACGAATTTGTTTTAAAAAAACTACTTTTAAGACCGGTTCTCTCCAAAATCGGTCTAAAAAGTACATTTAAGACTGCTTTTGGAGAGAATCGGTCTTAAAAATATTACTTTAAGACCGGTTTACCGGTCTTAAAAGTATTATTTTAAGACTGGTTTTGTAGAAAATCGGTCTTAAAATTTCAACTTTTTAGATCGATTTTCAGAAAACCGGTCTAAAATTTGAACCTTTTAGACTAGTTCCTCTGATAACAGGTCTAAAAAAATTTATTTTTAGACCAGTTTTATAATAACCGGTCTTAAAATTTTTTTAAGACCAGTTCCATAACCGGTCTAAAAAGTAGCATACTTTTAAAATCGGCTGTATCAAGACCAAATCTAGAAGTGGTCTAAAATGGCTTTTTTAATTGGTCTTCAAAGTGATTTTTCCACTAGTGTTACTGTCATGTGGTGTGGGTCTTAAAAATACCCACACTTTCGATTCCTCATCATTCCTATGACTACACAGTTAGAGTGACAGAGTGATTGTGTTTCTTTGTGTGCCAGTGTCATTCTCCTTGTTCAACTTTAAGGTTCTTCATTTGGGATCGAATAGATACTTAAATTTACTTCTTTTCATGAAACTTCTTCATAAAAAACCGTTCAAATTAATTTTAGCTTCCTAATGATAGTTTTTTGTACTGATCGGAGAAAATTTTTAATTTAGGGTTTTGGGTAAGTTTTGAATTTTGTCAATAGATGATTATATCGAAATATAGTGGATAATTAATATTTAATTTTAATTAGTTGAGATTGTTATTTGGTTATTGCGAGAATTTAAAATTAATTTTCTATTTAAAAGAAGTTAAGATTCATTTCATATATGATATTTTTACCTATTAAATTTGGGTTAAATGATTTATTTGGATTACTAGAGGTATTGTTATAGTCTTGATCAACTTAGAATGTTAAATAAAGTGAATGTTTATAATTTAACAATTTTGTATTTGAAACTCTAAACTTTAAATTGGGCATTTTGTGCAATTGAATGAATTTGATGTTAACTTGTAACTCAAATGAGTTATTTGAGTTGATGAAAATGTTAAATTAAGGTTAAAATAAATAATAGATATTCTAGTGTGAAATTTGAATTTTTGGGTCATTAATTCGAAACTTTAAATTTATATAATTAAGTTAATTGTTTAATTTGTCTATTAAATTTTTATCTACATTATTGTGTAGATTGGTTTGTGATGGGAATGTGATTGATGCCATTTTTCTCAAAGCTTGCAAGGTTAAGCTTGGAGTTGAGGTAATTAGGGTTAATTCTGTAAGGTGTTTTCTAACCTTTCTTTTTACTTATAGTACTTGAGAATGTTTTAGAAAATCATTTGTATGTTAAATATGAACTTACCTCAGCAAAGCAATGTATTTTCTACTAACATGTTGTGAACATGGACTGTATTGGGATTATTGATGTGCTCGTTGAATTATGGCTGTATTGGATTATCGTACAATAAAATGGTAGCTTTGTGGCTGAAATAAATGTTTAAAAAAAACATACGTAAATTACACACACACACACACACACACACACAAGATTAACATAAATTGCACCAAAGTAGTGAGACATTTCTATTGTAACCTCGAACCGATTAATGAGCCCGTTAGGAAGTTTGTGGAAGAAGAGATGACTTCTGAGGTTAGAGGTCAAAGAATTCTTATCTCAATAGAAAATCCTCCTGATGATGATTACCCTAACCTTTCTTCAAACCAAATTCTTTCTATTCTTAGACCTGGTGAGATTGTGGGACTGCTCAACTTCAATCCAAGTGATATGAGTAATTTCCATAGAGTCCTATGGTATATCTACTCTAGAGCCATGGTGAATAAATCCAACAACTTCACTCATTTCATTGAGAGGGACTTCAAAAAATTCGCCTAAGTGATCCTCAAAGAGCAAAAAGACTTGGGAGAGTATATCTTTAATGAGATCAAGAGGTATAGATATGAGGGAAAACCAACTACTCCAATGCCTTACCCTCAACTAATTTCCTTATTTCTCAAGAAGAACAAGATTTGGTATTTGGAGAGTAAGGAACCGATTGAGAGGTTAGCACCAGTGGGAAGGAATCAAATCAGAAAGGTAAATATTGAGATTCCTTTGAAGACACTACTAGAAGCAAGTCCCAAAAAAAAGAAGACTGACACAGCAACAAGCCGGATCGATGACACACAGTCTTCTGCTCCAACCACCACATATTCTCCAACCTTCTTTGGTGCCACAATGCAAATGTTTATGGAGAACATCCTGAGGAGTTTCCATATTGATATTGCAAATACCAATACGGAGTTGATTACTCACATGAATAAGAAAATGGGACAACTTATGGAGACAATGGATAAGAGGCATGAAGAGTTACTTGCTGAACAACATGCCCAGGGTGAGCTTCTGAGATCCATTATGGCTAGACTTGATGCTATGGCATTTGGATCCTCTACTCCTAGTCCTTCTGGTATTCCTGAGCCCATTCCTACCTCTAAGCTTGGACCCTCTATCCCTACTGAGCATAGACCCTCTGAGAGTGGACTAAGCAATATCTTATTCTCTATGCCAGATCCTGAAACATCTGAGCCCATTCACATCACCTCTAATGAACCACCTCAGTCTATTCAGCCTGAGCCTATACCTACTCCCATTGCTTCACCTACACACACTGAGGAAGTGCTTGAGTCTTCACCGGTTGCTATAGAGGAAGTATAATTACTTCTCTTGTTCCTTATCCTTCATCTCCTCAGGTGAATCCTCCAGATGATCTTCAGATACTGTCAGTGAATCTTCCTGAACCTGAACCATCATCTTTAGATCCTTCTAGTTCAAATGGTTCATATGAGTCATTGGCCTTTCCTGTCACTCCCATCTCAACCACCAAGCCACCTACTCCTCCTCATGATTGATTCTACCTTTGTGATGAAGACAAAAAGCGGGAGAAGAGCTTGAGTGATTTTGTAAAGAATGACTGAGTCTCTATGTTGGGATTTGGATGTATGGGGCTTTTGGGTGTTTTTCAATTTCTTTTAGCTTTGCATTCTAAGTTATGTATTGAATTCTTATTTATGCAATTTGCTATGCCATTAAAGTTAAACTTCATTATGAAATTTTATTGCATTATGGAACTAATGTGTTTTCAATTATGTATGCAAGGTCAATAAGTAATGAACAATTTTTTTTTAAAAGATCTCTAATAAGTTATTTCAAAGGAGCTTTGAAGTTTAAATTCAACAAACTATTTCATATGAAAATAATTTAACAAGAATATGTTTCAAAACTCAATTTCAAAAACCTTGTTCAAAATCACCAAGTTTTGTTATCATCAAAAAGGGGGAGAATGTTAGATCCCATATGTTTTGATGATAACAAAGATTGGATCAATAATATAAAAGAATTTGATTTTAAACAAATGAATTTTGAACAATGTAAGAAAGTATTACTTGGAGTAAGTACTGGAGTGATGAACCAATTCAGTGAAGGTTTACTCGAGTAGCAACTCAAGTAAGGGAAGCAATTACTCGAGTAGCCACTCGAGTAACCAAAGAAAATTTCATCCAGTGAAGCATTGCCAAATTTTGAACAAAGTTACTCGAGGGAGTACTCGAGTAATCTGCAAAGTTATATAGACCATTACTCGAGTAGCCACTCGAGTAACATGATTTTTCGAAGGCATCACTTAAGTAGCCACTTGAGTAATCAACTTAAAAATCTTCTAGTGACCTTAGGCCAAGAAATGGAACACATTACTGGAGTAACGACTCGAGTAACTAGTGAGAAAATAGCATTACTCGAGGGACTACCCGAGTAATCTCCAGAATTATTTGAAGCATTACTCGAGTAGCCACTCGAGTAACCAGAAAACAAACTCTCGGCCAAGAATTTGAAGCATTTACTTGAGGGTGTAATCGAGTAATCTACCGGTTTATTTGAAAGCCACTCGAGGGACCACTCAAGTAAGGTGTGAAGAAACATAAAGCCCACTCGAGTAACCAGATTATCACAGTGATCACCCGAGTAACTTGTGAAGGTAAAGACATGGCTATTCGAGTAGCCACTCAAGTAATTAAGTATTTTCAAGGTTTGTAATATATCACTCTAGGTCTTACACGAGTGATATCTGATTTAAAATGTTGATTTGCTCACTGCCATATTTTGGACAAGTTTACTCGAGGGACTACTCGAGTAACAAACTTGATCACTCGAGTTGCCACTCGAGTAAGGTAGTCCAGAAATTATGTTTTTGATTAAATGTTTATTAAATTGTTATCCATATGATTAACCCTTCATTGTATTAGTATCATAAGTACATTTCCAGAGAAATAATGAAGAGATCATGCAAGAAGAGCAAAGTCAAATAAAGTGTTCGAATGTTCACCTACCGCTACCTACTGCAAACGGATAGTTTTCAAATTCAAAGAACCGTAAACTATTGCTACACAAATCTAATAGACATGTTTGAAATGCTTCCAACGGATACTACAAATCATCTATATATATGGAGCATTCAGAAAGAAGAAAAACAAGGCACGAATTGAAATTACACTGATCAACATATTCTTAGTGCTTTGTTTACTTATACTCATTCATTGTACTTCAGTGATTACATATTTGCTCTGTGAGAGAGTTTTTCATCACAAACTCAATATTTGTTATTGAGACAACTTAAGGTAGTGGAACCTTGAGTTGGGGTTTTGATTACAACGTGTAAGGGGGAGCGAGTGTCCAGGTGAAGGAACTTGCTATGTACTGAGGTGCCAAGAACCCACTGAATCTTGGAGAATATAGTGAAACTCTCAGAGACGTTCTGAGGATTGGATGTAGGTCAAAGTAGTTATGGTCGAACCAGTATAACTCCTGGTGTACACTTCGGTGATATTTCTCCTTGGTCTTAACTGCTTTTAATATTCCGTCAATTTCCTTATACGCAACGAAATTTCTGGGATCACCCAATTCACCCCCCTCTTAGGTGAAACGCTTGCACTAACAAAGGTTTTAACAAATGATTTATGAATCTCATCTGTTAAATGTACCTTAGCTTTAATGATCCAGTGTATGTCCACAGGAAAGCTCAAATGCTTGAATATCTTCATCCTTTAAAGTCGTCTGTTATAGATCTTCTGAGTATATCTTTGGGAAGAGTGGGGAACCTGTTCTTAAGCTTTACAAGAGATTCCTCCATGATAACTTAAAGCCCAAATGCTTGAATATCTTCATCCTTCAGTTCTCTATTTGAGATTTCCACCTGCCCGGTACTTTGTGGATGATATGGAGTTACAACCTTATGAGTTACTCCATATTTAGCTAACATAAATTGAAGCAGCTGATTACAAAAATACCTTCTTCCATCCCTGATAATAGCTCTAGGCACTTTAAATCTTGTAAAAATATTTTTCCTTAGAAACTTCACAACACCCGGGAATCATTTGTAGGAAAAGCAGCTGCTTCAACCCACTTGGAGACAAAATCAACAACCACTAAAATGAACTAATTGCTAAATGAGGATGGAAAAGGCCCTATAAAATCGATCCCCCATACATCAAAAAGTTTAACTTCTGAGATATTTGTTAAAGGGGCTTCATGTCTCATTGAGATATTTCCCGTTCTTTGACATCTATCACAAGTTGCCACAATTCTGTGAGCGTCTTTGAAGAGTGTAGGCCAGTAAAATCCTGATTGAAGGACTTTAGTAGCTATTCTATTTGCTCCAAAATGACCACCATATGGGGATAAATGGCAGTGATTTAAGATGCTGTCCATTTCTTCTTCAGGAACACATCACCTGATAATTTGATCTGGGCATTGTTTGTATAATAATGGATCCTCCCAAAAGTAATGCCTTACATTTGCCAAAAACTTCTTTTTTTGCACTTTAGAAAGTTTATAAGGCATTACTCCGCTTGCTAGATAATTCACAAAATCAACATACCAAGGAGTAGGTTGTCACTGCATGATAAAAAGTTGCTCATCTGGGAAATTCTCTTTGATTGGTGATTCTCTCTTTCGTTCAAGTGGTTCTAATCGAGAAAGATGATCTGTATTGAGATTCTTGGTCCCTTTTTTGTCTTTGATCTCCAAGTAAAATTCTTGTAGTAGAAGTACCTATCTGATTAGTCTGGGCTTATCATCATTCTTCTTAATCAAGTATTTGATTACTGAGTTGTCCGTCCTGACAATAACCTTTGACCAAATCAAGTATGCTCTGAATTTGTCGAATGCAAATACTACTACTAGGAGCTCTTTTTCTATCGTTGTATAATTCAGCTGTGCTTCTTAGAGTGTTCTGCTAGCATAATAGATAGTATGAAGATCTTGTCTCTTCTTTGGCCTAAAACAGCTCCAACTGTATAATCACTTACATTGCATATCATTTCGAATGGAAGATTCCAATCTAGAGCTATGATAACTGGTACAAAAGTCAAGGCACTTTTTAGAGTTTGGAAGGATAATAAGCACTCCTTATTAAACATAAAGGAAGTGTTTTTCTCCAATAGCATGCACAGTGACTTTGTGATTTTTGAGAAGTCCTTGATGAATCTTCTATAGAAGCCAGCATGTACCAAAAAACTCTGAATGCCCTTGATTGAGGAAGGAGGTTGTAGCTTTTGAATTGTTTTAATCTTAGCTCGGTCCACTTCAATGCCTTGATCAGATACCTTGTGACCCAGCATAATTCCTGCTTTAACTATAAAATGGCATTTCTCCCAATTTAGAACCAAGTTTGTCTCTACACAACGTTGCAAGACTTTTGCCAAATTTGAAAGACAATGATCAAATGATTCTCCAAAAACTGAAAAATCATCCATGAATACCTCAATGAACCTTTCCACCATGTCTGAGAAGATCACCATCATACTGCTTTGAAATGTTACTGGTACATTACATAGACCAAATGGCATCTTTCTGAAGGCAAAGATACCATATGGACATGTAAAAGTTGTTTTCTCTTGATCCTCTTGTGCAATTGTAATTTGATTATATCCTGTGTACCTGTCCAGGAAACAATAATAGGCTTTCCCTGCTAGTCTGTCAAGCATCTAGTCTATAAATAGTATAGGGAAGTGATCTTTTTTGGTGGCTTTATTGAGCTTTCTATAGGTGATGGAAACTCTCCATCTAGTCACCATTCATTGTGGAATCAATTCATTTTTCACGTTGGGCACTACTATCATTCCACCTTTCTTTGGCACAACTTGAATTGGACTTATCCATTGACTGTCAGAGATTGGGTAGATTATGCCAGCATCCAACCACTTTATTACCCCCTTTCTCACTACCTCCTTCATGTTTTGATTGAGTCTTCTCTGGTGCTCGACTGAAGACTTGTAGTTGTCCTCCATCAAGATCTTATGCATACAAATTGAAGAACTAATCCCTCTTATATCAGCTATTGACCTTCTAAATGCTGTTTTATACTCCCTTAGAACTCTTAATAACTTTTCTTCTTCTTTAGGAGTAAGAGCTGCAGAGATGATTACAGGTAATGTTGAATCTCTTCCCAGATAAACATACTTCAAGTAGGATGGCAGTATTTTCAACTCCAGTACTGGTGGTTTCTCCGTTGATGGTACCGGCTTACTTGACCTTTCCCTAAGATCTTCAAATGATTTCTTAATAAAAATTGGGGAATTTGCTTCAAGGTACCTTATCTACTCTAAGACTTCTGGATTAGTTGATTTTGATACATCTACCATTCCCATTGCTAATGGTTGATCCATGCAGATTTCGTTCACCGCGTCTTTTATGCAGCTGGTCAATGTATCAACTCTATAGCAAGTGTCACCTTTATCTGGAAAGGATAAAGCCTTGAAAATGTTGAAGGATACTTGATTATCTTGAACTCGTAAGATTAACTTCCCCCATTGCACATCTATTAATGTTCTCCCAGTTGCTAGGGATGGCCTCCCAAGAATGATGGGAATTTCTTGGGCTTCTTCCATATTGAGTATTACGAAATCAGTTGGGAATATGAGTTTGTCCACTTTCACCAAAACATCTTCTAAGACACCCCTTGGATGTTTTATTAATCGGTCATCTAGAAGTAATGAAACTGTGGTGGGCTTTACCTCTCCAAGACCAAGTTTGTTGTAGACAGACTCTAAGATCACAAAGTGCTCTTTCAAAGTGACATTGACCTATGGTGCAAGGTATGTAGAAGCTTCCTGGATCTTTTAGCTTTGGAGGTAATTTCTTTTGGAGAATAGTACTACACTCCTCAGAAAGTGCAACTGTTTCAAATTCCTCAAGCTTACCTTATTTGAGAGAATGTCCTTCATGAATTTTACATAACTGGGCATTTGGACAAGAGCGTCTGCAAAAGGAATGTTAATGTGCAACTTTTTGAAAACCTCTAGAAACTTTGCAAACTGCTTGTCTAGCTTTGCCTTCGCAAGTCTCTGAGGGTATGAAATTGGTGGTACATATGGAGGAGGATTGTCTGGAAAGCTGATTCTTCCTGGTATCACATCTTCCTCCTTTTGTTTTTCTCCGCTTTCTTTCTTTTCTCCGTCATCCTTCTTCTTAATTACAGGATCTTTCAATTCTTTACGACTTCTTAGTGCAACTGCCTTCACATGTTCTTTTAGGTTTCTTTCGGTGTCACTTGGTAGAGTTCCTGGTTGCCTGGAATTCAGCATATTTGCAATTTACCCCATTTGGATCTCCAAGTTCTTTATTGAGGCTTCTTGATTTTTGATTGTTGCATCATCCTAGACATGAATTCAGATGTATTCATGGTTAGTTGAGCCAGTGCATTCTCCAAATTCACTTTTTGTTGTGGTGGATTTGATTGTTGAAAAGCTTGTTGCTGGTAGTTCCCTTGCGGCTTGAATGCATTTTGATTTTTCCTCCAACTAAAGTTTGGATGATTTCGCCAACCTGGATTATAGGTGTTTAATAATGGGTCATTCTTTTGATTTCCGATGAAATGAGCTTGCTCCGGCATGAATAAGTGTCCTTATTGACATTGTGTGCTTACATGAGGTCCTCTACATTGATTACAAGCTTCAGTAGGAGTGCTGATTACATTTGCTTGGGTCGTCAATGATCCTACTTGCTTGGATATAGATGCAACTTGAGAAGACAAAGTTGTAAGGACATCCAGCTCGTATACTCCAAGTGCTTTCTTTGAATTGCTACGTTCAGAAGGCCATTGATATGCATTAGCTGCCATATCCTCAAGTAGATTGTAAGCATCATCTATATTTTTTCCCATTAAAGATCCTCTAGCTGCAGCATCTACAAGAATTCTGGAGATGTGCATATCCCACTATAGAAGTTTGTAGTTGCCACCAATTTGGTAACCCATGATATGGACATCTCCTTATCAACTCTTTGTATCTTTCCCATGCTTCATAAAGGATTTCTTGTTCATGTTAGGTGAATCAGGTAATTTCATTCCTCAATTTAATAGTTTTTGCTTAAGTAAAGTATTTCTCCAAAAATTTTTGGGCCATGATCTCCCATGTTGTTATGCTTCCCACTGGTAGCGATTGTAACCAACTCTTAGCCTTATCCCTGAGTGAGAAAGGTAAAAGTCTAAGTCTAATGGCATCATTAGTAACACCATTATGCTTGAATGTGTCATAGGTTTCTAGGAAGTTGGATATATGTACATTAGGATCTTCTGTTGGTAAACCACTGAACTGATTTGCTTGCATAATCTAGATAATTGCAGGCTTGATTTCAAAGTTGTTAGCTGCTATTGGTGGTCTCTTGATTCCAGAGTTTGTCCCATGACTGTTGGTGTTGCATAGTCACGGAGTATTTTGGTATCTGTTGTTTCTCTCCCCTGATTTGCCATCGAATTGCTTAGGATTGAAGTACACTGCTTCCAAACTCTTCGATTTCTTTGACAAGTTCTTTTGATCTCAAAATCAAGAGGTTGTAGTTCAGTCTCCTTCAATCTAGTCATACACTAAACAAAAGCTTGAAAATAAACACAAGGCACCAAGAAGAAAAACAAATGTAATATGAAGACCAAATTAGTATTAAAATTACTTGGTATTGATATTAATGACAACAATCCTCGGCAACGACGCAAAAAACTTGTTGCGAGTGTAAATGGTCTATTAGAAAGTGCAAGTGTACACTGTCGTCAACAAGTAATATAGAAGTGAGTAGAGTATCATTCCCTCGAGGTTGACCACTAAGTACCAAAGTGAGTAATTTTAACTTTATTTAGTCGATCGATTAGTTGGTGATTGAGAGTATGAAATAAAAGATAAGTAAATATGAATGCAAATGATATGAAACAACTATTGAGAAAAAGCCCTAGGGGTCAGATTTCACTTAACAAATCCCAGATTGAATCACTTATCTATTCTAGCCGAATTTATTCCACATGATTGATAGTCGAGTTTCCCTAATTTAATTACTAGCCTCTTCCAAGGTCAAGCAATTCTATAATTAATGGCTAATCCAATATGTTCCTATATGAATTTAAGCAATTAATTATGCATTAAAATTTATGGAACTCTATAAGACTACATAACTCATATGAATATATTCCTATTTCATATGCAAGTTATGGTTTTAATTATAGGGTTTACACACATGTATCTCCTTCCAGTCTCAACATATATATTGAAATCATTCTAAAGATGGCCAATCAAATGAAAGAATTAAGAATAATAATTAACACTCAATCATGAAGGAAAAATTAAAACTAGATTTAATAAGTTAATATTCAATCCGTTATTAGTAAGCTACGTCATCATCCTAGGAAAATGAAAATTTAGGTCATGATAAAATTAAAACAAAAACCAAAATAAATTGAAATTATATAAAACTAGAATGAAATCCTCATAAATATTACATAAAAATTGAATAGTAAATTCATAAACATAAATATACAACCAAAAGATGCATGCAAAATAGAAAAATCTAGCCGTCCTTTTAGGAGGTAAAACCTTCCATGTAGGTGGCATGAAAGGAATAATACAATCCTAAGCCTTCCAAGATGGAGGCATGTAAAAAGTAATACAATGCATAAAATTAACTCTAAGATGGTGTATGTGGAGAGGAGAGGAAAGTAATGGATATGAAATGGTGTAACTGAAGAAGAGAGGAGAGTAATGTATGTGAATTGGTGTACGTGAAGAAGAGAGGAGAGTAATGGATATGAATTGGTGTGTGAAATGTGAAGAAGAGGGTGGCTATATATAGGGAAGAATGAAGTAGGGTAGATGAAGTAGTTGGTGAAATGTGGTAGGTGAAGTAGTAGATAGAATGTAGTAGCTGAAGTAGTTGGTGAAAAGGAAGATGAAGTGGTATATGAAATGGTTGGTGGAATGTAAATGATTCCCGCTTTCACCTTCCAAGCAAAATTTGAAACCCTTGGAGATAGAATTGGATTTTGGTCTCAACACCAAAGTTATAGTGCTCTTTCTTAGCTTTTTATTCGTATAAAGAACATCCCAATCCTGATAACCACCCCCTTTGGTGGCAGATGCAATCAGGATTAGTCTCTTCAGAGCATCCTCATGTGTACTTGCTTCAGATCTCGATACATCTTAGTGATTCCTGGATGAATGGTGTACTTGCTCTGATATGATCATTTTAAAGAATAGTCTTCTTAATTTCCTAGTTGTCCAGAACACAAATCCTCTTCTTGTACCTCTCTCACCAATATCATAATCCAGAACTTCACCATTCTCCAACTCTTCTTTGATAATCAACAAATGGTTACCTTCCATCTGAGCCATCTTTAAATCATTATAGAATTTGAAATTCTCGAGTATTGCACTCAAAACCACCTCAGATTCAGGCATAAGATCCACTTATGATAATCCTCCTAATAGGTTGTGTTCACACACACACACATGTGGAACATGTGTACTATCACACCCTATCTTATTTTCACCTTTTTTAAAGTATTCGCGGAAAACAATACTCAGTTTGGTGGGCAACACAGGAATATCATAAATATACTATAATATGTGCATGATTATGAAAATTCCACTAAGGGATTCGTACTCGATAATTACAGTTAATGTAGCCGCGCAGAGCTACTTGGGTATCTAAACCCGTCCTAGTAAAATGGAGACGCCTTCCCATCTTTGTTCCACCACTATATTCTCCTTGTACGATTTTCTTCTTTGTTTTTAGAATACCTTCTGTCTTCACCTGTCTAAATTGTTGGTAGGGGAGGATAAGATTCAGGAGAATCTCAGTAGGAAAATAGTACCAATATGCTTGTAAGATAAGTTCTTAATGCATGACATGCTTGCATTACATAACTCATGCTCACACAATGATGTATCTGCGTGCTCAATGTTTTAAACAACAAAACTATGGCGACAACATAAATAGAAATAAAGCTTCAATTTCATATATGTTTTACATAATCAAGAAAAGAAATAACATATATCAATACACCAGCACAAATATCAAATACACGCAGGAGAGGTAAGTTCCATACCTTAATTGCCTTTCCCAGATCCTCGAATAATGTGCCTCGATTTGCGTGCCAATCCCTTAGGCTCTCTACTCTGTCCTAAAATGTCAAATGTATAATTTAGACACTTCTATAGTGTTTTTGGGGGGTTATATGAGTCTATATTGAAAAGTGACTAAAATGCCCCCGGGACCCTGGCCTCATCGTACCCGGTCTGACCGCACTTTTCCCGAAATTTTGACATAGGCTATCCTGACATAGTTTTGCCCAAGGAATCCATTTCCGGACTCAAAATTAAAAAATTCACTTCAAAAGGATTAAATTGCCCTTGGCAGCCCTATTTTAAGGTCTTCAGGGGTGTTTTTGTAATTATGCTCTTTCGGCCTTCTCCGAAAAAGTGACCAACTATAATCCTACCAAAGTTTCCCTCCTAAACTCAATGGAATAATCAAAACATCAAAAATCCAGAACTAACTCATCCAAATAGCACTGGCTGAACTTGAAATTATCAGGGGAAAATTGAGGTTTTTGAATTCTTACATCAAATACTTGCTCCCTTCTACTCCTAACCACTTTATTAACTGTTTACTTACGTTATAACTACCATTTAGATCCAATTTTGGTAGCATAACGCCTATGGTTCAAAGTTTCTAAATTTTACAAACAGAGCCAAACCAGCAAAAATCCATTGATAAAACTATCCTCAATAGCCATAATAACCGAAGATTGAAGTGTAGGAAGTTACATCAAGCTCCTTCTGGCTTTTTCCTCTTGTGGTTGAAAACCCTAGCTTCTTAAGCAATGAAATTTGATTCAAACAACCTTAAATAATATAGAAGAGAAGCTTAGAAGAAGGGTTATACACGTTAGGTACGAATTCACCAAAGAAATCTACCTACCTTGTGAGTTTTCTTCTCTTTCACTCTCTAAATGCTCTCAACTCTTCCTCTCCTTTTAGCTAAAAATCACGTCAGTTTAGAGGCTTAGAGAAAGTAGATGATGCCTTTTTATCATATATTTAATGTTATTTTATTCATTTGTTTAATTTCCAAAAAATTCCAATAATTAAACTTTATGTACATAAACCCTTAACTTGGTGTAACCAATGTCATTAAGTCCAACTAATATTTCCTTCTTCTTGCCACATATAGGAGAGACCTAAGGGTCCTTCCCTATGGTACTTCATAACTTGTTCCGATTACATATATACATAAAGCTCAATTTTGGTCAAAATTACACTTTTTGCTCAAATTTTCCATAAATTCATATTAAATTGAATAAAATATTCTAAATATATTTTTCCCTTTTATTTATTTATTTCAAAATTTATACAATCACCATTACATCTTTCTTTTTCAAATTCACAACAATTAGCAATTTCGACTGATTTTCTAACCAAACTTTGAATAATCATAACTAAATTTGTATTCATTATTTTAGAGTGATTCAAAAGTCTATAGAACCCTTATTGAGTCTAGTATCAAGAAAAAAAAAATATAATTTTGCTATCTAGAATCATAAAATTCCCAGATTTTCAATCTTTGCATGCCGTTCCTGAAAATGATCAATTTTTTTGGGCAAACTTCAAAAATTCATAAATTTTTATATATAGCTCTAATTGATTAATGTGACCCATCAAATTAAAGCTTAGGATGTCTACTTTCATCATATAAATTTCATAATTTTTTCTCATCATTTACTCTTCCAAAACCTTATGACAAGTTCACTGTCTTGTAGGAAATTTTACTTGAAGCATAATCACTTTCTTCAAAATTCACCATTTTATTTTTTTAATGCCCCAAATATATAAGAAATGTTAGAGAATAGATTTGGGACACTTGCTAAATCAATGTTTAGCAATCTGCTTAACTTAGGTTTATTTTCCAGCCTCCAATTCCAAAATTCGGGGTATTACATGTACTTTCTTATGACTCAATGTGTATACTATTACATTGGCCTTTCCTGGATGATACTTCAACTGAAAGTCATAATTCTTCAACAACTTCATCCATCTTCTCTGTCAATTATTCAATTCCTTCTGAGCCATTAGGTATTTCGAACTCTCATGATCATTGAATATCTCAAAATGTAATCCATACAGATAATTCCTCCAGATCTTCAAAGCAAACACCAAAGCAGAAAGTTCTAAGTCGTGGGTCAGATAGTTCTCCTCATAAGGCCTCAACTGTATATATGTGTATGCCACCACTTTACCATCTTGCATGAGCAATATCCTAAATCTTTCAATGATGCATCCGTATAAACTGTATAGGGTCTATGTGGGTCAAGTATAATGAGAATAGCAGTAGTAGTTAACCGGAACTTCAGCTCCTGAAAAGCTGCCTCACACTTTTCATCCTAAACAAAAAGCTACTCTTTCTTAGTCATTCTAGTGAGTGGCGCATATATTTGAGAGAATCCCTCTATAAAAAGGTGGTAATAACAAGCTAGCCCTACATAATTGCAAACTTCTATCCTTAACTTGGGTAGTTGCTTTTTTAACACATCATCAACCTGTTAGGATCGACAGGCACAACAGAAGAATTTTAAAATTTTTGCCGATCCTAATCAAGGATCTTCAATGGTGTTTAAATTGAGTTAGAAAGATTCGTACCTTTTAATTCAGGGTTTTTGATCTCTAGGAGCCAACACGTCAGGTCCACCCCCTCTACCAGTATCCACATGAATGCTCTCCAACACAAACTACGTGCTAGCGCCTCCAATTGTCTCCTAAGGTTTCCCTTGAAGCTCTAAATTCTTATTCGTGTATGAGTATATCTGCTTTATCAATTTTATAACCTATGAGGGCTATATTCGAATTTTAAAATTAATCTTTATTAATTTCAAAATTAATTAACAAATAATTATCTTGATGAGTTAATTAAATAAATTCAGTTTAAATTAAATCTGTCCAACAATTTTATTTTAACCTATTTATTTAATCCAAATAAAGAGCCATTAGATTTAATTTATCTTCATAAGTTAAATATGATTTAATTTATCTTCATAAATTAAATATGAGATACTATATCTCTATCATATTAGTTATTATATGTAATTTATCTTAATAAACTTAAATTAAAACTAATACAATATAATAATATCATAATATATATATACATATATATAAAATATGTATTTCAAAAATACACACACACACACACATATAATATTAACAAATTTTATATTATATATATAAATATAAAATTCATCCACCCTAGATTAAACAGTATCTCGTGTTAGACCATTCTTGTGTACGACCCTGTAGGCCCATACGAAGTTGGCAGTGGGCCAATAACTGTACTAACCATAAGTCGAAAGCGGCCTCTAGCAAGACATTACGACTACCCAATTCATATGAGGATTGTTAACACGATGCAACCTGTCATACAACCATATCACGTCCCTTTTGTCACACTATATATCAGTCAAGGATGAGGCATAGATAATGTCATCCTCTTGTTCATGACCATTGTTTTCTCGATTCTGAGTAGCCTGATAATAGAAATGGAAACTCCTTTCCATCGTAGTATGGCCATACATTTCTCAGACTCACTCATCGAGGCCCAGTAATATCTCTCTACTAATGTGAGGGATAAATTCCATCTTGATCATTCATATTCCTCTACATGAAAAACCACCAAGCCTGATCGTAGCCTTTATCATCACCTAGTGAAAAGTGACTTTTGACTAGTTCAAAGCTTAGCAACTCTCATGTAGGAATCCATGATGACCTCACGTCTAAGGGCATTGTGACATGGTTTTTATATAGGAGAAAAGCTTATGACTTGATCTATGTAGCTTTCTCATAGTGGCTCGGTCCAGTATGTTATACTCTTACAAGTGCCTAAGACATTGATTCATATCTCCATATCTTATCAAAGTCATACTAGTCTTATTTCGTCTTTACTCCCGTATAGATGACCGACCAGGGACATTTTAGGATAATCTTTATGATTTATCTAAGGATACAATTATCATAGTTAACATGTAAATAATATGATAATAGAATAAAGAAATTTCATTAAATTAATAATGTTCAAAGTACAATGATTGGCCCTTACGGCACAATTTCCAACACAACCTTGCTATGATTCACCATAACACCTTCACCTCAGATTTTATGGCCATAAACTTCATTTTCTTCAATCAGAATTTCACCTTTGCCCCACTTAGCATATAGCTTATGCTTTCTCAATAGCCATAATGCAATCAGGATATGTTCCGATGTTCCTCTATATTGTTTGAATATATTAAGATATCATCTGTGAAAACCACCAAAAACTTGTCCAACTAGGATATAAGAATCTAGTTCACCTACTTCCCAAATATTGTGGGGCATTAGTCAGTCCAAATGACATAATTAGGAACTTATAATAACTATATTTAGTATAGAAAATCATCTCAAATCAATCTTAGAGGATATTGAAAAATGCATAAGCTGATCTAGCAAATTGTCTATTCTTACAAAGGGTATTTATTTTTAATGTTGACTTTGTTCAACTGCCGATAGTCAATGCAAAGTCTCAAGTTACTATCTTTCTTCTTTACTAATAACACTAATGAACCTTAAAAGAGACACTCGATTTAATAAATACTCACTTTGCTTATTCATTTTAGTCAACTCATATGATAACATGTGATAAGGAGTCTTTGATATAGACTCAGTTCCTGGTGCTAATTAAATTGAGAATTCCACTTCCAGCTTTAGGTAAGGTAGTCATTTCTTTAAGAAAGATTTCTAAGAATGTATTCACTATATCAAAATGATGGATGCTTCCTTTTAAGTCAACTATGATAGAAAAGAATACAACATATGCTTGAAAACCCTCCTTCATACTTGTCAAACCTCTTAATATTTTGACATTTATTAGAGTGACAACGCGCAGTTTAGTGGGTAAATAGAAATAGTATAAACATACTGATATAAAATACTTGTGTATATTATAGGAATCCCCACAGGGTTTGTACAAAATATTTACAGATTTCAAAAATAATAAGAAAGGCTACAGATAACAAACGACAATGCTTGAATAGGACCAGGATCCTCAATTGTTGGTATCTACATCCTTGCTTTTGGAGCCTCTTCTACTAGTTGAAGAAATTTAAATTTATGGAAAGGGGTGAGATTCTTATGAATCTCAATAGTAACACACAATCAATAATATAAAATGTGATAAATAAACACACAGTGCACCATATAGTGTAATAGAACAATCATACTGCAAACTTAAGAGTGCACACTATTTAGGATCAAATGATTGTTTGATCCCTACTTGTCTCATTACCTCAGCTGGTTCTCAAATGAGCTAGATGGTACTTGTGCTTTTCCTACACCATAGCTAGGTGTTTTAACTACCATTCATATCAGAGAACATGGAAACATACAACATATAAACAATTATATAGTATATAAAAGATAGAGTTACTACCTGAAATTCCTTTCACTGCCTAGCTTTTCAATATACTAACTTGCTGTTCGGCTCGAGCAGATGACAACATCTTAAAATTCCAAAATTGTAAATGAGTTATTACTCATTTAACTCTTCATTTCCTAACTTTTTATTGTTGGTTATCTTTAAAAAATTGCATATTTATGAAAATGCCACTAGGGACCTTGTCTAAGTCTCTTTATACTCGGTATAATTGTACTTTAGAAAAAATTATGACCCAGGCTATTCCTACACAGTTTTGCTTGTAAAATCCATTTTTGACAAATATTGCTTTTTCTCTTCCCTCTTCTATTTAGGTTGGCCAAGAGGCCTTTGGCACCCCCAAAATCTGATCTCTCCTTCATCATCTTCATTTTCTCTCCCTCCTCCATGTTCGTCCAAGCCAAAGTGGAAAGAGAAAAGGAAGAGGTGAGATTTTGCTTGCTTGGTGTCTTCTTTAGCTCAGACACTCTTCATTAATGTTGATCATAGTGATGAAAGCTCCATTGCTATGGTTTTATATTTTTGAAAGGTGGTGTTTGAACACTTGAAGAAATTGAGAAGGTTATGGAATCAAGGAATTGGCTTTGGAAAGAGGAAGAGGTGAGTATTTGATACATTTTGACCTAAGTTTTGTGGTTATTGGTTGAGTTTTATGAATTGTGAATTTTACCCTGATTTTGGTGTAATTATGAAATGGATGATTTGTTTTGTGTATTGTGGTACAAATGGTGTCATATTGTATTTTGGTGCCATTGGAATTAGTTTGAAACTTTGATTGGAAAGGAATTGCAATGTAGAGTTTGAATTGTGACTTGTGTAGACATGTTGTGATTATTGGTGAAACATGTCAATGGAATGTGAATTTGGTTGATTTAGTGTTTCCAATGGATTCCATGTGAAAATTTGTGTGAGAGTGATGTTTGATATGAATTTGGGAACCATTGGAAGCAAATATACAAAACTAGAATTCTGTCCATTGAAACTCTGTGTTGGGTAGTCTTTTTGTATTGATGTTTTGAATAGGTAAATGATATCTAAAAATTATAAAATTTCCAGTCTTAAATTTCACATTCCAAGCTTCAAAATGGACAAATAATTTGTGTCATTTCATTTTGTGAGCTGGGAGTTATGACTGTCTAAAGTTTGATGTCGAAACTGGACTTGATTCTTGAGCAGTGTGGATATTTATGTAATTATGTATTTCTGTGGTTATGGACAACCTTGATTCATATTTTTTCTATGAAGAGAACTTAAATAGCTTTCAATAGGCTTTGGGATCACCTCATTTTGATTTTTCTAGAATTAATTATGATTTTTTGAAGTTTCCTTGGCTGTAACTCAAAACTTTCTATGCACGTTTTGGCAGCAGCCAGAAAATCTTGGCTACAGCTAAAAACCTTCTGTACTGTTTTTGGCTGAGCCAGAGAATTCTTGGCTGTAGCCAATCCCTATTTTCAGCACTTTGTGATTTTAAAAAGTGGTTTCCAACTTAGTACTTCCTAATCCTTTTAAGCTTTCGTTGAGCTTATTATTAGCCACCTAAAGGTTGTGAATGATAAGCAACTTTAAGTGATATGAAAGTAAGAATTTGGAATAGAGAATAACCCTATTTCCTTAAAAATAATCAGTTATACAATTTAACTTCCAAAACCCAATTTCTTGTATAACCATTATCCTCAACATGTCAATTCCCTCAACAATCCTTAACTTCAACATTCCAATGTCGTAAATCACTTCTCTTGAGCCCAAATCATTGATTAAAATCCTCAGATAACCTCTACACCATCTTCCTCCATCAATCACTCAATTTCATAACTTAAAGTTTCACCTCCAATATACCCCTAGTCATGAAATCATCAACATCAATACTCTTAACCGATTAAATCTCTTTTCTAATTTATTTGAGTATAATCTAATCGTTACACAACTCTTCAAACCTCCACATAATCAAGATCATATCAAAGCCTAACTTATAATTTCATATAGTTCAAAATCCAACAAAACTAAGCCGATTAAACATTCAATAATACCTTTAATAACCCAAGTAAATCATTTAAACCAAATTTAATCAGTAAAAACATCCTATAAGAAATAAATTCTAAACTTTTGAAATAGAAAATTAATTTTAAATTCTTCCAACAACCAAATAACAAATCTAAACTGATTAAAACTAGCTATTAATCATCTTCTACACATCCATAGTCATCTATTATCCAAACTCAAAACTCTCCCAAAACCCTAACTTCTCTTATCCATGCCATACTACCCCATTGGAAAGATAAAATGAAGCAGAATAATTTTTATAAAAAGAGTTAAGTGAAAAGAAGTAGATTTGAGTGTATAAATTATGTGTAAAGCTTACCTTATGTTGAAAATGGTGCTCTATGTCGGAAGACGAAAGAGGAAGAAATGACGTCTCCGCCACCACTATGCCAGTCGATTTTTGAAAAATGGATGAAGGGGTATATTCTTATATCACTATGTGAATAGTTTAAGGGGGCTACGTGCCCCTGACTTTTCATTTGTTTTTTTCCTTTTGTTGTTTAAATGTTTTCGTTTTCTTTTTCTCTTTTCTAGTTTCTTTTGTTTTATATTTTTTGTAATCCACTTTCATTTTTTTAAACAACAATATTTTCATTTCATTTTTATTAACAATTACACTAATATGAAATATTATTATTTCCATATTTTTATCCCAATAATTTCTTTTGATAAATCCATTTACTATAAATAATTATTTATTAATTATAATTAAATCCTAAAAATAAAAATGAGGATGTTACAACTTGGCATGAAGATGGGGAAGGGGAGTTATAATTAGAGGACCAAAAAAAGCACAGTTAGGGATGTGGAACTCTTAGAGAGCTGTGGCACTGCCTTGGAGAGATAGGGGGAGGTTGATGATGGAGATGGTGACTTGGCAATCACATCAACACTTATTAATTTAGATGTAGGATGACTCAGGTGTGAGTTGGCTGATAAGGATAATTTTCTAAAAGGAGTGAAAAGTTATCGACTAAATTTTTGTTGATTCAAAAGTTAGGAACCAGATCACACTGAGTCATATTTGAGGGACTGAGTTATAAGTGAATTGATAATCGAAAGACAAAAAGATTAATTTTTCTAAAAGAAATTGCTCCACCCATATTTTATGCACCGGTGTTCACTCTAAGGTTCTTTTCTTTCTTCTTCTCTCCACATGTCCGTCTTCTCCTGCCTTCATTTCATTGTAAGCATGTGTCTTTTCAACCGCATCCTCCTCTCTTTTACATTATTTCATCTTATTGTCTTGTCAAGTCAACCCTCTCTTCCTCCATTTTACTGTGCTTAGTGTGTATATATTATCATTATTTTTTTGCCACCCATTCCCCTTTCCTTGAAATTATTGGCCTAGGTGTGTGGATATATATATATATATATATTAACTCATTAACCATGCTCCATCCCTTCACCGACAGCACGTGGGACTAGCTAGCAAATGTACACATTGTTGTAATTATTTATTACCAACCTTTCCCCTTCCATAATTAAGATTAGATGTGAGTGAAGGTGTATGTATATTTACTTATTATTATTGATGTTGGTATCATCATCATCATCATTATTATTTTCTGCAAAACCCTACCAGCTCCTGCCATTGTTTTTGTGTGTGTATATTTATTCTATTCACACCCCACATCCATCACTCATCCATCCCTATAACTATATATATATATATTTCCTTACCTTTGCACTTTCTTGAATGTTTGTGGGTCTTCTATTTGTGTCTATACACACACTTCTTCCACCTACATTCTTCTTATCACCTTTTCCTTGTATTATATATATATATATAAATAATTTCACTTTTATTTACCTGTGGTTACAAGCATCTTTTAAAGCCCTTTTTCATTTCCTACTATCACAGTAGCCCTATTTTCATATATAATATATATCCTCTTCTCACGTTTTCAATAACTAATGCATTTGGCTGACTAGTTTATGAGTTTCATGATGATTAAATCTTTGGATTGTATGTGTGTGTGGTGTTGTAATGCCTCAAAATGTGATTAAGGGCTAATGACTCCAAAAATGAATGTAATTATTATTAAACAAACACTTTCAGAGAGTACAATGTGAATTGTAAACTAGATGTATTTTTATCAGTGCTCAAACCCTGTATTTAAACTCAATTGTGGATTAACACCTAAATTGAAATTAGATGGAGGGAGGGCACATAGTATTGTGAAATGGAAAGATAAAATGTGTTTAGTGGTGATTCAAGAGAAATTACCATAGTTAGGGGCAAAATAGGGGAAAGAAAAGTTACCGACCAATTAGTCAGCTATTGTAGAGGGAGTTTACTAATTACTTGGAGCTATTGTGGAGTGCTTAATTGCTAAAGAGATTATGAGAGAGTGATCATATGCTTGCATGTGCATGGAAGAAGTAGAGAGATGATGCCAAGTGTTAACATGTGCACCCTTGATCATGGTCAAAAAGTCCACCATGAATTTTTAATTCATTTTCCCTCTTCTCCTTTGTTTTAGTCGGTATGTATGGGCTAAAGTGGGAAGAAAAAACTGAATTCATCATCATCATAATCTCATCTTCTCTCTCTCTAACCCTCCATTTCCATCCCAACTTAAGGAAGAAAGAGAAAGTGGAAAGGTAAGGTTTTAGCCTTGTAAATGGTTTTACTGCTTAAATCTTTTTCACTAATCTTGACCACCTTGATGAGAGCCTCATCTTTATATTTTTAGATTTTTGAAAGAAGGTGTTTGATAGCTTGTGAAAATTTGAAAGTGGTGGAATTAAGAAACTAGCTTCAAGAAGTGAAAGAGGTGAGAAATAGCTTCCTTTTGGTATATATGTTGTGCTCATTGGTTGAACTTTGAAATTTCTGAATTTTAGCCCCAAATTTCATGTCATTGCGGTCTTGTGTATTGCATGGTGTTTTGGTAGTGAAATAGGTGCCTTGTTGCATGGTTTGAACAATGAAATTGGTTTGGATTAGTTTGGATCATTGAATGGAAAGTTGGCAATTTCGTGGTTGTGTTTTGGTCAAAACAGAACATGTTGATGGGTTGTGATTTTGGATTTTTTGATGTTTTCATTGGGTTCTTTATATGGGAGTAGTCTTAGATGAGAATTTTGGAACCATTGGAAACACATGTTGAAAATTGGAAAATTTTGTCAAGTGTAAACTCTGTGCAGTGCAGTTGATTTGTAGTCTTAAATGAGTAAATAGTGTCTAAAAATTCTGAAACTTTTTAGTCTAATATTACACATGCCAAGCTTCAAAATGGATACATAATGTGTGTCATTTCAGTATGTGTGCTAGAAATTATATATTTCCAAAGTTTGGGATTGAAACTGGATGCTATTCTAGAGCAGTATGGGATTTCATGTAATTCTGTATTTTTGTGGTTATGAACAACCGTGATTTATATTTTGCCTGTATAGAGGACTTCAATAGCTTTCCATAGGACTTATGATCACCTCATTTCAATTTTTCTAGAATTAGTTATGATTTTTTAAAGTTCAGCCAAGAAGCAAAAATTTTCTTGGCAGCAGCCAAAAACTTTTAACCTCTTTTTGGCCATAGACAAAATCTCTTGCCATAGCCAAAATTTTTCTAAGTTGTTTTTGGCCGCAGCCAAAGATCGCGGCCAACCTCTAAAAATCAATATTTTTACTTCGGAAGGTAGTCTTTGGTATAATCTTTCCTAAACCTTTTAGGCATTCGTTGAGCTTATCATAACCACCTAAGGGACTCAAATGATAACCAACTTTAAGTGTTTTGAAATTAACAGTTTGGAAAAGGGAATGACACTATGTCCTTGATTTTGGTTGATAGGATTCGATATTTGTCCTGGACGTGAGCAACCTGTGCTAGAGCACACCCAGAAAGAACAAGGTAGTGACACTTTCTCTTATACTATGTGTAATGCATTTTATATTTGTTTTATCATTGAATTGTGTATTGGGAATGTTGTGAAGTTTATTGCTGTGAAAACTATATAAAAGTCATGAAGGCTATGTGTAAGTCATGATGACTATGTGTGTGCCGTGAAGGCAATGTGTATGCTGCGCGAGCAATGTGTAAGCTGTGAAGGCAATGTTATTACAATGTGGGTAGTCATGGACGTGACGCAATTCACATCTACTCCTACCGTTATAAATGTGTAAGCCGTGAAGGCTATGTGAAAGTTGTGAAAAATGTGTATGCCGTGAAGGCCATGTGTATGTTGTTGCTTGGTGATTTACTTGCATGCTATGTGTAATATCCTAATTTTCAATTAAGGGTTAAGGACTCCAAAAGTGGATGTGATTATTGATAAATGAACACTTTTGGAGAATATGATGTGAAATGTGATTTGAATGTGTTTTGAGTAGTGCCGAAACCCTATATTTAAGTTTGATTGTGGATTAATATCTAAATTGAATTAAAATAGAGGAAGGGTACATATTGTGGTGAAATGGAATGATATGTTGTGTTTTGTGGTGATTCAGTGAGAATTACAGTAATCAGGGGCAAAACGAGAAAGTTACTGACCAATTGATTAGTTACTGAAAAGGAAACTCCTTGGTAACTCAAAGATCAATGGTTATGATTCATCATTGTGATGAGATTATGAGAGTAGAATCATGTGTGTGTGGGCTTCTATGAGCTCATGGTTGGTGTGATAAGATTGTGACAAGTGGCACAATGTGAGCCCTTGATCTTGGGTCAAAGTTTCAACCATTCCCTTTCTCTTCTCCTTTTCTTTAGGTCGGCGAAGAGGCCATTTTGGCTCAAAAATCTGATCCCATTTTCTCTCTCCAAAGCTCCCATGGACGCCAAGCTTAAGGGAAGAAAGAGAAAACTTAAGGTGAGATTTTGGTTTGTTTGTTGTCCTCTAATGCTCAAATATCCTTCTTTAATGTTTTTCATAGTGATGAGAGCTTTATTGCTATGATTTTAGATTTGTGAAAGAAGGTGTTTGAGAGCTTGAAGAAATTAGAAAGAAGAGGAATCAAAGAATTGGCCTTGGGAAGATGAAGAGGTGAGTATTTGAAGTATTTTGACCTAAGTATTGTGGTTATTGATTAAGTTTTGTGAATTTTGAATTTTCCCCTAATTTTCATGTGATTTTGAAATGGAGGAAATGCCTTGTGTATTGTGGTGCAATTGGTATTTTGTTGTGTGTTATGGTCGTTGGAATTGATTGGGAATGTGAAATGGAAAGGAATGGCAATGTTGAGGTTTGAATTGTGAGTTGTATTGACATGTTGTGATTATTGGGAAAACATGTCAATGTGATGTGAATTTGGTTAATTTGGTGTTTCCAATGGAGTCCTTGTGAAAATTTGTATGGAAATGGTGTTTGATGTGAAAATGGGACTATTGGAAGCCAAAGTGTGAAAACTGAAATTCTGTCCATTGAAACTTTGTACTGGGCAGTCTGTTTGTATTGACGTTTTGAATGGACAAATGGTGTCTTAAACTTCTGAAACTTTCCAATATTAATGTTCACATTCCAAGCTTCAAAATGGACATATAATTTGTGTCATTTCGTTTTGTGAGCTGTGAGTAATGATTTTCCAAAGTTTGGGATTCAAACTGGAATCTATTTTGGAGCAGTGTTGAGTTTTATGTGATTCTGTAATTGTGTGGTGATTTTTGGTTCATAGTTTTCTATGAAGAGGACTTAAATATCTTTCATTTAGCTTTGGAATCACCTCATTTTGATTTTGTTGGAATTAGTTATGATTTCTGGAAGTTCAGCCAAGAAACAGGATTTTTTTGGCCGTGGCCAAATTTTTTGACCCGTTTTTGGCTGCGGCCAGTGGATTTGTAGGCCATGGCTAACCCCCAAAAATTAGTATTTTGCACTTTTGAGAGGTGAGTTTGTGTATAGTTTCTCCCAATCATTTAGGCATGTGTGTAGGCTTTTAGTGATCACCGAAAGGTCGTGAATGATAACCAACTTTAGTGTTTGGAAGTTGAGGAATTGGAAAAGGGAATAACCATATGTCCTTGATTTTGATTGCCAGGATTCTATATTTGCCCTGATCGTAATCTTCTTGTGCCAGAGTACAGCTTGAAAGAATAAGGTAGTGACTCTTCCCTTATACTATATGTAAATGCAGTGTATGTATGTGTCATTATTGTTTTGTGATGTTGCGGATGCTGTGAAGCTTGTGTATTTGTGTGTCTTTCACCTGCGGCCGCATGGGGGGGTTCCCATGACGGAGGACATTCCACTGGGCAGTAGTTTACGAGGGATTGACTATGTGAGCCGAAAGGCTATTTGTGCTGCTGTGTTGCATGATGAAATGATTGCATGCTATGTGATTATGTGTGGTATGAATGATTTGTTACTTCTAAGATTTTTTTGAATCTCATTCTTTCCATTGACTAACCTTTCAGACAGGGCAAGCAGTTCGAGAAAGAAGCAAGCAACCAAGGACAGGTTAAGCTCCTGGTTAGGAGCATTTGTTAGTAGTTGGTTATCATAGATTGGGAGTATGGTATAATTTGTATTCATCTTTGGATTTGAGATGTATATTATGGAAAGATATTGTGTAATCCCTTGTTTAGGAAATTGTAATAGGCGAAGGTGCCCTATAAATCCTTAGTAAAGGTATGAACCCGGGATTTCTGGGATTATTATGTTGTGCACTCTGATATGTTATGAATGTAATTTATCTTCGCGAGGTAATTGTATTCAAAATATGAATATGAGATCAGGTGTATTAGATTTTGAAAGGTATTTGTGAAAACCCTATCTTA
Organism: Inga laurina; assembly: GCA_963855925.1. NCBI lineage: Eukaryota > Viridiplantae > Streptophyta > Magnoliopsida > Fabales > Fabaceae > Inga > Inga laurina. The sequence goes on from OY979704.1 coordinate 55,501,672, forward strand.
AGGATGGGGTTGAAATGAGTTTTGTTTATTCGACGGTCTCTAATTCATTTAATCACTTATTTCGAATTATAATTATGAAGGGGGTTACACTATGTGATTATATGTTGTATGAGTTATTTGTTACTATTAGGATTCTCTTGAATCTCATTCTTTCCATTAATTAATCTACAGCTAGGGCAAGAGGCTTGAAGGAGAAACAACCAACCAAGGGCGGCTAGTTTTCTTTAGTTTGATGGATGGTTGTCATATTTTGATTGGGATTACTATAAATTTTGTAAATATTATTTTGGGTGAGGATATGTAATCCCCTGAAAGAGAAACTGTAAGGGGCGAATATGCCTTGTAAACCCTTTAGTTGATATATGAAAACTCGGGGGTTTCCGGGAATTTTGGTTTACACTCTGATATATATGAATGTAACTTAACTGCATATGTTAATTATATTGGAAATGTGAGTGTGAGACCGGATCGAACAGGTTTAGAAAGAAAGTTTGAAAACCCACTTTATTTCAGGGCGGGTCCTTATCTTGAAGCGGGAACTTAAACAGATTTTGTATTAATCATCATTAACTTAATTATGCATTTTTGAATTATAATTACAGATTATAAGGTAGGGGCTACAGGTGTGTTGTGTGTATATAACATTTTCTCTTCGAACAATTATCAAAATTTTAGGGAGTAGCACAAAACATTTTGATTTACAGTGAATAATAATATAACATGTTGACCTTTAGGGAGTAGTTTTATAGTATCTTCAGAGCACATTTTAGAATAATATATTAATAGAAGGTTATTTGTGTGACTTTATAGACTCTCATCGAGAGCTTGAGAGTAACTCTTGTGTGATTACTTGTAAGCTAGGGAGTAGTAGGTAACTTTGAATGTTCTTCCATAAACTATGAATTGTGCATGATTGAATCATAAATGACTATCTTTTATTAAAAGAAAAAAGTGGACTAAATTATATGTATATGTGTATGTATTGTAAATCTAAAGTAAGTGATGTTACAAGTAAATTTCTTTATAACTCACTATTCACATAGTTAATATTTTAATAATAATTAATGTATTGTTTCTTTTCAAGCATGGTTATATATGTGATGATATTTGATATGAATGGAAGCATGATTTATTGTACCTTGTCTGTTGATGATATTATATTTATTGGTGATTGAATCTGACTATCATGTCATTTACATTTGTAATGGATTGGAGTAAGGAGGAGGAATTTGTATGGTAAGGTCTTTTACCACATATTATGCCATAACTTGAGCCTAATGGATGACACTTGTTAGGGCCCCTTCTTCTATGTTTTCCTTTAGCTGGGATTGCATTGGAGTTGTGGGACATATTACACCTCCTTAGTTTTGTTCTTTTAAAGAGGGGAGCCATAGTCTAGACTTGAGCTCTACACCTTTGACTGGGTGTATCTTAAGAATTGGTGAGCTTGGCACAATACAGTCAAATGGATGAGTTTATGTTAAACTCTATGTTAGCCTATGGCTCTAGTCAGTGGAATAAGGATGGACGGTGATACAAGGGAGTTGCAATTGTATAATTGTATATTACATGTTGTGATGAAAATAGAGATTGACATAATGATGATTAAATGTGAAATCATTTTGTATAAGGATCATGATATATCCAAATATATATGTAATAAGTTTTTCTTTTAAATCATATGTGATTTGCTAGAGTGTGGTAGAAACTTTCAGTAGCTACTAAGACATGGAATCTCATCTCTTTATATTATCATTTCATGTGATTGTTCTAGTAGGGAGCAAGGGAAGGCACCTATGGAGGGAGCCTAAAAGACTCTTTTGTGCTCCTTGAGCACATGTTATGTCATTTTATTTACCATGACCCTAAGACTTTCACACTTTATGTTTTATTTGTTAAATGTTTTGAGGATTTAAATTGACACTATGGTGTAGATTTGATTTGAACTAATTATGTATTTTGATGATTTGGATGTTGGACATCCTTATTGGCTAGCAATGTGTGAGATACTTTGGTCGAGTACTTTGTCTGTTTGTTTTCAAGGTGTTACAAAGTGCACACAAAAAATGAACATGATGGCATGAAGGCACTTACCAAGCATAAAATCAGTAACAAATACCACATCAAGCAGTTTTTCCACAAGTAGTCACCAGAACAAGGAGAAAGCACCTATTGGTGTTCATTGTGTGAGGAGATAATTCACCAAAGGATTAGAGATAGTCATTTGCATAAGGTAGCACGGGATGTATAGCCAAATTTTTATGCAGACTGAAGGTCATTTCCATCAAGTTTGGAGTACAATGTTTTTTGTTTTTATGGTAGAGCATACAAAGTTTATTCAAAGGTTAAACAAGCAAAAGTCCATGAAAATAATATGCAATAAGGAATCATCAAAAGATTCAGTAACAATTTGGTAAATTCAGCAATTAAAGATACTAACCATGGTGTATTGAAGTTAAAGTTTTATTTCTATGAAAATCTAAGTGATACACATAGAAAACTAATAATGACAATTGACCCTCTATTCATATTTAGTTCAAAATCCTCTTCCAGTAAACAAGAAACAACCAATTTCACTTCAACTCACAATCTTCACTAAAAAACAAGTAAGTCTAATTCTATCTGATAAAAAAAAGCAAAAACCCATAATTGCATCAATATGAGCTTAAGTCAATATAAATCAACTAACAAAGATTAAACTTATGCTCATATTTATGAATGGGTGCATATGATTTACAATGACCAACACATACCTAATAATAGAGATAGGAATAACACCAAGAAGATCATATGGACATTTAACCTCATGCACATAGTCATATGTATTGGAAGTAAAAGACAATTCTAGATGGACCAAGAACAAAGCAGAATGAGAGGGAACAATTTCTAGCAAAAGTATTGCCAACTTCTCTACAACCCATTATCAAGTGTAGCATAATAAATATCATTAGAATATAAGTTAGATGAGTAAGTAACAGCATATGAGGTCAGAAGCAAGCTTTCAATTGTCAAGCAATTAGTGCAAAATACATCACCTTTATATGAACAAGAGGGAGAAGAATATAAAGAAGTAAAAGAAGTAAAGTCCTCGTCATACTCATTAGTTATGCACCATAAAAATGACAAGAAGTCCTATGCATCACAACAAGGACAAGAGTATGATGCAACCTCAATACAGCAAGTGCACTCAAAGAATGATATGAATGAAAGGAAATAAAGAATGATGACAGAGATAAATATAACATTATAATAATAGTGTTCCCCTGAATATATCTTACAACCTTTATAGTAAGCTAAACACATAGAGTTTAATCTAAATGCAGGGAATAAATCACCAATTATGTGACTTCCTAGTAACAAGTCTCAACTGTGTCGTACTAATTACTAGTAGAAATTCATTCAGTTGGGAAGAGCAAGTGATGAATCAATTCTTCTACCATAACCACAACCATGGTGAATGCAGAAAGAAGTGACAAGACGGTGGTGTGAGATGGAAGTGTTGATGAAGTCGATGGTGATGGAAAATGGGATAGGTGAGATGGAGAGCACGCAGTCAAAGTTGAACTCAAATATGATCAATTAATCTAGAATGATGAAGTTGAATTAGAATGGGTTCATTAAAGGTGCTCTAAGTTCAGCCACAAAATTGGATTCCATTCCTTTTGAAATTGAATTTTTGCATCTTTTTAAAATTGCCCTCATCATGTCTTCTTTAACTTTGTTTAGCGCATGTCCTAAAATGGAAATCAAGGGAGAATAAATGATTCACTTATATAAAATAATATTCTAAAATCACCAAAAATATATCAATTCATGACTTAATTTATTTTCTCAAAATAATGATTTTATTCCCAAAATTAATGATTAAACTCTCTAATTAGACACAAAACACATTATAAAATATGAGTTTATCAATTTCCCCTACACTAGCCATTTGCACTCAAGGAAAAACAATAGAAATAAGTTATTTGGTTTGGTGCACTTTCTCTTCACTCCACTAACATTTCTAGCCAAGGTTTTCATGCATGGCTTCTAGAAACTCTACCTTAGCTATGTTGTTACGGTGATTTGTCAATGCTAAAGGGGATTATTATGTTACAAACCCTTATGGACTAAGCGTAATGCAGCTCTCTACAAAGGTTACATGTGCAATCTAGAACAAATTATTCTGGAATTTGGAGGCTCTTTTTAATACCTATTTGATATTTGGAATTGGCAAGATCTTTCTTACAATCCTTTAACTTCTAGTCCAACACCTATCACTTCTCTATCTGGTTGTTTGTGATATTCATAATGTTCTCAAATATGCACAAGGTTGGACAATTTTCATGAGAAGATTAAAATTAGACAACACACCTCTTACCTTGCTTCAATTTATCTGGGTTAGAATGAAGTCAAAACTTTTAAATAGATAAAGTTACATTCTACATATCCATCTCTTTTTTATATCTCTTACTTGAGACTGATATTGCACTGGATTATCCAAGTAGCTATAACGCTAGTTTCCTCCTTGAACCACATCACTATTGTTACATATAAGACAAATATGCTAAATGGTCTTGTTCATTCTAATCTTGGAGGCACCTTGGAAAAGGACATAAACTCACTTCTCTTATCTTTTTCCAGTCACTCTTTCTATAAACACTACTATAGAAATCGCGATACATGATGGTTGTTAACTTCTATGCATAACAATTTCAAACCATCATCTATACGGGTGCTATAAAAGCTCTGTGCATATACACTACGGTTCTAAACTGTTATTTATTCTGGACCTAGTATAACGATTGTAATATAACACCCATTATGTATGGAGGTGTGGTGAGTCTATGCTGTTTGTAATGTTGTCGTAATAAATAACAGATTAAAGTAAACAACTGTTATAAAACTATGTAACATACATAACGGTGCTTTCAAAATAAACATTATATAAAAGTTTATCATACATAACGGCCACTATGTAGCAACCCTTATTTTTTTGGTATAAAATGCTAATGGGTTTAATGAATGTTGCAAAAATGTGAGCCATGATCACTCACAATTGCTCTTGGCACACCAAACCTACAAAAGATATGAGTACATAGGAATTTTATAACTGTAGAGGCATTATCCTTCCTTGTAGGAATGGCCTCAATCCACCTTGTAAGGTAATCAACAGCCAACAAAATGTATAAATATCCATGAGATACAGGAAATGGACCCATAAAATCAATGCCCCAAACATCAAAAACTTGACAAAACAATATGGGTTGTTGCGGCATTTCATGCTTTCTAGATAAACCCCCAAAACGCTAGCATGCATCACAAGTTTTACAAAAAGCATAACAATCCTTAAAGAGGCTAGGCCAAATAAAACCACAATCTAAGATTTTCCTAGCAGTTCTCTTTGCCCCAAAGTGACCACCACATAACAAAGAATGACAAGATGTTATAACAAAATAAATTTCATCATCCGACACACATCTTCTAATGACTTGATCACTACAATACCGCCACAAGTAAGGAGGATCCCACAAATAGTATTGAGATTCATGTTTCAGCTTCTGTTTCTGAAAATGAGACAAAGAATCAGGTAACACTCTAGCAGCAAGATAATTCACAATACGAGCAAACCATGGGTCATGAAGCGTAATAGCAAGGAGATGGGCATCAGGAAAACCATCACAAGTAACTTCAACATCAACTACTCCCTGTGTAGCAAGGGGCATGCAACTTAGATGGTCAGCAACAAGATTTTTTGTACCTGCCTTGTCCCTAAACTCAGTGTTAAATTCTTGAAGTAGTAGCATCCACCTTAGTAACTGAGGCTTAGTATGAGTCTTCCTAGATAAGAACATGACAATAGAATGATCAGAATAGATAATCACTTTAGAATTCACTAGATAAGACCTAAACTTCTCAAGTGCAAAAACAATAGAAAAGAGCTCTTTCTCAGTGGTAGTGTAATTGATTTGAGCCTTATCCAATGTTTTAGAAGCATAAGCAATAACACAAGAGGTCTTACCAATTTTCTGACCTAGAATTGCACCAACAGTACTATTGGAAGCATCACAACAAAGCTAAAAAACAAGATCCCAATTAGGAGCAATGAGTATAGGTGGAGAAATAAGTCTAGACTTAATTTCATCAAAAGCCAATTTGCATGATCATCAAAGATGAAATCCACATCCTTTTGGAGAATCTTAGATAGGGGACAAGCAATTTTACTAAAATCCTTAATGAATCTTCTATAAAACCCAGCAAGCCCCAAGAAAGATCTAAGTTCTCTTAAGTTAGAGGGATAAGGAAGAGATGAAATTACTCCAATTTTAGATTTGTCAACTTCTATACCCCTCTTACTTATCAAGTGGCCTAAGACTATTCCTTGATCTACCATGAAGTGGCATTTCTCAAAATTTAGCACAAGGTTCTTTTGCACACACTTTTCTAATACTCTCTCCAAATTCAGCAAACATTCTTCAAAAAAATTCCCATATATAGAAAAATCATCCATAAATACCTCAATACCTTGTTCAAGTAAGTCACTAAAGATGGAGAGCATGCATCTTTGAAATGTCCCAGGAGCATTGCATAACCCAAAAGGCATCCTTCGGTATGCAAACGTCCCAAATGGATAAGTAAATATTGTCTTTTCCTGATCCTCCGGTGCAATAGGAACCTGAAAATAACCAGAAAACCCATTAAGGAAACAATAATGAGATTTGCATGCCAATCTTTCTAGCATCTGATCTATAAAAGGGAGGGGAAAGTGGTCCTTTCTAGTTGCTTCATTCAACTTTCTAAAGTCTATACAAACTCTCCAAGAGTTTTGGACTCTTGTTGGAATGAGTTTGTTCTTCTCATTTCGCATAACTGTTATTCCACTCTTTTTTGGAACAACTTAGACCGGACTGACCTACTCACTATTTGAAATAGGTTATATGATCCCTGCACTCAAGAGTTTGGTGACCTCCTTCTTAACTACATCTAAGATGAGAGGGTTAAGTCTACGTTGGGGTTGTCTCACAGGTTTAGAACCCTCATTTAAAAGTATTTTATCGGTGCATACAGTTGGGTTAATACCTGGAATGTCACCTAAAGTCCACCCTATTGCCCTCTTGTGTTTCTTCAACACATGGAGTAAACTCAACTCCTCAGATGTACTTAAGGAACTAGAGATAATGACAGGTAATTGATCATGTTCAGCAAGAAAAGCATACTTCAAGTTAGGGGGAAGGGGTTTTAAATCAAGTTTAGGGGGTTGGACAATTGAAGGTAAAAGTTCTTTAAACTCAAGTACACCAAGAAACTTCCCTTTCTTATGAGAATCCCCAATAATTGTTGGATTGAAAGTATACCCCTTTGTTCAGATGTGTATTGAGATTGTGGCTCATTCACAAAGCAACCTTGACTACTACCTATATCATTCAAAGAGTGAAATATATTAGAGGTAGCATTATGAAATAGTATGCAACAATTTAGTAATTGATTAGAACTGAGTTTCTCCCCTGTTACAGTCTTGACATGTGGTTGTCCATTGTTTCCAAAATTTTCAGCAAAGAAATTTATGACTTTTGACCCGCTAAGTTCATCACCAAAAGGAGAATATAAGTATTTCAATAATTGGAAAAAAGTGAGGTTACCCATACATCATCCTTGAGGTTAGGAGAAGTCTGAAACTTGTAAGATGGAGGAATGTGAAGCTTAAACCATGAATTATAGTCGTGCCATCAGTAGCACATTGATTTCTTTCCTCATCTTCAACAATAACTCCACTTGTGTCCATAGGAGCAGATTCAGTGCTAATGGATGTTGCTTCACTTCTAAAAGTGGAATCCACTTCACTAACATTCTCAAATTCTGCAAAGCTACACAATAATTCTTTCCTAACACCATGGTAACTATCAAATGAAGATATAGTATTACCAAGGTTAGAAAAATCAAAAATAAAAGGATTGGAAGTGGAAAGTGAGCTATCAATTGACATGCAATCAATACTACACACATCATCATCACAATCAATATAGGGAGAAGAATTTGAACCAATGGTAGCACATACATCTTCATAACAATCATTTTTCACACACAATGAGAAAGCAAACTCATCAATTGCCTCTTCCAAGGCCAATTCAATCACATTCAAGCCAAGAAGGGAGTAGTCCTCAAATGGGTGATTCATAGCTTCATAAATATTGAACTGAATGATATGATCACGTACTTCTATAGTTATGTACCCATCCTTCATGCTAATGATAGTATTAGCTGTGCACATTAAAGGCCTACCCAAAATCAATGGTTCCTCAACTGAGACCTCAATAGACATGTCTAGGACATAAAAATCAGTAGGAAACACTAAGTCTTTGACCTTGACTAAGATGTCTTCCAATAAGCCATGAGGTTTCCTAGTGGTGCGATCAGCTAGTTGTAGGATGACACTAGTAGATTTGATGTTTGTGAGGCCAAGTGAGGTGTAAATAGAGTAGGGCATGACATTTATAGCAGCTCCTAGATCAAGAAGAGCATTACTAAAAGGCATGGTACCTTTAGTGCATGGATCAGTGAATGAGCTAGGGTCTTTACACTTAATTGGAAGATGAGGTTTAAACATAGCAGACACATTAGGACTCAACTGAACACACTTATTGGGTTTACACCTACGCTTTTGAGTGCACAAATCTTTCAAGAATTTAACACAAGCAGACATTCCTTTCAACACATCAAGCAAAGGCAAATTAACTTCAATCTTACTAAAAATGTCCATCATATCAAGAAATTTCTTTTCATTTGAAACCTTTTTGCTAAGCACATATGAATTAGGAAATGGAATTTCAGAGAGGTTTACCTTTTGACCTTCCCCTTTTCTTGAAGAAGAAGAAGTTGAAGGGTCAAGTACCTTAGTATTTTTTGAAGTTGACACGCCTTGCTTGCTATCTATATTTGAAGTTGGAGAAGAATGCCTTTGTAGAAGCTTCTGTTCAACCATACTCTCAGATTTTCCAATAGCAAAGTGAGTGCTTTGATCATAATCATCACTACCATCAATATCTTCCACTTGTCGTTGCAATGGATCCTCAACCTGTTCATTGTGCCTATCACTAGAATGCATTCCAGATTTGAAACTCTCAACATTTTCTTCAAATCGGACTTGTTTACCCACTTGTTTACCACTTCTCAAGGAGATAGCATGTACATCCTTAGGATTGATCACAGTGTTGGAAGACACCATTGTCCATTTTTAGCTTGTTGCTCATTGAGGCTATCAGAAATTTGAGTGACAAATGAAGTAAGGTTAGCATTCTTAGAATATAATAACTCCAGCTTGTTGAAGATTGTATCAAAGTTAGTCCCAATGTCAGAAAATTTAGAATTGGTTTGAGCTCTTTCTTCATCAAATCTCGAGGCTAAGTTACCTATTGAAGATGACACATTGTTCATACACTTGAGAAATTGAGAAATGTCATCTTTAGTAGCATGGGATTCAGGTGTAACAACCACTTCTTGTTGGGGATTAGATTGGTTTGAAGGTCCTTGATTTGGAGCTTGATTTAAAGAACTCCCTTGAAATTGATTCTGGTTCCTCCTACCAAAGTTGGGATGGGACCTCAAACCCTCATTGTATGTATTGGAGTAGAGATTCCAAGGTCTTTGATTATGTCCTTGTCTCCCTTGAAAAATAGCTGAGACCTCTCCAAGTTGGTGTAGGAAATTAAGAGCAATATGCATGTGAGAGCTACATATGTCATAGCTAGGAGCCATTAGAGCTTGAGAATGTGACCCATGAATGTTCACATTGTTTATATGGGCCATGAGCTTATTGAGGTCAGTTCTCATATCTGTTATTTGGGATGACAAATTATCATACTCCCTTGAAGATCTTGAAGCATGTAAGACCTCATGGACTTGTCTAGCATCCAACCCTTCAAATTGTTGATCATTACTAGCTATCTTCTCAATTAAAGCCCAAGCTTTTTCAGGTGTAAGCAATTGAATAGTGCCTCCAGAAGATGAATCCAAACTCTTCCTATCTTGAGGAAGCAACCCACTATGAAAATATTGCACCAATCGAGCTTCTGGGATTTGATGATGTGGGCACTTGGCTAGGAGTTCTTGAAATCGACACCAATACTCATAAAAAGATTCATGGAGGCCTTGTTTAGCACCAAAGATTTGCTTAGTGAGAGATGTTATCTTTGAAGAAGGGAAGTATCTTTCCAAAAAGGCACTCTTCAAGGTGTCCCAAGAGGCTAAAGCATTAGGATTATGGTGAGGTAGCATCAAGAACCACTCCTTAGCTTTGTTTTCTAGTGTAAAATGAAAGACTTTTTGGCACATCTCATCTAGATCAACTCCCATTGGTTTCATAGAGTTGCACACAATGTACATATTCCTCAAGTGCCTGTTAGGGTCTAGTGCAGGTAAACCATGAAATTTTGGTAAGTGACTCAACAAATGACCTTTCAACTCAAAATTAATATTAAATTCAAGACAAGAGAGGAAAGGATCAATAATATCAGTAGAAGAGGTAAGATCTTTGATAGTTCTACTCTCCCCAATGGGTAGAGGTATGCCTTCTGGAGGAGGAACAAGATCCATGGCAAGATAGTGATCTACAATGAATGAAGAGCCAATATGAGAAGAATTATCACAAGTATGTACAACAACTTCAGTGTTAATGACTTGTCCAAGCCCTACACTAGATGATTTAGCTTTCTTACCTTTCTTAAGTAACCTAATTGTCTTGTTAATATCTTTATCTAAAGGCACAAGTTCAGTTTTCTGAAATCTAGTCATGCATAGTAAGAAGACTCATATAGACACACAAATTACAGCAAAGTAATTGGTCAAATGGTCAATTGAAGAAGGGTTGTATACAGCAAAAATTAGCAACTTGTAGGAAACCAAGTTAACTAATCCTTGACAACCAAAAGAGTTAACCACAACCAACAAAATTCGAGTGTCTAAAGAGTAAGACCAGTTTCAGCAATAACAAGACAAGTGCAACACAATGTGACAAGAGGCAAATAGGAGTTGCAAGGTAAGACTTCACCTTTTAAGGGAACAAGTTGGTATAGCAATGAAATAGTACCTCAAACTGCAAGTATAAAAGTAGAGTCACTGGAAGCACAACTTATAGAATGTGATAGCTATCTGAAATCTCAAATTGCAACCAACAAATTTCCAAGGATGAAGAATGCAAAGTTGCTCACCACAAAACAATAATGAACCACGTAATGGCCACTAAGAACATGATAGCAAAGCAACAAAATGCAAATTTCTTTTTTTTTTTCTAATTGCAAATGGAATGCAAAACAACTATGAAAATGAAAATTAACCTAAACCACTACCAAACACTTCAACAACTAACAACTAACTAAGACAAACTCAAAAACACACTAGCAACCAAGAAAAATCAAAGAAACCCCTAAGAACAAACTAAATCAAAAACTTAGAAAAATACCAAAAAAGAAAGAAAATTAAGAAAAGTATAGCAAACCTTCAAATTTGGCTACAATCTAGCAGACATAATAGCCTTTAGCTATTAGTCTTGCTTATAATATTGAAAAACTTTCACCTATCAAATTTCAGAATTTTCTAGGCAAGAATATTTTAGTTCCAGCAGGACAGTGCTAATTGAAAATCAGAATTTCGCCAAAATTCAAATGAGTGCTACACACTTCTTACTAAACTAAGACACACTATGACAACTGTAAAGAACACTTAACTACTTAAAACCTTGGCAATCATCCTCCCCGGCAACGACGCCAATTTGGTGAACCCATGTTGTGTGAAATCTCAAAATAAAACTAGGTTAGAAAATGTAGCGTAGTAGCTCAACCTAGGTCGTTCTTGTGAGGAGATTAATTTCCAAGTTCCTAAGTAGTAAAGTGATAAAAAACCTTAAAGTTGTGAGAACTCATTTTGAGAATTTGATTTTTAAACTAATGAAGTAATCTAAGCTAAAGCAATATTTTTGTATTTTTCAGTTTTTTAAATAAAGTAGCAAAAGGAATTGAAATTAACACTAATAACAAGATAAATTCAACTAACTAATATAATGATGGAATGAGATTCCCTTGAGTTGAGGTTTTAGTCTTCCTTGCTTGCTAATGATATGAATTCCTTAATGAGTCAAGAGGATGGAACTAAGCTACTACTAGCTCCATACTTGTAATAATCATTTAATTCATTCTACCGAAGCAATTAAATGAATACCACTAAATAATTTAGACTCAAGGAGATGAATAATCAACTTCCAATTCTAGCTTGAAATTACCATTACAAAAGTTCAAAGCATTCAGTTTAGTCATTTACAATCCACTTAACCAAGTTGGAATAAACAACTCAACCTACTCCTAATTTGAATCATACAAAGCTTAATTAATCAACTCCTAGCTCAACCACCAAGTTTCTTCACTTGGCATAACAATCTAGATCACAATTACATACTTAACCAAGCTACATAATCATGAACTAAAAAGAGAGCTTAAAGGAATTCCATTGAAGTTTAGAAGCTCAAACCATTACCCAACTCAAGGAAATCACCAAGGTTTAGCTACTCATGGAGGAAGAGAAAGATGAAGCTTGATGAAATGAGAGGAGGATAGCCATGGAGAACAGGGGGAAAACACCAAAAACCACTTCAATTCCAGATGCAACAGCGAATTGCACTCCTTTCCTTTTGACTAGCCATGCTCTTTAATTCCCTTTTGTCCATACTTTCGATTGCCTCATCTCCAAGTCGATGCTCTATTCTTTATTCAATTTCGGTGCTGCTCCTTCCTTGGTCAAAAGTTTTGTCTGCCTTTCTTATTCCATCGTGTGCTTCCCCTTTTCACACTCTCCAGCTGCCACACTCACGCTCTCCCTCATTTCATTCGCTCTCCTTTTCTTTATTTCCGTAGCTCCCCCCTTTACACACACATCCGCTAACCCTTTTTCTCTTTTCCATTCCTGAATTCAGTCCACGGTCAGCCTCCTCTTCTTGATCTAGCATATGCTCTTATATTCAATGATTTCAGCCCAGCTCATCCCTTCGATTCCTTTAATTAATCGGTCAACTGCTCCCCTTTTCTCATTTTGGTCCAGGATGCCTTAACTCTTGGTCAACCATCCCCTTTTTTATTCAACAATTTCAGCCCACCTTCACTTGCATCTCTCCCTTTCTTTTTATTTCAGTCTAGCCCATCTATTATCCATTCTTTCAATTTATTTCGGTCAGCTCCCTTGGTCAATTCCTCTCTTTTCTCATCTATTCTATGCTGCTACCCTTTTTTATTCAATTCCCGTGGTCCCCTCTCATCCTTTCTTCATAGCCGCCTACCTCTTCTATTGTTTTTCTTCAATCCATTTCCATCATTCCAGCTGCTCCCTTGATTAATTTAGCCTATCATCCTCTTCTTCCATTTTGGTCAACTACACAACCGCCACTCTAATTTGGTCCATCTTGCTCACTCAATTCTCTCTAGGTTAAATGAGTGAGTTGTGCCATGTCATCACCTACAAAATTATATTCACAAAGATAGTATCTGTTGTTCACTATTAAAGAATAATGGGAATAATAAGTATTAATTAAAAATATCACAATTTAATCACTATAATTCCCAAATCATTCTTTCACTAAAATCTCACATTAGTACTTGATTATGCCCAAAATATTCAATTAATTCCCATAAAAGCCTAAAATTAATTACTAAAAATATATAAATATTGAACTCTATCAATTCCCCCACACTTAAGATTTTGCACTCCTGAGCAAAACATTAAACTCAACATAGGCAAAGAGGGATGAAATTTGGAAGGATAAGCAAGATCAAGCTTCAAGAATTACACTTAGTCAAATAACAAAGGTATCCTCCAATTCAAATTCAATGAACATACCAAAAATTGAAGTAGTTAAAGCAATGCAAAGTTTAATTATAATGAGATTAATTGGAAACCTTAACTAGGACAAGTGTTTGCACTCTTCTCTCATAGAGGGTAGTTTTTCACTCAGATCCACTTTAATCACACTCTACCATAGGCTTGTAGTATTTCTAGGCTCTCCACTACTTGCAACAATGGCATAAATAAATCCAAAGGACTTTGTATCAAATGATGGAAAATGTAACAAACATTATGCTTGCACCAAATAATTTGCTAGATCACTTAGCACTATAGAACCAACTTAATTCACATGTTTTCCATTGTGACTTTATTTCTTTCTTTGAATTTTTCTTCTTTTTTTTCACACCTTTTTTTTCTTTTTGCTTTTGACTATTCATATGGCATTTTTTTTTCTCTTTTCCTTTTTAAATATATAATAGTACTCTCTTTCTTTTCTTTTTTTTTTCAATAGTGCTAATAAGAACTTGATAAAGGATGCAAACATAGCATTTATATAATGAAATGGAAATAAAAGTGAAGGGTTCAAGGGGCTAAAGAAAGGTAAATGGTAAATGGTTTGTGTTTGGGTAAATAGGTGATGAAATGAATGCCAATGTTATCTCTATCTATACCATTGCAAAATATAGCCTTAACCAAGAAATAAAACAAGTTATAGAGAGCAATAATCTAAGTAGATGAATCACACAATGAAATGAACAATTAGGCTCAAAATACCTTCCAAGTAGGCTTTTTGTTTCCTAACAAACTCATCAAAATTAAACCATGCATCATTAAAACACTTGAATTTTGTGGTAATTCACTAATTTAAAGCAAGTTTCAACCATAAATTCAACTAAGAGTAATTAAGATACTTGATCATGACTAAAGGCTTCAAATATCTCAGGGAATTAGACCAAAAACAATAGAGGACACAAGCAGGAGACAAAGGCATATGATATCACAGTGAATCCATCATGAGAATAAACACACTCCCCCACACTCAATTCTTACATTGCCCTCGATGTAATGCACAAAAATAAAGAACTTAGACACACTTATCTCTTGGGTGAAGTGAATGTTGTGAAGTCCAATTCAAGATTGAAGCACAACACATCATCCTCATGAGGAGAGAGAGAGAGGACAAGACATAAGTGGAAATAGTTATCAGAAATTAGGCATAAGGATAAGAGAAAAGGGTAGTATAGGATAAGGCTAAGGACAAGAGTATGATTCAATATAGAGTTTATTCAAATGAAAAATGCAAAATAGACATACTACTTTTTACTACTGATAAGTCCCTCCCCCACACTTATTTAGTTGCATATATCATCAAATAAAATAAGGAACAAGGTAAGGAAAGAGACTACCGTGTGCATTATGGTGGTTGATGACTAGCATGGTAGTTCTTCAACAAGTGACCATTCACTTGAAACTTTGCACCACTTGCAAGATCTTTGAGCTCTATTAACCCAAAGCTATGCACCATGACTACTTTGTAGGAACCTTGCCATTTGGTTTTAAGCTTCCTATTTTTAAGCTTGAATCTTGCCTTAAACATAAGTACTTGCTCTCCTTTATGAAACTGCTTCCGTAAGATGCCTTGATCATGAATTAATTTGGATTTTTCCTTATAGATATGAGAACTTTCATATGCATCCAGCCTCAACTCTTCTAGCTCTTGTATCTCAAGCATCCTTTCCTTAGAAGAACCTTGAAGATCCATATTACAAGTCTTCACAGCCTAGTAAGCTCTATGTTCTAGCCAACAAGAAGATGGCAGCCCTTACCAAAGACTAATCGAAAAGGAGACATGCCAATGAGAGTTTTAAAAGCTGTACGATATGCCCAAAGAGCATCATCCAATCAGAGACTCCAATCTTTCCTACTTGGCTTGACAATTCGCTCCAAGATATACTTGATTTCCCTATTAGACACCTCAGCTTGCCCATTTGTTTGCCGTTGACTCTTGTGGAGAACACCATATTTGGATAGCAAGTTGTCCATCTTTAGAGGACTAATGGTGTTTCGGTAGTGTTGAAACAGGAGTCAATGACAGTTTTTGGTGGTAAAGAGACACTGTAGTGGTGGTGACAGCGCTTGGACGATGGTTTGATGGTGCTTAATGGAGGTGGTGGCTGACGTCGGTGGTCTACGGTCTCCTCCCCAAATCTCTTTCTGACTCTTAGCTTAGCTCTTCCTCTGCAGCGCTACTCTCCCATTCCAACCCAAACGTGATCTGAGCTTCTCGGTTCTGGTTTTTGGTTCTCTAAAACTGACCTCATCGGTGACGGAAATAATGGAGAAAAGGGAATGAAGGTCGCCAATGAGGTTTAGAGATAATGAGGGCGATCAGAATCTGTGAGAGAAGAGGCTCGCGTTGTACCTTCGTCTTGTTTTCAGATCTATTTCCTTAGCTGATAAAGAAAATCTACAGAACCCTAGGACCTGGTCAAAACACAAGTTTTGACCAGGGACCTCATTGCAAACTTGAAACATTGGAGGAGGGACTAAAGTGCACAGTTTTGAAATAGTTGTGAGGCCGGACTAAAATTTCTGAAACTTTTGGGTCTTTATCTGTATTTCTACCCTGTCCTTTTCTTCATGATTTTTGTAATTTTTCAAAAAAATCTAGGGCCCCTTTCTGTGATTTTCCCCAATCTTCAAAATATTAATTTGACCTCCAAAATCTACAATTTTCTTCCAAACACATGAAATGCAATATTAAGCACAAAGTAGTATTAAAAGTTCAAGGGATAATATAAAAAATAATAATTAATGAATTTTGACCATTTTGCCCCTAATTCTCATTAATTCAAAATAATTGTCCCTAACCAAAATTAATGCTTAATAATACAATAGTATCGCAGGAAATACATTAAAATTCCTAAATTAATCATGAAAAATCATATAAAAATATGGTTCAATCAATGAAACAACCATCATATATAATATATAAATATATAATGGTTCTTATTTAATAACTGTTAACTTTTCAGGACCTTTTTTTTTATAAAAATGGGGATTCTCCTTTTGCCCTTGCATGCAAAATGAAATTGTACACAAATTTGTATATTATAGAAGCTCACACATTGAGTTTAACCATGCAATTAAAGATAGATCAAGACATTTTTAACTTTGTGGCTAGACTTAGTGGAATTCCCTACTATAAAAGGCTCAAGGGATAAGTAGTTTTGAGCAAGATTTGATAGAGAATGAGCGGTTAGATCTATAGTACGTTATCTGCTCCTTCTCGTTAATTAGCATATGGTGTTCTATAGATTTAATCTTTCCTTCTCTATCAAGTCTTACTTGAGGTACATGCCTCTTGTGCCCTTTAAGGTGGGGAGTTCCATAGAGCCTAGCAATAAAGCCTGGAATATCTTGATCCATCTTAGATTGCATGGCTATACTTTATATGTAAGCTTCTGTTATATTATACAGTCAAATCCAACAAGCAAAGCTAAAGCAGAAACTCTATCTAATGCATATATATATCATACCTTTTTTTTTGTCATAGATGGTATGACAATAAAGTGGTCAGGCCCAGCAATAAGTTCAAGCATACAACACATAGTTCCTTCTACTAACATTTTGTGGTGGACACTAGAAGAGCTAACATTGACTGAAGGTAGCCTTTAGCTTTCTAGGCTAACATGATTCTGAGGGAGAGGCGACTTTTGAATCATGTTATCTCCCTGTAGGTTACACATGTAGCTTGTAGAGACAGTTGTGAATCATGTTCTCCCTTTGCATGTTATACATGTGTGGCTTGTAGCAAGTGTATACTGCTTGAGGCTATCTACCACACACTCAACATAGTAAAATATTTATGAATCTTAATTGATTTCTTGTTACAGGAGAGGAACATTCGATCAAAGATTTTTCAAGAGAAAAAACATGAGCACAAATTAGGTCAAAACCTAGCTACAAAACAAGAAGTGAATAATAATAAGCATGCAAGAAGAAGAAGGAAAGTCATACCTCTATATGACTAGAATAGATCTTGTAAATAAATGTGACTTGACTAAGCCTAAAGAATGAAAATGCAATGATCAAACTTGTGTTAGTGCCCAAATTAATACTAAATTAAGTGGCATAGTGGCACAACTTGGGTCATATTCTCTTGTGTGGAGTCAATAGTATTTAATTCTTTAGCTAACTAAGTGTAAAAGGCTCAAAAGAATGAAAAGAGATGTAATTTTTGGGTTTTTTAATAATAAAAATGAAAATAAAAAGAAAAAGAAAAGATAGATAGACACACACAAGATACGGTTAATCTTCTTGAGAACATATCAGTGTCATCATAGTTCAAAAAAAGATATTAAGTGTATAAATAGTACTAAGTCTAATATAAATACCCTAGGTGACCACCATATGTCTCAACTAATTAATCAATTATTACACCTAACCCAGCTTATAATAGCCTTTCAATTAATTGTTTAAGCATCACTTAGCATGTGAGAATCAATACCAATTACATACAACCGTCACTTAGCATTTTAAGCATCACTTAGCATGTGAGAATCAATAGCAATTACAATTTGTATGTGTTAGATCCTATATGTTTTGATGATAACAAAGATTGGATTAATATTTCAAAAGTTTTAAATCAAAGGTTTGAATAAAGTAACTAAGTTCTTGGTTGCAAGTAAAAGCATTACTCGAGTAGGTACTCAAGTAATGAAAATGAAGGAAAAGATAGAGCACAGAAAAGGAACATTGTGATATTTTTGAAGATATTACTTGAGTAAGCCCTCAAGTAATAGTCCTCATTACTCGAGGGATCACTCGAGTAATGTGTGAGAAATTGTTCCATAAATCTCTATGTCAATAATTAAGTAGGATTACTTAAATGGATAACTTGAGTAATCTATAGAGTTATTTGATACATTACTCGAGGGGCCACTCGAGTAATCAGAGCAGAAATCATCCAGTAGCTCTCGGCTAAGAAATGAATGACATTACTTAAAGGAATCACTCGAGTAATCTGTAAAATTATTTGAAGTATTACTCGAGGGATCACTCGAGCAAGCAAGTCTGTCAAGTTTTATAAAATGAGTTACTTGATGGTTTACCCGAGTAATCTGGTCAGACAATGTTGACATACTCTTTGGCTTATTTTTAATGAAGTTACTCGAGGGACTACTTTGAGTAATGAAGCATGATCACTCGAGTAGCCACTCGAGTAATGTAGTACAGAAAGCATGATTTTAATCCAACGTTCATTGATTTTTTATCTATATGATTAACCTTTCATTGTATTAGTTTCCTAAGTATATTTGTAAAGAAACAAAAAAGAGATCATGCATTAAGAGAGAAGTCAAACATATCACCCACAACATCCAAAACGTTCACCTACCGCAAACGGCTAGTTTTCAAATTCGAAGAATGGTTAAACAAAGTTGTGCGACTCTAATGGACATGTTTTGAAATGCTTACAACGGACATCACAAATCATCTATATATATGGAGCATTCAAAGAACAGAACACAACAACTGAGAACACAAACTCACATCGATCAATATATTCTTTGTGCTCTATTTTCTTATATTCACTTTTTGTACTTTAGTAATTATATATATTTTCTTTGTGAGAGAGGTTTTCATTACAAACTCAATATTTGTTATTGAGACAGCTTAAGGTTGTGGAACCTTGAGTTGGGGATTTGATTACAACGTGTAAGGGGGAGCGGGTGTCCAGTGAAGGAATTTGGTGTGTATTGAGGTTCCAAGAACTCGCTGAATCTTTGAAGATATAGAAAAACTCTCAGAGAAGCTCTGAGGACTAGATGTAGGTCAAAGTAGTTGTGGCCGAACCAGTATAACTCCTTATTAGGATAGGGAGGCATAACAGAAAATTTTTTTAAAAAAATTTTGCCGATCCTAATTGAGGATCTATCAACGGTGTTTAAACCGAGTTAGAAAGATTTGTAGCTTTTCGAATTCAGGGTTTTTGATCTATAGAAGCCAGCATGTCAGATCCACTCCCTCTACCGGTATCCACATGAATGCTCCCTAATAGAGACTGTGTGCTAGCGCTTCCAATGTCTTATAGGGTTTCCCTTACGGCTCTGAATTCTAATACGTGTATGAGTATATCTGCTCTATCAAGTTTATAACCTATGATAGCTATATTCGAATTTCAAAATTAATCTTTATTAATTTTGAAACTAATTAACAATTAATTATCTTGATGAGCTAATTAAATAAATTTAGTTTAAATTAAATCAGTCCAATAGTTTTAATTTAACCTATTTATTTAATTCAAATAAAGAGCCATTAGATTTAAGTTATCTTCATAAATTAAATATGAGAAATTATATCTCTATCATGTTAGTTATTAAATTTAATTTATCTTAATAAATATAATATATCATATAATATATATATAATATGTATTTCGAATATATATATATATATAATATTATTAAAAAATTTTATATTATAAATATATATAATATAAAATTCAACCCTAGATTTAACATTATCTCGTGTTAGGCTATCCTTGTGTGTGACCCTGTAGGCCCATACAAAGTTGGCAGTGGGCCAATAATTGTACTATCCCACAAGTCGTAAGTGGCATCTAGCAAGACATTACGACTACCCAATTCATTTTGTCACACAACCATGTCACGTCCCTTTTTGTCACATGATATATCGGTCAAGGATAAGGCGTGGTTAATGTCATTCTCTTGTTGGTGACTTTCCTAAGTAGTTTAACAATAGAAATGGAAACTCCTTTTCATTGTAGTATGGCTATACATTTCTGAGACTCACTCATTGAGGGGCTTAGTAATATCTCTCTACTAATGTGAGGGACAAATTCCATCTTGATCATTTATATTCCTATGCATGAAAAACCACCAAGCCCAATCATAGCATTTATCATCACCTGGTCAAAAGTGACTTTTGACTAGTTCAAAGCATAGCAACTCTCATGTAGGAATCCATGATAACCTCAAGTCAAAGGGCATTGTGACGTGGTTATACATGAGAAAAACTTATGACTTGATCCATGTAGCTTTCTCATAGTGGGTCGGTCCAGCACCTTGTACTCTTACAAGTGTTTAAGACTTTGATTCGTATTTCCATATCTTATCAAAGTCATACTGGTCTTGTTTCATCTCTGCTCCCATATAGATGACTGACCAGGGCCATTCTAGGACAATCTTCATGCATTATCCTAGGATAGAACTATCACAGTTAACATGCAAATAATATGATAAAAGAATGGAGAATTCCATTAAATTAATAATGTTCAAAGTTCAATGATTGGCCCTTTGGGCACAATTTCCAACATCCTCCCACTTGTTTAGGTACAATCATTAATTTGCCTAATTCCCATTGTCCTAACATGACTCTCATGCTTTGCCTCTGAAAGCAGCTTAGTAAGAGGATCAACAACATTGTCTTATTCTACTACTTTGCATATCTTTATATCACCTTTATCATTGATTTCTTTAATAAGATGGAATCACCTTAGTATATGCTTGGTCCTTCGATGTGACCTAAGCTCCTTGGCCTGTGCAATAGCACCGCTATTGTCACAGAACAAATTTATTGGTTTTGATATAGTAGGCACCATCCCTAGTTTAGTAATGAACTTTCTGATCCAAATGGCTTCTTTAGGTACATCCGATGCTGCTATATACTCAGCTTCTATTGCAGAATCTGCTGCAATGCTTTGTATAGAGCTCTTCCAGCTTATTGCTCCACCATTCAGGAGGAATAAGTATCCAGATTGTGATATAAGGTAATCTTGGTCAATCTGGAAACTTGCATCTATGTAACCGGTTACACAGAACTCATCATCCAATCCACCATAGACCAAAAATAAGGTTTTAGTCCTTCTTTAGTACTTTAAGATATTCTTGACGGCAGTCTAATGTCCCTTACCAGGATCTTATTGATATCTGCTGGTCATACTTATAGCAAATGAGACATCCAGTCGAGTACATAACATGACATACATGATGGATCCAATGGCCGAGGCATATGCAACCTTACTCATGCGATCTCGCTGATCAGGTGTACTAGGGCACAGATCCTTGCTAAGATGGATGCCATGAGACATGGGCATGTAACCCCTTTTTGAATCCTCCATACTGAACCTATGCAGTATCTTGTCTATGTATTTTCTCTGAGTTAGGCCAATTAGTCTTTTGGATCTATCTCAATAGATCCTAATCCCTAGGATGTAGGTGGCTTCACCTAAGTCTTTCATTGGAAAGGACTTACCTAACCAAGACTTGACACTCTATAAGGTAGGAATGTCATTCCCAATGAGTAGTGTAATATCCCAAAAAGTGATTAAGGGCTAATGACTTGAAAAGTGAATGTAATTATTGTTGAATAAAAACTTTTGGAGAATGGGTGATGGGAATTTGGATGTTTTAATGATTCCAATGGCTTCCTTGTGAAAATTCGTTTGGGGAGAGTGTTTATTGTGAAATTGGAACCATTGGGAACAAATGTGCAAAAGTTGGAAACTCTGTCCATTGAAACTCTGTATAGGGCAGTCGATTTGTATGGACATTTTAAATAGGCAAATGGTGTTTAAAAATTCTGAAATTTTCCAGTCTTAAATTTCACATGCAAGCTTTAAAATGAACATATAATTTGTGTCATTTCAAATTTTGAGATAAGAGTTCTGATTTTCCAAAATTTTGGATGGAAACTGGAATATTTTTTGGAGCAGTATGTAATTTTGTGCAATTTTGTATTTTTGAGGTTATTAAATGTAGTTATCCATATTTTTCCAATAAAGAAGACTTAAATAGCTTTCCATTTCCTTTGGGATCACCCCATTTTGATTTTTCTAAAATTAGTTATGATTTTTCAAAGTTTGGGCAGAAATCTGCTAGAATTTTGAAAAAATCCGAAATTGATGGAAATTTAGTAAATAATTAGAAAATAATATTATATTATATTAAATCATCATCCACCTCCTCCATCAGCCCAAAACCGTGGCATTCAGCTACAACAAGAGAGAGTAGGTGTGAGAAATTCTAGAGAGAGAAGGAGAAGAGAACTTGTACGGTAAGTCAATTTCTTCGGTAAATCCTTACCTAACGCGTATAACTCCGCTCCTAAGCTATTCTTTTATATTCTTCAAGGTTTGTGGGGCATAAATTTGGGTGTTCTAAGGCTAGGGTTTTCAGCCACCTTGAGGAAAAGCTAGTAGGAGCCTGAGGTAACTTCCAAACTTTCATATATTGCTTATTCTGGCTGCTGTGGGCAATTTAATTAGTGAAATTTTGCCGGATTGCCATTGGTTTTGAAGTTTGAAAATGATATGGCCTAGGGGTTATGCTGCCCAAATTGGGTCTTAATTTTAGTTGTAATGTAATGTAATTGTTAATAAAGTGATTAGGAGTAGAAAGCAACACGTATGCGGAGCCGAAACCGAAAAACCCCAATTTTTCCCGGGGAACTGAGAATTTTGCCAAGGCTAGTTTGGAGGGGCTAGAGTTGGATTTTCAATGATTTGATGGTTCCATTGAGTTCAAGAGCAAAAATTAGGTGGGGTTACATTTGGTCACTTTTTTGGAAAATGTCAAAAAAGCATAATTATAAAAACACCCCTGAAACCCTTAAAGTAGGGTTGCCAAGTGTAAATTTGGAATTTGACATTGAATTTGATAATTCTGAGTCTAGAAATGAATTGCTTGGGTGGAAATATGTTAGGATAGCCAATATTAGAATTTTGAGAAAAGTGCAACCGGACCGGGTATGGCGAGCCCGACCAGGGTCCCCGGGGGCATTTTTTGTAAATTTTTATTATAAACTCATATAACCCCAAGAAACACTATGGAAGTGTCTAAATGGTGCATTTGGAATTGTAGGATTTGATATTTTCCCTGTTCGTGATCCACCTGCGCTAGAGCACAATCGGAAAGAACAAGGTAGTGACTCTTTTCCCTTAAACTATATGTGATACATGGTATGTTTGTTTAATCATTGTTTGTGAGTCTATTAACTACGGCCCATCTATGTTGACAGTGGGATGATTGTACCTTTAGGGTGGTGGAATCCGGGGGATGAGACTATGTGAAAGCCATAAGGCTATATGTGAAAGCCGAAAGGCTATTTGTGAAACCTTCACCTACAGCCCATCAGTGTTGACAGTGGGAGGACCGTGCCTTCGAGGTAGTGGAATACGGGGGATGAGATTATGTGATTATGTGCATATGTGGCAGGCAGCATGCTGTGCTTTATGCTGTGATGCTGCTTGATGATTTTCTTGCCTGCTTTGTAATTACATGCGGTATGAGTGATTTGTTACTACTGGGATTATTTTGAATTTCATTCTTTCTATTGACTAACCTTCAGACAGGGAAAATGGCTCCAAGGGAAAGGAGACGACCAAGGGCGGATAGGGCTCCTTAGGGAGATTTATATTTTGATGTTGGTTATCATGTTTTGTTGGCAGATCACCGTATATCTTATAAATGTTGTTTTAGAGACAGTGGTGTAATCCCCTAATGGGAATTTATAAACCTTCAGTTTATGTAAGAAACCCTGGGGGTTGCCAAGATTTTGGTTGCACACTCTGATATGTAAGTAACTGCACAGGGTAATTATATTTGAGTTGTAGAATTTGAGACCAGGGTAAGGCAGAAACTGTGAAAATATTTGTGAAAACCCTTCCGTAAGGAAGGGATTGTAAATGAGTTTGATTATTATTGGTCTCTATTTCATTTTAAAATACGTATTTTGAATCATAATTATGAAGGGGGTTACAAGTAGGATGTTATCTACATAAAGCACTTGAAATACAACTGCGCTCCCACTAACCTTCTTGTAAACACAAGGTTCATCGATATTTTGAATGAATCCAAACTCTTTGACCACTTCATGAAAATGATGATTCCAACTTTGAGATGCTTGCTTCAATCCATAAATGAATCTCTGAAGCTTTGAAACTTTACAAGAATCCTCTGGACACACAAAATCTTCAGGTTGTGTTATGTACACATCCTTAAGGAGCTTTCCATTAAGGAAGGATGTTTTGACGTCCATATGCCATATTTCATAGTCATAATATTCTGTAATGGCAAGAAGGATTCTGATTGATTTTGGCCATTACAACTGGGGAAAAGGTTTCATTATAGTCTACACCATGGGCTTGAGTGAATCCTTTTCCAACCAGTCATGCCTTGAAGACATTTTCATTGCCATTCATGTTAGTTTTCTCCTTGAAAACCCATTTGCACCTGATGGTTTTTACACCTTCAGGTGGATCGACTAAGGTCTATACCTAATTGTCGTACATGGATTGCATTTTAGAATTCATGGCATTTAGCCATTTCTTAGAGTTTGGTCCCACTATGGCTTCTCAATAGGTGGTTGGCTCATTTTGCTCAATGAGCAACACATCATGGCCTTCAGTAATCAGAAATCCATATCTCTAAGGCGGATCCTGTGTCCTATCAGATCTTCATAAACCTTGTGCTAGTTATGGAGGCTCAGCAACTTAGTGTGAGTCTTCTCTAATCTCCATCTGTAGTTCTGTACTATCTTGTGACTCTCGAACTTCTTCGAGATATACCTTGCTCCCACTGGTTTTTCTAGAGGCAAACTTTCTTTCTAGAAACTTACCATTTTGAATAACAAACACTCTGTTATCGATAGGATTGTAGACATAGTATCCTTTCATTTCTTTAGGATACCCCACAAAAAGGCACTTTGAGGATATGGGCGCTAATTTATCAGAGGCTTGTTGCTTAACATATACCTCACATCCCCAGATCTTAAGAAATGATAAACTTGGTTTCTTTCCAATCCATATCTCATATGGTGTCTTTTCAATTGCCTTAGATAGAACATGATTTAGTGTGACCGCAGCTGTCTCTAGGACATGTCCCCAAAAGGATGGTGGAAGATCTGTTTGACTCATCATAGATTGAACCATATCTAATAGTGTTTGATTCCTCCGTTCAGAAATGTCATTCTAGTGGTATTCCTGGAGGAGTCAATTGTGTGATTTTCCCACAACTCCTAAGATGGTCAATAAACTCTTAGCTCAAATATTCACCACCTTGATCAGATCCAAGTGCTTTAATTGTTTTACCAAGTTGGTTTTGTACTTCATTTTGGAATATTTTGAACATTTCAAAAGATTCAGATTTATGTTTCATTAGATAGTATATCCATATCTACTAAAGTCATTTATAAATGTAATGAAGTAGACATAACCTCCTCTGGCAACTGTACTTAATAGTCCACATATATCTGTATGTGTGAGGCCCAATAATTCAGTGGCCCTCTTATTATGCCCAATAAAAGGTGCCTTTGTCATCTTTCCTAATAAGCAAGATTTGCATGTATCATATGATTCAAAATCAAATGAGTTAAGAAATCCATCTTGATAGAGTTTTGAAATGCGTTTCTCATTTATATGGCCTAGACAACAATGCCATAGGTAGGTAGGATTCAAATCGTTTGATTTTATCCCTTTAGTAGTTACGTTATAGATATTTCCATCATTAGGATCTTCCAAATTTAATATATAAGGACCAACATGCAAATCATCATCAGCATAGAAAATGTCATTATGATAAATTGAACATTTACCATTCCCTAGTAATGGAAGTATAACCTTCCTTATCTAAATAAGAAAGAGAAACAGTGTTACTACTCAAAGTAGGAACATAATAGCAATTGTTCAAAACTGACAAAAGCCCACTGGGCAGAACTAATTCATTAGTGCCTATGGCTAAAGCAGCAACTCTTGCTCTATTTCCAACTTGTAGGTCTACCTCATCGTTCTTCAGCTTTCTACTGTCCTTTAGACCCTGCAGATTTGTACAAATGTGAGAACCACATGCTATATCTAATACCCATGTAGAGGAAGTAGAGAAATGAATGTCTATAACATAAATACCTGAAGTGATAGCCCCACTATCCTTTTTCTTTTTCAGATCTTCGAGGCAGAGTTTGCAATTCCTCTTCCAATAACCGGGTTCATTACAGAAGTAGCAGACTCCTTCCTTTAGAGGCTTTGCCTTCTTGGGTGTAGGCTTGGTTTTACGCTTGTTTGACTCTTTGTTCTTACCACCTTAGCCATTACCCGTCCATTTGCCCTTCCCTTTCTTTTTCATACACTTTCCCTTCTAAACCATCAAAACAGTACTAGGCATTTTCTTAATGCTTTGTGCAGCAGTTTTAAGCATCCCATGCAGCTCAAAAATTGATTTCTCCATGTTGTAGTTCATGATAAACTGGTCATAACTCTCCGGGAGTGAGTTCAGGATCAAATCTATAGCTAACTCCTGCTCATAGGAAATCCAAGCCTCTCAAGGTGATCAATATAGCCTTTCATCTTTAACACATAAGTACTAACTGATGCACCTTTAGCCATCTTGTAGGAATATAGGGCCTTTATGGTCTTATACCTTTCTTGCCTTGCCGTTTGCTGGAACATTTCCTTGAGATGGACAATCATCTTATAAGCCTCTATAAGTTCTAGATATCTTAGGAGCTCTAGAACCATAGTGACAAGTATCACGCAACCTACATCCACAGAGTCATCCTTATACTTCACGTAAGCATCTCTCTGAGCTCTTGGAGCATTAGCTGTAGGCTCCTTAGGAATGGGTTGATCTAGGACATAAGCCTTTCTTTCCTGCTTGAGAACAATTCTCAAGTTCCTGAACTAGTCAAGAAAGTGTATCCCATTGAGTTTATCCTTCTCAAGGATCGATCATAATGATAGTGTAGCAGTATTACTAGTTGACATGATTCTACAATTAAAATATGCAAAGTTAGGTAGTAGTCTCCCACTAAATTAACAACCCTCAATATTATAATTAGTGGGCTAAGATCAACTTAAGTTCGCTTTGGCAAGATGCTTAAATTCAAGTTATTTAGGTTGGTAACCTATTTACCAATTACATCACATATAACTCTTATATCTTTATAGGATTCGATGATCATATGATCTGGCATGTTTAATCCCATCTAACGCCTTGACATTCAAAATCATTTTGTTAATCTCAATTAAGTCACAACAATAATGAATATTATGAGCAGCACTATTACTCATCTTGTCTCATCAAGATAACTCAAGTCCATCCACTTTGGTGGTTTCCACAATTGAGGGATCTAGATTTTGACAAGTATTCATTAATTGACGGCATTATGACGTAAGATTTGATTCAGAGGGCTCAATAAATTAGTTTTTTTTATATGAATGCAATTGTGGTCGTATCTCATAGAGATAAATATATATAAATGCAAAAGTATTCATGCAATGATCTAATCAAAATCATAATTTAAACGTGACACAACATGGCTTACCTAACTTAAAATCCTCCCAAGCCAATAAGAGGACTTCTCTAAATAAGAAAAGAAATACATTGAGAGAAACCTTATTTAAACATTCGAGGGGAGTGAGATGAGAAGAGAATGTACATTGAGAGTATTTAGAGGAAGGCACGGCACACAGGCCGTATTTAAATATTACAACACTTTGTTAAAATCTAAAGCCTTGTTGGTCATCATACCTAAACAAGTATGAAGAATAAACCACAATAAGAATTCATACAATATGAAAAGCAATAAATGTCGTGATTAGGATATATCATGCTCTGAAGAGGTAGTCACGGCGGTCCCTAAACCCAGTTTCAAAAATGGCCCAGAACGCTTCTGATCCGAATTGTCTTCCCCATAGTTTCGGATTTCTAAAACACGAATAGAGATCTGAGCTAGACCCGATTCAAGCAACCGTGACCTTCAACCAATTTAAAACCTAAACGATGAATTCTACTTCGGATCAAATCCAGAACAGAAATCGATGCCAGTGGCAGAATTGAAAAGTAAACATATCACATATAATCAAAACAATTTCACTAGATCGCATATACTATCCGAAAACGCATAATGACGTTGAACATATTCCTTTTAAAATGAAATTCAAAAAAAATTCCTTTTCGTATTAACATATTCGGACGTTTTCTTATAAATACACAAATATATCCCATATATATAAGATGTATAAGAACATAAACTCAATTTAAATACACAATTGACCTGACTCTGATGCCACTGTTAGAATCAGGAGGCACAGCGGAAGAATTTTAAAACACAATTTCGCCGATCCTAATCAAGGATCTATCAGCGGTGTTTAAACCTAGTTAGAAAGATTCGTACCTTTACAAATTTAGGGTTTTCGATCTCCAGGAGCCAACATGTCAGGTCTGCTCCATGGACTGGCATCCACACATTTGCTCTCCAACAGAGACTGCGTGCTAGCGCCTCCAATGTCCCTATGGTTTCCCTTGCGACTTTGAATTCTCATACATGTATGAGTATATCTGCTCTATCAAGTTTATAACCTGTAAGGGCTACATTCCAATTTTAAAATTAATCTTTATTAATTTCAAAATTAATTAACAATTAATTATCTTGATGAGCTAATTAAATAAATTCAATTTAAATTAAATCTATCCAACAATTTTAATTTGACCTATTTTTTTAATTCAAATAAAGAGCCATTAGATTTAAGTGATCTTCATAAATTAAATCTGAGATACTATATCTCTATCATATTAGTTATCAAATTTAATTTATCTTAATAAATTAAATTTAAAACTAGCACAATATAATAATATAATATAATATATATATATATACATATATATAATATGTATTTCAAAAATACATATATATATATATATATATAATATTATTAATGAATTTTATATTATATACATATAAATATAAAATTCATCCAGCCTAGATTAAATATTATCTCGTGTTGGGTCATTCTTGTGTGTAACCTTGTAAGCCCATATGAAGTTGGCAATGGACTAATAACTGTACTAACCCATAGTCGCAAGCGGCCTCTAGCAATACATTATGACTACCCAATTCATATGAGGATAGTTAAGACGATGCAACCTGTGATACAACTATGTCACGTCCCTTTTTGCCACATTATATATTGGTCAAGGATGAGGCATGGATAATGTCATACTCTTGTTCCTGACCATTACTTTCTAGATTCCTGAGTAGTCTAACAATAGAAATGCAAACTCCTTTCTATCGTAGTATGGCTATACATTTCTTAGACTCACTTATCAAGGGGCCCAGTAATATCTCTCTACTAATGTGAGGGACAAATTCCATCCTGATCATTCATATTCCTTTGTATGAAAAACCACTAAGCCCAATCATAGCCTTTATCATCACCCGGTTAAAAGTGACTTTTGAATAGTTCAAAGCATAGCAACTCTCATGGAGGAATCCATGATGACCTCAGGTAAAAGGGCATTGTGACGTAGTTATACATGAGAAAAGCTTATGACTTGATCCATGTAGCTTTCTCATAGTGGGTCGGTCCAACACCTTATACTCTTACAAGTGCCTAAGACTTTGATTCGTATCTCCATATCTTATCAAAGTCATACTGATCTTGTTTCATCCCTGCTCCCGCATAGATGACTAACCAGGGACATTTTAGGAAAATCTTTATGATTTATCTAAGGATACAATTATCACAGTTAACATGCAAATAATAGATAACAGAATGGAGAAATTCCATTAAATTAATAATGTTCAAAGTATAATGATTGGCCCTTTGGACACAATTTCCAACACTCCCAGTGTACACTTCGGTGATATTTCTCCTAGCTCTTAACTGCTTTAAATCTTTAGTCAATTTTTATATATGTAAGAAAATTTCTAGTATCACCTAATTCACCTCCCTTGGGTGAAATGCTTGCGCTAACTGTACGTTCCTCTAACAATAGAGTTATTTTAATGTCAAACCCCAGAACAGACAACCGTCATATTCATATATATATATATATATATAATCATCCATGCAATTAAATTAACAATATCATAAAATCCCAAGAATAATCTTATATGTGAAAAATGAAAATATATAAATTAAAAACATCAAATTGCAATTATTCATGAAATTCAGTAAAAGATCTCAAATAATCTTCAACCAAAAACTATAAGTCTATGAAAACAAATCTCAAAACCTAAACCTAGGAAATTATTAAAATGCTTAAATAGAAAAGATCTAAACCTAATACAACTCCCAAATTAAAGGGCAAGAACTCAAGCCATAAGATCTATTCTCAAGAAGAGGAAAAATTAACCACACATGGTGATGGAAGAAGAAGAATGGTGTGGTGTGTGGTCATGCTCTTGGAACTAAGCCTTGGGGTCCCTTTTATAGGCATCAATGGCGTGTTAAAGAAGGAAGAAGGATGGAGGTGTGATTTTTTTTTTGTATAAGATATGCTCTATCTTTCTATCTTCTATGTGAATTTTAATGAGCTTGTGGTGTTTTTTTCACCTTTGATTAAAGGAATTCAAATTCTTGATAGACTTTTGAATGAATATAGATAAATATTTATCTTAAATCCTTGAATCTCAATGTTTTTCTTGAATGTAGATTTAATATATTTGAGGAGAAGAATTAAAAGTAATTCTCAAGGGATAAAATGATATAATATTTTGAATACACATAGTAGTTCACTATAATGATTTATCCCTTAACATCCTTATACCACCCTCAAACCGATATTATGATACTGGATACCCATGGGTATTCACTGTTTCTCTAGGGCTGGTTCACAAAAATACTCCCTTTTTATGCATATGTACTGTCACTGTATAATCAAGACCATATCAACATATTATTATGTTGCCAGAACCGCTTGCTCTGATATCAAAATGTCAGGTCCTTACCTTATTTTCACATTTTTCAGAGTGCTTGCACACAATTCGATGGGCACATAAAAGTAGCATAAAAATATTGATAATAAGTGCTTGATTATAAGAATTCCCCATAAGGATTGTATATAATAATTACAAATA
Organism: Inga laurina; assembly: GCA_963855925.1. Classification (NCBI taxonomy): domain Eukaryota; kingdom Viridiplantae; phylum Streptophyta; class Magnoliopsida; order Fabales; family Fabaceae; genus Inga; species Inga laurina. The sequence goes on from OY979704.1 coordinate 55,533,352, forward strand.
ATGTAGCTACACAAGGCTACTGGGGTGTCTAAACCCTTTACAATGAAATACAGACATCTTCCCGTCTTCATTCCACTACTACATTCCTCTCATGTAGTTTTCTTCTCTATTCTCAACGTACCTTTTGTTTTCACTTGTCTGAATGGCCAGTTGGGGAGGGTGAGATTCGGGGGAATCTCAATAGTAAACAGTTACTATAATGCATGCAAGATATATGCTATGTTCATGACATGTTAGGTTTAACTAGATGTATGCCCCATAATGACATTTCTGCATGCTCGATACTTCAAATACTATACTTATGGCCATAGTATAAATAAAAATAGAACTTCATTATTCAAATGTGCTCTGCACAATTAAGTAAAGCAATCATATATATCACTACATAAGCATAAATATCAAATATATACAAGTAGAGTAAGTTCACTACCTGGATCACCCTTCCCTTGCTTGTCTATTGGTCCAATACTCTGTTTTCAGCTTGGGCTATTGTCCGATCCTAAAATCCCAAATTTGCAATAAATGAGTTACTATCCATTCATGTATTATTCTAGACTCATTTTGTTGGTTTTCCTTGCTTAAAAATGTAAGATGACCAAAATGCCCCTGAGGACCCGATTTAATCCCCTCTGTACCTGGTCTAACACAAAATTATGACCTAAGCTAATCCTACACAATTTCACATGTAGAATTCATTTTTGACCTTAGATTGGCCAAATTCATGCTTAAATTACCAGAACACCCTTGGCAGCCTCTATGTTAGGTTTTAGGGGTAAAATTGTTATTTCACACCCTAAAGCCTTCATACTTCATATTTTCATGATCCCTACACCATTTTCCTGCTAAACCCAATAGAATCATCAAAAACACCAAAATCCAATCCAAACATAGCCAAAACAGGTCTAGACGAAAATCATGAGAAATAGGGGAAAATGGAGGTTTATGATTTCATTCCATAAAACACCTTCTTTGCTCCTCTAATCACTTGTTTAATCACTTAAACACTTCTTAAACATGATTAATGAAAATTGGGCAGCATCTTCCCTTAGGGTTTGAGCTTCCCAAATTCACAAAGTCATGAAAACCAAGCCAATCACCAACTAAACCACTAATAACAAACATAAATCAACATGTTAGGCAAGGTTTCATGATTTACCTTTGATTCCTCCTCTTCTCTCTCTAAAATGCCACCTCTCTCTCCTTCTTGCCTTTTATTTTGCCTTGCTACATGAGTTATCAAGATGGCATAGAGATTAGAAGGAGCTGTGTATGATTTAGAAGGCATAAACACTTGAATTTCAACCTTGTTACCTTGATTCTTGCTTCTTGTTTCTTGTTTCTCTTGACCTTTCTCCTTGTTCATGTGTTCTTCAAAGCTTTCTCTCTTTCTCTCTCTCTTGATTCTTGTTTAGCTAAAATATGAGGGATGTTGGAAGAGATAATGGCCCTTAAAAATATCCCTTCCACCTCCATAAAAATATAATATTTAATTGTATTTTTATCATGTAATATTTGACCAAATGCTTCATCTTTTTGAACTTGGCTTAAAGTGATTCCAGAAGACACCATTTATGTTCAATTATTTATTTCCTCTTTCCCTTTCTATTTGGACGTGAATGAGGGATTGAAAAAGTGGATAAGAGGTTATAAAAATATCCTCCTACACTTCCTTACTTAATATTATTAAATTAAAATTAAGCACATGCCAACTTTTGACTTTTCTTCATCTCCTTACTTGGTCACAATTGATTTCCCTTGGCCCTCTCCAACTTGATGTAAATGGGCTTTTAAAGGAACCAAATGAGCTTCTTATATTTGCTTCATCCATCTCCTTGAAACTAATATTTAATGGCCATTATACACTTGCTTTGCTTTTTGACTTTTTAAACTTCATTTACTTGGCCAAATTTGCTCCCACTTGAATAAATGTGAGCCAAGTATTAATTTTCCCTTGCTTTTATTCATGTTGGACGTCCCAAACATAAGAACAAGGAAAAATATGGGCTTTGGATTAAATCTAGCCAAATGACTATTTTTCCCATACATTTTTGCCCATATCTTTTTAATTTCACAACTTGATAAAAAGCTAGCAGAATTTTCATCAAACTTTAAAAATTCATATATTTATTTACAGATGTCTAATTGTAGTGGTTGCAAAGGCTATATAACCCTTATTAAGTCTATTTTTAAGGAAAAAAATTTCCTTAAGCCAACTAGACGCACATCATTCCAAAATTTCCATTTATTGGATACTGCCACATAAACTTGCCAGTTTCACTTGGCAAACTTCAAAAATACATAACTCTCAGTAGAGGTCCAAATAACTTATATGACCTATCAAATTAAAGCTTGATATGTCTACTTTTATTTTAAAAAATTTCACATCCATTAGACATCACTTGATTATCTAAAACCATTACACAATCAGACTGCCATGTAGGAAAACATATTGGTATCAAATCCAAATTTTACAATTTGCGTCAAAACATAATCATGTTGTGTGTGACCACTAATTGCCTTGTTTTGTCATTTCATGTACTCTTTAATTCACTATTTAATTTTATTAAATGCCACAGAGTCCAAGGAATTTTGGTAAATAAAATTTGGGTTGTTTCATGATGCATATGGTTATGCACATTCTTATCAACCTCCTCGAAGTTGTGAAGCACATATAGGTGTACTTGCTCTACAGTTGGTTTAAGATGGTTACAAGTTTCCTGCCCTTGATCCCTTCCCTATTAGTCATTTTTCCTTTATGGTAAGACACGGAAGCCCAATATCACTTGCATGCTTTAAGTATGTGGCAAAAAATTTAGCGGCCTCTTCATAGATATATCATTTAACAATGCAACCCTTTAGAAGACTCTAATTTTTCACAAACTCTTTTATCATCTTCGTGAAATGTTTAATTTGGTACATCTATCTTAAATAGGCTGGGACACAAGTTGTACCTCTTTAACCAAGTAAGTTTCCAGGTAGACCATGATGTCAAAGAATACTGGAGGAAAATACATCTCAAGCTCACAAAATGTGTGTACGATTCAATTTCACAACATCAGCAATTTTTTAGGGTCTATCACTTTACTACAAAGTGACTTAAATAAGATACATAACTTGATGATTGCAGCTTACACCTCATAAGGCAAGATACCCCGTATAGCCATTGAAATCAAGTTCTCTATTAAGACATGGCAGTCATGAGATTTTAATCCATCAATTTCAAATCCTTCACTGGCACGAGTCTTTTGTTGTTTAAAAAGTAACCCTTTGGTACCTTGAATGATCCAAAGAATTGACAAAAACTAGTTTTTTCTTCCTTTGATAGTGTGTGAGTTGTGGCACAAAGAAATGTACAGCTTCCCCTCTCCTATGGTGCTAATTCTTCCCTTATTCCTATATCATCCATGTCTAGCCTATCAATTATGCCATCTTTGGTCTTCTATGGAATATGTAGTAATGTGCCAACAATATTTTCACACATATTTTTCTCAATGCACATAACATCAAAAAAATGTCTCACATCCATTGTCCTCCAATAAGCGTAGTTAAAGAAAATAGACCTCTTCTTTCACCCGCTTGTCCTAACATACCTTGTAAAAGGTTTTCTAGAAAGACATCTTATATCTGTCAGCTTTTCATATACATGTTCACTGGTTAAAGGTTGAGGTGCGCTGCCATCCTTTGATTTCCCATTGAAATATTTTTTTTCAAACGTTGGTAAGGATGCTTCCAAAGCAGCCATCTTCGATGTCCCATGTAGGAATTCTTTATGACATGCTTCAATCTAATTGAATGTGTACCATTTTCAAAAATTAGACATCCAAGCTGACATTTAATGCTATATCCTAATGAATTACCATATACAGGAAAGCCAATGATTGTGCTAAAGAGAATGGCTCTCAGGTTGAACATTTCTTCCTAGTGAGCATCATACACCATGACCCCATCATCCCACGAGCACTTCAAGTCTTCAATTAGTGAAGCCAAGTAGACATCTATGTCATTCTCGGGTTGCTTGGGCTTCAAGATTAGTAGGGACAACATAGAGTTCTTGTGCTTCATGCAGAGCTATTGAGGAATATTATATATAAACAATATTACTAGTCAAGTGTTGTAGATACTGGTTTGCATTCTAAACAGGTTCATCCTATTAGTAACTAATGCAAGGCATGGGTTCCTATTATCTTTAGCAAATTCAAGGTGGTTTATAGCAAACTTCTTCCATTCTGGAGAATCAGTAGGATGTCAAAGCATGCCATCATCTGTCCTTTCATCTGCATTCCACCTCAAATTTTTTGCTTCATCAGGATTGCTATACAAGCCTTTCAATCTTGGTGTAATGAGAAAATACCATAATGCCTTATTCGAGCACTTCCCGTTCTATTGGTGTGTGGCTCTTCACACATGGAAAAATGTGTTAGTGATATATATCCAAAGACCCCATCTAGCATAAATCATGTAGAGACAAAAACCTTAATCAAAGCCCAATAATCAATCACACCCAGAATAAATTCGTGAAAATGTACAATGAAAGAAAAGTCATAAACCTTATGTCAACCTAGCCGGATGTTGAAGAAAGAAAACTCTGAGGTTGAACGGACAACTTTCTCAGAGCCAAAAAATCTATAGCTTTTGATATAGTGAGAAAGGTTTCAAATGTCAAATTGATTGGATATTTTACAAACAAACCCCCATTGTAGATTTTAAGCTCTTACATAATGGTTAGTTGGCAAGAACTGCTAATAGTTTTATTTTTATAACAGTTATATTCAAGTAACTGTGAGGTATGTTATTAACAAATCTACAATATTTAAGGTCTTACATAATGTTTAGTTAGTAAGAACTGCTAATTATATTTTTTCCTTTATAATAGTTATTTTAATTAATTTACCGAGAGGTATGTTGATCATAGTTCTTTAATAACAATCATAAGGTTTGTTGTTATTCTTTTTATGTTTGAGCCATTGTATTAATATATTTTTATATATAAAACTTAAAAATAGAAATAAATACTAGTAAAGCATTCCCATCATTCTTAGAGGAGTGATATAAATCATATGAAAAGATAAGTGCAAGTGATGTGGAAGCGGTAATAGTGAGTAGGGGAGGAGCACGTTGGGAAGAAGCAGCACGAGGAGGGCATAGAGGTTTGGTGGAAGGAGGAAGGGAAGAAGGCAGGGGTAGAGGAGGAGCATATTGGGAAGGTTGAGGAAGAGAAGTAGGTGAAGGAGTAGGTTGGGAAGATAGATGAAGAAAAGCAGGTAGAGGAGCAGGTTGGAAAGGAGGAATCTTCAATATGAGGAACAAAAGGAGGTAGAGGTTGCGGAGGACTAATCTCCAGCATTTCTATAAAGTGTTGCTTGACTATTATAATGAGGAGAACAGAGGAAGAGGGTGAAGAAAACGTATGAAAATAGGGGGTTTAAATAGTTTGGAAGTAAGTGTGCGATAGAAGTTAAAGAGGAATCAGTTCTAGCAATTATATACTATTATGTTTTTTTCCTACCTTATGAATTTCATGACGGTTGTTTTATAGACACCATTATTTAACTATGAATCATGACGATTGTTTTGAAAGAATAGTTAACGAATCATTATTTATCAAAATTTATAACGGTTGTTTTATAATAACTGTTAGTATTGTCCTGTATTTGTTTTACAATAGTATATTTTAAAAACAGAACAGTGGTGAGTTATGTAATATCCCAAATTTTGGACCTAGAGACTTAAGGATAAGCCTACATCAGGCAGACTACCAAGCCCAGCTTAGGAAGAGTCCTAAGAATGACGAGGATAAAGAGATTCTTAGGAACTGTGTGATTTAGATTTTAGGAAGAGAATGGTTTTCCTGATCAAATGAGGGCTCAAAGGTTGTAGTTAGTCTGAGAAATAGACCAATGCTTGTACTTGGATACATGTGGTGCCCTTAGGGGGTTGAAGGTCACTTGGCACCATTTTGAATGGTAAACACAAGTATTTGTGGCCTATGTGGGGCCCTGGACTGTGTGACTCTGCTCCACAGGGTAGAGAACAAGTCTCCGAATTATATGGGGGCTTAGTAGGTGTGATTAGATGGATAAAATATGTCGGTGGAGGTGTGCACATGGCATTTTTAGGGCGGGTACATATACCCTACGTTTTTTAAAAGGAAGAAGAGATATAGGCCATGTGTGTCCCACTTGTAGACACATCAACACACATACTCGATAATCCCTTGAGGCAACACATGGTGCATTCTAGAACACAGACTCGTGCGGCTTAGTCTGAGCCCTACAACGAAAAGTAGCTTTGTTAAAGTAACTTTATTAGAGTAGTTTTAATAAAGTATTGATGAGTAACAATGACATTTACTTTTGTGTTGGACAAATAAGAAGATGAAACATGTCTCTTTATCATGAGATTCACTTTTTGGCTTTTGTGTTGACACTCTCATGAGGTGCCACCTAGCACAATAGTCAGGGAAATTCACCAGTCTCTAGTTCACCAGTCTCCGGTACGCGAAATGATTGACTTTTTTAAGAACTGCAAAAGGAAAGTTAGAGGAATTCATCAGACTCCACTTCCCTGACAATAAAGTCGGTCAGGACTTAGGAAAAAGAAGTAGACTTGGTTAGTCAAGGACACGTGGCACTTCGTGGGCCACATACTTGGGACACAGGTCATAAGATCAACTCAACTCTCGCTATCTCTCTTTTGTCCTTAAATTCAGCCAAGGGCAGAAAAATTAGAGAAAAAACATGGAGAAAATAGAGAGAAAATGAAAGAGGAGGGAAGGTGGAAAAAATCGAAGAACCAAAGTGTTCTGGAGCCGATTTCACCTATGAAATTGTGTTTCTAGATTCTGGAGTCTTCCTAATATTGTTCCTCTATGTGAGAGCAACATTTCTATAGTTTCAGATTCTTGATTAGAGGTGTTTGGTGCCATCTAGTAGGCCAAAGTATTGCCAAAATCAAGAACCGATCATAAAATCGGGTACAAGTATGTATAAGCTTTGATTTAAGCCTAATATCTTACGGTTTTGTTAAGTTTTTCTATTGCCCTGATTTTGGTCAAATCTGGAAACAGGGAAGGAAGATGATTTTGAGGTTTTCATTGGATTCTATGCCAAAAAAATGTGTAGGATTAGCTTGTGGTTGTGAATTCTAGATTACTGGAATGAAAATCTTAAAATTGGAACTTTATGGTAGTTGCTGCTAGATTACGCTTTTAGGAGTTAGGTTGCTTGTGGCTTTGTTTTGACTGACCAAATGATTTCTAATGGCTATGAAATTTTATAGGCTATTAGTAGACATCATAAGCTTTAAATGAAGGGTAGAATGTGTTATTTGGGTTAGTATACTGTGAGTTATGAATTTTTAAAGTTAAGGAATTAAAAATGGACAAAATTCTGAGGCAGTTGGTCATGAATTTTGAAACTATGCTATAATGGAAAGAAGGAGATATTTTTAATTTAAAATAGACGTAAAGAGCTTTATATGGGACTTTGAACCACCTTATTTGGGGTTCTCTAGAATAAGTTATGATTTTTAAAAGTTTGGTGATAAATCTGGCAGATTAGGGTGACACACGAATTCATGGCATTTAAAGTAATTTAAGACAAGTATAGGTCCAAAGATAAGGGACATGTCCTAGAGGCTAATTTAGCCATATTGGACATTCATTTGTCATGGCTCTAATGATATGGTTATGTATCTAGGGCCATGAGATAACAAAGAATAGGAATGGAAGAATCTTCAAGCAACTTCAATAGTTGGAAGAAAAGGGGACAAGAAGAGGACCTAAGTCTAAAAGGTAGTAAAACTTTCCTGACTTGCATTTAATTGATAAGTATACTTATGCATTGATTGTGTTAAATTACTTTGATGAATTGAATAAAGCATATGTGAATGATTGAAGCTCTGTTTTGCTTATTTTGTGGCCATTAGTGTAATTTGTTAAACATTAAGCATGCAAATATGTCATTATGTTGGCATGAATTTATGTAAGCAAGCATGTCATGTATTAAGCTTGTATCTTGTATGCATAGTTAGAAAAGTTTGCTATGATGATTCTCTCGAATCTCACTCTCCAGCATAAAACCATATAGGCAAGTGATCACAGCAGAGGGATGCAGAGCGATGTGCCAGAAGAAGAAGCTGCAGTGAAGAGTTGAGGATTTATATACGCTAATCTGTTATGTAAATAGTAATTTTTGAGGTAGTTAAATGTATAACCTGCATGACAGATGAATTGACTTCTTAATCCCAATAACTGAACTAGGAATGGGTAATTGCATGGTACGAGCCCATACTTAACAAACATTCCACGAATAAAAGTATATTAAGAACTCTGATAGAAATTAATAGAGCAGAGAGTCACTTTGATTGAATTGAAAGAAAAGATAAGAATCGATGAGTAATGCCAAAATTGCAAACCATTAAAAGAAGCTTATCAAAAATTTTGAAATTTTTAGAAAAACCCACTAAACTACAGATTTAAATCCTGTCTTGAAGTTGGATTTTGGAACTTTTTTATGAAGGTGGTTCAGACTTATTATGTAAAAGCTCATTCAATTAGGTTAGAGAATAAGGTGTTACAAGTTTATTAGGCTATCCATCACCATAGGAGTGGCTAGGATCATTGCCAGGATCATGGCCAATCCAATACTTATTGAGGATGAGATTGGACTTCCTGTTCATACTTGTGAGGTATAAAGAAAGCCTCCTCATGGCATAGTTAGTGTGTTTTGCATGCTACAACATTGCCTCTAGTTATGGAAGCATAGGATATGGAGGCGGAGGAGGAGGTGAAGGATGACGCCTAGAAATACTTTATAGTTATTAATTAAAACTAATTAATAATCGTAAAGTATGAAGTTGTTTTTTTAACCTATTTTTTAAGAGTATTTTAAAAGTACAATAGTGGTGTTTAATCATCATCACCACCACTACTGTTGTAATGCCCAACATGTGTGTAAGGGCTCATGATTCTAAATGAGAATGTAATGATTGTAGATAAACTCTTTCGGGGGATAAGTGTGAATTACAACCCGAATTAGCAACAGAAAGTGACGAAATCCAGTATTTAAGCTTAATTACGGTGACAAAGCTTAAATTGAATTGAAAGACAAGGGAATGGTGCATGGAAGAGGAATAGGAGTTAAATAATTCACTATGTGGCAATCTAACTAAAATTGCCATAGTCAGGGGGTAAGACGGGAAGAAGGAAATTTATCAGCCAATTAGTCAGCTACCGAAGAAGCAATTGACTATTAACTAAAAGAGTAAGAGATGTGACTAAATGGCTAATAGATTTAGTTAGAGTAACTACATGGTTACATGTTTTTTGCGAAGTCACAAGATGGTGACACATGGCAATACATGAACTAGGCAAAAGATATTTGACAAGTCAAACAATTAATTCCCAAATTCTCTCTCTCTCTCTTCTCTAAGTAGGTTAAGGCATGAGAGGGCAGAAAAAAATCTGATCATTTACCATATTTTTTTCTCTCTCTCTCTCCAAGCTCTCTAGACGTCCAAGCAAGGTGAAGGAGGAAAGAGAAAGAAGACTTTGTGAACGTGAGGCATTTCCCTTGAGTTTTGACCTTGTAGATGACCTCTGTTGCTAAAAGCCTCTTCTTTAATCTTATTCCTCTTGATGAAAGCTTCAATCCTATGGTTTTAGATTTTTAAGGGGAGTTGTTTTGTGTGCTCAAGAAAAGCTAGAGGTTGGAGAAGAAAAGAACTAACTAGAGGAAGTGATAGAGGTGAGCAAATGCAACTCTTTGATATGTATATTATGGTCATTGGTTGAGAACTTGGATTTATGGAATTTTTCCCTATTTTTTGTGCATGTTAGGGTTTTAGATAGTTTATGATATTTTGATGGTATTAATGGTGTCTTGTGGTGATTTTTGGACCATTGGAGTCACAAGTTGAAAAATCGGAAGTTTTATCAATAAAAACTTTGTACTGGGTAGCTAGTTTGCAATGCAGTTTTGAGTGAGTAAACGGTGTCTAGAAATTATGAAACTTTCTAGTTTATTAGAGGATGTGTCAAGCTTTAAAATAAAATAAAATGGGTGTCATTCCGATTTATGTCTTGGAAGTTATGCATCTCCAAAATTTGAGGTTGAAACTAGAGTTTATTATGGAACAGTATGGAAATTCATTGGATTCTATATTTTTATGGTTGTATATGGCAGTGGTTCATATTTTTCCCTATGTAGAGAACTTAAAAAGCTTCAAGTATGACTTGAAATTACTCTATTTCAATTTTTTTAGATTTAGTTATGATTTTTAGGAGTTCAGCCAAGAAATATGAATTTTCTTTACCAGACCCAAAAGCTTCTAACCTGTTTTTGGTTGCAGCCAAAAATTTTTTGATCATTTCTTGGCCGTGGCCAGGAGAGTTTTGGCTGTGGTCAACCCCCAATTTCAATATTTTGAACTTTTGAAAGGTGGTTTCTTATCTAGCCCTCCTCAACTCTTTTAGGTTATTGTTTGAGCTTCTTATAGCCACCAAAAGGACTCAAATGATAACCAACCCTAAGTGTTTAGAGTTATTTAAACATTGAAATAGGTAATAACTATTCATCCTTAATTCTGATTTATAGGGTTTGATATCTGCCCTGACGTAAGATATTTGTGCCTGAGCAAGAATGGAAAGCATAAGATAGTGACTCTTTCTTTTATATAATGTATAATGCTTTGTATGTACGTGCATATCATTAAATGTGAATGCTACTGTCATATATAGTTGTGAAAGCTGTCATGAAATCCACGAATGTGTATATAGCTATTAAAGTTGTCATATATAGCTATAAAAGCTGTTGAGGCTATGAATATGGCGAATGTGACTTATGTCACGAATGTGAATGCTGATTTGTATGCTGCTATGAATGTTGTTGTGAATGTTGCTGTGTGATGATTGCTTACATGCGTTATGAAATTATATATCATATAAGTGAAATGTTACTTTTTAGATTCATATGAATCTCACTCTTTCCAGTTACTAACCAACAGCCAGGGCAAGTAGATCAAAGGAGAAGCAGGTAACCAAGGTTGGCTAGTGCTCACGACTAGGAGAATAGAACTTTGTGTTGGTTATCAATTTTTGGAATGACTGTATATGTTGTATATGATGTAAATGTAAGATCACAGTAGTAGAAGTAGTCAAATCTACCATAGACTTGTATATTGATTTCTAATCCCTAGTATGGGAACTAAAACAAGCGATTATGCCCTGTAGACTCTACTTGTTTGAATATAACCCGAAAATCTGTTAGGAAATTTTGTTGAGAACTCTGATGTTTATGAATGAAACAAAACTGACCAGGCCAAATAGATTCAAAAAGTGGAAGTGAGACTGTATTAAATAGTTTTTGAAAAGTTTTGAAAACCCACTTTATCACTGGATTGAATCATGTCTTGAAGTTGGGACCTTTAATGAGTTTTAAATAATCCTTTGGTCTCTAGGGTAACTTAATCACATGTTTTCAAACTATATTCATGGCTTTCAAGGTAGGGGTTACAACTGCCTTCCTCCTCACCTTCCTTTTCATTCTTGTCATTAGAGGAAGGAGATAAAGGGTTTGACTGCATGTCATATTCAACCTTATTGTGATGAAGTATGAGGTTCAACTTCCTATTCAGCCTGTTGGCATATGCTATGAGACCTCTTTTGTGGTGGTCAAGGCTTATCAACAGTTGCATTAAAGCCTCCATTTCAAGAGGAAGAGGAGGAGGAGGAGAAGGAGGTGGTGGTGGGGGTGGAAGAGGTGGTGGCAGTGGCAGAAGAGCTCCTTAGGATGTTAACATGATGGAGAGAAAAAGGAGGCTAGTAAAGAAAAGTAGTAAGAATCACAAGGAATAAGTGAGTTTAAATAGAGGTCCAATGGATATTACGAAGGGTTATAACTTATGAAGGTCCGACAAAATTATAAAGGGTTATGACCAATGAACTAGTACTTAGGGGAGCCAGATCGTTTCAAAGTGTTATATGATGGTTGTTTCTAGAGACCGTTATGTTTTGTCTTTGTAGATATAAGAGGTTAGAAATTGAATCATTTGTAAGAGTTACATCGCTAAATATATGATGATTATTAACTACAACTATTATTTTTGTGTTTTCACAAATTCCTCCTCGTAATACATGAATGTAACACATAATTAACTGTTATGTTTAAACATTATATATCTTTGAGCTCCCTCCACCTCGATATACATGACGTTTATTAGCTGTAACCATTATATATTAGGCGTTATAAAAGCTCAAGTCTGAAATAGTGAAAAACTTATGTATTAGTAGTCCCCTTTTTCTCGGTCCCTTCTCTTTTGACTCTAGCTGTATAATATCCTATGGTTATATAAAATTAATCATTTCATGATTTAAAAAAATAAAATTGATCATTTAATCAAAAAAGAAAAAACCTAAAATAGGGAGTTATTTCTTATTAAGAAATCTTAGGAGGACAATTCCATTGTGACAAAAAAACGTTTAATGCGAAAAATAAAAATCCTTAAGTAAGGGAGGCAAGAGAGAGAATTATTTTACATATATTTTATATTTTATTATTAATTATTGATTATATTTAATTATTTATTAACAATGTTCCACATAATTATTAATTCTAACTTACCTTTTCATTAGGGGGGAAAAGCTTAGCAATATACCCTAGTCATGTAATATCTAGCATAATAATCAAAAATTTAATAATGCTTAATTATCAAATTAATTAATATTTTAAATAATTATCAACTAAAACATTACTATTTCATATCAAATTATTACTGCAACATAAGTAATTTACAATATTATTATTTGAACTTTGAAGGAAGTTGCAAACAGAATGCCAACGATAATAAGGTGATGATCATGGTGAAAGTTGAGAAGAATAAAGTTGAAAGCTTAGTTAACGGGCTTATTTTGGGCAATTGTCAAGGTTATAATTAATTTTATGGTAGTGAAATTGATTTGTTGAACGATAGGTGGACAATATAACTAAGATAGTAACACATTATTCCACGATCCACAATGTTGCAAAAAAAGATCACTCAGACAGTGGAAATTGATGCAGAAGTAATCTTTTGCATGGGCCCCCATAGATGACTAAACAAATTTATGTGAGAACCATCACCCACTTTCCAACCCAACTGATTTTTATCAATGAACTAAATTGTTTAATGTAATGGGATTGGAGAATTTAATACACACCAAACTTGAAAGAGCGATGTTTTGTTGATGGGCAACATTTGGATTAAACACCATGTATTTATCTGTTGTCCTAGAAAGAAAGCCATGCTTATCTAAGATCTAAGAGACCCTATGTATCGAATGATGTTCAGCCTGAGCAAATAAAAGTGTATAATCAACATACATAAGATGATTTGGAGGCAATAAGGCCCTGGATATTGAAAGACCCTTTCAGTACCTTATCTCCAATTCCTTTGAAATCATGCATAATAATACGTTGGCCTCCAAAATGAAAAGGTATGAGGATAGTGGGTCACCTCTTCGTAGACAACAAGAAGACCAAAAAATATCTAACGGAGACCCATTAGCTAGAATTTGATAGGAAACCAATGAAACTCGCCACATCAACATATCAATCCATAAGGTGGAAACCCCATAAGAATAAATAGGGCATGTAAGAAATTCCAAGACACACTATCATATATATTCGTTATGATTATCAAGCTTTGAAAGCAAACCATCCTATTTTCTTCTTATTTAAAGATTTATGTTGGAATATACTAGTCCACCCTTGGTGGATTAGGGCTCAAGTCCAATTCAATAGGGGCTTCATGGAGAGACACTGGTTATAAAGAGTGATATCCTTTGTGTTTTAAAGGTTACATCTATTCCTATGTAACCATACGTTTAAGGGTTGCATCTATTCCTATGTAATCGTACGTACACTATATATATAAGGTGTAAGATTAAGGGAGAGGGCTAATTATGATATAATACACAATTTTCTATCTAAAATATTTTCTCATAAGAATGTTCTCTTCTCTTCTCTTCCTCTCTTTGGTGTATTTGCTATGCAACATAATCAGGGTTCGCATTGATTCTCCAATTTCGTATGGGTACTTAGTGAGTCTATTGGATTCCAAGTACGCCCAAAATTCTTACATAGTATCAAAGCTAGGTTACTTTAAGATTATGATAATATATAAAATATTATAATCACAATATTATGTTATTTAATTTCCATATCATGATATTATAGTGTTATGACTTTAATACTTTCCTTCTCCTAAGATGTGTTTTGCTTCCGAAATGAATATGCAACCAAAAAAAAGGCATGATATTCTTTTATTTAGTTTCCCTAGCCCATAGGTTTCTCTCATGCTTGTGATTAAATATGACAACTTATGTGTTTTTTTTATGATAGTAGTTTGCAAATAGTGAATATTCACATGGTTCTAGCATCTGTATAGCATGTATATATTGATAACTCTTTGGTAATTATAATTATCAGTTCATGACTATAGCATGAAATTTTCTTTTTCCACTACATGTTTATTGCTACCTGTCTGGTATATAATTTGTCCCTAGAATATATAATTTGTTGAAGATGTCTTTGCCTTTCTTCGTTTTTCGGTTATATTTATTGTGCTATGTATATATACTGTTTAATTGTTTGTAGAAGCACATCATATAACTATTTAGAAGCCTAAACCAGAAAGGCAATGTATTCGGCCATCTCTGGTTATTAGAAACAAAACATAGAGGGAATAGTCGTCTGTTAAATCTCTAGAAAATTGGGTTCTTGAAAAAAAATTTGAGTTTTGGGACAACAAATTGGTATGAACGGGGGTACAAAAGAGGAAATTGAGTTCAGTGAAGTAAAGAAAACTAGTCTCTTGTTGAAAGAAAGAGGAAACAGTGAAAAACCTTCCATTGGTGAAATAGACCCTAAGGCTTTGAAAGTTTTGGGATAGTAAACTACCATATACTTGTAGAGAACAGAAACAATAGTTTCTGTCGGCTTCTAAGACACAATGTCATATAAAAGACATGTCCTTTCCTCCCATAAAGAAAAGCAAACCATTTCATTAAATCTTAAAAAAATTTTCTTGGGGCTCCGTGTGGATTAGGCTAAAGAGAATAAGAATATAAAAAAAATCCCAAGACAAATGGGTTTCGGCCTGACAGTTTACTAGTCCAATTTTCTATTACAAAAAAGGCATAAAGATACATGCCAAAGTAGCGCATGTTACCTACTAGAGGTGATATTAAGGATCGTACGCAACACGATCCTTGTCCGAGAGTGGGCATTTGTGTGCTCCGTCATTTTTTCTTTCCCTTCATTTTTTCCCCTTCTTCTTTTAGGGGCGTATGAGGAGGCATTGGAACTCTAATTAAGGTGTGTTTGTTTCTAAAAATCCATAAGTTTATGATCTATATTGAAACATATAATTCGTCTATTTTAAAACATGTATGAATCTATTGTAAATATTTTTTAGTGTTATATTATAGTGATTTTTATGTGTTTAAAAATCCTTTAAATAGTTGCAATGGTTTATCTTATTTGAGTGAGATATGATTTAAAAGTGTTTAGAAGCATTGAATCAAAAGATTTTTTGTCTTTTGAAGAATATATTTTGTTGAAAAACTTATTCATAAACATGAACTTGATGGCTTTAAAATAGAAAGAAGTTTCTTGCTTAGAGCCTTTGAACAATGATCCAAACATAAATAATTTAGAGGAATATGAATTTTTTGAGTAAAGAATAAAATAGGGATTTGCCCATTTGAATACGAAACTATAAGTGGCAACCTGGAAGGAGAATATCTTGATAGAAGATCAAGATGAAATAATCCAGAGTAAGGTTAGAATTAATCCTGAAATGGAAAAAGATGAGCAAGTAGAAGAGAACTGAGAAGATAAGTCCTAAGAAGAACTTGAATCTCCTCAATCTTAAGATGTCAAGATTTGAATCCAGAGCAACCTGAAAAGTGGGTAAAAGTGAAGGATCAGATATTGAAGAAGCAGTGTTAGATCAAAGTGAAAGAAAATCTCAAATAAAGAGATTTCCTAATGTTCAAACTCTAGATTATGGTGGAGATCAGGAAAATATTACTCCTTGGATAAAGAAAGAGTATAGGTCCATCTTAAGTGAAGAATAAAGTCCTAAGCCAAGTCTAAATTCCCAATACTTGAAACTATAAGAGTTTTAAGAAGAAATAATAAATGTTTCTATTAGGAAACAAATATGATTTGAATAAGAAATTTGGAATATTTCTTCATATATATATGTATATAGAGAGAAACTCTGGGATATTGTTGAAATGATACGAGACAAAAAATTCTTGAAACTTTAGAAAAATAATAGTTGTGGAGAACCAGTCAAACTAGGTTTGAGAAGCATGAAGACTTAACCCTTTAAATGAAGTATTTTTTGCTAGAAATAAAAATGTGCATAAATAAAATGCATTGAGAACTTAGAAAAACTATTAAGTTTTCCCAACTCCCAGATAAGAGGTTAATAAGACAGTATGAATATAATGTGATGAAAGCATTAAGAAGTAAAAGTCAAAATATTCTTTATAAGTGGGAGCTCTTAGAAAATGAGTCTTTCAAGAGCGTCATATGCTTTATCTACATGGGATCTGTTAGAGAATGAGTCTTTTGAGAGTAATAATTGAGCATATTATTTAAGGTACTTGTATAAAATTATTGATAGACAATAATGGCATAGTTGGAATCTGTGTGATGGGAGGTACAAACGTATTCTCCTAATCATAGACACCATGATGTTGTTATTTTTCTAGTCAAGTATATGACATTTTATACTTCAATGTGTTATATTATTGATAAGTTTTTGGATTAAATAAATTATGAATAACACTAGGTATGGGATAATTTGAGTGGCTAAGCTAAGAAAGGCTATCAAGAACATAATTTATAAACTTGATGGGGATAATAAAAATATCTATTATTTATAAAAAAAAATAATTCGTGGTCAAGCCATTGACAAATCGTCATGGAAATACTGAAGCTGAGATGTTAGCTTAGTATAGAAAAGATTACGAGACCTATATGGCTTGAAAAGGGAAACAAAATAGTATGAATTGCCCTATAAAATTGTATTGTTGTGATTCAATCTTTCTTTCAATAAATTTCTTTGGTTGGTAAATTCTTTGTACATAATTGCATTGTCATTTCTTCTAATTTAAGTATTGATTTAAATATATGTCTTGCTAGTCAAAGACATAGAATTTGATTCTAGAAATAGCATAATGGAAAATTTTTAGTAAGATAGTAGAACTAAGTTTACATTGCAATTATTCTATTTCGTTGTATGTGATTCTATAAGTTTGAGGGTAAGACACAGAGCTGGGTAAATTATTACCTATGTTGATGATTTCTCATGTTATGATTATGACTTGATTTCACATAAATCGGAAGATTGTTGCATGGCTATGAAATTTGAGAATCAATTAGACAGGAATTTTAAAGGCCCTACAAGCTAATCAAAGTAGTGAGCATCTATTTGACCAGTTTCAGTTAGCTCTGAGGAAATAAAGGGATAAGTAAATAGTTAACTATCTGAGGAACTCTATCACCAAAAAGGCGTTTATAAAGGCATAATGGAATGCTATTAGACATGGTTAAACATATTATGGCTCATGCTAACCCACCAAATATGAGTGGGAGAGTATTATCTAGTCCACTTTTGGTGGATTAGTACACATGCACACATAGGGGGCATTCCAAGAACCAATGCGGACCCCGATTACGTTACATAGCAGATACAACAAAGAAAGGAAGAGAAGAAAACATTCTTATGAGAAGATCTTTTAAAGGGAGAATTGAGTATTATATCATCATTAGCCCTCTCCCTTAATCTTACACCTTAAATATATAGTGTACATACGGTTACAAAGGAATAGATGCAACCCTTAAATGTATGGTTACATAGGAATAGATGTAACCTTTAAAACACAAAGGGTATTACTCTTTATAACCCATGTATGTTCATAAAGCCCCTCTTGAATTGGGCCTGGGCCCTAATCTACTAAGGGTGGACTAGTATATTCCAACATCTCCCACACATCCTTGGTTTCGTCAAGTTATGTGGACTTGAGTTTAACCATATACCCTCTAAAGTAGTCACTGTTATACCCTATAAATGTTTGACTAAATAAAAGTCAAATTTGAGTTTTCATAGACCATAAGGGCTGATTGTAAATTCCTATAGTGGTTGTAAGTGGGAGCTCATAAGGGTTACATTTTCAAGAGTTAAATAATGATAGAATTATGACCAAAAAGAATTGAAAGATACAACATTTGTTGAGAATTAGTTTTCAATTAAGGGTGAAATTAATCACATTGCATCTCTTTGCAAGATGCAAGGATAAAGCGATGCAGAACAAGACAATAATCCTTAATTGTTTTTGAGAGTGGGAGCCTATAATAGTCAATAAAGAGACCAAACAAAACAAACATGAAATGCCAAAAGCTCATGAGAAAAGGGATAACTAAGAAAAATGTTCGTAGTCATTCTAAAAAAGGATGATGACAAGAGGCCATGTCAAGGGAGAATGGAAGAAAGCAATGGAAAGGGAAGTGAATTCTTTGAGAAAGAATCAAGTTGAGAATTAGTTGATCTACTACTAAATCAAAAGGGCTATTGAGAATTAGTAAGTTCTATAGGTGTAAAACATACACTTTGAGTGATGATCTGGATGAAGAAATTTATATGCAGTGACTATTAGATTTCACTAAAAGTAGTATTTGAAGTTTCATATTGTGGTGACTTCATGTGATTTGCAGAGGTCATTTTATAAATTGATACAATCATCCAGATAGTAATGTTTAATACTTTGAAAGAGTGGTAACCCAATGTGTTTTTCAAATGATTGAAGAGAACCATCAGTAGATGATTTATGATGTTATTCATTTAAGTGGATGATATAATATTAGCCATACATAGTTTGAATTTGGTAATGCCTACTAAAGAATAGTGCTAGTTAATTTTCAAAAAGAAGTTTATGGGTAAAGCAGTTGGATTTTAGATCGAAAGAAATAGCTTAAGAAGACTCCTCTCTTTTACAAGAGAATTACATGATGAAGATTCTTAAGCGGTTCAAAATAAGTTAATGCAATCCCATAGATACCCCAGTGATTTTATGAGTGAGTTTGAGTCTTGATAAATTTTTCCAACTAAACCAACCAAGAAGATAATAGAAAAGAATTCCATATAGATACTTTTAGTAGTGTGATGTACACAATGATATATATAAGACCAGATATATGCTTATGGTAGAGCTTGTAATTCGGTACTAGTCTAACCATTGTGAGAGACATTAGATGGTTTTACAGAAGGGTACTGAGATCCTTGTAGAGTATATTGATTATGCTCGTTCAAAATATGTGATGTAATAGTACAAGAGGCTATATGGCTGGTAATGTTCATAGATCATGAGAGATTTTGAAAATAAGAATTCATATCTAGTGTTAAAGTATTTTGAGTACACATAGCCATTGCCTAAATAAAAGACCTTAAACATAATAGATAGACTAAATGCAAATGCATAGCCATATGAAAGATGCTATAGACATAAAGTCATTGTTAAACAACGTATATATATGCAAAGTCCCCTAACTTAACTAAGCCTGGTGACCAAGGACATGTATGAGAAACATGTTTAGTCCTTTGGCATACATATGATATGAAGTAATGATACTTCATTTTGGCTTTTAATGTATGTGTAAGTATACAATGTCTAGTATGTCATACAGGATGGTGAGGTCAGTATTCTCACACAAGCAACCGCCTTTGACATTCAGGAAGAGTGTGCAAAGATGAGACAGTTGTGTTCACCAGCAAAATAGAAAAAGTGCTGATATGGTAGAGAAGAATCTCAAACTATGTGACCTTGATTTAAAGAGTCGTAAGTCGAGATGAGATCCTTGTTTGTAAATATAGATCGATTCATGGAAACTTACATCCATGATACCTATTGCCAGACAACAAATTCATCAAAATTGACGTCATGTAATGTGAGTGGAGTTGAGGAATTTGGATTTAGATACTGTGAGTGTCTAAAATTAAGTCTTTATAGTGTTAATGATAAAATCAAAACAATATACACTCTTAAAGTATAAGAGTAACACTGTAGCATGTGATTCATACCACATATGGTAAAGAACCGCAAGTGGGAAGCAAGTGAATGGATCCCTGCTTCATTGCTGTGTAAGTCCTAGAAAGGTTAACCCTTCAATGATGTCCTTTGACTTTGACATTATCATGAGAATACGTTTTAACATTTTCTACTTTAGCATTTTGTCCTATGATCATGATTGATGCGATCTAAAGGCATTATGTTAGGAAAGCGATTGATACATATCAAAGTGACATATGGGCGAAAAAAAGATTATTACCTGAAATATACACACCTATACTTGTGTCTGAAACCGGTCCCTTATGATATTATTTTATGGTTTCATAAGTGTAGACACTATGTATATGAGAAAGGTAATATGAGTTTTATACTAACTTAAGAGGGATTAGATTGACCATAAATAAAGTGTATATTGATAAATCTAGGACATTTGGGCATTATATCAATACTGAGTTGCAATACAGAGTTGTCTTGTCCTTATCTCTATAAAAAGGGATTTCTAGTATAAAGCGCCCAAATGGACACGTCATGCCCACGCGGTCACGACAAAATACTTAGTATGAAAGAAAAAAGAGAAAGAGACTTGACCCATAACATCTAATCCACTAAGTATGAGTAGGAGATGTTCGAATAAACTAGTCTACCCTTGGTGGATTAGGGCCCAAGCCCAATTCAAGAGGGGCTTCATGGAGAGACACGGGTTAGAAAGAGTGATACCCTTTGTGTTTTAAAGGGTATATCTATTCCTATGAAATCATACGTTTAAGGGTTACATCTATTCCTATGTAACACTGCGTACACTATATGTATAAGGTGTAAAATTAAGGGAGAGGGTTAATGATGATATAATACACAATTCTCCCTCTAAAAGATTTTCTCATAAGAATGTTCTCTTCTCTTCCTTTCTTTAGTGTATTTACTATGTAATGTAATCGGGGTTCACATCGATGCTTTGGTTTCATATGGGTACTTCAGTGAGTCTATCGGTTTCCAAGTACGCTCAAAATTCTTACAATTTAATTTTAGCCAAAGCTTCAGATGCCACCAGGATATTATCATTAATTAATCGACCCATGATGAATGTATTTTGAAATAGAGAGATTAGAACATCCAATATGTTATTTATTTATTATTATTATTTAATATTTATTTTTTTGCATAGTATTATCTATTATGTTTTGAATCCCATTACGTAGTGTTTTTGCAATAATTTTATACAATACACTGCATAGACTTGGGGACCAAAATTCTTCCATTGATTGAGGATAATATGTTATTGGAATCAAGGAGATAAACGTGGTTCCAAATATTGCTAGAATGGCTTCACTTCAAGCTCTTAAGGAAAGAAAAATGTAGAGAATATTTGGAGGCGCTTTGAATTTGTAGTATGATTACTTCTTTCTTGGCAATGAGGACTTAAGGAGAAGTATATATTGTGAGAAATTGAAAAGTTTAAAGTGTACCTAGCACCCCCAAAGTATTTTCGTAGGTATACCCAGTATCCTAGAGTTATTAGTGTTACAATTCACCTCTAAAGTTTTCAAAATGGAACAATCTCATCCAATTTAGGGTTTGTTTCCAAATATTGCTATAATGGATTAGGGTTTGTTTTTTTGTTGAATCTTAGTGCTAACAGAGAAAACATTAATATGATGGGTTTCTTTCTTCTCATTTGTCTACTGATTCTGTAAGAATTTTGAGCGTACTTGGAATCCGACTGACCCACTGAAGTACCCAAATGAAATCAAAGCACCGATGAGGACTCCGATCATAACCCCCTTCCTTGATATATCATTTAGGATACCAGAGAATAGTTTAAAACTCATTAAAGGTCCCAACTTTAAGATAGGATTTGGTCCTATGATAAAGTAAGTTTTCAAAAACTTTTCAAAACATGATTAACATGGTCTCATTTTCATTTTACCAAACATGTTTGGTTTGCTTGATACTATTCCATTCATAATATCAGAGTGCTCAACAAAATTGTTCTCTATTGTTCTCCATGTGTCAAAGGTATAAGGAGTAACGGGCCAGTCAGATGAACCGAGACCAGTAGTCATTGAAAGTCTCTTCACCACCTTATTTTATTGGCTAGAATTTTAATCCTTTTTTGAGTCTAACAGACTTGGGAAATTATTTTTAATTAAAATTTTCTTGAAATAGCTCCCTAGTCAAAGGAGCATTCTGGGTCCACAACATCATGGCAATATTTTGCCACTACCTGTCAACGTCTCCCTCAAGCTTGTAGATGGCTAATCTCGCCCTTACCTCGGTCAGGCATTCTAACACCTCAAAGATCTTCTCTAACTAGACTAACCAGTCCCAGCCACTTGGATCAAATGTTCCCCTAAACACTGGAGGTATATGCTTACAGAATTTAGAGACCCAGAACTGTAGATCTCTATCATTCTGGACTGACACACCATGTGATTCCTGATTTGGTTCAGTATATGGTGGTGACTCCGAAGGTTGAGATGAACATCCTACCATTTCTTCATGATGTGTCTCTTCTTGGGTTGTTTAGAGTCTTTCTTCATTATGTCTAACTTTCACCTCTCGGAGCACATCCCTTAACTCGTGTATTATATCTTGTTGCTCTATTAGTA
The DNA here is from genome assembly GCA_963855925.1 of Inga laurina. Lineage (NCBI taxonomy): Eukaryota > Viridiplantae > Streptophyta > Magnoliopsida > Fabales > Fabaceae > Inga > Inga laurina. Next base: position 55,556,077 of record OY979704.1, read on the forward strand.
TGCCCATCATCTGTTGTATGGGATCGGGTGAATTGTAGTTTATCTCTTCTACCTCTGGTTCTACACATCAAATCTTTAGGTGAATCAATGTTTCTTTTTACTCTATAAATGATTCACCATGTCAATGTCACATTAAATGTATACACATATTCCTTAAAACTCACATATCAGCAAAAGTAGGAACATATATGTGTATACACTAACAATCATAGGTTAACTACCATTACTAAGACGAGAAACTATTGCAACTATCCTAGCAAAACCTACCCTTGCTAGGAACTTTAGCTCTGATACCAAAAATGCAATCCCCTTCCTTGATAGCTATTAATATAGTTTGCAAATTTGTCATAAAGATCATTTAGAGACTAGAGAATAGTTTAAAACTAATTAAAGGTCCTAACTTCAAGACAGGATTTGGTCTTGTGATATACTGGGTTTTCAAAAACTTTTCAAAACATGATTAACGTGGTCTCATTTCCATTTTACCAAACATGTTTGGATTGCTCTATATGGTTCCATTCATAATATTAAAGCGCTCAACAAAATTTCCCAACGAGCTCTTAGTTTATACTTAAACTAGTATGGTCTATAGGGCATTAGCGCCCATTTTAGTTCCCATACTAGGGATTACAAACCAATATACAAGTCTATAGTTGATTCTACTACCTCTACTACATTGATCTCACATTACATTATATACAATCATCCTAAAAATTGATAACCAACATAAAACTCTATTCCACCAACTGTGAGCACTAGCCACCCTTGTTTACCTACTCTCTTTTGATCGACTTGCCCTGGTTGTAGGTTAGTCATTGGAAAGAGTGAGATTCATACGTATCTTAATAGTAACATTTTTACTCATGATATATAATTTAACAAAGCATGTAAGTCATTATCACAAAGTAGCATCCACAGCAGCATACACAGCAGTATTCACATTTGTGACATTCGTTATATTTGCCATATTCATAATAGCATTCACAGCTGTATACAACGGCTTCTATAGCCATAGACAATGGCTTTCATAGCCATATACAACTGCTTTCATTTTATCCACATTCGTCATATTCATGACAGCTTTTGCTATATTCATATTCATCACAATTCAGTTATAAGCATAAACATACCAAGCATTACACATGATATAAGAGAAAGAGTCACTACCTTGTTCTTTTCGTTCATGCTCTGGTACAGCTTTCTTACGCTTACGGCAGATGTCATCTCCTATCAATCAAAATTAAGGACGACAAGTTATTTCTTATTCCAATTCTTAAATAACTACAAAACACTTGGGGTTAGTTATCATTTGAGTCCCTTAGGTGGATATGATATGTCAAAAAAAAGTCCAAAAGGGTTGGGAAGAGTTACATCATAAACCACCATTCAAAAGTTCAAAATGCTGAAATTGGGGGTTGTCTGATTGATAGACCCATGTCATGTGAGTTCACAAAATAAAACTAGCTTTGAAAATGTACCATAGTAGCTCAACCTAGGTCGTTCTTGTGAGGAGATTAATTTCCAAGTTTCTAAGTAGTAAAGTGATAAATGCCTTAAAGTTATGAGAAATCATTTTGAGAAATTGCATTTTTAAACTAATGAAGTAATCTAAGCTAAAGCAATATTTTTGTATTTTTCGGTTTTAAAATAAAGAAGCAAACAAAATTAACAATAACAACAAAGTAAATTTAATAAACTAGAATAATAATAATAAAAGATTCCCTTGAGTTGAGGTTTTAGTCTTCCTTGCTTGCTAATAATTTGAATTCCATAATGAGCCAAGAGAATGGAACTAAGCTACCACTAGCTCCATACTTGCAATAATCATTTAATTCATTCAACCGAAGCAATTAAATGAATATCACCAATTAATTGTGACTCAAGGAGATGAATAATCAACTTCTAATTCTAGCTTGCAATTACCATTACAAAAGTTCAAAGTATTCAGTTTAGTCATTTACAATCTACTTAACCAAGTTGGAAGAAACAACTTAACCTACTCCTAATTTGAATCATACAAAGATTAATTAATCAACTCCTAGCTTAATCACTAAGTTTATTCACTTGGTATAACAATCTAGACCACAACCATATACTTAACTGTAACCCCCTCACTGTAATTACATCCGGATTATGAAATTAAAGTGAAATAGAGACCAATATTCACAAAACAACATTTTCAATTTCCTATGTTCTAGATAGGGTATTTACAAAATAGTTCAAAATACTAGTAATTTGGTCTCACATTTAGTTTCGAATATAATTACCTACATAGGTTAATCGCATTTATAAATATCAGAGCGCACAACTAAAATCCTGGCAAGTCCCCGGGTTACATATATATATTGGGTGTATCATTTTTCCCAAAAATAGGGATTTCATAACCAAAGCAGTATTTACAACCCTAAATATATACAGTAATCCTGTTTTCAAAATAGATAACCAACAATTCCAAGTCAAATATCTCTAAGAAGTCCTATCCGCTCTTGGTTATCCGCCTTTCTCTGGAGCCACTTGCCCTGTCTGAAAGGTTAGTCATAGGAAAGAGTAAGATTCAAAAGAATCCCAGTAGTAACAAATCATTCATAGCACACCTAAACATATAGCATGTAAGCAAATCATCATACAGCAGCAACATGAATCACACTCCACCCTCATCCCCTTTTACCACCAGGAAGGCACACCGTCCTAACCCGAACTGTTGTTAGCGACTCAGGGACTGTTGGCGTGGCAATGCATACACATAGCCTTATAGCTCATATAGCCATCCAGCTTTCACAATTGGCCCGTAGGTCTTCACAAATAGCCTTTCAGCTTTTCACATAATCACACATATCACACCCCATCCTCATCCCCTTTTACCGCCGGGAAGGCACCCCGTCCTAACCCGAACCATTGTTAGTGACTTAGGGACTATTGGCATGGCGGTGCTTACACATATCCACAAATGTCGCAGCATACGAGTTCATCACAAATCAATGATATGACACACATACAATGCATTACATATTGTATAAAAGAAAACGTCACTACCTTGTTCTTTCTGATTGTGCTTTGGCGTAGGTGGATCATGAGCAGGGCAAATATCGAATCCCATAAACCAAAATTAAGGATGACAAATTATTACCTATTCCAATTCTTTAATAACTCATAATACTTGGGTTGATTATCACTATGGTTATTTAATCAAGTCAACTAAGGAGCTAAAGATGAAGCTTGATAAATGAAAGGATTATTGGCCAAGAGAATTGCAGCACCAACATTTAATCTTCAGTTCTTTCTTTCGGCTCCAAGAAGGCATCTTCAAATCTTGCATAGTCGCACCCTCTATTTTCTTTTTGTGTTGCATAGCTTCCTCTTCCTAGCCGCAATACTCTTCTCCCTTTTATTTCATTCTTTCGGCTCTCTTCCACTTCATGCTCTCCTCTACACTCCCACCGCCTGATGCAATCCAGAATCAACAAGTTCTCCCTTCAAATTCAAGTGACGTCTCTTCCATTTCAAATGATCATTATCAAATTCCAACTCAACAAATCATGAGAGAACAAGCTAAAATATTCAAGGAAGCATTGATTGGGCTAATTGAAGAAGTTGTTGTAAATCAAATGGCAATTGGATCAATAAATCTGATTTACAAAACAAAGATCCTGAAAACGTCACTAAGTTCATTTGTGCTAAATATGGAGTTGTTAATCAAGTTTTGGGCTTGGAAACTTCAAAACAAAGAGCTTGGACCTAGTACTACACATGGGAGGCTCATTTAGGCCTAAATAAGCACATTTGGGGCCTTAATTTGATGACTACATTTTCTTGAAGTTAGGTGTGCAAAAATCAACAAGTAGTTGGTGGGATATTTGACTTTTGTTTTCTTTAGCATGTTGTATTTAATTTTTCAACTTTCTTCTAGATTGTATTAGACTTTTGTGTTTATTGTATTAGACTTTAAGGCTTTCTAGTACATGGTATTAGACTTTGTATTTTCTATGTTCAGATTTGCACCTACTACAATTAGGTCATATTTCCCTATAAATACTTGGTGCTTCTTCATTTGTAGGAGACACAATTCAGATTTGAATCATAAATGAAAGTTGCAAATCTGCGCTTTGTTTCTTGAGAGTGGATTCTCTCTAAGGGTTCTTTTTAGAACTAACAAACTTATCAAGACGTGATCAACCTTGTGGCATTTTTCCACCACTTCGGGTCCTTGTTCTTTCGTGTTCAATGGTTCAAGTGGATCGTCGATCTGTGTTTAGCTTTCTTGGGGTGTGTATATTTCAGAATTAGTTGTGGGTTCGTGGGATCTTCCCTTGTGGGTTCACACCATCTTGGTATTAGAGCTTCGGATCTAAACTCAGGTCATATCTATATGTTCTTCGTTTTCATTTTTGTTTCAAGTTTTGTGCTTTGTTCTTGTGTCTGTCCGTGTCCAGATTTATTACTTCTATTCGTCACATTTTCCTTCGTGTTTTCCAATATTCAGTATGTCAAATTCATAGTTCAGAATATCTTCTTTCATCTCGGTTTGGAATCGTTTCAATCCGATTTGTCATTTGTGAGTTCTATCTATTTTAATCTCGTTGTGCTTTCTGGAAATTCTGGGCTTGTTCATCTTCATTTTTCCAGAAGGTCCTGAACTATTCTGCCCTTGTTTGACCACCTTTCCTTTGTGTTTTACAACGTTCAATGGGTCAAGAGTTGAGGACGAATCCTTTTGAGGAGAGAGGGAATGATGCGATCCAGAATCAACAAGTTCTCCCTTCAAATTCAAGTGACATCTCTTCCATTTCAAATGATCATTATCAAATTCCAACTCAACAAATCATGAGAGCACAAGCTAAAATATTCAAGGAAGCATTGATTGGGCTGATTGAAGAAGTTGTTGTAAATCAAATGGCAATTGGATCAATAAATCTGATTTATAAAACAAAGATGCTGAAAACGTCACTAAGTTCATTTGTGCTAAATATGGAGTTGTTAATCAAGTTTTGGGCTTGGGAACTTCAAAACAAAGAGCTTGGACCTAGTACTACACATGGGAGGCTCATTTGGGCCTAAATAAGCACATTTTGGGCCTTAATTTGATGACTACATTTTCTTGAAGTTAGGTGTACGAAAATCAACAAGTAGTTGGTGGGATATTTGACTTTTGTTTTCTTTAGCATGTTGTTTTTAATTTTTCAACTTTCTTCTAGATTGTGTTAGACTTTTGTGTTTATTGTATTAGACTTTTAGGTTTTCTAGCACATGGTATTAGACTTTATATTTTCTATGTTCAGATTTGCACCTACTACAATTAGGTCATATTTCCCTATAAATACTTTGTGCTTCTTCATTTGTAGGAGACACAATTCAGATTTGAATCATAAATGAAAGTTGCAAATCTGCGCTTTGTTTCTTGAGAGTGGATTCTCTCTAAGGGTTCTTTTTAGAACTAACAAACTTATCAAGGCGTGATCAACCTTGTGGTATTTTTCCACCACTTCGGGTCCTTGTTCTTTTGTGTTCAATGGTTCAAGTGGATCGTCGATCTTTGTTTAGCTTTCTTGGGGTGTGTATATTTCAGAATTGGTTGTGGGTTCGTCAGATCTTCCCTTATGGGTTTGCACCATCTTGGTTTCAGAGCTTCGGATCTAAACTCAGGTCATATCTATATGTTCTTCGGTTAAGCCTCTCTTCATCATTCAACCATTTTGGTCAAGAGCTGCTGTTAGTGCAAGCGTTTCACCTAAGAGGGGGGATTGAATTGGGTGATACCAAAAATTTCGTTGCGTATAAGTAACTTAACTGAATATTTAAAACAATTGAGAGCAAAGAGAAATATCACCAAAGTGTACACCGGGAGTTATATTGGTTCGGCCACAACCACTTTTACCTACGTCCAGTCCTCAGAGCGTCTCTAAGAGTTTCAGTATATTCCCTAAGATTCAGTGGTTTCTTGGCACCTCAATACACAGTAAGTTCCTTCACCTGGACACTCGCTCTGTTGGAAATTGTGCCCTAAGGGCCAATCATTATACTTTGACCATTATTATTTTAATGAAATGTCTCCATTCTGTTATCATATTATGTGCATGTTAACTGTGATAATTGTATCCTTGGATAATTCATAAAGATTGTCCTAAAATGTCCCTAGTTGGTCATCTATGCGGGAGCAGAGATGAAACAAGATCAGTATGACTTTGATAAGATATGGAGATACGAATCAAAGTCTTAGGCACTTGTAAGAGTACAAGGTGCTGGACCGACCCACTATGAGAAAGCTACATGGATCAAGTCATAAGCTTTTCTCATATATAACCATGTCACAATGCCCTTAGACCTGAGGTCATCATGGATTCCTACATGAGAGTTGCTAAGCTTTGGACAACCGGGTGATGATAAAGGCTACGATCGGGCTTGGTGGTTTTTCATGCAGAGGAATATGAATGATCAAGATGGAATTTGTCCCTTACATTAGTAGAGAGATATTACTGGGCCCCTCGATGAGTGAGTCTGAGAAATGTATGGCCATACTATGATGGAAAGGAGTTTCCTTCTCTATTATCAGGCTACTCAGGAATCGAGAAAGTAATGGTCTGGAACAAGAGGATGACATTATCCATGCCTTATCCTTGATAAATATATCGTGTGACAAAAGGGACGTGACATGGTTGTATGACAGGTTGCATCGTGATAACGATCCTCATATGAATTGGGTAATCGTAATGTCTTGATAGAGGCCGCTTGCGACTTTTGGGTTTAGTATAGTTATTGGCCCACTGCAAACTTCATATGGGCCTATAGGGTCGCACACAAGAATGGCCCAACACGAGATAATGTTTAATTTAGGGTGGACAAATTTTATATTTATATATATATAATATAAAATTCATTAATAATATTATATAGATATATATATTTTCGAAATATATATCTTATATATATATATTATATGATATTATTATATTGTGTTAGTTTTAAATTTAATTTATTAAGATATATTAAATTTAATAACTAACATGATAGAGATATAGTATCTCAGATTTAATTTATGAAGATAAATTAAATCTAATGCCTCTTTATTTGGATTAAATAAATAGGTTAAATTAAAACTGTTGGACAGATTTAATTTAAACTGAATTTATTTAATTTGCTCATCAAGATAATTAATAGTTAATTAATTTCAAAATTAATGATGATTAATTTTGAAATTTAAAAATAGCCCTCATAGGTTATAAACTTGATACAGCAAATATATTCATATGCCCATGAGAATTGAGAGCCGCTAGGGAAACCCTAGGAGACATTAGAGGCACTAGCACGCAGTCTCGGTTGGAGAGCATTCGTGTGGATACCGCTAGAGGAAGCGAACTTGACGTGTTGGCTCCTAGAGATCGTGAAAACTCTGAATCATCAAAAGGTACGAATTCTTCTAACTCGATTTAAATGTCGTTGATAGAACCTCGATTAGGATCGGTTTATATTTTTAAAATTCTTCCGTTGTGCCTACCGTTCCTAACACACTGCCCCTTACACGTTGTAATCAAATCCCCAACTCAAGGTTCCACAACCTTAAGTTGTCTCAATAACAAATATTGAGTTTGTAATGAAAAACTCTTACAGAGCAAATATATAATAACTAAAGTACAATGAATGAGTATAAGAAAACAAAGCACTAAGAGTGTGTTGATCAGTGTATTCTCAGTTCTTGTGTCTTGTTTTCTTTTCTTTGAATGCTCCATATATATAGATGATTTGTAGTGTCCGTTGGAAGCAATTCAAACATGTCTATTAGAGTCGTGCAGCAACGGTTGACCATTCTTCAAATTGGAAAACTATTCGTTTACGATAGGTAGCGGTAGGTGAACGTTGGGACTTTTATTTGACTTTTCACTTATGGCATGATCTTTCATTGTTTTTCTACAAATGTACTTAGAATACTAGTACAATGAAGAGTTAATCATATAGAAAATAATTTAATAAACATTCGATTAAAAATATAATTTCTGGATTGCCTTACTCGAGTGGCTACTTGAGTGATCATGTTTGTTACTTGAGTAGTCCCTCGAGTAACCCTATCAAAAATATTGTAGTAGGTAAGTCAACATCTTTCATAAGATATTACTCAGGTAAGACATGGAGTGCAATAGATTACAAACCTTGGAAATACCTGATTACTCGAGTGGGCATGTCTTTCCTTCACAAGTTACTCGGGTGTTGACTTTGGTAATCTGAATACTCGAGTGGCCATATGTTTTCTTCAGAAGTTACTCGAGTGCTCCCTTAAGTAGAGTTCAAATAAGTTTGCAGATTACTCAATTATTCCCTCAAGTAATGTCATTCAAATCTTGGCCGAGAGTTTGCTTACCTGGTTACTCAAGTAATTCCTCGAGTAATGGATCAAATAACTCCGCAGATTACTAGAGCGCTCCCTAGAGTAATGTCTTTTTCTCACATGGTTACTCGAGTGGTTACTTGAGTAAATTGTTGCATTTCTTGGCTAAGAGCTACTGGAAGATTTTTTCCTTGGTTACTCTAGTGGCTACTCAAGTAATGCCTTTGTAAATCATGTTACTCGAGTGGCTACTCGAGTAATGGTCTATATAACTTTGCAGATTACTCGAGTGGTCCCTCGAGTAACATCTTCCAAATTTTGGCAGTGCTTCTCTGGATGAAATTCTCTGTGATTACTCAAGTGGCATGTGAGTAATAGCTTCCCTTACTCGAGTGCTTATTCAAGTAAGTCATCACAAATTTGTTCATTACTCCAGTGCTTACTTCAAATAATGCTTTGCCACTTAGTTCAAATTCATTTGTTTGTTATCCTCTTATATCCTTGATCCAATCTTTGTTATCTTCAAAACATATGGGATCTAATAGCTGCCACACGGGTCAATTGATTCCATTCTCTTCAATTCTTTTATTTGGTTCAGCCCTCCTTTATCTATTCAGTCCCTCCTTTCTCTAATTCACAATTGGTCTACTCTCCTTTTCTTCCTTTAGTTTCAGTCTAGCTATTTTAATTCAGTCTCCTCTCTTTTCTCAATTCCATCTACACAATCGCCACTCTAATTTGGTCCATCTTGGTCACTCAATTCTCTCTAGGTTAAATGAGTGGGTCGTGCCATGTCATCACCTACAAAATTAGATTCACAAAGATAGTATCTTTTGTTCACAATTAAGAAATAATGGGAATAACAAATATTAATTAAAAATATAATAATTTAATCACTATAATTCCCAAATCGATTCCTTTATCCAAACCACAACACAAGACACCATTATCATCAACAAAACACCATAAACTCTCTAAAACTCTATGTACACAAAAAATAGGGTAAAAATTCAGAATCAAAGCTCTTAATCAATGACCACAATATATATATCTAAAGATTGCTCTTTCTCACCTCTATCACTTTCTCTAGCTTGTTCTTTGATTCCTCAACCTCTAGCTTTTCTTGAGTACACAAAATACCTCCTCTTGAAAATCTCTTCTTCTCTTTCCTCCTTCATCATGGACATCCAAGAGCTTGGAAAGAGAGTATGAAATGGTGATTAATTAGATTTTTCATCCCCTCAAGACTTTGTAGCCAACTTGAAAGGAGAGGAGAGAGGGAAGAGAATGTAAAATCAATTATTTGAGTTTTCAACTCTCCCTTGGTGTGGTGCCATGTGTCATGATCCAATGGCTCCTATAAAGCATGTAACTATTTGGTTACTCTAACTAATTCACTTAGCCATTTAGTCACTCCTGTTATTCTTTTAGTTGATGGTGAATTTCCTCTTTAGTTGCTGACTAACTGGCTAATAAATTTCTTTCTTCCCGTTTTGCCCCTAACTATGACAATTTCTACTAGATTACTACTTAGCACATTATTTGATTCCTTTTTCTCCTTCCATGTGACATTCCCATCTCTTTTAATTCAACTTAAGCTTTACCACCATGATTGAACTTAAATACAAGGTTTTAGTACTTTCTACAGCTAATTTGGGTCTTAATTCACACTCTATTCTCCAAAAGTATTTGTCTAACATTAATTACATTCACTTTTGGAGTCACAAGCCCTTATACACATTTTGGGGCATTAAACCGATTATGATACACACCAAATGTAGCAAAGACAAGAAGAGAAGAGAACTTTATAGAAGGAGAAGAGCAATATTCTGTGTGCATTATATTTTGACTTGCTTCTTCCCTTAATCGTACACCCTATATATATAGTGTACGTATGGTCACATATGAATAGATACAACCCTTAAACGTATGATTATATGGCAATAGATATAACATTTAAACCATAAAGGGTATCTCTCTTTATAACCTGTGTCTCTCCATGAAGCCCTTCTTGAATTGGGCTTGGGTCCTAATCCACCAAGGGTGGACTAGTGTATTCTAACATTTCCCACTCACACTTGGTGGATTAGATGTTATGGGCCAAGTCTTTTCTCTTACTTCTTTCATACTAGGTGTTTTGCCATGGCCGCATAGGCATAATGACTCCATTTGGGCGCTTTATACTAGAAATCCTTTTTTACAAATACTAGCACAAGATAACCTTATAGTGCACCTGGATATCCTAGATTGACCAAAATTCACTTCTCTCATGGCTAATACGATCCCTCTTAAATCAGTATAAAATTCAGATTGCCTTTCTTGTATGTATAGTGTTTACACTTATGAAATAACAAAATAACATCATAAGGGACAGGTCTCAGACACCAGCATAAGTGTGTATATTTCAGGTAATAATCTTTCTTTCACCCATATCTCACTTTGATATTTATCAATCACTTTCCTAACATAATACATTTAGATAGCATTAATCATGATCATAAGACAAAATGTTAAATTAACAAACGTTGAAACAAATTTACATAATAATGTCAAAGTCAAAGGATATCATTGAAGGATGAACCTTTGTGGGACTAACACAGTAATGAAGCAAGGATCTATTCACTTGCTTCCTACTTGCGATTCTTTAGCATATGCAGTATAAATCACATGCTACAGTTTTACTCTTATACTTTAAGAGTGTATACTATTTTGATTTTATCATTAAAACCATGCAGACTTAATTTTAGACACTCCCAGTATCTAAATCCAAATTCCTCAACTCTACTCACATTACTTGACATCAATTTTGAAGAAATTGTTGTCTGGCAATAGGTATCATGGATGTGAGTTTCCATGATTTGATCCATATTTACAATTAAGGATTTTATCTAGACTTACTATACTTTAAGTCGAGGCGACATAGTTTATATTTCTTGTCTACCTTACAGAATTGTTGCTTCTTTATTGGTGAACATAATTATCTTATCTTTGCACATTCCTCCGAATGTTAAAGGCTGTCGTTTATGTGAGAAAGCTACTAACCTGAATGACATACTAGACATTGTATACTTACACATACATTAAAGCCCAAAATAAAGTATCATTACTTCATACCATGTGTATGTCAAAGGACTTAACATGTTTCTCATACATGTCCTTGGTCATTAGGCTTAGTTAAGGGACTTTGTATATGTATACGTTGTTCAACAACAACTTTATGTGCTATAGAATCTCTTATATATCTATACCTTTGCATTTAGTCTATCTATTATGCTTAAGGTCTTTTGATTAAGCAATGACTATGTGTATTCACAATACTTTGACACTAGATTTGAATATCACTTTCAAAATCTCACATGTTCTATGAACATTACCAGCCATATAGCCTCTTATATTATCACAACATATGCATTGAACGTGCATAATCAATGTACTCTACAAGTATCTCAGGACCTTTCTATGAAACAATCTAATGTCTCTCACAATGGTTAGACTAGTACCGAATTACAAGTCCTGCCATGAGCATATATCTGGTCTTGTATACATCATTGCATACATCACACTACTAACAGTATCTATGTGGGCATTCTTTTCCATTTTTTTCTTGGTTGGTTCAGTCAAGAAAATTTATCAAGACTCAAACTCACTCCTAAAGTCATTGGGGTATCCATAGAATTACATCCACTTATTTTGAACCACTTAAAAATCTTCTTAATGTAATTCTTTTGTAAAAGAGAGGAGTCTTCTTAAGCTTTCTCTTTGGATCTCAAATCCATTTGATTTACCCATGAACTTCTTTTTCAAAATTTACTAGCACCATTCTTTAATAGACACTACCAAATTCAAACTATATATGATCAATAGTATATCATCCATTTAAAGAAATAACATCACAAATCATTTATCAATGGTTCTCTTCAACCATTTGAAAAACACATTGGTTTACTGCTCTTTCGAAGCATTAAACATCATTAGCTAGATGATTGCATCAATCTATAAAAGGACTTCTGCAAAAACACATGAAGTCATGGTGTGAATCTACATGGGAAGATCCCATGAACCCATAACCAATATGAAATATACACCCCCCAAGAAAGCTAAACACAGATTGACTATCAACTTGAACCATTGAGCATAAAAGAACAAGGATCTGAAGTGTTGGAAGACGCCACAAGGTTGATTAAGCCTTGATAAGTCTAATAGTTTTAAGAAGAACTCTAGAGAGAATCCATTCTCAAGAAACAAAAAGCAGAAGTGCAACTTTCATTTATCATTCAAATATGAAGTGTGTTTTACAAATGAAGAAGAACCAAGTATTTATAGGGAGGTATGGCCTAATTGCAATAATTGCAACTTAGTCAACATCAACTAGAAGTCTAATACAATGTACTAGGGAACTCAAAAGTTTACTACAATGTGCTAGGGAGTTCAAAAGTCTAATACAATGTTCTAGAAAACCCAAAAGTCAAATTTACCAACTACTTAATAATTTTCACACAAACAAATTCAAGAAAATGTAATAAGCATTTAAAGACTAAATTGTGCTTATTTAAGCCCAAATGAGTCCTCCTATATGTAGTACTACATCCAAGCTCTTCAATTTCAAGTCTACAAGTCCAAAACTTGATCAATATCTCCATTTGCTATGAAGTTAGTGACATTTTCAGCATTTTTGTCCATCTTTGATCCGATTGCTACTGACTTAATCCAAGTATCTTGCACTAACTCATTAAATGATTCCTTAATTTATTTGGCTCTTGCTCTTGTGATTGGTCTACTTGGAATATGCAAAGGATCACTTGAATTTATAGGCATAACTTGTTGAATCGCATTATTCCCTCTCTCCTTAAAAGGATTCGTTCTCAAATCTTCTCTTGCATCAAAAGGATATAAATCAGCTACATTAAAAGTAGCACTAACAGAATACTCACCAGGAAATCAATCTTGAAAGAATTATCATTTATTCTTTCAAGCACTTGAAATGGATCATCTCTTCTTAGAGCTAATTTTGATTTTCTGAGCTGGAAATCTTTCTTTTCTTATATGCATCCACACCCAATCTCTAGGTTAAAAAAGAACACTCCTTCTTCCTTTGTTAGCCTTGGATGCATAATACTCATTTTTCTTTTCAATTTTCTGTTTCACATGCTATTGAAGTTGCTGCACTATTTCAGCTTTTTTTTTTCTTATCAAGACTTGCTATCTCATCAATAGGCAATGGTAATAAATCCAAAGGAGTTAGCGGATTAAAACCATATACTATTTCAAAAGGATAATAATTAATACATGAATGCACACTTCTGTTATATGAAAATTTAATGAAAGGCAAGCAATCTTCCTAATTTTTCAAGTTATTTTGAATCACAATTCTGAGTAATTAAGACAAGGTTCTGTTAACAATTTCAATTTGTGGATGACAAGTAGTAGTAAATAACAATTTAGTACCAAGCTTTCCCCATAAAATTCTCCAAAAATGACTCAAGAATTTGGTATCCCTATCAGAAACAAAACTTTTAGGGACGCCATAAAGCCTCACAATTTCTTTAAAGAACAAATCAGCAATGTATGTAGCATCATCAGTTTTATGACATGCAATGAAATATGCCATTTTAGAAAATCTATCAACAGCCATAATATAGAATCCATTCCTCTTTTTGACCTAGGCAAACCAAAAATAAAATCCATTGACTCAAGGTTTACTAGGCACAGGTAAAGGAGTATACAAACCATGTGGCAAAATTCTAGATTTTTCCTTTTTACATGTTATGTATTTAGCACAAATTCTTTCCACATCATGTGTGTGTGTTGTGGTAAGAAACTCATGCTTTGCAATGGTTGAAAATGTTACCAAATGCATCTCACAAAGTTCAGAGGTCATTACTGTGATTTTAACTGATGCACTTGAGTAATGGAGCTAGCACTTGAGCAATAAGCACTTTTGCACAAGAGAGTGTTGAAATGAAAGTGTTTGACAAAAGCAAACTCTAGCTGAAAATACCAAGACAACTCAAGTGATGGACACAACACGCGAGTGATGATATGATTTTTACTCAAGCATGAAGGCATACTCGTGCAAGTGTTTGACAGAGAGTAAAGTTAGAGACAGGATATCATCACTTCACTCTAGCACAGACTCAATACTCGAGTGATAGCCTCAAGTTCACCGAGTCCTACCAAGTATGGTACAGGAAGTATTTACTTGAGAGCAAGATAAGCTCAAAGTGAAAACTACACTCAAGTCCAAGCAAGTGAAGCATAGAAAGTGTTTGCCTGAGAGTCAGCCAATGCTTGGAAGAGCAAGTGTACCCGAGTGGAGAGTACTTGCACCTGAGTGATACTTCAGCACCTGTGAGTGAGAAATCTAACTCTCTCCATTTCTGATACAAGTGCTGAAGTGAAAGAGTATCTTATACAAGAATATACTCTTCAGTCAAGTAAGAATCAGTATACTCGAGTGAGGACCCACATCATTCGCAAGTGTGAAAATGCGCTCTCTCAAAATCACGTGGAAGTGAAACACAAAAATAGAAGCAGAAGAGGAAATATGAAGATGCACTCGAGTGAGACCAAAGTGTATCGAGTGATACTCTATCAGAAGCCAAAACATAACAGACTTACAATGATCAATCTAAATATGATTTAATATTATTTGTTTATTCTATTTTCACTTATTATTATTTAACATATATTACAAGTGTTAAATAGGAGTTTGATCATTTGAATCAGAAAGGCTTAAGGGAAGTCAAACAACGACAGACAGAATCATTACAAGCAACCAAGCATGTACCTACCACGATATCTTGTTCAAAGATTTTAAACATACGCATGTTGTTCCACAGTAAAATGCTCCTCTCCACAATGATTATTATTCAACAGGCAAAAAACAAATGATTATAAATGCAGAGCTTCAGATACCATAATTCATGAACTTAGAACAAGAATACACACAAGCAAGTTCATGAGTCTCTGTTATTCATATTATACTTCAATGTTTATCATAGTTGCTCTATGAGAGAGTGTGTATACACTTCAAATTCTATTTTTCATTTGATCTCAAGGTACAGGGACCTTAAGAGTATAGATATCCTTACGAGGGAAGCAGTTGAGAGAATTCCTAGTAGGACTTTTTGCTCATAAGACTTACAAGACACAAGCAGTAGAGAACGTTGCTGCTCGTAAGACTTATAGAGGTATAAGTAGGAGAGAATATTGCTACTCATAAGATTTGTATACGTAAGTAAGAGAGAAAAGTCATAGGTTTGTTTTTCTGCACTAAGACTTGTTGTAAGGGGGAAAGAAATTTCTAGGTGTTAGAATATTTTAGCTCATAGTCCATTCAAGGACGATTGTTGTTTTGTGGCTTTCTAAGAGCCAATTAAATCTTGGAAGGTAGTGAAAATCTCAGTAGGTCTTGATCTCTGAGGACTGGACATAGGCTTGGGTTTTGGGCCAAACCAGTATAACTCTCTGTGTGCTAATCTTCTCAACTCTACTCTATCTAAAATTATTGCATATCACCACATTAACCAAAAAATTTATCACATCACCCAATTCACCCCCATTCTTAGGTGAAGCTTGCCTCTTTCAAATGGTAGTGTTGCCAATTCTCTACTGCTTTCTTAAATGCATAGAGCTCTTTGTCATAAGTTGGATACTTCAACGTTGCTTCATTTAGCTTTTCACTAAAATAGGTAATTGGCTTTCCTTCCTGTATTAAAATAGCTCCTATTCCAACTCCAGATGCATTACATTCAATCTCAAAAGTTTTGCTGAAATCAGGCAATACTAACACAGGTGCAGAACACAATTTTTCCTTAAGTTCAATGA
Source organism: Inga laurina (assembly GCA_963855925.1). Lineage (NCBI taxonomy): Eukaryota > Viridiplantae > Streptophyta > Magnoliopsida > Fabales > Fabaceae > Inga > Inga laurina. Next base: position 55,572,218 of record OY979704.1, read on the forward strand.
ATGCATCATCTTGTGCTTTATTCCATTTAAAACCAATAGTTTTTTAATGACATCAGTGAGTGATGCAGCAAGTATGCTAAAATCTTCACAAATCGCGTATAAAAACTAGTCAAACCATGAAAACTTCTTACCTCAGCTATGCTTTTAGATGTTAGCCATTCTTTTATAGCTCTTATTGTTTCCTCATCAACTTCTATTCCTTTAGCACTCACCACAAAACCATGAAAAACAATTTTATCTTGCACATTTTTTCAGATTTGCAAACCATTTTTCTTTCGTCAAAACATTAAGCACACAATGCACATGATTCAAATGCTCATCCAAATTCTTGCTATAAATCAGAATATCATCAAAATAAACCACAACATATTTCCTAATAAAAGCACGCAAAACATGGTTCATTAATCTCATGAAAATGCTAGGTGCATTAGTTAACCTAAATGGCATAACTAACCATTCATACAATCCATGTTTGGTCTTGAAAGTAGTTTTCTACTCATCCCCTTCTCTCATTCTAATTTGATAGTACCCATATTTCAAATCAATATTACAAAAGACAATAGAACATGCAATTCATCAAGCATATCATCTAATCTCGGTATGGGATGGCGATACCTTATAGTGATATTGTTGACAGCTTTACAACTAATGCATATCCTCCAAGTTCCATCTATCTTTAGAACTAAAAGTACTGGAACTGCATAAGGGCTCAAACTTTTCTAAAATATTCTTTTGCCATGAGCTCTCCCACTTGCTTTTGAAGCTCTTTTGTTTCTTCATGATTGCTTTTATATGCTGGCCTACTAGGAATTATTGCTCCAGGAATGAAATCAATTTGGTGTTCAATTCCTCTAATAGGTGGTAAACCTTGTGGAATTTCTTTAGGGAATACATCATCAAATTCCTGCACCTAAGAACCAACTACACTAGGAAAGAAAGTGTTAATGTCATTAGTATTCAAAAAGGATTCTTTGTAAAGAAGGAGAAGCAAATGTGTATTAGCCAGAAATGCACTCCTCACTTTACTTTCTTTTGCATAAAAACTCATTTTCTTCTCTTCTCTCTTCTCTTCACTTATTTCCTTTCTCTGGATTTCTTTTTCTTTTTGAACTTTTAGCTTTTCTCTTATTTTCACTCTCTTTTCTTTTTCCTCTCATTTTTCTCATTTTCCATATCACTCTGTCTTATATATCTCTGTTTTCATTTGGAGTTAATCCTCATACACTTGCTTTGGAGTTAATGGTATAAGAGTCATGGGTCTGCTGTTCATTACAAAAGAATATATATTTGTAAACCCAGACATCTCTCTTTACTTTTTTGTCAAACTCTCATGGTCTTCCCAAAAGTATATGTGCAACATGCATTGGAACAACATCACATAATATTTCATCACAGTATTTGCCAATCGAAAAAGAAACAAGAACCTGCTTATCAACTTTTACTTCCCCACATTCATTTAACCATTGCAACTTGTAAGGTCTAGGATGTCTAATGGTAGGCAAATTCAATTTCTCAACTATTGTAATGCTTGCAACATTATTTACACTTCCACCATCAATGATCAAACAATAAACCTTGATATTAATGAGGCAATGAGTGTGGAAAATGTTTTCCCTTTTCTCATTCATCTCATCTTCCTTACTTGGCAATTTAAAGCTCTTCTAACCACAAGGCATTCTCCTTCCACAGGATATTCAACCCCATTATCACTAGCATTTTCAAGTGAGGGCATGGAATCATGATCACTCTCACTTTCAGTCACAACTACACTATTTTTAAGAATCATGACTCTCTTGTTGGGGCATTAAGAAGCTATATGACATGTACCCGAACATTTGAAACACTTTATATCTTTATTTCTGAAGTTTAGGAATCAGATTTACCTTTGTTCTTTGATGTAGCATCTTTTTTGCTTTTAGTTGTCTACTTTTAGAAAGCTCTTTCTCCTTTCTTTCAAATCTATTTTTGTGAAGAACTTGATCCAGAATGGAATTTTAAAGCACCTTTACGCTTGAGTTGCTTCTCAACCTTAATTGCCATACGCACTATGTCCTCCAGCTCCACATAATGTTGCAATTCCATTATGTCAGCAATTTCTTTGTGAAGCCCATTCAAAAAATGAGCCATTGTAGCCTCTCTGTCTTTTTGCACATTAGCCCTTATCAAAGCTAACTCCATCTCTTTATAATATTCCTCTACACTCTTAGAGCCTTGTGTAAGGGTCTACAACTTTTGATAAAGCTCCCTATAGTAATAGTTAGGAATAAATCTCCTTCTTATTAGAGTTTTCATTTCTCCATATTGCAATGGGCCTCTCACCACTATTCCTTCTATTAATGCCTAATTTATCCCACCAAATAATGGCATAATTAGTGAATTCTATTACTGCCAACTTCACCTTTTTAGCTAGAATAATTATGGCACTCAAAAATCATTTCTATCTTCTTCTCCTACTCTAAATATGCTTCAGGATCACTCCTACCTTGGAAAGGTGGTATTTTCATTTTGATGCTCCCAAGGTTCCCATCCTCTCTATTTCTTTCCCTAGGAATATTTCTAACATATCCTCTCCCATACCTCCTATCTCCTCTATGCCTATTTCTTCATACTTCATATTCATATTCAAAATCTTCCTTACTAGCAGCACTAACCTCATCATTTTCATATTGAAATTCATCCAAGAAGCATCCCATAACCTATTGTGCCTTCTAGGATTTGGTCAAAATCTTTACAGGTTTGCAATCCTTTCATCTTGTCTATCCATCTTATCCCTTATTTTTCCAAAAAAACAACATTCGTACATGCAAAATGTTGCTACATTGCTCTGAGGTGGTCATCTACATTCATTGGATTACAACCATATGTTTTTTATGCATTAGACATTGTATCTAGTCAAAAGATGTTAGAGAAATAATTTTCCTCAAAAATTCCTCATGTGTTTCCCTCAAGGATGTCGCTCTATACTCGTGTTTCACTCAAATTTAGCTTTTAAATTGATGTATTTCACTCTTGCCTTTTCCACTCTTAGATTACTCTTGTGGCTTTTTAAAGAACAAAGCAATTTAATCAATGCAATCACAACTGGCAAAAAGCAACACAATACTTAGAAATATGGAATATCAAAGTGAGTATTAGAAAAGGAAATTTAAGGAAATTAAGAGTTAAAATGACACAGACTTCACAGATTAAAGCAAATTCTGGGTATGACAATAGATACTGCTCATCACACTTCTAGCACAACACTTGTTGTTTTCCTTTTTTTCAGTATTTTTTTTCAATATTTTTCTTTTCTTTTTTTGATGCTCTTTTGTTTTCCTTTTTTTCCCTAATGAAATTTATAGAGAATACATACTGTATCACAAACAACACAACACAACACAAGCAATCTGAACCTAGAAATTCTAGATAAGCATATGTTTTGAAAATACTATATAACTCATTGGGGAAATTTTAGGTTGAGATGCAATCAAAACGAACAAAGAGAAGAGATTCTGAACAATGATAATGACTTTATTGAATGATGGAAAACAAAAAGCAAAAGTGGTTGAACAAGGATAGAATATTTGATGTTGTTATGGAACAATAAAGAAGAATAGACACAGAAATTTCTAGAAAACACAAATAGATTAAAATGGATAGAATTTACAGATGACAAATCGGATTGAAATGATTCCAAACCAAGATGAAAGAAGATATTTTTAAGTATGAAACTAACTTACTAAATGTTGGAAAACACAAATACAAGCTTAATGAACAGAAGCAACAAATCTGGATACGAACAGATACAAGAACAAAGCACAAAACTTAAAACAAAAATGGAAACAAAGAACAGATAGATATATCCTGAGTTTAGATCTGAAGCTCTGATACCAAGATGGTGCGACCCATAAGGAAAGATCCCACGAACCCACAACCAATCTGAAATATACACACCCTAAGAAAGATAAATACATATTGACGATCCACTTGAACCCTTTAACACGAAAGAACAAGGACCCAAAGTATTGGAAGACACCATAAGTTTGATCAAGCCTTGATAAATCTTTTAGTTCTAAGAAGAACCCTAGAGAGAATCTACTCTTATGAAACAAAGTGCAGAAGTGCAACTTTCATTTGTCATTCAAATCTGAAGTATGTTTTACAAATGAAGAAGCACCAAGTATTTATAAGGAAGTATGACCTAATTGCAACTTAGAAAACAGCAACTAGTAGTCTAATACAATGTGCTAGGGAACCCAAAAGTCAAATCTAGCAACTACTTAATAAATTCAAGAAAATGTAATGAGCATTTAAGACCAAAATGTGCTTATTTATGCCCAAATGAGTCCTCTCATGTGTAGTGATAGGCCCAGGCTCGTCAATATCAAGTTTACAAGCCCAACACTTGATCAATATCTCCATTTACAGCCCATATGAAGTTAGTGACGTTTTCAGCATTTTTGTCTAGCTTTGATCCGATTGCTACTTGCTTTGTCCAAGTATCTTGCACTAGCCCATTTAATGCTTCCTTAATTTTTTTGGCTCTTGCTCCTGTGATTGGTTCACTTTGAATATGCAAAGGATCACTTGAATTTGAAGGCACAACTTGCTGATTCGCATCAAGTCACCAAAGTGTGGAACTTCAAATATCACTTTTAGTGAAATCTAATAGTCACTGTATATAGATTTCATCATCTATATCATCACTCAAAGTGCAGGTTTTACATCAACATGATGTTATTTAAATTTAAATGGTTAACTATTGCCATATTAAAACTAATTTAAATGCACAATAAGTTAAAAAATGCCTTCCTGTTATGCATACCCCTCTGTAATCACGAGTCTTGTGCATGCCAATTGATCCGCCTACTTTTCTCTTAAACCTAAAGAGCTCACTAGTTCCTAATAGCCATTTTGACTTGGTGGTAGATTAACTGACTCTCAACTTGATTCTTTCCCAAAGAATCTATTTCCCTTTCCATTGCTTTCTTCCATTCTTCCATAACATGGTCTCTTGTACAAAATGCAACTTATCATCGTCCTCTAGAATAATAACCATGGACATTTTTCTCGGTTATTCTTTTCACTGGAGCTTTTTACCATTCTTATTTATTTTGTCTAGGTCTCTTTATTGAGCATCCTAAGATCCTACTCACAGAAACAATTGAGGATTGTCAGCATGTTGTATACTGCCTTATCTTTATGTCTTACAAAGAGATGCAATGTGATCAATTTCACCCTTATTTGAAAACTAATGCCCAACAAATATGGTACCTTTCAATTCTTTTTGGTTAAAATTCTATCATTGTTTTCACTCGTAAAAACATAACCCTTATGAGCTCTCACTTACAACCACTATAGGAATTTGCAACTAATCCTTATGGTCTATGACCCTTGTGGTCCATGAAAACTCAAATTTGACTTTTATTTAGTGCAACATTCATAGGGTATGGCAGTGATCAATTTTAAGGATATATGATTAAACTCAAATCCACATGACTTGATGAAACTAAGGATGTGTGCTAATCCACCAAAGGTGGACTAGATAATACTCTCTCACTCACATTTCGTGGGTTAGCATGAGGCATAATATGTTTAACCATGTCTAATAGCATTCCATTACGCCTTTATAAACTTCTTTTTGGTGATAGAATTCTAGGGATAATTAACTATTTAATTATCTCCTTTTTCAGAAAGCACATTGAAACTGATCAGATAGATACTCACCACCTTGATCAGTTTGTAGGACTTTAAAATTCCGATCTAGTTAATTCTTAACCTTTATTCACATATCATCTAAAACACTCTAGCTTTATACTTGTGTGAAATCTAGTAGTAACCATAATCATGATAAATCAACCAAGATAATAATATACCAAGCTCTGTGTCTTGCCCTGATACTTATAGGACCACATGCAACACACCAAAATAAATGCAATATATGCTCAATTCTAGTTCTCTTACTGAAAATCTTTCATTATGTTATTTCTAGAATCAATTTATGCATCCTTACTAGCAAGACATATATTTAAGTTAATACTTCAATTAAAAGAAATGGCAATGCAATCATGCACAAAGAATTTGCTAACTAAAGAAATTTATTGAACGAAAGATTGAATTGCAACTATACAATTTTATAGGGCAATTCATACTATTTTGTTTCCTTTATCAAGCCATACAGGTTTCGTAATCTTTTCTATACTAAGCTGACATCTCAACTTTAGTATTATCAGGAGCATTTGTCAATAACTTGACAACAGATTATTTTTATAAATACCAGATATTTTGATTGTCCTAGTTAAGTTTATAAATTATGTTCTTGGTAGCCTCTCTTAGCTTAGCCACTCAAATTATCCCACACACATGGTTATTCATAATTTATTTAATCCAAGAACTTATCAATAATATAACACATTGAAATATACAATGTCATGTACTTGTATTATTCCTGACTAGAAAAATAACAACGTCATTGCGTCTATGATCAGGAGTTTACATTTGTACCTCTCATCACATAGATTCCAATTATGTCATTATCTATCAGGAAATTTATACAAGTACCTTAAATAACATGCTCAATTATTACAATCAAGAAGACTTATTTTCTAAGAGCTCCCACTTAGAGAAAGCATATGACGCTCTTGAAAGATTCATTTTCCAAGTGCTCATACTATAAAGAGTATTTGACTTTTATTTCTTCATGTCTTTCATTATATTATGTTCAAAATGTCTTATTTAACTTCTAATATGGGAGTCAGGGAAACATAGTAGTTTATAAGTCTTCTTGATTCTCAACCTAGTCTGATAGGTTCTCAATAACTATTGTTTTTCTAAAATTGTAAGAATTTTATGTCTTCTATCATTTCAACAATCTTCTAGTGTTTCTCTATATTTTCTAAAAGAAATATTCCAAATTTCTTATTCAAATCATTTCCATTTCCTAATTGAAACATTTAGCATTTCTGCTGAAAGGATTTAGATCAGGCTTTGGACTGTGTTCTTCTTTTAAGATAGGCCTTCACTCCTTACTCAACGAGTGGCATTTCCTTGAATTCCACCATGATCCAGAGTCAAGAATTAGGAAATTTCTATATTTTGAGATTTTTCAGAAAATTCAACTTCTTTTTAGGAATATTAGCTCAGTTCTCTTCCAATTGTTCCTCTCATTCCATTTCAAAATCAATTATAATCTTACTTTGGATTCTTTACATCCTAATCTTATATCAAGATATTCTCCTTCTAGGTTGCCACTTATAGTTTCATATTTAAATGGGCAAATCCCTATTCTATTCATTACTTAAAAGCTCACATTCATCCAAGTAATATATGTTTTGGACCAATATTTAATGGCTTTTAACAGAAAAAAACTTATTTATTTTCTAAAGTCATCAAGTTCATGTTTAGATATATGTTTTTCAACAAAAAACATTATTCAAAAGACTTAAATAAATTTTATTTCAGTGCTTTTAAAAATCTCTTTTGATTGATATTTATCTTAAGTAAAATGGTTTAAATCATTACAAATATTTTAAGAATTTTTAAACACAAAAAAAATTAATATAATAGCACTGAAAAACCCAAACATATTTAACAATATTTTAAAATAGACAAATTACATGTCCAAAAGTAAACTGTGAATTTAGAGATTTTTATAAATAAACCATGTCTCAATCAGAGCATGGGCGTGACCTCACGTGCCTCTAGATGGAGAAGGTTTCAAAAAAAATCTGGAAAAAAAAACTGAAGGAACCCTAACTTGCATATGACACTTTCCCAGTCCAACATTAATTTCTCCTTTTCTTTTATTTCATTTTTATTCTTCTGGGCCGGCATACTATTGGGTTTGCAGAAGTTTTTGTTTTAAATACAGCAACCCAAAACACTGACCAACCCAGACAAACACCATATTTCTTTCTATTTTCTAAATAAATGGAAATGGCATCGTTTGCGGTTGGAGGTGGTCTTCAACCTCCAGCCGGATCACGACAGACCCAAATAAGCTAGGTCTGGGTCCGAAAAGGACCCGGTTTGTTTTTCCTTCTTTTCTGGCCATTTCTGTGGCGGAATTTAGGGATATAAATGTCATATTGATCGTTGTTTTCTCCTATATTGATCCATGTCAATCTCATAAACATGAGTTTTCTTTGAACCCGAACTCAAACACTAGAGGTCGACATTTGGATGCTTCTACTTGGTATTCTATTTTGTTTATCTTTTTCTTTTAGGTTATTGTCATGTTCTTTATTTCTCTACATATTCATGCTAATTCATGCCCTAAGAAAGGTGTTTACACGTGATCCAATGTCAAGTTCCAATGTCTCTTGCTTCGGAAAATATATATATATATATATATATATTTTTTTTTTTTGAAATAGTAAGACCAGCTCAGAGCTGGGATAGAAGCACTAGTGACCTTACATAATATAGGCCCGAGTCAATGGAAGGAACCCAAATTCAGCCTAGATTTGCCAACATTTGAGCCGAACAAAAATCTGGGGGTATATGAAGAATCTCTAGCTCACTGTTCACCGCATGGGCTACTCTAGCTAACATATCCGCACAGCGTATATATATATATATATATATATATTTTTAAGAAACATTTTAAACACCAAACTATCAGAGAACAATGATAGAGCACCGAAAAACATATTTGAATAGGAAAATGAACATATGAATTAACGACCAAGAACCGAAAACATAGGCTTGAAATTTATATTCACGCCAGTTTCAAACCCACAAAAAAATGACAAGCCTCAAGTATCAGTTTATTCAAAACCAATATCATGAACGAGAAAAAAAAATACTGTCAGTTGCCGTTTGATCTCTATTGTTCTTTGGTTCTACGCTTTCCTATGCTATATCTTTATTCACATATAAAGGACATACCGCATAATAAAATACAATAGAATGATAAAAAATATATAGAACAAAAACAACGTTTATAGGTGGGCATATGCCAGAAAAGAATTCAAAGACCAGAGACACAATGACATTAGGGGTGTTCAGATCCGGGACCGGGATCCACCACTCCCAGTCCCGGCATGAGGCCGGGATTGAGAATTTGTGACCGGTCCCGGTCCTGGTCCCGAGACGGTCCTGGTCCCGGAACAACCGGGACTATCTCGGTTGTAACCCCCTCCGTAATTATATCCGAAATACGCGATTAAAGTGAAATAGAGACCAATAATAATCAAAACTCATTTAAAATCCCATCCTTGAGATAGGGATTTCATAAATACCTTTTAAAATCTAATTAACTTGGTCTCATATTCATATTTCGAATACAATTACTACGCGAAGATAAATCACATTCTTATAAATATCATAGTGCACAACATAATCATCCCGGCAATCCCGGGTACATACCTTCGCTAAAGATATACAAGGCACAATTGCCCATTACAATTCTTCAAATTGGGATTACACAATCTCATATCAAATTCATAACCATATATTCAACTGAGTTATATACAATCTCCACAACTCATTGGTAACCAACTACCAATTCTCATCTCGAAGGAGTCCTAGCCGCGCCCTCCACGAGCCACTTGCCTTGTCTAAATTGTTGGTAGGGGAGGGTGAGATTCGAGAGAATCTCAGTAGGGAAACATTATCAATATGCAGGCACGATAAGTGTTTAATGCATGACATGCTTGAATCACATAACTCATGCACACATACAATGACAAATCTATAAGCTCAATGATTCGAAGATACACATATGGCCATAGCATATATTGAAACATAGCTTTAAATCATTCATACATGTTCTACATAATCAAGCAAATCAATAACATGCATCAACTCATTAATACATTTATCAGAGCATGCAGGAGAGATAAGTTTCCTACCTTCAGTCTTTTCTCCTCGATTTACGTGCCAACAACTCGGGGCTTCACGTTTGATCCTACAATGTCAAATGTACTATTTAGACACTTCCATAGTGTTTCTGGGGGTTATGTGAAGCTATATTGAAAATTTACTAAAATACCCCTGGGGACCTGATCCGGCCCCACAGTACCCGATCCGGCTGTACTTTTCCTGAAATTTTGACATGGGCTATTCTAACATATTTTCGCCCAAGGAATCCATTTACGGACTCGGAATTATCAAATTCAATGTCAATTACAAAATTACCCTTGACAGCCCCACTTTAAGGGTTGCAGGGGCGTTTTCGTAATTATGCTTTTTCAGCCTTTTCCGAAAAAGTGCCCAACTGTAACCCCACCTAATTTTCGCTCCTGAACTCAATGGAATCATTAAATCATTGAAAATCCAACTCTAAGACCCATTTCTAGAGCTGGCCGAAATTCTCAAGTATTCCGGGGAAAATTGGGGTTTTTCGGTTTCGGCTCTGAAATGCGTTCCTTTCTACTCCTAACCACTTTATTAACCGTTACATTAAGTTACAACTAACATTGAGACCCAATTTGGGCAGCATAACCCCTAGGCCATGTCATTTCCAAACTTTACAAACAAAGACAATCCGGTGAAATTTCATTGATTAAATCAACCACAGCAGCCAGAACAATCAAATATTGAAGTTTCGGAAGTTACCTCAAGCTCCCTCTGGCTTTTACTCAATATGGCTGAACCCTAGCCCCTTTTAAACAGAAAAATTAAGCTTCAAGTACCTTAATCCATGTAGAAGAGAAGCTTAGGAGAAGGATTTTACGCGTTAGGTATGAATTCACCGAAGAAATCGACCTACCTTGCGAGTTTTCATCCTCTTCTCTCTCTAAAACTCCCTGTCTCTCTCTCTCTCTTTCTCCATGGTGCTGCACGGTTCAGCACGAAAATGAGAGCTGAAGATGATGAGAAAATGTTTTAATTTCCATGCTGATGTCATCTTTTATTTTAATGATGTCATAATTCCCATATTCGGATTTTCTGGCAGATTTTCTGCCCAAACTTTGAAAAAATCATAACTAATTCTAGAAAAATCTAAATGAGGTGATTCCAAATCCAAATGAAATATATTTAAGTTCTCTTCATAGGAAAAATATTAGTCATTACCAAAAATCACCACACAATTCCAGAATTACATAAACCTCATCACTGCCCCAAAACAGAGTTCAGTTTCCATCCCAAACTTTGGACAGTAATATCTCCTAGTTCACAAAACGAAATGACACAAATTATATGTCCATTTTGAAGCTTGAGATGTGAAATATAAGACTGGAAAGTTTCAGAATTTTTGGACACTGTTTGGTCATTCAAAACGTTCACACAAACTGGCTGCCCAGAATAGAGTTTCACTGGACATAATTTCAGATTTTGCATCTTTGCTTCTATTGGTTCCATTTTCATACCAAACATCATTCCCACATAAATTTTCACAAGGAATCCATTGAAAACACCAAATAAATCAAATTCACATCACATTGACATGTTTTCACAACAATCTCAACATGTCAACACAATTCACATTCAATTCTTCCCTCTATTCTAAGTCAATTTGGATGTTAATCCACAATTGAACTCAAATACAGGGTTTCAGCGCAGCTCACAACACACACAAATCACATTCGAGTGCCAAATCACATCATATTCTCCAAAAGGGTTATTTATCACTAACCACATCCACTTTTGGAGTCATTATCTCTTAATCACAATTTAGGATCTTGCTAAACCGGGGCTTAACAGTCCACTTATCTTAGGCTTATTCTCTAGCCTCAAGTATTAGAATTCGGGGTATTACACCGGGACCAAGACCGGGAATTCCCTGTTTGACACCAACAACTGATTTTTTTTGTACAAAGAAAATTTTGATTGAGGAGAATCTTTAGGCTTGTGATAATAAAAGGCTTGAGCCCAATAACATATTACAATACAAGCCATTACAGAAGCAAATATGATATGAGCCCAATTGAAGAATCAAAGTAAAAAAACATTTATATGACTTATTTTTAGTAAATCACTAAAAGCAAGAGCTCAACACTTCTTAAAGACACCAACAATCTTGCCCCTACGTCCACTCGTCCAGTAGTCTTGGTGTGCTGACCATGAACTCTAAGACCCCAATAGTGCCTCAAACCACGGTGGTTCCTGCATACACAAAGTTTCAGATGTTACACTTTATCCATATGTTTCACCAACCATAATCTAGTTCACAACCAAGTACAAAATCAAGAATCAATACAGTTCTTCTGACCAAGGGAATTGAAGATATAAACAAATCAACCTCAAGGGTACATATAGCTTTAGGCCAATAATGCTCAACAATAGAAACAAAGTAGGTCATCTTTGATATACATAATGCTCCCACCAAATAAGTCACAATATTTGTGTAATTCATAACATGAAATTGAAGCTTCAGGGTAAATATAAATGCTTACAAAGTCAACCCTAATGGTACTGATATAGCTGTCAAGGTATGAATCATCCTGCTCAAAAAAAATACAATATTAACAAGTATTTCTTTCAATTCTCCACATGTGTGTAAAAAAGAGTTTAAAAATTAGATTATTATATGGCAACCTACACCAATATGCGTAAGAGCTATCACAGCTTTCAGCACTTAGAAGTAGAACATTGACTCCAAGACTCAAAAGAAATAATATATTATGGTTATCATTTTCACCATTTGCAAACCTTTCATTCTCTAATTCTTGAGCAGAGTTCAGCCTTTATAATACACAAAGGTCTTGGTTCCTGATTTTCTTCAGCCTTTCCACATCATCTCTCAACTTCATGTCCAAAGCATTTGTCAAATTAAACATGAATTAAACACAGCCAAGCAGAATTGTAGATCATAGTCTTGAAAAAAAAACTGCAGAACCTAAAATATTCATAGCCAAACATGAATTAAATACAGCCAAGCAACAACCATTCACACCAACAAAAGTTCACAACATCATCTACAAAAGTTCAGTACAGAAATTAAAGAAGAACAACCATGTTACAAGAAGCAATAAAATATGAGTGCTTGGTCCTTGCTCTTCAAGAAACACAGCCAAGCAACAACAATTCATACCAACAAAATGACGTTCACGACTTCAGTCCATGCTCTTCAGCTACAAAATTGAAAAGAAAAAAATGGAAAGAAATGAATAATTATTATTAAGAAACTAAAGAAGACAGATGAATTAAATAAAACAAAGATTATGATATTACCAATTAAAGCTGCTAGTACTTCCTCATTTTCATTGAAGTTATCAACATCAAGAGATTCAAGTCCGGTTGGGATCGATGTGGATGGAGAGAGCCAATTTTGTGCACAAATAAGTGCTTCAACCATCCTGGGTGATAATGAACTTCTATATGAATCAATGACACGGCCCCCTATGCTAAAAGCTGATTCTGAAGAAACGGTTGAAACAGGCACTGCCATTACATCACGTGCCATCATGAAAAGGACTTTAAACTTTCCACCATTAATTTTCCACCAATCCAAGATAAGAAAATCAGGATCACGACCTTCAGCCAACTCAGATTGAAGATACTTGTCCAACTCTGCATACTTATCTGTCTGAGTCTCAATCTGATTATCAGCCCTAAATCTTCTCTCTACTTCAGTCTCTTCCATATCAACATCAAAACTATCTTGTTCAACATTTGTTACAGTGCTACAAGTACTTTCAGTTTCTATTTGTACCTGACTATGAATAACACTCTCATATGTGTCAAGAACACTTGAATAATGATCAAACAAAGGATAAATTACATTTGAAACTCTTTGTATCATGTCTACACGCCTATCAGGATCATTAGGATACATATCATCAAAGGCATACTTCAAAAACTTTATTTTATACCTGGGCTCAAGCACCACTGCAACCACTAACAAAGGATTAAAGTTTTCAAAGTGGCCCTAATACTTATCATACTTGCTCTTCATACTCTTAGCCATGCCATACATAAGAGAACCATGATTACATGAAGCTTTGTTGAGAACCAAAGAAGGATTTGATACTTTTCGGAAGGCCAAATTTGAGGTCACATAAAGTGATCCTGAAAGTTTCAGAGTAACTGTGTAGAACAACTTCAAAAACTTAGTAAACTCAGTAGCTTGTTTGAATGAGTCAACCATAAGAGGTCCAATTAAACCTTTATCAGAGAAGTGTTTTTTGTAGTCCTCATCTGACTCCATCATCCTCTCAAACACGCTACTAAATTGGTTGGCACTATCTAACATTACATAAGTTGAATTCCACCTAGTGGGACAATCTATGCTTAGTAAGCCCTTTGATTCAACTTTCATTTTTTCCACAAGTGCCTTAAACCTCCGAAACCTTGCAGGAGAAGATCTCACATATTTAATGGCATTCCGAATGGCTTCAATTGACTCGTTCATATCCTTGACACCATCAGAAACAATCAAATTCAAGATATGTGCACAACACCTCAAGTGCATGAACTCCCCATCACATACTAAACCATTCCAATGCTTGAAAACAGATTTCAACCTTGACAATGCATTATCATTGGAAGTAGCATTATCAACAGTGAAAGTAAACACCTTATCAATGCTCCAAGACAACAAGCATCTCTCAATTTCATCTGCAATTGTTTCACCCTTATGGTTTTCAACTACACAGAAATTCAAGATACGCTTTTGGTATGTCCAACTCTCATCAATCCAATGTGGAGTCAAGCACATATAATTGGCATTCTGCTTTGAGGTCCAAGTATCTGTAGTAAACGATACTCGAACTTTTGAAGTCTCAAAATGCCTTTTCAATTTCTTTGCCTCTTCAAGATACAAGTTGTAGCAATCTCTGGTAATTGTTGATCGGGAGGGAACCTTGAAGCAAGATTCTACATCAGCCATCATCGCTTTGAATCCAAAACTTTCAACAGTTCGAAAAGGCCTCTCCTCCAATATAATGTATTTTGCAACACCTCGTCTGGATCAATCTTGACTAAATAAATGAGAAGTCACAGTATTACATGACCCTATCTGAGATTGAGAGATTGTAAACAAAGATTGGTTCTGCTTATTTGCTTTGTTCGGATTTTGTTTACAAGTCCTAAAATACCTCCACAATCCAGTAGTCCCTTGCTTGGTATGATGGCAAATAATTTCTTTTGGGCAGTATTTACACTTGGCTTTATGCTCTCTTGTACTTTTGTCTATTTGCATCTGTTCATAATGGTCCCAAACACTAGATTTTGTCCTTTTCGTTGGTCTTTCATTTCCCTCTAAATCTACTTCATTATTTGTTTCTTCTTCCCTAGCTTCTTGTTCTACATTAACTGGAGTTGATTGGGTGGTTCTTTCATTGGTGGGTGTCGTTGTCATGTTTCTGAATATTTACAATGAATCACACAACAATACAAGCCAAATATTTACAGAACAATGGTAAAAAGACCAGAACAATTAATCACACAACAATGCAAGACAAAGAAACAAGAAGAAAAGTTAATAATTGCTGCCTAAGAACCTCATAAAAAGGTTAATATCAAATCAGGACAATCAAACAGATTTCTATTGAAATTCAATATTCATTTTTTCTATAAAGGCACCTGATTATGAGTCCTTAATTATATATTGCTCATCGTTTTTTTTACTTTTGAATAGTCCAATATTGTATAGATTTCTTTGAAATTACATAATCAAACAATCTGTCATCAGTTTAAACAACCACATCAACAACAAAGATGCATCAGATTCAAGAAGTATCATTGAAGCAGATCCAATAATATTAAAATATGGATGGAACCTTCATTTTGATGAGATCTAAGTGAAGGGAAGGGTCCAAAACAATGAAGATGCATCAGATTCAAGAAGCAAGATAAATTAGAGATTTGAGGGGATTTAGCAATACCTCTCAGCTATGACCGAGAAGGAAAAGCGGAGACCGAGAACGAGAAGCCGAGACTAAGAATGCGAGAGGCCAAGAGCAAGAACGGAGAAGCCGAGACTGAGAACGCCCGATGCCGAGAGTGAGAATGGAGAAGCTGAGACTGAGAATGCAAGAGGCCGACAGCGAGAATGGAAAGGCCGAGAGTGAGAGAACGAAGAACCCTAGCAGCTAGCTCATCGTGATTGACCGTTGAGACTCAAGACTATGAGACCGTGAGACTGTGGTGACGGACGAGAGTGATCGACTCAACTCACTGAAGGTTCTTTTTTTTTTTTGTCACAACCATTATGGGCTTCTGGTATTCTCAATCACTCAATTGGGTTCTGTTTTTTTTTTTTGTTACAATTATTTTTATTAGTTTTGGGCCAAGTTTAATCCATTAGAAGAATAACCCATTAAACATTAACATAACAAAAAAAACTGTATGCATAAGATACCGGGACTGGGACCGGGAATCCCGAAGCCTTGACCGGATCCCGGTATCTTCTACTCCCGGTCCCGGTCCCGGTAAGGCCGGGATTTTTTAGTCCTTGTCTTGCCGGGACCGGGCTAGGATTTCTGGGAGCGGGATCATATGGACACCCCTAAACGACACAAACATATATATAGGCATACCATAAATAAATCCAGGTATAGAAAAAATAATTTTTCTGGAAAATAATACATAAAGGCCTCAAGAAAACTGATTGCTCTGATACCATGTAAGAATTTTGGATGTAACTGAAATTTGATTAACTTGCTAAAGTACACACTCAAAATCAAAACACCAATGAGGACTCCGATTATGATACACAATAAATGCACCAAAGATAAGAAAATAAGAGAACTTTATAGAGGGAGGAGAGCAATATTCTATATGCATTATATTCTGACTTGCTTCTTCCCTTAATCCCTTCTTTATATCTAGTGTACATATAGTTATATAGGAATAGATATTATCCTTAAATGTAAGGTTATGTGGCTATTTATATAACATTTAAACTACAAAGAGTTTCTCTCGTTATGATTCGTGTCTATCCATAAAGCCTCTTTTGCACAAGGCTTGGGCCCTAATCCACCAAAAATAGACTAATATATTTCAACATATTCCATCCCACATTTTTGTTACTTGTTTATTCATGTTTATTTACTGGATCCATTATTCCTTTCTCTGAACAACGTTGTTAGGGCCTTCAATTTCTTGTTGCGTTTTCTGTAACTGTTCTGACAGTAGAATGAAATTGATAAACAAAAGGGCAGAGATGAAAATGTATGTGGGAGAAAGAGACAATGAGAAATGTGGAAGGTGTTTGAATTGTTACGTTGTTGCTAATTATATGTTATTTCTGAGATTTTCAGGTTGGAAGAATTTGCTATAATAATTATAAGGGTAAAGGTGCATCTAGTACCCCGATTTTTTTTAAAGTATTTTTAGAGGTGCAATTAGCACCATAATACATTAAAAATGGAGCAATTACACCCCTTGACTAAAAGAATACTAACTCTGTTTGCTGACACACTCTTTCCTTTTCTCTTTTATCGATCTTCAACATGTTCATCCCTTCTTTTACTATTTAAGGGTACAATTTTACTCCTAATGTATTAAAAATGGAGTAATTACACCCCTTCACTAACAGAATATTAACTAAAAGTTTGGGGTTTATCTTTCCCATCATAGTTCCCATATCATTATAATGAAAGTATTTGGCTTTAATATTATTGAATTTCAAGACCCAAATAAAAAAATAAGCTTAGTCGAAATCAGAAGGACTTTTATTCATAGTAAATTATCAGTTTCAATTATAGATGTATTAATATATTAAATTGTATTAAATCTCCCAAGTGAAGGAGTGTAATTACTTCATTTTTAATATATTAGGGTACTAATTGCACCTCCAAAAATAGATTAGCACCCTTAAAGACTTTAGAGTGATGATTGCACTTCTAAAAATAGTTTAGCACGTGCTGATTGCAACCTTAAATACTTTAAAATGATGATTGCACCTCCAAAAATAGATCGTGGTGCTGGATGTACCTTTACCCTAATTATAATGTTGCTGATAGTAATCTGAATCTTTGTAGATCTATGGAGCAAAGTCAACCAAAAAAAAAACAAAAGACCTTATGGTTGACTGAAAAAAATACAACTACAGTTGCCATGTCATCCTGCTTGTCTTATGCCAGCTAGGCTTCTTAGGGTTAAACTTTAGCATAGGTAGCAATTTAATGGCCAAGCTTAAAGGATTGATTAAATTGGATGAAATTGCTCCATTTAAAACACTTTAGAGGTAGAATTACACCACTATTTTTTTATTTTTTTTTTTTTTTTGCCAGTAGAATTACACCACTAATAACTATAGGGCATTAGGTTTTCTAAGTAAATACTTATAAGTGTTGGATGCACCTTTATTCAACATTCCATAACACATCATTAGTAACTTTCTTATATCCAAAATCGTATTGAGTATTACCGGACTTGAGTAGGAGTAACTCTCTTAAAAGCATTTTTCCAAACTTTTTTTTTTTTTTTTGGGGGAAACCCCTAGCAAATTTCTTATAATAAAGATTTGTCCAACATTTTATTCGGAACTTAAAAATGGGTGACAACAGTTCCTGATTACCACAAATCATCACATGAAATGATTAACAAGCATCATCCATAAACTAGACATTATCCATAAGATATAAAAACGTGACTTATTCTAACCTATATACATAAGAATATGTCTAAGAACAATACTTAGACCAGCTATTATCATTTCATTATAAACTCGCATGAAAAAATAAAACAAAGGGCCATGTGCGATATGAGAACTTAATAGATATAAAGAACATGACTTGGGTATTTTCCCATATCTGATTCTCTCTAAACTCCGCAAGGGCCTCAGTACTATTTATCAGATTACAGTACATGATAATCATCAATCTTACTAGCAAATCAAATATATATAGCAGTTTCTCTGTTCGACTACCCACCAAAATTTTATGGGG
Source organism: Inga laurina (assembly GCA_963855925.1). Lineage (NCBI taxonomy): Eukaryota > Viridiplantae > Streptophyta > Magnoliopsida > Fabales > Fabaceae > Inga > Inga laurina. Next base: position 55,590,979 of record OY979704.1, read on the forward strand.
TAGACTTCTTGAATTTTCAGGAGAACAAGTCAAGGTATATCTACACTCATTCCTGATGGAATGGGAGCAGCAATCAAAAAGGAAGAAAATAGAAAAACGCAGGCGGCTCAAAGAGGGGCCAAAATGACGACATTGCCTCGATTTCATTGGAATTGTCTCTAGAACTAAAAGATCCGAGTTCAAATTCCAATCGAAGCCGAAATTAACAAAAAATACAAATGAGACTCACTGATTACAATGGGGTAATCAATGTGCTAACCATTAATTTCTGCATATCTCTTATTATAAAAATTTGGAGAAGAAGAATTATTCCTTTGCCGCTGAGATGCAATGAAGGAACTCATCACCTTATCCTACTTATTATTTAAAAGAACATGACATGGGATTCGCTTCCCCAGAGGAAAAAGGAACGAAACTCAACATGTCTCTGGGTTTGTGTTTGTCACCTCTTTGAACATGAGAATGACATGGGCCAATGCTTCAGGCTGGAAATGTCAAAAAGCTCGATGAATCTCTGGTCAGAAACTCTCGCTTTGGCAGCCGCAAATCGCTGGTACTCATCAAACACCGATGATAAGCACCATTTTTGCAGCTTTCTCAAGCATCCCACAAGACAACCTGTTCGGTGCTGCACATGGTAAGAGATGAAGCATTTACAGAACATCGTTAGTATGGGAGTTAAAAGAGTTATCTAAAGATAGAGAAGAAAATCCACTGAAAATCCTCACCTTTCCCCGCTTACAGTGAATTAAAACCGGATGGTTTTTGACATCTGCATTATTGAAGGCCAAACGTTAATTCTAGCTAATTTAGTTAATGAAAACGAGCAGTTCCAAGACGTACGTATAGATCAAGCAAATATGAACGGACATGCAAGCATGAAAGATGTGAGTTTCAACCAAAAAGGGTTTCTAACATGCTTAAAAGTCTGTTCATATTTGCCTTGCCAAAAGTCTAGTCAAGAATCTTTCAATCAATCTACAAAGTGTGAAAGCAATGGTGATTGTTTGTAATACCTACAACAGCTTTCAGTGCTTCACGTATTGTGTCCTCTGGGATGTTCACAAAAGGCTCCTGGAAGAACAATATTTTCAGTATTAGTTCATGAGGCTAGATATTAATTGACGTCAACATGAACTTTCACTTGAAAACACAACACTTAACTCCCATATAAGATCATTTTTTAATTAAGATTTTTTGGTAGGCAAGGCACAAAGAATCAGGGAGCTAATTTATAGATACTCTTGAGCAATTTCAGAACTAACCATGATATAGATTCAATGAACTACTTTTAGGATCCGGAGGAAGCAAATATCAATCAATCACACACTGTTCAGCCCTCAAGCTTAGACAAGGTAAACAGACCACTTATGCATTTGAATTCATCTGACCTTCAGTCTTCATAATGAAGGCATAAGTAACAGACCACTGCCAGCTGGGATTCCATCTACCCCGATTTTTGTATTCCAAAGTTCATACAAATTTTGTCGTCCACAAAAGGATGAAGAGTATATACCCCAGACAAACGTGCTGATAATTCATCTAACCACTGGCAATAATGATGCTTAAATAGATGTGATTGCATAATTTGGCGGAAGAGGGCAAGAAGTTGCATCATGATGATAACTTTTGATCACTTAATAACATGAGACAATACAACAGCAGAACAGTTCAAGCTTTGAAGGAATTCATATCTAGTTTCAGCTAAGGCATATATCACAAAAAATAATAATTAAAACAAAAGCATGACAGAGACAGATCTATTGGATTAGATATCCATTCATCTTTCAAAAAAAAAAAAAAGAAAAAAGAAAAACACCAAGTAGCATAGAACAATCAGACCGGAAAGAGACCACCGAAAAAAGGAAGGCACAAGACAAAATTAGCATAAAAACTGAGAATTATATACCTTGCGACCTTCGATCCCAAATTGATAAAGCTTAATCCCATTTGATCTCAGAAACTCCATGTTTGCCTCCGGGTACGGCTCAGGACAAAGATATCTGAAAGATACCCATTCAAACACATTCAGCCAACCGGCAAAGATTTAAACTAATTAATGGATTCCTCAAAGATCCAATAGAAAATTCAAGCTCTGGCCACAAACAGCCATTAAACGCAAGTAAACGTAATTCAAATTTGAAACGAGGAGATCTTTGGGAAATGTTTATGTTGATCTTCCAAGTCAAAATGGAGTCCTTTGATAATTGGAATGCTTGTCTATTTACTCATTTCTATCCGAAATTTAATGTCAATCGATAACCTCCGTTTTCTGAAATTAAATCTGACTCAATCACTTCAAAAATTGACAATAAATTTTTAAAAAAAATGATGGCTAAATCAGAAACCAAAGGGAAAGCCTGCAATTGTTATTTTAATTGAAAAATATATATTAAAGAAAAAAGACTGAATCGAAAATCCAATAATCGATAAGGTGTTTGTGGACATACATGATGGAGCGAAGGCCAAGGGTTTGCAGGAAGGGGAAATTGGCGGGCTCAGGGAAGCCAGACCTGAAAATGCCGTTATCCACCACAGCGAAATTGAGAGGCGGAACAAAGAATTCCTCGCCGTCGTCTGCCATGTCACAGTCATCGGCAGCGTCGGAGCGGATTGGCGGAGAGAGTTGGTCTTCAACAGACAATTGGATCTTCCTACACATCTGGGCGGTCTCGTTCTGCTTGTTCTGCTTCTGCTGTTGGTGTTGATGATGATGCGTGTGATGAAGCTGAAACTGGAGTTCCGCAACTTTCATATCAAATCAAAATTCAACCGAAGAAGAAACAAAGGAGATTTGTGGAGGAAGGCAGGAGCCAGAGAGACGGAGACTGGAATAACAGGGAGGAATTCAAAATTCTATATAAAGAAAAGGGAGAAGAGAGAGAGAGAGATTGGGATCGAAGAGTATATTCCTTTATCTTTGGGTGTAGTACACAGAAGGCCTTTTTTTTTTTTTTTTTGGTTCAAAGTACACAGAAGGCTTTTGAGCAGTTGAAAATTGAAAAAGGGTTGATTTACGGGAAGAGGAAGAATATAATTGGAGTATTGGACAGTGAGAGAGAGGGGGAGAGAGAGAGGGAATAGAAATGGGTGCCGCATGGGCAGTGGAAGATGGTGGAGACCATTGAGGTGAAAGGGAGAGCTATATATAAAGATCTGTGAGAGAGACGTTTTAGGCCTTGTTTGGTTCAACGGAGGGGAGAGGAGAGGTTAAATGAAAGGCGGTCGGAAGAGACATAGGAGGTTATGAGTTTTATTTAGTTGGATGGGAGGGGAGGAGAAGAAAGTGTTCTTATTTGATTCAAGAGGGGAAGAGACACAAGTCAATTAAATGTTTTCAAATATGCCCTAATATTTTATTTAGATATCAAAGTTATTATTTTATAATTTATAAATCGTAAAAAACTCTATCACCTCACATATATATGATAAAAAAACCTTATATGCATTTGAAATGAAGATTTTAATAATTTCAATATGTTAACTCATCAAATTTAATATGTTTTTTAAATTTAAATCTAAATCCTAAACCAAATTATAATACTAAGATAACAAAGATAGTTATGGTATAATCTAGATATCATATTTTATTAAGATACTTATGATAATGTTAAAAATATACAAACTTATCTAACATATCTAAGATTATTTTAAGTATATACTTGTGATCATGTTATAACATTAAAACATATATAATTAGAGCATAAATCAATAAACTTATCTAAAGTGATGTATCATACAAAAGAAATATACAAAGAGACAATTGCAACCTCAAAGAAGGTTTGGATGGCTGGAAGAGCAACTTGCGACAATAACAGGTAGAGGGGCATGTGGCATTCACGAAGAGGGAGGGGGAGAGGGGAAGCATAAATACTGGCACAAGGGAGAAAACGATCAATTTGAATGAGTTTAATAATATTTAATAATATAAAATTTGATTAAATATATTCTTATTAGATAGATTTTTTGATTTATTTGGCTTATACTAGTATAACATCATATGGGTTTTATAATCATATAGGTAAACTTAAGATAATGAAAAATTAACATTGGTATTTTAGTCTATATAAGAAATAACATTTCTCACCCGCAGAAAAAATCCCGGAGGAGAACAGAAGAGAGTATTAAAAGACAAAATTTCTCCCCTCCAGCCCCGACACTTTTCCCAACCAAACCAAACACGCGCGCACACACAAACACCGTGTTTGCCTGTAGATTTATTGGGATGCCAGCAAATGGGGTCTTAACTCTTACGAACCCAGGGGAACTTTTAAAAGAAATAAAAAGGAAAGGAAACAAATTTCTTTAATACACTTTTTCATAAGAACATGTATCTTTTTGTTGAATGTAATCTCCTATTCAAGACAATAAGACATGGACACTAAAATGAGTTTGTTTGCATGGAACTGTCCTTCTAGCTAGACCAACTTCTGTTGGTATAATAAATTCTATATTATCTTTTTTTTTTTTATCGTAATTGTTCAACAGTATCCATACGGCAAGGACAACATTAGAAAAAAGCTTTGTATTAATAGAGAAAAAAGTTCTGTAAAATAACTTATGGATAGAAAGAAGAAAAGCTTTTTAAATACTGGCTTAAAAATGTCAATGCTAATAGTATATATTTGTATTAATAGAGATAATTTTGTCAACAAATTTATATGTATAGTAGTACATTTTAATTTTGTCAATTGCTGCAATTTGAGGTTGGAGTGAAGACACTTTGGAATTAATTAGATTTTACTCCAAATGAAAATCCAATTCCATTTCTCTCCAGGAAATTTCCTTTTTTTTTTTTTCTGTTATATCAAAACTCAAAACACAGTGAAAAAGAAGAATAAAACATTAAAATAATATATATTAGAACAGAGTAAATTTGCAAAGTCAAATTTACTCAAATATTAGTTTTAGCCTATGTAAAATCAAAAGGCTTGAACTGTTTTATTGAAATGATCTTGTTATGTTGGATATTTTTTTCCCACAGATAATGCAATGACAAATGCCAAAAGTTATATTAGTATTATCCCCCGTCCTTAATATATATAGGACCACCTCCGGTCGTTAGTCTAATAGGTTTGGTCAAAGCTTTGTTTCTTCTTTCCTTTTATTAGGTGGGGTCAAAATACATTAGTTGAGATGGCCTCCACCATCATGTCCGTCTAATCCACTCAAGACTAGGTTTTTGTAAACTCAAAGGAGCCTAATTGAATATGTTTGGTGTCGGTTAGAAACCAAAGGTTTTCTTTTTCTTCCGGAAACTTTCAAAAACTCTATACTTTTTGGGCAATTCTTTCTAGTTAGGAAGGTCATTTGCAAAGTTTTTAAAAGTCTTCTTTTTTTCCCCCCTAACCACACGCATTTTCTCATTAGAGGCAATCACCTATGAGGTATTTTTTGCACTAAATGTGACCACCTCTCTCATTAAAGATTCAAACCTTAGTTTATCACATTATAAGAAATTAGCCCCTTTATGCTAGGCTTAATCACATTAATTAGTTTTGAAAATCCATTTATTGAAAGTTGAATTGTTACTTTTTAAATACTACTACGGATTTGTCTATATATAATGGTTTTTTGTGGATATTTAATGGTTGAATGTCAAATATTTATATATAACGGTTTTTAACCGTTAAATATTGTCCATTATATTTTATGGTTTTTCAAATGCAACCGTTATTATGTATATGTCACTAGAATTAATAGTTGTAAGACAATGATTGTTCAATATAGCAATCTATATTCAATGGTTTTTTTAATAACAATCGTGTTATATTATGTACAATACTTAATGGTTAAAATGATGAACGGTTAAGTGTTGGTCACCCGATAAAGGGGTTTATTTGATGGTTATTTCGAAAACCTGTTATATATGTGTGTGTAATATTTGATGGTTACTGGTGAATAACCATTAAGTATGTGCGACAATTTTTTATAAATAATTGGGGGGGGGGTCACTTTGAATAAGCCCCCAATTGCATATTACATATATATAAAACTGATTATAGATCCAACAGAAACCAATTACAGAAACCATTTAAACATATATATACATTCCATGCAATCATCAAAAAATTCATATACAAAACTGTACATTACATAAACTAAAAGCTAATCTAAATTACCAACCACCAAAAGCAAATCAGTTAGAGCAAAAAGAGAAAACAAAATAGAAACCAAAACTGTCAAAGCTAACTTATGCTCATATCCATTGACGATAAAATTGTCATAGCCAACTCTTCTATGACTTCTTCAATTTGTCCAGATGAATATTGCTTAGAATAACTATCCTCAAAGTACTGCATGCAAAAACAAAATATAATCAGTGAATATATATTACTTTACTTTTAATTTAACTTAAACACACATACATGCATATTCATTCATATAGTATCAATTGAGCTGGGATTGTGGGTGACTATGTCCTTCATGATATAGTACCAAAAATAAGAGCTCTGATCTGGTTGCCGCCACTACTACAAGATATAGATTTTACTTAATAAATTTTCGTTTTTTAAAAGGCAAGTAAAAAATAAATACGGTGGTATTTTTATAATTCTGGGCTTGAATTTTGACATATTGGGCACCCCTTTAATAAAAAAGGACTTTTGGCATCCTAAATAAAAATTCAAATGCCTAAAGTCCCAGCAAATGCAAAAAGGAAGCCAAAAGCAAGGCTTTTGGTTAAAAAAGCCTGCTTTTAATGTCCCATTTTTAAAAAGGATGTAAAAAGTAGGGAAAATCACTCTCAGGTTTCAAGGAAGTAAAATATTGTCAGAAAGTAGACACTTGAAGCTTTAATTTGATATATCATGGTGGTCATTTGGAGCTTTACACTTTAGTTATGAATTTTTAAAATTAGTCCAATGAAACTGGAAAGTTTCTATGGCAACATCCAAAAATGGAACATCTGGGAATTTTGAGCTTCCATTTGGCTAAAGGTTTTATTTTTCCTTGAAACTATATTTAATAAGGATTTCATAGCCTTTGGAATCACTCCAATTGAACTTCTACAAATAAAGATATGAGTTTTCAAAATTTGGTCAGAAAATCTGTCAAAATTGCCAACTGTTGCGAATTTGGATAAAAAGAATGTTATGTCAATTCTATAAACTGTAGAATAAAGAAATAGGAGGGAAAAATATATGTTGGGTACTAAATCATGCCAAATGGCATCATCTTAAGACAAACAATTAAATATGAATTTGTGAAAAAGTTAGCACATGTGGAAATTCAATAAAGTGTTATATGTTGACCAATTAATTAAGATAATTGGAGAAAAATCCAATTGGTCTACTTTGGACCAAATTGAACCAAAAGTGGTGTATTTTTGGGCTTAAGGAGATGAAGGAATTAGTTCAAATTAAATGGAGACTTTATGACATAATTGTGAAGAGATGAGGCTAAAGAAAAATTCATGTGTCATAAACCCTTATAATAATATATTTTTAAAAAGATGAAGAGATATTAAAAAGCATCATCTTCATCTTTCCTTCTCCATTTTCACGCCAAACACAAAGAAATAGAGAGAGAGAGAGAGAGAGAGAGAGAGAGAGAGAGAGAGAGGCTTAAAGAACATAGAGAAAGAAAGCACAAGAAGAGCAAAACTCAAGGTAAGACTTGCAATTAAGCTTCCTTACTTGTGAAATAACCATTCTAATCTCTTCTCCTCCATGAAAAACCATGTGTAGCAGGTAAATCTTCAAGGTTGAGGAAGAGAGAAGGAGACACCTAGAGAGGGAAAGTGTGAAGATCAAGAGGTAACTTCAAGAACTTCAATTCCTTTAGTGTATTGATGTGGTTGTGGATATTGTCATGATTTGTGGATTGTTTGTTGATTTTGTGAATTTGAAAAGTGGAAACCCTAAGGGTTTATGTTGCCCAAATTTCCTCAAATGATGTTCAGTATGTGTTTAAATGGACAAGTGGCTGAGTGAAATGGAACAAGCTTTTGGAGTTGAAACATAAAAACACAATTTCCCTTTTTCTAGACACATGTTTCGGCTAGAGCTGGAATGAGGGGTCAGGGCTAGGATTTCATTAATATGATGATTCCATTGTGTTCAGGAGGGAAAATTGTAAGGTTGATGTTGATCATGAAGTGTGAAAAGCTTGGAATGTGAAATGACAAAATTACCATTAAAACCCCAAATAAGGCTGGCAAGGGTATTTTCATCTTTTGAAAGTGATTTTGAGAAAATCTAGGTAAAATATGGATTCTACGCGTAAAATTGAGTAGGAATAGCTTGGGTCAAAAGTTTTGAAAACGTAAAGCTAGCCCGGGTACAAAGGGACTTAGATCGGGTCTTAGAGGTATTTTGGTAATTTCACAGTTTTAAGCTAAGATAACCAACAAAACAAGTTTAGAATAACGCATGAATGAGTAGTAACTCATTTGTTATAAATTTGGGATTTTAGGATCAGACAGTAGCTCGGGTCGGATACAGAGTATCGGATCAATAGACAAGTAAGGGAAGGGCGATCCAGACAAGGAATTTACCTTATTTGCATGTATTTGATATCTTTGCTTGTGTAGTGATGTATGTGATTGCTTTACTTGGTTGTGTAGAGCATATTTGAATAATGAAGCTCTATTTCTATTTATACTATGACTATAGTTATATTGTATGAAACATTGAGCATGCAGAAATGTCATTATGGGGCATGCTTCTAGTTAAAGTTAACATGGCATGCACATAGCGTCTATCATGCATACATTTTGGTAACTATCTTCTATTGAGATTCTCTCAAATATCACCCTCCCCTACCAACCATTTAGATAGGTGAAACTAGAAGGTGTGGTGAGAATAAAGAAGAGAATTGCACGTGAGGAATGCAGTGGTGGAACGAAGACAAAAAGATGTTTGCGTTTCACTATAATGGGTATTGACACCCTAGTAGCCCTGTGCGGCTACATTATTTTTAATTATTATGCGCAATCCCTATAGGGAATTTATGTAATCAAGTACTTTTTATCAGTATATTTTTGCTATTTCTGTGTACCCACCAAGTTGTGCCTTACTACTCCAGTTAATATCGGTAATAAGTAGTATGTAAGGCGGGGCCGTACAATTTTCATCACCAATATTCCCTTTATGTAATGAGATATGTAATGGAATAAAATGATAAACAGGAATGTGTTGATAGTGTGTTTTCCTGCATGGCAGTCTTTTTGTGTGATGTTTTTTATTAGCTAAATAATGTCCAATGCCTATGAAATTTTTCAGGTTAAAAGTATACTTATCAAGCTTTAATTTGATAGGTAAAACGAATTATTTGAAATTGCACACAAAGTTATGTATTTTTGAAGTTAGCCTAGTGAAACTGGCAAGATCCTGTGACAGTGTCCAATAAATAATAATTCTGGGAATGATTTGTGACCAGTTGGATAAGGAACATATTTTTCCTTAAAACTAAACTTAATAAGGGTGAAATAGTCTTTGGAACCACATCAATTGGACAACTATACATAAATATATAAATTTTCAAAGTTTGATGAAAATTCTCCCAGCTTGTGCAAAAATCACAAAATGTAAGATCAAAATGGTAATTTGATATATTAAGGAAGAGGCAATTATTTTTCCCTGATTATATACTCATTTTCGTCCAAAAAGAGATAAAGAAAGGGAAAAATAATTGATTCGGGATTTATTAGTATTTGGAGCAATTTTTGCCAATGGTCAAAAGAAAACAAAAATATGATGACACTAAGTCAACAATTGCAACTCTAATGGAATATATGTGGAAGAGCAATTAAGTTAATTGAAGGCCTAGTATTACTCCCTCCCAATATGTATTTTCGGCCAAGTGTTTTGGGAAGGGGAAAACATGATAATCTATACTAATTTGGCATATGATCATATAACAATAAAATAGAATAAATGAGAAGGATGAAGGAGGATATTTTTATAAAGCTTTTTCTCTTTCTCTTTTCTTCATTTTCAGTCATCAGAACCAAAATAGAGAGAGGCAGATATAGTTGGATAAAGTTGAGAGCTCAAGAACAAGAAGTGCTAGGGTTCAAGAAAAATAAAGAGAGAAGAGATAGAGAGAGAGAGAGAGAGGGTAGAGGCATATAGAGAGAGAAAGTTTGGGAACCAAGAGGTAATCTCCAAAACCTTGATCCTCTTGTGTTATATGATGATGTTGTGGTTTCTATTGTTGAATTTGGCTTGGTTTTGTGAAATTGGATCATGAAACCCTAGAATGTTATGCTACAAAAAATTCCTCAAATTATGCTCATTTAGTATTTAAGTTGTTAATTATAACCCACTACCTTAATAGCCATAATTATAGTTCAAAAATGTGTCATTAAGTTGAATTAGAGACCAACAGATAATTCAAAAATTATTGAAAGTTCCAAGTTCAAGATAGGGTTTAGTCCTGTGATAAAATGGGTTTTTAAAAACCTTTTCAAAAACCTATTAAATACAGTATCACATTAGCATTTTGAATATATTTGGCCTTTATGGTTTGGTTCCATTTATAGATATCTGAGTGTAAGCAAAATTCTCAACATTACTCGGGTTTCATCAATTCACTATAGGGTTTATAGGGCTTACTTGGCCATCTCAATTTCCCATATCGGGGATTACATCACACTAACTAAATTTACAACATTTATAATAAGTACAATAATCCCAAAATATGATACCCAACTAACAAAACTAAAACTTGTAGTTAGGAGTATTGGCCGCCCTTGGTTGCTTGTTTCTCCTTCGACCCACTTACCCTTGCTTTAGGCTAGTCATTGGAAAGAGTGAGATTCAAAAGAGTTCCAATAGTAATAATTCACTTATATAACATATAATAGCATAGCATATAAGCAAATCATAAGCATCAACAGTAGCAACAATCATACTTATGTGTGACTTGCGTCACAAATGACAACTCTCACAGCTGTATCCACATGATGCATGACTTGGGTCATAAATGATAGCACACATGGCTGTATATACAAAGCTTTCACAGCAACATACACTGCAACATTTACAATCAACACAATTTAATGATAAGATATACATACAATGCATTACACATAAGATAAGAGAAAGAGTCACTACCTTGTTCTTTCCGCTCGTGCTCTGGCATCGGTTTACACGCGCAGGGCAAATGTCAAACCCTATAAACCAAAATCAAGGATGACGAGTTATTCCCAATTCCAATTCTTAATTCCAAAACACTTAAGGTTGGTTATCATTTGAGACCTTTAGGTGGCTATTGGAAACCAAAATAGATACCTAAAGGGTTGTGAAAAACTAGATCGACGACTAACTTCCAAAAGTTCAAAATGTAGTTTTTGAAGGGTTAGCCACGGCCAAGCCACTCTCTATGTAACCCCCTGACTTACGAATAGTAATTATAATTAAAAAATACGTATTATAGATTAATTATAAACCAGCGGATGGTAAAAGACACCTTTCAATCCCATCTTCAACATAGGGTTTTCACAAATTTCTTTCAAAATCCAATTAACCTGGTCTCATATTTACATTTCGAATATAATTATTCTATGTAGTTAAGTCGCATTCATACATATCAGTGTGTGAAACAAAAGTCCCAGCAAACCCCAGGTTTCATATATTAACTAAAGGGTTTGTAGGGCTTGTTTGCCCTTTTACAAGTTCCTATACAGGGGATTACATTATCTATTCCAAAAATTTACATCCCAAATATATACAGTAATCCCAACTAAAATTCGATAACCAACTACCAAAACACATCCTAACAGAAGTCCTAGCCGCTCTTGGTTGTTTGCTTCCCCTTTAAGCCACTTGCCCTGTCTGTAGGTTAGTAAATGGAAAGACTGAGATTCAAAAGAATCTCAGTAGTAACAAATCACTCATACCACATATAATCACATAGCATGCAAGTAAATCATCAAGCAGCTGAGCAGCAAGGAACACATATTACACATAGCTGTCATAATATACACATTGCCTTCACAGCATTCACATAGTCTTCGCAGCATACATATAGCCTTAACGGCTCACACATTTACAAAGGCATATCAACGGCACGGGTAGAGATGACTGGCATCACTCCCTACAACTGCTCACCCTAAAATGCACACACTATAATACACATAGCCTTATGGCTTACACATAATCTTTTGGCTTTCACATAGCCTTTACAACTATCACATAGCCTTTCGACTTTCACATCCACAAGTTTTATCGCATCCGAAATCATCACAAAACAATGATAAATCAAACATACAATGTATCATATATAGTATAAGGGAAATCGTCACTACCTTGTTCTTTCCAATTGTGCTCTGGCACAGGTGGATCACGAACAGGGCAAAATATCGAATCTTATAAACCAAATTCAAAGATAACGAGTTATTACCTATTCCAATTCTTTAATACTCATAATACTTTGGTTGGTTATCACTATAGTCATTTAATCAAGTCAACTAAGGAGTTAAAGTGGTCAATTAACCTAAAAGACCAATTTCTAACCTCAGAGTTTAACTATATTACATTACACCATAACATCTTCAATTTTCACACAAGTGACCAAATCTGCCAGAATTTTTCATCAACTTTGAAAAATCATAACTAATTCAAACAAAATCAAAATGAGGTGATCTCAAGTCCTATGGAAAGCTATTGAAGCCCTCTATACAAGAAAAATATTAATCAATGCTGTCCATAAACACAAAAATAACAAAATTACACGAAATCCCATACTGCTCCAGAATTACTTCCAGTTTCAACCCCAAACTTTTGAAAATCATAACTCCTAGCTCACAAATCAAAATGATATAAATTATATGTCCAGTTTGAAGCTTGGCATGTGCGCTTTAATAATGGAAATTTTTAGAATTTTTAGACACCAAATGCGCATTGAAAAAGTCTATGTAAACCAACTGCCCAACACAAAGTTTCAATGGACAGAATTTCAAATTTTCAACTAATATGTCCAATGGCTCTAAAATCAGCAACCAAACCTATTCCTACATAATTTTCCACAAGAAAGCCATTGGAATCAATAAAACAACCAAATTCTCATCACATCCACACATATTCAGTTTTGAACTACAATGCAACACAAACCACCAAATTGCCAAACTTTCCATTTCAAGTTCCAAACCAATTCCATTATTCCAATGACACATTATGACACCAATTTCACCATAATACACTATCCAATTCATCCATTTCATAATCACATGAAAATTAGGGCAAAATCCACAAATTGCAAAATTCAACTAATGACCACAATCAATATGTCAAAATGCAACAATTTCTTACCTCTTCCTCTTTCCGAAGCTAGTTCTTGAATTCTTCCACTTTCTAATTTCTTCGAGCATTCAAACACCTTCTTTCCAAAATCTAAAATCATAGAGATGAAGATCTCATCACCATGAGTAAGATTGAAGAAGATGATTTCACCATTTAAGGTCAAATAAAGCACTCTCCTTAAGCTTTATTCTTTCTCTTTCCTCTTGAACTTGGACGAAAATGAAAGATGGAGGGAGAGATGAAATGAAAATGAGAGATCAGATTTTTGATCTCTCAAGGCCACTTTGGCTAACTTTAGGAGATGCAGGAGAGAGGGAAAGAGTTTGACACTTTGACCTTGATCTATGGTGTGAGTAGTGACACTTGTCATGATCTTGTTTTCTCTCCTATGGGCACACATGAGCACAAAAGCATATGATTCCACCCTCTTGATCTCTTGACAATTAATCACAACCATTATTCTTTAAGTCATTAATGAGTTTCCTCTTCAGTAACTAACTAATTGATCGGTAACTTTTTTTCCCTTTTAGCCCTTGATTATGGTAATTTCTACTGAGTCACCACCAAACACATTTTTATTATTCCATTTCACCTTATTATGCGTCCTCCCTCTAGTTTAACTCAATTTAGATATCCTTCCACAATTGAACTTAAATACAGGGTTTAGGCACTACTTATTATGCTTTAGGATCACAATTCAAATCACATTCTCCAAAAGTGTTTGTTTATCAATAATTACATTCACTTTTGAAGTCATTAGTCCTTAATAACATTTGAGGGCATTACACTCTGGCCGCAGCCAATAGATGTGTTAGTGCAAGTATTTCACCCAAGAAGGAGATGAATAGGGAGATGACAGAAATTTCAAACCGTATATAAAACTTGATAGGAAATTTAAAGTAGTCAAGAGCTAGAATAAATATCACTAAAGTGTACACCAGGAGTTATACTGGCTTGGCCACAACCACTTTGACCTACATCTAGTCCTTAGAGCCTCTCTGAGAGTTTCACTATATCTTCCAAGATTCAGTGGGTTCTTGGCACCTCAGTACATAGCAAGTTCCTTCCCTTCAAATACTCGCTCCCCCTTATACTATGTAAACCAATCTCCAAATCAAGGTTCCACAACCTTAAGTTGTCTCAATAACAGATGTTGAGTTTATAATGAAAATCTCTCTCACAGAGTAAATATAGAATCATTGAAGTACAAAGAATGTAAAGAGTGAAGAATAGAGCAAGAAAGTATTTTTCATAAGATGATTGTTCGTTGTCGTTCATTGTACTTCTCACATGAATGCTTTAGTATTATGTAGATGTTATTTGAGAGTCATTGTGAGTATTTGAATATTTGCCCATTCCAGAAGAATCTTCGTCTTGATAAATTGTTCCATTGTTATTTACTGTTACGCTCTGAAGACTTTGAATTTTTTATTATTGTGCATTACCCATTGTAGAATAGTCAAATATTCCCACCGTTATTAACTGTTGTTCTCCGAAAGACTTTGAATTCTGATTGTTATGTATTACCTGTAACAAACTCAAAAGAGAAGGTTAATACTGTAATTAATTTATCAATACAAATTTTAAACTTGACTTCAAGTGAATTATCATACAAATTTTATCAATACTGTAATCTGCCATCTCATTTGGGGCCATTTAATATAGGGCCTTCGAGATAGAACCAGCCCCAGGCACAATTTCAATTAGAAATTCTACTTCCCTTACTGGAGGCAATCCGCTAAGATCGTCCAGAAACTTCTTAGCAAACTCTTTTATCATGGGTATATTTTTTAGAGTTTCTTCTATCTTTCCCAGTATAGAAAAGAATACCATATACCCTTAACACCCCTTCTCCAGATATTTCTGAGATTTGGTTGTTAAGAGGAAGTTCAAACTATCATTCATATTGTCATCATTATATGGAGTAGGATACACTATTCTCTTGTTCCCACAATCTAGCTGCACATTATTCACCGTTGACCAATCTAAATCCAATATGACATCTAATTGATAGAGTAACAGATAGATAAATTGATAGTAGACTCATGTCCCTCAATGGTTATCACACAATTTAAATAAGCCTCAGCTGTCACAGCCTTGTCACCCATTGGTGTCAACACAACCAAATCAAATGGCAATTTATAAACATGCAAGCCCAGGCACTTCACACAGTTATAAGCAATGAAATAATTACTAGCACCCAAATAAAATAATGCTTGCAATAAACTACCATTGAGAATGATTTTTCCTTGAATAAGGTCGAGAGACTTCCTACTTCCTCATGTGTCATAGTGAACACCTTGCCTAGATTGTTAGGTCTTTGCTCTACTAGCGGCCATTTGTAATTAGTAGTGATATGTCCTGGTTGTTTGCAGTTATAACATATCACTTGCCCACAACACGTTCTGCTATAATATGACTTACCACAATGATTACATATCTATACCACAGGGGATTTCTGGTTCTCATGATACTCCTTTTGATAAGGCTTCTTGCCACCGCCTTTAGATGAGGATCCCTGACATTCCCGCTTTTGGGGAGTACTTCCCTTACTGGGTTCACTATGACCACTACCCTTAGTTGGGTTCAAATCTCTCAAATTATTTTCTGTGATTCTAGACTCCATTACAACCTTGTAGAAAATAGTAAACTGGTGAGTGGCCAACCTTTTCCTCAGCTCACACTGAAAGCATCGGATCAGCATATCGAACCTCCGCTCCTTATCATCCATGCGTTGAAGATAGGAGGAGTATAGAGCTAGACGGATGAAGTGAGAAAGGTAGTCATCAAATGTCTCTGTGTAACATCCTGGATTTTAATCAAGGAATTATGACTTCAAATGACGTAATTAATGTTAATTAATCATATTTGAAGTTTATGTTGTGTAATGTGATAATAAGATCATTATTCATGATTTAATAAGTATTGTGCTAAACAGGGGTAAAACGGTAAATTTACCAACTGTCTGGTTAGTTATTGATGAGAAAACCCTTTGGTAATCAAGATCAATGGTTGAGATTGGAAGATCAAGGGGTGGAATCTAGTGTGAATGAGTTATATGCATTCATAAGAGGAAGAATGAGATTTTGCCAAGTGGCAAGAGGAGAGCCATGGGATTGAAGTCCAAAAGTCAAACTATTTTCTCTTCCCTCCCACTCTCAAAGTCGGCCATGTGTGTGTATTGAACCAAGAGAAGTGATCATCACTATTCTCTCTCCCTTTCTTCCATTTCCGGCGGTGTAAGCAAGAAAGAGAAAGTAAGGGCTTGAAATTGGTCAAGGTAAATGATCCTATATGCTTAGCTACCTTTCACTAATGTTGACCAAGAGGTTGAGAGCTTGGTTTCTATGATTTCAGAATTTCCATTGGTGGTGTTTGATTGTGGGACAAATCTGAAAGTTGGTGGAATCAAGGTGTTGATTTCAGCAAGCTAAAGAGGTAGGTTTGTGATGCATTTTGATATATATGTCAAGATGTTGACCTAATCAATGAGAATTCTGGAAATTTGACCTAATCATGATGTTAATTAAAGGGTAGGCTTGGATTAGTGGGTCACTGTTCATTTGGTCAGTTTTGACACTTGAGAGTGATTAGAAGTTGATTTGAAGTTGAATAAGGGAAATGTGTTAGAAGGAGGTTTTGAGTGATTTGATGATTTAGAGAGAGAATGTGTTGTTGAGTGGAAATTTGGGTTGTTTGTGGTTGCCAATGGGTTTATGGTGAAGTTTTGGATGAGAATGAGTAATGGTATGAGTTATAGGACCATTGGAATTCATTTGGTGAATTCTGGTAAATCAACTCAGATGCTGCGTTCTGGGTATCTGATGTGATTTCTCGAGTGAGGGAAGAACTCACTCGAGCACGGGATGAATGTGCTCGCGAGTGAGCATGTTGTGCTCGAGTGAGGGTGCCTGAAATCACTGGGGGTGAGCGTCTCGGGTGATCACTCGTGGGTGGTTGCCAAGAGTGCGCTGGCACTCGCGAGTCTTGGGAGCAAGCATTGGGAGATCACTCGAGCACTGGAGTTGTGGTCGAGTGAATCTGTTGCCTGGGAGTGGAGTTGCTCTCGAGTGGACACTCGCAGGACCGCACTTCCTTGTGCTCGCGAGCATTGAGGATCTGTGCTCGAGCACAGGTGTTTGTGCTCGAGTAAATGTGGAGGAAGATGTTGAGAGATGCTCTCGGGTCATCACTCGCAAGCCTCACTTCCGTGGTGCTCGGGTGCTGGCGAGGTCTCTGCTCGAGCACAGCCTCTTGTGCTCGAGTGAGAGTGTAGGTTTGTCACGGGAGTTGCTCTCGGGCAAGCACTCGCTGGAGGTCACTCGCGTGTGTGCTCGAGTGAGAGCGGGAGTCATGCTCGAGCACGGCCTTCTGTGCTCGAGTGAAGAGCCCAAAAAGCAGAAGTTAGCCTTCTAAAGGGGGATCTTTGGGGATAGTTAACCCAACCCTTTAGGCATATGTTTAGGCATTTAATGGCCATCTAAAGAGTCCAAATGAATACCAACTTAGAGTGTTATTGAATTAAGAATTTGGAAAAGGAAATTAACCAAATGTCCCTATTTGATTATAGGATTTGACATCTGCTATCCTCGTGAGCCTGCTGTGCCCAGAGACATCAGGAAGGGATCAGGTAGTGACTTTTCTTTTGTACTAAATATGATGCATTGCATGTGTGTTTTATCGTCGATTGGAAATGGATTTGTATGCTGCAACCTTTGTGGGTTTGTGTTAGCACTGTCATTCCAATAGTCCCTGAGTAGCTAACAACGGTTCGGGTGTAGGCAGTGTGCCTTCCCGGCGGAGAAAGGGGATGAGGATGAAGTGTGATATATGTGATATGTGAGCCGAAAGGCTATATGTGAGGCCGACGGGCCATTTGTGAGAGCTGGATAGCTATATGAGCTATAAGGCTATGTTTATGCACTGCCACACCAATAGTCCCTGAGTAGCTAACAACGGTTCGGGTTAGGGCTGTGTGCCTTCCCGGCGGAGAAAGGGGATGAGGGTGGAGTGTGATATGTGCTGCTGCTGCATGATGATTTGCTTACATAATATGTGCTTATGTGTGGTATAAATGTTTAGTTACTACTGGGATTCTTTTGAATCTCATTCTTTCCTTTGAACTAACCTTTCAGACAGGGCGACTGGCTCTAAGGAGAAGCGCGTGACCCGGAGCGGTTAGAGCTTCCTAGGGACATTAGGATGGCTTTTGTTGGTTAATCATTTTGGATAGGGATTATTGTATTACATTTTGTGATGTAAATAGTGTGTATACTTTGGCTTGTAATCCCCTACGTGGAAGTTGAAACTCTATATATATATAGATGAACCCGGGGGTTGCCGGGGTTTAAATTACGAACTCTGATATAGGTGAATGTAAATTAACTGCACAGGTGATTATATTCGGTAATTGAAAACGAGACCCGGGTAGGAAAGAAGTTTTAAAAATTTTGTAAGGTCCTACTGCTTGGTAGGTAATTTAATACGTTTTGAACTATCCGACGGTCTCAAACTTTTTTTTTATTATGCATTATCGAATATTAATTACAGTAATTAAGGCAGGGGGTTACACTCTGCATCACCCTGCTTAAGGGATAGGAATTCTGATTCCTTCTCTATTCTCACTAACCTTGGGAAGTACTTGTCATTAAGCTATTCTTGAAACAATTCCCAGGTCAGAGGCTTGTTCCGGTTGTGTAATATCATTGCAATATTCTACCGCTACAAGTCGGCATCTCCTTTAAGTTTGTAAATAACCAATCATGCCTTCACCTTGGTTGGGTAGTCTAGTACTTTAAAGATCTTCTCCAGGCTGTTCAACCAATCTTCTGTTGCTTGGGGATCAAACCTTCCCCTGAATACTGGAGGTAGATGTTTGCATAATTGGAGAAGCAATATTGTAGATCTCTCTCCTCTTGGGCTAGTACCCTATATGACTCCTGGTTTGATACTGTATGAGGCAAAGACTTCTAGGCTCGAATCGACCCTTTTGCTGTCTCTTCATGATGTGTCTCCTCTTAAGTCTCTTCCTAGGATGATTGAACTCTATCAGCGTTGCGTTTTTCTTTCTCCTCTCGAAGCTCTTCCCTTAATTCATTGATCATATCCCACTGCTCCAGTAACATACCCATCATCACTTATATGGGATAGGTGTATTGTCATGTATCTCCTCCACCTCTAGTTCTATACATTCCACCATTGGGCAAACCATTATTTCCTTTCACTCTACAAATGATTCACCATATCACTATAACAATACATGTATATATATTCCTCAAAACTCATACACCAATAATAATAGGATAATTCATATGTATATCACAAACATGCATAGACTAACTATCATCACTAAGCTAAGGAACTATGGCAACTATCCTAGCAAAACCTACCCTTGCCAGGAACTACAACTCTAATACAAAAAATACAACCCCCTACCTTAATAGCAAAAATTATAGTTCAAAAATGCGTCATTAAGTTGAATTAGAGACCGACAGATAATTCAAAACCTATCGAAAGTTCCAACTTCAAGATAGGGTTCAGTCCTGTGATCAAGTAGGTTTTCAAAAACTTTTTCCAGAACCTGTTAAATACGGTATCACATTCATATTTTGACTATATTTAGCCTTTACGGTTTGGTTCCATTTATACATATCAAAGTGTAATCAAAATTTCCGACAATACTTGGGTTTCATCTATTCATTAAGGGTTTATAGATCTTACTTACCCATCTCAATTTCCCATATCGGGGATTGCATCGCATAAACTAAATTTACAACATTTACAAGAGGTACGATAATCCCAAAATATGATATCCAACTAACAAAACTAAAACTTCTAGTTGGGAGTACTAGCCGCCCTTGGTCACTTGTTTCTCCTTCGACTCGCTTACCCTGACTGTAGGTTAGTTATTAGAAAGAGTGAGATTCAAAAGAATCCCAGTAGTGACAATTCACTCAAATGACATATAATAACATAGCAAGTATGCAAATCACATGTAGCAACAGCAGCAACAATCACAATGATGCGTGACTTGTGTCACAAATGACAGCTCTCACGGCTATATCCATGTGATGCGTGACTTTCATCACTAATGATAGCACATACGGTTGTATACATAAAGCTTTCATATGAACATACACCGCAGCATTTACAATTAACAAAATTCAATGATAAGATATACATGCAATGCATTACACATAATATAATAGAAAGAGTCACTACCTTATTCTTTCTGCTCATGCTCTAGCACCGGTTTATCACACGCAGGGCAAATGTTAGACCCTATAAACAAAAATCAAGGATGACGAGTTATTCTTCATTCCAATTCTTAATTCTAAAGCACTTAAGGTTGGTATTTGAGACCTTTAGGTGGCTACTGGAAACCCAAACAGATACTTAAAGGGTTGGAAAAAACTAGACCAAAGACTATCTTTCAAAAGTTCAAAATGCAGCTTTTGAGGGGTTAGTCGCAGTGAAGCCACTCTCTGGCCACAGCTAAGAGATTGTCAAAAGGATTTGGGCTGTGGCTAAGAACCACTGGCCGTGACCAAAGTCAAGTTAGAAACTTTTGTGCTGCGGCCAAGATCTACTGGCCACAGCCATTAACTGGCCTGTTTCCTGGCTATTTTCAAACGACTATAACTTTATGTACACTTATCAAAATGACACAAACTTTATATCATTGGAAAGCTTGCAATGTCTGCTACAATATTATAACATTTTGACACCATTTGCTATTTCAAAATACTATGCAAAGTTGGTCCCTACATAGAATTTTAACTTGACAGAATTTCCAGTTTTTACATAATCATTTCCAAAGGTTCAAAATCTACAACTAACGTTACTCCCACTCAACTAACACTAATGGAAACATCAAAAAACCTAAATTCCCACAAGGAATCTAATGGAAACATTAAAACATCCAAATTCCCATTACTTTCTCATGTTTTGTTTTGACCATAATGCAATACAATCAAGCAATCCTCAAAAACCCTAATTCACTAGAAATATGGCAAAAATCCAGAATTAAAGAGTCTCACCCAATGGTTACAACATATATATCAAAAGGTAGCTTTTACTCATCTTTTTCACTTTCCCAAGCTTGTTTTTTGATTCTACAACCTCCAACTTTTCTTGAGCTCACAAAACACCTCCTCTTGAATGTTTAAAACCATAGAAATGAAGCTCTCATCAAGATGATCAAGATTAAAGAAGAGGATTTAGGCTAAAGGAGCCATCTTCAAGGTCAAAATAGCTCACTTACCTTGATTTCTTCTTTCTTTTTCCTCTAATACCATAAACGATGATAGAGCTGAGAGAGAGAGAGAGCATGAGATGATGATGAAGTTAGATTTTTACTCCCTCCATGTACCTTGCCCACCTTTGAAGAAAGAGGGAAAAGGAGAGAGTTGAAATTTTGAATTTAATCCAATGGCCCATGTGATGCCAAGTGTCACCATCTTGTGACTTCTTCCATTTGCATGCAACCATGTGAATATTCTCTCTTATTTCACTTAACAATTATTCATACCACTTAATCTATAAGTTATTAGTGGAATCCCTCTTCAGTCGTTGACTAATTGGCTGGTAACTTTTTTTCTTCTTCCTATTTGGCCCCTGGCTATGGAAATTCCTTTTTAGTCACCGCTTAACACATTTGCTCATTCCATTTCCTCATCTATGCACCCTCCCTTCTTTTTTGAATTCATTTTAAGCCTTAACAATACAATTAAGCTTAAATACAAGGTTTGGGTACTATATACTGCTCATTCAGATCATAATTCTCATTGTATTCTTTGAAAGTGTTTGTTTAACATTAATTACAATCACTTTAAGACTCATTAGGCCTTAATCATGATTTAGGGAATTACATTAATCATGTGATTAAAAGTGGAAAGGAAGGAGTTTATGGATTGAATTCACAAAAACATGATTTTTCCCTTGTACTTCCATCTTTTCGACCAGAAGCAGAACCATAGGGAGGAGTGAGAATTTTGTAATTTTGATTATTCCATTGTATGTAGAAGGGAAAATTGTGTGGGAATATATTTGTTCATGATTTGTGGGAATTTATACGTAAATCTAGAATTTACTAAAGTTCAAAGTAAATGATGTTTGATTGTTTCATTGGAGGCAGTGTTATTATACACTGAAATTTGTTAGTCAAACCTAGTCCAAAAATTATGAAATTTGACAATTAAAGTAGACATCCAGAGCTTTAATTTGATAGGTAGCTCATGATTTTTGGACAAGTATATTAAAAGATATGAATTTTCAAATTTGTGCTTTATCTGTGAAAAGAAATCTGGAACAGTGCAGGTTTGGTGAATTTATGGGAACAATGTGATTGTAGTGGTTAGACTTAGGTATTTGCTCATGAAAATAAATGTAGGATGTAACACCCCGATTTTCGATTAAGGGCTAATGGTAATTATTGAGGATAATTATCGAATTAAAGTTGAATAATTATGGGTTTGGTGGCCATATTAATTAATATGCCATAAGAGTTGGAAAATTGAAAGAATAGAATTATTGGCATAAGTTGGTAACTAATGGAAATTAATTACTAACTAAGAGAAAAATGAGAAGTGTGATCAAATGGCTAATGGATGGATTAGAGAGATTAATTGGTGTATATGTGTGTGGTATTAGAGATTAAGGGATGAGATGTTGCCAAGTGGCATTATGGTGGACCATAGGATGAGGCATAAGAGACAAAAACCACTTTTTTCTCTCTCCTCTCTCTCCTATGCGTTTTTTGGTGGCATAGGGCAGATTTTTCTGCACTTCATCCCTCTTCTCCATCTCTCTCTCACGTTCTCTCTCTTCTCTCTTCATTTCCTCCATTGTTGGCCAAGAGAGAGAAAAGAAAAGCTGGATTTGAGGTAAGCAAATGGCCTCAAATGCCAAAATGCTCTTCATTAAGATTGTTCCTTGAGCTAAGAGCTTTCAACCTATGGTTGTAGATTCTCCATTGGTGGTGATTGAGGAATCACGAAATTATGAACTTGGGAGAATCATGAAGTGCCTTTGGGAAAGTTGTTGAGGTAAGTGAAAGCTTCCTTCTCATATAAGATTTGTGGCCATTGGTTAGGCCTTAAATTTCTGGAATTTTAGCCCTAATTTTGTGATTTAGGGTCTTGTGGTGTTTGAATTGTTGTTGTCATGGAATTAGTGCCTTGTTAAGTATTTTGAATGAATGGTATTGAATTGAAGCTTAAATGTGAAGTTTGGCACTTTTTGTGTTGGTTTTGTGCTTTGGTCAAAACAGGGCATATAAATGGGTTGTGATTTTGGTCATTTTGAGGTTACCATTGTGTTCCTTGAGTGATTTTGTGTGGGAATAAGCTTGGTTATTAATTTTGGAGTTATTGAACACCTTGGTAGAAAATTGGAAATCTGTTTGGTTTAAGCTCTGTGTTGCGCAGTAATTTTGTATGAGCGTTTTGAATGACCAAATGGTATTGGAAAATTCTGAAACTTTCCATTATTAAATTTCACATCCCAAGCTTCAAAATGGACATATAATTTGTGCCATTTCGTTTTGTCTACTGTGAGTTATAGCTGTCCAAAGTTTGAGGTCGAAAATGGATTCTGTTTTGGGACAGTCTTGAGTTTTTGGTGATTCTGGATTTGTGTAGTGATTTCCAGTGAATGGCTGTATTTTTCCTTGGAAGAGAACATATATACCTTTCATTTGGCTTTGGAATCACTTCGTTTCGATTTTTCTAGATTTAGTTATGAATTTTGGAAGTTAGCCCAGAGTCAGGAAATTTCTGGGCCGCGGCCCAAGAGTGGCTGGACCGCGGCCCAAGACTTTCTGGCCTTATCTGGGCCGCGGCCCATGAGTGGTGGGCCGCAGCCCACGACCTTCTGACCATCTTTGGGCCGCGGCCCAAGGAATGGTGGGCCGGGGCCCACACCTATGTTCCAGCACTTTGTGATTTCGAAAAGTGACCTTCAATCTATTGTTTCCCAGTCTTTTGGGGCTTTGATTAGAGGCATTTGGGGCCTTTTAAGGGTCAATTATGATAGCCAAATCTAAGTATTATGAAAGTGAGAATTTGGAAAAGAGAATGATCATATGTTCTTGATTTGGTTATAGGGTTGGGAATTCACCCTGATTATGATTTGATATCCGCTTGGATCGTGAGTAGCCGACGCTGGAGCATACGTGGAAAGAATAAGTGTAGGGAACTTACCTCTCCTGCATGTATTTGATAATTGTGTTAGTGTATTGATGCATGTTGTTGCTTTGCTTGTTATGTGAAACATATATGAGTGATGGAAGCTCTGTTTCAACTTTTACTATGGCCATGAGTATATTGTATGAACATTGAGCATGCTAATATGTCATTGTGTGAACATGGATTATGTATTGCAAGCATGTCATGCATTAAACACTTATCTTACATGCATATTGGTATTGTCTTCCTACTGAGATTCCCCAGAATCTCACCCTCCCCTACCAACATTTTAGACAGGGAAGGAAGATTGAGGATGAAGCAAGCATCCAAGGATGAAGAAGACTCGTTTCTAGGCGAGAGCTTATTAGTTGGTTATCAAGAAGTAATTGGGATATTATATGTGTATATTTGGTTAAATATTTGAGCATGTATTCGAATAGGTTGTGTAATCCCTAATCGATGAGTTGTATGGGCTATTATGCCTTATGATTATTGAGCGAAGATACGATTCCGGGATTGCCGGAAATTTATATTGCGTACTCTGATAATTGTATAAATGTAATTTATCTTCGCATAGTAATTATATTCGGAGTGTGAATGTGAGACCGTGTTTTAAATGATTTCGAAATGTATTTGGGAAAACCCCGTCTGGTTGATGGGTTATAAATGTTGTTTTGTCTTATTGGTCTCTATTTCACGTTAATCGTGAAATCCGGATATTAATTACGGCAGGGGGTTACATTTTTGGTATCAGAGCTGCAGTTCCTGGCAAACATGGGAATTTGCTAGGATAGCTCTCTTAGATCTCTACCTTGGTGGTAGATGATGTCTTGTGATAGTGATTATGTATACACATGTGTGGTTTGTCCTTGTGGACATAAGAGATTTGTGGAATATGTGTATACAATACTGGTTATGCTAGAGTGGCGAATCATTGTGTAATCGAAAGATATAGTGATTCGTCCGAGAATTTGAGGTGTAAACCACAGGGGAGTTGGGTCTGACTACCCATCATCTGATTTGAGAATAGAGGGAAAGGATTCCCCAAGATATGTGATATGGAGATTCTAGATATCGTGACTAACCTAGATATTGGGTGAGAAACCCTAGGTGGTATGATGTTACATGTAGTGACGTCATACAGAGTTTGTGAGTGTAAAGGCCTTAAGACCTAGGGGACCGGTGTGCCTTAGGCTGGCAGAGATATCTGGATTTGTATAGGAGTGGATGATGCTCCGTGGATTTGAGGGAAGTGATTTCCCAGTTCAACTGCGGTTGAAGGTTTGAAAGATGAGTTGTGATCTAAAGATTAGACTCGAAATCTGGATTGATTCTTAGCACTTGGATTTGACCTCAATGGTATGTGGTACCAGGGTATGGTACCGAAAGTGAATTGAAATGTGTCTCAGGTATTCTGATAGTGTTGGATGTTAATCCAGCACAGGGAGAAAGTTATCTACGGAGGATGCGGATCGGAGAGCGCTATCTACGGGGACTTTTGATCGGAGAGGGCTACCTACGGTGAAATCCGATCGGAAAGGGCTACCTACGGTGAGATCCGATTGGAAAGGGCTACCTACAGAAATCCTGACCGGAGGGGCTGACCAGTCAGTGGACTGAGTGAAGCACCGAGTGCAGTAGCGTAGTGTGGAGCCACCATGACGATGAACCCTAGAGTGGAGCCACTGTGACGATGAACCCTAGAGTGCAGCCGCCTTGATAATGAACCGTAGAGAGCAATTGCCGTGATGTCGAATCGTAGAGTAGAACTATGAGGACGTTAGGAGTTTGGGCTCTTAACGCTGTGTTGATTATGGCTTCCATGATTCGAGTTGAATCAGGCCAAGATTTGGTACAGATTCGGAACGTGGTCAGATGATGTAGGAGATTCCTAGGGAACTCCTGTTAAATCAATCTGATATTGTTAAACCACAGATGAGGAGAGTGACCTCAGAGGGTGCAGCGGAAGCGTGATGAACGTAATATGTTTGAGAATTGTGTTGAGCAGAAGCTCGAGGTTACCATGAGAATGATGTGTTAACCATGGCTTCGAGAGGTGAAACTTCGAAGTCCAGATTAGTTGTGAGAAGGGGTCTTGAAGGATCCCAGTATATGAAAAGAATTCGAGAGGTTGATGGTGAAGTTGATAAGTGTACCTGGTTCCAGCTTGTTGCAATTGTGCATTGTGAGTCTCTCACCTGCGGCCGCATGGGGTGATTCCTATGGCGGAGGACCGTGCCTTCGGGGCGGTAGTTTACGGGGGACAGGCTATTTGTGAAGGCCGACGGGCCGATTGTGAAAGCCGGATAGCTTTATGAGCTATAAGGCTATGTGTATACACCGCTACGCCAATAGTCCCTGAGTAGCTAACAACGGTTCGGGTGAAGACTGTGTGTCTTTCCGGCGGAGAAAGGGGATGAGGGTAGGGTGTGATTATGGATCTACTATTGTGAGCCTGAATGGCTATATGTGTGCACTGCCATGCCAATAGTCCCTGAGTCGCTAACAACAGTTCGGGTAAAGACTGTGTGTCTTCTCGGCGGTAAAAAGGGATGAGGGTGGAGTGTGATTTTGAATCGATGACAGTTGTGAATAAGCTGGGACTGAGGTATAGTTGTGTTAGAGTTTGCGATATGGATTGCGGTGAAAGCTATGTGAATTGCAGCGTGTGCAGGTTAGCGTGAGCCGTTTAGGGTTTGACGCTGGTCATCTCTAGCTCGGCCGTTGAACTGCCGTTGTAATCAACATGTATCTTTGTGAATCCGACCCGTGGGGCGGCGTGTTGTGAATCCAGCCATGGGCTGTGTGTTGCACATCTAATCAGTGTGAATTGTGTTAAAGTGCTATGCAGCGTGTGTAGGTCAGCGTGAGCCGTTTAGGGTTTGACGCTGGTCATCTCTAGCTCGGCCGTTGAACTGCCGTTGTAATCAACATGTATCTTTGTGAATCCGACCCGTGGGGCGGCGTGTTGTGAATCCAGCCATGGGCTGTGTGTTGCACATCTAATCAGTGTGAATTGTGTTAAGGTGCTATGCAGCGTGTGCAGGTCAGCGTGAGCCGTTTAGGGTTTGACGTTGGTCATCTCTAGCTCGGCCGTTGAACTGCCGTTGTAGATGCTTTGTATGGTGAAAGAGCATGAAGGTGATGTTGAGAGATTGAAACTCTCAACCGGTCGCCTGGATAGAGGAGACTGAGATTCTAGGTGGGCCATTGCGGTAGGGTGCTTCGGATAGATGAGATTGAGATTCCGGAGTGGCCTGATGTGATTGTGGTGAATAACCGAAAGTCCCGGTTACCACTAGCGGAGTTACTGGTGGGTGTACGGGTGAGGGTAATGCTGTGAATGTGAATACAGCGAAGGCATAAGTACTTGTGTATATGGTTGAGGCTGTTGTTTGAAATGAGTTGGTGATGTTGTTGAGTTATTCCAGGATGGAATCACTAGATTGAGTTAAGCAGGTTGGTGGCCTATGCCACCTAACTGCCGAAATCTTATGATATGGCTCCTGAATTTGAGTCACCGGATACTGAGATGCGCTAGCCACTCATGAGTGAGGAGGGCTTGCGACGATTGTGATAGAGTGATGATGGTGTTCGGGTACCAATCGTGAAATGGACCGATTGCAGTTTATGGCAACTAGGGTTGCAATTATTTGGCAAGTGAGTTTATGTAGCAATCGTGTAATGGGCCGATTGCGACAATTATAGCAACGATATTGCATTTGTGTTTATGCCAAAGATGTGGTGCTGTTACCGAGTGGGGTGATAGCAGGATTAGACGGCGATTAAGAGAATCTTGAGTGTTGTGTGGTTGGAAAGAAACCAAACACGACGCATTAGGCCGTATATGATTTGATGATTGTGATTGTGGAGGATCACAGTCAGGCTGAATGATTTCAGTCTATTTGAATTATGATCGAATGAGGTGGAAGCCTCTCGAGTTTGAAATGGAGATCACGCATATGTAAGAGTGTCTCCGAGTATTGAGATCATTGAGGACGATCAAGCGAAAGACATTGAGTTGTGACGCATTGGTCTGTTTTGACTCTTGCTAGAGTCAGACCTATTGTGTATGGATTGTCGAGTGGTCTAGAGGAGACCATCCCAATATGAAATGAATTGTGAAACGGAAGCTGTCGTGAAGAAGCGTCCGGAGTTTTATGTCCTTAGTGATGGAACAAATTTCGAGGACGAAATTTATTGAACGGGGGGAGAATTGTAACACCCCGATTTTCGATTAAGGGCTAATGGTAATTATTGAGGATAATTATCGAATTAAAGTTGAATAATTATGGGTTTGGTGGCCATATTAATTAATATGCCATAAGAGTTGGAAAATTGAAAGAATAGAATTATTGGCATAAGTTGGTAACTAATGGAAATTAATTACTAACTAAGAGAAAAATGAGAAGTGTGATCAAATGGCTAATGGATGGATTAGAGAGATTAATTGGTGTATATGTGTGTGGTATTAGAGATTAAGGGATGAGATGTTGCCAAGTGGCATTATGGTGGACCATAGGATGAGGCATAAGAGACAAAAACCACTTTTTTCTCTCTCCTCTCTCTCCTATGCGTTTTTTGGTGGCATAGGGCAGATTTTTCTGCACTTCATCCCTCTTCTCCATCTCTCTCTCACGTTCTCTCTCTTCTCTCTTCATTTCCTCCATTGTTGGCCAAGAGAGAGAAAAGAAAAGCTGGATTTGAGGTAAGCAAATGGCCTCAAATGCCAAAATGCTCTTCATTAAGATTGTTCCTTGAGCTAAGAGCTTTCATCCTATGGTTGTAGATTCTCCATTGGTGGTGATTGAGGAATCACGAAATTATGAACTTGGGAGAATCATGAAGTGCCTTTGGGAAAGTTGTTGAGGTAAGTGAAAGCTTCCTTCTCATATAAGATTTGTGGCCATTGGTTAGGCCTTAAATTTCTGGAATTTTAGCCCTAATTTTGTGATTTAGGGTCTTGTGGTGTTTGAATTGTTGTTGTCATGGAATTAGTGCCTTGTTAAGTGTTTTGAATGAATGGTATTGAATTGAAGCTTAAATGTGAAGTTTGGCACTTTTTGTGTTGGTTTTGTGCTTTGGTCAAAACAGGGCATATAAATGGGTTGTGATTTTGGTCATTTTGAGGTTACCATTGTGTTCCTTGAGTGATTTTGTGTGGGAATAAGCTTGGTTATTAATTTTGGAGTTATTGAACACCTTGGTAGAAAATTGGAAATCTGTTTGGTTTAAGCTCTGTGTTGCGCAGTAATTTTGTATGAGCGTTTTGAATGACAAAATGGTATTGGAAAATTCTGAAACTTTCCATTATTAAAGTTCACATCCCAAGCTTCAAAATGGACATATAATTTGTGCCATTTCGTTTTGTCTACTGTGAGTTATAGCTGTCCAAAGTTTGAGGTCGAAAATGGATTCTGTTTTGGGACAGTCTTGAGTTTTTGGTGATTCTGGATTTGTGTAGTGATTTCCAGTGAATGGCTGTATTTTTCCTTGGAAGAGGACATATATACCTTTCATTTGGCTTTGGAATCACTTCGTTTCGATTTTTCTAGATTTAGTTATGAATTTTGGAAGTTAGCCCAGAGTCAGGAAATTTCTGGGCCGCGGCCCAAGAGTGGCTGGACCGCGGCCCAAGACTTTCTGGCCTTATCTGGGCCGCGGCCCATGAGTGGTGGGCCGCAGCCCACGACCTTCTGACCATCTTTGGGCCGCGGCCCAAGGAATGGTGGGCCGGGGCCCACACCTATGTTCCAGCACTTTGTGATTTCGAAAAGTGACCTTCAATCTATTGTTTCCCAGTCTTTTGGGGCTTTGATTAGAGGCATTTGGGGCCTCTTAAGGGTCAATTATGATAGCCAAATCTAAGTATTATGAAAGTGAGAATTTGGAAAAGAGAATGATCATATGTTCTTGATTTGGTTATAGGGTTGGGAATTCACCCTGATTATGATTTGATATCCGCTTGGATCGTGAGTAGCCGACGCTGGAGCATACGTGGAAAGAATAAGTGTAGGGAACTTACCTCTCCTGCATGTATTTGATAATTGTGTTAGTGTATTGATGCATGTTGTTGCTTTGCTTGTTATGTGAAACATATATGAGTGATGGAAGCTCTGTTTCAACTTTTACTATGGCCATGAGTATATTGTATGAACATTGAGCATGCTAATATGTCATTGTGTGAACATGGATTATGTATTGCAAGCATGTCATGCATTAAACACTTATCTTACATGCATATTGGTATTGTCTTCCTACTGAGATTCCCCAGAATCTCACCCTCCCCTACCAACATTTTAGACAGGGAAGGAAGATTGAGGATGAAGCAAGCATCCAAGGATGAAGAAGACTCGTTTCTAGGCGAGAGCTTATTAGTTGGTTATCAAGAAGTAATTGGGATATTATATGTGTATATTTGGTTAAATATTTGAGCATGTATTCGAATAGGTTGTGTAATCCCTAATCGATGAGTTGTATGGGCTATTATGCCTTATGATTATTGAGCGAAGATACGATTCCGGGATTGCCGGAAATTTATATTGCGTACTCTGATAATTGTATAAATGTAATTTATCTTCGCATAGTAATTATATTCGGAGTGTGAATGTGAGACCGTGTTTTAAATGATTTCGAAATGTATTTGGGAAAACCCCGTCTGGTTGATGGGTTATAAATGTTGTTTTGTCTTATTGGTCTCTATTTCACGTTAATCGTGAAATCCGGATATTAATTACGGCAGGGGGTTACATAGGAAATCCACATAGGCTTTGGAATCAGTCAAATTAGATTCTCCTATAATTAATTATGAATTCCCAACGTTGACTGAAATTTGCCAGTTTCTAGAAACAGTGAAACTACATGGTGCAGAATTGTACTGTGCATAAATTGTTATAACTACATTAGCTAACTAGCAAAATTTGATTTAAAGGTAGTAATATATAAGTAATAACTAGTTACTTGTTAACTTTAATTTATAGGAATTGGTAATATCCTAATATAGGACAGACAGTGGAACTAAAAAAAGGATTTAGGTAGTAACACTTTCTTTCATAGACTATGTGATTATTTAATGATTGTGTATGTCATTTTTTGTACATGAGCATAGTGTCTTGGACATGCATATTAGCTTGGTTATGGTCTGGGACCCAACAGAGGCGCAGAGTAAGTCAAGCTTGCAAATATTCATTTGGCCTTGGACAGTGTGCACAAAACATTCTATCACTTTACATAACATAGTGCATGACATATTTATTTTTATATTTTGTATGTCTAAAATATATGTTGCTACTGAGATTCATTCGAATCTCACCCTTTTCTCAAAGTAAATAACATTACAGCTAAGGCTAGCAGCTTGAAGGGTAAGGTAGTGGCTACCGGTGAATAGAGTCCAATTGCATATTGTAGCTGCTGTAGTTATTTATACTTGTACTTTTGTTTATTTTGGATGCTTGTGCATTTGTATACATTTTCAAACCCTTTGGGGGAATTTCCTGTATTGTAAATAAGTACTTAATGATAGTATATTTTTGTTATTTCTGTATGCCTTACAAAACTACACACTTATTACTCTGTAAATATCGAAATGTTAAGGGGGTTGACATGTAAGATGAATAATTTTGATGGCAGCACCTAAACTCTTCCCATGTGGTATTAATTCCTTCTACTGCTAGTTGACCAAGACCAACATCTTTAGCATGTTCCCACAATATAGGTTAACAAGATCATCAAAGATGATTCCACATAATCATATGTTGAGGACATGTATGGCTGGCTCTCCAATTTATTATTGTGAGGATAAAACCAATGACATATTGCGTGTATGGTAAAAAAAAAGTATGGACAAGGTCAAATTGAAATATATTTTTTAATCATTCATGCAATATCTAATGCTCTTGCACAATAAAACTAATTAGATTCAAAAAGCACCATAAAGCTTCATAGGACTACTGTAAGGTCCCGCCTTACATACCACTCATTTCCAATATTAATCAGAGTAGCAATTGTGTAGTTCGGTGGGCACATAAGAATAGTATAAATATACTGATAAAAAGTGTTCGATTACAAAAATTCCCCATAGGAGTTATATATAACAATTACAAATAATGTAGCCACACAGAGCTATTAGGGTGTTTAAACCTGTCCCAGTGAAATACTAACACCTTCCCGTGTTTGTTCCACCATTGCATTCTGCTCATATGGTTCTCTTCTTTGTTCTCATCACACATCTTATTTTCATCTATCTAAATTGTTGGTAGGGGAGGGTGATATTCGAGAGAATCTTAGTAGGAAACAGTAGCAATAATACAATCATAATAGATTTTATGTTCATCATATATCAGCTTTAACTAGATGCATACCCTATAATGACATTTTTGCATGCTCAATGTTTCATGCAATATAACTATGGCCACAGTATAAATAGAAATAGAGCTTCATTTATTCAAATATACTCTACATAATCAAGAAAAGCAATCATATATAGCACTATTCAAGTAGAGATATCATATACATGCAAATAAGGTAAGTTTCCTACCTCTGGTCTGAGTCCTCCTCTTGTACCTTTTCTTTTTCAACCATTAAAGATGCTTCTTCTTTGACACCTTATGGCCCAAGGTGAATAATCATATCATTAGGGTCTTTGCATTAGGCCCAATATGTAGCTAATGGGCCCAAACTAATTCCAAGTACTTGACTTGACCTTTGGAAATTAACTTTTTCACTAATTGACATTACCTTTTCATTTTTGCATAAGATGTAAATCTAGCAGATTTTTCATTAAACTTTGGAAAATCATAACTAATTCTAGAAAACTCCTATTGGGGTGATTCAAAATTCTACACAACTTTTATTAAGTCTATTTTAAGGGAAAAATGCTTCTAATAGTCTTCTATCCACAAAAAATTCCCAGTTTTCATGTTTTCCCTTGCTGCCAAAAAAAAAAACTGTCCAGCTTTAATGGTCTAACTTCAAACACTCATAACGTTTTGTATACTTATTCAATTCCTATCCATTACATCACACTTACCAAATTTACAACATTTATAATATGCACAATAATCCCAAAAATATGATAACCAACTAACAAACTACAAATCTTCTAACTGGGAACTCTAGTCGCCCTTAGACAATTATTTCTCCTTCGATCCGTTAGCCCTGGCTGTAGGTTAGTCATTGGAAAGAGTGAGATTCAAAAGAATCCCAGTTGTAACAATTCACTCATATGATATATACCAACAAAGCATGTAAGCAATTATCATAAGGCATCAATACAACAACAACATTCACAATAGCAATACAACAATGTCATTCACAACAACAATAGTATATGTGATTTTCATCACATTCATGACAACTTCCGATGTAATCATGTAACAACAGCTTCTGCTATATTCACTTTCATGACAACTTTCGCTATATTCACAATGACATTTTATGACAGCTTTTTCTATATTCACAACAGCATAAATAGCAATATTCAGTTCATCACAATTCAATGACAAACACAAACATGCAATGCAATATTCAAGATATAAGAGAAATGGCTACTACCTTGGTCTTTCCGGTCTTGTTCTATCACAAATTTCTTGCACTAAGGGCAGATATCGAATCTTATAATTAGAATTATGGGCGACAGGTTATTACTTAATACAATTCTTCTTTAATTCAAACACTCAAGTTGGTTATCATTAGGGACATTTAATCAAGTCAACTACGGAGTTAAAGTGGTTATTTAGCCTAAAAGACCAATTTCAAACCTCAGAGTTCAAAAATATTACATTATGTCATTGCATCTTCAATTTTCGCATAAGTCACCAAATCTGCCAGAATTTTTCATCAACTCTGAAAATATAATGGCTAAATCTATAAAAATAAAAATAGGGTGATTCCAAAGGCTATGTAGCCCTTATTTAGTATATTTTCAAGGAAAAATATCACCTACAGCCATTTGGATACACAACATTCCCAGAATTTTCATTTATTGCATATTGTCAGAATTCAACCCAGTTTTCATTTCCTAAATTCAAAACTTCATAACTCCCAGTGTAGAAATTGAAATGATGCAAATAGACTATAAAATTAAAGCTTGATATGTCTACTACAAAACTGGAAAGTTTCAAATTTTTTTGAGATCATTTGTTTATCCAAAAACATCACACAATCAGGGTACCTCGATGGAATCTTGTTTGACAGAAAATCCAGTTTTGCATTTTGAGTTTGAATGACCCAAAATTCACAACCCAGGGCTATTCATACACCATTTTTCATGTAGAACACAATGGTAATATCAAAATGAACAAATTTCCACTTATTCTTCATGTTCTATTTTGGCAAAAAAATTCAAAATAAATTCCAACAATTATTAACTTCCAATTTCAGCATCAAACTTGTGTCATATGGTTTCTAATCATTGTAAAACACCAAATACATAACCAAAACTCCATGACTTCTCTAAACCCTAACTTGGACAAAATCTGGGTAGATATATACTTGCCAAAATACTCATTCAACTAACACAACCAATAGATCAAATTAAAGCCAATACTCACCTCTTGCTTCTCCTTAGATCCTTTCGTTGATTCTACAACTTTTGTTCTTGGATGATAGCTCAAAACAACTTCTCTTGAAATTCTAACACCATAGAAATGAAACTCTCATCAAGAGGAATAATGTTTTTGAAGGACACTTGAGCCATAGATGAGGTGAAGAAGGTGAAAATCAAGATCAAAGTCTCACCTTCACTTGCTTCTTATTGCACTCTCATGTTACAGTTGCAAAACCAGCTTAGAGAGAGAGAGAATATGAGTAATTAAGTGGTCTGATTTCTCTTCCCATATCCATTAATAGAGCTAGCCAAATTTATGGACCAAATGGTGAGAAAATTGTGGCTGGATTCCTTCTTGTTGGGTAAAAAAATTTTATGGTAATTTCCAAGTGTAAATGGGTTAATTTGGTTAGCTTCTTTTCTTTCCTTATTTTTCCACTCTTAGCCAAATGTTAAACTTGGAAAAGGAGAATCATTGTCGACCAATTCATATCCTATTGTCTTGCATTTTTTCCAAGTGGAAAAAGTGGAAGGAACTTTGACCTTTGGCTATTGCCTTATATTCCTTTCTTGCATGTTGTTGGCCAAAATTTAGCTGTCCAAAAGGTGTCCTAAATAATTAAATCTTCATCCCCTCTTCTCTCTTCATTTACCAAAATATATGTCCAAAAAAAGTGACAATTTGGTTGACCAAGCCTTCTCGCTTTTCACTTGCTCTTTGGCCAAAATTTTCAACTTGAAGTTTTGACTTTTCAAATAGATTCAAGATAACTTTCAATTGCATTTTCTCTCTTGTTTATTTTTCTTTATGTACAAGGACGACCTCTCACATGGTAAGGTAAGGAAAAATTAATTGAATCTTATATCCAAATTATGTTTTTGGTCATTTCTGCCTTTAGGCAAAAAACTAGATAATTACCTCTAGCTAATCGAAACTAAAGTCATAGCAAACTTTTAAGGGCAATTCTGTCATTAATACCACTAACTATTTAGTACATTTAGCCCTTAAGTACATTTTAGGATATTACACACCTCCTCAAATAATAATATTTTATTGTAATTAATCACATGTCCTTGATTATTTTATTATTTCTTCTTTCACTTGGCCAATAAAGCTTCCACATGGCATAACTTGTGTCCCAAGTCTTATTTTTCTCTTTCCCTTCTCTCATTTGGATGAAAATAAAGGTCCTTTGGGAAGAGATGTTGATCTTCAAAAATATCACTTAACATATTAATATTTAGTTGCCAAATTAACATATGATAATTTGACTTTTATGTCATCTTTGTCATACTTTGACCAAAATTCCTCTACATGTCATAATTGGAACTAACTAAATATTTCCCCTCTTGTGTTCCTATTTTGATGAAAATTGCATAAAGAAAGGGTAGAATAAAAGCTATCATGCTTTATTGGCTAAATGAACATTTGCTCTTACACTTTGTAATTAAATTGGGCTTTCTTTCTTCCCTTTGTGTTGAGCCAAAATTCACATGTTTCTTGAGCCTAAGAATTGTACCCTTCTATTCTTCATTGTTGGGCATAAAAAATGGGATTTTATGAAGACACAAATCATATTTTATGCCTTATTGTGCCCCAAAATTCATGTGGCCACCAATTGCCTATTTGGCCATTTCAACTACTCTTTAATTCATCATTTTATTCCCTTTAATACCCCAATGATATTAGAAATGCCAGCGAATAGATTTGGGGCATTTCTGAAATCAGGGCTTAGCAGTCCACTTAGTTTGGGCTTATTCTTAAGATTCTAATCCCAAAATTTGGGATATTACATTTCAGGCCCCTTCAATAAATTTCATCCTTAAAATGTAAACGTCTATAATTTGGGGATCACTTTTTATCGCTCAATCTATCCCGTTTTCATGTGTAGGCTTACAAGACGTGCAACATAATGAACATATTCAATCTATCTCTTTCATATGCAAGCTCTTTGAGCATGCAACACAATCATCATATTCTCATCAAAGATCCTAGATAGTATTCAACATTCATCATTCATTTAGTACATAGTATGTAGCATGCAATCAAATAGAAGACCCACTGGTCTATTCCCACAGTGCTTGGTTCCTTAGGCCCCATAACCTCTTTAGGACTCCGCCCAGATCACACAGTCACATCAAACATTGAACCTAACTCGCCTAGAGATCATAACAGGCACTGGACCTCACTTGCGCAGGCAATAATTATAACAAGCACTAATGGCCATACAATTCATATTATTGTAACCCTCACAGGTTGCATTATTATAAACCACATAGCCACATAGATCACTACATTACAGACCACACAGTTTGCCTTATTACAAATTGCATAGCAAACCACCGAATTCAACACACAGTAGACCACATAGTTCACCACACAGCAAACCACATAAGTCACCACATAGCAGACCACACAATTCACCAGACAACAAACCACATAAGTCACCACATAGGGTGTAATCTATTCGTCACACCACCTCAGCACATATGTTTTACACCCAGCCTCTCGACTACAAGTAACCAGTGTGGAGCAACCCACCTGGCCATGTCAGGGTTTGAACCTCCTAATCATAGATTGATAAGCTGCATCTTTAACATGCTCCAATGGGCTACCTCACTACTCAAGGTAAATCACTATATGCCATAAAATTACTATGCTTCCGCTACCTACTCTGATGTTTCATACTATCAAATATAATATAGGTGGGGCTGCACTGTCTGTCTATAGTTGTCTTACTTACTCAGTTGGATCCCACTTGACCTCCATAATAACACATAACTCATTTTAGTCAGAAATGTATTCAAGGGCAACAATTGTTGCAACCCCTATGTATTTCATACCTTAGTCCTCCGTTTGGGCAATCAATGTACTCGTAGACACTTTATATCAGTATACTCGTAGCCACAGTATAACTTTGGGAGTACTCTATCTCTAATCCATCTTTTAGGTTCATCATGAAATTCAAAACCTCAATATTACATAGATCAGAAATCATTTTCCTCAATTACACATAATAGACATGCTAAAATCATAATCAATAGCTCATATTCTAACCTTCATGGTATTTAGGTAATATCCTTAAAACATCACTGAAGGTTCAACACTATTCACAAGATTCCAACTTCCATCATAACACAGAACCATGGTGCAACTAATTCACATTTCAACCTAAGCATTATTTCAGCTTAAATCAGATTTAGGCCTATCATCAACCTTTAATATCATTAGATCGGATCCTCTAGGATCAATATACGGTGCGATCACCACTTACCATATAGCATCATATATCATATCTACATTCCTTTAACATATGGTGTTATAAGGATCTTCACTTAGCATGGAGAAAACTCAACATTTTCTACACCTTAAGTTTCCCATCACCTTATCAAATGAACTTTTCTATGTAGTACTTACTATAACAAAACTGGTTCAGATTAAAAATCAATACTTCTATCATCATCATCTCGATGCTTCTAAGTATTCTTTAAATCATTTAACTAAAATGATTATTAGTCATAGAGAAATATCAAGGCAATCTATATTCCTCAAGTCTCTATGACCTTCCCAGGGGCTCACCCATCCTGAGATTTCACTGAGTTGAGCATACTTAACTTTTATCTGCCCGTACCAAAAGGCAGATACCGGCTTTTTATGTGCATGACCATTGGTACCCTAAGACTACCCTTTCTCAAACATCATGCCTATAGTCTCTGGGCATCAAAATATGGTGTATGGTCTACACACTGGCTCTGGCTGTACCCGCTTCCTTGGGTTTCACAATTTTTCTAGGGCTGGTTCTTAAGAAAGGGGGAGATTCATTGCCCTAGTTCCCCATTCTATACATATCTCCTTTTACCATATAATTAAGACCTTATCAATATACTATCTTGTTGCTAGAATCGCTTGCTCTGATACCAAAATGTAAGGCCCCACCTTACATACCACTTATTATCAATATTAATCAAAGTAGCAATTACACATTTCGGTAGGCACACAGGAATAGCAAAATATATTGATAAAATGTGTTCAATTACAGAAATTCCCTACAGGGATTATATATAACAATTACAAATAATGTAGCCGAGCAGGGCTACTAGGGTGTCTAAACCCGTCTAATGAAACTTAGACATCCTACCTGTCTTTGTTCCATCACTACATTCCTCTCGTATGGTTATCTTCTTTGTTCTCAAGACGCATCCTATTTTCATCTATCTAAATGATTGGTAGGGGAGGGTGAGATTCAAGAGAATCTCAATAGGAAATAGTTGCCATAATACATGCATGATAAATGCTATGTGCATGACATGTTAGCTTTAACTAGAAGCATACCCCATAATGACATTTCTACATGCTCAATGTTTCTTGAAATATAACTATGGCCACAATGTAAACAAAAACAGAGCCTCATTTATTCAAATATGATCTATACAATAAGTAAAGAAATCACATATCTCACCACACAAGCAGAGATATCATATACATGCAAATAAGATAAATCCTCTACCCTGGTTTTTGAGTCCTTCTCTTGTACCTTTTCTTTTTCAACCATTGAAGATGCTTCCTCTTTGACACCTCATGGCCCTAGGTGGATAATCATATCATTAGGGTCTTTACATTAGGCCCAATATGTAGCTAATGGGCCCAAACTAATTCCAAGTACTTGACTTGACCTTTGGAAATTAACTTTTTCACTAACTAACATTACCTTTTCATTTTTGCATAAGATGTAAATCTAGCAGATTTTTCATTCAACTTTGGAAAATCATAACTAATTCTAGAAAACTCATATTAGGGCGATTCAAAATTCTACACAACTTTTATTAAGTCTATTTTAAGGGAAAAATGCTTCCAATAGTCTTCTATCCACACAAAATTCCCATTTTTCACATTTTTCCTTGCTGCAAGAAAATTTGTCCAGCTTTAGTCTAACTTCAAACACTCATAACTTTTTGTATACTTATTCAATTTCTACCTATTAATTGTCAAATTAAAGGTCTTTATATGTACTTTAAATCCATAAAATTTCAAGGTCTATGGATAAACATTCAAAAATGCACTACAACCAGACTACCTTTTGAAACAAAATTCAAGCAACTTTGAACATAAATGCCAAGAATCACCATTTAACCAAAAACATATGATTAAACTATAAAAATGCCTATTGGGTGAAATATGAATAGTACCCACTCTAAAAAGTACTCATTCAAATAGTAAACCAATCGGTTCAAAATGAAGCCTACTCTTACCTCTATGCATTTTTGCAACTTGATTGGAAATTTGGCAGTACTATGGTAACCGAGATGGCACCAAACACCTCTTATTGAAATCCAAAACCAAAGAAATGTTGCTCTCTATGAGAGGAACAATGTTAAAAAAGACTCTGGAAGCTGAAAACACCGAATTGGAGGTGAAATCAGCTCCAGAGCTCAAGAACATTTACTATTCATCTTCTCTCTTTCCTCTTTCATTTTATCCTTTTTTTT
Source organism: Inga laurina (assembly GCA_963855925.1). Lineage (NCBI taxonomy): Eukaryota > Viridiplantae > Streptophyta > Magnoliopsida > Fabales > Fabaceae > Inga > Inga laurina. The sequence continues at coordinate 55,631,445 of OY979704.1, forward strand.
TCTATTTTTCCTCTCCTTTTAGGGAAGCTACACAAAATTAATAAGAGGTAGGAGAGATGATTAGCCAATTTGCCCAATTTACCCTTGGTTTCTACAAAGGCTACCAAGATACCATTTAGTTGGATTTCAACCATGCAGTTTCTTTTCTCTTTGGTCTTTCTTTCTTCAAGTTGGCTGAAATATGAGGACTTTTGGAAGACGATATGATCTCAAAATATCACAATTCCACCTACTCAAATAATAATATTTTATTATAACTAATCACATGTCCTCGATTATTTTATTATTTCTTTTTTCACTTGGCCAAGAAAGCTTCCACATGGCATGACTTGTGTCCAAGTCATATTTTTCTCTTTCACTTCTCTTGTTTGGACAAAAATTATGGTCCTTTGGGAAGAGATGATGATCTTCAAAAATATCACTTGATAGATTAATATTTAATTGCCAAATTAACTTATGCTAATTGGACTTTTATGTCATCTTTTTCATACTTGGACAAAAATGCCTCCACATATCATAATTGAGACCATCTAAATATTTCCCCTCTTATGTCCCTATTTTGACGAAACTTACATAAAGAAAAGGGAGAATAAAAGCTATCTTGCTTTATTGGCCAAATGGACATTTTGCCCTTACACTTTGTAATTAAATTGAGCTTTCTTCCTTCCCTTTGTGTTGGGCCGAAATTCATATGCTTCTTGAGCCCAAGAATTATACTCTTCTATTCTTCATTGTTGGGCACAAATAATGGGCTTTTATGAAGACACAAATCATATTTAATGTCTTATTGTGGCCCAAAATTCATGTGGCTACCAATTGCCTATTTGGCCATTTCAACTACTCTTTAACTCACTATTTTATTTCCTTTAATACCTTAATGATATAAGAATTGTTAAGGAATAAATTTGGAAAACTTGCTAAATCGGGGCTTAGCAATCCACTTAATTCGGGCTTATTCTCAAGACTCTAATCCTAAAATTCGAAATATTACAACTACACACTACTAGAGAATCGTGTATATTTTATGCTCTATACTTGACGATTTTCATAAAACCATTAAATATAAATAGGGGGAATTATGGGAAAGAAGTATGTACCAGTTATTTAAAACAACCTTTAAGTATATGAGACAATATATTATGGTTTTATATGACTACCGTTGTAATATCCCAAATTATATTCATCACAATTCCTTGTACTCATGAAATGACAAAACAAGGCAATTAGTGGTCACACACACAACATGATTAAGTTGGAACACAAATTGTAAAAATTTGGATTTGCTACCAGTGTGTTTTTCTACATGACAGTGACATTTTCATTTGTTTTTGAAAAACCAAATGATGTCTAATGAATGTGAAATTGTCCAAAATAAAAGTAGACATATCAAGCTTTAATTTGATAGTCATATAAGTTATTTGGACATGTACACTAAGAGTTATCTATTTTTGAAATTAGCTAAGTGAAATTGGCAAGTTTTAGTGGCAATGTCCAATAAATGGCAATTCTTAAATGATATGGGTCCAGTTGGATAAAGGCAATATTTTTCTTAAAAATATACTTACTAAGAGTCACATAGCATTTAGAACCACTGCAATTGGACATCCATCAATAAAGTTATGAATTCTCAAAGTTTGATGAAAATTCTATCAGCTTTTTATCAAGGTGTGAAATTAAAAAGCTAATGGCGAAAATGTATGGGTAAAATGGTCATTTGACTAATAAATCAACAAGCTCATTATTTCTCCAAATTAAGGGGCCATGTGATATCCATAAAGAGGGAAGCAAGAGGAAACTGAATACTTGGTCTCAATTAAGCAAAAGATGAAGCAATTTGAGCTAAGTAAAATAAGTTGAAAAGTTAAAAAGTAATAATATGTGTTTAAATGTAATAACAAACATATTTCAAGGAGGTGGAAGGAGATAAGACTTAATTATCTGTTCCAAAGCCTCACATATTCATCCAATATGAAAAGGAAAGAGAAAATACATATGTGAACATAAATTATGCTTTTGAAGAGTACAATATTTGGCCCAATATTAAGGGAAATTTCGGCCAAAGAAGCAAGAGAAGGAAGAAGTCACAATTAAATGTAAAAATGTAAGGGAAAAATTGGAATTTGCCAATAAAGCACAAAATCAATTATTTTCCCAATTAATTGAAGCCAATTTCAGTTAATTAAGGAAAGTAAAAGGGAAAATATATATTTGGACCGTGTCCCTATGGGCATTTTGGTCATTTTGCAGTTTAATCTAAGATAACCAACAAAATGAATTTAAAAAAGTTTAGAATAGTATGTGAATGAGTATTAACTCAATTCCTATAAAACTTGGAATTTTAGGACCGGACAGTTACCCCAAGCCGAAACAAAATTCAAGAATAGTTTGTAAGCTGAAAAGGGAGTTAAGGTAGTAACTCTATCTTTCATAAACTATATAAACTTGTATATGCTTTATGTATACCATCTTCTATGATATGTATTATGCACTCTCTAACTAGTGCAAGAAAAGCACAACTACCGTCTAGGGGAAAAGCACCAACACCCCAACGGTGCAAAAGGGACCCAGTTATGATAATTTAGTACCAAGAGGGTACACTGCCTAGTCTGTAAGTCGTAAGCCCAGCTGAGGTACGAAAAGTTGAGGTCTAACTGTAGTAGGCCTTGAATATGTGCACATTCTAATGAATATGATTACAATGTTATTATCCTATTGCATTATGTAGAATTTAGTATAATTGTTTGTTGCATTTTATATGATCGACTGTTTGTTACTACTAGGATTCATTTGAATTTCATCCTCAAATTTAAAAATATTCTAGCCGAAGCCTGCAGCTATAGGGGCAGAATGGTAAATACGGCCAACTGAGGTGTCCGGTTCAAGAAGAAGAAGCTATTGGTTATCGTTAGTTTATTTTGATAGTTTCAAAAAAAAATTTTATATTTTTTTCAAATCCTACAAGGAACTCCTATATTATAAAAAAGTGCCTTTATCAGTATATTTGTGCTATTTCTGTAGCCTGTGGAACTTAGCCTTTATTACTCTAGCAAATATCAAAATGTTAAGGGGTTTGACATCAGGAGCTGTGGGAGGATGTTCAGAGTATATATCTTCGAGCTATCCGAAAGCATGTCACCCCTATAGATCAGATATAGGGTACTTAGACAGTCTAATCCCAGTATAGTATGAGACAGGTCTTATGGATTTAGAGACCTAGATGACATGTAGATCCCACAATAATGTATGTTTTCTCGAATATTGCATGTTAGGGTTTTGGGGAAGAACAAGGTTATAGAGTGGGATCCGAATCATAGCTTGGTGGACTTCAGGAAGCATATCATAAAGTATGTGACCGAGTGCACGTACCGGTATTGATATGCAGTATATACACATTATTTTGATGCCTGGATATAGTGGGCATGATTTTTGAGACAAGGGTAGCCACGGGGTACTAGTGGTTAGTGTTAGATATGATTAGTTTTGATGATGTCAAATATAGATATTAAGTGATAAGAGCAAAAAGTTTATATAATGTATTTCTTTGACTAACTACTATATTTAATGTTACATATTTTGTAGATTAGTCAAGCAAAGAATGAAGAAGATTGAATTAATGAAAATGAACAAGAGGAAGAAGAAGAAAGAAATTGAAGATAATCAAAGAGATGCTTGCTTTGGTTATGGAGAATTATTATCAAGAAGAAAACCAAGAAGAAAGATATTGAAGAATGAAGAACTTGGTAGATCTATCATGAATATCAAGATTCAAGTTGTTAGAAGTGATACTGGAGGTTTCTATTATGATACCGGAGGTTTCTATGATCAAATAATGGTTGGAATATGTTAATATGAAGCTAAAATGACTTATGTATGAGTTTTGGCACTTCTAGGGGAGTTATGCTCGAGCACAAGGTGTTTCACTCGAGCACAGGAAGAACTCACTCGAGCACAGACCAATTCACTCGAGCACGGGGTGAATACTCTGTTCTACTCTGTTTTACGTTCAGCTTGAGCAAGGTCTGGTATTTTGATCATATCTCTCAAACCACACGTCGGATTGACCCGAAACCGGTGGCATATGAAAGAAGACTCCCAACACGTAAAATTGGCACCAGAATCACATTGAAAGAAGATCAAATGAAGTAGATATGACTCGTCGAAAATGAAATTGAAATCACCGCCTTTTTCTGACACAGGTTCGGTATTTTGAGTATAACTCACAAACCACAGATCGGATTGAGACGAGACCAGTGCCAAATGAAAGTAGACTCAAAGAGCTTTCCATGGATAGCTAATTTGCCTAATTTGAACGTATATTCTAGGAGCTATGCCTTCTGGAAGTTGATGCTTGTGCAGACTAGCGAAATATACACTCCTTCGATCATAACTTGCAGAATACAAGGAGTTTGGAGCTGATTCTTGTTGCATTGGAATGCATATGATAAGAGCATTCTTATGATACATCATTTGAATCAAATGAATCAAATTTTTCTAAAGTGGCCCCACATCACCCGCGAGTGCAAAAACTTTCTCTCTGAAAAATGTCGTGCGAGTGATGTCCAGAAGCATATGAAACGTGAAGAAAGTTGCAACACTCGAGCACTAGGATTCATGCTTGAGCATTGGATGATTTCTCACTCGAGCAGAAGGTGTGTGCTCGAGTGAAGGCTCATATCACCTGCGAGTGATAAATTCATCCCTCTGAGATCCTGATGCGAGTGTTGATTTTGAGAGCATATTCCTTGAGAATATGCGTCTCACTCGAGCAGAGGTATGTGTGCTCGAGTGAGGGACCATATCACTCGCGAGCACAAAATCTCACTCTTGTAAAATGATGTGCGAGTGACAACCCGAGAAGAAGCATGCACGTGAAAACAGAAGACGCACTCGAGCAGGACGTTTTGTGCTCGAGTGATTCGAGACTTCACTCGAGCAGATGCGAGAGAAGTGCAGCGAGTGCTTGCCCGAGAGGAAGTCAGAACGTGGAAATATGAACTGCACTCGAGTGAGCCATATTGCACTCGAGTGAGGTGCTGACAGAAGCAACGCAGAAACAAAACAGAGCCTCACAACCATCAATCCAAACATGGTTAAACGTTATACAATCATTATGTTTTCACTTGTTATTGTTTCTAAACATTATCTAACATATATTTCAAGTGTAAAACAGGAGTTTACATATTTGGGTTGAATCTTCAAGAATGGAGGTCACGTATGAAAATTCTTCACTCTACGTGATGAGTCCCAGAAGCAAGAAATCCAGTTTCTGACCAATGATCCAACATACTCATGACTAATACTTCATCATATTAATGATTAAGTATTTTTGTAGTGTGAAACAGGATATTAAACGTTCAGGTTGCAGATTCAAAATTACACACAGCAACTACCTACCATGACAAGCAACTGACACACCATGAAAAACTGTCGGAAACACAAAACGCTCCACAACGTGATGTACAGCTCAAAATGAATCTTCATGCTGTCCAACTAGACACTCCACCTTGCTCCACAACGGATAGTACCTTGATTTTTCAAGTATGCTCAAACGGTCAAATGAAGCAGTGGAACTCCAACGGACACCAACGGACAAATGTTCACAACGGTCATCATCTTCATCAACTATAAATGAGATAGCATTCAACTTTGATGAGTAGCTGAGGAAGATAGAGGAAACAGAGAAAAATGGAGAAAAACTGAGATAGCGTGCAACTACATAGAAATGTGAATCCTCTGCTTCTACCCATACGCTCTCTATTTTCAGTTTCTGTATTACTTATCATTGAGAGAGTGATTATTTGTATTGTACTTCAGTGAGTATTATATCCACTCTGTGAGAGAGTCTGTAAACACTTTCATCTATATTTCTGAGTTGATCTCAAGGTAGAAGGACCTTGAGAGGGTTGATTTTCTTACGGAGAAGCAGTAGAGAGAATTGCCGTAAGACATTCTGCTCGTAAGACTTACAAGGTGCAAGCAGTAGAGAACGTTGCTGCTCATAAGACTTACAGGGGTGTAAGCAGGAGAGAACGTTGCTGCTCGTAAGACTTGCATAAGTAAGCAGGAGAGGAAGATCTTCGGAATTGCTCTGCTCGTAAGACTTGCCGTAAGGGGGAGTATTTCAGTGAGAGATTTGTAAAAGGTTTCACAAGTACCCGGCTAAACTTGTGGAATTGTAAAGGCTTTTCTTGTGCCCGGATTAAACAAGAAGATAGTGGATTTGAAAATCTCAGGAGGAGCCTGGGGACTGGACGTAGGCCATCACAGATTGGACCGAACCAGGATAAATCACAGTTTGCATATTCTCTTCCCTAAGCTCTTATATTTCCAGCATATATTATTTAATCTAACTGTTGATTTATAAACCTTCATACTTATTGTTTTCGTTAAGATACGAAAAGATTTCTAAAGTTCTTAAGTTTTTATTATACACCCAATTCACCCCCCCTCTTGGGTAATAGCCGGTTCTAACAGTTAGAAGCAGTTAGAACCCCTATTTGCATTTTGGCATCGGTACACAAATGTTAAGTGTGCTCAACCTAGGGAATTCTTGGGATGGGTGACCCCATAGGAAGTCACATGTATATGTAGTGACATATTATCAAAACGAGCAAGCACATGTTGTACAGTAGTTTAGAGGTTGTAGGTTATTTCAAGCTTTCCCTGAAACTGTAAACGTCTGTAATATGTTATTTTAGGCATATCTGTACAACCAAAACTTTATGAAATGACAGATATGCCCTTGTGACTATGTGACATTTACCTCTTCCTTGTTTCAAATAGAGAAACACAAAGACGATGAGATCAAGAGGTACAGGTGCTGGGCAGGGCAAGAAGTTAGACCTGACCCAATACAGCAAATACTGTAATATCCCAATTTTTGATTAAGGGATAATCATGATTATTGTGGATAATTATGGATTAATTGGGAATTACTATGTGTTTTATGGCTATTTTAATTAATATGTCATAATTATTGAAAAATTGGAATAATGGAATTATTGGCCATGAGTTGGTAATTAAGGGAGAAATTAATTACTAACTAAGAGAAAATGGGGTGTGTGATTAAAATGGCTAATGGAGAGATTAGATAAGTTAATTGGTGACTTATTTGGGGAGAACCAATAGCAATTTGACATGTGGCAAAGAGAGTATGTGTGTGTAAAAGTCAAATGGGATAAAAGATTAATTTCTCTCTCCTCTTCTCTCTCTTGTTCGGCTGAGGTATGGGGGAGGGAGTGTGTAATCATTTCCTTCTTCTTTCTCACTCCATCTCTCACATCTCTCTCTCTCGTCAGTTTTGTGCCCAAAGGAAGGAAGAAAAGCTTGATCTTTGGGTAAGTAAATGCTTTCCATTGCTCAAGTTCCTTTCATAAATGTTGATCCTTGAGTCATGGGCTTCATTTTGGTGTGTATAGTTGGGCCATTTGGTGTTGATTGGTGTCACACGAAAATCTGATTGTGGGAGAATCAAAGAGTCTCTTTGGAGAAGTTGATAAGGTGAGTAAAATCAATCAATCTATCTATGTTTCATACCATTTGAAGTAATTTATAAATTCTGGAAATTTTGGCTTGAATCCGAAAAGTTGATGCCACTGTTCATTTGGTATGTTTTTTTGGCATGAGAATGGTGTTTTGGAATGAGTTAGGATAGATAGATTGATTGGTAATTGAAATGTGAAGTTTGGTTAAGATTGATGTATTATTGAAATTGTTGCCCAAAACCCAAATCATGATAATGGAATAAGATTTTGAGGATTCTGCTGATTCCGTTAAGTTTATTGGGTGTTTTTGTGTGGGAATGGCTTTGGGTTAAGTTTTGTATCCATAGGAATCAATTGGGCAAAGGTTAAGGAGAGTGCCTCTGTTTCTGCGTTTCTGCTATCTGGTAGATTCACTCGAGCAGGGATAGGTCTGCTCGAGTGAAGGAGGAATATCACCCGAGCAGAAATGGGTCTGCTCGAGTGAGGGATGAATGTCACCCGAGCAGGGATGAACTCTGCTCGAGTGCGGTAGTGCAATTATCGTTTCTTGCTCTCTGTGTTCTTATTGCACTCCCTGGGTCATAGCAAGCATAGCGTCACTCGCGAGTGAGGGATGAACATCACTCGAGTGACCCTCTTTGTGCTCGAGTGACGAGTGTATTTGACACCAAAGGGCTTGCTTCTCGGGTTGTCACTTGCGAGTAGGTGCACGAGTGTGCCTTCTCACTCGCGGGTATGGGCACCGTGCTCGAGTGAGCCGTGTGTGCTCGAGTGATCTGTTCCTGTGAAAGTTCTGGTGCTCTCGGGCATGTGCTTTCTGTCTTCACTTCCTTGTGCTTGAGGTGAATTCCGTACTTGTGCTCGAGTGAGGATTTTGTGCTGAGTGATCCGTTTCCCTGAAAGGTGTTGTGCTCTCGGGCTTGTGCTTTTTGTTCTCACTCTCTCTTGTGCCCGAGTGCTGTCCGTACCATCACTCGAGTGAGGCCGTCTTCACTCAAGTGTCCGTACATCAGCACTCGAGCATGGTCATCTGTGCTCGAGTGAGACATTGTAAAATCTCAGTTTTGTGCTTCCAAAAGGGGATCTTTGGGATAGTTCTTCCTACCCTTTAGGAGTTTTATTAGGGGTATTTAATGACTCCAAAAGAGCAATAATGATAACCAATTAAGCATTATAAAGTGAATTAAGTCTTGGAATAGAGAATAACTCTTCGTCCCTAATTGTGAAAATAGGATTTGATATTTGCCTTCCTCGGGAGAGACCGGCGCTAGGACACGCCCGGAAGAACTCAGGTAGTGACTTTTCTCTCATATTTTGTATGATGTTCTGGTATGCATAATTATCATTAAACTTGTGAACTGTTACCATGGTCCATTACGACGTGAGCACTTCAGCGTGAGCCGTATAGGGAGTGACAGTGGTTATCTCTAGGTCGGCCGTTGAACTGCCGTCGTAATCGACATGGATCTTTGTGAATCTGACCCGTGGGGCGGGGTTTGTGAATCTAGCCGTGGGCTGTGTGTGCATCTTGCCAATGTGGCTTGCGTTATGAAATGCATTATATGGATCCCAGCTATGGTGAATTATATTGTGTGGATTGTTGTGATGCAATACAGCGTGAGCAATCGTCAGGGATGACATGTGTCATACTAACCATTGCCGTTGAATTGCCGTTGTAGTTGCTTTGTGGATAATGATTTGATTACATGCATTATTATTGTACATTATATGATTGACTTGTTACTACGGGGATTCTTTAGAATTTCACTCTCCCAAAATTAACCATTTTAGACAGGGCCGAAGGATCGAAAGGCAAACGGGCGACGAAGAGTAGTTAGAGCTCCGTGTTAGGAGTTCCTTTTTGGTTTTGGTTATCATTGTATATTGTTAGATTTTTGGTGGGATGTATATGTATATTTTGAGTATCGTGATGTAGTTTTGTGTAATCCCCAAGTAAAGGGTATGAATTATGGGCTTAGTGCCTTTTTGTAAACCCTTATGAAATGAATGGAACCCGAGTGAGTCAGGAATTTACTTTGCACTCTGATATTTATAAATGAAATCCACCTGTTCAGGCCATTATTACTTTGTATTGTGAACAAGAGACCATTGTGAATAATTTTGAAAAGTTTTTGCAAATCCGATTTTTAGGCAAAAGAATATCTTAATAAGTCCCAATTTGAAATATGGTCTCTAATTACAACTTATTTATAAGTTTAAGAACTTAATCTTGGCCTAAGGTAGGAAGGGGGTTACAAATACTAGACATGTTAATAAAACATAGAAAGGGACAAGTAAAATAATCCTGGTAGACAGGCAAATGGATAGAGCTTCTTAAAGATTACAACTTAGAAACCAATATCATCCAGGAAAGGCCAATGTAGTGACACTCAATTTCCTTCACTATGTGATTATCTATAAGCTTTGTATGCCATGTTTTGTGACATGAGTTATAGACACACGTCTTGGTTGTGGTGTAGGAAAAGTATAAGTACCACCCAGTAGGAAAAACACAAGTACTATTAGGCCCAACTAAGACAGTGAGACAAGTCCGGGCAGATAGTCATCTGTGCCAGAACAGGGCACAAGTAGGGGTCATATAGTTATATGATCCTAAATAATACATCCAGCTAGTAAGGGTAATAAGTAAGGGTCATACAGTTATATGATCCTAAATAATGTACGCAGTAAATAGTGAGACAAGTCCGGGCAGACAGTCATATCCGGGGGAATAGGGTAAAGTATGGGTCATACAGTTATATGACCCTGAATAATACATGTAGCCAATGATGGCAACAAGTAAGGTTCATATAGTCATATAATCCTGAATAATATATGCAGCCAGGCCAGTAGGGGCACAAACTAGGTTTGTACCCAAACGCCAACAGACAGTCAAATCTATGGTGTTATAATTTTGTTACTTGTATGGTGTATGGCATATGTATATCATATTTTCTATGAATGATTATGTGTTACTATGGAGGTCAAATAGGACCCAACTAAGGTAGTAAGACAAGTACGAGCAAATAGTGCAGCCCCACCTATATTGCATTTGATAGTGTAAAACATTAGAGTGGCGCAGCGGAAGCCACTATGAGACAATAAATCATCTGAGTTGGGTGGCGAATTTATGTGTAACATTTGAGGACAATAGGAGAGGTTAACATTCGCACTAATATTGATCATCCCAAATCATGTTTAAACCTGTGTGATCTATAATGACACAACTGGTGTGGCATACAGTGATTTACCCTGTGTGATGTACAGTGATACAACCTGAAGGGTCAACAGTATTACATCCTGTGTAGTGTACAGTAACATAAACCTGTGTGGTTTACAGTGACATGACCTATGTGGTAAATAGTCACACGACCTATATGGTTTAAAGTGACATATGTAAACAGGAATTGGGATTAGCCCTAGTGTAGTTAGGCATACTAGTGGTGAATACCTCTCAATAATGTAGCCTCACAAAATCAATTACCTACTCATGTAACAGTGGGCACAATATGGTCAGTAAGGGTTAAATAGACATTTGATCCTGAACATCGAACAGATAAGCACAGTTACAGACAGACATATAAATAGGTGACATATTGGCAGTAAGTCCTAATATACATGTTTGTATAGGGCTATAGACCAGAATGTTTAGTATTATGAGAATATAATGATATAAGTCGTAAGGCTAAATACACCGGGCAGTATCCTAACAAGGCAATGAGGCCTAGAGTTACTAATGGGCTATGTGTCCTAAGAATATAAGACTTGTTGGACTAGCATGTCCTCAGGCCAACAGATTGCTATGCGATCAAAGTTATACTAAATAGTGTCATAGGCAGTAAGACTTGATGTGCATGTTCCCAAGGCAGTAAGACCTAATGGACAAATAGTGCAATAATGGGTTGTGTGTCCCAGAGCACAAAACAGGCTAAATGTATGAGTGCTTATAGGCATTTGACACACATACACACACACACACACACACACACCTATAAGCTCATTTATGATGCATGCTTTAATAACATACATACAATAGGGATAAATTGTATATTAAGATGGGATTCCCTGTGGATAATCAATGTTATGTGATATCCAAAATTTCAAGGACAAAATTTTATTGACTGGGGGAGAAATGTAACATCCCAAATTTTATTCACCAAAATTCCTTAAACTCTATGGCATTTAATGGAATTAAATGTGAATTATCGAGCACAAGAAATGACAAAACAAGGCAATTAGTGTTCACACACACAACATGATTAAGTTGTAACACAAATTGTAAGGATTTGGATTTGCTGCCAGTGTGTTTTCCTACGTGGCAGTGAGATTTTCATGTATTTTTGGATAATCAAATGATATCCAATCAATGTTAAATTTTCTAGAATAAAATTAGACATATCAAGCTTTAATTTCATGGGTCATATAAGTTATTTAGACCTGTACATTAAGGGTTATGTATTTTTGAAGTTAGCCAAGTGAAACTGGCAAGTTTCTATGGCAGTGTCCAATAAATGGCAATTCTAAAATGATGTACGTCCAGTTGCCTAAAGGCAATATTTTTTCTTAAAAATAGACTAAGGGTCACATAGCCTTTGAAACCACTACAATTGGACATCTCTAAATAAATGTATGAATTTTTAAAATTTGATAAAAATTCGATTAGCTTTTTATCAAGGTACAAAACTAAGAAGGTAATGGAAAAAAAGTATGGGCAAAATAGTCATTTGACCAATAAATGAACAAGAAAATTATTTCTCCAAATTAAAGGGCCATATGACAATGAAAAAGAGGGAAGCAAAAGGAAACTAAATACTTGGTATCAATTAAGCAAAAAATGGAGTCATTTAAGCAAAGTAAAATAAGTTGAAAAGTCAAAAGTAATAATATGTGTTTAAATGCAATAAACAAATATATTTCAAGGAGGTGGAAGGAGATATTTGAAGAGTTAATTACCTTTTCCAAAGCCTCATATTCGTCCAACATGGAAAGGAAAGATAAAATACATATGTGAACATAAATGATGCTTTTGAAAAGTCAATAAAGCAAGTGTTAAATAGCCATTGCATATTAATTGCAAAGAGATGGATGGAACAATATAGAAACTCATTTGACTCCTTCCAAGGCTATAATTTACATCAAGTAGAGAGAGGAAAGGAAAGTATTTAAGATTAAGATAAAAAAGGATAAAGCATAAAGGAAAAACATGTGCAAAAAGCCAATTAAATATTATATTTATAAGGAGGTGGATGATGATATTTTTTGTAAGCTCTTTATCTCTTTCCTTTGGCGATATTTTGGCCAAACACAAGACAAAGGGGGGAGAGAGCTGAACGAAAATATAGAGAACATGAGATATCAAGTATTTAAGAGCCAAACAAGGTACGTTTCAAGTGATTTTCACTTGTTTATGCCTCCTAATTCATGAACAACTCTTTCTAATATCTTTTCCTTCTTGAAATCCACTTGAAGCAAGAACAAACTCAAGAGGAAGAGGAGGAGGATACCATGGTTTGGAGTGGTCTAGAGAGAGAAATAAGAGGTCATCTCAAGAACCTTGTTATCTTGGTTGATTCAAGGTGATTATTGATGTTGTGTTTTGGTTTGGTGGCTTGTCTTGACTTGTTTTGATGATTGGGATGTACAAACCCTAAGGGGAGGTGCTAACCAAATATCCATTAATCATGTTCAATAGGTGTTTAAGAGGTTAAACAAGTAATTAAAGGTGAAAGGGAAGTAATTAATGGAATGGAATCAAGAAACTCCAATTTTCCCAATTTATTATGATTTTTGTCCAGCAACTATTTTCACTATGTTTGAACTGAATTTTGGTGTTTTTAATGGTTCCATTGAGTCTAGAAGCGGAAATTGTGTTGGGTGCATGTGAATTATGAAGTACAAAGGCCCTAGAATGTGAAATAACAAAACTACTCCTAAAACCTTAAGTTAGGAGCTGCCAAGGGTATGTTTGTCTTTTGGAATTGAATTTGATAAATATGAGGTATAAAATGGGTTCTACACGTAAAACTATATAGGAATAGCTCGGGTCATAATTTCTGAAAAAGTACAGTTAGACCGGGTACAAAGGGACTTAGATCAGTCCCTAGGGGTGTATTTTGGTCATTTTACAGTTTTAAGCAAAGATAACCAACACAATGAATTTAAAATAATATATGAATGAATAATAAGTCATTTATTGTAAATTTGGGATTTTAGGATCAGACAGTAGCTTGAGCAGAACACAGAGTATTGGACCAATAGACAAGAAAAAGAAGGGCGATCCAAGTAGGGAACTTACCCTACTTGCATGTATTTGATAGTTATGATTGTGTAGTGATGCATGTGATTGCTTTACTTGATTGTGTAAAGTGTATTTGAATGATGAAGCTCTTCTTCTGTTTATGCCATGGCCATGAGTATGTTACATGAAACATTAAACACGTAGAAATGTCATTATATGGCATGCATCTAGTTAAGGCTAATATGTCATGTACTTAGCATTTATCTTATATGCATTATGGTAACTGTTTACTACTAAGATTCCCCTGAATCTCACCTTCCCCTAACCAACCATTTAGATAGGTGAATACGAGAGGTATATTAAGAACAGAGAAGAGGACTGCATAAGGAAAATGCAGAGGTGGAATGAAGACAGGGAGGTGTCTTTTGCTCTTATTTTCATTTAGACATCTTGGTAGTCATGTGGGGCTACCCTGTCTGTATATTCATTTGTATATTTACACAAATTATGTACAATCCTTGTGGGGAATTTCCTATAATATAATCATGTACTTTATATCAGTATTTTCATTCTAATCTGTGTGCCTACTGAACTACACGCAAACACTCTGAAAAATAAGGAAATAACATAAGGGTCTTACAATTGTGATATATAAGTTTGTTTTTTTTTTTGGGAAAATACACGTCATTTACTTAACGATTGTATCTAAAAAAATCGCATATATATTCTATCTATATGTGACAGTTGTTTATCAAAACACCGTGAAACTTATATATTTTACGGTTTTAAAAATAAATGCAAAATATACACTACTATAGATTTGTCTATATATAACGGTATTTTTATGGATATTTAAAGGTTTTCAGCCATTAAATATTCAAGTATCAAATATTTATATATAACAGTTTTTAACAATTAAATATTGGACACTATATTTTACGATTTTTCAAATACAACCGTTTTGTATAAGGCACTATATGTAACAGTTGTAAGACAATGATTGTTCAAGATAGTAATCTATGTTTAACATTTGTTTAGTAATAATCATGATATATTATGTACAATACTTAATGGTTAAAATGATAAACGGTAAAGTATTGGTCTAGAGGAAGGGTGTTATTGGTTAGTTATTGGAAAAAACCATTATATATGTATAATATTTGACGATTATTGGTGAATAACCATTAAGTATGTGTGACAAATTATTTTTTTAAAAATTGGGGGGCTCACTTTTGATAAGCTTCCATATGCATATTACATACAGAAACCAAATATAGAAATAACCAATTACTCAAAACAAATACAGAAACCATTTAAACAAATCATTAAAATGCACTATATAGAAATCAATCATCAAAATATACATATACAATTTAAACTATACATTATATAAACCAAAACTAGTTAGAGAAAAAAGAGAAAATAAAATAGAGAAAACCAAAAGCTTGATTCAAAACTATCATAGCTAACTATGCTCCCATCCAGTGACAATAAGCTGTTATAGCCAACTCTTCTATGACTTTATCAATTTGTCCAAGTGAATATTGCTCACAATAACTATCCTTAAAGTACTGCACGCAAAAAAAAGTATGGTTAGTGAATATATATGACTTTACTTTAATTTAACATAAACACACATACATGTATATATATACATACCTTAGTACCAATTGAGCCAGGATTGTAGGTAACTATGTCCATCATGAACTTCATGACATTGTATCCACAATAAGAGCTCTCATCTAGTTGCCGCAACCACTATAACAAACAAATGAAATGAATCAATCTACCACCAAAAACCAACTTTGACAACTCTAACAAAATGGTAAGTATTAGTGAATTACCACTACTTTCTTCTATTTGGAAGCGGATGCAATGCCTTTGTCTTTTAACAAGGAGTAGGTGAGGCCTTTGTCCATGTCGATGTGGTGTAATAACAAACAAATTTGACAAGATATATCATAATAAGAAATTAAAGCACAAAATTCACAACAAAATCAGAAAAAAGTACCAAACTTATTCAAGACTATCTGTGGTCATTTTTCTAGATCCCCATGAACCGAATCAAAATATTAAATCCTTTGCTTGAAGGGATTTAACATGATGTGCATCTAATGACCCCAAAGTAAAATAAACATAATAAGAACAAGACTAAAAAACTGTCCTTGTTCTTTGGAGCCCTTTTAATGAACAAATGTGCTAGTTCCCTTTTTTTCCTCTCCATAAAATCAGGCTATTGCCTTTGTCGAACATTCCTAAAAAGTGGTAGGAGGAACAGGAACGTGTCCTGTAGGCTATTGCAGGCTACATACTCCTTGTAAAGGTACCTTACACAAAAAAAGACAAATTAGTATGTATAAATGCTATAAGTACCTAAGTATTCATTTGTAGTAGAGCACATACCACATATAAAAGAAACAAGCACTCAAGCGAGCCAAACACTCCTTATTCCCCATAGATATCATACTCAAAGGGGACATGTATGGTGTAGTAATCTTGCTTAGGGTTTGTCTAAACAACTATGATATTGTGTGCTTCAAGGGCCGTCCAAATTTGTTTGAAACTGGCACTATTAGCAGAACTGCTAGCACATGCATAAGTACAAGCTCGCACCTTCTTTAGCGCAAAAGATACTGAACCATAGCCACATTGAACTCCCAGATTTCTCTTCCTTCTTTTTGGCTAAACAAGTTGAGAAGTTAGGAAAATAATTAGAAAAAACTTCATTAGCAAACTTAAATGACGATGGTATTGAATTTCTAATTTCGATGGTATGACAATAAGATGGTTTGGCTACGCAACAAGCTAAATATAGCACCTTCCATTATATCTGCATCTAGGATAGGAATTGGAAGGGTTTACTTTGGATCTACTATTGTCTTTAGCTCTACCTAAACATGATTGTAAGGGAGAGGTGAGGTGTGAATCATGTTTTCCCTTGGTAAGTTAAACATGTAGGCTATAGCAACGGTATGCCCCTTAGGGTTATCGGCTATTGGAAGCGTATACCTCCTTGTACTGAACAGGCCACACAAAATGGCTGGCGAGCCCACACAACCACACAATACCTGGCAGGAATTGTCTCCTCCTCTTTCGGGATTTTAGGGCAAGACTTATCCTCATGTCATGGCCTCGAGTCCTTGGGGAGGCGATTTAAATCCCCAAGAGGAGGGGTCAATTCCTGTCGGGTATTGTGTGGTGCCGTGTGGCTGTATGGGCCAGACCTGCTGCTATGTGTGGGCTACATAGGTTTTGATCCTAAGACCTGTGGGTTATGGGCCCACCATGCTTCCCTATGACTGCCCTCACCTCAAAAGATATGCCGGCCACCTATAATCACCAAAATACATGTATAAACCCTCTGCACGGTGTCATACATGTACTTCATTACGTAAGGTATCATATGATCCCTAAACTCAATAAAATGATCATTTGAGCCCTGCTTGACTATATCATTCTTCTCCCTTATCCAAAATGCTATATCTGGGCTACAAGAGTGCCATCCTTCTCAAAAGCCCGTAAGTAGCAATGCCGAGTATATTTCCACAACCTCAAATTTGGCTACAGGTTATAATTCACATGCACCGGTCTAGCTTTGGAGAGAGTACCAACACAGAACTCTAACTCTAACTTATCAGAAAGTAGCTACTCAGAATCTCTCATCCCCTCTCGAGGTACTGGTTCAAGTCCCAATTGAGGCTCGTACACTGCTCCGACCCAAACCTGCTCCCTTGATGTCCTCATCTCTATAGACTACTGCTCCTTAGAAATACTCTAACTCGAAGTACCCTAGTTCACGAACCACGATGACTTATCTTATTGTGACTGTCCTCTATACATCATTGCCGCCAACCTGTAAACAAAACCATATTAGTAGACTATTCTGATAATGCCAGGACCGCTTTAAGCTCTAATACCAAAAATGTCAGATGATAGCTCCACACAAGCACCAACCTAGTAGACCTTTCTAGTGGCCATCTAAGGTAACCTTATCAGCTAGTTCAACGCCCCACTTCTCGACCAAAGACTACCACTTCACATAGGCGCCCACACACCTGGTCAACCCGTCCAGCTTAGGCAACAATATGGTGGCTAGCCCCTATTCCATATTAGGGTAAGAGTTAATGCTTCGCTACATATCACACTATGAGAACTACCAATCACGGTGTCGAATTAAGCCATCTCAATAACTAGCTCTGATAACAAAAATTTCAAACCCCTTAACATTTTGATACACATAGAGTAATAAGCACAGAGTTCTATAAGGCATACAGAAATAGTAGAAACATACTGACATTAAGTACTTGTTTATAAACCAAAAGTTTCCCCGTAGGGTTTGATGATATGTACATATTTGTCCAAAATATCAAACTAAACTGATAATAACCAACAGCTCCATCTTCTTGATTCGGACACCTCAGTTGTCAGTATTTACCATTTTTACCCTAGTGCCGCTAGCTTCAGCTTTACAATTTTAAATTTGAAAAAGGGTGAGATTTCAACGAATCTCAGTAGTAGCATGCAACCAATCATATAAGATACAAGAATTAAATATGCTCTACACCATGTAATGCAATATAACACAAACAACTTCTAGCTATGTCTCTTATAGGCTGAATAGTACATACACCCTTCCCATCGAGCAATACATATACTCTTCCTATACCACAGCTAGAATACGGCATGTGCACATGAGTTAGGGGCTCAATCCCCCACTACCCGTAAAACACCTTGATTGGGTTCTTGCACACAACTAGGTTAGTGTGCCTCCACACACAATTGCCCTACTAGACAAAACAATGTTCACATCATAGAATATGGCATCACAAAGCATATAAACAATTACATAGTATATGAAAGAAAGTACTACTACCTTAAACCCCCTTTTTTATCATAAACTGTTCCTTGAATTTTGTTCCAACGACTCGAGCTATCAATCCAGTCCTAAAATTCCAAATGTACAAGAATTAGGTTAATACCCATTCATATACTACTTTAGACTCTTCCAAAGTATTTTTATTGGTTATATTAGTCTAAGCTGCAAAATTACCAAAATGCCCTTAGGGACCCAATCTAAGTTCCTTTGTACTTGGTCCGACTATACTTTTCCAAACATTTTGATCTAGAATATTCCTACATAGTTTTATGTGTATAATCCATTTTTGGCCTTAGCATTATCAAAATCACTGACAAATGATAGTTTTGACAGCCCATATTTAGGGTTTTAAAGCTATTTTTGACATTTCACTTTCTAGGGCTTTTCTCACAACATGATCAACATCAACCCTACACAATTTTCCCTCCTAAACATAATAGAACCATCAAATTGATGAAATTCCAGCTCCTACCCCTATTTCTAGCACTAGCCAAAACTTGTTCTTGAAAAAGAAAAAAAAATGTTATTTTGAGATTCAACACCGAAAGCTTGCTCCTTTGCACTCTTAACCACTTCTTAAACATTTAAACACTTATTAAACATGATTTGGGGAAATTAGGGAAGCATAACAATGTAGAGTTTCATAATCCCAAATTACAAATTCAATAATCCAAACCACAAATTATGACAAAAATCACAACATCAACAACAACAATACACCAAAGGGATTGAAGTTCTTGAAGTTATCTCTTGATTCTCAACTTTCTCTCTCTAAGGCGTCACCCTCCTCTCACCTCAACATTAAAGATTTGCTTGCTACATATGATTTTTCATGGAGAATAATAACTTAGAAGAGGAATTACACAAGTTAGAAGGCACTAGCTCTTGAAATCATAAAGCTTACCTTGGATTTTTGCCTCTTAAGCTTTCCTTCTCTTTAAGTTTCTCAAGCTTTTCTCACACACACTCTCTCTCTATATGATGCTTGTGGCAAAGATAGAGAAAGAAATAGGAAGGGAAAGCTCTTAAAATATCTCACCTCTCTCTTTTAAAATATATTAATTAAGTGGGTTTATGACACAATTTTCTTTTCAACCTTATCTCTTCTTAATTCTTGGCATAAATCCAATTGACTTTGAACCACTTTTTCCTTTTCCCTTCTTGGCCTTAAATACGCCACTCTTGGTCCTCCATGAACCAAATTGGGCTTTCTCTATTTATCACAACTAATTGCACAAAATATGTTATTTTATGGAAATTCCACCTTTTTGACTTTTCAAAATTCAATTACTTGGTCACAATTTCTTCACAAATATCAAAGAAATATTTTTTTCCTTTCATTTCCAACCCATTTAGATGAAAATGAGTGTGTGTACTGAAGAAAACAAATTTTCTTTGGCTTAATATGGAAAATTACCATTTTTGCCCATACATTTTGTGATTTTTGCCCAAAACTGCCAACATTTTCACCAAAATTTGACAACCAACTATCAAAATTATATCCCAAAAGGAGTCCTAGCCGCCCTTGGTTGTTTGTTTCCCCTTCGAGCCACTTGCCCTATCTGTAGGTTAGTCAATGGAAAGAATGAGATTCAAGAGAATAACAAATCACTCATACAATATATAATCACATAGCATGTACACAAATCATCAATCAGCACAACAGTAGCAATCACAGTATACACATTGCCTCAACGGCATACACATAGCCTTACAGCTTACACATACCCTTTTGGCTTACACATGTCTTTGCAGCATACACATAGCCTTCACGGCTTACACAATTACAACGGCAGGGGTAGGTGTGACTTACGTCACCTCTATAACTGCTCACGCTGTAATACACATAGCCTTTACAGCTTACACAATGCTTTCGCAGCATATACATAGCCTTGTGGCTTACATTTAGCCTTTACGACTGTCACATAGCCTTTCAGCTTTCATATAGCCTTATGGCTTTCACATCTATAAGCTTTGTAGCATTCAAAATCATCACAATTCAATGATCAATCAAACATACAATGCATCACATATAGTATAATAGAAAGCATCACTATCTTGTTCTATCTGAGTGTGTTCTGGCACAGGTTGTTTACATTCAGGGTAAATATCGAATCCTATCAATCAAAATCAAGGATATAGTGTTATTCCCTTTTCCAATTCCTTAACTTTAAAATACTTAAGGTTGGTTGTCATTTGAGTCCCTTAAGTGGCTATGATAAGATCAACAAAAGCCTAAAAGGTTTGGGAAGAACCATATCAAAAACCACTTTGAAAAGTTTCAAAATGCTGAGTTTTGGGGGTTGACTGTAGCCAAGGAATTCTTTGGCTGCAGCCAACAACAAGTCAAAAAATTTTTTGGCTGTAGCCAAAAGCAGTCTAGAATCATAACTAATTCTAGAAAACTCAAAATAAGGTGATCCCAAGTCCTATGGAAAGTTATTGAAGTCCTCTATACAAGAAAATATGAATCAATGTTGTTCATAACCACAAAAATACACAATTACACAAAATCCCATATTGCTCCAAAATAGCTTCCAATTTCAACCCCAAACTTTGGAAAATCATAACTCCTAGCACACAAATCAAAATGACACATATTATATGTCCATTTTGAAGCTTGGCATGTGAAATATTAGATTGGAAAGTTTCAGAACTTTTAGATAGCATTTTCTCATTCAAAAAGTCCATGCAATTCAGTTGCCCTGCACAGAGTTCACACTTGACAGAATTTCAAATGTTCAACCAATGTGTCTAATGGCTCCAAAATCAACAACCAAACCTATTCCTATACAATTTCTCACGATGAAACCATTGTAATCACTAAAAAGCCAAATTCACATCACATTGACACATGTTCTATTTCCAAACGCATTGCAATCCAAAACCACTGAATGCCAAACTTTCCGTTCAATGTTCCAAATCAATCCAAACCAATTTCATTACTCAAGACATATAACAAAATACCAATTCCACCATTAAAACACCATGCTAATCACAAGACCCTAATGACATGAAAATAGGGTTAAAATCCAGAAATTCCAAAGTTCCACCAATGGTCACAATATATATATCAAAAGATAGGTATTTCTTACCTCTTCCACTTTCCAAAGCTTGTTCTTTGATTTCACTACTTTCAAATTTTCTCAAGCTCTCAAACACCTTCTTTCAAAAATCTACAACCATAGAGTTGTAGCTCTTACCAATATGAACAACATTAGAGAAGAGCATTTAAGCATACAAGGTCATCTCTAGGGTCAAAATCTCACCTTTTCCTTTCTCTTTCTTCCTTGGTTAAGAACGAAAATGGATGTTGGGGGAGAGAGAATGAGATGGAGATGATGATCAAAATTTTAGCCCTTCAATTGCCCATTTATTAACTATAGAGGTGAGAGTGAAGAGAAAAGTACGTTTTAAAAATGGACTTTGATCCATGGCTCAGATGATGCCAAGTGTCATGATCTCCCAACTTCTTCCTTGTGCATGCAACCATAGAATAATTCTTTCTATGTCTCTTAGGTAATTGTCACACCTGTTGATCTTTATGTTACTAGTTAGTTCCCTTTTTAGTTACTGACTAATTGGTCGGTAACTTTTATTTTTCCCCATTTTTCCCCTAACTATGGGAATTCCTATGGAATCACCACTTAGAACATTTTCTCATTGCATTACTCCAATCATCCGCCCTCCCCTTCTCCTTCAATGCATTTTAAGCTTTGTCATACAATTACCTTAAATACAGAGTTTGAGCACTAATTGTAACACATCTAGACCATAATACAGATTGTATTCTCCAATAGTGTTTATTTATCATTAATTATATTTACTTTTGGAGTCATTAGCCTTTAATCACATTTTAGGGCATTACAAGTACTTTCCTTCAACTAATTAGGACTAAATCCTATACTTTATTCCAAATTAGTTTCTAAAAGTCATTATGGCTCTTGGATATTCTTGGGACTCTTTCTAACTGGGGCTTAATAGTTTACTCGATTCATACTTATTTCCAAGCTTCTAGTCCCAAAATTCGGGACATTACAAAAATCATCAGTACTTTCCATTCTTGAGACAACCACCTGGATGCAAGGATTGTCGATATTGCCCTCTTTGTTTTGCCTCACAGCAACCCACAATAGTCTATAGGCAACAGTCACATCTGATGCTAACATGTGCTTCTCTATCAACTGCTGCTCGATGTTCACATGCCCTGTGTGGACTTCATGGTATAGGTATTTGTTCTTCTTCACTCTCTCATAGTTTCACACATTTAATGTCTATCGACAGAAACAACAAAGAATACAAAAGCATTCAAAAGCTGAATAGCAGACAAAATAATACAAAAGAATACACATTAAATTTAATTTACCTTGAAAGCTGGAGAGCATCGTGACCGTACAAAAGTAGCCCATTCAAGCTATTCCATAACCTCATTTAGCAGTGTCAGAACTACCGACTCATCTACAGAGTTGGGTTTTGATAAAAATGTCTTTGTCAAAAACCTTGGAATGAGTGCATAATCTAGCTAGCCTTCCTAAGCACATAATCCTTCTTTTCCTTATCAATGTGGAATCCAACACACAAATCATTTGTAGTGTTTAGAATATCGGTTAACAAGATATTATTAACTAAGTAGCATATTGTCTTACTGATACTCCACCCCAAATATTCTTTTTCATTGTATCGGTTGCCTTATTCTAGTTGTTCAAAGTGATCGGCACGTTGGTCTTTGTCGCATACCTAAGGTAGCTAATGAAGTTGTTAGAGCTCACAACTTGCCTTTTCATGTTGTATAAGTTGTGTGTTAGCATCATCCTACTGCATTAGTTGGCAAAGAAGTTAGGACCCTTAGTACTTGAGCCACATCTAATGCCGACATATTAACCTATAACAAATCTTAAATCATCATTTTAACTTCTCCAACCCATAAAATGCAGCAAAGATATAAAATACGAAGTTATAAGAAATCATAATTTTCTATACAGAAACAATACAATGCAAAGTTATTTCAAAATACAGCAAAGATACATAATGTTCATCAAAATTTGAAAACGAAGCGAAGGTACACAATGTAAAGTTATTTCACTATGCAAAAGTGATAAGAAATCATACTATTAATAGACCAAGAGTAATATGAAGTTCAAAGTAGGGCTCCAATGCAATATATGGACCAAAATTTGACCAAAGTTAGTTTTAATAGTCAAAACACAAAACCAATTTATGCTTCATATTTCATTTAATCCTACCATGCACAATTTAATTGGTCCCAACTACCCAAAGTGTCATAGCTAAAATTCAATAAGTGACAATGCACACACTAAAACGCTACTCAAAATGCTATCACTCCAAGCCAAATTTAGAATTCACAAGAACAAAAACACATTTAAACCACTGATTTTATAGTTAAGGTGAGTTGATTATAAACCAATTTATGAGCTAGCAAGAAATTTGTAGAGACTAGAACTAGAAACTAGAATGATGATTTTTTGGTTTTGGTTTGAGCAACAAGCATAGATTCAAGCAAGTACCCTAACTTCAAACCCTAACCCTAGAAACTAACACCAAAAACCAGAGGAACTAGAAATAGAGCAGCTAAAGCATATAAAGAGACTAGAAACCAATTGGCTATAATGTTAACCCTCAACCCAGAAACTATAACGGACCACAAGTGTGACACTTTCATTTCTAAAGTTAGCATATAAGTTTTTACACAATGAATTTGAATCACTAAGCTAGTATTCAATCCTAAGTCAAATACACTTTTGAAAATACTTTAAAATCCCAACTTTAACACTAGGTTTGAACCTATAATTGAATGGTCTTTTCTGAAAAATTTAAAACTTTCAAAAATAGTTACATAATGGTTTGCAACTTCATTATGACTCATCAATTTTTAGCTTCAATTATTAGTATCAGAGTGCTTCTCTGCTCATAAACTAGTATACTGTTCATTAAACTATGGGCCCTTTCATATACAAATGCCCAATTCTAGTTCATTTATCTTGCTAGAGGTACATACCACTTCAATATGTATAATGAATAAACTAAAACTACCCTATCCCATGTATGTTATACTACCTCTACCACTACCTCGACGAGTACTAGCTTTACTATGGTTATGTATATACATACATATATAAAACATGTAGCCACATGAGGCTACCAAAATATCCTAAGTCTACTTATATACAGATAACCAGTAGAAATCTTAAATCCTTCTTCTCCACCTTCTACTTATTAGCAATTACCTCTTTGCCCGTGGAGACGCTTGCCTTAGCTATGTCATTTCATAGAAAGGGTGTGATTAGCGAGAATCTCAGTAGTTACAACAGTCAATCATAAAGTATGTAAGTTTACGAAGCATTCCAAACAAACCATTATACAATCAGAATTCAACAAACAATATGCATCACAATCAGTAAATATGGGATACACTTGTCTAATACTACACAACTGGTAATTTAGGTCTTATAGCCCAGGGACACTAGCCCATGCAAATATGCACTTTCAGGACTTACAGCCTTGGGTCACAGCTGGTTCAACAATGAATGCATATCAGGTCTTACAGCCTTAAGACACAATAGTCCAAACAAGTCTTATGGCCTCCAGACATACTAGTCCAATCATCAATTCCATATAATCATGAAATGGATATAATCAATAGTAAAAATGTATATGCAGGACAACACATAATATATTAGAGAAAGAGTTACTACCTGATTGTCTTTCATGTAATTTACCTTTACCAACAAGCTTCTTCTCTAAGCTCAGGCTAGTAACGAATCCTATAATTTAGAATTTATGAATAGATGGGTCATTACTTTTTCCATTTCTGTAGACATAATAAAGATTATGTTATTCTTAACCGATTCCAAATTCTTATCCTTCATTTTAACTTTGTTGGTTATCTTTAATATTCTTTTCTGCTATGTCTAGTGAATATCTAATTTAAGACATATATATGTCTTCCTCCCTTGTGATTTGGATATTCAATTTGGTCAAATTGATCTTTAAAGCATGTCTCTAATCCTCTTTTATCTCATAATCACAATCCCTTTAAAAGTGGAAACTTCCAGATTTAACCCAATATGCTAGAATTCTTTAGTCAAATTTGAAAATTTATATCTTAATCTAGAAAATTCCACATTAGGTGGTTCAAGCTTCTATGTAAAGCTATTTAAGCCCCATGTATAATAAATATATTAACCAATGTCAATTGAGAGTGGTAAGTTCCAGAATTCATGGCCAACATGACTATCTCAAAACTTTCCCAAGTTTTGGTACCTAGACTTTAAAAATTCATAACTTACAAATTACTCATCCAATTCCTAAGTTCTAATATTCAATGGAAAGATATAAATGTATATTTTAAGGGCAAAATAATCATAGAGCCAAATTACTAGGCCAACCCTATGAATTTTTCCCATTTATCCAATGCTAGAAACTAGACTACTAGAAATTCCCCTATTTCTTGAAATAACTTCCAAAAATCACAACTCTCTCTCTCTCTCTCTCTAGGAATCCAATTAATGAATTCTATGGATTATTTTAAACCTTTGAATGTGTACTAGTTACCTATATAATCATTGGTCAAGGTTTGACTTATCAAAACCAAGCTTGAAGCCACCTGACTCCCTATAAACAATATGGCAGCATCAACCCTTAAACAATCTTTAACTCTAATTTTTGGCTTTTCAATCCAACTCTTCTAAAGCTATTTCTACAAGCTATTCCCACAAAATTTTGCATGTAGAATCCATTTCTAACATCAAATTTAGCAAAATCCAATTCCTTCTCCATGAACCAACCAAGACCAAAACTTAGGGTTTTTTAGGCAAAAATTCCATTTCCAGTTCTAATGCTTCCAAAGTCACTTATCATCTTTATCCTACATAATTTTTCATTCTAAACTCATTGAAAGCATCAAAATTAGCAAAATCTCATTCCTTCCTCTTGGCTTGATCTAAACGAAACATAACATGAAAGAAAAAAGTGATTTTACAACTACCATTCACAAAACTTGCTAAACTTCCCTTCTACCATGCTTAAACCTCTGTTAGCATCATTTTCATGTTCACAACATTACTAAAACCCTAAGGTCCCTTCTTGACAAAAACAGGGTAGTAGATCATCATCATAAAACCTAATCTAAATTCTAAGATACTTGGTTCAAATTAAAGCTTATGCTTACCTCTTCCCTTTGCTATAACTCTCTCTTGATTCCTTCAACTTCTACACCTCTTAGACAGCACTGAACACCTCCTCAAGAAACTAAAACCATAGAAATATTGCTCTTAATGAGAAGAACAAGGTTTATGAAGGCACTTTGAGCTAGAAATAAGGTATTGATGGTGTAAGTGGCTTAAAAATATTTACCTCTAGTTCTTGTTCCTTTGCTCTCAAAATTGTCACCTTTTCTTTCTCTTTCTCTTTTTTGTTTTCTCTTTCCAGAATATCCAAATAAAGATTAGCATCTGCGTGTTAGATAAGTATTTACTCTCTCTCTCTCTCTCTCTCAGATATGTTGGCCGACTTACAATAAAGAAAAGGTGAGGGTGGTGTGAGGAATATGTTTATTCTCCCCCCTTGGTGTGCTTCTAGCCATCTTATTTGCAGTGGATAAAGGTAAAGTATGTGTTGACCAAACTCTCTCTATCTCTCTCTTCTATCTTGACCAATGTTGAAGAATAAAAGGTGAGGGATTGTGTAGACTAATCTCTTCCTTTTCCTTAGTATGCTTTTGGCTAACTTTTCTTAGGAAAAGGGTGGGGAATTGTATTGATTCAAACTCTCTCTCTTTCTTTCTCGTATGTCTTGACCAAATT
This sequence comes from Inga laurina, assembly GCA_963855925.1. Taxonomy (NCBI): domain Eukaryota; kingdom Viridiplantae; phylum Streptophyta; class Magnoliopsida; order Fabales; family Fabaceae; genus Inga; species Inga laurina. Next base: position 55,658,865 of record OY979704.1, read on the forward strand.
AATTGAATAAAGGGGAGGGAGGTGTGTTGACTTGGTCTTTGCATATGTGTATGTGGTGTGTAAGGGTGCCATGTGGCCAAATGGAGAGAGAGATGAGTAATCAATTGTGAGTACGCATGTTTATAAATTTATAGGTATATTTTTATCCAATTAATTATACACCAAAGGCCCTAACTTTCCCCTTTTGTCTAATTTAAGATTCTTTAAATTCTCAGGAAAATAATATGCATTTAAATCAAAAGATTAATTCTAACTCCAGTAAAATTTTCTTTTTTGAAAATTTATTCTTTGACTAAATTTTGGGGGGTTACAATAAGTACCTAAATTGAAAAAAATATCTAAAAATAGAAATTTAAAGTTCACATTTTGACACTACAATGAATTAATATCGGCAAGTACTCACCTTTTTGAATGCATGATTCAAAAATGGAAATTTGAAACTAAGAAGAATGACGAATGCCTTCATGGACTGCAACAAACATGTAAAAGATGAGAATCACAAGTCTAGCAACAACAAAGAGTGAAATAGTGGTGGGGATTGCCAAAAAAGAGTGGTTCGAGCTATTTCAAGCGCACTAAGAAATGGTCGAAATTTTGAAATTACTACAAAATAGGGTTTAGAAAAGGATTTTAAAGATCTATATTTGATGATTTATTTTGAAAAACTGTGAAATATTTAAGTTTTATGGTTTTGGATAAACAACTATCATATATCATTAATCTATAGTTAATGGTCTTTTAAATACTACCATCAAGTATATGATACCCTTTTTCCACCAAAAACAAACATATATATCACGGTAGTCATATGAAACTGCCAAATATTCTCTCATATACTTACCAGTTGTTTTAAATAACCATTATATATTGCCTTCCCATAATTCCGCCCCTTTTCATTTAATGGTTTCATGATAACTATTATGCATGGAGCATCAAATATACATGTTTATATATAGTGATATGGCTTTAAAATCCCTCTTTGAACCTTACTCTAGTAATTTTAAAATTCCCACCATTTCTCCGTGCGCTCTTCAAAGAGCTCTAACTACTCTTTTCAGGCATCCCTACTACTATTTCCCTCTCCATTATTGTAGAAATCATGATTCTCCTCCTTCCCATGTCCATGGCTATATGTGAAATCATTCATAACTTGTTATGGGTTCTAGGTTCAGTTTTCTTTGAACCTCTGCAAGTTTTGCGTCTTTCCGTATAAAGGTGAAAAATTCCTGCCCTTAACTAGAGTTAAGAATACGAAATTCATGCTCAAAGCTTTTTTTTGTTATCTCCTATGATATTAATCAAACAACGAGTAGGAAATGGTTGTTCATCTCAATTCTCAATTCTATGATCTTGAGTTTGTATGATATTTGAGTGAAGTTGTTACCTCCTATGGTTTACTTTTATTGCTATCCCCTATTTTGGATAGTTAAGGTTTTCAAAGGAAGAGTGATGGTTTCTATGAAATTAAGCTTTCCAAAGTGCTTAGAAGGAAGAATTACATTTTGATGAATTTAAGCTTTATGGTTTGAATTTAAGGCTAAAACTTGACAAGGAACTCATTGTTTTATACTTTCACATTTTAGATAAATGTCTTGGGTTTTTAAATTATGCTTTAAGACTCTAATATAATGGTTAAAACAAAACAATATTCTTGAAGATGGAAAAATTTGTAGAGTTCTATAGTGGGTTTGTTTGAATTTAGGAGTTAAGTGGTCTAGTTTTTAATGAAATATGAGATATAAGTGTTGTTTATTTTGATTTACCAAGACATGTATTAATTGGGCTAAATTTTTTATGAAATAGACTACTATGAATTAATTTTGAGGACCTTTAATGTTTTTGATGAAATGGCCTAAAAAATGTTCCTTCAACTATGTGTTCGCATAATATTTTGATGATGGAGAATGACTTAGATACTATTTGATTCAATTATGATTTATGATTGTTCAAGGAAACTTTATGGAAATTATAATATAAGGGTTTAATATTTCTTCTATTTGTTTCATGTTGATATGTCGGCATCTAATATGGATAGTAGCTCAAGTACTGAGGGTCTTAAACCCTTTCCCAACCCCTCTAGTGTGTAGCATAATGATGATGCACTACTTATAGCATAAGAGGAAAGATCATTAAGGAAGGGCCTTTGTTGTGATGAAGGAGTCCAAAAAGAAAAGCAAGAGGGGAGGAAACCTATTGTGAGATGGAACAAGGAAGGGCAAGTTGTGAAATTTGACAAGTTCGTTAGCTACCACGGGTATGCAACAAAAACCAACATGCCTATCACTTGAACAACTGGAAGAAGGAAATCGATATAATGAGGAAGAATATATGGGATGAAGTATCGTTAAGACATGATGCTATATAGTTTATAGTATCTTGTTAACTGGTATGCCTAACACTAACAATGATTTGTATGTTAGTAGTTTGGATTCTATATAGATGAGAATAAGAAGGATTATGTTCTCATTCTGAGGGTTTATGAAAAAGAAATATTTGTCAAAACCTGACTCTATAAATGAATTAGTGGTTCCGATGCTAATAAAGGAAGTTGTCAAATAGCCAGAATAGGTTGCTTTTGTATGGTCATAATGCTCTCAAATTTTCAAGGTAAATTAAATTTAATGTAATGTGTAACTCTAGATATAGGACTTTTGTATTAATGTAATGTGTAACTTTGACTTCTTTATTGTTTTTCCCCACAGGCATTAAGCGCACTAAATCATGAGAGGGTGAAGAACAATGAATACCATATCGTGAAGGACGTATGGGGTAGGCAAACATCGAGCAATAATTGATAGAGAAGTAGGGATCAGGATTGGATATGACTTTTGACTATGGAGTATTGTGGGCTTCTGTCTCAAGAATGGTAATATACTAATGATTTTGATTCAATTATGTTTGTGCTATCTTAAAGATGTTTATGATATTGGTATTTCTAGTACTTTGCATACTGAACTGAGTTAAGGTTAATGCCTTGATTATAATTGAATTTTTGATATAAAAATGTTTTCGACCTTTCATTTTGCTACAGGAGTCCTTGAGTCAAGAATTAGAGAGAGGAGAGCTTCCTTGGGAGAGGATGTCTTGGAAAAGGCTCTGGGTCTTGACCATAGTGATCTTTTGAGGGTTGTCAGCTATTTATTCGCCAAAAAAGAATACTTTGGGAAGTGGAAGAGACTGATAAAGGTGTCTAATCAAAAGCTTTAATAGTATATAGATATGATCGAGATGCTAAAACGGACAAGTTAAAACACAACAAGTTGTTATTAATTAGTTAATGAGTCAAAAGACCACGAGGAAGCAAGGAATGGCACACACCCTAAGTGCCAAAGATAGTTGTACATTCCCCTCTCAAACTCTACCTCAGATAGTATTTTTTTTGGCCAAACCTCAGATAGTATGACTTATGCCAAAAAACTATGCTTTATTCATTTTTTTTCTTTACGCTAATTGTATTTTTTCTTTGTTCAAGCGAGGCGGAGGTTGAGTGTGTGGCAAATAGGCCTAAGCAACATACAGCTAGTATGGCTAGATGTACAATTTAATAGGAGAGAACACATTTCACAACTCCCCTCTCCCTCAAAATCATTTAGGGTCAAGCTAAAGATGGGCATCGATCCTAAGTATGCCTTTCCAATACCCACCCCAAATGCAATTACAGTGGAAGGATATGTACTTAGCTATGTTGCGTGGCCAGTGCACTCTATTGTCATACCTGGGAAGACAAAAAAGCTATACTATCATCTTTTGAGATTCCTAATGAAGTTTATAGTAACTATTTTCCTAACTTCTCAACTTGTATAGCTAAAGAACAAGAAGAGCAATTTGGGAGGTCAGCCTAGCCATATTTTGATGTCTTGCGTGCCAAAGAAGATGAATGAGCTTAAATCTATGCTTCAAAGATAGTTACACCAGTTTCTAATGATTTCCAATAAATTTGGATGGCTCCTGAGGCACATAATAGTATAGTCACTAAAATAGACCCTGAGTGAGACAACTACACCAAACAAGTCCCCTTTGAGCAAGATATCTATAGGGAACAAGACTTGCTTGATGCTATCAATCGGTTGTTAGTCAAAGAGACTGTCATGGGCAATATGGCTAGTTTGAGTGCTTTTATATCTGGTATGTCTTCTACTTCAAATGAATACATAGCCACTTATAACATTTATATATACTAATTTGCATGTTTTGTATGTAAGGCACCTTTACATGGAGTACGTAGCCCATAATGGCCTATATGACAAGTTCTTGTTCCTTAAACCCTACCTCTGTTCAAGAATATTGGATTAAGGCAATGAGCCAGAATGAAAAATAGGACAACTAGCTAATTTAATCATTAAAAGGGCACCAAAGAAGAATGACAATTTTGTAAGAATACTATGTCATTAAATTGGATGCTTTCTTAGTTTTGTTCTCATTGTGTTTAATGTACTTAGGGGTCACTGGATACTCACGATGCTAAATCCCTTCAAACAAAGGATTTGGCACTTTGATTCAATTCATAGGCATGCGGAAAATCGACCATAAATGGTTAAGGTTTTCAAAAGTAAGTTGATGAATTAAAATTTGGTATTTTTTTTAGAGTTTATTATGGATTTAGTGCTTTAATTTTTTTAGTGTAATATGCGTTGTCAGAGTTGTTTACTATTACGTCATAGATAAAAGCCTCTTCTACCCCTCATTAAATGGCAAAGGCTTTGTATCTGCTTACAAATGGAAGAGAGTAGTGGTAATTCACCAATTCTTACCATTTTGCATTAAAGTTGTCAGAGTTGGTTTCTTATATTAGAGTGATACATTTCATTTGTTTGTTTACAGTGTCTGCTGCAACTAGATGAGAACTCTTATTGTGGGTACTATGTCATGAAGTTCATGAAGGACATAGTCACCCACAATCCTAGCTCAATTGATACTAAGGTATGTATATATATGCATATATGTGTGTTTAAGTTAAATTACAAGTAAAGTTATATATATTCACTAACCATACTTTGTTTTTGTGTGCACTATTTGAGGATAGTAATTTTGAGCAATATTCACCCAAACAAATCTACAAAGTCATAAATGAGTTGGCCATGACAGTTTATCGTCAATGGATGGGAGCATAGGTTATCTATAAAGCAATATTTTTAATCGTTAATGGATGCTATAGAGTTGCCTATAATAGTTTTGTTCTTGCTTTTGGTTTCTATTTTGTTTCTCTTTTTGCTCTAACTAAGTTTCTTTTGCTAGTTGGTAATTTGGATTAGCTTTTGGTTTATGTAATGTATAGTTTTGTATATGTACTTTTTGATCATGGACTGGATATGGTTAAATGGTTTCTGTAATTTGTTTCTAATGGATTTGTAATCAATTTTATATGTATGTAATATACAGATAGGGGCTTATCAAAAGTGAGCACCCCAATTTTTTTAAAAAAATTGTCACATATACTTAAATATTTTTCACCAATAACCGTCGAATATTACACGTATAATACATTTTTTCCAAATAAGCATCAAATAAACATCTTCCTATGGTAACTAATGCTTTACTGTTCATCATATAATATATCATGGTTATTCTTTAAAAACCGTTAAATTTATATTGCTATATTTAATGGTCATTATCTTATAACTGTTAAATATACTACCATATACATGAAGGTTGTATTTGAAAAACCATAAAACACAGTGTCCAATGCTTAAGGGTTAAAAACTACTAAATATCAGTAAAAGACTGTTAAATATAGATAAATCTATAGTAGTGACACATCTTAAACTAATAATAACTTTCAACAAACAAGTTTCTTGCTTTCATTTCTTTCATTAATCAGGACTTTGTTTATATTTTGTTTCTATATATAGTATTTTACTCTCATTAAAAGAGTAAAATAACTATATAATATTATACAAAGATGTTAAGTCTAAACCTATACAAAACAATTTCCTTTTCATTTTTAGAAGAATTCTAATATGCAACGTAAATGCGTATGCGTGCTTGGGAGAGATATTGCCCTTTCCTAATTTTTGTATAATTAATATAATTCCAATTTGATATTAACAAAACATGGATAAGAACATAAACTATATCACAGCAAGCGCATAATGACGTCTATAAATTTCCCATCATGTGTTGAGCTTATCAAAAATAACTTTACAACAAGAGCAAAACTAATGCCAATTATTAAAGATGGTAGATGCATGATACACATAACAAAATAGTTCACAAGTATGCATCATTATAGAACAAAGCTTATAGAAAATGATGAGTTGGGAAAATGAAAACAATTTGATATCCCAGATACAATGAAGCAAACCCAATACCCCAAAGAAATGAAATAATGTCATAAATATCCACTGCAAGCAAAATGAGAGAAGACAAAAATTGTTCCATAAATTTTATAAGTAAATAAAACTGTAATACATAATATGATTGACCTAGTTAAGTAAGCATAAATTTCCTAAATCTTAGAGTAAAGCAGTCAACTCAAGAAGAGAGAGATGATAAGAACTATTATTTTCCCAAATCTTAGATGGACCAGATAAGGATTGCCAACCACAACGAAGTGGATGAGTGCATCAATAATGATGAATGTGCAGTGAGTGAGGGATGATCGTGTGTGATATAATAGCCCAAAATACATCTAAGGGCTAAATGTAATAAACGGTGAAATAAAAGGATTTAATTGCATAAAGAAAGCAAGAAGAGTAAATTGGTCAACATTTTCCCTCCCTTCTTGAGTGATATTTCGTCCAACATAAAGGAAATCCAAGAAGAAATGATATTTGTCTCACAAATAAAGCATATGGAGGCATTTTGACTTTGGTCAAATATATCATGCTAAAAGTAATATAAGAGGAGGCAAAAACCATGAGAATATAAGAAGCAATTTTGGCCCCTTTAAGAGCCATAAATTGTATGATAAGAGGGAAGGAAAGAGAAACACAATTAAAACCAAGAAAAGGTGAAGGCTTGGTCAACAATTTCAACTAAAAGATGAAATTGTGAGTAGGCAAAATATATGATAATTGAAGAAGCCTTTTAGCTCATTCAAGAGCCATATTTCAGTGAAAACTTCATGGCCAAGGAAATAAAGAAACAAAAGATGATGTCATGCATTAAATAGGGGGAAGTACGTATGGCATAAATAGAGCAAGAGAAAGATGATGATCTAAAGTATGTGCCACATGTTTATTGCAATTAAATATAATAGTTGAAGGATGTGGATTAGGATTTTTTTTAAAGGCTTTTATCTCTTTCCTTGGCTTCATTTCGGCCAAGTATTAAGGCTAAAGTGAAGAGTGAGAAAATCTGACCTCATCTCACTCTCTCTTGGCTCAAGTTTCGTTCAAGTTCAAGAAGAAAGAGAAAAGAAAAGATCATAATTTAGGTAAGATTTTGACCTCAAATGCTCATCCCCTCTTCTATAATCATGATCCTTGGGTTGAGAGCTTTCATCCTATGGTTTTAGATTCTCAAGAAGAGGTTTTTTTGTGCTTGAGAAAATTTGGAAGTTGTTGGAAATTGTGCCCAAAGGGCTAATCATTGTACTTTGAACTTATTAATTTAATGAAATTTCTCCATTCTGTTATCATATTATTTTCATGTTAAGTGTGATAATTGTATCCTTGGATAAATCATAAAGATTATCCTAAAATATCCCTGGTCAGTCATTTATACGGGAGCAAAGATGAAACAAGACCAGTATGACTTTGATAAGATATGGAAATACAAATCAAAGTCTTAGGCACTTGTAAGAATACAAGGTGCTAGACCGACCCACTATGAGAAAGCTACATGGATCAAGTTATAAGCTTTCTCATGTATAACCACATCACAATGCCCTTAGACCTGAGGTCATCATGGATTCCTACATGAGAGTACATAAGCTTTGAACTAGTGAAAAGTTACTTTTGACCGGGTGATGATAAAGGCTACAATCAGGCTTGGTTGTTTTTCATGCAGAGGAATATGAATGATCAAGATGGAATTTATCCCTCACAATAGTAGAGAGATATTACTGGGCCCCTCCATGAGTGAGTCTGAGAAATGTATGACCATAATACGATGGAAAAAAGTTTCCATTTCTATTGTCAAGCTACTCAGGAATCGAAAAAGTAATGGTCAGGAACAAGAGGATGACATTATCCATGCCTTATCCTTGACCGATATATCGTGTGACGAAAGGGATGTGACATAGTTGTATGACAAGTTGCATCATGTTAATGATCCTCATATGAATTGGGTAGTCGTAATGTCTTGCTAAAGGCCGCTTGTGACTTTTGGGTTAGTACAGTTATTAGCCCACTTCCAATTTCATATGGGCCTATAGGGTCGCACACAAGAATGGCCCAACACGAGATAATGTTTAATTTAGGGTGGACGAATTTTATATTTATATATATATAATATAAAATCCGTTAATAATATTATATAGATATATATTTTCAAAATACATATCTTTTATATATATATGTGTGTGTGTGTATATTATATGATATTATTATATTGTGTTTGTTTTAAATTTAATCTATTAAGATATATTAAAATTTAATAACTAACATGATAGAGATATAGTATCTCAGATTTAATTTATGAAGATAACTTAAATCTAATGGCCTTTTATTTGGATTAAATAAATAGGTTAAATTAAAATTGTTGGACAGATTTAATTTAAACTGAATTTATGTAATTAGATCATCAAGATAATTAATTGTTAATTAATTTTATTTTGAAATTTGAATATAGCCCTCAAAGGTTAAAAACTTGATAGAGCAGATATGCTCATACACGCTTGAGAATTCAGAGCCGCAAGGGAAACCTTAGGAGACATTGGAGGCGCTGGCACACAGTCTGTGTTGAAGAGTATTCGTGTAGATACCAGTAGAGGGAGTGGACCTGAGGTGTTGGCTCCCAGAGATCGTGAAAACCCTAAGTTGAAAAAGGTACAAATCTTCTAACTCGATTTAAACGCTGTTTATAGATCCTCAATTAGAATCAGTAAAAATTTTTAAAATTCTTCTGTTGTGCCTGCCGATCCTAACAGTTGAATCAAGAAGCAAGGTTGGGAAAGTGCAAGAGGTGAGTGATTGCTATCTTTTGGTATATGAGTTGTAACTATTGGTTAGTTTTAAATTTTAGAGATTTTGCCCTGATTTTCATATCATCTTGGATTGCATGAATTGCATGTTTTTTTTGTTGTGGAAATGGTATATTATGGTGTCTTTTGGACAATAACATTGGTTTGGAGCATTGAATGTTGAGTTTGGTTACTTTGTGGCTGGTGGTTGTGTTTTGGTCAAAATATAACATATTGATAGGTTGTGATTTTTGATGTTTTGATGTTTCCATTAGGTTCCTTGTGCAAAATTATGTAGGAGTAGTCTTGGATGAGAATTTTGGAACCATTGAAAACACATATTGAAAATTGGAAAATTATGTCAAGGGAAACTCTGTGCTGGCAGTTGCTTTGTAAAGATGTTTTGAAATAGCAAATGGTGTCAAAACATTCTGAAACTTTCCAGTTAAATAGTAGAAATATCAAGATTTAATTTGATAGGTCATTTGTATCATTTCAATTTGTACACTGGGAGTTATGAATTTGTGAAGTTAGGTCATGAAAACTTGGTTGAATTCTGACAGTGTGCAATAAATGTAAATTCTGGGAATGTTGTGTATGCAATTGGTTGTAGGTGTTATTTTTCCTTAAAATTTGACTAAATAAGAGTCACATAGCCTTTGAATCACCCTATTTCTATTTATATAGATTTAGTTATGATTTTTCAAAGTTGATGAAAAATTCTGGCAGATTTGGTCACTTATGCGAAAATTGAAGATGTTATGGCATAATGTAATATTGTTGAACTCTAAGTTTAGAAATTGGTCTTTTAGGCTAATTGACCACTTCAGATCCTTAGTTGATTTGATTAAATGACCATAGTAATAACCAACCCAAGTATTAGGAGTTATTAAAGAATTGGAATAGGTAATAACTTGTCGTCATTGATTATGATTTATAGGATTGACATTTGCCTTGCGCGTGATAAACTGGTGCTAGAGCACGAGCAGAAAGAACAAGGTAGTGACACTTTCTCTTATACTATGTGTAATACATTGTATGTTTGTTATATCATTGAATTGTGTATTACGAATGTTGTGACGTTTGCTGCTGTGAAAGCCGTAATGGCTATGTGTATGCCTTGAAGGCAATGTGTATGTTGTAAAAGCAATGTGTAAACCATAAAGGCAATGTGTATTACAGTGTGAGCAATCATGGACATGACGCAGGTCCCACTTACCCCTGCTGTTGTAAATATGTAAGCCGTGAAGGCTATATGTATGCTATGAAGATTATGTGTATGTCGTGAAGGCCATGTGTATGCTTCTATTGCTACTTGGTAATTTACTTGCATGCTATGTGATTATATGTTGTATGAGTGATTTGATACTACTGGGATTCTCTTGAATCTCATTCTTTCTATTGACTAACTATAGCCAGGGCGAGCGGCTCGAAGTAGAAACAACCAACTAAGGGCGGCTAGTTTTCTTTAGGTTGATGGATGGTTGTCATATTTTGGAATTTGGATTACTGTTTATATATTGTAAATGTTATTTTGAAAAAGGTTATGTAATCCCCTGAATGGGAAGTTGTAAGGGGCGGTTATGTCCCGTAAACCCTTTAGTTAATATATGGAAACCCAGGGGTTTCCAGGAATTTTGATTTACACTCTATTATGTATGAATGCAACTTAACTGCATAGGTTAATTATATTCAGAATTTGAATATGAGACCGGATCAAATATGCTTGAAAGAAATTTTGAAAACCCACTCTATTTCAGTTTAGGTCCCTGTCTTGATGTGGGAACTTAAATAGATTTTGTATTAATCATCGGTCTCTAATTTATCTTAATTATGCATTTCTGAATTATAATTATAGATTGTAAGGTAAGGGGTGACATTTGTTATATCAGAGTTGTAGTTCCTGGCAAGGGTAGAGTTTGCTAGGATAGCTCCCTTAGTTCTTTGCCTTCGTGATAGAAGATGACTTTTAACTGTTTGTTATGTATACACATGTTGTTCTTCTTGTTTATTGATGATATATGAGTTTAATGACTATTTGTATACGTTGATTGTACTATTAATATGGTGAATCATTTGTAGAGTAAAGAAAGCAATACTTCACCCTAAGGTACACCGAGTAGACCCAGAGGTGGAGGTGGTCAATAACAATCCACCAGATCCGATGCAAGAGTTAATGGGTCTAATAAGGGATCAACGAGATATGATTATTGAGCTGAGAAAAGAGCTCAAAATGGAAAGAGCAAAAAGAAATGAGGATCGGGTTTAGACCACATAAGAGGAAAACCAAGAGAAAACACAATAAGAAGAAACTGCAGAGGGGTCCGCACGACAATTAGAGTCACCACCTTACAAAGAACTAAACCAAGAATCTCATGGGGTTCCAGTCAAAGAAGAGAAAGATATTCAATTTTGGGTCTCAAAAGTTTGTAAGCATTTGCCTCCAGTGTTTAGAGGGAGGTTTGATTCTTAAGCAGCCGTAGATTGGTTGAACTGGCTAGAAAAGATCTTTGAAGTTCTTGATTGCCTAACTGACGTAAAGGCATGGCTAGCTGTGGACAAGTTAAAGGGGGATGCTGATTGTTGGTGGCGTAATATTGCCCTAACACTGTGGAATCATAATGTGCCACTAACCTGGGAGTTGTTTCAACAACAGTTTAATGAAAAATATTTTCCCAAGTCGGTACAGCTCGAGAAGGAAATTGAATTTTTGGCTATTAAGCAGGGTGATTCAGAGACCTTTCGATGATTATTTGTCTAGCTTCATCCGATTGGTCAGATATTCTTCTAATCTATGGTAAATTGATGATGAGGAATGGAGCTCAGATATGTTGAATCTTGGGCTGAGGAGGGAATTAAGGAAGAGGTTAGCCACTCGCCAATTCATAGAGTTCAAAAAAACGGTGGAAAAGTGTAGAATCACTAAGAACAATTTGAAAGATTTATACCCAGCCAAGGGTACTAGCAGCCATAGTGAACCCAGCAAGGGTAATACTTCCCAGAAGTGGAAGGGTCAGGGATTCTCTTCATCTAAGGGCAGTGGCAAAATAAACTACATATAACCAACCAGCTCCATCTCTATATATACATACAGTAGTCTCCCTGCAGGGTTTGATAGTATATATACAATATTGTTCAAAATGTCAAAATAAACTACATATAACCAACCTGCTCCATCTCTATATCCCGATCACCTCAGTTGCTAGTATTTCCTACCTTACCCTTGATCCACTAGCTTCTGCTGGAATATTTATTTATTTGAAAAAAAGGTGAGATTTAAAAGAATCTCAATAGTAACAAACAATCGATCATAGAAAAAGCAATAATAAATATGCCAAGTACCACATACAACAACATGATAACAACACATAATTTAGTTTGGTCAAAACGTTCAGAGCCAACCACTGTTGCAACCCCTACTTGTTCCATACCATAGTTGAGCTCGAGACCATCAACTGGGCATATCGATATACCTGTAGGCACTATGTTTGGTCATGTTCGGTGTACCCGTAGGTACTATGTTCAGTTTAACCATATGTACTATGCATCACACATATTACGGTAAATGGTATATACACAAAGCATATATACAGTGACATAATGTATGAAAGTAGAGTAACTACCTTATGTCCCTTTTTGCTATACGGAAATAATTCCTCAAATTATGTGCCAATGGCTCGAGCCATTAATTTGGTCCTAAAATTCCAAATGCACAAGAATTAGGTTAAAACATATTCATGTACTACTTTAGACACTTCTAATGTTTTTTTTATGGTTATATTAGTCTAAACTAAAAAATTACTAAAATACCCCTGGGATCCAGTCCAACCCCCTTTGTACCCGATCCGACCATACCTATTTAGAAATTTTGACCCGGGCTATTCTCGCACAGTTTTTTGTGTGGAATCCATTTTTTACCTCGATTTTCAAAAAATCACTGTCGAATGACAGTTTTGCCCTTGACAACCCCAGTTTAGGATTTTAGAGGTATTTTGTTAATTTCACTTTCTTGGGCTTTTTTGAAAAAGTGTTCAACATCAAACCTACATAATTTTCCCTTCTAAACACAATAGAACCATCAAATTGATGAAATTCTAGCCCTAGCCCCCATTCCAGTCTTGGCCAAAACACACACTTGAAAAGGGAAAAATGTGATTTTTTATTTTTAACTCCAAAAGCTTGTTCCTTTCAACTCCTAACCACTTGGTTAACCATTTAAACACTTAACACACAACATTTGAGGAAATTTGGGCAGCATAACCCCTTAGGGTTTGCATTTCCCAAATTTACAAATAAACCAATCAAACCACCAATAAACATCAAATCATCATCAACAACAACAACTATAACAAAGATTTGAGTTTTATAAACTTACCTTTGGATTTCTCTTTTGATCACTCTATCTAGCCAAAACCTCTCCCTTCTCATACCTTGATGTTTTGCTTGCTAAACATGTCAATCCATGGAGAAGGGAAGCTTCGAGAAGATATTTCACTAGTTAGGAACTAAATCACAAGGGATGATCAAGCTTACCTTTGAGATTTTCCTCCTTCTCTCTAGAGTTCTTGAGCTCACACACACTCTCTCTCTCTCTCTCTCTTGGTGTATGCTCAGCCGTGGAAATGAACAAGAAAGATAAAGGAAAGAATTTTTAAAATATCTTCATATTTTCTCTAATTATTAATATCCCAAAATTTTGACTTCTAATGATACCTTTTCATGTGGCTTTATCTACATGAAATTAGTCTCATAACTCTATTGTAATTGAACTAGCTCCTCCCCCTTTTGGTCAGCCCAAATCCATGCTTAAGGGTCCATTAGAAGAGCAACATAGGCTAATGGATTTTATCCCATAATTACAACATTTACCATCACATTTTTTTCATTTTCGGATTAGTGGCAATTTTGGCAGATTTTCTGCCCAAACTTTGAAAAATCATAACTTTATTTGTAGACATCAGATTAGAGTGATTCCAAAGGCTATAAAACCATTATTGAGTCTAGTTTCAAGGAAAAATATAGCCTTTATCCAACGGGAAGTTGAAAATTCCTAGGATTAAAATTTTTGGACGTTATTCTAGAAACTAGTCAGTTTTCCTGGGCTAACTTCAAAAATCCTTAACTCTTTACATACAACTCCAAAAATTAGCTATTACCTATCGAATTAATGCTTATGATGTCTACTTTTATCCTATAAAATCTCATAATTTTTTGTCATCATTTGATCATCAAAACCACATGAAAATTTCATTGCCTCAGAGGAATTTCACTGGCAGCCCTATTCACATTTCAATTTTCAATATTTAATTCCTATGGTTATGAACATTCGCCATTCCTATTTATTGAATATTTCAAATAATTATGAGATATTTTGATGAATAAAATTTAGGGTGTTACATCCATGTTCAAATGACTTGTTTGCAACCTTGCCTTAACTCGTGTCTGTGGCCAAATGACATGTTTGCAACCTAGCTTAACTCGTGTCCGTAGTCAAACAACATGTTTGTAGCCTTGACTTAACTCATATTAGTGGTCAAATGACATGTTTAGACACTGGGTTAACTCATGTCAATGGTCAAACGACACTTGAGACCCTGACTTAACTTGTGTCCACAGTCAAATGACTGTTTTACCCTGGCTTATCTACATATGCTATTGCTGGATCTCAAATCACAGCTAGGTCATGATTTCTAGGCATTGGCGTGCTATAGAAGCAAATACCAAGCATACAAAATATTTCATAGTGCAAGAAATAAAGTGTTACTACCTAACTCCTTTTTCCAGTTCCTTAGTCTATTCTAAACTCTTGTTAAGGCTAGGGCTATTTCTAATTCCTATAAAATTAAAGTTACAAGTAACTGGTTATTACGTGAACTATTACTACCTTTGAATCAAAGTTTACTAGTTATTTATCAAAGTTTCAACAATTTCTGTACAGTACAACTCTGCACAGTGCAGTTTCACTTTTTTCCAGAAAATTAGATGATTTTCAGTCAAATTTGGAAATTCGTAATTAATTCTAGAAAAATCCTATTTGATTGATTGCAAAGCCTAAGTGAAGCTCTTTAATTGTATTTTCATGAAAAAATACCCAAAGCTAGCCATTATGATCATATTTTTCCCAGAAATTCACCAAACCAGTACTGTTCTACATTTCCTTCTAGAAATAGGGCACAAATTCAAAAATCCATATCTTTTAATATACA
Source organism: Inga laurina (assembly GCA_963855925.1). NCBI lineage: Eukaryota > Viridiplantae > Streptophyta > Magnoliopsida > Fabales > Fabaceae > Inga > Inga laurina. The sequence continues at coordinate 55,674,135 of OY979704.1, forward strand.
AGTCCAAAAATTATGTACCATCATCAAATGAAAGCTCTACATATCTACTTTAATCCTGTAAAGTTTCATAATTTTTGGACCAAGTTTGACCCACAAAAACCATTGCGCAGCAATACTGCCTCACTTGAGGCAAATCAAACAGCATGCCCTTACAACTTCAATAAATTCCATATTTGCATACAAATTTCCAAAAATCATGAACAACTTTATTCCCATACAATTTTCCCTTCTAAATCTAATGAAATCATCAGAATTACAAAATTCCAACTTCTTCCCCCTATTCTGCACCTGGGCGAAATTAGGATTCTTAAAGGGAACATGTGTTTTATTGATTTCTCTTGCTTAACTACTTCCTTTCCGCTTCTAATCACATGATTAACTACTTAAAAACTAATTGAAATTTGGAAAATTTTGGCAGCATAACATCTTAGGGTTTCATCATCCAAATTTCATAAAACTTAATAAAACCAAGCCAAATTCCATAACAACAACCACAACAACATCATATAACACAAGAGGATCAAATTTTTGGAGATTACCTCTTGATTGATCACTTTCTTTCTCTAAAACGCCACTACCCTCTCTATCTTTTCTCTTGATTTAGTTTGCTAACCATGAATTTCAAGAAGAAGAAGAGGTTAGAGGAGGTTCTAAGGAGTTTGGAAGGCATAAACACTTGGATTTCAAGCATCTTACCTTGATTCTTGATCTCTTGAAACCCTAGCTCTCTTGGTGTTCTTGAAGCCTTGCAAGCTCTTCTCTCTCTTTCTCTTGGATGTGATTGACCGAAAATATGATGAAGAGGATGGGATAAAGGCTCTTCAAAATATCTCTCTTACTTTTAGAATATTATAATTTAATGGTCATTAAGCATGTGCAATTTACTTGGCCATAAGTTTTCTTCTTCTTAACTTAATATAAACCAAGTAAATGTATTTCCCTTTTTTCCTCTTTTTGAGCAAAATATTTGGCCTTTGGATGAGTCAAATGAGCTTATATATTATCTCCTTCCATCTCTTTGAAATTAATATGTAATGGACATTCAATAGTTGCTCTACTTTATTGACTTTTCAACCACACTTTTTGCTTCATCTTTTATCAAACTTGATCTCTCTCCTTTCCCTCTCTACTTGGACGACATAATGGCCTTGGAAGAGGATAAATAAGCCTCTTGAAATATCATAATATTTCCTCTTCATGTATTACAACATTGGCCTACAACTATTGACTTTTAAACTTCATTTACTTGGCTATAATTCCTCCATATTTTAGCATAATATGAACCAAGTATTTAAACTCCCTTCTTGCTTCCTCATTTGGATGTCCAAGAGAACAAAAGAAAGGAAAAATTATAGGCTTTGCATTAAATCTAGCCAAATAACTATTTTTCCCATACATTCTTTTCATTTTTGCACCTTGCTGGAAATCTAGTAGAATTTTCACCAAACTTGGAAAATTCATATCTTTATTTATAGATGTTCCATTGCAATGGTTTCAAAGGCTATATGACCCTTATTAAGTCTATTTTCAAGAAACATTATAGCCTTTAAGTCAACTAGAAGCTCAAAATTCCCAGAATTATCATTTTTGGACGCTGCCACAGAAACTTGCCAGTTTCACTGGGCAAAATTTAAAAATTCATAACTCTTTGTTTGCAGATCCAAATGACATATATGACCCATCAATTTAAAACTTGATAAGTCTACTTTAATTCTAGAAACTTTCATAGGCATTGGACATCATTTGCCCATTTAAAAATGTCACACAACTAGACTAACTCACAGGAAAACACATTGACAGCACCTTGTAACTTTGCAAATTGTGTTCCAACTTAATCATGGTGTGTGTGTGATCATTCATTGACTTGTTCTAACTTTTAAATGCCACAATTACATACAAGGGATATTGGTGAATAAAAAATGGGATGTTCAAGAAGCAAACAAGGTAGGTTTCAAGTGATTTTCACTTGTTTATGCCTTTAAATTCATGGAAGCTCTCTCTAATCTCTATTCCTTCTTGAATCACACATGTAGCAAGCAAAATCAAGTGCAGGAAGGAAGATAGAAGGGACGATTTTTGTGCCTAGAGAGAGAGCAAGAGGTAATCACAAATAACCTTGTGATCTTGTTGAATTCAAGGTGTATATTGTTGTTGTGGTTGAGATTTATGGTTGATTGGCTTGGTTTATGAATTTGGGATGCGCAAACCCTAAGGGGAGGTGCTACCCAAATTATCACTAATTATGTGCACTTGATGTTTAAATGGTTAATCTTGTGATTAGAAGTGTAAGGATGAAGTTTAATATTGTGAAAAGTGAAAATCACATTTTCCCCTAAATTTCTCTAACTTGTGGCCAGAGCTGGTTGATAGGGTTAGAGTTGTAATTTCATGGATTTGATTATTCTATTATGTTTAAAATGTAAAATTGTGGAGGGAACATGTATAATATGAAGTATAAAGGATTTAAGGTGAGAAATGACAATTTTACCCCTAAAACCCTAACATAGTGGCTACCAGGGGTAGTTTTATAATTTGGGCATGAATTTGATAAATACAAGGTCAAAAATGGATTCTACATCTGAAATTGTGTAGGAATAGCCTGGGTCATAATTTTTGGTAGAGTATAGTTGAACCGGCTATAAAAGGGGTTTAAATCGGGTCCCTATGGGCATTTTGGTCATTTAGCAATTTTTAGTCAAGATAACCAATAATATGAGTTTAGAATAATACTTGAATGAGTAATGACTCATTTATGATACATTTAGGAATTTTAGGACATATCAATAGCACGAGCTGGATCAAAGGTATTGGATAGTAGTGAAGTAAAAGGCAATTCCAAGTAGTGATGACTCTATCTTTCATGCACTATTTGCTGGTATATATGTTGTATGTTTGCTATATTATGTGATATGAATAATGAACACACTATGTAGCTGTGGTGCAGGAAAAGAACAAGTACCATTTGACCTAGTAAGGACCCAGCTATATACATAGTGCCAAGGGGCACATTACCTAATTGTGGTCTGGGACCTAGATGAGGTACACGGATAAGTAGGGGTTTGGCTTTAAATTATGTACACACCAGTATACAGTTTTAATGTTATAATACACTATGTGGTGCATTGCATATTTATTTATTGAATTTTATATGATTGATAGCTTGTTACTACTAAGATTCTTTCGAATCTCACTCTTTCCATAAATGTATAAATTTTTCAGCAGCAGGTAGCGGCTCAAGGGGAAAAAGTGTAATTACTAGCAACTAGAGGTTCCAGACTAGTACAAGAAGAACAATTGGTTATCTGTAGACCTTTTTATTATTTTAAGGTCTGTAATTATTATGAACACATCATGTGAGAGATACCTGTAATATAAACAAGCACTCTGTATCAATATATCAGTATATTTATGTTATTCATATGTGCTTGCTGAACTACGCATTGTTATTCCGCACAATGTCAAAATAAATAAGCGGTTTCACAGCTAACAAGTTGAGGACAAAGGAGCTGCGGGTCAATCATTTACATGGAAGTCGTATTCGGGTTTTGTCGACCCACAAAAAACCATTGGCTTATTTGGCTCCACATGACCAATAGATATGCTATTTTAACCGACAAATTTAATCCTCGAACTTGCTTGAACTTCCCCATATTGGTCTTGTAAACTTCTTCCATAAACAATGCCAAGCCAGAGAAATTTAACCCCTTTGTCTAGCTTGGTTTCTCTTCATTCGGACTTGAGGAAAGTTTTCCCATATACACTTTCTTTTCTTGGCCATATTATTCTTTTCCTCCAAAAAATAACCACATTGTCAAAACTAATTTATGATGTATAAACTTAAGTTTATTAAAGAGCAAATCCTAGTAGAAGTAACTATCAATAACCCCTGCTCGTTCAATATGTGCAAGATGAACAAGTTTGATGGGAGCACCTGAACTCTTTCCTTGTGGTGTTAATACCTTCTACTCGTCAGCCAAGATCAATATATTTAGCATGTTCCAACAAGATAGGTTAACAAGATGATCAAAGATCATTCCACATAACCATATGTTGAGGAGATGCATGGCTGGCTCTCCAATATATTATTGTAAGGGTAACACTAATGACTATTGCAAGTGTGGTAAAGAATAAAAAGCTTGAAAAATGTCAAATGGAAATATTTTATTATTAGTCATTCATGCAATGTCTAATGGTCTTGAACACTATACCTAACTAGACTCAAAAAGTACCACAAAGTTGCATAGGAATACACGTCTCAAATTTATAATAACTTCCAACAAAAAAGTTTCTTGAATTATTTCATTAATCGGGACTTTGTTTATATTTTAGCTCTATATACCATATTAAAAATAAGACTACACTTCGCAGCCCCACCAACAAGCCATCATAAACATATTATAATAGTCTAATCCCAAAAGTAAAGTTTGAAGCTTGAACTTTCATTATAAAGAGGAAAGTAACTGTATAATATTATTCAAAGATGTCAAGTCCAAACCTATGTAAAACAATTTCCTTTTCATTTTTAGAATAGCTCTAGTGTGCTGTGCAAATGCATGCACGTACCTAAGAGAGTTCATGCCCTTTCCTACTTTTTTGTATAATTAATATAATTCAAAATTAGTAGATCAACAAAACATGGATAAGAACATAAAGTCCATCGCAACAAACATAATGACGTCTACAAATTTCCCATCCTTGGTTGAGTTCATCAGGAATAACTTTACAACAAAGGCAAAAATCAATACCAATGGTTTAAGATGGTAGATGTATGATGCACATAAAAAATAGTTTACTAGTATGCATCATCAAAGCACAAAGCTTAAGAACATTATAAGTTGGGAAAATGAATACAATTTGATATCCCTGATAGAATGAACCAAACCCAATATCCCAAAGAAATGAAACAATGTCATAGATATCCACTGCAAGTGACGACAATTAAGCTTTGGGTATGTGAATAAATTTTGTCACAAATTATAGTAATAATGAATTTCCTTGATTTACATGCAATTAATATTTTTAAAAACTTATCAAGAATCCATTGCATTTGTATCAACTTTCTTCTAATTCTTTGAATATCAAAGAGCTTGGACATCGTGCAAAAAATGACTCATGAAAAATGAACTAGAAAATATATAATGACCAAAGAGTTTTATCCCAATGTATATTTTTTGTCAACAACCAACGTATATATTGGATATTGTATATTAATTGATTGAATTGTATACTATTGAAAAGAATCTCATAGATAATGTCAAACCCCTTAACATTTCAATATTTGCCAGAGTGATAAAGGCATCATTTTACAAGCATACAAAAATAGCACAAATATACTGATAAAGAATACTTGTTTATATTACAGGAGTTCCCCGTAGGGTTTGAAAATATATACAAATTTTGTCCCAAAACTATCAAAATAAACTAATAATAATAACCCACAGCTCCGTCTTCTTGACCTGATTACCTCAGTTACCAGTATTTACCATTTTGCCCTGGGAGCCACTAGCTTCTGCTGGAATTTTTTTAAATTTGAAAAAGGGTGAGATTCAAACAAATATCAGTAGTAGTAGACAATCATTTATAGAGAATGTGATAAATAAATATGCGAAGCACCACATAATGCAATATTATAATAACACATAATTCAGTTCAGTCAGAAATGTATTCAGGGCCAACCACTATTGCAATTCCTACTTATTCCATCCTTAGTCCTCTGACTGGACATATCAGTGTACCCATAGGCACTGTATATCAGTGTATCATAGGCACTGTATATCAGTGTACCCGTAGGCACATTATATCGATGTAACCGTAGGCACTATGTATCGGTGTACCCATAGGCATTGTGTATCAGTGTACCTACCTATACACACTGTGTATCAAACATATTACAAAAGATGGCATACACAAAGCATATACAAATTCACATAGTGTATGAAAGAAAGAGTTATTACCTTAAACCCCTTTTTGTTCATAAATTGTTGCTTGAATGTTGTTCTGATGGCTTGTGTAACCCCCTCCGTAATTATATCTGAAATACGCGATTAAACTGAAATAGAGACCAATAATAATCAAAACTCATTTAAAATCCCATCCTTGAGATAGGGTTTTCAAAAATACCTTTTAAAATCTAATTAACCTGGTCTCATATTCACATTTCGAATACAATTACTACGCAAAGATAAATCACATTAATATAAATATCAGAGTGCACAACATAATCATCCCGGCAATCCCGGGTACATACCTTCGCTAAAGATACACAGGGCACAATTGCCCATTACAATTCTTCAAACAGGGATTACACAATCTCATCTCAAATTCATAACCATATATTCAACCGAATCATATACAGTCTTCACAACTCCTTGGTAACCAACTACCAACTCTCATCTCGAAGGAGTCCTAGCCGCTCCCTCCACAAGCCACTAGCCCTGTCTAAATTGTTGGTAGGGGAGGGTGAGATTCAAGAGAATCTTAGTAGGGAAACATTATCAATATGCAGGAAAGATAAGTGTTTAATGCATGACATGCTTGCATCACATAACTCATGCACACATACAATGACAAACCTATAAGCTCAATGCTTCGAACGATACACATATGGCCATAGCATATATTGAAACATAGCTTCAAATCATTCATACATGTTCCACATAATCAAGCAAAGCAATAACATGCATAAACACATTAATACAGTTATCAAAGCATGCAGGAGAGATAAGTTCCCTACCTGCAGTCTTTTCTTCTAGATTTACGTGCCAACAACTCGGGGCTTCTCATTCGATCCTACAATGTCAAATGTACTATTTAGATACTTCCATAGTGTTTCTGGGGGTTATATGAAGATATATTGAAAAATTACTAAAATACCCCCAGGGACCCGGCTCGGCCCCGCCGTACCCGGTCCGGCTGTACTTTTCTTGAAATTTTGACATGGGCTATTCTGACATATTTTTGCCCAAGGAATCCATTTCCGGACTTGAAATTATCAAATTCAATGTCAATTACAAAATTACCCTTGACAACCTCACTTTAAGGGTTTCAAGGGCGTTTTCGTAATTATGCTTTTTCGGGCTTTTCCGAAAATGTGTCCAACTGTAACCCCACCTAATTTTCGCTCCTGAACTCAATGGAACCATCAAATCATTGAAAATCCAACTCTAAGACCCACTTATAGGCATAACCGAATTATACAAGTACTCCAGGGAAAATTGAGGTTTTTCGGTTTCGGCTCCGTAAACGTGTTTCTTTCTATTCCTAACCACTTTATTAACCATTACATTAGGTTACAACTAACATTAAGACCCAATTTGGGCAGCATAACCCCTAGGCCATATCATTTCCAAGCTTTAAAACCAATGGCAATCCGGCGAAATTTCACCGATTAAATTGCCCACAACAGCCAAAATAAGCAATATACGAAAGTTTGGAAGTTACCTCAAGCTCCTAATAGCTTCTCCTTGACTTGGATGAAAACCCTAGCCTCTTGAACACCAAATTTGCTTCTCAAACACCTTAAATAACATAGAAGAGAAGCTTAGGAACAAGGTTATACGCATTAGGAGCTAGATCGTCGGAGAAATCGGCTTACCTTGTGAGATTTCTCCTCTTTCTCTCTCTAAGAGCTCTCAAACGTCTCTCTCTCTCTCTTCATCTGAAAATCATGACAGAAATGAGAGAAAGAAGAAGATGGGAAATATTTTAATTCCATGATGATGTCATCTTTTATTTTGGTGATGTCATAATTCCCATTTTCGGATTTTCTGGCAGATTTTTTGCCCAAACTTTGAAAAATCATAACTAATTCTAGAAAAATCTAAATGAGGTGATTCCAAATCCAAATGAAAGCTATTTAAGTCCTCTTTATATGAAAAATATTTACCAATACTAGAAATTACCACAAAATCCCAGAATTACACAAAGTTCATCACTACCCCAAAACAGAGTCCATTTTCGACCTCAAATTTTGGACAGTCATATCTCTCAGTTCCCAACATGAAATGGCACATATTATACGTCCATTTTAAAGCTTGGGATGTGAATTTTAAGATTGGAAAGTTGCATAATTTTCTGACATCATTTGCCTAGTAAAAACGTCCACACGAGAAGACTGCCCAGACAGAATTCACACTGGACAGCATTTCCAGTTTTGCAACCAATGTGTCTAATCCAATTTAAATCAATTCCAATGATTAAATACCACAACATGACACCATTTCCATCACAATACCCCATTCAATTCTTCCCTCTATTCTAAGTTAATTTGGATGTTATTCCACAATTGAACTCAAATACAGGGTTTTGGCGTTGCTCATAACACAAGCGACTACAATCCACTTTATATTCTCTAAAAGGTTTCATTAATCACTAACCATGTCCACTTTTGTAGTCATTAACCCCTAATCACAATTTGGGATCTTGCTAAATCGAGGCTTAGCAATCCACTAATCTCAGGCTTATTCTCTAACCTTGAGTCTCAAAATTCGGGGTATTACAGCTTGGGCTATCAATTTGGTCCTTATAATATCCCAAATTTTTGGATTGGAGGCTTGGGAATAAACCTAATGTAAGCGGACTGCTAAGCCCTGGTTTAATAGGTGTCCCAAATCTATTATCTAATGTTTCTTATATCTTTGGGGCATTAAAGAAAATAAAATAGTAAATTTTGAAGAAAGTGATTATGCTTCCAATGAAATTTTCTGTGAGGCAGTGAGCTTATTATAAGGTTTTGGAAGACTAAATGATGAGTAATGAACTTTAAAGGTGACCTTAGACATCCTAAGCTGTAATTTGATAGGTCATATGAATCAATTGATGTTATATACAAAGAGTTATGAATTTTGGAAGTTTGCCCAGCAAAATTGATTATTTTTTGGAACAGCATGTAAAAATTGAAACTCTGGGAATTTTGTGCTTCCATATACAAAAATTCTATATTTTTTCTTAAAACTAGACTCAATAAGGGTTCTATAGCCTTGAGAATCTCTCTAAAATAATATCTACAATTTAATTATGATTTTTCAAAGTTTGGGCAGAAAATCTACCAGAATTGGCACTATTTCGAAAATTGGAAAGTATAACTATACAATTAGTTGGGATAATGAAAGAAGCTTAATGGGTTATAAAGGACCCTTAAATGACGTGTTCATGGGCCATTGGAAGAATAGGAAATTAGTTCAAATTGAATGAAAATATATGACACGAATTAGAAGAAGATAAGACCAAGTACAAGCTTTGTCAAAGCTCCAATTTGAAAATAAAACAAAAAGGAAAAGATGATGAGATGTTTTGAGTGGGCATCATCATAGTTTTCCTCCTCCTCCTCATATTTGCATTGGGCATTAAGGAGAGAAGAAAGAGAATGTGTCATATGAGATAAGGTCAAAACACTTTATGCCTTAAAAGTAAAATTTTGGAATTTTGGTAAATAAGAAAATTAGAGAAATGGGAGATATTTTATACAACTCTTTGCTTCATCTTTCTTATTCATTTCCACAGCCATAGAAGAGAAGAAAGAGAGAGGGAGTGTGTTCTTGAGAAATCTAGAGAGAGGAAGGAGAAATCTTAAGGTAAGTGAATTCTCTCTTGTGATTTGTTTCCTAAGTTGTGAAATCACTCCTCTAAGCCTCTCTTCTCTATGATTCAAGGTATTTAGGAAACAAAATTTTAAGGTTTATAGAGGGAGGAAATTCGGCCAAGAAAGATAACCAAAGAAAAATCAAAGGTAGCTTCATAAACTTCAAGTCTGTGTTGCTATTAGTGTTGTTGTTGGATTGGTTGATGGTTTTGTGGTTAATTTATTGTGCTTTGTAAATTTGGGATATGCCAAACCCTAACTGTTATGCTACCCAAATTTGTTCTAATCATGTTTAGAATATCTTAAGTAGTTAATCAAGTGATTAGGAGTAGAAAAGAATAAGGATTTGAAGTTAAAAATCAAAACTTGCAATTTCCCTTTTCTTGATAAAACTTTCGGCCAAGGTTAATTGGAGGGCTAGGAGTTGTATTTTCATGAAATTGATGGTTCCATTGTATTCAAGAGGGAAAATTATGTGGGGTTAGTATTGAACACATTTTCAGAAAATCCTTCGAATGTGAAATTACTAAAATGCCCCTGAAACCCTTAAAGCGGGGCTCCCAAGGGCAATTTCATCTTTTCGCAGAACATTTAGTAATTCTAAGTCCAGAAATGATTCCTTAGGTAAAAATAAGTCAGAATAGCCCATGTCAAAATTTTGGGAAAAGTATGGTCGGATCGAGTATGGCAAGGCCGGGGCCCCAGGGCATTTTGGTCATTTTTCAATATAGACTCATATAACCCCCAGAAACATTATGGAAATATCCAAATGGTACATTTGGAATTGTAGGACTGTGTAGAAAGTTGAGCTATGACATGCTTTACGAGGCACATAATTCGAGGTGGAAAAAGGTTTAAGGTAGGGAACTTACTTCTCCTGCGTGCATTTGATATTCGTGCTGGTGTATTGATGCATGTTATTACTTTTCTTGATTATGTGAAACATATATGAATGATTGAAGCTCTATTTCTATTTATGATATGGCCATAAGTATGTTGTTTGAAACATTGAGCACGTTGATATGTCTTTGTGTAAGTATGAGTTATGTAATGCAAGCATGTCATGCTTTAAACACTTATCTTACATGCATTTTAGTATTGTTTTCCTACTGAGATTCTCTCAAATCTCACCCTCCCCTACCAATAATGTACACAAGAGAAGACAGAAGATATGCTGAGAACAAAAAAGAGAACTACACAAAAGGATTCCAGTAGTGGAACTAAGACGAGAAGATATATCTATTTCATTGGGACGGGTTTAGAGAAAGAGATTGTCTTCTTAGTTCACTATGGTTCTTTGTCAACTTCTCTCTCTCTTTGCTCTCAATATGATCGAATTATGCTAAGAGAAAGAGATAAAACCCTCTTATAATATCTTCATCCACCTCCCTTCTTTATTATATTTTATTGCCTAATAAACACATGCTCATTTCTTTTAATTATCATCATCATTTCCTTGGCCATTTTACTTGACCGAACATGAATGTGGGGAGGGAATAATAATATGTCTTCAATTATCACATTTGTCCTCTTCTACATAAATTTAATTAGAATTGCAATATTTGAATTTCTTATCATTAATTTTTTGTATGTTGATCATATACCAAAATTGCTCCAAATGGGATATTTATTTTCAATTTATTGTTTTCCCCCTTCATGTCTAATTTTGACCAAAAATGGCCAAATAATTTGGACAAAATAATTTCCTCTTGCTTTTGTGAAAAATTACTATTTTGCCCTTACATTTTGTGATTTTCGCACAAGTTGATAGAATTTTCATCAAACTTTGAAAATTCATATCTTTATTTATAGATGTCTAATTGTAGTGGTTCTAAATGCTATGTAACCCTTATTAAGTATATTTTAATGGAAAAATGTTGCCTTTAAACAACTAGACTCACAGCATTCCAGAATTACCATTTATTGGACATTGCCACATTACTTGCCAGTTTCACTTGGCTAATTTCAAAAATACATAAATCTTTGTGTACAGCTCCAAATAATTTATATGACCTAACATAGCATAACTCATTTCTTCACATTGCACTCAAAAACAAATTACTCCCTCTGGTTGTTAATATAAAACTTATTTACCCAAATTGGTAAGATACACATGCACGTTTAGGTCAAAAAAATATGCATGTATGTAACTAATTAAATATGTGGGGTGCCCGAGTTACCAATGTTGTCAAACTCACGAGTTTAAGCAAACTCGCGAGAATGACATAAAATCGTATGGTAGAGTTGAATCACAAATTCCTAAGCGTCTACTATTATCAATAAATAGGTATTGGTAGTGTATAATTATACAATCAAAATATAAACAGCGATAATAAATTTGATTTAAATATATTTTTACTCCAAATTATTGAAATTAAGTCCAACAACATTCATAATTTATCATACTCAATAAAAAAAACTTTTTATAAAATTCATATATAAAGCAATTAAGCATGATAAAATCAAAAAATTAAGTGCGGGTTTAAGTGAGAGTTTACATTATTTATAAGGTAGAAACGTGAAAGGGTTAAACTCAATGTGTGAACTTCCGTGGTTTACCGAGTTTACAGCTAGCACGAGTTTAAGAGTGACTCGGCACGATTTTGTAAGACAGGAACCCAAAATTAGTAAGTTCCGAGAGTCAACTCACGAGTTCGACAATAATGCATGTAATTAATTGATAGAGGGACAATGAATCCCATCCCTCTTCCTAGTCTATAAAAACTCGCAAACCATTCTCACTTTTCTTACACAATTACTTGATCTCACTTGTTCAAGTAAAAGCCGGTTCGTCATAAAAAATGGCAGGAGCTCTGTCTAGTGAGGCAACCAAAAGCATCCCCATTGATTCTTCTTCAGCAGAGAGAAAACTTGAATCTCACACATGCTCAAATGGATGCTCCGACTTCATCATTGACAGGCCAGTGTCCATACCGATGGTGGACCTCCAAGATCCAAATGCCATGGAAACAATCAACCTTTCATGTGAGGAATTGGGTATATTTCAAATCAAGAACCATGGAATACCCTTGTCTCTATTGAAGGAGGTGGATGATGAGATAAAGCGCCTATTCTCTCTCCCGACTGAGCAAAAGGCAAAAGCCTTAAAGCCTCCAGGCCGCTCCTCCGGCTACGGTTCACCTACCATCTCACTCTTCTTCCCTAAAGTCATGTGGCATGAAGGCTTCGTCATTATCGATTCATACTACGATGATGCCAAAAAAGTTTTGCCTGAACATGATCATGCTCATTTTTGGTATATATGTGTGTGTTGCTCTTTGTGTGTGACAAGTTTATTATAATATTGCTGAATAAAATTGATTTTTTATTTTTGTTGAATACACATACAGTGAGACAATGGAAGAGATTCGGAAGCAATTGAAGATGGTGGCAGAGAAGGTGACTAGTGTAATACTAGAGTTACTGGGTGTACGTGGTGAAGAGGAGAAATGGGTTAAGAGCGATAACTATGCACTTCAAATGAACAATTATCTGAGTTATCCGGATCCAGATCGAGCCATGGGTTTGGCTCCCCACAAAGACACCTCCATAATCACATTCGTGCACCAGACCCAAGTGGAATCCGAGACTGGGAGCGACATCCAAACAAAGGACCAAACTTGCGGGCTCCAAATTTTCAAGGAAGGAATCGGGTGGATTCCTGTTCACCTGGACCCGAATGTGTTTGTGGTGATTGTGGGAGATGTGCTTGAGATTCTATCCAATGGGAGGTTCAAATCTGTCCTGCATCGCGCCACAGTTAGCAAGACTGCTCATCGACATTCCTATGCATTTTTCCATAGGCCCTCACCTGAAGCTCTTCTATCACCTTTTGACTCTCCTCCTCGTTTTCGTGCTCTCACTCTGAGGGAATATGACGCTCACAAGGCCAAGGATCCACTCAATGCATTGGCTTCCATCTCTATTTGAAGCTTGAACTGAGAAATTATCTATGTTCCGTCTCATAATAAAGAGTGGTTGATAAACTTTTAAATCCATGTTTACGTTTGTTATGATGATTGATAATAATATATTTCTTTCTCGTAATTGCAAAAATAAAAGTTACTAAATGAGTTGTTATCACTTGCACGCATAGACCTCTTGTTAGGCTTGTCATGTTTCTCTTTATGACATTGATGAAGAAAGAATGAAAGGATCTACAGGTTAACTAGTTGAGATGGATTAACAACAAAGATGGGGTTGGTTAACTAGTTGATGAAAAGGGAGCACCGGGTCAATCATTGACACGAAAGCCGCATTCAGGTTTTGCTTACCCACACCAAACCATGGGTTTATTTGGCTCCACATGACCCATGGGTATGTTGTTTTAAGCGATGGATTCACCTCTCAAACTTGCTTGAACTTCCCCTTACTATTCTTGTAAACTTCCTCCACAAGCGCAACCAGAGAAATTTAACCCCGTTTGTCCACCTTGCTTTCTCTTCATTAGGACCTGAGGGTAAGTTTCCCATACATTTTCTTTTCTTGGCCATATTATTCTTATCCTCCAAAAAAATAACCACTTCGTCAAAACTGATTTATGATACCTTCATAAGGGAATGCAATTCGTTCAAACAAGTGAATTGAAAGGTAGAAACAAGTACAAATCTAATAAACAATTTGCTAATCAATTCATATTCTCATAAGGTCACATAATATATTATAATCAATTTAGTTCATGAAATCACAAGCCATATACTGCAATTGCATAATATTTTACATCATTATATATATGATTCCGCATACTCTTTTCTTCTTAGCAACTTCTCACAATTTGGGCCCTCCTATTAACCTAATCTATGCATTATCATCACCATCACCAACACCATCATTCTTGTAGAAATTTATGCATATTTAATATGCAAGATTATACAAAAAAAATTTGCTTTCCGGCCCCGCACAATGAAATTTTCACTTCCAATGTCATTACCATTAAAATTTCTCTTCTGATTTGCAGATGCTATGATATCTGAAACGAAGTTTATTAAAGAGCTAATCCCCCTAGAAGTAATTAGCCATAACCCCTGCTCGTTCAATATGTGCAAGATGAACAAGTTTAATGGTAGCGCCTGAACTCTTTTCTTGTGGCATTAATTCCTTCTACTAGTCGGCCAAGATCAACATATTTAGCATGTTCCCACAACACAGGTTAACAAGATCATTAAAGATTGTTCCACATAAACATATGTTGAGGAGATGCATGGCTGGCACTCCAATCTATTATTGTGAGGGTAAAACTAATGACTATTGCGTGCATGGTAAAGAATAAAAAGCATGAAAAATGTCAAATGGAAATATTTTATTTTTAATCATTCATGCAATATCTAGTGGTCTTGCGCAATAAACCCAACTAGACTCAAAAAGTACCATAAAGCTTCACAAGACTACACGTCTCAAACTTATGATAACTTCCAACAAACAAGTTTCGTGCTTTATTTCATTAATCGGGACTTTGTTTATATTTTGTTTCTATATATCTTGTTAAAACAAAGACTACACTTTGCAGCCCCACCAACAAGCCATCAGAAACATATTACAATAGTCTACTCCCAAAAGTAAAGTTTGAAGCTTGAACTCTCATTATAAAGAGGAAAGTAACTGTATAACATTATACAAAGATGTTAAGTGCAAACCTATGCAAAACAATCTCCTTTTCATTTTTAGAATAGCTCTACTATGCAGTGCAAATGCATGCGCGTGCCTGAGAGAGTTATTGCCCTTTCCTATTTTTTTGTGTAATTAATATAATTCAAAATTAGCATCTTAACAAAACATGGATAAGAACATAAACTCCATTGCAACAAACATAATGACGTCTATAAATTTCCCATCCTTGATTGAGTTTATCAGGAATAACTTTACAACAAAAGCAAATATCAATACCAATGGTTCAAGACGGTAGATGTATGATGCACAAAAGAAATAGTTTACAAGTATTCATTATTAGAGCACAAAGCTTATAGAACATGACGAGTTGGGAAAATGAAAACAATTTGATATCCCAGATAGAATGAACGAAACCCAATATCCCAAAGAAATGAAACAATGTCATAGATATCCATTGCAAGCAAAGACAAAGAAGACAAAATTTGCTTCATAAAATTGATAAGAAAATTAAACTGGAATACATAATATGATTGACCTAGTTAAGTAAGCATAAATTTCCTAAATCTTGGAGTAAAGCAGTCAACTTAGGAAGTGAGAGATGACGACCACTATGATTTTCTCAAATCTTAGAAGATCCAGACGAGGATTGGAGACCACAAGGAAGTGGACGAGTGCGGTGATGATGATGAGAGTGCGGTGAGTGAGGGACGATTTTGGGTGATGGTAGAGTCGGTCGTCTTTGAATGACCCCAAAAGCCCTGACCTTCTTTTCTTTTCAGTTTTGTTTCAAAAGAAACAAGGGCAAACTCGTCTTTTCATAATTCCAATGAATTGAACACAAACCCCTTGGGAATCTCTAGGAATTTGGAGATTTCAACGGACCAAACTGGGGTAATTTGCATCGTTTGGGACCTGAGTGCAATTTTCCCTCTTTTCAACCCAACCATCTTTAAAGATATGAAACATTATTTGGGCTAAGTTGGAAAAAAATGATTATTTGGGTCAACCCATGTGACATTACTTATAATCCTAACTCTAACTATTGGTACAAATATAACAGCCTCCACGGCAACCCGGCTAGGACACCTTGCTAGCGACAACGATAAGGCTATGGGTATGTGAATAAATTTTGTCACAAATTATAGTAATAATGAATGTCCTTGATTTGCATGCAATTAATATTTTTAAAAACTAATCAAGAATCCATTGCATTTGTTTCATCTTTCTTCTTATTCTCTGAATATCAGAGAGCTTGTACATGGTGCAAAAAATGACTCATGAATAATGAACTAGAAGATATATAATGACCAAACAGTTTTTTCCCAATGTATTTTTGTGTGTCAACAACCAACGTATATATTAAATATTTTCTATTAATTGATTGAATTATATATTATTGAAAAAATCTCACAGATAATGTACCTAAAATAGCATAACTCATTTCTTCACATTGCACTCAAAAACAAATTACTCCCTCTGGTTGTTAATATAAAACTTATTTACCCAAATTGGTAAGATGCGCATGCACGTTAAGGTCAAAAAAATATGCATGTATGTAACTAATTAAATATGTGGGGTGCCCGAGTTACCAATGTTGTCAAACTCACGAGTTTAAGCAAACTCGCGAGAATGACATAAAATCGTATGGTAGAGTTGAATCACAAATTCCTAAGCGTCTACTATTATCAATAAATAGGTATTGGTAGTGTATAATTATACAATCAAAATATAAACAGCGATAATAAATTGATTTAAATATATTTGTACTCCAAATTATTGAAATTAAGTCCAACAACATTCATAATTTATCATACTCAATAAAAAAAACTTTTTATAAAATTCATATATAAAGCAATTAAACATGATAAAATCGAAAAATTAAGTGCGGGTTTAAGTGAGAGTTTACATTATTTATGAGGTAGAAACGTGAAAGGGTTAAACTCAATGTGTGAACTTCCGTGGTTTACCGAGTTTACAGCTAGCACGAGTTTAAGAGTGACTCGGCACGATTTTGTAAGGCAGGAATCCAAAATTAGTAAGTTCCGAGAGTCAACTCACGAGTTCGACAATAATGCATGTAATTAATTGATAGAGGGACAATGAATCCCATCCCTCTTCCTAGTCTATAAAAACTCGCAAACCATTCTCACTTTTCTTACACAATTACTTGATCTCACTTGTTCAAGTAAAAGCCGGTTCGTCATAAAAAATGGCAGGAGCTCTGTCTAGTGAGGCAACCAAAAGCATCCCCATTGATTCTTCTTCAGCAGAGAGAAAACTTGAATCTCACACATGCTCAAATGGATGCTCCGACTTCATCATTGACAGGCCAGTGTCCATACCGATGGTGGACCTCCAAGATCCAAATGCCATGGAAACAATCAACCTTTCATGTGAGGAATTGGGTATATTTCAAATCAAGAACCATGGAATACCCTTGTCTCTATTGAAGGAGGTGGATGATGAGATAAAGCGCCTATTCTCTCTCCCGACTGAGCAAAAGGCAAAAGCCTTAAAGCCTCCAGGCCGCTCCTCCGGCTACGGTTCACCTACCATCTCACTCTTCTTCCCTAAATTCATATGGCACGAAGGCTTCGTCATTATCGATTCATACTACGATGATGCCAAAAAAGTTTTGCCTGAACATGATCATGCTCATTTTTGGTATATATGTGTGTGTTGCTCTTTGTGTGTGACAAGTTTATCATAATATTGCTGAATAAAATTGATTTTTTATTTTTGTTGAATACACATACAGTGAGACAATGGAAGAGATTCGGAAGCAATTGAAGATGGTGGCAGAGAAGGTGACTAGTGTAATACTAGAGTTACTGGGTGTACGTTGTGAAGAGGAGAAATGGGTTAAGAGCGATAACTATGCACTTCAAATGAACAATTATCTGAGTTATCCGGATCCAGATCGAGCCATGGGTTTGGCTCCCCACAAAGACACCTCCATAATCACATTCGTGCACCAGACCCAAGTGGAATCCGAGACTGGGAGCGACATCCAAACAAAGGACCAAACTTGCGGGCTCCAAATTTTCAAGGAAGGAATCGGGTGGATTCCTGTTCACCTGGACCCGAATGTGTTTGTGGTGATTGTGGGAGATGTGCTTGAGATTCTATCCAATGGGAGGTTCAAATCTGTCCTGCATCGCGCCACAGTTAGCAAGACTGCTCATCGACATTCCTATGCATTTTTCCATAGGCCCTCACCTGAAGCTCTTCTATCACCTTTTGACTCTCCTCCTCGTTTTCGTGCTCTCACTCTGAGGGAATATGACGCTCACAAGGCCAAGGATCCACTCAATGCATTGGCTTCCATCTCTATTTGAAGCTTGAACTGAGAAATTATCTATGTTCCGTCTCATAATAAAGAGTGGTTGATAAACTTTTAAATCCATGTTTCGTTTGTTATGATGATTGATAATAATATATTTCTTTCTCGTAATTGCAAAAATAAAAGTTACTAAATGAGTTGTTATCACTTGCACGCATAGACCTCTTATTAGGCTTGTCATGTTTCTCTTTATGACATTGATGAAGAAAGAATGAAAGGATCTACAGGTTAACTAGTTGAGATGGATTAACAACAAAGATGGGGTTGGTTAACTAGTTGATGAAAAGGGAGCACCGGGTCAATCGTTTACACGAAAGCCGCATTCAGGTTTTGCTTACCCACACCAAACCATGGGTTTATTTGGCTCCACATGACCCATGGGTATATTGTTTTAAGCGACGGATTCACCTCTCAAACTTGCTTGAACTTCCCCTTACTATTCTTGTAAACTTCCTCCACAAGCGCAACCAGAGAAATTTAACCCCGTTTGTCCACCTTGCTTTCTCTTCATTAGGACCTGAGGGTAAGTTTCCCATACATTTTCTTTTCTTGGCCATATTATTCTTATCCTCCAAAACATAACCACTTCGTCAAAGAGTTTTTTCCCAATGTATTTTTTTGTCAAGAACCAATGTATATATTAAGTATTGAATATTAATTTATTGAATTATATATTATTGATAATAATCTCACAAATAATTTACCTAAAATAGCATAACTCATTTCTTCACACTGCACCCAAAAAATATACTCCTTCCAGTTGGTAATATAAAACTTATTTACCCAAATTGGTAAAATATGCATGTACGTTTAGGTCAAAATTATGCATGCATGAAACTAATTAAATATGTAGGGTGCCCATGTTGTCAAGCTCACAAGTTTAAACAAACTCACAATAATGACATAAAATCGTATGGTAGAGTCGAATCATAAATTCCCAAGAGTCTACTATTATGTATAAATAGGTATTAGTAGTGTATAAACATATAAGCAAAATATAAAAAATGATAATAATTTGAGTTAAATATATTTTTAGTCCAAATTATTGAAATTAAATCCAACAACATTCATCATTTATCATACTCAATAAAGAATTATTTTTATAAAATTCATATATAAAGCCATTAAGTAGGATAAAATCGAAAAAGTAAGTATGGGTTTAAGTGAGAGTTAACATGATTTTGTGAGGTAGAAATGTTAAAAAGGTAAATTCAATGTATAAAAAGGCAACAATGCAAAAACGATTTTGTAAGAGTGGCTCACCACGACTTTGTAAGGCAAAAACATAAAATTAATAAACCTGGAGAGCCAACTCATGAGTTTGACAACAATGCTTGTAATTAATTAATAGAGGAGCAATGAATCCCATGCCTCTTCACTACTACAAAAAACAAAGTTGTGGTGCTTATAATTGCATTAGCTGTGGCGCTAGAGAAGTGCCACATATCTGGACGCCACAAAAAGAAGCTATGGTGCTTGGAAGCGCCACATCATTTAAATTTTTTTTGAAAAAAATACCCTCCTGTGGCGCTTGTTGGAGGAAGTGCCACAAGAGGAGGGTCTCCTGTGGCACTTGCTGACACAAGCGCCACAGTAGGCCCCCTCCTATGGCACTTCCTCCAACAAGCGCCACAGGAGGGTATTTTTTTAGAAAAAA
Source organism: Inga laurina (assembly GCA_963855925.1). Taxonomy (NCBI): domain Eukaryota; kingdom Viridiplantae; phylum Streptophyta; class Magnoliopsida; order Fabales; family Fabaceae; genus Inga; species Inga laurina. The sequence continues at coordinate 55,694,322 of OY979704.1, forward strand.
TTAAATCCTGCAACAAACCTTATACCTCTTATATACCCATAAATTAAATTTCAGTTCACATATTCTGTATTATTATATGCCAACAATAAATTATGCATTCCATAATAATACTTTTTTTTGCTAAGCATAAATATCCTCCTACTAAAGATCATCCTTGAGGCAATGTCTGGCAATTTAATTTCATACCTCATCATATAGAACTATTAGAAATAGGATATATATATATATATATATAAAACACGCACACACGTCTGCATAATATTTACAATTAATTTGAAATAAAAAATTACAGAAATTATATGCCAATTAAAAAAAACAATAAGAAACACGTTGAACTTATAGCTTAATTGATCAATGTAGTGGAGAGGGGACCATGTTGCCTGTTGGTGACAGTTGGAACAAACAAAAAAGTAGATTTGATGATGAAGACGTATGTGCGTATGGGTGTGCTTTTAAGTGGGAAGATGACAGGAAATGGAGAGAGAGGGGCAACATTCACAGCAAGAAGATGAGAAAGGGAAAGTAAGAGAGGAGGGAATAATTAGAGTGGGAATCAAAATAAAAGAGAAGGAGGGGCCACATGCGAGAAAGGGAAAAAAAAGATAAGGGTGGGGTAGGGGCAATTGTGATTGGTGGGGAGTGGATTACGCTATCCACTTAAGAGGTTAAAAAAAAATTAATACAAGAAACAGTTGTGGCTCCTGGTTGGTCAAGCGCCACAGCTGGTGTTAAATTGTTTATATATATAACCAGTTGGTCACGTGGTGGCTAGCTGGTGAAATTTTTTTTTAAATATATAACTAGCTGTGGCGTATGGGAAACCAGGCGCCACAGCTAGTGTAATTTTTTTTATAATAGCTCCCAATTGTGGCGCATGTCTTGGTAGGCGCCCCACTTGAGCCAACCAGCTGTGGCCCCTGATCCATCAGGCGCTACAGCTGGTACCCAAAATTAAAAAAAAAATAAAATAGAAAAGGAAAAAAAGGCAGCTGTGACACTTCTTTAAAGAAGAGTCACAAAATGTGCGTCACCTTTTGACCTTTTTATAGTAGTGCTTCCCCGTCTATAAAAACTCACAAACTATTCTCACTATTCTTACACAATTACTTGATGTCACATGCTCTTACACAATTACTTGATGTCACATGCTCCAGTAAAAGTAGGTTCATCATAAAAAATGGCAGGAGCTATGTATGGTGAAGCAACCAAAGGCATCCTTATTGGTTTTTCTTCAATGGAGAGCAAAGTTGAATCTCACACATGGTCAAACGGATGCTCTGACTTCCTCGTTGACCAGTCTGTGTCCATACTAGTGGTGGACCTCCAATATCCAAACACCATGGAAACAATCAACATTGTACAATTTTTTTTAGCTTTTTTTCAAATAAATAAAATTACAATGAAAGTCCTAATTTAACACATGAATGTTGTCAAAATTAAGGTGAAAATGGTACACATCATGCAGCAAACAAAATAGTCATTAAGTCATAATTCCACAGACCAAAATTAAACATAATTAATGAGAAGATCTAACAAAATTAAAAATACTTCTTATAAATATGTCTTTAAAAGTGTAAATAGTTAATAAAATAAACAACACAATATATGAACAAAACAATCACTAGAAAGTAAGCAAAAAAATAGAAAATTAGTAAGAATACTTATGAAGTAATAAATATCTTTTATAACTTTTTAATTTTTAGGGTTCTTTATACAAAGTGTTGTTATGAAACTTAATTCTAAAAAAGATAATAACAATTAAATATATGCAACATCATTAACAAAGTACAAAAAAAAGTAATAATATTATTATCATAAAAATAATTTTAAAAAATGAAAAAAAAAAAGTACGGCCCTTTTAGACCCTCTGCCCTATAAGGCTAGCCCTTTTAAATCTGCTTTCACTGTTGAGGCAAAAATCTTAAGCCCAACCATTACAAATTCAAGGCCTAAATGGGCCGGCCAACAAGCTTGATCCATGTTCCTAGTTCTAATTTTTGCTCAGCAAAAATTTCTAAAACAAATTTGCACCTTATCTCTTGTTTTTATTCACTAGTTAGAGAATGAAATTGTTGGCAATATCGTCACTATTATATATTTATAAAATATATTTTGACAAATAAAATTTCAAAAGAAACATTTGCAACTGTTTTCTAGAAAACCGTCACTAATTCACATTACCAATGTTTTGATACCACGACATTAATATATGGCATTAGAATTTGGCGTCAAATAAAACAATTTTGAAAATTTTGCATCATTTGTGGGGTTTTGAAAAACGCTGTTGATAAATTAGCGAAAATGTTTTACTATCACGAGGTTGAAAATTGTTTATGTTTTCACTTTAACTATAATTCTAATTTTAACTTATTATATTTGCGCGTCACAAGAAATAGTACGTTGTGTGCTGCTCCATTTTTTGGCGTTTGAGGAAAATAAAAGAGAAAATGTCATTTAAATACCATATGAACTTGTAAAACTCACAAAAATCTGTTAACACTTAAAAATGATATAAATATGATAGATATTAAATTAGGATTTTAAAGTGTTGACACTTTTACTATTTTATCCTTCAACTTAAAAAAAAAAAAAAAAGGAATGGTGCCCCTGTCAAAGCACCACTACCGGCCGCTGGTAGCAGGAGCTCCAGCTAGTGGGGGCTTTACTACAGGGGGAGGGGTGCAATTTAAAAAAAAAATGGTTTAAGATGGCAAGGGGTGAGATCAAACTCATCCCATCCCTTTACCAGAAGGACACTATGCCCCTTTGATACATGTATGCATTACTATATATATAATATATATATAAAGGCGTAAAAGCTTTGACAAAGTTAGTAATAGAAATAACAAAATCTATAATGGTATTGACTAAATGGGTAATATATACATTAATATATATATATATATATATATATGTATATATATATGTATAATATAAAAAAGGCATAATGGCTTTAACAAAATCAGTAATGAAAATGACAAAATGAGTAATAATACTGCCTAAATGAGTAATATACATATCTATAATATAAATGAAGTCATAATGTCTTTAACAAAATCGGTAATGATATTGGCTAAACAAGTAATATATTCTAGCAAAAACAATGAGTAATATACATATGTATAATATAAGAAGTCATAATGCCTTTAACAAAATCAGTAATGGAAATAACAAAATCCGTAATGGTATTAACTAAACAAACAATATATATATACACATTAATGTGTGTGTGTGTGTAATATAAATAAAGGCATATTGGCTTTGACAAAATCAGCAATGGAAATAACAAAATATATAATGGTATTGACTAAACAAGTAGTATATATAGACATTAAATGTAAGACCCCACCTTACATACCACTACTTATTATCGATATTAATCATAGTAGCAATGCGCAGTTCGGTAAGCAACACAGGAATAGTACAGGTACACTGACAATATGTGAATGATTACAGAAATCCCCCGCAAGGATTGTATATAACAATTACAAATTATGCAACCACACATAGCTACTAGGGTGTCAAAACCCATTCCAGTGAAACGGAGACACTTTCTCATCTTTGTTCCACCACTACATTCCCCTTGTATGGTTCTCTTCTTTATTCTCAGCATACCTTCTGTCTTCACCATAGTACCAATATTCATGCATGATAGATACTATGTGCATGACATGTTAGCTTTATCTAGATGCATGCCCCATAATGAAATTTTTGCATGTTTAAAGTTTCATGCAACAAAATTATTGCCACAGTGAAAATAGAAACAAAGCTTCATTTATTCAAATATACTCTACACAATCAAGTAAAGCAATCACATACATCACTACATAAGCAGAGATATCAAATACATGCAAGTAAGGTAAGTCCCCTACCTTAATCGCCCTTCCCTGATCCTTTGCTTGTTCCACTGTCTGTCCAATCTTATATTCAGCTTGGGCTATTGCCAAGACCTAAAATACCAAATATACAAGAATTAAGTTAAAACCAATTTATGTACCATTTTAGACACTTCCATAGTGTTTCTAGTGGTTATATTAGTCTATAGTGAAAAATTACTAAATTACCCCTAAGACCTGCCCCAGCCATGCTATACCTGGTTCAGCTGTACTTTTTCTGCAATTTTGACCTGGGCTATTCTGACTAATTTTTGGCCAAGGAATCTATTTCCGGCCTTAGAATTACCAAATTCACTGCTAAAAGATAAAAATGCCCTTGGCAGTCCCTAACTTAGGGTTTCAGGGGTGTTTTGTCATTATGATGTTTAGGGCTTTTTTGGAAAAGTATGTAACAGTAACCCCACCTGATTTTCCCTCTTGAACACATGGAATCACCAGATTATTAAAAATCCAATTCTAACCCCTCCAAACAGCACTAGCCAAAACTTAGAGATTCTCTAGGAAAAATTAGAGCTTTTCAATTCTGACTCCGCAGACTTATTCTTTTCTACTTCTAATCACTTTTTAACTATTTAATTACATCATAACTACCATTTAGATCCAATTTTGGTAGAATAACGCCTAGGGTTCAATGTTTCCTAAATTAACAATCACAGCAAATCAACCAGAAATTCACTGATTAAATCAACCACAATAGTCACAGCAACAATAATTTCAAGTTTAGGAAGTCACCTTTGCTTCCTTCTTGTTGTTCCCTATTAGATTCCAACATTTTGATGATAACAAAAGATTATTGTGTGTTATGATAAGAAACTTATGTTTTGCAAGTTTAGACAATGGTTGAAAAAAATTACAAAATGCACATCACTAAGTTCAGAGGTCATTGCTATGATTTTAACTAATGTACTCGAGTGATGGAGCTAGCACTTGAGCAATAAGCACTTTTGCACTCAAACACAAGAGAGTATTGAACAGAAATTGTTTGACACAAGCAGACTCTAGCTAAAAATACCAGGACAACTCGAGTGATGGTAACAGTACTCCAGTGCTAATATGATTTATACTCGAACATGAAGGCATACTCGTACAAGTGTTTGACAAAGAGTCAAGGCAGAGACAGGATATCATTACTTCACTCGAGCACAATCTCACTCTCGAGTGATAGCCTCAAGTTCACTTGAGACCTTGCAAGTATGGTACAGGAAGTGTTCACCCGAGAGCAAGATAAACTCAAAGAGAAAACTACACTCGAGTCCAAGCAAGTGAGGCATAGAAAGTGTTTGCCCGAGAGTCAACCTGAGCATGGAACAGCAAGTATGCCCGAATGGATAGTACTTACACCCGAGTGATACCTCAGCACCCGCGAGTGAGAAATCTAACTCTCTCCATTCCTGACGCAAGTGCTATGGCGAAAGAGTATCTTATGCAAGAATATACTCTTCACTCGAGTAAGGATCAGTGTACTCGAGTGAGGCCCCACATCACTTGCAAGTGTAAAATCACACTCTTGATAAAATGAGGTGTGAGTGTTATCCAGAGACGTGGGTTCATGGTACAAAGTATAAGTGCACTCGAGTGAGAGGATATGTGCTCGAGTAAGGACCTACATCACTCACAAGTGTGAAAATGCACTCTCTCAAAATCACGTGCAAGTGCAACACAAAAACATAAGCAAAAGAGCAAATATGAAGATGCACTCGAGTAAGACCCAAGTGCACTCAAGTGATACTCTGTCAGAAGCCAAAACGCAACAGACTCACAACGATCAATCCGAATATAGTTGAATACTATTTATTCATTCCATTTTCACTTGTTATTATTATTTAACATCATTTAACATATATTACAAGTATGAAACAAGAGTATGATCGTTTGAATTAGAAAGGCACAGAGGAAGTCAAACAACGGCAGACATAATCATTACAATCAACCAAGCATGTACCTACCACAATATCTCGTTCAAAGATTTCAAACGTACGCATGTTGTTCCACAGTAAAATGCTCTGCTCCATAATGATTATTATTCAACGGGCAAAATAACTTACTATAAATGCAGAGCTTCAGAGACCATCAATAACACAAAGAGCAAGAATTCACATAAGCAAATTCACAAGTCTCTGTTATTCACATTTTCTCTGTATTCTGATTGTACTTCAATGTTTATCATATTTGCTCTATGAGAGAGTCTGTATACACTTCAAATTCTATTTTTATTTGATCTCAAGGTATAGGGATCTTGAGAAGGTAGATATCCTTACGAGAGAAGTAGTTGAGAGAATTCCTAGTAGGACTTTCTGTTCATAAGACTTACAAGGTACAAACAGTAGAGAACGTTACTGCTCGTAAGACTTACAGTGGTGTAAGTAGGAGAGAACGTTGCTGCTCAGAAGACTTGTATACGTAAACAAGAGAGAAAGGTCAGAGGTTTGTTTTTCTACACGTAAGACTTGTTGTAAGGGGGAGAGAAATTTCTAAGTGTTAGAGTATTCCTGCTCATAGTCTATTCAAGGACGATTGTTGTTTTGCGGCATTCTGAGAGCCCATTGAATCTTGGAAGTATAATGAAAATCTCAGTAGGTCGTGATCTCTGAGGACTGGACGTAGGCCTGGGTTTTGGGCTAAGCCAGTATAACTCTTTGTGTGCTAATCTTCTCAACTCTACTCTATCTACAGTTATTGTCATATCACCACATCAACCGAAAACATTTATTACATCACCCAATTCACCCCCCTCTTGGGTGAAGCTTGCCTCTTTCATTCCCTTCTTGGTCGAACACTAGCCTCCCAAAACATTGAAATTTTTCTTCAAAACACCTTCATTCAAGTAAATGAATAGCTTAGAGGAAGGATTATACAAGTTAGGAGTTAATTCACCAAAGAAATCAAGCTTACCTTGCAAATTTGCTCCTTCTCTCTACAAATTATCACAAGCTCTCTCTCTCTCTCTCTCTATTTTGAGCTCATGGTGATGGAAATGAGGGGAAGAGGATGAAGGGATATGTTTTAATAATATCCTATTTTTCCCTTTTTGATTACTTAATTAAATAAATTCTCAAAATTGTTGACTTTTGTGCTCATGGACTTATCTTCATATAATTTTATGATATAAGGCCCATTAGCATGTGACTAATATTCCCTCCTCTTTAGTCGGCTCTCAAACACGTCCAAGCCCATAGGAGAAGGAGAAATAAGCTAATATGAATTTAACGCATCATTTTCCTTCATTTTTAGATTTGTGACATTTCTAGCAGATTTTCCAGCTCAAATTTTAAAAAATCATGATTAAATTTGTAGGCATCATATTGGAGTGATTCCAAAGGTTATAGAACCCTTATTGAGTCTAATTTCAAGAAAAAATATATCCCTTTGCCAATTTGAAGCACAAATTTCTCAGAATTAAATTTTTTGAATGTTGTTCCAGAAAATCAACAGTTTTTCTGGGCTAATTTCAAAAATTCATAGCTCTTTATATACAACTCCAAAAATTACCCATTATATATCAAATTAAAGCTTATGATGACTACTTTCACCTTATAAAATTTCACAATTTTTGAACATCTTTTGATACTCCAAAATCACATGACAAACTCACTGTCCCACCAAAAATCTCACTAACAGAATAATCACATTATCCAAAATTCACCCTTTTATTTCATTGACTATTTCTAATAATTACAATTCATTTTTGTGAATAAAATTTGGGTTGTTACATTAAAGCCATTATGCCTTCATATATATATATATATATATATTACTCATTTAGTCATTACAATTACTAATTTTGTTAAAGGCATTATTGATTTAGTTAAAACTGTTATGCCTTTATTTATATTATACATATATATATATATATATATATATATATATATATATATTAATGTGTATGTATATTACTCATTTAGTCAATACCATTAAGCATTTTGTTATTTCCATTACTGAATTTGTCAAAGTCATTACAGATTTTGTTAAAACCATTATGCGTTTATTTATATTATACATACATACATATATATATATATATATATATATATATATATATATATATATATATTACTCGTTTAATCAATACCATTACAAATTTTGTTATTTCCATTACTGATTTTGTTAAAGGCATTATGACTTCATTTATATTATATGTATGTCTATTACTCGTTCAATCAATACCATTACGGATTTTGTTATTTCGATTACTGATTTTGTTAAAGGCATTATAGCTTCATCTATATTATAGATATGTATATTACTCATTTAGGCAATACCATTACACATTTTGTCATTTCCATTACTAATTTTGTTAAAGTCATTATGCTTTTATTTATATTATACATATACATATATATATTACCCGTTTAGTCAATACCATTTCAGATTTTGTTATTTCCATTACTGACTTTGTCAAAACTATTACGCCTTTATTTATAGTATATATATATATAGTAAGCATATATATATATATCAAAGGGGCTTTGATGGTCCAATAGCCACCATGTCTCTTTTGTAAAGGGGTGGGATGAGTTTGATCCCACTCCTTGCCATCCTGAACCATTCTTTTTAAAAAACAATTTGCACCCCCTTCAAAAAAAGCCCTCGCCGGCTGGAGCTCTTGCCACCAGCGGTCGGCAGTGGTGCTCCGGCAAGGGTACCATTCTTTTTTTTAAAGAAAAAGTTGAAGGGCAAAATGGTAAAAGCATCAATACTTTAAAATCTTAATTTGATATCTGTCACCTTTGTGTTATTTACAAGTGTTAACATACTTTTGTGGGTTTTGTAAGTTTATATGGTATTTAAATGGCATTTTCCCAAAATAAAACCAAGCTTTAAGTTTTTTCAGATGTTTTCCTCTAACTAACTAATAGTAGCAAAAAATCAATATATAAGAATTTAGAAACCAAAAAAAAAAAAGAATAATGTTTTGAATTGACTTGGTAATAGTCACTTATTTGCATGTAACTTGTCATTGGTTGCTCTAAACTTATCATGGTTTTTATGCAACTTGTCATTGGGGCAAAATTGTACTTTCACATTCAAAATTAATAACACCCAAGTTTCTTAGGACTTCATTGTAATTTAATGATTTCAAGAAGCTTGGTTGTAATTAATTCTGTCAATCGGAATCTAGCTGCAATTTTCCCTAATATTTTTCTAAAGGTGGGTCTAATACAATGAAATTTTGTTTGGTGCAAAATTACACACTAGTGGAAAAAGGGCTTTTTAAACCGGTTAAAATTGACTTTTTAGACCAGTTCTGAATTCAGTCTTGATACAGCCGGTCTTAAAAGTATGTTACTTTTGAGACCGGTTAAAAGTTTCACTTTTAAGACCGATTGTATTAATAACCAGTCTAAAAGTAACAATTTTAAGACCAGTTTTCATGAGCACCGGTCTTAAAAGAACTCTTTTGTAAGGCGATTTATATAACATTTTTAAGACAGGTTATAATTATAACCAGTCTTAAAAATTTAATTTTAAGACCGGTTATATTAGTAACCGATCTTAAAATAACTTTTAAGACCGGTTATAATTATAACCGGTCTGAAAAGTGTTATATATATATTTTTTAATTGTTTGTGATTAGGTTAGTTACCAGAACGCATCCTTGAATTGCTACCTCTAATGTCATACTTATTAAGTGACATATGGTGTTCAGTTTGCTTCCACTTATCATTTCCTTTTGCTTTAATCTTCTCATTGAATTGAGAACTTGTAACATGTCATATATCCTCATGCATAACGTTTTGTTTAAAACCATCATATATATATATATATGCATAAATAAATTCAACGATGTCATATCATGCAACCAACAAGTCAATTCAACAAAATATATAAAAACCATGTTAAAACCAACAAACATGTCAAATCATGCAACCAACAATATTTGCAACCAACCAACATCTCAATTCATCAATATATACAAAAAAAATCCTCAGTTTTACAAGAACTCACTGTTGTAAAAGTTCATAAATGAATTAATCACAACAATTGCGAATGTGCTCAATATCTTATTCTGGAAAGGGGTCAGCAAGTTCAAACATTTGAAACATCAAAGCCAGACAAAACATTAACTTCACTTTAAAAAAATAAAAGTAATACAAAATTTTGGAAATATATATACATTTACCTCTTCAGTAAGTTCTGTCATTCCTAGGGTAATAATATTATACATGTGCCTCAGAAAATACAGCCCACACAAGTTGGACCCTAGTGGTTGCCTACAGGTCTGAAAAATATGATATCATAAAAAAAAGTATAAAATTAAAGCATGGCTTATTATTGAATACATTCTTAAAATAAACCAATATGTAACTAACCTTTGGCAAGATCTATGTAGGGTCTTTTACCTCACGCATAGGCCTACCACAAGCAACGTGTTGGAATGTCCGCATAGCCCTATATCATCAAAATCACAAAGGTTACTTATTTTATACAAATTCCATAAATTTTGCACACTGAAGGTAATTAATAATGCAAGAAAACTTATGCGTTCAAGCTCTTCTTCAATTCACTAGTTGGCTTGCTAAGGTGGAGGGAGCATAAGAGGATGACAGAATAACTATTCTTGTACAAAATAGCCAATTGCCAATTATCACTGAAAAAAGGGATCACTTTTAAGAAAATATAAAACATTATGTATACTATGAAATATAAATTTGTTTCTTACCCACGCAAATATTGAGTCAAGAAATACTCAATTGAGGTTTCACTAAGCCTATGCGATAAGTATGTGTGTCTGATAGAACCAGTGGTCCCTTTGTCATAGAGTTGAACTAGGCATAGGAGTCCAAATTTATCAGTTTTGCAAGAGTCAACCAACCTACGATGCATGCACCTACAATAATTCAAGCAGGGACATTAAATCAAAGTTTAACAGCATAATTTGTAAAATATTAACTTCCAATTTGAGAAGATACTTACATCAAAAAGAGCTGGACAATCGATCGTAAGTTGTTGTAGAAGAGCTCCTAGGGACATCAAATCATCCCTCTCAAGATAGCATTGCACCCCTGACTTGCCAACAGCTGACTCAGTAGCCCAATCTCTTGTTGCAAAGGACATATCATATGCCATCAGAATCACTTGCTGCATGACATTCAATAGAGACCATGAAACATCTTGAGTGGAGGGAGGTGGAAGTGGCGGGGATTCCTCAGCTTGATCAGAAACAAGGTTCCTTGGCCACAAGATGAAAGAGTTGATGACATCACCCACAACCTTGAAGTCATCAAAAGGGATAGGGAGAGGTGCATATGCAATGATCACTTCTTCAACTACCACTCTGACTTGATCATCATTTATTTCTTGGTGGTGGACTGTTGATCCCAAGTTGTGCATGCTCCCCTGTACAACCAATCATCTCAGAAGGTCCTCCATAAACAAGTCACAAGGCTCACCAATCTCTTTTCCAGGACCCTCTGATGACTGACCAATGCAACTCCTTTTAGTGCTCTAATTAGGGTTAAGGGAATGAGCTTGGGGAGCACTGGTATCTGCTTATCTTGTTCTCATCATGATCATCCATTTCTCCTTCATCTTGCTGAACCTTTCTTCAAATCATGCATCAAATGATGCTTCTACCTCGTTCCTAGCTTCCACCTTGGTCCTAGCTTCCGCCTTCACAGTGGCCAATATACGCTCCATCTCCTCCCTAGTTACCATACTACTTGAGGAACGGCGTGGGGGTGCTCCAAAGTAATCCCTTATGCCAACCCCTCCTCCAATCCCCCTAACACGACCGGGATGCTTAGGTTTTCCTGTAGCTATAGTCAGGATGTCATTCCTCCTATCCAACCTAAAAAATCCCTCGACTTGTTTTTTTTTTTTTTGAAGCTCCTCCTATAAGACACATATGACAAATGTTAGTAATGAAATTTTGTTTACTAAATAATTAATAACAACAAGTCAACAACAATACTTACAATTTTCTCACCGACTATACGAGATTGTTCACTCGTATAAGACCCGCTCCTCTTTTGGTGAGCGAACAACCACTTATCTTCACGATGTATCGGAGATGGTGGAGAAAGAAGAACGGAAGAATCGGATTGAGCTGCTTCTTCCAATCTCTTCCGTTTGGCCACCAACAAGTCTTTTTCGGCCTTCACATACCCCCCACGAGACATTGTATGGAGGCAATCATTCTTTCTACCACTCTCTTGGGCCTTTTTCCTTTTTTTCCTATGAATAAGAAATCAAAATTAAGTCATTGTAAATCAATAAAAACAATTCATAATTCATAAGCAAATCAATTGCAAAATAAATCAACTCACTAATTCTTCTGGAGTAGTCCGAAGTCATCTAAATTCTTGCCAAGTCTTTTCGTCAATAAAAGAATACTGATCGCATGGATTAGGAAGAGGCTGACCTTCTTCCACCTCGATATACACGTAATTGTTGACTAGACTAGTCTTAAACTTTCTCCAGCATTCATCACAATATGCCATTGTCTTCTCATACAAGACTTCACTCTCAAGAATGTCGTAAGTGAGCTGGATAGTTTTTCAAATATGTCGCTTCATACCTTTATCCACATTTCTCCACTGCTCTATCAAGATGCTAGGCTTGTTGTGTGCTAGGAGGCCGACAAAACTCCTATACCGTTGGGCATTAGGCCCGATTGGTTTTCAATAACTATCAAACTCAATCAGAATCTTTTCCCCGATATTCCGATTGAGAGGAATGTGTCTCAATCGGGTGGCTCTCCTACCCCCTTCGTCTAGGCTGGTTACTTGGCTCACTGTGCTCCTGGCTAGGAGCATTGCTAGGCTCGCTTTGATTTGGATTAGTTGGATCGAGAGTACCCTCACTAGGATGACTCATTGTCTAAAAGCACTTTAAGGACACTATTTAAGGATAGCTAGTGATGGTTTAAGGAAATTTTGCTACACGGCACTATTTACAAAGGCATCGTTCAAAAGAAATTGCCAAGTTATGCAAACATGAACAAATAATTAATTGCAATGCACAAGTTGAACATTCATGCAAAAATAGGAGTTAATGTTTGTTATGGAACGTATAAGGGTAGCTTGATAGGGACCTAAGTGAATAAACTAGATTAGTCTAAAGAAGGACTTAAGTGCAAACTCACATAATTGGATAGTTATTAGTGAATAATGGGCAAGGAAGTTAGTAGCAGTTGGGAGAGGTCGGCTATTATGTTATAAATAGCTTATGCACCCTTCATTGTATCAGTTTTGACCTGAGTTGTTCATTGAGTGATATTCTAAAAGAACCTTTCTCTTCTCTACTCTCCTCTATTCCTGATTCTCCTCTGTTTCCCTCACTTTATGTTCTTCTCTCTTTCTGATTTCTTATTAGGTCAAAACTGATACAATTATGTGAGTTTGCACTTAAGTCCTTATTTAGACTAATCTAGTTTATTCACTCAGGTCCCTATCAAGCTACCCTTATACATTCCATAACAATGTCAGCACAAGTTGAACATAAATGCATTAGGATGCAAACTCAAAAGCAACTCCAAAGTTAATATCAAGCAATATCAGCACTACCTTATCCAAAGTTTTACTATATTGAACATGAAAAAATACAGAACCAAAATTGAACCCTTCTCATACACAACCAAAAAAACCCAGGTCCATAGAAGCATAAGGACATTAAACTCAGACATACATGCATTATGTAAAACTCTTCAGAATAATTAATGGTACCTTAAACCTTTACTTGAGGATCCTCTTCTTTCTCTGGATTTGAACACTCTTTGGCCACTTTACGAATCGAGTAAGGTCTCTCTTAGGAGGCAATGGACGCTTCTGAAAAAGTGGGTTGGCGACTTGCTGCAAGAATCAAACAAAGAAAATGGAGATATCAATGAAATACCCAAAAACGAAACCATTTATTTAATTGAACGCATGGCAACTGAAACACAAACCTGATAATAAAAACGAGGTTGAGAACGAAACCAATCGGAGGGAACAAACGACGATAGCCTTACGGAAATGTATTCAACCGTAAATCTCCGTTGACGGCAGCGAAGTTAAGGACAGAGGAAAGAAGGGGAAAGGAGGAGTTGCAGCAAACAGACACAGGGGTTTCACTGATGTGCTTGAGTCTTAAATTTCAGAGTTAAAATTAGGCGCCTTTTGAAATCCAAGTCACTTTTAAGACCAGTTGTAATTAAAAATCAGTCTTAAAATTAATATTTAAGATTGGTTATTAATAAATAACTGGTCTTAAAAATAGAAAATTTTTAAGGCCGGTTATTAAATAATAACCGGTCTTAAATTTTTAATATCTAAGACCGGTTTTCATGTACAACCGGTCTTAAAAATAATAACGATTTTATTTTTTTAATTGTCTTTAATTCAGATAATATTTTCTAGTTCAGTTATATTTACAACCGGTATAGAAAATATATTACATATATTTATTTTTTTAATTGTATATATTTTAAGAACGGTTTTTATTATAACCGGTCTTAAAATTATTTTTAAGATCGGTTTTAAATATAAACGTCTTAATATTTTATCATAATTATAAAAATACCACCGTTCATATTTTTAAGATCTTATCCGATATAACTTATCTAAATGTTGCATTCCAAATATCCTTTTCTGTACTAGTGACATCAAGTGTTAAATATATAGCAAAACTAACAAAAACTACTTTAGCTATAGGTGGGGCCTACGAGCCAGTTAAATTGGTCTCTACTATCAGCATCAGCTCACCCTCTCACCCTTCCTCCCCCACTCACTCCCAAAATTAACGATAGAAGCATATTAAATTAATCAACGCAACTCATCCCCTCCTTCAACCCAAAACCAAAACCCATCAGACCAAACTAAAATCAAAACTGGAGCCACACCATAAAGGCAACTCCAGAAGATTATGCATTTCCTATGGAAACACTTCAAGCCTTGGTTTTTCGTGGCTCAATCTAATTTTGTTAGGAAGCTTTTTCCTTTTTATGCATCATATGACGGTATAACAACCTAACATTTAGAAATAGTGATGGGAGTTCCTAATTCAAACTACGCCGTTTCATAGCAATCATATTAATTAGTCTCCAGTTCTTCTTCTTCCAGCAGCGCGGGAAAGTTGAAGATAGTGCCGGAAGGAATAAAGCTTCAGCTAGTGAAGAGTTTCAGCTACAGCTAGGGTCACTGGGTATTAAAGATTGATGGGTATAATAACCACAGTTTTTTAATCAATTACCAGATTGGTTTTTGGATGCCCCCACACCAGCATATACACTCGAGGTACACTATACAGCACTGTGCACATCTTTCTTGAGTTTTCCATTCTGCAATTTCGATGAGGAAGGGCCAGAAGAGAGTGGAGAGAGAGGGTGGGGGAGGGTGAGTTGAGGGGCTAAGAGTGAACATTTCAACTGATTCGTAGGTCCCACATATATATAAAGTAACATACGCTACATACGAGTTAACGATTTTGTTAGTTTTGCCACCTATTAAGGAGTTCACATGTAATTTTGCATTAAAAAATAATTATTGTGCTAGTGGCACGTGTGAAAAAACATTATTTTTAAATTTACACTTGAACCCATTTAAAAAGTCTAACAAGTGTTTGGTATATATATTTATTTGTGCCACCATTCACATGCTCGGTGCAAGAATTTGAGTTGTGCCACCAAACACATTATGCTGCACTTTATTGTCTTCAGCTGCAGTTCCAGAGAAATGAAATAATTGCCTTGATGAATCTCCTTAACCGACTGTAAGAATCAGTCAAATTTGTTCGTGAAATGGGATCCACAGCTGAAAGAATTGTTGGGGGCCATGGTTCTGCTCATAGTTTGTCCAGCTCATGGAAAAGAGTTTGGTCCTATCTAGTCAAAGCTTAGGTAAAATGGTTTCTTTTGTGGATTTGTCTTGTCTCCTTCACGTAAATGCCCAATTGGTTTGATGTGTGTGTCATACTGTACACATTACAACACCAAAACAAGGAAGGCTTGAGAAGTCATCGTCTTAGTTGGAAAAATTTTATAAGGACATAATAGTTGTGTATTGTGTCACTTTGGTCTTATATAAAAATTCAAATTACCCAATTTTTACGTATTAAGAAAAGTTAGTTAACTCAATAAATAATTGACTAAATTGATAATTATTTTCCAATTTAGCCATATGTATCAATGAGTATTTTTCACTTTTTTCTTCCCACTCTACCTTTAATAGGGGCAAATTGTAAAAACTCTCATTTATTACTTTGAAAGTAGAATTATAATAATGACTAAAATTTTTTTTCAAATTAAATTTATAAATAGGACCAAAGTTGTATGTAGCAAGTATAAGAATTTTGAACGCAGGCTTAGAGTCACATTATCATAATGCACCCTCTAGTAAACAGAATGATAGAATAACAAATTTAACTCCAGACTATTGGTCAGAACTCGGAACACTAATGATATGTAGGGATCCTTGAGGGGCACACAAGGTTATCATTTGACATATCTTTTTAATATATGCAAGTCTCTCGGCACTGCTTCAATAAATTTTCCTTAGAGCATTTTAATTTGAAACTAAATACTTTTGCTAGTTATCTATGTACTCAAAAGATATGTTTCAGGTAATTTAATAAGTGAATAAATAATAAATAAAACAGTATAATTTGAAAGCATGACACATTTCTAAAGTCAGGCTCAAAATGCCAAAAATAATAGAGAAAAGAAAAGGACATTTCAGAAGAAGTTGCGGCACAATTCTTCTCAAAAGAACAATATTTAAAAAAAGAAAAAAGAAAAAGAAAAACGGAGTTGTAAGGTTTGTTTTTTAGGGAATTAGAAAAGAATAGAAAACGGATTCCTGATTTGCTTAACGATGATAACCAGAGGCTTCTGGGTTCCGGATTGTGGCTCCAAGTTAATTTAGGCAAAGTGGAGAGACCCACTCTCCGCTGACAGAACTAATATTTGTTCTAGTTTCTGAACCATTCAATAAAGAAAACTACGCAATGTGACACTGTTCATTTCTGCACTTTGCAAATTTTTACATCAATTTTGAAAAATCATAACTTCCAATTCACACATTCAAATTTAGTAAATTATGACTTTTTTCTAGACTGTGTATTATTGTTCTGGAAAGTTTTGTGGCATCCAAGTTCATTTGACTTGTATTCTTTTGCTACCAAAGGCATGCATGCATGTTCTCGCATATACTTGACCGTAATTAACATTATTGGACAGTGGTTTACATAACACACAACATACTTTAAGTCATGCATATTTAATAAAAACATAGCCTAACCAAAGTAAGCATACATGTTTACATTGCCTTATATATATCTTTTGAAGCTGTTTAGGTCAACTAACACCAAGGTTGCCCTCAAGTGTTGAATTAAGTAAAATGTACGAGTTCAACTCTATATAGGTATGATGGTGCGAGTTTCTTCACCAAATAACTAGCTCATATATTTAAAACCCGAAGAGTGTGTAATAGGTTGACTTCATTCTCTATGTGTGAGAATAGGGTCAGTTGGTAGGGATTAGTTTGGATTAGGTTTTTTTTAGGAGTCCTTTGCTAATCATTCTCTTTTTATGATGACCTATTTATAAACATGTTTATAAGAAAAATTTTGTTTAGAATAATTTTCAAAATCTTTAGAACTAGAAGGGTTTATTATCCTTGACATTTTGAACTTTTCTTTCCGAAGTTACTAGTCCAGACCGGACTCGATGCACGGGAGAAAGTTTAAAGAACCATCAATTTGTGTTTGCTTATTGCATTCCAATCCGCCAGTGATGAGATGCTTCAAGACGTGTTAGTTGTATTTACAATATATAGTTTCATAATACGACAGCAAAACTAATGGTTATTATCATCATACTACGATATTATTAAAAACACCTTTATTTCTGCATAATGTTGTACGTTTTGCTTGTTAGATTTCCATCCTCATTTAAAAGTAACATCCTCAAGCGTTCTTTCCAATGGCATGCTGCTCCAGCCTACTCACAATTAAACGTATGCCATTTCATAGCCAAAAGTTAATATGCAATTATTCCATTAAATAAAAATTAGGATATCCGGTAATAAGTTGAAAAGATACATGACAAAATTAAAAATGTTATGATTTTTTTAATTTTCCTAGCTCGCCGTGGCCCCTTGTAATGCCTGCTCTCATATCAGACTCGCAAGAATTTCAATTTTTCAATAAATTACATTATTTATATCTTGACTTGCTACTAAATACAAAAAAAGAACACATGGCGACTTCCTCACTGTTAAGTAAAAAAAAAAAAATAAAATCAATACATAGCTGCTGTTTCACCATTAGCAAATGAATCGCACAAATGATACTTAGAAAGCAAAAGGAAGATAAAACATTGGAGTAGTAAATTTTCTTTAAGGATTAAGGAGCAAAAGTCATCACACCTGACGTAACTGAACAGCTTTATTATCAACCAAGTGCATGGTTGGATTAATGGCAGAGGAATGGCTTTTTTTTTTTTTGCAAATGGGTTTTTGGAAAGGCCAGATAGGAAAAAAGTTAAATTGTAGATGTAATTTGTATTTCAATTGGCAGTGGCAGAAGTGACTTTTTTTCTAACCTTAAACCTATTTGAATTAGTGTTTGAAAAACCCGTTTAGATGGAAAATGATTGAAAATGACATAAATCATTTATATATATATATATATATATATATATATATATATATATATATATATATATATATATATATATATATATTATTTGTATATATTGTGATAATTGGAATGAAAAATTATAATTATAATTTGATAAAATTTGATAAAAGACATTTCTTGAACTTTTAATGCTATATTGTGTTTAATCTTATTTTGTAGGTGCTTAATAAGAAATTAGAGATTTTGGAGAGTCAGAATTAATATTTTGAGGACTAGAGAAAATTACAGAAAAGGACCCTAGAATTTATGAAAATTATAAGTAAATGAAGAAAAGGATTGGGGAAATCACAGGAAGTACCCAAATGTTTCATGAATTACATTTGGACCCAATAAGTATTTCAAAAATTTACACTTTATTCCCTCCTTGAGAACTTTTGAAGTTTGTTAGGAAATCCCTAGTCAAATCCTAATTTGTATAAAGCTTTTTCTTCTTCATTAGAACCGAGACCTAAACCAGCAAAACAGAGCATAGCTCGAACATGCACCAGCGGAAGAGACAAGTCAATTGCATGCATGTTGGGACAACCACCACCCACCAGTGAACCGACCTTGTCGGCGATGCTTCCGACACACAAATCGAGGACGGAGACCTCAGAGATGCACCACCGGAAGCCAAGATCGAGTCAAACAAGAAAAACATATTTGAGATCGACTTGCATGCCTGAACAACAGTTTTCTCTCTTATTTGGTTTTAAATGCCCTGCAACGGTCCTCTTCTCAGCATTTTTTTCTCCACCATGATGAAAAGAGAGAGCAGACGCTATGAAAATGGGCTTTGAAAAAAAGCCACAGTTTTAATGAAACTGCAGTAGCTATCAACACCCTCCCAAATAGTCATATATCCCCACTAGGTTTTTTTTTCTTGAAAACGTGTTGTTACCCCCATGATAAATCCAAATTTAATATATTTTATCCCACCTTATTTATTTAGTTTGGGGATTATTTTAGGCTAAATTAGATTTATTAGATAATATTTGGATTATTAGCCAATTATAGAAAATAATATAAATTTGAATTGATTATGATATTATTAGGCTTAAATTGATAATATTTTAATTATTATCTTGTAATTGGATAATATTTTTAAATATATGATAGATCACGATTTTATTTAATTCTTGCAGAGTAAGGAAAAGCAGATTGAAAAATCCTACGATACAGAAATTTTCTTGAAAGCTAAAAAAATATCTAATGATTAAATTTTATTTGAGCTTCTTAAATTTTAATGGGCTCAAGTTGGTAAAAAAAAAACTCACTTCTCCTCCCTTTTAATTACCCTAGCTGACAACAGAAGGGAGGAGACGTTTGGCGCAAAAAATCATCCATCACGCTCTCAATCCCTCTTCTATTTCTCCTTCAATTGTTGCCACGCAAACCCACCACTGATCCATTAATTCATCATCACCATCTGTGCTTTTCCTCATTCACACACAGTCACGGGCCCACCTCCACAATCCATTCAATATTTCATTCCATTGTATGCGTAGAAACCGAGGCAATTGATTCATCAATTCTTCTCAACTTTTCTTCATGGCGGTGACGAATTGTGTGGGGCTTGGAGGAGAGAATAAATCCATGGCAGTTTAAGCTCTTTTAGGAGGTAATTTAGGAGGAGCATGGAGGAAGTTAGAGCTTAGGAGCTTATATTTGAAGACTATAAGGGAGTGTCTTTTTTTTTATCTTTTTGATTCAAGACTTGAGATTATTTAGTTTTAAATAATTTTGGGTTGTATTAATTGAGAGCAATCTAGTTTTAGATTGTAGACTTATTATTGATTTGGATTAAATTGATATTTTGAATTTAAATTGTTCTTAAATGATTGTTGGAATTTTTGTTTGCAAACTATTTGGTTGTCAATTAGATTATTAATTGAGTTTTCATTATTAATTTAATTGTCAATTTGAGTTTAATCTCTTGATTGTTTAATTAGAGTGATTAATTGTCGAATTGTTTAATTAAGCAATTGTGAACATAATTTCCAAAACTATCTTAAACTAATGTGATTGGTTTTTAATGAATTTAATTAACCACCACTTATTTCATTATGAGTTTTCTAGTGGAATAAGTGTTATTGAGCTTGAGAGTTTCCCATGTTTCAATTAGGTGATTAAATTTATTAATTCCAATTTTTCATCAACCTCCCTTTGATCTAATAAATTGAATGGCTAAGAAAGTTAAATCCATATGAATCTTAAGTTGTCCCTTTCATCAACATAACTAAATTAAACCTTTGTTGTTTGTCTTGCTTCTCCATAATATTTAGCTTAGCATTTTAATTCCTCTTTCATTAAAAACCCTCCAAAAATTGCATTCAAATTCATATAAATTAGTCTCATTCTCATATAGTTTTTAGAGTCAATTGCATTAGTGAATTTAGTTAATCTAATTGCATTTAGGTAGTAGTATCTTGCATTCTAGCTTAGATTAATTCCACTGCATCTTTTATCACTTGAAAATCAATCCTAAAGAAAACTCATAGCTTGCTCTTTGGAAGAATGACCTAGGTTGATCATAAACTGCATAATAATTTAGGACCTAGTTTAATTAATTGCTTTAGCGACGGAAGCACGTATCACTCCTCCCAAACGCTAATGGCCCTAAGGTACATTTATAAAAAAAGTATTTATGGCTTTAAATAGTGAGTAATAAACAAAGTCATGAAATTAAAGAAAAAATCGTAGCCTGTGTTTGGTATCACTTATTTTTGGACAATAAGTCCTTATTACGCAAGCCGATATAAAACTCCTCTCACATACTTACCTCATATACCGTGAATCACGATTTATAAACACTTGTTACCCAAAAATAAGCTATTCCAAACGAGTGCGTAACCAATACATAAACCAACAAAAATATGTTATTACCATGCATTTTCCTTTCCCGTTTTATGCAAAGGACAACGGATGTCTAAGTCAAATTAAACATACGATTTATCTTGGTTTAAAGTGGCAAAGAATAACTAATATCAAAACATAACAAGGGGGAAAAAGATGCGCATGAAGGTGCAAACACCAGGCAACTACTTGTACCTGAATATTGAACGCTCTATTTCCCCTTCAGTCTTGATCGCAAATGCCATAAGTGCACATGAGAATTCCTGCAGCGAGTCCCTCAAATTCCATAGCCAGTCACTGGATTCGCTTTCATATTTTCCAATATACCATTATATTTTGATCACCATGTTAATAATCAATTGTGGATGAAATATTACAGTGTCTTGACATATCCTAGTTTAATATGCGATCTAACATATTCCTTCGTACAATTTGCGTTTTAAGAATTCATACGAATCACTCCAAACCTACGCATCCAAATTTCCAATGTGTGTTTTCTTCTGATCTCTTTCATTAAGACGATGCAGGTTTCACCCAAAAAAACAAAAACAAAATCAGAATATGCAGGTGTCACTGAAAATATCTCAAGTTGAACAGTTCACATGGTCCTATTGCATTAATACTTACGAAAATGGTCGTTATAGCGCCATAACTAAATCACCAGAAATCAAGAGATCACTAAGAGGATGCGAGTAGAAAAAAAAGATGCATTAATATATATAAGAATACCTTCAGAACGGGGCAGATAAAATTAAAACCAAAAAAAAAAAAAAACAATGGAAAAAACGGTAATTGGCTGATCACCTATGAAATTGGAAGGTAACAAATCATTTTTGTTTATCTTCATGATTTAAATAGTAGAATATCCATTATTTCCCCACAAGAAATTTTGCTGACTAATCAGGGACTCCAAATATTATTTCATTTTCCTTCTTAGATAACATGCACATCATTATTCCTTTAATTTCTTCCCTTTGATCTTGCTGAACTATTAATCTTCTCATGACTGGATTAGGAAATTCAATCAATGTAGCAGCTCATAAATCTTAAGTCACAGGCAATGCAATTTTGAAGTGTGAATCTACATAATTATGTTGCTTGTGGTACCATAACATGTTCTCATTTGCCACAGAATGCTAAAAAGGACTTCTGTATTTTAGGAACTTGTACACGTTTTTGAAAAGACAGAAGCATAATCATAACCCATTTGACAAAATTGATGGAAATAGAGGAATCTCGGATGGTGTTTGGCAAAACATTATACCATATGTCTTCTTACATAGTTCCGATGGTGCTTGGCAATAGAGGAATCTCGGAATTTTCTTCTTAAGCAGAGTTCTAAGTCAGTTTTTATACTAGCTTGCTTATCATCTTACTCTTGGCATTTGGTAGGTGCTTGAAGGATTCTTAAACTTCCCGCCAAGAGGAGTGGGATTTCAATTCTTAACTTTTAATTATGAGATAATTTGTAAATCCTAATGTGGTTAGTATTAAAGATTTCAGTTGTTGAGATGATATACCTTATTTGCTTGAAAGTGAATGGAGAAACATAAATAAAAGGATCTTAATCCAATCAAAATTTAGAGTGCATGACTAATTAAACCAAGAGTCTAAATCTCTACGGAAGTCAAGCAATTAAAACTTGAATTTGATTCACTTACTTCTCTTTCCACTCGTATTATACCAAACAATAGATATGTTAGATGGACAAAATAGTCCCAAATAATCCACACAACAGCAACTAAATTATAATAACCTGATATTATAGATAGGTCAAATAAAACTACAATCATCTATCCTAGCATATTTAAATTCACCATTCATCATTCTTGATATGGTTATGGAATGAACTAAACTCTTATAGGTTATAGGTTTGTTTTCACCAAAAGAGCCTAAGGAAAGTAAATATGAAAAATAATAAGTAAGATTTAGGACCAAAGCTATTCAGTGTGGATGTTACCGACTGGTACAAGGCTTTCGGCATAATTGAAAATACCATAACCAAGGGCAGATTTGCAGATATCAAACGTCTTAACTTGATTAGTTGTGAGATTGAACATAACAATTCTCCTTTCATCATTCTCTACTTCATCTTCAGCTTGATCAATGGGACTATGAACATTGCAGACAATTTCATTCCTCCATATAGTCATTGGAATTAACAAGCAGTCAGGATAAGAGTTGCTAGTATATTTCTTAATCCACCTCCATCTCTCCCTATTTGAGCATGTCCCCTCCTCCAAAACCCACAAATGAACCAAAGACGATCTGAAATCTCGACTCGGAGAATCAGAAAGCACAGCAAGTTTATTCTCATATGCAGTAAGATACTTGGGAAATGATATACTTCTAACTGAAAAGGGGGAAGGAGGTGTTGGTATCAATGTAAACACCTCCATTGCTATGTCAAATGAGACTATCAAATAAAAATTATCTTCATCCTTCTCAACACCTAACTTTAGCCCAATCCAAAAGATAGCTCCATTAAGGGTGAAACCATCAGAATAAATAGCTACCCCATCTAAGTTCCCAAATTCTACTTCCCTCCATGAATTGGTGCATAATGAATACACTTCCACTTGATTAACAAGATCATCAATCTCAGAAACACGAATTGTTACCATCCTGTAATCATCAACAGTAGGACTGAACCCAAATCCTACACAAAAGTTCTCATCCTCAGAATTATTAACAGCTCTAAACACCTGCCTCACCTCTCTTGTCGCTGGATTCCACACTAAAAGGAAAAGGGATCTGGGAAAAGTGGCAATACCAATGCAGAGCAAGCCATGACAGGAATCGATGATCCTAACACCCCACCGCATATAATCGATAAAAGGATCGTTCGGAACATCAAAAACTTGCCTCTCACGATTGAGCAAGCATACGCGAAATGGAACAGATTTGCCAAAATCTTGTAAGAGAAGAGAGAGGTTTTGATGAGAGGAGTGGCGGAGGTGTTCAGCAATGAAAGATGGGGTTTTCAATAGATTTTTCCATTTTTTACAGACACATTGAAATCGGATTAGGGATTTTACCGGCAGGCGAATGAGAATGTTGATGATAATATCTTGGGGAAGAATCGGGTCGTTGCCATCCATTTCCAGCGGGCTCATGTCGCTCGACTGGGAAGAACACATCTCTTTGGGGACCAGATTCTCTCCCCTGCCCTCCGCTTTACTGAGAAAAATGAGTAGATGAATGCGCAGGCGTGAGCGCGTGAAGGCGTCACTGTATATATATATACTAGTATATATAATATATATTCTATATAGTGGGGGTCCAGATCTGCTCAGAAGCGTTTCTTCTCAGCATCTCTCAGCGTCTCAATCCTGTCTGTTCAGATGATCCAAGCGCTGAGAAATTGACACAATCATGAGCGGTGAAAATGTATCTCCACCATCCAAGTTCCCTTCCAACGCACTCGACGATGGGAACAGATCGCTCATCGTTGTCATCCACCATTGGACGCTGCGGAACACTGTCATCATCACTTAGTCTTAGACGATACTAAGCTTTATATAAATTGTTGTCCTTTTCATGTTCTGAGATCCATTGTCTTCAACTTGTTGAGATGATAAATTTGCAACATGGTCGTCTTTAGCCAAAAAAGACCGCTGCTCTGGATTGTTTTATGTTAAAAATTCCTTCGTCGAATGAAATTGTGGTTCCTCTTTGTACCTACACAATATCTTTTTGTAAGCATAACAAAAACATAAATTTTACTTTAATGTTTAAAAATCCCTTTTCAACAGTCTCTTGCGAAAGGGAATAGAGAACCAAGATATATATATATATATTGACAGGTGGAGGAATGAGGAGGCCAACTGATCATTAGCTAAGAGAACACTTTCATTAGGCTTGGAATCCAAATTCTTTGAGGTGAAACAATATCAGAGCTCTACTGATGGAAAGGGGATATTTGTTGGTAAATCATTTTAGTATATATAAATATTGTTTTCAACATTGTAAGAATTAGACTAATTGCCTTCATATAAAACAAAGTACAATTTGTTACAGCAGCACAACTATGTCATACAAAATGGAACTTCTTGTTGTGACTATATTACAAAAAGAAACTTGATGGATTGAATGATTTAATTGCTGAAATTTGAATTGTCATTGCAGGTGGTGGCTACCAAGTCCTTTATGTTGATTGAACATTGATGAAGCAATAGAGGATGGACCTTCCCCTGTTAGGACTTGATTGGACATTGTTGAAGCTATAGAAAATGGAGATTCACCTAGTAGGAACTGAATAGACATTGTTGAAGCTATTATGAAAGATGGACCTTCACCTAATAAGAACAAGGAAGAAGGAAGAGCAATGTAGATGTTAGTATAGGGTCATAAAAAATTGTGATACAATATATTTGATATAGTAGATAGTGTATTAGAAAATTACAGTTATATTTAGCATCTTGATGTAATATACACATTAATTTTAATAAAAATGACATTTTTCCCTTAGCCTGTGCAAATTCCTTTCTCTGTTTTTTTGGTACCTGGCAACAAAATTTCCTCTTCTTCTAATGCCTCCAATGATGATGTTGGACAATGTAAGGGAGCCTATAAATCACAAAAACAAAGTATACATACTATTAACATGAGAAAGTGTTATTCAAAAATTCCTCTGTTGATATACACTATTAGAACAAATCACAAAATAAATCTAATTTTGGACTAAAAACTCACCATCAACATACTAATAAGTGACTGCACTTGAGGCAGTGCTTGCAATGTTGTAGGTGCAGAACATGAAATTAGATCATCTAATTCCTCACTTCTTTCCTTGGTTAGTGTCCTACTTTTCTTTCGCAATTTTTCCTGCCAAGTCTTAAATCTTTTCTTTCTCTTTGTTCCATCTCTCCTTTTAATGCTCTTGGGTAGTTTATTTTCTAACTCCATCTTCTTGTTTCCTTGGTTGCCACATTTTTTTCTTACTTCTATCTTCTTGCTTGTTCTCATCATCATATGAATTCCTTAGCCTTGAACGAAATTCTCTTATTTCTCTCTGAAGTTTTTTATAGAGTTGTGGACAAAGGCAGAAGTCTCTGGGCAATCAAACATTTCAGCTGCCAATGTTATCATCTGATGACATAGTTGTCGATATGATTGTGTGCTCTGAAGCTTAGAATCCTCTTGTATTTCACTTCCTCTAATATCATGTATTAGACTATCTCTAGCATCTTTGGTCCATCTTTTCAAAATATATTTTTCCATAAGTTTCCTCACTTCATTTACCTCATATTTTTAAAGCATGGCAACATAATATCTCAATGGATTCAAAATGCCTACAGCTGCACCATACAGTTTCATCCTCTGGATCAAATATCAATGTTCACTTTTTATCTTCATTAACCATGGTATCTGTATATGTGAACAATAGACCTGTCTCATCTTGAGATGATACACATGTGGCAAAAAAAAGATCAAATTGCTCTTGGAACAATTCTAATGCCAGAGCAGTGTAAATCTTAGCAACTTGGCGTAGGATAGGTGAACTTTGGACTATCAATCTTGGTTTTTTCTCGCTTGCTTCATACTCATATTTCATATCATTGTACCTCTTATCTCCAACAACCCGCTCAAAACTTTTGAAGAATTCACTATTACTAACACTTGGGTTTGTAATATTCTTGATATTTGCATTAACACTTTCACTTATTTGTACTTTCACTTATTTGTGTGCTACACATACTAAGAGCAGTAGAGTACTTCATATGACACCATGCTCATTTCCCTTTGATTTCATATATGGACTTTATCCATGGGCTGTCCTCCAAATTGAATGATGATATTAGAGAAGCCCTTGTTTCTTCAAATTGTGACTTGTCATCAATAGCAAACATGCACTTATTGAAGTCATACAAAAAATGTGAACCACCCTTCATTTTATTTCTGAGATGTTTTATTCCATTTTGCTCAATATGCCATGTGCATAGTGCATGCTTCACTTCAGGAACAACTTCACGTAGTGCTCTTGCCATTGCTTGATCTTGGTCAGTAAACACTGTTGTAGGTCTCTTTTGCTTGTTTGCTTTTAAAAAAGTTTCCAGAAACCACTTAAATGATTTTGTAGTTTCATCGTATAACAAAGCTGCATCAAAAATTATAATGCATCTGTAATGATTGAGTCCTGAAAATATGACAAGAGGCCTATGGATTATTGTTTGTGCAGTATGTGGTATCTAATGAAATTACATCTCTAAAATAAGTATAATCTACAAGCATACGAGCATCGGCCAGAAAATATTTGTAATTTGATTTTCCATTTCAAGTTGATATGAATGATAAAATAAAGGGTTCTTGATAATCTGCTCCTCAACATAATTCAGTAACCACCCAACTTCCCCATCCTTCATACTTTTTCTTCGTTTAACCTTCAAATAATTTTTCATATCAATTGGAGTGAAACCAAGATTAGCTCGTCCACCTACTTACTTACTTATAAGGTCAAAAGTTTTTTTTTTTGTTGAAGTCCAGCATCCCTAGCCAAATCAATCTCGTTTGCTTGCGTATCTTGTATTTTCCGTTGAGACCTCATCATATGAACATTTTCTTGAAGATGTAATGGGTGGTTTGCTTTTCTATGAAGCTGGTAATCTTAAATTTACCTTCCACCAAACTAACTGTCATCCCAACTTTACATTCGGTCCTAGTCTTAGGTCGATGGTTGGTCGTTGATGTGCACCTTTTATCTGGCCTCCGTTTGCCCTCTTTTGAACACATATATCTATAGGCAATAATTGTCTTTTTATCTTTCTTGCTCTTTGTCAACCCTTTTTTTCTTGCACTAAAGCCTACTTTACAAGCATATTCATTCTAAAACCTCCATGCTTCATCTAGATTATCAAATTCTTTTCCTAATCTAGGAGTCAAGTCAACTTTCATATATTGAAACCTACAAAATAAATCTATGTGCACCACACTGAGTTCTTGTATAAAATAGAAATGATAAGAATTAAAATAGAAATTACAAAAATAAAAAAATTCAAGGCAAAATTTAAAGTTTAAAGTAACAATACCTTGGTTAAATGTTTGAAGGGTATGTGAGACGAAACCCAAGATGTAACCTTGCTCCAAGATTAAATTATTAATCTTTCTATAGCTTCCACACGTAGCTCCTAAAGAGATCCTTTCCAACGGGAAAAAAATTATTAATCTTTCTCTTATATAAAGATAATATATAAATCTCTTCCAATATTAAGCAAGAACAATATAGTCTCTTCTATGAATTTCACAACAAAAAAACCTCCACTTTTTTTTTTTTTTGATACTCCACTTTAAATGAAGAGAAGTTTGCACATTAAAAACTCCTAAAATAAAGATTTTTGTGACATTACTAATGAAAAAACTCAACAAGATATGATCTTTTATGAAAAAAATGAGTTCTTTTTCTCATACCTTGCCTTTCACAATATTTCTCGCCAACATCAGCACAAAATTGTAGAAAGTGGTCCTCATTTTGAAAGCCTGGTGCCTTTGAGAAGTAAAAATATGAACAGTCGTGATTAAAAGAAATTAATAGTCAAATTGTGTTCTAAAGGTAAAGAAATGGATGGCCACGATTAAAAGAAATCAACAATGTAGATGCACTTCTAAGGGATGAGGAGAGAAAGGGACACTGAGGAGATCTGCTCGCATATAGTGGAGCTTTGTGTGTTCTTTAAAGGGTAAAGGTGCATTGAACACCCCGAACTATTTTTGGAGGTGCACCCAGCACCGCAAACTATTCAAGGGTGCAATTTTGATCCTCATGTATTAAAAATGGAGCAATTATCATCCTAAACTAATAGAAATTTAACTTCCATTAAGTCATCTTCTTTACCGAAGTTAGCCACTATGAACCTCTTTCAAATAGTGATCCTGGTTCTCTCTCCCCCCTCTCCTTGCATCACTATAGCACCAAAGAAGAGAAGGACCAGCAGGAGTAATGACGTTTTTGGGCCTTCCTTCCGCTGCTCCCAATGGTGTCTTCTTCTAAAGCTTTAGCATTGGTGCACCTTTCCTTTCCTCTATGCCGATGTCTGCTACGAAGAAGAAGAATAAGACAGAAAAATAGATAGTACTCTCTCCGGTCCTAATTATAAGATAAGAGTTGATCTTGGTCCTAATTATAGGACAAAGTTCTAATTTTTGTCAATTTCTTCCCAAAATACTCCATATTGATACTTTCTTAATAATATTTAAACACAATAATAATTTAATAAAAGTAGTTCGGAAGTTGTTGAGGAAACTGATGATGCCGGATTATATGAGAGCTTGGAGAAGTCGTGTGTGAGGTAAGAGAAGTACAAGAAAAAACAGAGAATTAATGTGATTTAGATGTCATTTTAAATTTTAAATAAGAATATTTTAAAAAAATAAGCACGATTAACTAATTTAACCACTACTTTAATTTCTCTAAAATTAAAATTAGATAAATATGTCCAATAATTAGTACAAGAAGGAATATTTTTTTAGGGGTTCTTGCTAAGGAGATAAGAGCAATATGCTTTCTTTGGGTAAACTTTCCTTGCAGACCCAGCTTTGTGAAGGATTTTCGAACTACCAGTTGGCGTTGCAGACACTTTTTCTGGGGCAACATCTTGGTCTTCTCCTTTATATCATGAACTTTATTTCATTATTTTTTATTTCAAATCTTCTTTCTATTTTTCTGTTCTTATTATCCTTCTTTATAGAAGTCACCGCATGGAGGAGAGAAAGGCTCGGCACCGCATGTTGATCCTGGAGGAAGAAGATACCATTGGGAGCAGTGGAAGGAAGACCCAAAGACGCCATTGCTCATGCTGGTCCTTTTCTTCTTGGGTGCGAGAGTGACGCAATGAAGGCGAGAGTGCACAGTGGCTGACTTTGGCGAAGATGATGATTTGACGCAAGTTAAATGTCTGTTAATTGTTCTATTTTTAATATATAAAGGTTGAAATTATATCTTTAAAAAGTTTGAGGTGTTAAGTGCAATTCTAAAACTAGTTCGTCATGCTCATTGTACCTTTACCCTTTGTTTGTCTCTAACTTTCTCTTCCCTTTTTATTATCATGAAGAATTAAAAGTTACCCCTTCATTTATAAATAAAAAATAAAATTGATTTTTTTAGAGATTAAGAAAATTAAATAAATTATTTATTAATCATATTATATATTATGGATAATGTTTTAAAAGCTAGACCGAAAGTCAAGTTGGAAATATTAGCGGGTCATGATTTAAACAGTTGAAGCTGTTGGATCATCTAGTCAAGTCAGTGACGTAATAATTAAATAAATATAATATTATATACACAAATAATATCAAATTGTTAAATAATTTAAATAAAAATTTTAATAATCTAATTTTATGGGTTCAGATTGGTGTAGAACTAAACACAAAATTAATTTCAATTAAGAAATTACTTCCATTCTCTTCGTGCTACATGGTGGGGTGACTGGGGTCATTTTAAAAAAAAAAAAAAAAACTCATATATATATATATATATATTATTAAAAAAAGAATAAAAAAATAAAAGTTAGTAGAATTTTCTGACAAAACCTGGGCACATGCATGGGCAATAGCATTTACATCTTCTGTATTGATATCAACACACAAAAAATCGACTTCATAGATGTCTTGAAAATGGAAAAAGCAAGGTCATTTATTTCCAACCCAAAAGCTGGCTCTGGAAGGTTAGATTTGACTTGACTAGTAATGCCACCTAATGTTGGAAAACAGACCTATTTTTTCTCCAATCCACGGTGGTTTAAAAATTAGCCATGTATTTTAATAGGGAAAATCCCTAAAAAATACGTTGGAAATAGCTAAATCCCGTTTCAGTGCAGCAAATTCCAAAATCCTGAATCAGTCATGTGTCAGTACGGAATGAACAGTGCACGGGTGCTAAAAGACGATTTTGCCTTTCAGCTCTCATTCTCATCACTTTTAGAATAACAACACGAGCCTCTTAATTAACAACTTTGTCTTCTTGATTAACAACTCCAATTTCATCTTTTTACTTTCACAATAACAATACCGGTCTTATTATTAACAACACCATATTCTACATTAACAACTCTCATTTCTTATTTCACAACTTCGTAATTTAAGTTTCAGGTCAATAACAACACCTCTTTCTTTATTAAGAAGATGAAATTGGAGTTGTTAATCAAGAAGACAAAGTTGTTAATTAAGAGGCTCGTGTTGTTATTCTGAAAGTGATGAGAATATGGGCTGAAGGGTAAAATCGTCTTTTAGCACTCGTGCACTGTTCATTCCGTACTGACACACGACTGATTCGGGATTTTGGAATTCGCTGCACTGAAACGGGATTTAGCTATTTCCAACGTATTTTTTAGGGATTTTCCCATTTTAATAAGTTAGGTAAAATAATTTAGAATAAAAAATTATAAATATAAATATTTTAAAATAGTTTAATTAACTTTCTTAATATCTTAAAAAAAATATTAACTTTATTTTATATTTAGGAATAGAGAAAATACCTTTTTAAACTGAAATTTTATTTATTTTCATATGCTTCCAATCTTGTCAAAAACAAATGTTAACTACTCGCTATAAGAGGACAAAATTTGAATTTGTCTTGATCTTTCTTTTATAAAAGCCCTATAAGAATTGTTTAAATATTTAATAAATTTTTTTTTTTTCCATTTTCAACTCTCATCTTTTTCTCATATTGGATTCTCTTTGCCACTTTTTATCATTATTACTCTATTTCTCTATTTTACTTACCCCCTTATAAATAAGGACA
This sequence comes from Inga laurina, assembly GCA_963855925.1. NCBI lineage: Eukaryota > Viridiplantae > Streptophyta > Magnoliopsida > Fabales > Fabaceae > Inga > Inga laurina. The sequence goes on from OY979704.1 coordinate 55,726,407, forward strand.
TATTTGAGGGAAAAAACTTGTTTTAGACATACTTAGCAGTTTTAACTATTTTTGACCACTTTCTTAAATCGCGTAATTCAGTAATTGAGCTCTTATAAATAGGACAGAGCATGTTAAATAAAATAAAATTAAATATTTTGAAAATAAGAGTAAGAGAGTTCATGAATATTTTTGTCTTTACTTGGAATTTTAAAAATAAAATAACATCAAAATATAAATTAAAATATTATATATGAATTAAGATATTTTCAGAATAAATATATAGGTATGAAAATAAAATAAGGATATTAAATCAAATTTTCTCAAAATAAGCGTATGAAAAACAAACAGAGATAATGAGTGAAAGCTATAAAATATTATGAAATCTAAACTATAGAACTTGAAAAATAAAATATATAAATTAAAATATCTTCAAAATAAATATATTCATAATAAATATAGATAAGAGGAAGGTGGTTACCAAATATATTGAAATCTTAAATTATAAGATGAAAAGTAGATTAAAGATATACAATTAAATATTTTTAGAGCAAGTGTATATGAAACAGAGAGATATTTCAAAAAACTAAAGAGAGATATCATCATGGTCCTATGTATCATATGTTATTCATTTTCCATATAACCATATGTGCACACAAATTTTGATATTATAATGCAAAAATCAATACAAATTGAGGATTCTCTAAATTTATTCCCACGCATTACGCATATCTGGACTAGTTTTCTAAACTATTATGTATTTGAATTAAAATATTTTTTTTGAACAATTTTATCCTTAAACTTAAAGTATTTTTTTCATGAGGAATTTTAATCTAATTTTCAACTCTCAAAAAGATCCGCTAGACAAATGTGCATTGAGCATCATAAAGTATTTTTAGTAGAACTCAACATTTTTAAGGTAATTTTTTGGTGCAATGGTACCCTTAAGTTACTGAAAGTATGAAAAATTAACTCAAAAAATATTTCAAAAGCACATATAACCTCGCCATTAACTCCCCAAAAGGTTTGTTAAATGAAGATGTATCCAGCCTCTTACAGCATTTTTTTTTTATTAATTCACTGACATGTGCAACTGACTAGTCTAGTTTGTCAGAAGGCAGCCCACAATGGGAGGTAATGCATACACAAGGCTCAAATACGAGACCACTGATTAAGTTAGCACTACTACAAAAAATACAAGCTGTGATGCTTAATTCGAAGAACATTATGGTGTCAATACCCGTTTACATTTTGATATGTATAGAGTAATAGAGACTATGTTCCACAGGCATATAACAGAGTAAAATTATACTGATAATAATGTTCATTTACAGACAGTCATTGACAGAGCAGAATTTGAGAATATTTATATTTATGTACAGAATGTCCCAAAAATATATCAAATACAAACTATATAACCACTGTTTATGTCTTGAGAAACGTGCCTGTCAGTTTCCTATGTTTATGTCCTTGCCTTTCGAGCCGTTGGCACCCGCTGAGACATTTTTATTTAGAAAAAGGGGTGAGATTCCAAGGAATCTCAGTAGAAACATACAATCAACATATATGATGTAAAAATTAAATATGCAATGCACCGTATCAAATAAATGAAAATTCATATAATCTATATGTGCACACAAAATTCAGAGCCAACCGACCAATTGAAAGCCCTGTGTGTACCTTAGCTGAGTCTTTAACTATAGCTACATAAGACCAATGTACCTTAGCTAGGTCCTAGACCGTAGCTAGGCAATGTGCCTCCAGCATGTGTTCAAGTCACAAAATACAGTAACACGTATCATATAAATAGTCACATAGTATATGAGAGATAGTAGTTCCTACCTGAATCTTTTCCTAGTCTCAAAACGGTTTGCTTTGTAAAATGTGCCAACTACATGCGTACAATTCGATCCTAAAACATCAAATATATAAGAAATAGGTTAAACCTATTCATGTATCATTTTAGACACTTTCATAGTATTTATCCGACTATACTTTTTTTGAATTTTTGACATGAGCTATTCATAAATATTTTCTTCTAAGGAATCCATTTTCGGACTCAGAATTACCAAATTTATTGTCAAATTTATGAAAATACCCTTGACAGCCTAGCTTTTGGAGTTTCAGGGTTGTTTTCGTAATTATGCTTTTTCAGGCTTTTCCGAAAAAGTGACCAACTGTAACCCCGCCTAAGTTTCCCTCTTGAACCCAATAGAATCATCAAATCATTGAAAATCCAACTCTAAGGCCCTAATAACCCTAGCCATGAGTAGTACTCCAGGAAAAATCGAGGTTTTGCAATTTCGGTTCCGTAAACGCGTTCCTTTCTACTTCTAACAACTTTATTGACTATTCCATTAGGTTAACCCTACCATTTAGTACCAATTTGGCCAGCATAACAGCCCAACAAACCCATTTTCCATTTTTGAAACCAATGACAATCCAGCGAAATTTCACCGATTAAATTGTCCACAACAACCAAAATAGTCAATATACAAGAGTTTGGAAGTTACCTCAAGCTCCCACTAGCTTTTTCTTGACTTGGCTGAAAACCCTAGGTATTCAACAACAGATTTTGAGATAGCTTTAAACCTTAAAGGACATAGAAGAGTAGCTTAGGATCGGAGTTATACGCGTTAGGAGTTAAATCGTCGGAGATATCGGCTTATCTTGCGAGATTTCTCCTCTTTCTCTCTCTATATGCTCTGAACGTCCTCTCTCTCTTTCAGCTGGAGTATGCATAAGTTTTTGCTGGAATAAGGAGGAAGATGATGAATTATTATAATATATCATATGTTATTTCATTTATTTAATAAATTTTGAAAAATTTCAAAATCAATTTTATGTACATAAACCTTATATACATGTAACCATGCTCATTAAGCCCAACCAATATTTCCTTCCAATTGCCACATGTAGGAGACTCCTAGGGGTCCCATCCTTTGGTCTCAATTGGCTTCACAACTTGTTCCAGTTACGTATATACGTAAAGTCTCAATTTTGGTCAAAATTACACTTTTTACTGAAATTTTCCATAAATTCATATTAAATTGACCAAAATATTCTAAATATATTTTCCCCTATTATTTTTCTTAATTAATTGAAATTAACTTCAATTAATCAAAAAATAATTAATTTTGTGCTTAAATTGGCAAAATTACAATTTTGTCGTTACCTTTTTAATCCAATTCTTTTCTTCTTTTTATTTGGCCAATTTCCGTCAATTTTTTGATCAAATATTTTCTCTATTATTTCTCCATTTTTGGATCTTAATGTTGGGCCAAATTAATTCCATAATTATTTCTGCCCAATTTCTCATGAAAATGAACATTTATAAAATTCATAAATTCCAAATTCTAAAATATCCATCATTTTATTGAATTTCTCATATAATTACAATATATTTGGTGAATATAGAATTTGAGGTGTTACAGTTCTCCCCTATTTAAATAAATTTTGTCCCCAAACTTTTCTACACCTATACAACCAAAAATTCCGAGTAACGTTTCTTTACACTTTCATCCGTCTCCTATATAGCCTCTCTGGGCGATAACCCTTTCCAGAAAATCTTGAAGAATGGAATGCTCTTGATTTTGAGCTATTTTTCCTGTCGATCGTTGATTCGGTTAGGTGTGACTTCATAGGTCAGATCATCACACATTTCCACGTCTTCATACTCTATTGCATGTTTTGGGTTGATACTTTTTCAATTGGGAAACATGGAAAACAACATTTAGCCTGCTCAGATTCTGTGGCAAAGTAATGCGGTACGCAACTGGACCAATCTTCGCCAGGTTCTCGAACAGACCAATGTACCTTGGATGCAACTTCTATACTTTCAATGCTTTGCCAATACCTGTAACCGATGATACTTTCATAAACGCGTGGTCGCCGACTTCAAATTCTAGAGGTTTTCGCCTCTTGTCTGCATAACTCTTCTATCAATTATGAGCAGCTAGAAACCTCTGCTTAATCAATTTTATCTATTCCATTGTCTGATAAACAATATCAAGCCCCAGCAATTGCCTCTCAGACAACTCTGTCCAGCATAAGGCGATTGACACTTCCTCCCATAGAGTGCCTCATATGGAGCCATCTAGATGCTCGAATGATAACTGTTGTTGTAGGCAAACTCTGCCAACAGAAGGAATTTGTCCCAACTATATTTGTAACCAAGTGCACACACCCTTAGCATATCCTCAAGGGTTTAAATCCTTCACTATGTCTGCCTATCTGTTTGAGGATGATATGCCGTGCTGAATCGAAGCTTTGTACCCAAAGCTTTATGAACCACCTTCCAGAACTTGGAAGTGAACCATGGATCTCTATTTGAGATGATGTTCTTCAGAATACCATGTAGTCGCACAATCTCCTTAATGTAAATTTTTGCCAGTCTGTCAGGAGAACAGTGGACACTGATAGGTAGGAAGTGGGCTGTCTTCATAAATGTATCAACTATCACCCATATAGCGTTGTGGTTTCTGACCTTAGCAATCCCATTATGAAATCTATAGTAACGCTTTCCCACTTCCACTCAGGAATCTCAGGGTTTTGCAGAAGCCCTGAGATCGATGATGTTTGACTTTCACTTTCTCACATGTTAAAAAACGAGCAATGAATTTAGTCACCTCTCTTTTCATCCCTAGACACCAGTATTGGGCCTTCAAGTCATGGTACATCTTGTAGCTCCTGGATGTAGAGTATACTTACTCTTATGTGCCTCTTCCAGGATTTTCTGGTTCAGTTCTGGCTGCGGTGGAACATAAACCCACTTTTGTATTTGACTAATCCGCTAGGTGACAAGTCATATTCTTAAGTTTCAACCCTATCAATTATACTTTTGATAGATAGTGCTAGACCATCCTACAGTTGTTAGTGCAAGTGTTTCACCTAAGAGGGGGGTGAATTGGGTGATACCAGAAAATTCATTGCATATATAAAAGTGACTGTAAATTTAAAGCAGTTAAGAGCTAGGAGAAATATCACCGAAGTGTACACCAGGAGTTATACTGGTTCGGCCATAACCACTTTGACCTATGTCCAGTCCTTAGAGCTTCTCTGAGAGTTTCACTATATCTTCTAAGATTTAGTGGGTTCTTGGCACCTCAGTACACAACAAGTTCCTTCACTATACTCGATCCCCTTACTCTATGTAAACAGATCCCCAACTCAAGGTTCCACAACCTTAAGTTATCTCAATAACAAATATTGAGTTTGTAATGAAAATCTCTCTCACAGAGTAAATATAGAATCACTGAAGTACAGAGAATGTAAAGAGTGAAGAACAGAGCAAGAAAATATTCTTCGTAAGATGATTGTTTGCTGTTGTTTGATGTAGTTCTATCTTGAATGCTTTAGTATTATATAGAGGTTGTTTCATAGCCATTGAGATCATTCAAATGTTTGCTAGTTGTACAATAATCATTGTGTTGACAAATGCTCCCGTTGTTATTTACTGTTGTGCTCTTGAGTCTTTGAATTCTAATTTCCTATTGTAAAATAATCAAACGCTCCCTCTGTTATTATTGGCTGTTGTGCTCCAAAAGTTTTTGAATTCTGAGCGTTGTGAATTACTTGTAACGTACTCAGAAGAAAAGATTAATACTACAATTAATTTATTAATACTAATTTTTAAACTTCACTTCGACTGAGTTACCACCACTGGACGTTGTCTTTATGCATCTATCAATATCACTCGAGTTCACTACAATTTCACTTGAAGTGATTTGATGTTTTGGTTATCACTTCAAGTGATTCTAATTTAATGGAAGTGATTCGTCATCACTGGAAGTGATTCTAACAATCACTGGTTATCACTTCAAGTTATATGAAGCTTCACTGGAAGTGATCTGATATCACTTCAAGTGAATCTGAAGTTCACTCAAGTTCACAACCTATTCACTGGAAATAATTCGTCATCACTGGAAGTGATTCTGACAATTACTGGAAGTGTTCTGACATCACTTCAAGTGTTTTGGTATTCACTCGAGTGGAAAACGTATTCATTGGAAGTGATATGATATCACTTCAAGTGAATCTGATGTTCACTGGAAGTGATCTGACTTTTTTGAAAATCACTTCAAGTGATTTTGGTCTTGACTCGAGTGTATTGGAAATTCACTTCAAGTGATTTATCAACTTTAAGAAAATCACTCGAGTTCATTGCCAATTCACTAGAAGTGCTCTGCAGAATTTTAATATTCACTCGAGTGAAGTCTAATATCACTCTAGTGATCAGATCCTAAAACATTCCAAGTGATTTGTTCACAGATCAACTTCTTTCTTTTCCTTACCTTTGCAATGTATAATTAATTAAGATATTATGCAAAACATTACTAACAAGATTTTTTATCATCAAAACACTGAAACTAACAACAGTTAGGCTTCTTCAATTGCTACCCTTGGATTATTGTATATCTGACTAACACCACTATTGAATAGAATCTGACTAGACAGAGTTAAATCCCTGAAATCATTAAACAGTTTATGCTCATATCATTATGGCTGCCACCTGTGCTGATTTCCGGCTTAATGTGTCAGCAATGACATTAGCCTTTCTGGGATGGTACTTGATTTCTAGATTATAGTCTTTCAGTAACTCCATCCACCTGTGCTGTCTCATGTTGAGCTCTTTTCGATCATATAAGTACTTCAAGCTATTGTGGTCGTAGTATAACTTTACGGTCTCACCATAGAGATAATGTCTCCAGATTTTTAAAGCAAATACAATTGTCGCCAACGCAAGATCGTGGGTGGGATAGTTCAATTCATGAGGTTTCAGTGATGAGATGCATATACTACCATTTTGCTATGTTGTATCAATACACATCCCAATCCAAGAAGCTCTGTTCACAATTCTTATCCTACACAAAATGTTGAGCTTTCTGCGTCAAATTTGTCAATGGTAATGCAAGTTTGGAGAAAATCTATATAAATCTTCGATAATAGCCAACTAGACCCAAGAAATTGCGCACTTCAAATATAGTCTCTGGCCTGTTCCAGCTCAATACTGCTTCCACCTTACTAGGATAGACAGAAACTCCCTGCTTGGAGACAACGTGGCCCAAAAACTTCACTTCTAAAGTCAAAATTCACACTTACTCAACTTGGCATAGAGTCGCTTATCCTACAATATGTTCAACATGGTTCTCAAATGCTGCTCGTGCTCAGCTTTACTCTTCGAATACACAAGTATGTCATTGATAAAGACTACTATGAACTGGTCTAAGTATGGATGAAAGATTCCATTCATGTAGTCCATGAACACGGCAGGTGTATTGGTCAACCCAAATGTCATTACAAGGAACTCGTAATGGCTATATCTGGTCCTGAAAGCAGTCTTCGGTACATCTTTTGCTTTTACCTTCAACTGGTGATATCCCGAGAATACACAGGAACCAGATAAATGATCGAGTAGATCATCAATTATAGGAAGTAGATACTTGTTTTTGATGGCCACCTTGTTCAGCTCTCAATAATCAATATAGAGACGTAGGCTCTTATTTTTCTTTCTAACAAAAAGCATTGAAGCACCCCAAGGTGAAACACTGGGTCATATAAACCCCTTTTTGACTAACTCCTCAATTTACTTCTTTAACTTCGTCATTTCACTCAAAGCCATATGGTATGAGGTTTTAGAGATTGGACTTGCTCTAGGCCTCAAATCAATTGAGAACTCCATTGTAATACCCCAAATTTTGAGATTGGAGGCTTGGGAATAAGCTTGAATTAAGTGAAATGCTAAGCCTTGATTTTGCAGGTGCCCCAAATCTATTCCCTAATGTTTCTTATATCTTTAGGGTATTAAAGAAAATAAAATGGTAGGTAAATTTTGGAGAATGTGATTATACTGCGAGTGAAATTTCTGGTGAGGCAGCGAGATTGTCATGTGATTTTGAATGAACAAATGATGAGTAAAAATTATGAAATTTTATAGGATATATGTAGACATCCTGAATTTTAATTTGATAGGCATATAAATTAGTTAGAGCTATATACAAAGAGTTATGAATTTTTGAAGTTAGCCCAGGAAAACTGTCTATTCTCTGGAACAGCTTCCAAAGATTAAAAATCTAGAAATGATATGCTTCCAACTAACAGAAGGCTATATTTTTTTTCTTAAAACTAGACTCAACAATGGTTCTATAGCCTTTGAAACCACTCCAATACAATGTCTATAAAATTAGTTATGATTTTTCAAAGTTCGGTCAGAAAATCTACCAAAAAATCCGAAAATGGAAAAATTTGTGATGGTAACTTTGTAATTATGAGATAATTTGTAATCCACCCATTTTGGCTCTAAATTGGGCCTCTAGGTGTGAACATGGCTGACCAAGAAGAGGGAAGTGTTAGTTGAATTCAATTGGGCTTGTGACAACATTATATGTACATAAAGTTTATGTATATAAATGTTAATATTTTGGTTTTTGGGAAAATAGAACTTTATGACATAGGCAAGCACATTATAAAAGTACCTTTTGGCTTCATATTTCTCATAAAAATCGTGCAGCCATGTTCAAGCAGGAGGGAGAGAGAGTTTGAGATTTATTGAGAGACAAGGAAGAAGAACTCACAAGGTAAGCCGATTTCTTTGGTGATTTGAGTTCCAGTTTGTATAATCCTTCCTCTAAGCTATTCCTCTACATGAATCAAGGTTGTTTTGAAGAAAAACCTAGGGATTAAAAGGGGAGGAGTTTCAGCCATAAGAAGGATAAGCTAGAGGAAGTGAAAGGTAACTTCCAAACCTTCGAATATTGATTGTTTTGGCTGCTGTGGATAATTTAATCAGTGAAATTTCGCCTAATTGTCTTTGTTTGTGAAAATGGAAAATGTGTTTTAGGAATTTTTGTGCTTCCAAAATTGGTACTAAATGGTAGTTGTAACATAATTAAATAGTTAATAAAGTGGTTATGAGTAGAAAGGAACATGTTTGCGAAGTCAGAATCAAAAAACTCCAATTTTTCTCGAGGAATGTGATAATTTCGGCTAGCTCTAGTTAGGGGCCTTAGTATTGGATTTTCAATTATTTGATGATTCCATTGAGTTTAGGAGGGAAAATTAGGTGGGGTTACAGTTGATCACTTTTTTTGGAAAAGCCCGAAAAAGCATAATTACGAAAACGCCCCTAAACCATGAAATAGGGGCTGCTAAGTGTACTTTTGTCTTTTGGCAGTGAATTTGGTAATTCCGAGTCCAAAAATAGATTTTTTAGGCAAAAATATGTCAGAATAGCCCTAGTTAAAATTTTAGGAAAAGTATAGTCGGATTGGGTACGGTGGGGTCGGGCCGGGTTCCGGGGGCATTGGGGTAAACTTTCATAATAGACCCATATTACCACAAAAACACTATGGAAGTGTCTAAATGGTACGTTTGAAATTATAGGATCGAGTGGAGAGCCAAGTTGCGACATGCTTTACGAGGCATGTAATTCAAGGTGGAAAAGGGTTTAAGGTAGGGAACTTACCTCTCCTGCATGTATTTGATATTTGTTCTAGTGTATTGATGCATGTTATTGCTTTGCTAGATTATATGAAACATATATGAATGATTAAAGCTTTATTTCTATTTATGCTATAGCCATAAGTATGTTGTTTGAAACATTAAGCACGCAATATGTCATTATGTGAGCATGAGTTATATAATGCAAGTATGTCATACATTAAGCATTTATCTTGCATGCATATTGGTACTATTTTCCTACTGAGATTCTCTTGAATCTCACCCTCTTCTACCAACAATTTAGACAAGTAAAGACAAAAGGTATGCTGAAAACAAAGAAGAGAATCGTACAAGAGAAATGCAGCAGTGGAACAAAAGACGGGAAGGTATCTGCCTTTCACTGGAATGGGTTTTAACACCCTAGTAGCCTTGTACAACTACATTGTAATTGTTATATAAAATCCCTAAGGGGAATTTCTTTAATCATGCACATATTATCAGTATATTTATGTTATTCCTGTGTTGCCTACCAAACCACGTATTAATATTTCGCGCTGCAAGTTAAAATAAGATAAGGGAGTAACATCCACTTCCCTATCTGGAGGTAAACCACCGACATCCTCCAGAAACACATCAGGAACTCATTTGCTATAGGGATACTTTCTAAGGCTACACCGGCCTCTAACTTTATTGAATAGAACACCAAGTACCCTTGACAGCCTTTTTGCAAACATCTCTTGACCTTGGCTGTAAAGAGAAGGTTGAGAGTGATTTCTGTGTCAGCTTAAGATTGTGGATTCGGATATATAACTCTCTTTTGTTTACAATCTAGTAACACACCGTTCACTGTCAACCGGTCAATCCCCAAAATTACCTCTAACCCTTGTAATGGCAAGCAGATCAGATTCACATTCTACTCATGCCCTTCAGCGTTTATCCCGCAATTCTAACAAATATCAACCATCATAATTTGAATGTCTGTAGGCCTAGACACAACATATCGTATAGGAATTTATGCACATGTAAATTCAATCATCTCATGCAGTCATATACAATGAATAAATGACTAGTACTCGAATTATACATGACATGCACTAGACTATTGTTGAGAGAAATCATACCTTGAATAAGCTCCAGATACTTGCGGGCTTCTTCTTATGTCAATGTGTAGACCCTACCTGGAACCCTGAGTCTAGTCTCCTCCAGTTGCTGCTTTTGCGAGCAATCTTTAGAAAAGTGTCCCGGCTTACCATAATTAAAGCAAGTAAGTGGTTTGTTGGGATCAGTTTCAGTGGAGCACCACTATAAGTCTTGCTAGGATAAAATGGTGTGCAATAATGCCAGCATGTTTAGCTTCCTGAAGATCCGTGGCCTCCTCGGCCTCCAATCTGATTCAGTTTCTTATTATCACCCTTAAAAGGTCCACCCTGATTCTATCGTTTTTGTGGAGTACTACCACTTCTAGAGGCTCCCTTGTTACTATCTTGGCCAGCCAAACTCAACATACATTTTTCAATGTAGTGACATTCTTCCACCGCTTTACTGAACTCGGTAAAATATTGTGTAACCAATTTTTCTTTTAATTCAGGTCTCAACCCCTCAATCATCATATCGGAACTCCACTCTTCATTATCATGAAGTTTAAGATAGGACAAATATCATGACAGTAGAATATACCGGGCTTGATATTCACCAAAGCTCTCCCAATCTTGTTGTTTGATACTTAGAAACTCTTTCTCTTTCTCACGCCTAATTGATAGGGGAAAATATTTCTTATTGAATTTTTCCTAGAATAATTCCCAAGTGATAGGAACATTCCTCGCCCTCAAGGTGAGCTTCATTTCTTCCACCATCGGTCTGCATCACCCTCCAATTTATAGATGGCTAGTAGAGCTTTCATCTCGTTTGGTCATCGCAACATGTTGAAAATGTTATCAAGACGTGTTAGCCAATTCTCTGCTAGTTATGGGTCAAACTTTTCCGAAAAGATAGGTGGATGCTGTTTGCAGAATTTGCTCAACCAATTCTGAACTTCTGCCTCATGATCTGGTACGATATCCTCTAGGTCAGGTTCCTCCGGTGGTATTTCATCATTATTACCCCTTATGAATTCATGCAAGCGATCCTCCAGGTGATCTTGCCTTTGCTGCACCCCTTTAAGTTCACCTCTAATCTTATTCATTATATTTTACTGTTGTGCCAGCATATCTAGTATTCAGTGTTGTACAAGATCAGGCCTTGGCTCATTTGCAACATTATTGTGTCTTATACATGGTCTACCAGGTGGTCTGCCAGGGTATGCCATCTCTATATTTCAAACTACATGAACATAGAGAAGACATTTCATATAAGAGCAAGGGCATTTTTATCATTTTATAAAAGTCAAGGTAGCCATATATATGTCATCTATGGCACACAACAACTATTTATAATAGTTATAGAGAAACAGAAACATCAGATATCCTATAAACTACTGTACATGACATATTAGTCTTTTTACACTACATTTTTCAACATTCATGTACCCTTTCAAAATACCAACTTTAGCTAATTCTTCTTCTGTCCGTCAGTTCCCCCTGACTGCCCCTATCTCAAAATATGTGCTGGTCAGCTCTGGTCACCAAAATATACCATCTAATTGTTCCACGTTAGTCATCATACATAAATGTATCAACCAGGTCATTCGTATGCCTCAGAAATGGGTACATATTCCTATTTGGGCCCTCTTAACAATATCATTCTTCTACCAATTCCAAAAAATGGAGTATGGGAAGAAATCCAGTGTGGTACGAACCCATAACTCAACTGGTGCCCCAACCTGCAATTACTCCCGGATAGCATGCAAAAACTGAACTCTGGACAGAAATGCATAGTATCATGTCATAAGTGTTGACTGAGCTCGCCATGCCCTGTGATATCTACCATGGACATAGTACCATAGCTTGAAATCTAGCTGCAAGTTATGTCGTACTAGTATAAACTCTACTTTCGACTCACGATCATTTATCTCGTCATTTAAGTACTCCTTCGGATCCTCCTCCTTGTATTCCTTAGGATCTTCCTCGAGGTCCTCATCTGACTAATTTGTGGTCTCCCCGACTCATGACTATCTTGGTGATGCTGGTCTTGGTTCTGATCCATATACAGGCAGCTTCGACATACTCTTCCGTGCCGTCCGTCATGTGAGCAAACCTCCAGGTAGGTAGTATACTCCATACTGCTATCTTTTTGGTATATGCTACCCCAGCAAACTTTGGTTTATCGATGGTTTACCCACAAATACCTCACTTGTACTGCTACTCATGATCTTGTCATCATGCAAACAAAACCAATATCAGTATATAATTCTGATAATGCCAGAACTTCTTATTAGCTCTGCCAGAACCGTTTTGGGCTTTGATATAAAAAAATTTAACACCCGTTTCCATTTCAATATGTACAGAGTAATAGAGACCATGTTTCACATGCATACAGAAGAGTACAATTATACTGATAATAGTGTTTGTTTACAGACATTCATTAACAGAGCAGAATTCAAGAATATTTATATTTATGTATAGAATATCCCAAAAATATACCAAATACAAACTATATAAGCACTGTCTATGTCTAAAGAAACTTTCCCGTCAGTTTCCCGTGTCTGTGTCCTTGCCTTTCGAGCTGCTGGCACCCGCTGAGACATTTTTATTTAGAAAAAGGGGTGAGATTCCAAGGAATATTAGTAGAAACATATAATCAACATATAAGATGTGAAAATTAAATATGCAATGCACCGTATCAAGTAAATGAAAATTCATATGTGCACACAAAATTCAGAGCCAACCGACCAATTGAAAGCCCTGTGTGTACCTCAGCTGAGTCCTTAACTATAGCTACATAAGACCAATGTACATTAGCTAGGTCCTAGACCATAGCTAAGCTATATGCCTCCAACATGTGTTCAAGTCACAAAATACAGTAACACATATCATATAAATAGTCACATAGTATATGAGAGATAGTAGTCCCTACCTGAATCTTTTCCTAGTCTAACGGTTCGCTTTGTAAAATGTGCTAACTATAGGCGTCCAACTCAGTCCTAAAACATCAAATGTACAAGAAATAGGTTAAAACCTATCCATGTATCATTTTATACACTTTCATAGTGTTTATTGTGGTTATATTAGCCTATGGTGAAAATTTACCAAAATGCTCCCAGGACTCCGGCCCCGTCGTACCCGGTTCGGCTATACTTTTCTTGAATTTTTAACATAGGCTATTCTAACATATTTTTTTCCAAGAAATCCATTTTAGGACTCAAAATTACTAAATTCCTTGTCAAATTTACAAAAATACCCTTCACAGCCTAGCTTTTGGAGTTTCAGGGGCATTTTCATAATTATGCTTTTTCGGACTTTTCTGAAAAAGTGACCAACTGTAACCCTGCCTAATTTTCCCTCCTAAACCCAATGAAATCATCAAATCATTGAAAATCCAAATCTAAGGTCCTTTAATAACTTTGGCCAAAATTAAGCAGTTCTCCGGGGAAAATCGGGGTTTTACCATGTCGGCTTCGTAAATGCGTTCCTTTCTACTCCTAAGCACTTTATTGACTATTACATTAGGTTACAACTACCATTTAGTGCCAATTTAGGTAGCATAATAGGCCCATACACCTATTTTCCATTTTTGAAACCAATGACAATCCGACAAAATTTCACAGATTAAATTGTCCACAACAGCTAGAATAGTCAATATACAAGGGTTTGGAAGTTACCTCAAGATTCTACTAGCTTTTCCCTTGACTTGGCTGGAAACCCTAGGTGTTCAACAACAGATTTTTAGCTTCCAAACCTTAAAGAACATAGAGGAGTAGCTTAGGATCAGGGTTATAGGCGTTATGAGCTAAATCATCGGAGAAATTAGCTTACCTTGCGAGATTTCTCCTCTTTCTCTCTCTATATGTTCTCAACGTCCTCTCTATCTTTCAACTAGAGTGTGCATCAAGTTTGGCTGGAATAAGGAGGAAGATGATGATTTATTATAATATATCATATGTTATTTCATTTATTTAATCAATTTCAAAAAATTCCAAAATCAATTTTATGTACATAAACCCTATGTATATGTAACCATGCTCATTAACCCCAACTAATATTTGCTTCCTCTTGCTGCATGTAGGAGACTCCTAGAGGTCCCACCCTTTGGTCTCAATTGGCTTCACAACTTGTTTTGGTTATGTACAGTTCCCGATAATGTGTTGCGATCTATGGGTGACATGGCGACAAAATAAGAGGTGAAGAAGGCGATATTCAGTATGGGACCCCTGAAAGCTCCGGGCCCTGATGGATTGAATCCACTTTTTTATCAGCATCAATGGGAGGTTGTAGGTGATTCTGTCACAAACATGGTACAGGAAATTTTCAGAAATCCTGAGTATGTTCAGAGGGTTAATGGTACAAATATAGTTTTAATACCAAAAACAGAAATTCCATAAACAATCTGTGATTTCAGGCAGATCAGTCTATGCAACGTGGTATATAAGGTGATTACAAAGATTCTGGCTACCAGAATGAAATATATAATGCCAACTATTATCTCCCCAAATCAATGCAGTTTCGTACCTGGAAGGCAAAGTTCAGATAATATTATTCTAGCGCAGGAAATATTTCATTCTATGCGGAATATGAAAAAGAAGCGAGGATTCATGGCCTTGAAAATTGATTTAGAAAAGGCCTATGATCGGGTTCGATGGGATTTTATCCATGCTTGCCTGCATGAGGTAGGCTTTACATCCGATTTTATCAATATTATTGCCTCTTGCTTATCTACAGCTCAGATGCAGATTTTATGGAATGGTGATCCTGGTCCAGCTTTCTCACCTTTACGGGGTGTAAGACAAGGTGACCCTATATCCCCCTATCTGTTCATATTGGTTATGGAGAAGCTAGCTCATATGGTTCAGAATGAGGTTCACGAAGAGAATTGGATACCTTTCAGACTGAAGAAAAATGGTACTGCTGTGTCTCATTTGTTTTTTGCAAATGACTTGCTTCTTTTTTTAGAGGCATCTTTGGATCAAGCAGCGATTATTAAAGCATGTTTGGAGGATTTTTATGCTGTGTCAGGGGAAAAAGTTAATGAAGTGAAATCGAGGATCTTCTTCTCCGACAACATATGTCACCAACGGAAGAGAGAGATTAGTGAGTTTCTGGGCTTCACTCCCACCACAGACCTCGGGAAGTACTTAGGCATTCCAATTCATCATGATCGGGTTTCAAAGAATACATACCAATTTATAATTCAAAAGATGGACAAGAGATTGGTACAATGGAAAGCAAATTCCCTATCAATGGTGGCTAGACACACATTAGTTTCATCTGTAGTAGCAGCTATTCCCAGCTATGCAATGCAATCGACTTGGCTACCACAATCTATTTGTGATGATATAGATAAAAGATGCAGAAGTTTTTTATGGGTTAATGTAGGACAAAGTAAGAAACCTTATTTGGTTGCATGGGATGATGTTTGCATGCCAAAATCTGTAGGAGGTCTGGGGCTTAGGCATGCTCAAGGGCAAAATGAGGCTTTCATGATGAAATTGGGTTGGGGACTTGTGAAGAGACGAGATACTCTCTGGGTTAAATTTTTGCTGGAAAAATACAAGTGTGGGGATGATATTTTGCCAAAGATAAGTACTAAAAGTAGAGGGTCTCAAGCATGGAAAGGAATTCATAATGTATGGAACAAGGTATATAGTGGTATTGGATGGAGAATTGGAAGTGGTGAAAATGTAAAATTTTGGACGGATCATTGGCTCCCAAATTTTGACACGCTGCAACAGGCTTGCATTTCTGAAATACCTGAATACATGAAGGCGGACCGGGTTTGTGACTATATGATTGCTTCAGGCAGCTGGGATTGGGAAAAGTTCAATATATACCTTCCTTCTTCAGTCCTACATGAAATTCAACGAATGGATCTGAATGTGAGAAGTGGTATTCCTGATAAACCAATATGGAGATTAACTCATGGTGGGGAGTTCTCAGTTCGTTCAGCTTATTCCCTGATTAGAGGACAACAATACTCCCCTCATCAGAGTTTGTGGAGGAAAATATGGAAGAATAATGTACCCCAGTGATGCAAGATGTTCATGTGGATGGCAGCACGAGGGAGACTTTTGACAAATACGTTGCAGATGGCTAGAGGTTTGACAATGAATAGTTATTGTTACTGTTGTGCGGGTGTTCATGAAGATGTTTTTCATGTGTTTTGGGACTACAAAGTAGCAAAACAGTGCAGGGACAGATTATTACAAGGACAAAGATGGAATAGGTTCTATGCTGAGACAGATGTCAGGTTATGGTTCGATTGGAACTTGGGATGTAGGAGGGAGATCGATGGGGTTAAATGGCCTATTTGGTTTGCCCTTCTATGCCGTCAACTTTGGCTTAATCGTAATTCAACAATCTTCAACTCAAAGACGACGGGCGTGCGACAGATTTTTGAGCAGGTGAGAGCACAAACAAGGTGGTCAAGTATAGAATTACAGAAAGAGGGATTGGGGGCAATAAGAAGAGTCTCGTGGATACCACCCATAGAGGGATGGGTTAAACTAAATGTTGATGGTGCAAGTGTTACAGGCAGTACTGTGGCGGGTTGTGGAGGACTTGTTCGGGATCAAGAGGGTACTATGCTAGGGGGATTCATGTTTGGTATTGGACGTGGGAGCTGTTTTCTTGCTGAGCTCTGGGCAATTCTAATAGGCTTGAAGATAGCTTGGG
This sequence comes from Inga laurina, assembly GCA_963855925.1. NCBI lineage: Eukaryota > Viridiplantae > Streptophyta > Magnoliopsida > Fabales > Fabaceae > Inga > Inga laurina. The sequence goes on from OY979704.1 coordinate 55,743,587, forward strand.
ATATGAGGCTTACTCGAGTGGTACTTGAGTCAGATTGCTGGGAGGCAATACAGCTTATTGTAGATGGTTGGGATGAAGAACATATGCATGCTGATTTATTGTTAGAGGTTAGACACTTATTGAACAGAGACTGGGAAGTAGATATCTAATGGTGCTGTCGTGAAGCAAATTCTGTAGCTGATATGCTTTCAAAGGAATCAATGAATAAGGCTTTAGGGGTAATTCAATTTACAATACCTCCTGACTTTCTTGCTGAATATTTATGTGTTGAGGAAATGTCTTAAGTAGTTGTGTTACTTTGTAATAAAAAAAAAGTCTCAATTTTGGTTAAAATTACACTTTTTACTGAAATTTTTGATAAATTCATATTAAATTAACCAAAATATTCTAAATATATTTTCACCTCTTATTTTTCTTAATTTAATTGAAATTAACTTTAATTAATCAAAAAATAATTAATTTTGTGCTTAAATTGGCAAAATTATAATTTTGCCGTTACCTTTTTAATCCAATTTCTCTTCTTCTTTTTGTTTGGCCAATTTCCATAAGTTTTTGGACCAAATATTTTGTCTATTATTTCTCCATTTTTGGATCTTAATATTGGGCTTTTTAAATTACCCAAATTAATTCCATAATTATTTCTACCCAATTTCTTATGAAAATGAACATTTATAAAATTCATAAATTCCAAATACATGTATATGCACCATTTTATTGAATTTATCAAATAATTATAATATATTTGATGAATATAAACTTTGGGGGTGTTATATTTGGTGCTTGGGAAGTGTTGTAGCTTCCAGCTCCCTTAAAACTAGCTATGACGCTTCTTGAATATATGGAAGTGCCATAACTTAATTATGTATTTTTTTAAGTAAAAAGCTATGGCGCTTTCACAGGGAAGTGCCATAGGAAGTTGGCACTTCCTATTATGCTTCTCTAGGGAAGTGTCATTGGAAGTCATCCCTGGAGAAGCGAGATAGGAAGTCTTTTTTTTTTTTTAAATATCATAATTATTTTATTTTTTGATGTAAACCTCTGTTTACAATTCACAATCCACAGTAAAATAAAATAACATAACACGTATCTTTTCTAATATTGCGTTTTCATGTATCAAGTATAAAAGAACTCTAGCATTTAAGTTACTTAAAATTAAGCCATACACGTTACTTTTAAGAAGGATTGAACTAAGTATTATTATATTTGTAAGCTCAAATATTAAAAAAGTTATTACAATGTATATGAAATTCCATAAGACAGAGTTGAAAATTCAAATAAATACCTGAAAATAAAATTATGAGTATACATATGAGATTCATGTTAGATTTTAACTTAAAAAAATGTGGACCAAATGTTGAAAAAAAACACTTATACACTAAGGAGCTTCTGAAAGAAGCCGAGATAAGAAGGAAAAAAACAGGTGGGAGAGGAAGTTTGGTACTGCAATGGAGTTCTGGAAAATGGGAGAGCTAGAGGGAATGCAAGAAGATGAAAATGAAAACAAAAATGACGGGCTTTGAAAATTATATAGCACCTTGTCATACAAGTGCTAGAAGCTATGGCACTTTGACACAAAGTGCCGTAGCTTCCCAATTTAAAGAAAAAAAATTGAAAGCCTTGGAAATGCATTAGCTTCCTAATTTAAAAAAAAAAATTAAAAACCTTAGAAAGTGAGATTGTCGATGGGTTTACCTCCAATTGGGCTTGCTTCAGCAAGTGCCATTGGGGGCATATATCAATATACCTCCAATGGGCCTTGCTGAATTTCTAGTGGAAAATATTTTGATTTTAAAAAATAATTTTAAATTATAAATTGAATATAAAATACATTGAGCAAATTAAACAAGTAGTAACTAATAAAATTATATTTGTAAGCTTAACAATTAATATGATACATGTGTCATATTTTAGAAATATTATAATTTCACTATAAATCTAGCTAAAATAAAGAGGACACATAGTCTTAGAGGACTTGACATGAGGGATCAAGGAACTTGACTTAAATTTTTTTTCTTCCTTTAAATCTTTAGAAAATCTTTGTTTTTTAATTAATTTTGACTCCTACTTGTTACTACAATTATTTTTTACTTCATGTTTAGGTATGACTTTTTTCCTTTATGAAACACAACAATAGAAGTTATGATTTATTTATTTGAATTGAATGCAAGATAGACTCATCTCAACCCAAATAATCTTCACAAGTTTTTCTATTTTTTATACACTTCATGAATTTTTTCTACTTTTAGACATGATGAATATGAGGTTCTTTTTTAAATGTACTTCCTATGGCGCTTCCTAAGGATGGCCATAGGAAGTGTGACTTTAGAACTTAGCAAGTACGTATATAATAACACCTTGTATGGAGCTTTTTTGGGTGTGTAATTTTTTTTAAAAAATAACCCCTTGTATGGCGCTTTCCAGATGGTATTAAGCAGCTATGGCGCTTTCTTGATTAAGCACCATAGCTGCCACATGTATTTTTTTTAAATAGAAGTCTCCTTTGACCCTTATTTGAAGAAGTGCCATAAGATTGACGCCGTTAAATCTATATTTTGTAGTAGTGCAGACAGTTGATCCAAGTGCTTGGTGGTTTAAAGCATTTTTTCCAATAACACTCAACTTCCTAAAATAATATTTTTATGCAATATTGCCTGGAAATATTTTCTAAGTTAATTTTTCATATTTTTTGTACCCTAAACGTGTAATTGCACTAAAAAATTACGTTAGAATGTTGAGTTGGGTTGGGATAAAAATATGTAATAAAAAAGAATGTTGAGTTGAGTGCTACTAAAAAAATAGTTCAAGATAATAATGAATATTTATTTAACAGATTTTCCTTTTTAGACTTAACAGTGAGATTAAAATTCCTCCTAAAAAAATACTTGGATTAAAGTGTAAAAATATCAATAAATCTTTCTTAAAGAGTATCAAATGCCATAAAATTTATTTAGATGCAAATATGCTCATGAATATTTTGAAAATAGAGCTAAAATGCACCCAAATAAAGGGCAAAAATGCACCAAAATAGAGGGAAAAAATGCTCCAATTTCAAAATGTTTATGGGCATTTTTTACACCCAAATAAATTTTATAGTATTTAATGTAACCCCCTTCCATAATTATATCCATATTACGCGATTAAAAAAAAATAGAGACCAATAAGAAACAAAACTCATTTAAAATCCCATTTTCACGATAGGGTTTTCACAAATAATATTCGAAATCTAATTTATCTGGTCTTGTAATATCCCAATTTTTGCTTATGGCTAGTGATGATTATTGTGGATAATTATGAATTTAATTGGAATAATTAGGTGTTTATGGCAATATTAATTAATATGTCATAATTAGTGGAAAATTGGAAGAATGAAAATATTGGCCATAAGTGGTAATTAATGGGGAAATTAATTACTAACCAAGAGAAAATGAGATGTGTGATTAAAATGGCTAATGGAAGGATTAAGTGGCTAATTAGGTGTTTACCTTTATGAGAGCCAATGGTAGTGTGACATGTGGCAAGGGTTAGTGTGAAGGAAAAGCATGGGAAAAATTCAAATGCATTGTTTAACGTTTTCTCTCTCCGTCCTCTCCCTCTTTTCGGCTGGACAGTTATGGGTAGAAGGGAAATGATGATTGCTTCTTCCTCCACACTCCATCTTTCACTCTTCTCTCTCATTTCTTCCTCCATTTCCGGCAACTAAGTTAACAAGAAAGAGAAAGATAAAGCTGGTGATTTGAGTAAGTAAATGCCCATCATTGCTCAAACATAATTCATTAAAGTTGTTCTATGAGTGATAAGCTTCATTTTGATGGTTGTAGCTTGTCCATTGGTTGTGGTTTGTGATCACACGAAAAACTGGTTGTTGGAGAATCAAAGAGTGTTTTTTGAGAAGTTGAAGAGGTATGTGAAACCAAACTTTCTATGTTTCATGCCATTTGAAGTAGTTTGTAACTTTTGGAAATTTTGGCTTGAATACGCAAATGAGTGCCACTGTTCATTTGGTATGTTTTTGGCATGAGAATTGTATCTTGGAATGAGTTTAGGATCGATAGATTGATTGGGGTTTGAAATGTGATGTTTGGATGAGATTGGTATTTTGTTGATTTAGTTGCCCAAAACCCAAAGCATGATAATGGAGTAGGATTTTGATGATTCTGATGATCCCATTGAGTTTATTAGGTGTTTTCCTGTGGGAGTGGCTTTGGGTAAAGTTTTGTGTCTATTGGGATCAATTTGGCAAGTGTTGGGAAAATGCCTCTGTTTTACTGCGTTTTCTGGTTCTGATAGAATCACTAAAGTGATTTGGGATTCACTCGAGTGAGGGATGAAGCTCACTCGGGTGAGGTTGAGTATCACTTGAGTGCTGTGCGTATATTGTGTTTTCTCTTTAGTTTTTCTGTTGTGCTTTCTAGAAAATTCAAGAGTGTATAGTCTCACTTGCGAGTGAGGGATGAACATCACTCGAGTGCTGGTGTATTTGACAACAAGGACTTGCCTCTCGAGTTGTCACTCGCGGTTATGGTGCAGGAGTGTGCCTTCTCACTCAAGGGTATAGGGTATTTACTCGAGTGAGCTGTGTTGTGCTCAAGTACAGTGAGCCATCTGGGCTACTTCCATTTCTCTTGTGCTCTCGGGTTCTTACTTTCTGGACTTTACTCTCAAGTGCTCGAGTGAAGCATTTGGCCTTCACTCGGGTGAGATTCAGTGTGCTCGAGTGTTGTAGTCTCTAAAAAGTCCTTGTGCTCTCAGGTGTTTACTCACTATCCTTCACTCTCTAGTGCCCGAGTGTAGACCGTACCATCACTCGGGTATTCGTAAAATTTCACTCGAGTGAGGCCATCTTCACTCAAGTACCTCAGTAGAAAATTTTAGTTTTGTGGTTCCAAAAGGGGATATTTTGGGATAATCTTCTAACCCCTTAGGGCTATTGTTAGAGGTATTCTTGAGTACTAAAAGAGCAATAATGATAGCCAAATTAAGTGTTAAGAAGTCATTGAGAATTGGAATAGAGAATTGACTCTTCATCCCTAATTATGATTCTAGGATACGATATTTGCCTGACGTGGGAGAGACCGGTGCGAGGGAACACACGGAAGGACTTAGGTAATGATTTTTCTCTCATGTTGTGTATGATGTTTTGGTATGCATAACTTATCATTGAACTATATGTGCCATGGTCCATTACGTCTGAGCACTTGAGCCTGAGCCGTTTAGGGAGTGACAGTGGTCATCTCTAGTTCGGCCGTTAAATTACCGTTGTAATTGACATGGATCTTTGTGAATCCAACCTGTGGGGTGGTGTTTGTGAATCTAGCCGTGGGCTGTGTTTGTATCTTGCCTGTATGGCCTGCATTATGAAATGCTTTATATGAATCCTAACTTTTGTGAAATATATTATGTGGATTGTTGTGATGCAATGCAGCGTGAGCAATTCAGTGTGAGCAATCGTAAGGAATGACATGTGTCATACTAACCATTGCCATTGTAACTGCTGTTGTAATTGCTCAGTGTGGATGATGATTTGATATCATGCCTTATTATTGTGCATACTATGATTGATTTGAAACTACGGGGATTCCTTAGAATCTCACTCTCCCAAAATTAAACATTTTAGATAGGGCTGAAGGATCAAAAGACAAGCGGGTAAAGAAGAGTGGGTAGAGCTCCGTGTTTGGAGTTCCTTTTTGGTTAATGGTTATCATTGTATATCATTTGGATATTTTTGATAGAAACAATTATATATATTGGATTTTATGTAATCCCCCAAGTAAAGGGTATGAATTATGGGCTTGGTGCCTTTGTGTAAACCCTTGTGTAATGAATGGAACCGAGTGAGTCAGAAATTTACTTTGCACTCTGATATTTGTAAATGGAATCCACCTGTACAGGCCATTATTGTTTTGTATTGTGAATATGAGACCATTGTGAATAGGTTTTGAAAATATTTTTGTAAATCCGATTTTGGGCAAAAGATTATCTTAATAAGTCCCAATTTAAAATATGGTCTCTAATTCCAACTTAATTATGTGTTTAAGAACTTAATCTCGGCCTAAGGTGGGAAGGGGCATACATTTATGGTATCAGAGCTATAGTTCCTGTCAAGGTGAGAATTTGCTAGGATAGCTCCTTAGTTGACCTTAATCCTTTGAGTTTAGGGTAGCTTGATGATTGATGAGTTCCTGTCAAGGTGAGGATTTGCTAGTATTTCTGCTATTTGTGGATTTATATAAATTTTATGAATTATGTGTATACATTGGCTATGGTACTGATGTGGTGAATCATTATAGAGTTAAAGGACAAAATGGTTCACCCTCACCCTCCTACTAGAGTCAGGCAACAGGACCGAGAGGTGGAGGAGTTGAATGATAATCCTCTTGATCCAATGCGAGAGATGATGGATCTTATCCGGGAACAAAGAGATATGATAGCTGAGTTGAGGGAAGGGCTCAGAGAGGAAAGGGCCAACCAAAATGAAGGATGGGCCCAGTCAACTCATGAGGAAACTCAACCAAAGACTCATCATGAGGAGACAGCTGAGGGGTCCAATGGATCTCATGAATCCCCACCTCACCCGGTGCCTAATCAAGAGTCGCAAGGGGTGCCGGCTTGTGAGGGAATAAACTTGCATTCTTGGGTCTCCAAATTTTGCAAGCATATGCCTCTGGTGTTCGAGGGGAGGTTTGATCCCCAAGCTGCTGAGGACTGGTTGAATCGGTCTAAGAAGATTTTTCAAGTCCTCGAGTGCCCTACAGAGGTGAAGGAAAAATTAGTTGTGTATAAATAAGAGGGGGACGCCGATCGGTGGTGGAGGAACATCGCCACTTCAATGAAAAACTGGAATGTACCATTGACTTGGGAGGTATTTCAAGAACAATTCAACGAGAAGTATTTCCCCAAGTCGCTGAGGCTTGAGAAAGAGTCTGTGTTCCTGGCTATCAAACAGGGAGATACGGAGAGCTTTGACGAGTATCTTTCCCGTTTCACTCGATTGTCACGGTATTCTGCCTATATTTGAGATAGAGATAATGAGGAGTAGAGCTCCGTTATGTTAATCCGGGGATTAAGGCGTAAATTGAAGAAGAGGTTAGTTGCTCATCAATTTACTAACTAAAATAAGGCAGTAGAAGAGTGTATAATTGTTGAGTATAACTTGAGGGAGTTGTACCCATATAAGGGTAGTGGTAGCCGGAATGAGCTTAGTAAGGCCAATACTTCCTAGAAGCGGAAGGGGCAAGGGTCCTTATCTGGGGGCGGTAACAAGAAGCCCTACCAATCTGGGGGTCATAGTGATCAAATGCCTCCAACGAGACTAGTATGAAACCAATGTAGAAAGTACCATTCGAGCAGAACCTGTGCGGGGTAGGTGATTTGCTTCAACTACAAACAAGTAGGTCACATCTCTACTAAGTGCCCATGACACCCGACAGAGCAAAGGCCAAGAAATTTGGGTCGAGTGTTTACAATAATGCATGAGGAGAAGCTTAGAAGTCGCCTGAGCTAATCCAAGGTAAAATTCTTCTTGGTGGTATTGAATTAGATGCTTTGTTTGATTTGGGTGTAAGTCACTCTTTTATTTTCTATGATTTTGTAAAGTGCCTGGGATTACATTTACATAGACTACCATTTGATTTGGTTGTGTCGACGTCGATGGGTGTCAAGGCTGTGACGACCGAAGCCTGCTTAAATTGTGTAATTGTTGTTGAGGGTCGGGAGTCTACGGTAGATTTGATCTGTCTGCCACTTCAACAACTAGAAGTTATATTGGGTTTTGACTGGTTGACAGTGAATGATGTACTACTGGATTGTGGTAATAAGAAGATCATTTTCCATAATGTACAGTAGGGAAACAATGTGAATACCAGTTTAAATTTGCTTTCAACGGCTAAAGCTGAGAAATACCTTGAGAAGGGATGCCAAGGATACATGGTGTTCTTCTCTGTTTAGGGAGAGTCAAGTGAAGCTTTAGAGAGTATACCCGTGGTAAGAGAATTCCCTGAGGTATTTCCTGAGGATCTTAGTAGATTGCCTCTGGAAAGGGAAGTGGAATTCCTAATTGAGATTGTGCCTGGAGTTGGTTCAATATCAAAGGCCTCAAACGAAATGGTGGAGTTGAAAAAGAAAATTGAAGAGTTACTTGAAAAAGGGTTCATCTGACCCAGTGTATCGCCGTGGGGAGCTCCAGTATTGTTTGTGAAAAAGAAAGATGGAAGCTTAACGCTTTTTATCGATTACAGAGAACTTAACAAGGTTACTGTTAAGAATAAGTATTTACTCCCAAGAATTGATGACTTGTTGGATCAATTGTCTGGTTCATGTGTATTTTCCAAAATTGATTTAAGGTCGGGATATCATCAGTTGCATGTGAAGGCAGCGGATGTTCCGAAGACTACTTTCAGAATGAGGTATGGGCACTATGAGTTCCTTGTGATGCTCTTTGGGTTGACGAATGCACCGGCGGTATTCATGGATTATATGAATCGCATCTTCTGACAGTATCTTGACCAGTTCATGGTTGTGTTTATTGACGACTTCTTGATTTATTCCAAGAGTAGGAAGGATCATGAGCAACATCAGAGAATTGTGCTGGGGATTTTGAGAGAAAAGCAACTCTATGCCAAACTGAGAAAGTGTGAGTTTTGGCTTACAGAAGTGAAGTTCTTTGGCCATGTGATCTCACAAGATGGGTTATCAGTGGATCCCAGTAAGGTGGAAGCAGTACTTGATTGGAAGAGGCCAGAAACTGTTTCTGAGATTCACACTTTTCTGGGTCTTGCTGGTTATTACCTAAGGTTTATTCAAAACTTCTCGCGTATTGCATTGTCGATGACCAAACTCATGAGGAAGGATCAACCATTTTTGTGGTATGAACATTGTGAGCAGAGTTTCATTGAGCTGAAGGAGAGGTTGACTACTGCACCAGTGTTGATTATACCTGATCCCAGTGAGGCTTAGGTCGTGTACAGTGATACGAGTAAGCAGGGGTTAAGGTGTGTCCTGATGCAGCAGGGAAGAGTGGTGGCTTGTGCCTCTCGACAGCTGAAATAGCATGAGATGAACTACCCCACTCATGATCTGGAGCTTGCGGCAATAGTGTTTGCATTGAAAATTTGGCGTCATTACATGTATGGTGTGACTGTGGAATTATACTGTGACCACAAAAGTCTCAATATCTGTATGATCAAAAAGAGTTGAACATGAGACCGCGTCGATGGATGGAATTGCTGAAATATTATAATCTAGAGATTAAATATCATCCGGGTAAGGCTAATGTCATCGCAGATACTTTGAGTCGGAAGGCGGTGCTAGTGGTAATGATGATGATCCAAGAGAAGAAACTGATAGAGGATTTTTGGGATTTAAATCTCTCGAATGATATCCTGTGTGCCAATTATGGTGTGGTCCAAGGGGCGAATGACCCGAGGACTGAAATTAAAGAGGCTCAGATGCATGATGAGCGGGCCAGTCAATCCGAGCTATGATTGAGCGAGGAGAGACTCGAGACTTTGATTTGTCACCTAGTGGACAGGTGTGGTACAAGAAGAGAATTTATGTTCCATTGACGGCTGACTTGAGACAGATAATTCTTGATGAGGCTCAAGAGAGTCAGTATACTCTTCACCCCGGTATGACCAAGATGTATCGCAACTTGAAATCTATGTATTGGTGGCCAGGGTTGAAGAGTGATGTGACAAAGTATGTGGTGCGGTGTCTTACCTGTCAAAAGGTGAAGATTGAGCACCAGAGACCGCCAGGGTTGCTTCAGAGTCTGGAAATTCCAGAACGAAAATGGGAGAGTATGACCATTGATCTAGTGGTGGGTCTGCCCAGGATCAAGAATTACGACACGATTTGGGTGATTATTGATCGACTCATGAAGTCTGCGTACTTCATACCTATCAATGCTAGCTATTCTTCTGATAGGTTGGCTGAGATATTTATCAAAGAAATTGTGAGGCTCCATGGTACACCGAAGAATATTATCTCCGATAGAGATCCTCGGTTTACTTTGAGATTCTGGAGGGCTTTATATGAAGCTATGGGTACTCAATTGAGGTTTAGTACGACCTACCATCCTCAGACAAACAGATAGTTAGAAAGGACTATCTAGACTCTAGAAGTTATTCTTAGAGCATGTGTCCTTGACTTCAAGGGAAAATGGTATTACTATCTTCCATTGGCTAAGTTTGCATACAACAATAGTTACCATGCGAGCATTCATATGGCTCCGTATGAGGCGCTATATGGGAGAAAGTATCAGTCACCGTTGTGCTGGAATGAGTTGTCTGAGAGAAAGTTGTATGGGCCAGATTTGGTTGACCAAACTGCTGAGCAGATCTGAGTTATCAGAAAGAGGCTCCTTGCAGCTCAGAGTCGTCATAAGAGCTATGCTGACAAGAGGAGAAGACCTCTAGAGTTTGAAGTGGGGGATCATGTTTTCTTGAGAGTGTTTCCTGTCACAGGCTTTGGGAGAGCAATCAAGTGGAAGAAGCTGAGTCTGAGGGACATGGGTCCGTTTGAGATTCTAGCAAGAATCGGGCTGGTGGCATACCGGATAGCACTACCCCTGAGTTTGAGTAGACTGCATGATGTGTTCCATGTCTTGTAGCTTAAGAAGTACTAACCAGACCCTGAGTAAATCATTGAGTATGAGGAAGTTGAATTGCAAGATAACTTCACTTATGCGGTAGAGCCAAAGCGTATAATCGATCGAGAAGAGCGGAGGCTCAGGCATCGAAGCTTACCATTTGTGAAGGTTGTCTGGAAGGGAATGTCTCCAAGGGAAGCCACTTGGGAGGTGGAAGTGGATATGAGGAAGAGATTTCCTGAGTTTATGCCCCATGATGTGTAACAAATTTTGAGGGCGAAATTTATTGAACGGGGGGAGAATTGTAATATCCCAATTTTTGCTTAAGGGCTAATCATGATTATTGTGGATAATTATGAATTTAATTGGAATAATTAGGTGTTTTATGGCAATATTAATTAATATGTCATAATTAGTGGAAAATTGGAAGAATGCAAATATTAGCCGTAAGTGGTAATTAATAGGGAAATTAATTACTAAGCAAGAGAAAATGAGATGTGTGATTAAAATGGCTAATGGAGGGATTAAGTGGCTAATTAAGTGTTTACCTTTATGAGAGTCAATGGAAGTGTGATATGTGGCAAGGGTTGGTGTGAAGGAAGAGCATGGGAAAAAGTCAAATGCATTGTTTAACGTTTTCTCTCTCCTTCCTCTCCCTCTTTCGGCTGGACAATTATGGCTAGAAGGGAAATAATGATTGCTTCTTCCTCCACACCATCTCTCACATTTCTCTCTCATTTCTTCCACCATTTCAGGCAATCAAGTTAACAAGAAAGAGAAAGATAAAGCTCGTGATTTGAGTAAGTAAATGCCCTTCATTGCTCAAACATCATTCATTAAAGTTGTTCTATGAGTGATAAGCTTCATTTTGATGGTTGTAGCTTGTCTATTTTTGTGGTTTGTGATCACACAAAAATCTGGTTGTTGGATAATCAAAGAGTGTTTTTTGAGAAGTTGAAAAGGTATGTGAAACCAAACTTTCTATCTATGTTTCATGCTATTTGAAGTAGTTTGTAACTTCTGGAAATTTTGGCTTGAATCCAAAAATGAGTGCCACTGTTCATTTGGTATGTTTTTGGCATGAGAATGGTATCTTGGAATGAGTTTAGGATAGATAGATTGATTGGTGATTGAAATGTGATGTTTGGATGAGATTGGTATTTTGTTGATTTAGTTGCCCAAAACCCAAAGCATGATAATGGAGTAGGATTTTGATGATTCTGATGATCCCATTGAGTTTATTGGGTGTTTTTCTGTGGTAGTGGCTTTGGGTAAAGTTTTATGTCTATTGGGATCAATTGGGCAAGTATTGGGAAAATGCCTCTGTTTTGATGCATTTTCTAGTTCTGAAAAAATCACTAAAGTGATTTGGGATTCACTCGAGTGAGGGATGAAGCTCACTCGGGTGAGGTTGAGTATCACTCGAGTGCTGTGCGTATATTGTGTCTTCTCTTTAGTTTTTCTGTTGTGCTTTCTGGAAAATTCAAGAGTGTATAGTCTCACTTGCGAGTGAGGGATGAACATCACTCGAGTGAGGGTAAGTTCACTCGAGTGCTGGTGTATTTAACACCAAGGACTTGCCTCTCAGGTTGTTACTCGTGGTTATGGTGCAGGAGTGTGCCTTCTCACTCAAGGGTATAGGGTATTCACTCGAGTAAGCTGTGATGTGCTCGAGTGCAGTGAGCCATCTGGGCTACTGCCATTTTTCTTATGCTCTCGAGTTCTTACTTTCTGGACTTCACTCTCAGGTGCTCGAGTGAGGCATTTGGCCTTCACTCGGGTGAGATTCAGTGTGCTCGAGTGTTGTAGTCTCTGAAAAGTCCTTGTACTCTCGAGTGTTCACTCGCTATCCTTCACTCTCTAGTGCCCGAGTGTAGACCGTACCATCACTCGAGTATCCGTACAATTTCACTCGAGTGAGGCCATCTTCACTCGAGTGCCTCAGTAGAAAATTTCAGTTTTGTGGTTCCAAAAGGGGATCTTTGGGGATAATCTTCTAACCCTTTAGGGCTATTGTTAGAGGTATTCTTGAGTATGAAAAGAGCAATAATGATAACCAAATTAAGTGTTAAGAAGTCATTGAGAATTGTAATAGAGAATTGACTCTTCGTCCCTAATTATGATTCTAGGATATGATATTTACCTGATGCGGGAGAGACCGGTGCCAGGGAACACACGGAAGGACTCAGGTAATGATTTTTCTCTCATGTTGTGTATGCTGTTTTGGTATGCATAACTTATCATTGAACTGCATGTGCCATAGTCCATTACGGCGTGAGCACTTGAGCGTGAGCCGTTTAGGGAGTGATAGTGGTCTATCTAGTTCGGCTGTTGAACTACCCTTGTAATCGACATGGATCTTTGTGAATCCGACCCGTGGGGTGAGGTTTGTGAATCCAGCCGTGGGCTGTGTTTGTATCTTTCCTGTATGGCGTGCATTATGAAATGCTTTATATGAATCCCAGCTGTGGTGAAATATATTGTGTGGATTGTTGTGATGCAATGCAGCGTGAGCAAGTTAACATGAGTAATCGTAAGGGATGACATGTGTCATACTAACCATTGCTGTTGTAATTGCTTTGTGTGGATGATGATTTGATTTCATGCCTTATTGTTGTGAATACTATGATTGATTTGACACTACAGGGATTCCTTAGAATCTCACTCTCCCAAAATTAAACATTTTAGACAGGGCTGAAGGATTAAAAGGCAAGCGGGTGACAAAGAGTCGGTAGAGCTCCGTGTTAGGAGTTCCTTTTTGGTTAATGGTTATCATTGTATATCATTTGGATATTTTTGATAGAAACAATTGTATATATTGGATTTTGTGTAATCCTCCAAATAAAGGGTATGAATTATGGGCTTGGTGCCTTTGTGTTAAACCCTTGTTTAATGAATAACTCGAGTGAGTCGGGAATTTACTTTGCACTCTGATATTTGTAAATGGAATCCACCTGTACAGGCCATTGTTGTTCTGTATTGTGAATATGAGACCATTGTGAATAGGTTTTGAGAAAGTTTTTGCAAATCCAATTTTGGGCAAAAGATTACCTTAATAAGTCCCAATTTGAAATATGGTCTCTAATTCCAACTTAATTTTTTGTTTAAGAACTTAGTTCCGGCCTAAGGTGGGAAGGGGGTTACAGGTCTCATATTTAATAACGACTACAATTACATCACGTGGAATATCATATTTATACAAATATCAGAGTGTACAATAAAATCATCCTGGCAACTCCCAGGTTCTTACCTTTACTAAAGATACACAGGGCACAATTACCTATTACAATTCTTCAAATGGGGATTACACAATTTTCCTCAAATACATATACAAATTCCCAAATGCTCATTCCAAATACATAATCAAATATTCTCATCCAAACATATATTCAAATATACATTCCACTATATATACAACCCATATCCAAATACGAATACAAATCATCCTAATTATGATAACCAACTATCAAAACCAAACTCCAATGGGAGCCCTAGCCGCTCTTAACTGCTTGCTCCATCCTGGATCTACCTACCCTGTCTAAAATGTTGGTAGGGGAGGGCAAGATTCGAGAGAATCTCAGCAGGAAACAAATACCAATGTGCATGTAAGATAAGTGTTTAATGCATGACATGCTTGCAATACATAACTCATGCTCACACAATGACATATCTACGTGCTTAATATTTCAAGAACATACTCATGGCCATAACATAACTAGAAACAGAGCTACAATCATTCATATATGTTTCACATAATCAAGCAAAGCAATACATGCATTAATACACAAACACAAATATCAAATGCATGCAGGAAAGGTAAGTTCCCTACACTATTTCCATGTATGCTCTAGCTCTGCTTACTCGTGATCAGAACGAATACCGAACCACGACTAGGGAAAATATCAACCCTATAACCAAAGCAAGGATATAAGGTTATTCTTTATTCCAAATCCTCAACTTCACAACACTTAAAGTTGGTTACTATTCATGACCTTTAGGTGGCTAATCAAAGCCTAAACACTTGCCAAAGGGTTAGGAAAACCTTGACCAAAGACCATCTTTCGAAACCTCACAATCTCATTTTCACAGGGTTGGCCGCGGCCAGCCCCATCATGGGCCGTGGCCAACAGATGGTCAGAAAGTCTTGGGCCGCGGTCAGCACACATGGCCCACGGCCAGAGACAGGTCAGAAACATTCGGGCCTTGGCCAGAGACTAATCAGAAGGTTTTGGGTCACGGCCAATAGTGACCTGACTCCTGGCTCATTTTCCAATGACCATAACGTGGCCCACAGAACTCGGAATGACCCAAACTTTATATCAATGGAAAGACTGCAATGCGAACTACAACTCTAAAATTCACATTCCATTGACATGTTCCCACATTGGCACAACATGTCTTCTACAAAACACAATGTAAATGCCACATTGTAAACCTTTCCAATCCAAGTTTCCAAACCAATTCCAATGACATCATAACACATTATGACACCATTTTCAACACAAAACACAACCCAATTCCACTAATTACATTCCACACAAAAATACCACAAAATCAGGGCAAAATTCACAATTCACAATACTCAACCAAGAACCACAATAGTTAGGTCAAAAGTTATCAAATACTTACCTCTTCCACTTCCCAATGCGAATTCTTTGATTCCTTCACAAATCTAAAACCATAGCAATGAAGCTCTCATCACTATGAACAACTTTAATGAAGGGTATTTGAGCATTAGAAGACATTAAGCCAACCAAACACTCACCTTTGCATTTATCTTTCTTCCCTTGCCTTGGACGACCATAGGAGCTTTAGGAGAGAGAGAATGAGATAAATTTTTGAGCCAAAAATTGCCTCTTGGCCGACCTAAAGAAGAGAGGAGAGTGGGAGGAGTGTTTTGACACTTTGACCAAATCAAGGGTTCACATTGTGCCACTTGTCACCACCTTGTTCAATCTTCATGAACTCACTTAGGCACACACACATGGGATTGCACCCCTCATAATCTCATCACAATCAATCTCAACTATTGATCTTTGAGTTACCAATAAGCTTCCTCTTCGGTAACCAATCAATCGGTCGATAACTTTACCGTTTTGCCCTTGGTTACGGTAATTCACACTGAATCACCACCAAACTTATTTTCTCATTCATTTAAACCATACATACGCCCTCCCCCTTATTTTAAGTCAATTTAGATGTTAATCCATAATTGAACTTAAATACAGGGTTTTGGCGTTGCTTATAACACAAACGACTACAATCCACTCCATATTCTTCAAAAGGGTTTATTTATAAATAATCACACTCACTTATGAAGTCATTAACCCTTACTCACAATTTGAAATCTTGCTAAACCGGGGCTTAGCAATCCACTTATTTCAGGCTTATTCTCTAGCCTCGAGTCTCAGAATTTGGGGTATTATATTTATCGCTCTTTAGGAAAAGTTTATGGACATTTTTGCAATTTAGCCCAAAATACTTTAAGAGGAAAATTGTTCCTGAATGATACTATAATGACACAATTGAACCACATAATATTGTAGTATGTTCTTTGAAAATTACTTTAGGATGTTGAATAAACTATAACCCAATTTATTATCAAAAGAAAAGAAATTAAAATAAAGGAAAATCCCAACATCCTATTAAAATAGGTAAAAGACAAATAAGTGTAGCCAATATATGAAATCCCATGTTAGATTTTATGGAGCAATCTAGGATTTCCAAATCTCTCCAAATCTTTCAAACTGACTATTATGCCCCTGATCAATATTTGAAAAATAAAGTGAAGCATCGAACGACTTCATTTTCCCTTTTTTCCTATCACAAGAGACGAACACGAGCAATGATCTAGGGAGAAGCTATGTCTTTCACGCGACATCTTCATTCCGTTAAAGACAATCGTGGGTGGTTATCAATCATCCGTTGTTGCTATAAAGTGGAGCATCAGGACACGTGGGTTGGTACAGTTAGAACGAGGAAGAGGGTTTGCCCTAGCTTAATTGGTGGCTGAGATGTTTGGGAATAGAATGAGTTTTGGTAGGTTGCTCTCTTTTTCCTTTTTTATTATGATTTTGAACTTAGTGGGCTAATTGATTGTTCAAAAGATGTCCTCCATGCCTTTACCACATGCCTTTCATCATAAATTTCCAGGATTACAAATTTTGTAGTTCTTCCTTTGGAATCTCTTTTTACCCTAACTCTTTGAAGTTAATGTAGAACCAATCTCTCTCTATTTAGGGAGTCAACTTATCTGAATTCATCATGCATCTTTACTGTTAGCACCGATATATGCTATATTTTGATTGAGGGGCACAAATATGATCTGTTACAAATATTTTTAATTTAGGGGCATGTATATAACTTGATAGATATATTTTAAAGTTGTAGTATTCTCCTATTCATATTTCTTATTCTCAGTAAAATGATCAGTTGCCTTAAATTATAGGGAGAATCACCTAGTAAGATAACATTATAAGAATATTTTAATTTAGGACCACTAGCCACTATTCTTTTGGTTAATGTTTAGACTCTTCGAAGTTACAAATTCAAAAAAATTTTTTATTTTGCCCTTCAATATTACATATACTGGATTGCAATTTTGGGGCGCACCAGTTGCAAGGTATCATTGATAATTTTGGTTCTCAAAAGAATAGAACTATTATCATTCATTCAAACCTTGAAATTTGTTGAGTGATGGAAATCCTTAAAAAAGATGACAAAATATCAAAATTCACATTATAGCAGGATGTAATACAGTTAGCTGAAATAGTATATGATCTATCAGAAAAATGTTCTTGAGGCTTTATCCTATAAATAAATAATGACAAATAATATAACATATTTCATATGAATTGAATAGGTAATGACAACATTTCTTTTGCAGAAGAAGATGGTGGATAAAGAAGTGTAGAAGGTGGTTGAAGAAGGGCAGAAGGTGCTTTAAGAAGGGGAGAACGTGGGTGAAGAAAGGCATATGGTGGCTAAAGAAGGGTAGAACAAGGTTGAAGAATATGCGAATGTTATTGTAATGGGTTATCTTATTTTGTAAGAATCATATTTGATCACCATTATCAAACTTTTGTCCAACTGTTGTGGCTTTTGTTGCCTACTTTTGTATGTATGTTATAGGCATTCTTATCTAGATGTTGTGGTTTTTTGTTGCATCATTTATTTTAGTCATTGACAAGTTAAGAATTGAAATTAACAACATCTATATAGAAATTAAAAAAATGAGAATTTTAATTAATAACTTCATCATTCCTTTCCACAACCTCTTATCCAGGTATAATTTTTAGGTAACAAGTTTTAGGAGTCAATAACAATATTTGTATAAAGATTAACAATATCAGAAACGACTCCATCATCCTTTTTCACAACTTCTTTTCTAGGTATAATTATTAGGGCACAAGTTTTAAGGGTCAATAATATCTGTATATAGATTAACAATATGAGAATTTAAATTAATGACTTAATCATCCTTTTTCACAACTTCTTATCCAAGTATAATTTTCAGGTCATAATTGGCAAACAAAAATTTCTTAAGTCATAAGTTTCAGAGGTCAATAACAACATCTCTATATAGATTAACAATAAAAAAATTTAAATCAATGACTTTATCATCATTTTTCACAACTTCATATCCTCAAAAACCAACAGCTCTATAGGTATAACTTTCAGAGTTTCAAGGGTCAATAACAATATCAATATATAAATTAACATGAGAATATCAATTAATGACTTCAGTATCATGTTTCATAACTTTATCTATTCCAAATGTTTTTTCCATGACAGTCTATACAATAACATTCATTATTACACACAAAGTTTCTTCCAAAATGGAAATAACAAAATAATTTATTTAAAGATAATGACCTATCAACCACCGATTAAGCTAGGGCAAACCCTCTTCCTCATTCAAAATATATCGACCCACGCGACTTGATGCCTCAACGTTATAGCAACAATGGACGATTGATAACCACCCACAATTATCTTTAATAGTGCTAAAGAAGTCATGTGACAGACATAACTTCTCCCTAGATCATTGCTCGTGTTTGGCTCGTGATAGGAAAAAGGGAATGTGAAGTCGTTTGGCACTTCACTTCGTTTTCCAAATTTTAATCAAGGACATATTGGTCAAGTCAAAATATTTGGAGTGAATTGGAAAATCCAAATTCATCCATCGAATCTGACATAGGATTTCATATATTGGTCACACTTGTTTGTCTTTTGCCTATTTTAATAGTATTCTTCTGGGATTTTCCCTTAAAACCAAGTTTTAGCTTAAAAATTAATTCATCTAGTCCTTAATATAATACATATTTACTTAATTTGATTAGATTAAGAAATTTAGTTGAGTTAGTTAATATGACATGTATTTTCTAAAACACCCTAGACATCTTCCTTAATTACTTCATTCCCTCTCCTGCTTAATTATTGTTAAGAGAACATCAATAAGAGTAAATTAGGAAAATATTGATAGATATGAAAATTAAGTCTTATATTTAGGACCAATATCAATTCCCTAAATATGTCTTATATTAAGGACTAGATGGAGTAACTTTTAATTCTTTATGAGGATAAAAAGGAAGGAGGAAGTTATTAGGATTATGGAATAAACATACATGGTCATTGTTGGAAAAAGACAAACAAAAACCCTAAGAATAACATTATGCAACTACGAGAGAAAATTACATGATTTTTATTTTGGTTGATTTGATTTCTCTATGTTCTTTTTTTTTTCATTTTGTATGTTTTTGTTCAGAAACAAAAACATAAATTAGGTGTGGTTGCTGCAAGACTGTAGCAAAGTGAAAATCAGAGTTAAACTTAAAATACTCATTAAACTTGCACCAAAAACAAAATACTTATTTGTTATGATTATTAATTATGTTGATGTCCATTGACTCATATCCAAACCAACTTGCTCCTCTAGTCAACACGATCTCTAACATCATACATTATTGTTCATACGGAAAACACTGTTCATATATAGTCACTATAGCAAAAAACGCATGGTTACTGTAGTAGGCAGTTAATACGCGTTTTCTTCTTTTCATATGCATTTTCTTTTGCCTATATAATACAGGCCTTTGGCTGAGAATTTTGTACAGACAAGTGAATAAGAAATTTTCTTTATTTTCTCTCTTGAGTTTCTCTCTTCTTTATTCCTTACTCTCTCTTATCATCCATATTTTCATAACACCTTTTCAGCATGATGCTCTAACGAAGGTATGATTTTCTTATCATTTCTTTAATGATTTCATATAGCTTGTTTTATTTGATAGATTTGGGATAATTTAAGCCAATATATGGAATTAGAGTAATACTTTTACCAATTGTTATAAACATTGGGTTCCATACCTAAGATTGGAGATTGTTATTGTTTTTATATCATGTATATATTC
The DNA here is from genome assembly GCA_963855925.1 of Inga laurina. NCBI lineage: Eukaryota > Viridiplantae > Streptophyta > Magnoliopsida > Fabales > Fabaceae > Inga > Inga laurina. Next base: position 55,763,582 of record OY979704.1, read on the forward strand.
TTTACAAGTGTTTTTATATTATTATCTTATGGCTAGAAGCCATACACGTTTGATTCTTGAAATTATATGACTAGAAGTCATATTGTTTTTATTTTGCTATAGTACATGCCTCCTTCATGGAAGGCTTAGGTAGTTCTCGTTCATGGATGGTATATGTTGTTACTTATATGAAAGGTTTTACCTCCTAACTAAAACTATGAGATTAAGTGGTCTGAAGCCACCTATATGGAAGGTTTTACCTCCTAAATTAATTGGTTTGGAGCCATGAGAATAAATGGCCCGAAGCCATAGAAGTTTTAATTTTCTTTTCTTGTCTTATGAATTATTTATTGTAAACAAGTTTTAATTTTCTTTTATTTTCTTATGAATTATTTATTGTCTTTATAAATTTATAGTTATTTTTGTTTATGATATGATATTGCATTTTTATGTTTCATATTTTAATGATTCTTGTTTATTTATTTAAATAGTCTAAACCATGTCAAACATTGCAAAACTTGAATTTGTGGCTCTTGATATTACAGGAGAAAACTAATTATCTTGGGTGCTGGATGCGGAAATTTACCTGAATGCTCAAGGTGGAAGACACGATCAAAGAAAGGAATCATGAATCCAACCAAAATAAAACCAAATCCATAATTTTCTTTACCACCATTTGCATGAGGATCTAAAAATTGAATATTTGACCGTAAAAGACCCACTTGTTCTTTGGAACAATTTAAAAGAAATGTATGATCATCAGAAGATGGTCATCCTCCCAAAAGCTTGTTATGATTGTATACATTTGCACAAGCAAGATTTTAAATCTGTAAGCGAGTATAACTCATCCATATTCAAGATTACTTCTAAATTAAAATTATGTGGAGAAAATGTTATTGATGAAAATATGTTAGAAAAAGTATTCTCTACATTTCATGCATCCTATTTGTTCCTAAGTAGCAATATCATGATATAGGTTTCAAGAAATATGCTGAATTAATTTCTTGTATCCTTGTGGCTGAACAGAATAATGAGCTTTTATTAAAAAGATCATGAATTCCGTTCAACATGCTCAACTCCATTCCTTGTAGCGAATGTAGTACAAATGAATCTAATTGTGGCCATAGCCGTAGACGTGGACCTGGACGTAGACGTAGGCATGGCTACAGTCGTGGGCGTGGCTACAGCTGTGGACGTGGCCATAGTAGAAATCATGGTGGCCCAAATTCCTACAAGAAGTAGGCAAAGATTGATAGGAACAAAAAAGGGGAAACTAGTAGGCATAACAAATATGCTGATAATCAATGTTATCGTTGTGGTGGTAAGGGTCATTAGTCTCGTACCTATCGTACGCCAAGACACCTAGTTGACCTTTACCAAGAATCAATTAAAAATAATGATAAAGGATCAAATATTGAAGTAAATCATGTTGATTAGGCCAAAATTCTGAGTATGGTGATATGGATGATACCCATTTGGATGTTGCCGTTTTCTTAATTTAATTTAAACTACTAAGTTTTAGTGTATTTAAAGTATCTTCTATCATATGTATACATTTTAATTATGTTTTTATGTTTCTTTTAATGAAAAATAAATCTTATTGGCATCAATCCTTAAGATTTATGTCTCGTTGATAGTGCAACAACCCACACCATACTTAGACATATAAATATTTTTCTTCCTTGGTAATACAAGAAGCCAACATTCAAACTATATCTGGTAGTATAAATTTAATTTAAGGCTCCGAAAGAGCTAATATTTTGTTACTTGAAGGAATAAAATTATGCATTGATAATGCATTTTATTTTACCAAGTCTAAAAGAAACTTATTGAGTTTCAAAGATATTCTCAAAAATAGATATCATTTAGAAACAACAACTAAAAATAATAAGGAATATCTTGTTATTACAAATATAGTTGCTGATAGAAAATGCATATTAGAATATTTTCATACTTTTTCTTTTGGCTTGTAGTACACATGTATAAGTACAATGGAAATACATGCTATTGAGAACCAGAAGTTCATAAATGCAAACCAGAAGTTTACCAATGCAAATTAGGAGTTTTCCAATGTAAACTAGAAGTTTACTAATGAGTTTAATGCTTGACATAACTTGTTAGGCCATCCCAATTCAATCATGATGCGACAAATAATTGGGAATTCATGTGGACATACCCTGAAGTGTAAACAAATACCACAATCCCATGATTTCTCATGTGCTGCATGTTCTAAGGGAAAGTTGATTATTCGACCCTCATTAAGCAAAGTAGAAAGTGAGTCCCTCACATTTCTAGAACAGATACAGGGAGATATTTGTAGGCTAATACACCCACCATGCAGACCATTTAGGTACTATATGGTTTTAACTGATGCATCAACTAAATGGTCGCATGTTTGCTTATTATCTTCTCGCAACCTGGAATTTGTGAGATTACTTGCTCAATTGATTAGATTAAGAGTACATTACCCTGATTATCCTATCAAGAAAATACGTCTTGATAATGCTGGCAAATTTACTTCACAAGCTTTTAATAAATATTGTATATCTCTTGGAATTGATATTAAACATCCTGTAGCTCATGTTCATACGCAGAATTGAACTTGCAAAATCATTGATTAAAAGGTTGCAATTGATTGCAAGACCTTTACTTATGAGATCTAATCTCCCAATTTCTGCTTCGAGTCATGCCATTTTGCATACAACAACGTTAATCCGCATTAGGCTAACAAGTTATATAAAGGTTTCCCTCTTATAAATGGTTTTTGATCAGGAACCTAATATTTCCCATATAAGAACCTTTGGGTGTATAGTATATGTGCCTGTAGCACCACCATATCGCACCAAAATGGGTCCTCAAAAAATGATGGAAATATATGTTGGGTATGAATCTCCGTCAATTATAAATTATTTAGAACCATCTATAAGAGATTTATTTACAGCACGATTTCACCAATTATCATTTTGATGAATCGCTTTTCGCAACATTAGGGGGAAAACCAAGAAGTTAGGTAAAGAAATTAGCTAGAATGAATTATCATTACCACATTTTGATCCTCGTACAAAACAATGTGAACTAGAAGTTCAAAAGATAATTCATTTATAGAAGTTAGCTAATTAAATGCCAGAAGCATTTACTGATCTAAAGAAAGTGACAAAGTAACATGTTCCAGCTACTAATACTCCTATTAAAATTGATGTCCCTAAAGAACAACCTACTATGAATGAATTGAAGGCATGTCTGAAGCATGACAAGCCCATCGGTTCCAAAGATAAAAATCCTCAGAAAAGAAAAGGAGCAAAGAATATAGATGGTCAAGTTGAGGATAATCAAAAAAGGTTAGTAGCTCCAGAAAAGCTATCTCCTGAAGAGTTATTATCTCTAGTAGAAATATCTCTAGCAAAGATTGTTGTAGTCCCAGAAGAGACCCAAGTACCTGACATATGAGAAAATAATGAGATCTCAATAAATTATGTTATGAATGGAATCCGATGGGATAAAAAAAAAGTCAACGTTAATGACATCTTTGCTTATCATATAGCATATGATGTAATGAATGGTAATGAGGATCATCAGCCAAAGCCCATTATCGAGTGCCAACAAAAAAATGATTGTCCGCTATAGAAAGATGCCATTAATGCAGAACTAAAATCATTGGCAAAATAAAAAGTATTTGGACTTGTAGTCCTTATACCTGAATATTTAAAGCCAATTGGATGTAAATGCATTTTTGTATGAAAGAGAAATGAAAAGGGAGAAATAACAAGATATAAGCCAGGTCTTATGGCTCAAGGCTTTACATAAAGATGTGGCATTGATTTTGAAGAAACGTATTCACTAGTAGTGGATGCGACTACTTTTCATTATTTAATTAGTCTAGCAGTAAATGTAGGACTTCATTTACATCTACTGGATGTTATGACTGCCTATTTATATAGCTAACTTGATAATGATATTTATATGAAAGTCCCTGAAGGACTTAAGGTGCCAGAAGCATCCAATTCAAGTTCACAAGAATAATACTCAATTAAGTTACATAAGTCCTCGTATGGCCTGAAGCAATCAGGGCGTATATGGTATAATCGTCTTAATGAATATCTGTTGAAAGAAGGATACAAAAATGATCCATATGCCTATGCATCTTTATAAAAAAGATCTAAAAGTGAGTTTGTTATAATTGCTATTTATATTGATGATACCAACATTATTGGAACTCCTGAAAAGCTTCAAAAGGCAATTAATTGTTGGAAGAAAGAATTCAAAATGAAGGATTTGGGAAGAACAAAATTTTGTCTTGGATTACAGATTGAGCATATCAAGAATGAGATCTTTGTATATCAAGAAACTTATACATGAAAGATCCTAGAGCGATTTCACATGGATAAATCTCATCCATTATGTATCCCATTGATTGTAAGATCTTTACAGGTAGATAAAGACCCATTCCGATCTCGAGTAATTACTGAAGAAGGTAATGAAGAACTACTTGGTCTAGAAGTACCATACCTTAGTGCTATTGGAGCACTAATGAATGCTAATCACACATGTCTTGATATATCATTTGCTGTTAATTTATTAGCAAGATATAGTTCTTCACCAACACGAAGGCATTAGAATGGTGTGAAACACATTCTTCGTTACCTTAGAAGCACTATGGATATGGGGTTATACTACTTAAACGTATCAAAGCATGAACTGGTTGGTTATGCAGATGTTGGATTCTTGTCAAATCCGCATGATGGCAAATCATAAACAAGCTATCTATTTACATGTGGAGGTGTAGCTATTTCATGGTGATCTATGAAATATACTATATCAGCCATATCATCTAACCATGTAGAAATTCTAGCAATACATGAAGCAAGTCTAGAATGTGTGTGGTTGAGGTCAGTGATACATCACATACGAACAAATTGTCATTTATCTTCAAGTGAAATGATTCCAACAGTTCTATATGAAGACAATGTTGCATGTATTGCCCAACTTAAAGAGGGCTACATCAATAGCGATAGAACGAAGCATATTTCACCAAAATTCTTCTTCACTCATAACCTTCAAAAGAATGGTGAAATAGATATCTAGCAAATCCGTTCAAGTGAAAATCTAGCAGATTTATTCACCAAGTCACTTCTAGGTACAATCTTTGAAAAGCTTGTCCATGACATTGGTCTTCGGAGACTTAGAAATATCAACTGATGTTGTCAAGAGGGGGAGTCGATACATGTTGTACTCTTTTCCCTTATATATATTTTGTCCTACTGGGTTTTCTTAGAAAGGTTTTTAATGAGGTAGCACTCAATAGTGTATCAATGAACACTACTACAAAAAACACAAGCTGCGGTGCTTAATTTAAAGAACACTATGACGCTTGGAAAACGCCATAACTTCCAGCGCCATTAAAATAAGCTACGACGCTTCTAAAATATATGGAAGCACCATAGCTTGATTATTTAATTTTTTTTTAAAATATAAAGCTACGGCACTTTCTTAGGGAAGCGCCATAGGAAGGTGGCACTTCCTACGACGCTTGTTCAAGGAAGTGCCATTAGAAGTCACTTGACTTCCAATGGCACTTCCTTGGAGAAGCGCCGTAGGAATTTTTTTTAAAAATAATTTTTTGTAATTATTTTATATTCCTGATGAAAATATCTATTTACAATTCAAAATCCACAGCAATTTATAATATAATTCACAGTAAAATGAAATAACATAGCACGTATCTTTTACAATATTGTGTGTTTATGTGTCAAGCATAAAAGAACTCCAGCATTTAAGTTATTTAAACTTGAGCCATACGTGTTACTTCTACGGAGGATTAAACTAAGTATTATTATATTTGTAAGCTCCTCAAAAATAAAAAAACTTACAATGTGTAGAAAGTTCAAGAAGATAGAGTTGACATTTCAAATAAATACCTGAAAAAAAATGTTATGAGCACACATATAAGATTAATGACAGATTTTAACTAAAAGGAAACATGAACCAAATGTTGAAAAAAAAACACTTACACGCTATGGAGCTTCTGAAGGAGGTCGAGAAAAGAAAAAAAAACACATGGGAAATTATGAAGCTAGAGGAAATGTGGGAAGATAAAATTGAAAATAAGAACAACGGGTTGTGAAAATTAAATAACACCCTATACAAGGTGGGAGAAGCTGCGGCACTTTTGTCAAAGCGACGTAGCTTCCCAATCTTTTAAAAAGACTATATCTAAAATACTAGACATAACTATGCCTTGAATATTCAAGGCACCAATGCCTTGAACATAAGGCGCCTTGGATGGTGCTTTCCCTGCCAAGCGCTGTCCAAGGCCCTTAAATATATATTTAAGCTAGTGCCTTGGACGACGCTTGATAGGCAAAGCGCCATCTAAGGTAGGCCTTTTATTAAATTTTTTTTAATAGGGGTGATTTATCTTTTTGACCTCTTGTATGGCGCTTTCTTAGGCAAGTGCCATACAAGATATTAGACATCTATAGGTGCCACATTTTTTTTAAAAAAAATAGAAGTATCCTTCGGCACTTGTATGTACAAGAGATTTGTTTTTTTAAAAAATAAAAACCTTTTACTTAAGGGATTTATCTTTTTAAAAAAATTGCACTGTGCTGCAATAATAATTTTTGATAATTATTTTATTTTCCTGTTAGAAACCTTCATTTACAATAAAAAATCCACAGTAATTTACAATACAATCCATAGCAAAATGAAATAATATAGCACATATTTTTTATAATTTTCTAATCTTAAAAAAATTTAAATTTCTTTTTAAAAAAACCCCCGACCTTACAAATTCAAGGCCCCAATACCTTAAATATTCAAGGCACCATGTTGGTGCCTTGAATTCAGGGCATAGTGCCTTGAACATATATTCAAGGCACTGTGTCTTGAATATAAGGCATATTGGATGGCGCTTTCCCTGTCAAGTGCGGTCCAAGGCCCTTAAATATATATTGAAGTAGGGTTTTTGGATGGCGCTTGGCCATCAAGCGCCATCCAAAGTGGGCTTTTTATTAAATTTTTTTAATAGGGGTTATTTATCTTTTTGATATCTTGTATGGCGCTTTCTCAGGAAAGTACCATACAAGATATTTGACAGCTATATGTGTGACATTTTTTTTAAAAAGATAGAAGTATTGTCCGGCACTTGTATGCATAAGAGATTTATTTTTAAAAATATAAAAGCCTTTTACTCAAGGGATTTATTTTTTAAAAAAATGTACTACGCTGCCACAATAATTTTTTTAATTATTTTATTTTTCTATTGGAAATCTCCATTAACAATCCAAATTTCACAGCAATTTATAATACAATCTATAGAAAAATGAAATAATATAGCACGTATCTTTTACAGTTTCCTAATCTTAAAGAAATTTAATTTTTTTAAAAAAATGCCCCAAACCTTACAAATTCAAAACCCAAGTGCCTTAAATATTTAAGGGATCAGGTGGCTTGAATGGCACCACATGGTGCCTTGAATATTCAAGGCACCACATGGTGCCATTCAGGCCACCTGGTGGCACCTTGGATCGCGCTTGGTGCACCAAGCGCCATCCAACATGCTTGGTGCAAGGTGTCTTGGATGGCGCTTGGTGTACCAAGCGCCGTCCATGGCCTTCTATTAAAAAAATATTTTTTAACAGGGAAGATTTATTTATAAGTTTTGACTTTTATTTTTTTTAAAATTAGCTCACTTTTTATGGCTTTTAAAGCCACTTCCCATAGAAAATATTTTTTTTAAAAAAATAATTTTATGTAATAAATTAAATATAAAAGAAATTGAACTAATTAAATAAGTAATAACTAATAAAATTATATTTGTACGCTTACAAATTAATAGGACACATGTGTTAAAGGCATATATGCTTACGTAATATCATATATACCTTTAATGGCGCTTTTTAGAGAAAGTGCCATTAAAGGTATATACCTAGCTACGATGCTTGTCCATGTAAGCGCCATAAAAGGTGTCTAATTTTTTTAAAAAATAACTCCTTGTATGGCACTTCCCTAGGTAAACGCCATAGAAGGTACTTAACAGCTACAACGCTTGCCATAGAAAGCGCTATAGCTGACACATGAATTTTCTTTTTTAAAAAATAGAAGTTTCCTCCGGCACTTATTTAAAGAAGTGCCATAAGATCAGCGCCACTAAATCTCTATTTTGTAGTAGTGGAATGATGTACTCTTTTCTTTGTCTAGGTTTTTACCTCACTGGGTTTTTCCTAATTAAAGTTTTTAATGAGGCACATTCATAATGGACATTCAAGAGGGAGTGTTATGAATATTAATTATGTGGATGTCCATTAACTCATATCAGACCAACTTGCTCTTCCAGTCAACACGATCTCTAAAATAAGACGTACTGTTCATACGGAAAATACTGTTCATATACAGTCACTGTAGCAAATCACTATTTATACAAACAGTACTGTAGGAGTTTAGTCAAGAAGCTATTACTAAAAGATCAATTCAGCTAGAGTCTGTTTAAGTCATTATTTTTTTTTCTATTTATTTTGTAATTTTCATTTTTTTAATAAGGCCATAAGCCAAAAGTCATTAATTAATGTTTTAGGTGCCATTTAATTATTAATGGCATATTAGGATTTATTATTATTATTTTAATTAAAAATCCTATAATATCATCTCCATAAATCATATTGTCTTTTATGATCTGATTCTATATTCCTATAATCATATTGTCATACATTATCTAATTTACCCACTATAAAATATCTTTTTAATCCAGCGATCCAAATCCATTTATAAATTAGATTATTTTAAATAATCTAATATCATTTCATATATAATATTCCCAATATTGCTTATTTAATAATCCATTATTTGTTAAACCTATTCACCCAATTAGATTATTTAAATAATCAAATTGAAATATCTCCAATATATTTATTTTTCTTTAATCATATCCATCATTATCTTTCATTACCCTTTTTAGGCTGTTTAGATTAAAATATTATTCTTAGAAAAGTCCTAGTGAGTTAAGAGTTCTAGTTTGAATAGTTTATTGGGTTATAAAGATTCCTTTTATGGATGTTGTTTTTTAAGAAGTTCAGTTATGGAGTTATGAAAAATAATTTCTTTTAATAAGTATTCATACATGTTGGTTATGTATTCTTAATAGAATACTGAATGGCACAAGAGCTTGATCGACTCTTGTGCTTATTGTAATATCTTGAATTTTGAGATTGGAAGCTTGGGAACAAGCCTAAATTAAGTGGATTGGTAAACCGCGGTTTAGTAGGTGTCTCAAACCTATTCCTAATTTTTTTATTTCTTTGAAGTATTAAAGAGAATAAAATGGTGAATTAAAGAGTATGGGAAATTTGTATACAAAAATGGAATTTGTTGGAGTTGCAAGTGCATGCCATCTCATTGCTTCCAGTAAAGCAGTGTTGTTGTGCAATGCATTTTGTTAATCAAATGATGTTCAAAAATTATGAAAGTTACAGAATAAAAGTAGACATCCTAAGCTTTAATTTGATAGGTTATATGACTCAATTAGACTTATATACAAAAATTTGTGAATTTTTGAAGTTAGCCCAAAAAATCTGGAAAGTTTCTAGAACAACTTCCAAAAACTAAAAATCTGGGAATGATGTGCTTTCAATTGGCTAAAGGATATATATATATTTTTCTTAAAACTAGACTTAATAAGGGTCCTATAGCCTTTAGAATCACTCTAACCCTAAACCCTAAACCCTAAACCCTAAACCCTAAACCCTAAACCCTAAACCCTAAACCCTAATTCAATGTCTACAAATTTAGATATGAACTTTCAAAGTTGGATAAAAATGCTGCCAGTTTTGGGCGAAAATCACAAAAGGTATGAGCAAAATGGTAATTTACTATATTAAGCAAAAGGAAAATATTTTCTTCTAATTTCTCACCCATTCTTGTCCAGAAAAGAGGAATATGAGGGAAAAAATAATTTATTAGGGATTTATAATGATTTTTGGACAAAGTCAAAAGAGAAACAAAAAGATTGCAAAAGGGTCAAAGTTTGCAACTCAAGTCAAATTGTGTGGAGGAGAATAATTGTGTTATATGAGGAGCAAATATTACCCCCTCCTAATATGCATTTTTGGTCAATTATTGGCCAAGGAAAAAGAGAAGAGATGAAAACAAAAAGATGATAAAATAAAATAAAGTGGCACATGTTGATTAAAGCAATAAAATGCAATATTTTGAGCAAGTGGAAGAGGATAGTTTTAAAGAGTTCATGTCTCCTTCTCTTGGCATATTGTCGGCCAAAAACACATGAACAAGAGAGAGAGAGAGAGAGAGAGAGAGGGGGGGGGGGGTTGAACGAATATGGAAGAAAAAGAAAGCCCAAGAGAGTTCAAGAGCAAGATAAGGTAAGTGAGTTGCAACATTCAAGTGTTCTTGCTTTCTAGCTCGTGTAAGACCTTCTTTAACCTCTATACCTTCTTGAAATACTCAAATAGCAAGCTCAAACTCAACAGGAAGAGAGAGGGAGGCTCACGATTTTTAGAGTGAGAAAGGGAAATCAAGAGGTAATTACACAAAACCTTGTTATCTTGTTGATTCAAGGTTGTATATTGTTGTTTTTTGCTGTTTTGAATTTTGGTAGACTAAACCCTAAGGGGAGGTGCTACACAAATTCACACTAATAATGTTCAATAGGTAATTAAGAGGTTAAACAAGTGATTAGGGGTGTAAATAAGGTGTTGAGTTGATTGGAAGCAAGAAACATTAATTTCCCTTAATTTTTCCAGATTTCAGCCAAGGTTAATTTGGTCTAGAAAGAGTTGGAATTTCATTAAATTAATAATTCCATTGTGTTTAGAATGAAAAATTGTGTAGGGTTGATGTTGATCATTTTGTAAGAAAAGCCCCGACTGTGAAATTACAAAAATAGACCTAAAACTCTTGAAATGGGGCTACCAAGGGCAATTTTATCTTTTGGAAGTGAATTTGGTAATTCCGAGTACAGAAATCGATTCCTTGGGCGAAAATAAGTCAGAATAGCCCTAGTCAAAATTTTGGGAAAAGTATGTTCGGACAGGGAATGGTAGGGCCAGGTGGGGTCCCGGGGGCATTTTGGTAAATTTGCACAAGAAACTCATATAACTACTAAAATCATATTGGAAGTGCCTAAAATTGTACATTTGACATTTTAGGACCGATTTGAGAACCCGAGTTGTTGGCATGCATATCGAGGAGCCTCTTTAAGGATTAGGAAAGGGCGATTAAGGTAGGGAACTTACCTCTCCTGCATGTATTTGATATTTGTGCTAGTGTATTGATGCATGTTATTACTTTGCTTGATTATGTGAAACATATATGAATAATTGAAGCTCTGTTTCAATTTATGCTATGGCCATCTGTATGTTGTTTGAAACATTGAGCATGCAGATATGTGATTATGTGAACATGAGTTATGTAATGCAAGCATGTCATGCATTAAGCACTTATCTTGCGCGCATATTTGTACTATTTTCCTACTGATATTCTCTCGAATCTTACCCTCCCCTACCAACAATTTAGACAGGAGGAGACAGAAGAGATGCTGAGAACAAAAAAGAGAGTTGTATGAGGAGATTGCAGTAATGGAACGAAGACGGGAAGATGTCTCTGTTTCACTAGGATGAGTTTAGATACCCTAGAGCCCTATGCAGCTACAAGGTCTATAACATTATGTAGAAACTCCTATAGGGAATTTTTGTAATCATGCATATATTTTTAGTATATTTATGTTATTCTTGTGTTGCCCATTGAACCACGCATTAATATTTCGCTGTAAGTCAAAATGAGATAAGGGTGTGACACTTATTCTTGAAGTTCTTGGGCCGTATTTCCTTCGAGTGTTCTTAGTTTCTAGATCATTTTTGTTTTCTCTTTATTCTTTATTAATCCACTTCCGTATCTAACCTTTCTCTAATTTATGGGTTTTCTCTAAGAAAGGTTCCTATTTGGTCCATATCATATATATATATATATAATTTTAAAAAAAAATCCCCAAAATCCTAAAAGCTAAACCTGTATTATGGTAATGCTAATTTTCCTTAGAGTTAGAATCTTGCTTTTTGGAGGAAATTTTATTATTATTTTTATTATCATTGAATTGAATTTCATGAAGTTGCTTCTTTTATTAAGAGCAATGTCAACAATGTTGGGACTGAGGAATTTTGATGAATTTGTAATTTTAATTTGCTTCAAATATTCGTATTGGACTAGTTGGTACAATATGATATTTCTATCTTAGCTATTCTAATAAAATACAAAAATTTGGCCCAAGTCTCCATCACACTCTATTATGACAACAAGGCAGCTCCAAGCATGGCCTTAAATTCCATAACAGCATAGCAAAATCAAACATGTTGAGTTTGATAGACATTTCATTAGAGAAAAAGTTGAAAACGGCATTATATGCCTCTCTCATGTCCCTACAAAGTTGCAGCTTGCAGATATACTCACAAAAGGATTTTCAGAATATGTTTTTAAAGGTTTTGTACACAAGTTGGACATAATGATTATCTATGATCCAACCAGAGGAGTTGTGGTAAATATGTAAATAAATAAATTATTTATGCAGATAGATTAGTTCTGTAAATAGAGGCAGATGTTAAGGAGAGATATTAAGGAGAGATAATCGGATCTTAGATGAGAATATCATTGAATTGTTATACCCGATTCCCTCCTGTCTCTATTAAAACAGATCGACTGTCAAATGAATGAGATATCGGACTATTTGCTACTACCGGACATGCTACAACCTTATAAATAGGGACAGAGGGAGTAAGAATCATTTGGCTAGGTTCCAAATAAATAAGATGAAAAAAATATCTACAGCACAACTAATAGAATGGCTTATCAAACCTTTGTGTAAATCATATTGAAAGTTCTTGTAGTTTCTAGGGAAGATTCGAAATATGCCCACAGTTTGGCTTCCACCTCTGTATACTCCTCATCTGGATTGTCAGCATGCTAATCACATTGTAAGCAACAATTAAATCAAAATAAGCAAACTGAAATTACATTCATAAAGTATTGACACTAAAGTTTCCTCATCTATTGTTTGACGAGTGGGAATGACAAGATACGATTCTTAAAAATATTTCAAACAGAGAATTGGAGATAAATAACAAATGCAACTAAGCAACATAGATTTTAGAAATAAAAAAATAGAGAAAACTTCGTCGTCAATTAAACACATAGTTGTTTTGTAATTCTGAATTTGTTAGAGTTTTTCCCTTTAAAATCTTAGATAGAAATGTTAATCTGGTTATTAAAACAAGAAATATCAATCTGCATAGAACCAGCAGCATGGAATGCAGAGGATGCAATTTAATAGATATTTGATTAGCAAAGTCTTGTTTTAGCCTTTGTCATTTTTATTGGGAGGATGATCATATCCTCCTCATTTATATTTTCTATATATCCCCCTTCTTACTATAATATTTTTCTTAAACAAAGAAAATGACAAGAAGACAACAAGGGGATTAACAAGCTTAATAATAAACCTTTGATGCCAAATCATCAACTTTCTGCTAAAGATTCAACAAGATTTTTGTTTGTTCAGAAAGCTTTGCCTCTAGCTTAGAAACATCTGGCCTGCCAATGAACTTCAATTAAAGAAGCAGAATTATTTACTAGAACCCATGAGACAAGATGTTGGATGACATTCATGTACAAGTTAAATTCTCTTCATCGAAGGAACATTCAATTTCAAGCGAATTTAATCAATTAACAAGTAAAAGTCAATAGTTGAAGTAGAAGTGTTAGAAGGACTTTTAAAAATAAATAAAATTTTTAAAAATTAATAAATAAATATGACAAGGAAATAAAATATTCTTTAAAAAATAAATAAGAAAACCAAATGAATCTCCATAAATGGCAACATGATTTTCAAGGGTTTTATTTAATTGATGCTTAAATTTGTATGTTCACAAGTGGCTTAACTAACTACAAGGCAACAATTAACTTCAAAAGGGAAACAAGTTTGGTTTGTTTACAACACTTTAATTCAATTGTGTACATAAAATTTTGAACTTTACAGATGAATTTGGTGACAAGTATATTAATGAATTTCATTAATGGTGTAGGAAATATATAATGGATGAGATAACTAGCGTACCCGGGCAAATCCATGTTTGGATCTGGGTCAAAGCTCCAACACTCTATAATAGTGCCCACACAATTATTAGACTAGCAGAGCCTAATTGTGATTTGCATAGCAGATCACCAGAACAAGAAAGATGGTAGAAGAGAAGAGATTACTAGAAAACTCAATAGCAGGGGTGAGGAAAAACTGAAGGAGGCACCTCCTATTTATAGTGGTTCGGGGTGGCTACTAATTAGAAAACGTGTGCACTCCTTCTTACTCTCCAAGGCAGTAATTAAATTAATTGATTCTCAATTAATTTCCTAATTATGGTGACTTATTCCTCATTTAACAATCCCATAATTATTACTGAATTATTCCCCAATCTGCAATTAATGCTTATTTTATTCTTATTTGATTTGGTTACCTATATCCTAATCAAATAGTCTGTCCTATCAAGGGCGGACTTGGACCGAAATCCAACATATCCTACTCTCACTTGATGGGCCTCCCATCGTGCATCCATTACTCTTTCCTGTTTCATATTTGGTGTCTGCCGTGGCTGTATAGGCAAAAACATCTTCAAGATTTGGTGCTTGTGATACTAGAAATCCCTCATACAGGATCAGCATCCAATGACACCCTTTATATTTGTAAGCTATATTTCATTGCCTCAGATGCCCAAGATTCTCCCTTACATATTACTCATGGCAGATCTAATCCCTCTCGAGTTAATATATTGATTAACTCATATTGCCTTCCATGCATATCATATCTGCACTTACAAGCTACACATAGAGCTAGTAAGGGGTCGACTACATACACTAGCACATCTTATGTATCTAGGAGTAAATCTTCCTTTTTGACTAAACATCAGTCCATCTTAGCTTGGTCACTTTCCTAGTTTTCGTTCGTTTAACCGATTCGAGTATGATCATAGAGCTTCAGCTAAAGTAGCTGTCACTAAACCAAGCTTTCATGATGCCGCCTAAGTCTTAAGGGCATTATGGAAGGATTCTTCCTTCCTGAGGCTCACACTGTAGTGAACTAGGGATATTTCACCCACATCCCATGTTGCAGTCTAACTCTCAAGCACATGCTATATGAATTGCATACTACGGTGAACGGTTTATGGTGTACGTCGATTTATTTCTCTTTAACCGTATAGACATTAGTTCCAAGATGTACTCAACATTCAAACCAGAACTTTCTTTTTCACAATATCTCTTTTACAATCTCATTTGTGAAAAAAGAGTTCTTTGCTTGGCTACAAGTCTGTATTTCATGCTTCGATCCATTTTATATGTATATACACACATATAGATCTCATCACAATCTAACTGAGGTGACTTAAACACAAAGATTCTTCTTAAGCATCTCATGGTGATCATTTGTTCGTCTTACCCTCCCATGCCCCTACAAAACATGGGAAGACGGTTGTTCGTGTAAGTAAACCAACCTCTTTGGACCTGTACGACATACAAAATTGTATACCTTATATGTATTTACTCATAACATACATACTATTTCTTTTGTCTTCATATAAAGAAGTTCACGACCTTACATTTTATTTGTGCCCCAAGATTTTCACTAACTCAATGAATATCAAGCTATAGGCTCAGTAAGGGGATCTACTAAGATTCCATCAGTAGATGGTCATTGAACTATCGCTTTCCCTCTTTTGAAGCACATCTCTCATAGAGATATATCATATAGCATGTTTTGCCTTGCTATGATACTTAGGATCCTCATCATAAGATGCTATCGTTTGGATCCTTCTATCCACCATTCATTCCTAATATGTCATAGGAACTACTTTAGCCATATGGCACTTTGAATGATGGTAGAACACGCTCTGTGTTCTATTTCCATGGATAACAGGAAAAATACTTTGTATATTTCCTTACTCTATTATCAGTTGCCTAGACCTTATATTGGAGTATCATTTCAAAGGAAAAGTTGTTGCCTTGACAACTTAATCCATGGTTATTCTCATAATCCATTTCATAGCTGGACCAAAAACAGCTTCTAAGTCCTACCAAAAACATTTAGTCTTATATACACTAATGTGCACATTACCAACCATAGTCTTACTATGGGACTATATCTATTTTTTCCATGTTGGATTCCTCGTAGGACATGTAACCTCTTTAGGTTTGTGCCCTTGACTTCAGTGGTGTCCATGGGTTTGTAGTTTAGCATCCTGAGATGCCTAAGGATCACACTTGTATATGTCTTTGGTGGTAAAGACTGTATCTTGCTTGTGCAATATCTATTTAATTACCTTGTCATTCAAGATATTATTTGTTCAACCCGAGATTTTTTCCGACTCAGAATTTAATGATTATTTGATCCTTTATTCCTTTGACTCTCTTGACTCTTATTTCAGCTAAACATATGTCATTTGAAAAAGAATGACTTAACAAAGAATCATCATTAGACTGTTTGGCACTCATGTAGTGTTCTTCGATTATCTCGAAGTTGGTGAGGCTTTAACCTTATGAAAACTCATATACTACTATCTTGGTAATTGTTTCTACGAAGCCCGTAAGCTGATTAATGTAAAGTTCATCATCAAATTTCCAAAATTTCTAAATTGGAAAGCGGCCTTTACATCATCTTGATGTAATTTCAAGACTAAGCTTGTTGCCATAGCCAAAGTTCAGAATTAAAACGCACAACAGACAACATTCCATTGTAGTACCCTTAAGCCACTAACTGTTTTAGGTTTTTATATGCCTCCAACATATTTGAGAGCCTACTTGTTCCCAATCGCCTCTTGGCTAGGTTACAAATTGCCTAAACATATATTTGGCTAGTTCCAAAAAGAATCCATATCCTCCTGCATGACACTTTGCAATTCTTCCTAACAGGTCCTTCTAGTATCTTTCAGACACTTATAGGCAGTCATCATCACCTTCTAAATGATGAAGACAACATTCAATCCATTAGGGAATTTATCCCTTTATAGTCATTCACTGGATGACAATTTGCTCTGAGGTGGATTTCATAGGATTCTTTTCCTATGTATAAGTGAGGTCTTCTTACCTCTTTTGTTGTGAAAATGGTTTCAACGCTCCCACTCGGATTAGTGAACTTAGGAATACTTGGTTATTCCTTGTTACTGTGAACCTTTTAAAGAGATTCAATATGATTAATGCTCATTTCCTACTAGGAAATTTGGGTTTTATGAATGTTGCGTCCCTCGACTCTCTCGCAGTCACTGAGCCGCCATCAGTTTCACTAATAAAGGTGTGTCTTGTGAAATTCTCAGGTCATCTTACAAAGAGATATCTCTTAACCCTAATCTTCTGTACTCATAGGAAAAATTATGGATATAAAGTTGCTGACCCTTATGGTCTTAACGATCTTGTGCCTGATCTAAGACCTATCCAAGATTCACAGGGTAAGGTCGTGACTAACATAGAGGGCATTTGGTTAGGTGTGAAGATAATAGCTGTGAGTTTACATACTAACATATGGCTGATAGTTTCACTTATGCCATTATTTACTTAACTATGTTAAGGAGAGGTCTATCTCTCCATTTCAACAATTCTATTATGGTGATGGGTTCTAGGTATTGATAGTTTCCTAGCAATGCCTTTCTTGTACACAGAGAAGCTTGAACTAATCACGTGGGTGTCTTGAACTCTTGTTAGTTTGAAAGGTCTTATCCTTTCAGTTTAACTGATTCCTGACTAGTTCTGCCATTATCTAACAACTTCACACTTGCCAAAAATCAAGTAAACATTAATGTATTTAAAAGTAAACATCCATGACGTTAAAAACAATACCAAGCTCTACGTTTTTCCCTCACATTTATTGGTTCACTAACGTCATAATTTGCCAATTGCAGTGGATTTTCTCAAAAATGTTTCTTTGTCTTTCTTGCCAGGTAGAATCAGTTCTCAACTTATTCATAAGGGTATTAACCCTTTAGCACATGTTATTTAGCAAATACTCTTTTACTAGTTTGATCATTTTTTCTGATCAATGTGTACATGTGGCAAGAAATGGAATCTTTTATCCCTAAAAGAAACATCAAAATCCAATAAAGGATTCGAGAGTCATAGTCCTATCGATCCTTAACTGAAGAAATAGTAAAGATGTAATTTTATCGGTTGCAATTCCATGGTGTGAATTAGGGTGGTTTATCTATACAGAGTTAATGTGTAAGTCCCAATCCCTTGATTCTTTCTCTTTCTTGCTTTGCATCTAACATGAAGCGATATGCTTCTTTGAAGGATTCACTACTCATGTGGATTGCTACTTTTACAACCCTTAAAGGATTGTCAAAGCAACCTTTCATCTTTGTAGAAACCATTGACCTCCACTAGATCAAGTTTCCTTATAGTAGTCTTGCCCTTAGGCTTATAGGATGAATCCTCCCACTCTTTGGCTAAGTTCGTCTGACTGATGGATCTTGGATCCTTCATTCTTTTACACTTAAGTTCAATGTGGCAAATCACATTGCCGAAGGTCACAATATGCATATCAGAAGTAGTATTTGTGTTCATATACGCCTACTCACTGGAAGACATGCCTTGCTCCCACTTATTGGGAGACATAGCTTACTCTCACTCATTGGAAGACGTCTTATCACAACATACACTTGTTGTTTGTTAGAAAGAACTTGGCATTGTATTTGTCTCAACTTATTAGTTTGACATTTACCTAAAGTGTTACCTAAATGACATGTTGGACCTAATACACTATGTTAAAACTTAAATTAGTTTTAACTTTATGGAAGAAGATAATCTATTTCACTATCTTCCAACACTATCCAAATAGCTTGGATAAAGTAACATTGGTCGTACCATCATGAGTCTGAGCAATGTTGTTCTTTCTATACTTGATAACATAAAATTTTCGTATCCTTCAGATGCTTCAGCCTCTAAATGCTGAAGACTAGTTGGTAGGATGTTCCTGACATCTCATTCTTCCTAAATGAAAAAAGATTTGAGAGGTTCTAACTCCATAGATATCTCTTTTGAGCTTGTCTTCATAAGCTCTGTCCAACAGACTTGACACAATTGGTCACTTAGATGATTATGGTATACAAATTATATTTGTTCAAATAAGACAAAGGATAATTAGATAATAAGTTCACTAATTTCATGTTCAGGAGACAACTATATTGACTCCCATCCCAATTATGCTAGTAAGCTCATCACCCTTGTAACCATAGTCTTTATTGAACACTTTTCCCTTTGGATTTCTAGACCCATTCTAGAAACTCCCACTCAATCAAAGACAATTATAATAATAAGATAATAACATAATATCATCTAATCAACATGAATGTTCATGAAAACAAGAAGAAAATAGCTTAATTCAATTCCAATAACAAAGAATTTAATCATAAATTCAATGAAAAAGAACATTTAAAAATTTATAAAAACTTTGCCTTATATTGTTGTCTCTTAACTAGGTTCTCCTTCTCATAGGCTTTTTTGACCATATGAACTAATGTAACGTCTAGCTATAATGTCCAACTCCTCCTTGCCATGTTTACATCCACTCACTTGGATGTATTTACAGCATACCTCCCACTTGATGAGATCATTCTCACATCTCTATTGTGTTTTCCTTGTCACAACATTTGTGATAAAGGGTTAACTTTTAGAAGTCATTGCTTCAATCCCAATTGAATCAACGTGGTTAGAAGCATGGGAAGTCTTGTTATTATTCAATAATTTCAAGTTGTTGCAATTTTCAAATTTTATCTCTAAGAGTTTGAGTCAAGGTTGGATAGAATCTTATATACAAAAACTCATTTGAATAATTTCTACTTTAAAGAATCTTTCAGCATTAACCTTGTGTTGAATCTGAAATATTCTTAATAAGTAAGCCAGCCTAACCTAAAAGCTATAGAATCATCATTGACTCAATTTGAACGTATTTTGGAATCTCTAAGTGCACATAAGCATCTTTTTGACTCAAATCAAATCCAAACATGCTTCAAATATAGGGAAATAATATATCAAATTGAAGCTCTCGAATAAGGGATTTTTAGGAACAAACTGCGTCTCAAATGGAGGTCCCACATGCTCTCACACGCCCCAGAAGGTGTCTGGTTCAAAAAATCTTAAAAAAATGAAAAATTCCAACATTGGCCACTCTCAATGGAGGCGCGTGACCTACACGCGCTGCCTTGCGGCCGTTAGCCAGTGACACACACCAGCTCCAATGACTCCACGCACCATCCTCTCTCTGACAGTGCTTGCGATGTGTCAAATAGAGGCCCTAGTGGGACCCACACAACACCTGTTAAATATGGTTTTTCCCCTTTTATTACTATCAACTTTGATCATTGACTAGTTAATGGTTGATTGGTCAACCCCTTGACCTCACTGACATGTTGATGAGGTGGCGTTGACATGTCTCGGTCAATATGGCTCATCAACGGATAACGTGGCCAACGTTGACCAATGCTGATGTGGCTCTGAACACTGACGTGACACCCTCTCATTGCCGCCACATGGCTTTGGTTGACTGATGATGTGGCGGTTAACTGCGACATCATCATCTTCAACCTCCAGCTGGGTCATCTCGACCCAGTTGGAGCTCTGGCAGGTCATCACGACCTGCCAACTTTGGAAGGCCATATCTACCTTGTTTTAGCTCCATTTTTCGCGTTCTTGGTGTCATTGGAATCGTAGTTAAGAAAACTACAAAACCATGGCTTTTATTTGATCTGAAAACTTCCTTTTCATTGATGAAATGGTGGATCAAGTGGCGGTGGTGACAAGCATCCCACAAACTTCTTTCCTTCATTTCTCCATCATCCGAACTTCGTTTGACACGTTCTAAGCGTCATTGGAATCATCTCTTTAAGCTTTACACATCCATGGCCTTAAGTTCTCAACTTATTCATAAGGGTATTAACTCTTTAGCACACGTTATTTAGTAAACACTCTTTTGCTAATTTGATCATTTCGTTTGATCAATGTGTATGTGTGGCAAGAAATGAAATCTTTTATCCCTAAAAAGAAACATCAAAATCCAACAAAGGATTCGAGAGTCATAGTCCCATCGATCCTTAACTTAAGAGATATCAAAGATGTAATTTCATCGGTTGCAATTCTATGGCGTGAATCAAGGTGGTTTATTTATATAGAGTTAACGTGTAAGTCCCAATCCTTTGATTCTTTCTCTTTCTTGCTTTGTATATGACAAGAAGCTATATGCTTCTTTGAAACATCCACTACTCATGTGGATTGCTACTTCTACAACCCTTAAAAGATTGGCAATACAGCCTTTCATCTTTGTAGAAACCATTAACCTTCTCTAGATCAAGTTTTCCTCATAGGTTTCTTGCCCTTAGGCTTAAAGGATGAGTCCTCCCACTCTTTAGCTAAGTTCCTCGAACTGATGGATCTTGGAACTTTCAGTCTTTCACACTTAAGTTCAATATGGCAAATCACATTGTCGAAGGTCACAATATGCATATAAGGAGCAGTATTTGCTTTCGTAAATAATTTAATCATAAATTCAATAAAAAAGAACATTAAAAAATTTATAGAAACTTTGCATCATATTGTTGTGTTCTCTTAACTAGGTTCTCCTTCTCAAAAGCCCTTCTGACCATATGAACTCATGTAGCGTCTAGCTATAATGTCAAGCTCCTCTTTGCCATGTTTACATCCACTCACTTAGATGTATTTGCAGCATACTTCCCACTTGATGAGATGATTCTCACATATCTATCTATATTGTCCTTTGCCACAACATTTGTCATAAAGGGTTGACTTTAGAAGTCATTTCTTCAATCCTAATTGAATTAACGTGGTTAGAAGTATGGGAAGACTTGTTATTATTCAATAATTTCAAGTTACTACAATTTTCAGGTTTTATCTCTAAGAGTTTGAGTCAAGGTTGGATAGGATCTTATAATAAAATACTCATTTGAATAATTTTTTACTTTAAAGAATCTTTCAGGATTAACCTTATGTTGCAGCTGAAATACTCTTAATAAGTAAGCCAGCCTATCCCAAAATCTATAGAATCATCATTGACTCTAATTTTAACATTTTTTGGGAATCTCTAAGTGCACATAAGCACCTTTTTAACTCAAATCAAATCCAAACGTGCTTCAAATATAGGGAAATAATATATCAAATTGAAGCTCTCAAATTATGGAATTTTAAGAAAAATTCGCGTCTCAAACAGAGGTCCCACACGCTTACACTAGCCTTTAGAAGGTGTCTGGTTCAAAAAATCCTGAAAAATTAGAAAATTCCAACGGTCGCTCCTCTCAGCGGAGGCGCGTGACCTCTACGTGTAGCCTTGTGGTCGTCTGGCGACGACACATGCCAATGCCAATGACTCTATACGCCATCCTCTCTCTGACAGTGCCAGCCATATGTCAAATAGTGGCCCTAGCTGGCCCCACGCGCCACCTATCAAATCTGGGTTTTTTTATTTTTAACTTTGATCGTTGACCAGTCAATGGTTTACTGGTTGATAAATCCTAAATTTTATATATTTTATCTCACCTTATTCATTTATTTTGGGGATTATTTTGGGCTAATTTGGATTTATTAGATAATATTTGGATTATTGGCCAATTATAGGAAATAATATAAATTAGAATTGATTTTGATATTATTGGGCTTAAATTGATAATATTTTAATTATTATCTTGTGATTGGATAATATTTTTAAATATATGATAAATCAAGATTTTATTTAATTCTTGCAAGACAAGGAAAAACATATTAGAAGATCCTAAGGTGCAAAAATTTTCTTGGAAACTAAAGTTAAATCTGATGGTTGAATTTTATTGGGCTTATTAAATTTTAATGGGCTCAAGATTGGATCCCAAAAAAAACTCTCCCTACCATCCATTAATTAACCTAGCCACCACATATGAGAGATGACTCTGAACTAAGAATGCGCGGAGATGAGGTGAGGTGGGGATGGACTGAAGATGTTGATAGAGAGGAGGCATACACGGATACAACCGCTGGTGTTGGGTGCTGGAACTGACGCTACAGGAACGTTAACCACAGTGAGATCATCATCAATTCCCATCCTCTTATCTCACGGACCCTACCTCCAATTACATTAATCAATTCCATTCCCCTTTTTCCAGTCACATAGACGCACTCACGTACTCCCACAACTACCTCTTCATATACCATTCAACCCTCCTCATAGCTTGGTTCCATAAGCACTCATGGACCCATACATAAATTCGCCATCAATCATCATGTCCGTGACTTGGTCAAAGCTTGGAGGGAGGACAATTTCGATGGCAGCTTAAACTCTTTTGGGAGGCAATTTGGGAAGAGCATGGAGGAAGCTAGAGCCTAGGAGCTTACATTTGAAGACCATAAGGGAGTGTCTTTCCTTTTATCTTTTTTATTCAAGACTTAAGATTATTTAGTTTTAAATGATTTTGGGTTGTATTAATTGAGAACAATCTAGTTTTAGATTGTAGACTTATTATTGATTTGAGTTGAATTGATATTTTGGATTGGACTTCTTCATAATTGATTGTTGGGATTTTTGTTTACAAACCCTTTAGTTGTCAATTAGATTATTAATTGAGTTTTTATTATTAATTTAATTGTCAATTTGAGTTTAATCTCTTGATTGTTTAATTAAGGTGATTAATTGTCGAATTGTTTAATTAGGCGATTGTGAACATAATTTCCAAATTTTCTTAAATTATTGTGATTGGTTTTTAATGGATTTAATTAACCACCGCTTTTTCCATTATGAGTTTTCTAGTGGATTAGGTGTTATTAAGCTTGAGGGTTTACCATGTCCTAATTAGGTGATTAATTTAATTAATTCCAATTTTTCATTAATCTCCCCTTGGTCTAATAAATTGAATGGCTAAGAAAGCGAAATCCATGTGAATCCTGAGTTATCCCTTTCATAATCATAACTGAACTAAACCCTTGTTGTTTGTCTTGCTTTTGATTATTCTTTTTACTTAGCATCTTAATTCCTTGTTCATAAAAAAACCCTAAAGATTGCATTCCAATTCATTTAGGTTAGTTTCATTCTCATAGATTTTAGAGTCATTTACATTTAGGTAGTAGAGTCTTGCATTTTAGTTTAGGTCCATTCTATTGTATCTTTTGTCACTTAAAAATCAATCCTAAAGAAAACCCATAGCTTGCTTTTTGGGAGAATAACCTAGGTTGACCCTAAACTGCATAATAATTTAGGACCTAGTTTAATTGATTGCTTTCACGATAGAAGCACGCATCACTGGTCAACCTCTTGACCTCGCTGACGTTGCGATAAGGTGTCGTTGACGTGTCTTGGTCAACGTGGCTGGTCAACGAATGATGTGGCTGATGTTGACCAATGCTGACGTGGCTCTAAACGCTGATGTGGTGCCCTCTCATTAGCGTTACATGGCTTTGGTTGACCAATGATGTGGTAATTGACTGCCACATTATCGTCTTCAACCTCCAGCTGAGTCAACTCAACTCGATTAGAGCTTCGGCAGGTCATCGTGACCCGCCAACTTTAGAAGGCCATACTTACCTTGTTTTAGCTCCGTTTTTCGCGCACTTGATGTCATTGGAATCATTGTTGAGCAAACTATAAAACCATGGCTTTTATTTGATCTGAAAACTTCCTTTTGATTGATGAAATCGTGGCTCAAGTGGTGGTGGTGACAAGCATCCCACGAACTTCTTTCCTTCATTTCTCCATCATCCGAACTCCGTTTGACACGTTCTAATCGCCATTGGAATTGTCTCTTTAAGCTTTACACATCCATGGCCTTAAGTTCTCAACTTATTCATAAGGGAATTAACCCTTTTGCACACGTTATTTAGCAAAGACTCTTTTGCTAATTTGATCATTTCTTTTGATCAATGTGTATATGTGGCAAGAAATGGAATCTTTTATCCCTAAAAAGAAACATCAAAATACAACAAAGGATTCGAGAGTTATAGTCCCATCGATCCTTAAATTAAGAGATAGCAAAGATGTAATTTTATCGGTTGCAATTCCATGGCGTGAATCAGGGTGGTTTATCTATATAGAGTAAACGTGTAAGTCCTAATCCCTTGATTCTTTCTCTTTCTTGCTTTGCATTTGACATGAAGCTATATGCTTCTTTGAAACATCCACTACTCATGTGGATTGCTACTTCTACAACCCTTAAAGGATTGGCAATGCAGCCTTTCATCTTTGTAGAAACCATTAACCTCTTCTAGATCAAGTTTTCCTCATAGGTTTTTTGCCCTTAGGCTTAAAGGATGAATCCTCCCACTCTTTAGCTAAGTTCGTTGGACTGATGGATCTTGGATCCTTCAGTCTTTAATACTTAAGTTCAAGTGGCGGCGGCGACAAGTGACCTGTGAACTTCTTGTTAGATCTCATGTTTTGATGATAACAAAGAATATTATGAAAAAGATTTGATTAATAAATAAGTTTGAACAATGTAATAATAGGGAAAAGCATCACTTGAAGTAAGCATTGGAGTAATGAAGAAAGGCCAAGAGAAAAAGCTGAGAAACTTGATCAGAAGCAAGTTTTCTAAGGCATTACTCGAGTAAGTACTCGAGTAATGAGACAGAAACTTGGGTAACCAGAGACACCTTCGAGTAACCTGCCAACGTTACTCGAGTAAGTACTCAAGTAATAGTGTAAATGTTTTCAAGTTGCTCTCAGCCTGCCAATGTTACTCGAGTAGCCACTCGAGTAACCAGGTAAATAACTTGGAGTTGCTCTCGGCCTACCAATGATACTCGAGTATGTACTCGAGTCCCCTGTTTCAAAAAATGTGTTGCTCTCGGCATTTTCAACCCTGCCAATGTTACTCGAGGAGCTACTCGAGTAACTCACTGTGGTAAGCAAAACTTGAAGGTAGTACTCAAATAACTTGATCTGGTTTTTATAACACTTTACTCGAGGCACTACTCAAGTATGCTGGTATTCAATGACTTATTTAAAGTGGATTACTCAAATAAGTACTTGAGTATGCAGAGTTATTTTAAAGAAAAACCTCAAGTCATTACCCGAGTGATCAATGCAGAAAAATAATGTTTACTCGAGTATGAACTCGAGTAACAAGGTAATCAAACTTGATGTGCTCTCGACCTTTAAATCCTACCAACATTACTGGAGTAAAGCATCGAGTAACCTAAAGTTTATTTAAAGGTTTACTCGAGTTGGTATCCGAGTAACCTATCAAGAAAAGAATGCAATACTCGAGTAGGTACCCGAGTAAACAAGCATTTCCAAAGGTTTGAAATTTTGTTTATTCCATGCACTACCCGAGTAATGTTATATTTGTTTGTTGACTTGCAGTTCATCAAAGTTTTCCCGATGATACTCGAGTATGTACTCGAGTAAACTTTAATGAATACTCGAGTAGCTACTCGAGTATGTAAACCCAGAAGCTACTCGAGTATGTAAACCCAGAAATTCAAATATCATTCCAACGTTCATTGTTTTGTTTCCTATATGATTAACCTTTCATTGTATTAGTATTCTTAGCATATTTGCAGATAAACAATGAAGAGATCTTACCAAATAAGGAAAGTCAAATGCAACGTTTAAATTACACCTACCGCCACCTACCGCAAACGGATATTTTTTTTAAATACTAAAAAGTCAACAGTGGCTGCGCACTCTCCAATGGACGAGAAGAAAATGTTCCAACGGTCATCATCAACGTATCTATATATATGGGAACATCCAAATAGAGAAAGAACAACATGAACACACACAAATGTATCATCAAGTTCATTACTCTGTTTTACTCATTTTAGTGATTCTGTACTTCAGTGATTCTTATTCACTCTGTGAGAGAGATATTTCATTCAAATTCAATATTTGTTATTGAGATAACTTAAGGTTGTGGAACCTTGAGTTGGGATTGGATTACAACTTGTAAGAGGGAGCAAGTGTCCAAGTGAAGGAACTTGCTTGTACTGAGGTGCCAAGAACCCACTGAATCTTGGAAGTTATAGTGAAACTCTCAGAGAAACTCTGAGGACTGGATGTAGGTCAAAGTGGTTGTGGCCGAACCAATATAACTCCCGGTGTACACTTCGGTGATATTTCTCCTTACTCTTTACTGTTTTAATTTCACCGTCAAGTTTTATATTTGCAACGAAATTTTTAATATCACCCAATTCACCCCCCTCTTGGATGAAACGCTTGCTCTAACTCTTCTTACCTTCATTTCTCCCTCATTAAAACTCTGTTTGACGCATTCTAAGTGTCATTGGAATCGTCTCTTTAAGCTCTACACATCCATGGCCTTACCTTGGGCAAAAACACTCAGTTTTGAACACCCAATTTTTTCTCTACGTCGACGATGCCGCATAACGCGACCTGGATATGTGTCCTCTGTATTTCAAAAGCTTTCCTAACTTGTAAGGGTTAAAGTCTCTTGTTTTTGGTTCCACATAGGTTCTAAAAATTTCAACCATTAAGAAATCCAAGATGTGAGGAGAAGACGAAGGAATTGAACCATGAGTTATATATATACACTTATTATATATATATATATATAACCAGAGGAGGAAACAATTAAGAACCTAGCATTATATGTGTGCATGTTAAGCTCAAGTCGAATAGCAAATCAGGAAAAAGAATTCGAATGCACATAGACACATATATCATTCAATATATATTCATAGCATAGTTTTATATTCATACGGAGGAAGAGACAGAAGCATCTAAGAAACATGTGTTAATACAAACCAAAATTATATTTGCATGTTCCTTAACAATTTCAGTTAACATATGTCTCAAAAATGAATCATGCTTCAAAATGTAACACACATATGAACCATAAAGGAGAAGAAAATATGAGATGAGTTATATAAAGAAATATATACATACAGTAGCACAGTGAAAAAATATGATGGAGATATAAACAAAGATATATCATATAATTATTCACATAGAATAATCACAACTACAGGATCAACATGCTCTGATGTCAATGTAGGAAAAATATAATGGGAGAGAGAACTAGCGTACCGCGGCAAATTTGTGTTCGGATCTGGGTTAAAGCTCCAACGCTCTATAACAGTGCTCACACAATTATTAGACTACTAGAGCCTAATTATGATTTGCACAGGAGATCACCAGAACAAGAAAGATGGTAGGAGAGAAGAGATTGCTAGAAAACTCAATAGTAGGGGTGAGGAATAACTGAAGGAGGCACCTCTTATTTATAGTGATTTAGGGTGGCCACTAATTAGGAAACATGTACACTCCTTCTTGCCCGCTAACACAATAATTAAATTAATTGATTCTTAATTAATTTCCCAATTATAGAGATTGTTCCTTAATTAACAATCCCATAATTATTACTGAATTATTCCCCAATCTACAATTAATGGTGATTTTATTCTTATTTGATTAGGTTACTTATGTCCTAATCAAATAGTCCAGCCCATCAAGAGTGGACTTGGACGTAAAGTCTAACAAATGGTTTTATGGAATTTTAATAGGATGATCTGCTAGCTAACTATTTGTACCAATGCGATTTTTGTCATTAAAAGTATTGTACCAACATCCCTAGATGGAGGTTTTTTGAGTGAAATATCAAAGTACAATTTAAGTAGTACACAAAACATCATTTGTCGTAAGATTTGACCATCCTCCCAAACTCAGCAAAGCTCTGATGATGATGAATGGAATCTACCAATGGCTACATAGCTCAGACTTATCCCCTTAAATTTGTTAAGAAAATAGAGTCTTAAAGTTGGGGAGGAATAGAAGGGACTGAACCAAAATATATTAACTGAAAATCTTAGTGATGATATCTATGAACTCAAGACTACTTGCATAAAAAGGCTCTAAACCTCTATTTACACTAACAATGCTTATAACCTTTCTATGGGTGAACTACAGCCAACTATTTCATCAACCTACCAAACTTTCCTAAGATCTTAAAACCTCCTAAAAAAAGTGACTCTTTTATTAGCAGTTAGTCCTAAATTGTTAACACCTCGCAACAAAATTCAACAAAACAAAGCTTGATTGTTTATAATTGCAA
This sequence comes from Inga laurina, assembly GCA_963855925.1. Classification (NCBI taxonomy): domain Eukaryota; kingdom Viridiplantae; phylum Streptophyta; class Magnoliopsida; order Fabales; family Fabaceae; genus Inga; species Inga laurina. The sequence continues at coordinate 55,792,639 of OY979704.1, forward strand.
CATATCAACAAATTGTTTTAGCAGCACTTGTAACATTATAGAAACTTAAGATATATGCTTTAAACAAAGGAAAATATGCAAAGAACATGTCATGATACTTTATACATCTTATCTGATACAATTAATATAAAAATGATGCCATAGTGCGGTTGAACATGCACTAATTCTAAGTACACCATAATGTAAATGTGTAATGATATTAATCAATTTATGTTTCCACACAATGAATATGCTTACAGCACATAGAATTTCGTTATGTCATGGTCTGCAACTGTATTATCTAATACTTTATGTGGTTTTCTGTATAGCAATAATTATTTATGCATCATAGATCACCCAATTTAGTTTATCAACAAGGAAGTAGGATTTACTGGTGTGCTAAACATTTTGGACACTACATCGAATGTTTGGTACAATCTAAAAATATGAATATAGTTGGCCTGCCAGATAGAATCACATAATGCAAAGGCAGAATCAATAGGAAGGAAGCAAACTAAATAAAAATCTTTACAATGGATTGAATTTGAACATCAGCAGGAAATAATTCTCGTTCTTTATAAAAATTTGAGCTTACTTTTCTACAATGTAATCTATCAATTGAATGTCCTTTGCCACATGGGCATCCACACTACAAAATTAGAGTACAAAGAAACTTTATCTCAATTTCACATGGCCAAATAGTAGAAAAACCAAGCAGCATTAATCAGCAACCATAAGAGATAAGACAACGGATAATCTCCATTTAGGAGCATTAGCATAAATGCTAGCCTCAACTAGATCAACAATAAGACGAAGCATTAAACTTGAAAATGGAATTTGCTATGTTAACTATTTCATAAGCATTAAAAAGAGTTATACAAATTCATCATCAAAAAAATAGAGAGAAAGAGAGAGAGAATTATAGGAATGCATCCAAAACCACCATAAACCGCAAGCTTTGCAGGAGGCTGTATAAAGTAATTTAACAATACTATATAAGAAAATGACTAACTTGAATAGCTTTTGTATCTATGGTAGTCGTGATACCCAAAAACATAGCAATCTCAGCCAAACACTGAATGCAAGCAGTCTCATCAACAAGAACCAGAACATCCCCTTGTAAGTTTTGCTGAGAGTGTTAGAACCGGCTGACACCCAAGAGGGGGGGTGAATTGGGTGTAAGATAAAAAAACTTAAGAACTTTGAAAATCTTTTCACATCTTAGAGGAAGCAATAAATATGAAAGTAATGAATCATAAATCACAGTTAGATATTTAAATGATATATGCTGGAAGTATAAGAGCTTAGGGAAGAGAATATGCAAACTGTGATTTATCCTGGTTCGGCCCAATCTACGATGACCTACGTCTAGTCCCCAGGCTCCTCCTGAGATTTTCAATCCACTATCTTCCTCAAGTTTAACAGGGTACTTGAGAACCACTACAATCTCACAAGTTTGATCCGGGCACTTGTGAAGCCTTTACAATTCTCGCACTGAGATTACTCCCCCTTACACACCGTAAGATTACAACCAAGTTACTCTCCTTACACACCCTGTAAGGATACAACTTTGATGATGAAAGATTGCAGTCAATCTTCTCTCTCAGAAGTGAATAGATGAATACTGATGCACAATGAAAACAATCTCTCTCTCAAATATACATGATATAGAAAATGGGTAAGAACAGAGAGTAGTTGGGTTGGAGTCGATGATTCATGATCTTCGCATGTTTCTCGTTGGTTGTTCTGAACTCTAAATGCTCTTCTATTTATAGTTGATGAAGGTTGATGACCGTTTGAGCATTTCAATATATCCGTTGGAGTGTGGCTTCTTCAATTTGAAAACTAGCCGTTGTGAACGTTGACGCTCCGCTTCCGTAAATTCACCTTTTGACTCTTCACATCATATCTTCATTGTATTCCTAGAGAAATACATTAAACACTAATACAATGAAGTGTTAGAGTGATTAGAAGCAAGAAGAATGAGTTATATGACCATTCCATTGATTTTCAGAATTTTCGGGACGTTGTTCTGTTTTCCTGGGAAGCATTACTCGAGTACTTACTCGAGTAAACATCAAGTTTCTTCACAGGTTACTCGAGTGGCTACTCGAGTGACCTTCCATTTTCTGCATAGCTTACTCAGGTAGTAACTTGAAGTTCTCTTCTAAATAACTCTACATACTCGGGTAGTAACTTGAAGTCCGACTTGAGGTTCGAGTAGTAACTTGAAGTTCGACTTGAAGTTCGGGTAGTAACTTGAAGTTCGACTTGAAGTTCGGATAGTAACTTGAAGTTCGACTTGAAGTTCTCTTCTAGTTTCTGTCTCTTTACTCGAGTACGGACTCGAGTAACGTTGGCAGGCCGAGAGCAACTGGAAGTTTTCTATCTGATTACTCGAGTACCTACTCGAGTATGATCTTTTGTTATCAACCAGTTACTCGAGTGGTGCCTTCAAGTGAATTCTTGATTTTGACTCGAAACATGGCAAATTATATATCATCAGAAAGCCCTCATTATCTACATTCCAATGCAACAAGAATCAACTCCAAACTCGTTTTGTACAGAAAGTTATGATCCAAAGAGTATCTACTGTTCTTAGACAATCCTGAAATCATGAGTAGCAACTTCCAGAAGTCATAGCTCTTAGGATATAGCTTCAAATATGACAAATTATATATCCATGGAAAGCTCTTTGAGTCTTCTTTCATATGGCACTAGTTTCGTCTCAATTCGATATGTATTTTGAGATTTATGTCCAAAATTCCAAAACTGTCCAGGAATATGACGCTGATTCATGTGTCAACTTTCGAAGCTTATATCTCTCTCATCTGAACTCCTTTGAATGTGATCTTGGTGTCAAAAGTTCGTGTTGGAAGTCTAGTTTCATATGCCACTAGTTTCAGTTTGCTCTGACATGTGATTGGAGAGATATCATCAAAATACCAAACCTCTGTTCTGCCGCGCGAAAACAGAGAGCTCATTACTTCAAGTGCCGCCTCGAGTGATTCATCAAATAACCCGGCAGATTACTCGAGTAAGGCCTCGAGTAAACACCTCCAAAATCAGACAATGACATATTACTCGAGTGATTACTCGGGTAATCATCCCCAAAGGTACCATAGCTTCCGTATACATCATTTTAGCTTCGTATTGACCCATTCCAACTTCCGTATGTTCATAGAAACCTCCGGTATCACTTCTAGTTGCTTGGATCTTGATATTCTCATGTGATCTTGCAAGTTCTTCTTTCTTTAATTTCTTTCTTCTTGTTTTGCCACTTGATGATCATTATTCATAACCCAACTTCAACCTTCTTGATGAATATCTATAATCTTCATCTTTCTTTCTTCTTTCTTCAATTCCTTGCCTCTTGATTTTCTTCTTGATAATTGTTCTCCATTTATGAAGCATTATAACATCAACCCACCATTGGGTTTATGACTAATCTACAAGATATACAACATTAAATATGGTAGTTAGTCAATGTAGAAGATAATTATATCATACAAACTTTTTGCTCATATTTAACATCTATATTTGACATCATCAAAACTATTCATATCTAACATTCTCCCCCTTTTTGATGATGACAAATCCTTCAAGAAAAATATGTATGAGTTAAAAAAAACTAAGTAAGAACAATATAACAATATATTTTTCTTGCCTTTCTCTCCCCCTATTTGACATCAGCAAAAAGTTTGAAGTATAAAGAAGAAATACTTGAGAGAAGTAAATATGAAATCAAATGAGAAATGTCATTCTCCCTATTAATCAAAATAAATGCATCAGGAAAACAAGTTTCTCTCCCCCATTTTGAAAGTAGTTTCATTTATAATTTGATGTAAATGAAAAATGGTTTTCAAGAAAAACTTTCATAATCAAGAATAGGCAAAGTAAGCTCAAAATATAAAGAGAGGGTTTAGAAATGCTCATGTAGTTTTTGGAAAATGATGAAGCGCTCCATGAAAGCCGTTGCTTTATTCTTTAGCAATGCTAGTTCATGATGTTGTGTTCTCCACACGTCTTGCTATGTAACTCTGATGTATGTTCATGTTATTGCCAAGATTCTCCAATTGAGTTGAGCTTCTGTTCAGCATGCTCAATGCTCATTTGGATGTAGCAAGCTGATAATTGATCCATGAAATCCATTGCCTTCTCTTCTTGTTGTGTTAGATCCATGATGTTGTGTTTATCACATTTTTGCTATGCAATTCTGATGGATCAAGTTCATAGGAATAAACTATAGCTGGTTGAGTGGTAGACTCTGAAGTATGCTCAATAGAGAGCTCAGGAATAGCCTCTGAGATGTGGAAGGGAACTGAAGTACTTGCTTCTCAAGTGGTGTCTAAACTCTTGTTGCTTGAAATGTTGTTGTCCCTTGATTGAGCGCTAAAGCATATGTCTTCAAAGTTGATACATTCTCCTTTTAGTGTGTTGAGGAACGATCTTGCATAGAGCCAATTCTCCTACTATAAAAGTATTCTTGCAATGAGAGTGGTTAGTGTAATCAAGTATCAAATTTATTGCATAAATCAAAGCCATCCTTTCTATATGATATGTTAAAAATTAAGATCATGATAGGAAAATATAAGAGTAACTCATCATCAAAACTAATTAAAAGATAGTGAATCCAGATGAGTATGTTAAAAGGATTTTCTTTCAATAAATGAGATGAGCTTTTAAGATATAAAACACATGTGAATGTGAAGCTCCCCCTTAATGAATGCATGGCTTAAAAGAAAATTGTTGTGAATAATAAGTTAATAACTCTCTGAGATTTGTAAAATCATTAGAAATTTTGTAGAGATTGTGAAAGTATGAAGATTTGGAGAGAAATTAAGTTTTGAAAATAATGATGCTATTCAGGGTTTTAAGGCTGTAACCCTGTATTACTTGAGTCATTACTCAAGTGTTCACTTTGAGTGATGCAACTCAAAGAATTTTAATTAAGTAAGAATACAATAGCTCACTCGAGTAATATTGTAATCACTCGAGCCATAATCCTCTGAAGTCCATTGGCGCATCATTGGAGACTCACTATATGATAATGTGATCAGTACTGAGATATTCTAAAGTGTAGTCTTCTGTAAACACTTTAGGATACCAAGATGAGCTCAAAATAAGGCCTTGAGATTCTGGTTGATCAAGTCACAGAGTTGTCTAATCTCGCCATTCACAGAGGTAATAAACTTAGTATCGTTCGTAGCAAGCTCTGTGTGATTGTTGAAATTCTTCCCTCAAATAGCCCTAGACAGATGGACCAAAGAATGAAGGACCAGGAAGACCAGCTCTAGCAAAATGTTGTATCTCATCTATTCTTGAAGTCTCAGCTCTCATTCTCTATGCCACTTGTGTTAACTTGGAGTGAGTTTCAGATTTACTTGGAGTAATTGCGAATTACTTGAAGGTATACTTGAAGTAATTGCATATTACTTGAAGTAACTTCTGATTACTTGGAGTAAGTCCTGTAAAAGTATATATATCTTTGAAAGACATGATCTCTCCGACATTCCTCTCCTTCTCACTAATAATATAGGCCATTGTGTGATAATCCTTTCATGAAGCGATTGAATTGGCCTTGCTCACTATAGCTCAAGCTTGATGATTCTGTGCATCTCAGCATCTTCCTCTAAACATCTTTTGATCACCTTGGAACGATAAGGAAGGTGGGTAGGCAACAAAGATTCATATTGGCTATACATGTTCATGGCTCTGAGCTGCCTTGGGATGAATCTTATCTAGGTTCACTTGAGAGATTTTCCTCCTCTTTCTCTTTCTCTGGCTGCATCACTAGCTAGTTACTTGCTAGTGATGTGGTGTCACTTGAGTGATATCACAGATTTTGCTTCCGCTCACATTGCAACACTGTCAGTCACGTCTCCTCTATTAGCCTCTAATCTTTGTATCCAAAAGTAGAGCATTTTGATCAACTCCTGCAAAAGTATAAATATATGCTCTTTGGTACCCAACTTTCTCTTGGGTCCATACAGTATTAGACATTATAACTCTTATGCTCTTATACAATTGAATCATATGATATTGGAGCAAAGAGTATAATAATCAACACAGACCAAAATATAATTTTACCCATTTAAATAAATTCAAGAAATTGAATCATAAAGGATAATGAACCAAGAATGATGATTTTCAAAGATCAATGACAATTTGTAAATACACTTAAAAAAAATTAAGTCATTGATAAGATTTTCATGCAATCAATGTAAGTCAGATCAAAGAGAGTTGAAAACTTATTCATAATGACCAACTTTTATGAAAGGATAAATCATGAATGAAATCAAGTTTTTCAAGAATGATAATGAGATATGCAAATTGTTCAAATCACAGATGTAGTTTCAAATCATAACAATGCATTGTAAAATTCAAATTTTGAATATATACAAAACTCATCTTTGAAATATGTTTATAATCAATGTTCATGTTAAAAATGGTGGAAGTCAAAAGTTTAAATATACATATAGCAGAAAGCTTCTCTTTTCAGGAACAACTAAGATAACATGTTAATCATCAAAGTTTACATGTTGAAGAATTTTCCAAACAGTAAGAGTCATATGGATAACCAAAAAGATTAGCTTGATAGACATATACAAGTATCATGACTTTGCTATTGATTCATAGACTATCTTGACACTTAGAGTTATGTCTTGAAAGATATGAATATTCAACTCAAGAATTCAAACACATGACACCGTTTACTCAAAGATAGATTTTATCAATGGTGAATGTGTTTGAGCAATGAAATGAGTACAAGAATTCATGAGTGATGAAGCACATACTCATTAGTCCAAATGACTCGAGTACTTGAATATTATCCTAGTAAGTTATTCCACTATAATGATTAATGCATTAAGATTCAATGCACTAATAAACATTCATAATGCTTGGAATAACATAGCCAACAAAAGATTTATGCATCAGGCATAAGGCTTTCACATATTGAATTCTTTTCTGGGAAATACACTTGAAACTCATAGATAGATAACTTGTTAGACATAAGGTCTAATTTGTTAGAAAATAATGGTTGAGGAGGTCAAGCAATAACAAGTTTAAAATCAAGAAATAATATGTGAATGATGGGGAAAACTCTAGTGGATGGATTTGAAGCATTTCTGACTCTTAGTATACATAAATATTAACTTCCAATTTTGAAACCAATTTAAATGCAAACAATATATAAGTAATTTTCAAATAATGTGTATGCATTTTTATAAACAAGATGAATTGGAATCTAAGTATATTTTTGAAATGTACATTTCAAAACTCAAATACACAATTTCATTTTAAGTCCATTTAGCAATCTAAAAACAATTTGAAAACCATAAATGATTGATTGCTAATGGTATGCAATTTTATAACACATGATGGAATGAAACCAAAACACATTTTTGAATTGTGCACTTCAAAACATAAATTGATAGATAAACTATGCACAATTTCACTTATCGTTCATTTAGCAATCTATAAACAAATTAACAATCATGAAGGATTGATTGCTAAATGAATGCAATAATGGACAAATACTCATTACTCAAAATAAATAATTCATATAATCACAGTATAGAGTAAGGATTAGATATCACCGTAATTCCTCTTGTCCTTGTGATAGCTTGCTTGATTTTGGTGGAATAATATTGGTTTCTCTCTTTTGCACAATCAGCACCAAAATCCAAACTCCGAATTTCAGCATCATCAAGATATGAATTTGTTTTCATGTTGTCATAGTCTTAAGAAGCTTTTTCTTAATCTACAGAACTATATAAATTTCTTTTCTTCATGGTATCCAACATTGATTGGATCCATTTCTTGTTAGCTTGTGGAATCAAGATAAAATTCACATGCTCTAAGAATATAATCAATTCGAGGCAATTGCGCATAATGAATTAAACATGTCTTTATGCATAAAAGAAATATTTTCTTTTCAAATCATTATATATGCATAAAGAATTATCCTGTTGAGCATTGCAATCCCTTTATAAATAAATCTATTAAGTGGCTTTTTAAAAGATGTGAAAACATAATTTCAAAATAGTTTGCAATGCTCATTCCTAAGGTTCCAAAATATAAAATCTCAATAAATATTACAGACAATAGTATAGGAGGTTTTATCATTGTGTACCTTTGCCTTAGATACTTGGAGGATTGCTTTTGCTTACCCACTGCATCTTTCTAGGATGTTGATACTTTGAATATCTTGCTTTGGGTGCTGGCAATCGTCTCTCAAAATACATAGAAACCAGGAGTCTTTTACTTGATGCTTGAGAGATCCTCCTTTTCTTGTTCTCCTCAAGATAGTTGAGCAGTACTCTATGGTAGTCCATTCTTGAGGTAGAACGTACTCTTTTTCTCCATTGCATTTCTTTGTGATTAAACTTTGCAGTTCAAACAATGGGTGCTCCGAGAGTTCTTCTTTTCGATATAGATGGTATGAACCTCTTTCTTGGTGCATGAGAAACTCTTGGTTTCTTCATCATCATCTCCGTACCCTTATGTCCATTCTTCTTATATTCAATCTACATACATAAAGTACTAGAAGAACATTTTGGTACCCACATATACTTGGGTCCTTGATTGTTAGGATTAGACATTACTTGTCTTTTCGGAACCCAAACATATTTATTTCTCAAATTAGAATTTCTTCTAATATAGCATGTGTGAGAAATATGACCTGATTTACCACAATAATTGCAAATAATATGATGATATGTATTATGAGATTCTATGCAAGTATTGTGTTGATCAAGAAAAGATGATTTCGAATGATCAGTTTGCCTAAGTTCTTTCTTCCCGCATGAATTTCTAGCATGATTGAAAATCTTTTTGCTTTTCTCAATAGAATCAATAATTGGTTGAAAAACAATTTTATGCAAGCTTTGAAAATCAGTTTTACGAAAATCACAAGAAGAATTGGAACTTTTTACCTTAAGTTAATGTTGAGCTCCAGAGAGTGAATTTTCTTGTCCGTCCATAACGAGCTCTTTTCGGGAATCATTTTCCTCTTGTTCTTCTATGTTGACAAGATCATGAAAGTGTTCTATAATTTCTCCTTCTTCATTGTCAACTTCCACTTGTTCATGAATCGTGGATATATAGGTTGTAGTTTCACATGAACTGTCAACACTTTCAACTTCAACACACTTGTTAGAAGTATACAGAGAATCAAGAGTATCCCAAATATCTCTTGCAGTAGAGCAACATCTAATTTTCTCAAAATCATTTTCAGTTAAAGTACTATACAAAATTTTCATTGCTCTAATGTTCAACGAAAACATTTTCTTTTCTCTTTCTGTCCAATCCTTTCTCGGTTTGAAATCAAAGACATTTGTAAAAACATCCCACATATCATAATCAAAGCATTTTATAAAAGATATCATTCTAGCTTTCCAAAACCAAAAATCAAAATCTTTCAGAATAGGTGGAATTGTATAGTCAAAACCTTCGGAAAGCATATAACACCCAAAATCAGCCATTATAAACTCTTGAGACGGTTAAGTCCTTTAAACAAGAGTCCGGCTCTGATACCAAATGTTAGAACCGGCTGACACCCAAGAGGGGGGTGAATCGGGTGTAAGATAAAAAAACTTAAGAACTTTGAAAATCTTTTCGCATCTTAGAGGAAGCAATAAATATGAAAGTAATGAATCATAAATCACAATTAGATATTTAAATGATATATGCTGGAAGTATAAGAGCTTAGGGAAGAGAATATGCAAACTGTGATTTATCCTGGTTCGGCCCAATCTACGATGACCTACGTCCAGTCCCCAGGCTCCTCCTGAGATTTTCAATCCACTATCTTCCTCAAGTTTAACCGGGTACTTGAGAACCACTACAATCTCACAAGTTTGATCCAGGCACTTGTGAAGCCTTTACAATTCTCGCACTGAGATTACTCCCCCTTACACACCGAAAGATTACAACCAAGTTACTCTCCTTACACACCCTGTAAGGATACAACTTTGATGATGAAAGATTGCAGTCAATCTTCTCTCTAAGAAGTGAATAGATGAATACTGATGCATAATGAAAACAATCTCTCTCTCAAATATACATGATATAGAAAATGGGTAAGAACAGAGAGTAGTTGGGTTGGAGTCGATGATACATGATCTTCGCATGTTTCTCGTTGGTTTTCTCGTTGGTTGTTCTGAACTTAAATGCTCTTCTATTTATAGGTGATGAAGGTTGATGACCGTTTGAGCATTTCAATATATCCGTTGGAGTGTGGCTTCTTCAATTTGAAAACTAGCCGTTGTGAACGTTGACGCTCCGCTTCTGTAAATTCACCTTTTGACTCTTCACATCATATCTTCATTGTATTCCTAGAGAAATACATTAAACACTAATACAATGAAGTGTTAGAGTGATTAGAAGCAAGAAGAATGAGTTATATTATCATTCCATTGATTTCCAGAATTTTTGGGACGTTGTTCTGTTTTCCTGGGAAGCATTACTCGAGTACTTACTCGAGTAAACATCAAGTTTCTTCACAGGTTACTCGAGTGGCTACTCGAGTGACCTTCCATTTTCTGCATAGCTTACTCAGGTAGTAACTTGAAGTCCAACTTGAGGTTCGAGTAATAACTTGAAGTTCGACTTGAAGTTCGGGTAGTAACTTGAAGTTCGACTTGAAGTTCGGATAGTAACTTGAAGTTCGACTTGAAGTTCTCTTCTAGTTTCTGTCTCTTTACTCGAGCACGGACTCGAGTAACGTTGGCAGGCCGAGAGCAACTGGAATTGATTTCCTTGATTACTTGAGTGCTTACTCGAGTAACGTTGGCAGGCCGAGAGCAACTGGAAGTTTTCTATCTGATTACTCGAGTACCTACTCGAGTATAGTCTTTTGTTATCAACCAGTTACTCGAGTGGTGCCTTCAAGTGAATTCTTGATTTTGACTCGAAACATGGCAAATTATATATCATCGGAAAGCCCTCATTATCTACATTCCAATGCAACAAGAATCAACTCCAAACTCGTTTTGTACAGAAAGTTATGATCCAAAGAGTATCTACTGTTCTTAGACAATCCTGAAATCACGAGCAGCAACTTCCAGAAGTCATAGCTCTTAGGATATAGCTTCAAATATGACAAATTATATATCCATGGAAAGCTCTTTGAGTCTTCTTTCATATGGCACTAGTTTTGTCTCAATTCGATATGTATTTTGAGAGTTATGTCCAAAATTCCAAAACTGTCCAGGAATATGACGCTGATTCATGTGTCAACTTTCGAAGCTTATATCTCTCTCATCTGAACTTCTTTGAATGTGATCTTGGTGTCAAAAGTTCGTGTTGGAAGTCTAGTTTCATATTCCACCGGTTTCAGTTTGCTCCGACATGTGATTGGAGAGATATCATCAAAATACCGAACCTCTGTTCTGCCCGCGAAAACAGAGAGCTCATTACTTCAAGTGCCGCCTCGAGTGATTCATCAAATAACCCGGCAGATTACTCGAGTAAGGCCTCGAGTAAACACCTCCAAAATCAGATAATGACATATTACTCGAGTGATTACTCGGGTAATCATCCCCAAAGGCACCATAGCTTCCGTATACATCATTTTAGCTTCGTATTGACCCATTCCAACTTCCGTATGATCATAGAAACCTCCGGTATCACTTCTAGTAGCTTGGATCTTGATATTCTCATGTGATCTTGCAAGTTCTTCTTTCTTTAATTTCTTTCTTCTTGTTTTGCCACTTGATGATCATTATTCATAACCCAACTTCAACCTTCTTGATGAATATCTATAATCTTCATCTTTCTTTCTTCTTTCTTCAATTCCTTGCCTCTTGATTTTTTTCTTGATAATTGTTCTCCATTTATGAAGCATTATAACATCAACCCACCATTGGGTTTATGACTAATCTACAAGATATACAACATTAAATATGGTAGTTAGTCAATGTAGAAGATAATTATATCATACAAACTTTTTGCTCATATTTAACATCTATATTTGACATCATCAAAACTATTCATATCTAACAGAGAGAAGGGTGACTTATCACCTAATACTCGGAAGAAGAGCCACTCCAACAAGCTCCATCCCAACAAAAGGAATGACTGAGTAGGGCCATTGGCTCTTGGATAATTCAGTATCGCCAATTTCTTCTATACCTCTTCGATTTCCCTCGTAGGCATTTTCCCTCCCAATTCTTCAAATTTCTATTTAAATTCACTCCTACAACTATACTAGCATTTGATGATTATCACTCGAAAAAAAGTGGCAAAGAGAATTTCACTCAGAACTTACACCAGTTACTATCATCGCACCTCATCCTTCTCCTTCTTGGTTGTATAAGACAATGAGCCTCCTTTGTGTTCATGAGCTTTATTGCTCGGGACTCGTCAGCCTCCTCGTCACCAACTTTCTGGCCATTTGATGAGATATTGTTGCTGTAGTTTATGATTCCTACAGCTGGTGAAACTTTCAATTTTACGTATAATAATTTAAAGGAAAAATGACACATAGGTCCCAAAGACCAAACAAAACATTAACAAAGTCTCTTTGAAAAGTCAAAGATCAAAAAAGTCCCTAGGGACTTCTCTGTGATTATTTCCCAAAGTTAAATGACAAAAATGCTGCCAAGAATTTAAAATACTCTATCATTCTATTATTTCTCTCTCCATCATTCTACTCTAATGTATCTTCCTTTCTATGAGTCCTATTGTTGGTGTGTTCGTCCGTCGTTCCTCCGCTGCCCAAGCCTCCATTGTGATGTGGAAGGAAAAAAATCAGTTTGTTGTTCTACCTCTACCACATCACAATGGATGGCTTAGGGAGCAGAGGAGCGACGGACGAACACACTAACGCTAGGACTCGGAGGAGTGACGGACGATGCATCAACGCTGTAACTTAGAGGAAGGAAGACACAGAAGAGTAGAATAATGGAGAGACAAAGAAATAATAAACTAATAGAGTGTTTTAAATTCTTGGGGGCATCTTTGTCATTTGAATTTGAGAAATAATCACAGAAAAGTCTCTAAGGACTTTTATGATCTTTGACTTTTCTTGTTGTTTTTCTTGGTCCTTGGGACCTATGTGTCATTTTCCCTTTTTTTTCTATATGTACGTTGGTTGGATTGAGATTGAGGGTTAGTCAAAGATTGGAGCTTGGGTTCAATAGTGAACTAAGTGATAGGAGATAGATAAGTAATGCTAAGATTTTGCTAAAAATATGATCTTGATCATTAAAGTTGGGGTTTTACTATGGTTGGGTTGTGTGAATGTTATAGTACTTTATTTTTGGGGAAGGTTACAGTAGGAGTGTTGTGTTTTTATTTTAAGTAGGAATAGTTGAATGTATGGTGATTGTTTGCTGTGAAAATGTTGATATGAAGAAAAAAAGTGTTGTTAATTAGTGCAGTTGTAGTTGTTAATACAGAACCTGTACTCTGTTTTTGGGTAATATAATAGAGGGAATACTTTGTTTTTGGGCAAGGTAACAGACGGATGGCTTTGTTTTAAGGGGGAATAATTGAATGTGATTGTGGTTTCTCTGATTACAAAATATTGATATGATATTAAAAAAAGTGTTATTAAATTGTTGTAATATGTGCATTTGTAGTTGTTAATATTGCTATGGCAGTTGTTAATACCAAGTTCATGTTGTAGATTGTCATGAAAAATGGGAACTAGTTCAGGGAAGAATCTATTATGTTTCTTTCATATGGGGGGAAGTTTTTAAATGGTGAAGAAGATAAAATATAATGTAACTCATACTATTATAAATATGACTTATACACTTTTAAAACAAGGCAGAAGAAGTTGTTAAAAACCAATTCAGCTGTTATGACAGACCCTACGGGAATAACTCATGCAGTTGTGAAATTTGGAGTTGTACACTTGTCATTTCAATAAAGCATGAAACGGTTGTATTAATGACTCATGATATTATAAAGGCAAGCATCACCAATTGCTAAAAAGCAATTTGTAGTTGTGAAAGTTGGAGTTTTGAAACTTGTCATTTTAGTCATGCATGAAAAAGTAGTTGTACAAATGCGTCAAGATGTAGTAAAAACACACGTTAAAAGTTGTAAACTGAGCAACTTGTAGTTTTAAACTGGGAGATGTGAACAAAGGAAATTTCATTCACACACAAGAAATAAGTTGTAAAAATGACTCAATATGTTGTAAAAACAAGTGTTAGAAGTTGTAAACTAAGCAATTTACAGTGTTAAACTTGGAGATGTGAACAAAGTTAATTTCATTCACACATGAGAAATAGTTGTAAATATAACAAAAATGTTATAAAAACACGCTTAACCAGTTGTAAACTGAGGAATTTTCAGTGCTGAATTTGAAAATGTGTAAAAAGGTAGTTTTATTCAGACATGAGCAAGAATTTGTTAAAATAATTCAACATATTATGAAAATACGCTTAACGCGTTGTAAACAAAGCAATTTGTAATGGTGAACAATTATTAAAAAAATAGTTTTATTGTGACCTAAAAAATATATTGTAAAAAATACTAAACATGTTGTAAACACAAGCATAACCAGTTGTTAAATAAGGCTATGCAGTTGTCATATTTGGAGTTTTGGAAAAGGTCATTTCAATTAGGCACAAAAAGAATGTGTAAAACATCACCCAAGTAGTTGTTATAACATGCAATGGTAGTTTGGAAGGTAGGTTTTGATATAGTCCTTCCCAAACCTTTTAGGCTTTCGTTTGAGCTTATAATAGCTACCTAAGGGACTTTAAAGATAACCAAACCTAAGTGTTTTATAGTCATTTGAGAATTGGAATAAGTGATAACTTGTCGTCCTTAACTATGATGATAGATTTGATATTTGCCCTGAATGTAGGAGGCTTGTGCCGAACAATAACGGAAAGAACAAGGTAGTGACACTTTCTCCTATATCATGTTTAATGCATTATATGTTCATACTTTTCATTAAATAAATGATTGAGTCATGGCGATTGTCCCGGCTTCGAATATGAAATGCTACTATTAGTGATTGTCATGCCTATCAAGGAAGTCATTATGGTAATGATTG
Organism: Inga laurina; assembly: GCA_963855925.1. Classification (NCBI taxonomy): domain Eukaryota; kingdom Viridiplantae; phylum Streptophyta; class Magnoliopsida; order Fabales; family Fabaceae; genus Inga; species Inga laurina. The sequence goes on from OY979704.1 coordinate 55,807,640, forward strand.
AATGTTACTGTTAGTGATTGTTATGCTTATCACAGTTGTGATCATAGTCATGATTGAATGTTGCTACAAGTGCTATGTTAAACGACATGTTGTTGTATTGCTGTATTGTAATATTTTCTTACATACTTTTTTATATTATGCATCATATATGTGAAATGTTACTACTGAGATTCTTTTGAATCTCACTCTTTCCATTAACAAAATTAAAAGCCAGGGCAAGTGGTTCAAGGGTTAAGCGAGTATATAAGGGTGACTAGGATCACTAGTGGTAGTCTTTAGCTTTTGGTTTTTTGATATTAATTTTGGATAAATGTATATATTCATCACAAAATAGTGTTTTATTGTAATCCTCGACAAGGGAAACTGAGATAGGCAATGAAGCCCTGTAAAACCTTTTTTGTTAATGAATATATCCCAAGTAAATGTCGGGAATTTTTACTAAGCACTCTAATATATATATGTATGTAATAGAACTAAATAGGCCAAAATGTTTTTAAAAGTGAATGGAGATCGTATTATATAGGTTTTGGAAAAAGCTTTTATTTATTCTCGATCTCTTAATTAATTTATAATGCATGTTCAAATTCTATCACGGTCTTTTAAGTGCAGCGGTTACAAAACCACTACAACAAGGTGACCATTTGCATTTTGCAATAGTTTATATCAATTGAATTGCTACAAAACAACCACTATAATTGCCACGACTGGTTCGTGCCAAATTTGTAGCGGCTCAGATGACGTAAGCGTTACAAAACATATGTTGCAATGTGTGGCATGAAAATGGTGCCAATTTTGTAAAGGTTATAGTTTAGAAAACTGCTAGAAATAATGTTGGGTTACCGTCGTGCCATTTGGCACAAGGCTTACTGCTAAAAATTTTAAGCAATTTATATACAAACCGCTACAAATAATAACATTTACAACGGTTAAAATGAACCGCAACAAATTCACTACTATGAAATGTCATTGTTTTGTAGTGTGAAGAACAATATGAATGCAGAGAGAAATATGAAAATAGAGACTTTTGTAAGTTTGTTTATGTATGCTTTCGTGTTATGTGTTCTCTTCTTGCATATGTCTTCGTTGCTCTGTATTTATAGCAAGTTTGAGTTTTTTGTTATAGAAATTTCAATTGTGGAGTGTAGTGTTCTGTTTGAGGCGTGGGATGTATTCATTTGATTTCTCATACAGTCTCTCATGGTAGGTCATTTGCACAAAGTATGAGCTGGCACATATTTGGTGTAATGATTATGTTCGTAGCAATTGACCATTCCACATGCATTTGTAATTAGAACATTAAATAACCTGTTTCACTTTCACACATAAAATATATGTTAGTTGAAGCTTAGGTAAAATAACAAGTGCAAACAAATGAATAAATGACTTTTAACCATATTCGGATTGTTCGTTGTGAGTCTAGTGAGTTTTGCTTTTGACAGGTCCTCACTCAAGTGTTTTGTACCTCACTCGAGTGCATACATGATTTTCCCAATGTATTTGAGAGAGTGGGCTTTCTCACTTATGAGTATTGTGACCTCACTTGAGTGCATCTGAATGTACCATCTTTTGGTGTTCTTTCTACTCAACAATTCCTTCAGTATTTCCAAGAGTGCACCTTACACTTTTGAGTGTTGTGGCACTTCACTCAAGTGTAGAAAATCTCACTTGAGTGCCTAGTCTTCTCAGAAATCCTTCAATTGCTTTCTGATGGAGAGTATCAAGATTGCACTAGAAGTGCAACACCTCACTTGAGTGTCTTACCTCTTACTTGAGTGTACTTTTTACTTTGTGACCTTGTGTTCCTTTCAGGACAACACTTTCAGTGTCTCATTGCTTCACTCGAGTGCAAATCTGATCTTCACTCGAGTATGCTATTCAACACTTGAGTGTTGTTAAATTATTTCACATTTTAGCAGCTTCTATAAAACACTTTCTGGGCTACACTTCATAGACTCGAGTGCAAAATCATTTCTTACTCGAGTGATGCTCCAACACTTGAGTGAATCAATAAATTTATTAGCAATTTTCTCTTAACTTGTGAATTGTATTTGATAACCAATTTAGATTAATGTACATATTTTCAAAACATGAGTTTTATGTCAAAATACTTAATCACATTTTGTTATAATCAAAATATGGATTCTAACACATATCACTTGAGTAAGCTTTCGATTAACCTTTCAAAGTGTCAACACTTTCACATCACTCAAGTGATTCTAGTCATGATATGATTTTCTTGAAATAAATTTAAGTATGATCACTCATGTGAGTGCTCAAGTGATGAATCTAGTTGACATCACTTTCAAAACGCTCAAGTGAATATAGAAGTGATCAAAATTTCTCAAAAGCATTGTCAAACTAAGCACTCGAGTGACCAATGAAATTAACACAACTTTCACTATGTTCAAATGATTCAGGAAGTGATCACCTTTTTGTCAGCCATATTACTCGAGTGATCTTATCTTTGATCATTACTTCTATATTACTTAAGTAAACCTAAGAGTGATATACATCAATTCCAGGCCACTTCTAGTAATGCACTGTTGCTTTGAAAATTCTAAGAGATCACTCAAGTAAGCACTAGAGTGATGACACTTCACAGTTTTAATCACCATCTTGAAGTTTTTGATACTCATTTGATTCATATAAGCCTTTATTATATTGTTCGTAATCATTACTAATCAAGTTTATATTAAGGTTGCAGGTGATTAAGCATAGATTAATCTTCAACGGCCCAATTGCAATAAAGCAACTTTTGAGTCAGAAGCTTCAATGGCTAGTTCCAACGGTCATACTGATCAAACTAAATGGGAAGAAAAGCTCAACGATCAAGTGCCTTCATCAATTATAAATAAAGTGTTAGAGAGAACTTACCCTTTTACCGTCAAAATGTTGAAACTCCCCAACTCATATACTCTTTGTTTATTAGAACTTATACAATTTACTTTAGAGAAAGATTACTTGTGTTGTGCCTCAATGTTCATCTTAATTCACTTTTAAGAGAGAAGATTGATTGTAATATTTTATAACCAAGATAGTTTGTTTCCTTATAGTATGTAAAGGCTAGTGCTTGGTTTGGGGTGACATACTTGATTAATCTGAGGAATATAAGTGGCTTCACAATTGTCTAGATCAAACTTGTGAGATTGTAGTGGTTCTCAAGTACTCAGTTTAAGCTTGAGGGAGATAGTAGATTGAAATCTTAGGTGGAGCCTAGGGACTGGAGGTAGGTCATCAAGGTCTGGACCAAACAAGAATAAATCATAGTTTGCATCCTCTCTTCTCTTATCATTCATAATTCCAGCGTAAGTTATTTACATATTTCAGCATCCATTTATGGTTCACTATTTTATACTTATTACTTTTACTAAGATGAAAAAAGAATATAAAAGTTTTAATCTTACACCAAATTTACTCCCTATAATATCCCAAAATTGATGTAAGGGCTAAGAATCCTAAAACCTAGTGTAAATATGGAAATAATGGAATAAAATAAATGCTGATATTTACAAATAAAGGTAGAGCCACTCTCAGAACTCTCAGATACCCATTTTTTCATTCATGGAAATCGAGAAGTTAGCATTGTAAATATCAGTATAATTAATCAGAGGAAATTCGTTGGTGACTGTAGGGCTCAGAGGCACCATATTTGAGATCAAGGGAATTTAGGCATTGCGTGGCATGCCTCGATATGCACGCCATGGTCTCATGTAGAATTATGAGTAATGCACCGATGGAGGAACTTTATTAAAATAACTTCAATAAAGTATTTAATAAGGCTCACATGACTCATGATAGCACACCTTTCGTGTTGGTCAAATAAGGAAATGACAAGGGTCCTGAAAGCATTACAAAGTAAAAGGTTACTTTTGTGTTGGCCAAATGAGGAGGTGACATGTGCCCCTCATCATTAAACATCATTACACCCACATTAAGCCCTTTATGTTGTCATCTCTGGAGTGCGCAACGTAGCAGCTGAGTCCAAGAAATCCATTGGTCTCCGGTCGAGTCACATACTTTACAATTCGAGCACCAAACCCAAGAGTCCAAGGAAATTGTCAGGCCTTTCCCTTAATTTGACCATTTATGTCCAACCTAAGAAAGAGAAAATGGAAGACCAATGGTTACATGACACATGGCACTCTTAAGACTTAAATTTGTGACACTAGGCAAGCTAAGATGAGATCATTTTATGAGATTAAATCACAACTATTCATGCCTAAAAAAAAGGCCAAAACTTTGTGCAGCCATGAAAGGAAACAGAAAGGAGAGAACAAAATCAAAGAAAAGAGAAAGAAGAGAGAAGGAGGAGGAATAGTAACATTTCCTGAACATCGGAGCTGATTTCGACCCCAAAACACCGTTATCATGTGGTAAGTCCTTCAGGAAACTTCCTCTACTCACTATAGGCTTCAATTCTATTGCCTCAAATTTCTAATTTGATGTGTTTTTTGTTAGTTAGTCAACTGAAGTACCACCAAAATACCGAACCACTAGTAGAAATGCGAGAGCTAAGCCTCAACTTCATTTTGAACCAATGACTTCTTGTTTTCATTAAGTATTTCTTAGCTCCTGAACGACCCATGTGTTTCATTCAAGGGGTGTTTTTGAAGAATAAATATCTCTCTAATCATACATAAGGTGATATATGATACTTGTAGATGTTTTGGACTTGTTGGTTGTTAAAAACACAAACTGGGACTTTTGTTGTCTTGGGAGGCAGATTTTGGTTAGGGGCAAACCTGAGAGAAAAAATTTGATTTTGGTATTTTTAAGATTTTTCATGAAATATTTTGTAGAAATAGGCTCTGGTTATAATTTTTGGAAGACTAGTTAAAAAGCTCAAATACTGGAAACTTAGTTTACTAAGTTGCCAGTATGTGTTTTTATCTGGTAGTTTTGTTGTGGCAAACATTTCACTATCCCAACTTCATCTAATGATGATTAGATTTTTCAAAATTAAATTACACTTAAATCCATTTAATTTGATAGGTATTATGAAGGATTTAGATAAGTATACTTGGAGTTATGAATGTTTGAAGTAGACAATTAAAACTCGTCATATTTTCTTGCAGTAGGGGAAAAAGAAAAACTGGGAAGTGTACGTGGTCAGGTGGCTACTGGATGTATTTTTCTCTTAAAATATACTTAATAAGGGTCACAAAGAATTTTGAATCACTTCAGTCAGAGTTTTCTAAAATTAGTTATGATTTTTCAAAGTTCAGTGAAAAATCTGCCAGCTTGTGGTCATTATGTGAAAATTTAAAGTAAAGGGTTTTTAGAATAGAATTGGACCTTGAAGGGCTAAGTTTAGCATTTGGGGTTAGCTTAGCCTTATTAGCTACATATTGGGCCTAATGTAGTGACCCCAATGATAATCAACATAAGAGATTGACTAAGGCACAGTAGAATTTTCCAATGTTGTGGCAAGGGATGGTTGTCCTTGAATTGGTAAATTTATGCTTTTTGCATATCATGATTTAATCTCTGAATGTTGAATATGTTGTTTATATTGAAACTTTGGTTGGCATGGCATGTTATATGTATGCATCTTATATGAGTAATATATGTTACTACTGAGATTCATTGAATTTCACCTTAGTTTTCCAAATAAATTTTCAGCACGTGTTGGAAATTGTGCCCTAAGGGCCAATCATTGTACTTTGAACATTATTATTTTAATGAAATTTCTCCATTCTGTTATCATATTATTTGCATGTTAACTGTGATAATTGTATCTTTGGATAATTCATAAAGATTGTCCTAAAATGTCCCTGGTCGGTCATCTATGCGGGAGCAAAGATGAAACAAGATCAGTATGACTTTGATAAGATATGGAGATACGAATCAAAGTTTTAGGCACTTGTAAGAGTACAAGGTGCTGGACCGACCCACTATAAGAAAGCTACATGGATCAAGTCATAAGCTTTTCTCATGTATAACCAAGTCACAATGCCCTTAGACCTGAGGTCATCATGGATTCCTACTGCCCCGTTTGGTATGGTGGAATTGAAGACATGGAATTGGAATTGGAATTCAATTCCATGAGTTGTGCATGTTTGGTACAAAGAAATGCTCATGGAATTTAATTCCACATGGAAGCCAAATGGGGTCAATTCCATCAAACTCAATTCCACCAAAATAGCTAAGATTTGCAATTCAATGTCTTCAATTCCAACCTTGCCCTTTCTATGATGAGACCCAGGTTCAGGAACTCAGACCGGACCGGCCGGTCCGGCCCAAAAACTGCTAACCGGCGAACCGGCAGGTAAACCGGTCCAGTCCGGGTTCCAATTTTAAAAAAAAATTTATATTTTCCTTTTAGAATTTCATACTATAAGCCTAAAATTTTCAAAGGAGAGGGATTTTTTATTTTTCAATTATAAAGGCATTTTGGTCTTTTCACATATAAATTAGGACTCATTTCCATGATATACCAAACATTTGAAAAAAAATAAAATGGTGCAAGTTTTTGGGAGGAGAAGGTTATGGGCTTCTCTGAATGATGTTTTTTTGGAAAAAAAATTGAAGGACATTTTGGTCTTTTCACTTAAAAATCATATCTCATTGCCATGACATACCAAACATACTTTTATACTTCATTTCCATTTCCATATCCATATCCATTTCCATTTCCATCAAGATTAATTCCATCGTACCAAACGGGCCCTACATGAGAGTTGCTAAGCTTTAAACTAGTCAAAAGTCACTTTTGACCGGGTGATGATAAAGGCTACGATTGGGCTTGGTGGTTTTTCATGCAGAGGAATATCAATGATCAAGATGGAATTTGTCCCTCACATTAGTAGAGAGATATTATTGGGCCCCTCGATGAGTGAGTCTGAGAAATGTATGGTCATACTATGATGAAAGGAGTTTCTGTCTCTATTATTAGGATACTCAGGAATCGAGAAAGTAATGGTCAAAAACAAGAGGATGACATTATCCATATCTTATCCTTGATCGATATATCGTGTGACAAAAAGGACGTGACATGGTTGTATGACAGGTTGCATCATGATAACGATCCTCATATGAATTGGGTAGTAGTAATATTTTGCTAGAGGCCGCTTGTGACTTTTGGGTTAGTATAGTTATTGGCCCACTGCCAACTTCATATGGGCCTACAGGGTCGTACATAAGAATGGCCCAACACGAGATAATGTTTAATTTAGGGTGGACGAATTATATATATATATATAATATAAAATTCATTAATAATATTATATAGATATATATTTTCAAAATATATATATCTTATATATATATGTATATATATATATTATATGATATTATTATATTGTGTTAGTTTTAAATTTAATTTATTAAGATATATTAAATTTAATAACTAACATGATAGAGATATAGTATCTCAGATTTAATTTATGAAGATAAATTAAATCTAATGGCTCTTTATTTGGATTAAATAAATAGGTTAAATTAAAATTGTTGGACATATTTAATTTAAACTAAATTTATTTAATTAGCTCATCAAGATAATTAATAGTTAATTAATTTCGAAATTAATGATGATTAATTTTGAAATTTGAAAATAGCTCTCATAGGTTATAAACTTGATAGAGCAGATATATTGATATACACATGAGAATTGAGAGCCTCAAGGAAACCCTAGGAGACATTAGAGGCGCTAGCATGAAGTCTCAGTTGGAGAGCATTCATGTGGATACCGGTAGAGGGAGCGGACCTGACGTGTTGGCTCCTATAGATCGTGAAAACCTTGAATCATAAAAGGTATGAATCTTTCCAACTTGGTTTAAACGCCGTTGATAGATCCTCGATTAGGATTGGTAAAATTTTAAAATTCTTTCGCTGTGCCTACCGATCCTAATAGCACGGGCAAGTAGTTCCTCAAGCAAGAAGGTAAACATAGGGCAAATGAAGTGAAGGACTTAGAATTTAATTTTTTGTTGGTTATCTATTTTGGAGATTGTACTAAATTTGTATCTAAGTGAAGTCAGTCCCGTACTGGCAAATCCATAGACATGTAAATAAGCGCTTTTATATAAGCAAACACATAGCAGCATCGAACCAGTAGTAGACAGCCGTCCATCTAGGGTTATTAACTAATTGTAGTAGTTTGGGTTCTAGTAGGGAACTTATTGGTAAAAACTCTAATATAAAGAAATGAACCTAAAATGGATAAATAAATCGTAAAATAATATAAGACCAAATCTAAAAAGGATTTTTTAAAACCCACTCAAGTGTAGCTCCACACTCTGCTTGAAGTTGGGTCTCCTGCTATTTGCAAAAGATTACTAGTCTCCTTTTAAAAGATATTACTACATATGAGCTATCCATACACTTTAAAAACTAGGGTGTTATTCCCCTTTTGGGTGGTCAGTCGATTCTAACACTATCGTGTAATGAAAATTAAATTATTGAACTGTGGATCCACAAAGGTAAATAAACACATACTTTCTAATTGTCTTATGCCAACTACTATTACTCAAATATTGAAATTCATAAATCACCAAATCAAAAATGAACAACAAGATTAAACTACAATATTGCAAATGACAAAAATTCAATAAAACTAATGAAGGAGAGCTACTAGCTTGAGTAGCCTTATGACATCTTATCCTACCCTACTATGCCTCCTCTAGAGCTCTCACCTGAAAATTATAAAAGTAATTGAGTGAACCATCATCTCAATAGCACAAATCTTGACCTACCTCACTCACCTACACGACTTATGAGGTATTGAGTAGGAATAGGTAATAATAAAATAATTATGCAATTATATATATATATGTAGCAGTATCACAAGAGATAGTAAGATACAACACTATACAATGCCTCACGATCTTGGGGTAGTAAGGTAAGCTGACAGACAATCAAGGCATGTAATGATCAAGATAGGATGATAAGTCCAACTTCGTAGCATCATACTAAGCTTGAAGATTCATATAGAACATCTTACATATCTTTTGATTAAAATGTTGTAGGAATTTCTTTGAATCTTCTTGTTTTTTGCAGAGTATCCAGGAGGTGTAACTAATGCATCTTCTTCTTCTATAATGTTTTCTCCTTATTGCCCACTCTCTACTTTATATGGTGTTGTAGGTTAAATATGTACAAATGATGGACCTTCATGTACTCTATGACCTCTTCTTGGTCTAGTAGGTATCTTTGAACGAATTACCTTATCGAGTATATTAGCTATGATCTTCTTAATTCTAGCAACATATTTTGTTTCTTGTCTACCCTGCTTATTCCAAGATGTGTATGAATCAAAGTTAGTAGTTGGAGGACTTTGTAGTGCTATAGATTTTCCTTTTCCTTATGGAGAAGTGGTCTTAGTCATGGAATGAGTCTGTCTAGGCTCTTGACTTACAATACCTTTCATCTTGGACGGTGGTTCTGGAGGAGATGTATCAAGCACCTTTAGTAGAGGATGTTTCTTCGACTTACATTTGGAGTACTCTTTGATTTCTTCGTCGGAGGAGGTGATGGTGATCTAGAGTCTTCTTGCTCTTCTTGTAATGTAGTCTTGGTTCTTGCCATATTGTTTCAGAGCTTAAAATCTCAAAAGTTTTAGAATTTAAAGTTTAAAGCTTGTTACTGTCGGGACTCTAGGGCTGTGAATTTGAGGATATTTCTGAGGAATTTTAGAGTGAATTGGGATGGGTTTTGATCAGAAAAAGGTGCTTAAAATTTTATGGAAGGATTGATTAGAGTAATGGCAGTGGCACTTGGACTAATTTTGGTGAAAATGACACCATTTCCATAAAAATAGTGAGTAAGCCCTGATATCACTCAAGTGATGTTGCCCAAAAAAATTAAATAGATCAGAAATGTGATACCTGACCAGAGTAATCTTTACTCAAGAATATGCTCTATTATAGTGGTTAATTCATGCCTAACTTCTTTTACTTATTGCACTATCGATCACCATAGTTGAGCTTCTAAACTGATGATCACTTGAGGGATCATTAGAGTGATCCATGGATGATCACTTGAGCAATCCATGCCTTTTTTGTTGCCTTGATAGTTCAGCTTCCTTGAACCAATTCTGACCATTCAAGTTATCACCTTCATCAAAGCCCTTTTCTTTTATTACCTAAGTGATCACTCAAGTGATGTTCTTCATTACTGGCAGGAATTACTTGGATGATGTTTTAGTGATTTCTTCTTTATTTTCCCTTATTTCTTATACCATTGAACAAAGCAATTTCCAAGATCCTACAAAGTAACTTTCTATATACTCCAATGCTTAAATTAGTATTCTAGTCATCAAAACAAACATATTAAATAAATAAAATACAAAGATTGAATGGATTAACTCACAACTCATTGGGATTTATCATTCCCAATTCTTCATATGTATAAAAATTGATCTTTTAAAAGTGGTTTTGTAAAAATATCAGCTACTTGGAGGTGTGCTAGTATAAAAACCACCTTGACATCCTTCTTTTATACATGATGTCTGTTGAAGTGATGTCTAATGTTAATGTATTTGCTTCTTGAATATTGAATTGGATTTTTAGCTAGGGTAATTGTGCTTGTGTTATCAGAATAAATTGGTTTCTCCTTTAGATAGATGTCTAGATCTTGAAATTATTGTTTGAACTAGAGCACGTGAGCACAACAATTAGTTGTAGCTATATATTTAGCTTCTGTGGATGATAGGGACACGATGTTTTATTTCTTACTAAACCATGATACTATAGAGCCACCAAGAAATTGTCATTGACCACTAGTACTCTTTTTATCAGTTTTGTGTCCAACATGATCAGAATCAGAGTATGCTATCAGTTACTCATTGCCTCCTTTGGGATACCAAGTATTTGAATATTCTCTTTACTGTTTCACATTACTACAAAAATGCTTTTAATGTCCCTTTTTTAGGCCTTTGAACATCTGGAAACAGGGGACATCTATATGAGCGACAAAGTAAAAAATGACAATAACGTCCGTAAATAAGGGGATGCCTAAAGTCTACACTTTAGAAGTCCCGATTTAAAAAAGGGAGAACTTCTGTTGGTGATCCTTAAACCTCAAAAGTGTTATACCCCAACTTGACATATGGTCAATTGATCTTATATGTCCAAAAAACTGCTCTAAAATTTGTCAGGATGACAAATTCCAAAACCAATTAGCCAAACAAGGGGCTACAAGTAGGAAAGAATTGGGAAATTTTTGTGAAGTATTCGGATTTCCTTCTTACAAAAAATCCAAACCACATCGCAAACCTTACCACAAAAAGAAAAAAACATTTTTACTAAAAACACAAAACCAATACACCTCTTCGTATGCTTAAACAGGAATTTTAGTCTAAACCAAAAGTTGATTTTCCTAAACAAACAAAATTTACTTGTTTTAAAAGTGGCAAACTGGGTCATATTTCTACATATTGTCATTTGACTCAAAAATGAAAGAAAATTAAGAGTATTGAAGAACCTCTTCTTGAGCAAATAAACAATCTTTTGATTGAAACTTTTGAGTTTAAATCTAAACATAGTTCTTCAGAAATTAATGTTATCTCGAAGGAACAAGATTTACTTCTTGATATCATTAATAAACTTCTAGATTCCGATAAAGGAGAATATTTGTTCAAACTAAGAGAAATTCTCAATCAAACTCCAAGTTCTTCAAACTCCACACCTTCTGTTCTTTTCAACAAGTATGATTTAACAAAAATTCTAAACAAATTCAAACATTCTATTAAACAAACAACTATCCAATACCTTCAATATGAGGTAAATCACCTTTAAAATGAAATTTGTCTTATTAAACTCCAACAAGACACCCATGCAACTACTATATCCCAATACAGGATATACAACGTGGTTCCAACAATCAAACTAAAGGGCAACAACAAAGTCCATCCGATCAAGAAAATTAACATATTTCTAAACCATTCTTAAACTTGATTTCAAAAATATCAATTCAAAAGTTTTATGTTTAGGCTAAGAACATTATAAATGATGATTTTTATCTTAAAACAAACTGTTTTGTTTGACACACGAGTTGATTCTAACTATTTTAGAGAAGGAATCATTCCTACAAAATATTTCCAAAGAGTAACCAAAAGGTTTAATGGCGTTAATGGCTCATAGACGTCAGATATAAAGTTTCAAATGTTGTTATTGAAAACGAAGGTTTAAAGATCAAAACTCCATTTGTATTAGTCAAGGATATAGGAGCCTAAATCATTCTTGGGGCACCATTTGCAAGGTTGTTATTCCCTTTTATGACTGATAAAAATGGAATTTCAAAATAACATCTGGGTAAAACAATTTTGTTTCCTTTTACTCAAAACCCCAGAGTTAAAGAGTTAAATCTTCTTTCTTCAATGCAACAACAAATTAATTTCTTGAAGGAAGATATTTCTTTTAAATATATAGAAACGTAGTTGTGCCAAATGTAAAGTAAACAAATAATTCAAACATGCCTTGAAAAAATCCATAAAAATATTTGTTCGGATGTACCAAACACGTTCTAGAATCGCAAAAAACACGTTGATTTGCCTTATGAAGTAAGTTTTTCTAAAAAACAAATACCAACTAAGGCACGACCTATTCAAATGACTACAGACCTTCTTGAAACCTATAAAAAGGGAATTCAAGAACTTTTAAACAAAAAATTGATACGCAAATCTTGTAGCCCATGGTCTTGTGCTACTTTTTATGTAAATAAAAATGTAGAAATAGAATGTGGAGCCCCAAGACTTGTAATCAATTATAACCTATTAAACAAAGCATTATAATAGATCAGGTACCTAATACCAAATAAATCTGATATACTAAAATGACTGTGTTTTGCAAAACTCTTTTGAAAATTCGGCATGAAATCTAGATTTTGGTATATTCAAATTTCTGAAAATGATAGGTATAAAACTGCTTTAACTGTGCCTTTGGGTCAGTATGAGTGAAATATTATGCCTTTTGGTTTAAAAAATGCTCCTTCTGAATTCTAGAGGATCATGAAAGAGATCTTGAATGACTATAGTCAGTTCATCATTGTTTATATCGCTGATGTATTGATTTATTCTCATTTGATAGCTCAACATTTTAAACATGTTTATCAATTTATCAAAATTGTAGAAACAAATGTTTTAGTAGTTTCTAAACCTAAAATTAGTCTTTTTCAAAATAAAGTTAGGTTTATTGGTCATTGGATTTACCAAGGATTCATAACAACAATCGAACGAGCAATTCAATTTGCTAACAAATTTCCCGATCAAATCTTTGATAGAACACAACTTCAATGATTTTTAAGATGTTTAAATTACATTGCTAAGTTTATTCCTCATCTTAGCAATTTTATTAAACCTCTTCTTAAAACGAATCCTCCTCTATGGATGGTTGTTTATTCAAACAATGTTAAGCAAATCAAACTTCAGGTTAAGGAGCTTTCCTATCTTAGCCTTCCTGATCCCTCTGCTTACAAAATTATTGAAATTGATGCCTCTGACATTAGTTATAGTAGCATTCTTAAACAGCGTATAGATGGCAAAAAAAATTGTATCTTTTACATCTAAACATTGGAATACTGCACAACAGAATTATTCTACAATTGAAAAGGAAATTTTGGCAATTGTTTTATGCATTTCCAAATTTCAATTTGATCTTTTAAACCAAAGGTTTTTAGTATGCATTGATTGTAGATCGGCAAAAGGCGTTATACAAAAAGATGTCAACAACCTTGCATCAAAACTAATTTTTTCCAGATAGTATGAAACCCTAAGTGTTTTCGATTTTGATATTGAATTTATCAAAGGTACTTCAAACTCCTTACCTGACTTTCTCACCCTAAGAGTTTTTACAGGGTATGAAAATCCAAGAGCACCAAACCCTCATAATGCCGAGAGAAAAGAAAGATCCTATAAAAAATAGGATGATAAACAAAAGGGTGTCATGCAAGATGCCCAAAGCTAAATAGTCTCTAGCATATAACAGGAGGTAGTCCTGCAACAACTTCTGTGACAATTCAGGACCCAAACTCAAGGATCCCAGATGCAGAAGAAATCTCAAATAGAGTCATCCACTCCATTTGGTTCATTAATCTAGAAACCTTAGACTTAAGCAGCTTCGACAAAAAAACACTTTAAAGTCTTATGCACAGGCTTATCCTAAAAGCAGCTTAGAGAAACGACTTGGGGACAAATATTAGGAAAAGGTAATCAAAAATCCCTTGTTCTAATTCCACAGGGAACCATTTCAAAATAGGACTATGACTGGCTTAACCAACCATCCTCCAAAACATAAGTTTAGCCGAAATCCTCTGCTCCTCTAACTCAAAAACAATTGGTGACTGTGGCTTTTTCATCCAAAGCAATCACCAGTCAAACCTAAACACAAGTAAAAATGGACATACCTTATTTCCATAAAGAAAATCAAGTAACGAATATTGTCCAGGTGGAATCAGAATTTTTCCACCAAAATCGAAATAAAGTAGCCTTAAATGTTTTCCCTCCTAGATTTCACTTCAGTCCTATAGATTTTAGAAAACCCTAAGAATATTATTAGTTAATTTTGGTTGATTCTAAGTCTATCAAAATTGATTGCAAATAAGACAAAAAGGATAAAACCTTAATTACTCATTCTACTCTTCAAATTTTGAAAGTTCTCACCCTTTCCCAGTAGGGACAAGATTTACGCAAACCAAAATATTTTGGGATAGAATATGATATTGAAGGATATAATTATTGCGATTATGTTAAAATATGGTCTCATGTCTTTTGGGATCAAAATGAACTTTTCAAACATACTTGGTTTATTTATTTTAAAACTAAAACCAAGTACCAATTTCCTTAATGTTTTGTTCATTGGTGGGGATTTTTCGGTCCATTACTAGAAATTCTTCTTCTAAAGGTTTTACAAGCCTTTGAGTCACTTAAACAAAAATTCAACATAGGTGAGGATCCTTTTCCAATTGATCTTCACTATTTTTCAAAATTATCTGCATCCTGGATTTTTGTCTGGCGATACAGATTTTCTACTATAAATGAAGGATCAACACTCCTGCCAATATTAAAAGAGTCTCTTCTGTCAAATAGTGTGCTCGATTTGACATCAGTAAGATTAACATAAAAGTAATAGTGTGATAGTTCAAGGAAAGTCCTCAACATCTCTGTATGATGGAACAAAGCAAATTTCTGGATCAAAAATCGAGGATCCAGTCTATCCTACAATAACCACATACAAAACTGACCTTATCAACTAACTCAGCTCAATGCTCTAAATCCTTCAATAACAAGATCAAACAGCTTCGATAAGTCCACCATTTTCTTCAACAACCTCAGACAATCAGGAGGATGAAAAAGAAGAATTTGTAGTTGACTTAGATGAAGACTAAACCAGCACGAAGACTTAGCACCATTACTTGTAATTTGCTCTAAGTTTTTGTTGTAATCAATCAAACAAGTACTGTAGCGCCATGTGTCAAAATAGAGTCATTGTAGTGTCGGCAAACCTATATAAATAGTATTGCACCAAAACTATTCAAACAGTGCCAGCCACTAATAGGTTAAAGGTTAAAACACTATTCAAATAGTAACCTCGTCTATTTATGTAAGTCAAGCCACTCTCTGAAGTAAGGCAAAATTTAGTTTTCAGCTTAGACTTAGAGAGAGAAGCTCTAAGTTGAGAGATGAAGTTCCATCCTCCTTTCTTCTCTCCCTTCCTTCTTTTATAAGTGCTTTCATTTGAATAAAATTCTTCTGTAATTTTATTTTACTGGCATCATATCCTTCCCTCCTCTGATGGTCTGAGATTAGCAGATCTAATGAATTAATCTTGCCAGGTTCTATCGCCTTTAATTCATTCACTTTCTCATCCATTCCAAAGCATCCCTTTCTCATTTATCATGAATTTTTAATTATGCCTTAAGAAGTTCATCTTCTTCCTACTTCAGTCCCTTCTCCCTCCTCTTTCTTCCTCTACCTCATGCACCATAAAAAGGCTTATTACTTTTTACACATCGGATGTGTTCAAGTTGCGCTTAAACCTCTTATTCATAAAGGATTAATGAATCTGGTCTAGTATGTCTTATAGATACTAGACACTATGCCTTTGTTGACTCTCTGCTTGCGGTTGTAGAGTTTGGACTTGATAATAGATCAGTTTACTTTAACTGCTATCTAGATAGAATAGTAGATTTAAAGGATGGACATGTCCTTGAAGCCGTTAAAATTAAAGTCAAATTAAAAGGTTTAAACTTGAAACCAGGATCTATACTTGTTTCCCTAATATATAGGATACAGTATAAGATCTTAAACTCTTCCATGTCACTAGTACAAATTCCTCCTGATGATGGCCAAATAATAGTCTTTCTAACAGACCATGCTAATACAAATTTGACAATTCCAAAATCAATTATGTGGAAGGATGTTGACTTATCTGGTCACTAGACAATGGAAAAGGCTATTAGATTCCAAGTTTTGATGATAACAAGAAGTGATTATGTGTTTTGGTAGGAAACTTATGTTTTGAAGGCATAAACATTGATTCAATTGATCACTAAATGCATTTCACAAAGTTAGGAGAAAGTTGTTGTATTTTTAACTGATGCACTCAAGTGATGAAGCTCACACTTGAGTAAGAAACAGTTTTAAACTCGAGTACATGAAGTGTTAGCCTGAAAGTGTTTTATAGAAAGCCACTGAGTTCAGATAATTTTCAGTAATGCTCAAGTGAGAGGCACTACACTCGAGTGATGACCATATTTACACTCGGGCATGAAGGCACACTCTTGGAATTTTGTTGACAGACAACAAAGTCAGAGACAAAAAATGGATGTTGCACTTGAGCACAGACTCAATACTAGAGTAAGAGCCTCAAGCTTACTCAAGTCCTACAAGTATGGTATACGATGTGTTTGCCTGAGAGTAAGGAAGAGCCGAAAGTGAGAAATGCACTTGAGCAATGTCTTAAGTACTCAAGTAATGGAGCAACACTCACTGAGCAAAAGGTTGTCCAGAGCAAAGAATTACTGATGCACTTGAGCGAGCATCTTAGTACTCGAGTGGAGACCTACAATACTCACAAGTACAAAATATCACTCTTGTAAAACTTGGTATGAGTGATGTCTAGAAGTGAAGCCTAAAGCTAAAATACACTGGTGCACTTGAGTGAGACATCATCACTCCAGTGGGGACCCACATCACCCGTAAGCACAAAATCATACTCTTGAAAAAGATGCTGCAAATATTATCCAAAGATGTGAGTCCATAGTGCAAAATACAAGTACACTTAAGTACGACAAGATGTACTTGAGTGAGAGGTTAGAACACTAGCAAGTGAGAAAATGCACTCTTGCAACTTCATTAGGAAGTGCTACACAAAAGCATGAGAAGATGTGAAGAACTGATGTTGCACTCGAGTGAGGCCTCACTGTACTCGAGTGATGCTCTGTTAGAAGCCAAAATGCAACAAACTTACAGCGATCAATATGAACATAGCTTAATGTTATCTATTTATTCTGATTTCACTTATTATTATTATAAAACATCATTTAACATATACCTCAAGTATGAAACAGGAGATTGAATGTTTGAATCAAAGATGCACAGAGAAAGTCAAATAACAATGTATATAATCATTACGACCAACTAAGCATATACCTACCACGATATCCTATTCGGAGATTTCAAACTTATGCATGCCGCTCTATAATGACTATTATTCAACAGACAAAAACAACTAGCTATAAAATACAGAAGATCAGAGACAAGTGAACAAGTAAAACACATATGAAAGCTTTCAGCAAACATTCACGAGAGTCTCTATTTTCATATTTTCTCTGTATTCATACTGTACATTAGTGTTTATTATTTCTACTTTGTGAGAAAGTCTGTATACATCTCAAATCATATTTTTATTTCATCTTAAGGTACAGGGACCTTGAGAGGGTAGATATCCTTATAAGAGAAGCAGTTGAGAGAATTCCTAGGAGAACTTTCTACTTGTAAGACTTACAAGGTGCAAGCAGGAGAGACCGTTACTACTCATAAGACTTACAGAGGTATAAGCAGGAGAGAATGTTGCTGCTCTTAGGACTTACATACTTAAGCAAGAGGGAAAGGTTATAGGATTGTTGTTTATACATATAAGTCTTGTCATAAGGGGGGGAGAAAATTATAGGTACTAGAATATTTCTACACGTAGCCATACAAGGATAATTGTTGTCTTGTGGTATTCCAAGAGCTCACTAAATCGTAGAAGAATAGTGAAAATCTCAGTAGGTCTTGATATCTAAGGACTGGACGTAGGCTTGGATTTTGAGGCAAACTAGTATAACTCTCTGTATGCTAATCTTATGAACTCTACTATGTCTATAGTTATTTTCATAATACTGTATCAATAGAAAAATTTATCACATCACCCAATTCACCCCCTCTTGGGTGAAGCTTGCATCTTTCATTTAGTATTGAGCAAGGTCTTCTCTGAAGAGCCTAACAACTTAAGAAGGATCCAATAAATGGAAACAATGGGTGAGAACATTCTTCCAAATAGAGCTTCTATCACTATACCTCCTGATTTCACTGGAGAATATTTTTTGTTTTGGAAAGCTAAGTTCAGAGTATTCGTGATGGCTAACGAATACGAATTATAGAATGTCATACAGGATGGTGATTATGTTCCAATGAGAAAATCAAAGATAGAGCCGTAAAGAAGAATTCAATGACAATGACAAGAGGTTAGTAACATGTGGGATGTTACTTCTGAATCTGCACATTACCCACAGCCAAAGACATATATGATGCTCTTAAGATCTCTCATGAAGGTATATCTGGAATCAAAGAAAACAAAGTTAATACTTTGATCACAGAGTATGATTTGTTTTGGATGAAACCTGGAGAAAGGATCTCTAAATTCAAATTCAGGTATACTCATCTTATTAATAAGCTATCAGTAATTGGGAACACATTTGACTGAAATTCCCAGGTAAGAAAGATCCTTAACATTCTTAAGAAAGAATGGGAAGCAAAGGTGACAGCTATCGAAGAAGCCAAAGGTGAATCAATGAGATTTATAGCTACTCTATTTGGAAGTCTTTCTAAGCATGAAGGAAAGCTAAAATTCAAGAAAGAACTATAAGAATTCGATGACAAAAAAAGAGAGGAGTAGCTCTCAAAGCCATCAAGGAAGCTGATTCTTCAGAAAATGAAGATGTCCCTGATAATGATGATGTGGGAATGATTGCAAGGAAATTCAAGATGGAAGAGGCCAAAAGAACTTCCAGAATTACCAAGGTGGACCAAGCAAGAAAGAAAATAAGGAGCAATAGATAATATGCTATGAATATGTAAAGCCTGGACATATCAAATATGAATACTTCAAAACAAAGACAAGAAGAGGCAGAAAAAGAAAGCATACATAATCCATATAGGGTGATAGCTCATCAGATGAAGAACACGACAACGACGAAGTTACAAATCTATGCTTGGTGGCTAAGGAAGAAGAATCAGACTCTGAGGTAAGTGACTCTGAACCTACTTATGAGGAGTTATTATCTGAATATAATGTATTACATACTGAATTTATCAAGGTAGATAAAGAAATGTTTAGTCATAAGAAGAAAGTAAAAGAGTTAGAAAGTACTAACATCTCATCATATGCCTTGTGTGAAGAAAAAGACAAGAAAATAAGTGATTTAACAAAAAAAAACATTGGAAAGATTTACTAAAGGAAGTAAAACTCGTAAAGTAATCTTGAAATCATAAAGAGTCGCTCATGATAAATCTGGAATTGGATATAATTTGGATTAGAATAGAAACAAAGGAAAGAAGAAGAAAGGCAATAATGCATACCTCAAATATTTTAAGAATTCAGTGCATACTTCAAATCCATTTGTATCATGTAATTACTGTAATAGGAAAGGCCATTATACTTCATCATGTCATTTTATTAAGGGAAAGATTATTGTCATATACAAATAGCTTCCAAAGGGACGCATGTACCGAGAGTAATTCATACTAACCACAAAGAACCCAAGAAAGTGTAGGTACCTAAAGCTTGATCAATCATTCTAGGTATGTCTCAAAGCATCACGGGCAAACAAGTGGTACATTGATAGTGAATGCCTGAGACATATGACTAATGATAGAGATAAGTTCACCATGCTGGAAACCAGAGAAGGAGGAAAGGTAACTTTTGGAGGAAACCAATCTAGACATATTGTTGGAATTGGTGAAGTGGGAAAATCCGATGGTGCTCAAGTCAATGATGTATATTATATTGAAGGATTATGCCACAATCTCCCAAGTGTGAGTTAAAGCACTGATAAAGACAACTGGGTAATGTTTGATTTAGATGAATGCTTGATAGTAAACAAGAAGGATTTATCGCTTAACAAAAAATCCATCAAAGTAAGGATCTGAGCTCAAAGGGACGGTAACTGTTGATTTAAATTCAAATTCTTCTGAAAATTGTTTTCTTAGCAAATTATAGGAGAGTTGGTTATGGCATAAGCGTCTGCTCATGTTAATATGAACCAAATTGACAAACTGATTAGAAAAGATTTAGTTGTTGGTCTTCCTAAACTTAAATTCAAAGACGACATGATTTGCAATGCTTGTCAAAAAGGAAAATAAACTAAATCTTCTTTCAAAACAAAGTATGAGATTTCAACTTCCAAACCTTTACAATTACTTCATATGGATTTGGTAAGTCCAGCAAGAGTAAAATGTTTTGGAGGAAATCTATATACTTTAGTAATTGTCGATGAATTTTCAAGATTTACATGGACTATATTTATTACTTCAAAAGATGAAACGTTCATTGAATTCATTATGTTTGTTAAGAAAGGTCTAAAATGAGAAAGGTATTTCTATTGTTTCTATCAGGATAGATCATGGAGAAGAATTTAATAATCAACTCTTTGAAGACTTCTACAACAACAAAGGAATAGATCACAACTTCTCTGCACCTAGAATGCCTCAGCAGAATGGAGTAGTGGAAAGGAAGAGCATAGTCCTCACAGAAATGGCAAGGGCAATGCTCAATGAAAAAGAAATGTCACAAGTGTTTTGGGCGGATGCAAAGATTACTGCATGCTATATCTCATATCGAGCATACATTCGCAAGTCACTTGGAAAGACACCATATGAACTCTATAAAGGGAGAAAGTCAAACCTTGCTCATCTACACATATTTGGATGCAAGTGCTTCATTCACAATAACAGTAAAGAAAATTTGGGTAAATTTGATTCAAAGTCTGATGAAGGTTTATTTCTGGGTTATTCTAATAGAAGTAAAGCATATAGAATTTTCAATAAAAGAACATGCACTGTTGAAGAATCCATTCATGTTATGTTTGATGAACTTCATTCACAAACAAAATCTTTAGATAAAGAAGAAATAGATTTGATAAAAAAACAAAACTATTTCAAATGAAAATAATTTTGAAACAGATGATCTTCAAAATGAAGAAAGTGTTGATGAACATGCTCAACCAAAAGCATGGAGACACATGAAAGATCATCTAATTGATTAGGTAATTGGAAGTGTTCATAAAGGTGTCAAAACCAGAAATAGAATTCATAATGAAGTTATATTTTCAGCTTTTATTTATGAGATTGAACCTTGTAATATTAAAGAAGCACTTTCTAACAATGACTGGGTGATTGCTATGCAAGAAGAATTAAATCAATTTCAAAAGAATCAAGTTTGGGGTTTGGTACCTCGACCTAAAGGCCAGTTATAGGAACCAAATGAGTTTTTAAAAACAAACTTGATGAATCAGCAATAATTATGAGAAACAAGGCAGGGTTGGTTGCAAAGGCTATAATCAAGAATAAGGTATTGACTATGAGGAAACATATGCTCCAATGGCAAGATTGGAAGCAATATGAGTACTCCTAGCTTTTTCTTGCATTAAAGGTTTTAAACTATCAAATGGATGTGAAAAGTGCTTTTCTAAATAGTTATATTATGGAGGAATTATATATAAAACAACCTCTTGATTTTGAAGATGAAACAAAGCCTGCTCATGTTTTCAAACTTAAGAAAGCTTTATATGGTTTGAAACAAGCACCCAGAGATTGGTATGGAAGACTAAGAACATTTCTTCTTGATCAAAACTTTGTTAGAGGAAAAGCATATACAACACTCTCCATCAAACATAACAAAAATGATCTTCTAATTGTTTAAATTTATGTTAATGATATTATCTTCCGTGCTACTAACGAATCTCTCTATCAGGATTTTTCTAAGCTTTTGCAGGGAGAGTTTAAAATGTCCATGATGGGAGAATTAAACTTCTTTCTTGGACTTCAAATCAAACAATGATGGAAAAGGATATTTATATCTCAGACTAAATATTTAAAAGTGTTATTAAAGAAGTATGGAATGGAAAATGCCAATAGCGCTGACACTCCAATGAGCTCTATTACACTGCTGGATAAAAGACCTTGATTTCAACATCACCAAATATAGAAGAATGATTGGTTCATTACTCTATTTAACAGCAAGCAGGCCGGATATACAATTCAGTGTTGGAATATGTGCAAGATATCACTAGTACAGAAAATGGTTTTTAGACCGGAACATTTAGAACGGTTATATCGGATAAGGTCTTAAAAATATGACCGGTGGCATTTTTGTAATTATGATGAAATATTAAGACCGTTTACAGTAAAAACCGGTCTTAAAAATAATTTTAAGACCGGTTGTAAAAAAAACCGGTCATGAAAATAATTTTAAGACCGGTTATAACAAAAACCGGTATTAAAATATATACAATTAAAAAAATAAATATATGTAATATATTTTCTAGACCGGTTATAAAAATAACCGGTCTAGAAAATATTATCTGAATTAAAGACAATTATAAAAATAAAATATTTATCATTTTTAAGACCGGTTGTAAATTAAAACGGGTCTAAAATATTAAAAATTTAAGACCGATTGTTAATTAATAACCGGTCTTAAAAAGTTTCAATTTTCCAAACCAGTTATTTATTAATAACCGGTCTTAAAAATGACCTGGATTTCAAAAGGCACCTAAATTTGACTCTGAAATCTAAACTCAAGCATATCAGCAAAGCCCCTACATCGTCTCGCGGCAGCTCCTCCTTTCCCTTTCTCTCCTCCGTCCTTAACTTCGCCGTCGTCAATAGAGATTTGCTGTTGAATACATTGTCGGAAGGCTATCATCATTTGTTCCCTCCAATTGGTTTCATTCTCAACCTTGTCTTTATTGTCATTAGGTTTGTGTTTCCATTTTGTTTTTCAGTTTTTCATTGAAAATGTGAGATGACTTGGCCCTCACTTTCTTTGTTTGATTCCTGCAGCAAGTGGCTAAGGTCTGTTCAATTCCAGAGGAAGAAGAGGATCCTCAAGCAAAGGTTTAAGGTAGCATTTAATTATTCTGATATTGTGGACCTGGGTTTATTTTGGTGGTTTTCCATTTGCATTACTGACTATAGTTTAAGCTTGTTGCTTCTAGTAGACCTAGGTTAATTATTCCATTTGAAAGTAATGATTTTGAGAGTCGTGGTGTAGCTTCTGTTATATTGTTTTGTTTGGTTTAAGCTTGTTTGGTTTTGTTTTGTTTGATTTTGATCATAGTTGAAGACTATAGTGGTGTAGCTCTTAGTTGATTTTGCTAAACTGGGTTCTGTTTTGTTTGGTTTAAGCTTGTTGCTTCTGTTATATTGATTTTGAATGATGTCATTGTAGATAGTGCCTTGTTATAACAATAAGTACCGTGTAGCAAAATTTCCTTAAATAGTGTCCTGAAAGTGTTTTAAGACAATGAGTCGTCCTAGTGAGGGTACTCCTGATCCAACTAATCCAAATCAGAGCAAGCCTAGCAATGCTCCAAGCCAGGAACACAATAAGCCACGTAATCGGCCTAGACGAAGGGGTAGGAGAGTCACCTGATTGATAGATATTCCTCTCAATCAGAATACCGGGGAAAGGATTCTGATTGAGTTTGATAGATATTGGAAACCAATCGAGCCTAATGCCCAACGGTATAGGAGTTTTGTCAGCCTCCTTGCACGCAACAAGCCTAGCATCTTGATAGAGAAGTGGAGAAATGTCGATAAAGGTGTGAAGCGACATATTTGGAAAACTATCCAACTCACTTACGACATTCCTGAGAGTGAAGTCTTTTATGACATGACAATGACATATTGGGATAAACGCTGGAGGAAGTTTAAGACAAATCTAGCCAACAATTACGTGCATATTGAGATGGAAGAAGGTCATCCTCTTCCTAATCCGTGCGATCAGTATTCTTTTATTGATGGACAAACTTGGCAAGAATTTAGACGGCTTCAGACTACTCTAGAAGCATTGGTGAGTTGACTTATTTTGTAATTAATTTGCTTATGAATTATGATTTGTCTTTATTGATTTATAATGATTTAATTTTGATTTTTTATTCACAAGAAAAAAGGAAAAAGGCCTAAGAGAGTGGTAGAAAGAATGATTTCCCCCATACAATGTCTTGTGGGGGGTATGCGAAGGCTGAAAAAGACTTGTTGGTGTCCAAAAGGAAGAGATTGGAAGAAGCAGCTCAATCCGATCCTTCTGTTCTTCTTTCTCCACCATCTCCGATACGTCGAGAATAAAAGTGGTTGTTCGCTCACCAAAAGAGGAGCGGGTCTTATACGAGTGAACAATCTCATATAGTCGGTAAGAAAATTGTAAGTATTGTTGTTGACTTGTTGTTATTAATTATTTAGTAAACAAATTTCATTACTAACATTTGTCATCTGTGTCTTATAGGAGGAGCTTCAAAACAAATAAGCCGAGGGATCGTTTAGGTCGAATGGGAGGAATGACATCCTGACCGTAAATACAAGACAACCTGAGTATCCCGGCCGTGTTAGGGGGATTGGAGGAGGGGTAGGCATAAGGGATTACTTTGGAGCACCTTCACGCCGTTCCTCATGTGGTATGGTGACTAGGGAGGAGATGGAGTGTATATTGGCCACTGTAAGGGCGGAAGCTAGGGTCGAGGCAAAAGCATCATTTGATGTACAATTTGAAGAAAGGTTCAGCAAGATGAAGGAGGAATGGATGATCATGACGAGCACAAGACAAGCAGATACCAGTGCTCCCCAGGCTCATTCCCTAAACCCTAACAGAGCACTAAAGGGAGTTGCATTGATCAGTCATCATAGGGTCCTGGAAAATAAATTGGTGAGCCTTGTACTTGTTTATAGAGGATCCTCTGAGATGATTGGTTGTATGGGGGAGCGTGCACAACTTGGGATCAACTATCTACCACCAAGAAATAAAGGATGATCAAGTCAGAGTGGCAGTTGAAGAGGTGATCATTGCAGATGCACCTCTCCCTATCCCTGTTGGTGACTTCAAGGTTGTGGGCGATGTCATCAACTCTTTAATCTTGTGGCCAAAGAACCTTGTTTCTAATCAAGCTGAGGAATCCCCACCACATCCACCTCCACCTCCCTCCACTCAAGATGTTTCATGGCCTCCATTGAATGTCATGCAACAAGTGATTTTGATGGCATATGACACGTCCTTTGCGACAAGAAATTGGGCTACTGAGTCAGATGTTGGCAAGTCAGGGGTGCACTGCTATCTTGAGAAGGATGATTTAATGTCCCTGGTAGCTCCTCTACAACAGCTAATGATTTTGATTGTCCAGCTCTTTTTTATGTAAGTATATTCTCAAATTGGAAGTTAATATTTTACAAATTACGCCGTTAAACTTTGATTTAATGGCTTTGCTTGAATTATTGTAGGTGTATGCATCATAGGTTGGTTGACTCTGGCAAAACCGATAAATTTGGACTCCTATGCCCAGTTCAACTCTATGACAAAAGGACCACTTCTGCTATCAGACACACATACTTATCGCACAAGCTTAGTGAAACCTCAATTGAGTGTTTCTTGGCCCCATATTTACATGGGTAAGACACAAATTTATATTTCATACTATACATAGTATTTTATATTTGCTTAAAAGTTTTCCCTTTTTTTAGTGATCATTGGCAATTGGCTATTTTGTGCAAGAAGAGCTATTCTGTCATCCTCTTATGCTCCCTCTACCTCAGCAAGCCAACTAGTGAATTGAAGAAGAGCTTGAACTCGTAAGTTTTCTTGTATTATTAATTACCTTTCGTGTGAAAAATTTATGGAATTTGTGTAAAATAAGTAACCTTTGTGATTTTGATGATATAGGGCTATGCGGACATTCCAACACACTGTTCTTGGTAGGCCTATGCGTGAGGTAAAAGACCCTACATGGATCTTCCAAAGGTTAGTTACATATTGGTTTGTTTTAAGAATGTATTCAATAATAAGCCATGTTTTAATTTTATACTTGTTTTAACAATATCATGTTATTTTTCAGACCCGTAGACAACCACCGGGGTCCAACTTGTGTGGGTTGTATATTCTGAGGCACATGTATAATATTATTACCCTAGGCACGACAGGACTTACTGAAGAGGTAAATGTATATATATTTCAAAAATTTTGTATTACTTTTATTTTTTTAAGTGAATTTAATGTTTTTCCTGGCTTTGGTTTTTCATATGTTTGCACTTGCTGACCCCTTTCCAGAAGAAGATATTGAGCACATTCGTAATTGTTGTGCTGAATTCATTTATGAACTTTTATAACAGTGAGTTCTTGTATGTAAAGCTGAGGAATTTTTTTGTATATATTCATTTATGAATTGACATGTTGGTTGGTTGAATTCATTTATATTGTTGGTTGCATGATTTGACAAGTTTGTTGGTTTTAAAATGGTTTTTGTATAATTTGATGAATTGACTTGTTGGTTGCATGATATGTCATGGTTGAATCCATTTATGCATATATATATATATATATGATGGTTTTAAACAAAACATTATACATGAGGATATATATGACATGTTACAAGTTCCCAATTCAATGAGAATGTTAAAGCAAAAGGAAATGGTAAGTGGAAGCAAATTGAACACCATATGGCACTTAATAAGTATGGCACTGGAGGTAGCAATTCAAGGATGCGTTCTGGTAACTAACCTAATCACAAACAAATAAAAAAACCGGTTCTAATGATAACCGGTCTTAAAAGTTATTTTAAAACTGGATATATTTACAACCAGTCTTAAAGTTAAAACTTTAAGACTGGTTGTATTTAAAACTGGTATTAAAATTAACATTTTTAAGACCGGTTGTATGCAAAACCGGTCTTAAAATAACTTTTAAGACCGGTTATCATTATAACCGGTCTTAAAAATGTTACATAAATCGCCTTACAAAATCGGTCTTAAAATTGTTGATTTTAGACCAATTATAAATAGAACCAGTCTTAAAATATATACTTTTAAGACCGGTTACAAAGCTGATCTTGAAAGTGACATACTTTTTAGACCTGCTGTATCAAGACCAGATCCAGAATCGGTCTAAAAAGTCAATTTTAACCGGTCTAAAAAGACCTTTTTCCACTAGTGTATCAATCTGCTTCTAAGTTATCACATGTAGAAACTATGAAAAGAATTTTCAAATACCTAGTAGACACTACAAAATTTGACCTATGGTATCCAAAAGGAGGAAACAAATATTTGATGGCCTATTCAGATTCAGATCCAGATCACAGATGATACAAAATTGACAGAAAAAGTACTAGTAGACAATGTCAATTTCTTAGAGGTTATCTGATATCATAGTACAGCAAGAAGTATAACATAGTATCTATATCTTCAATTGAAGCTAAATATATAGTTGTGGCAAGCTATTGTTCTCAAGTACTATGGTTGAAGAAACAACTTCAGGACTTGGAAATGTACTTAAAAGAGATACCTATCTACTGTGACAATACCAGTACTATTAGCTTGGCTAAAAATCGTATACAACATTCAAGAACCAAGCACATAGATATCCAACACCATTTCATATGAGATCATGTACAAAAGAAAGATGTTAAAGTAGAATTCATTCCTACTCATCTTCAAATCACCAATATATTCACAAACCCAATTGCTAAAGACCAATTTTTATATATACGGAGAAAATTGGGAATGGTTAATCCTAATAAGTTGTAAGTATTTCTTGTTAATTATTATGTTTAATATGATTTTTGATGATAACCATACTAACTTAAGCATCAGAGTAGGTAGAAGTTTGTTTTGCAGGATTGTCAATCAAGTGCAACGCACATTATCACTTGAGTCATGGATGAACTCTCGAGTGCAAGTCTAACTCATATGCTCTATTTCTACCTTGCAAAATAGAGGTTAACATAGGAGGTAGAAGTACTAAAAGCTTAGTTAAAATTCAATAGGTATGTTGGGCCTCACTTGAGTGAGAAAACAGTTCACTCGAGTGCAGGAAGAAAGTACCTGAAAGTAAGGTAAGAACTGTAATATCCCAATTTGTGATTAAGGGCTAATGGCATTGAGATTGATTATAATTGTGTAATTAAATATTTTGGGAGAAATATGATGTGAATTTGGTGAAATGTGTGTGGTATTAGAGATCAAGGGATGAGATGTTGCCAAGTGGCATTATGGTGGACCATAGGATGAGGCATAAGAGACAAAAACCACCTTTTTCTCTCTCCTCTCTCTCCTATGCGTTTTTGGAGGCATGGGCAAGGAAAAATTGTACTTCATTCATCCATTCCCCATCCCTTCCATCTCTCACGTTCTCTCTCTCCCATTCTCTCTCATTTTTGTGCCCCTATTTCTGCAAAAGGAAAGGAGAAGAAGCTTGTGAAAAAGGTGTGTATTTGACCCTCTAAATGGCTTCTAATGGAAAAATGTTCTTCATTAATGTTGATCCTTGAGTTAAGAGCTACATTTCTATGGTTTTAGCTTGTCCATTGGTTGTGGTTTTTTATCACACGAAATTTTGGAAAGTAGTGAATCAAGAACTCTCTTTGGAGAAGTTGATAAGGTGAGTGAGACCTATCTATCTATCTAAGTTTCATACCATTTGAAATAGTTTGAATTTTCTGGAATTTTTTGCCCATTTTCGAAAATGAGGGCCATTGGGAGTTTGGTATGTGTTTGATATGGAATTTGTATGTTTGGAATGCATTTTGGATAGATAGAATTGATTGGGTTTGAAATTGTTAAGTTTGGAGATTTTGAGAGTTTGGTGTTTAATGTTACCCAAAACCAAAGTATGATAATGGAATAGGATTTTGGTGATTTTGACATTTCCATTGGATTCCTTGAGTGATTTTGTGTGGGAATAAGCTTGGTTGTTGATTTTGGATTCATTTGGATCACTTGAGAAAAGTTGGAAATCTGTCTTGTTTGAGCTCTGTTTTTCGCTGTCATTTTGAACAAGCATTTTGAATGACCAAATGGTGTTGGAAAATTATGAAAATTTCCAGTCTTAAATTTCACATCCCAAGCTTCAAAATGAACATATATTTTGTGTCATTTCGTTTAGTATTCTAGGAGATATGATTGTCCAAAGTTTGGGATGGAAACAGAACTCTGTTTTGGAGTAGTGTTTAGTTTTTGGTGATTCTGTATTTGTGTAGTGATTTCCAGTGATGAGCTATATTTTTCCTTGAAAAAGGACTTATATACCTTTCATTTAGCTTTGTAATCACTCCGTTTCAATTTTTCTACAATTAGTTATGGTTTTTTGAAGTTCAGCCAAGAGTCAGGAAATTGCTTGGCCGCGGCCCAAACCTTTCTGGCCTGATTCTGGCCGCGGCCAGCGGCCTTCTGACCATATTTTGGCCGCGGCCCAAGGAAGGGCTGGCCGTGGCCAACCCCTATGTTCCAGCACTTTTTGTTTTCGACAAGTGACCTTCAACCCATTGTTTCCCACCCTTTTAGGGCTTTTATTAGAGGCATTTGTGGCCTCTTAAGAGTCCTAAATGATAACCAACTTAGTGTATTATGGAAATAAGTAATTGGAAGAGAGATTGATCAATTGTCCCTAATTTGGTATAGGATTTGATAACTGCCGAACGCGAGAGCCCACTGTGCCAAAGATTGTCAGGAAAGATTCAGGTAGCGACTCCTCTCTTATACTTTATGTAAATGTATTGTATGTTTGTCTGTCATTCATTGTGTGGATGCTACTGCTACTGCTTTGTGATACCTTGTGCATTGATATACCTTGTGGAGTTTAGTGATACATTGTGCTTTGAGATGCTTTGTGCTTCGTGTTGCTGCTACATAGTGTTCACCGTGAAAGCGGGCGTTGTGCATAGTGATTACAGCGAAAGCTGGCATAGTGCATTGTGTTTACAGCCGTGAGTGCTGTCGTATGTGGCGTGAGCCAGAGATCATTGTGAAGCTGCTGAACATGATGAACATACATGCTTTATGTTTATATATTGTATGAGTGACTTGTTGCTACTGGGATTCTTTAGAATCTCACTCTTTCCATATGACTAACCTTTTCAGGCAGGGCAAGTGGCTCGAAGGAGAAGCGACCACCCAGAGTGGTTAGGATCTCTTAGGGACATTCAGGATTTTGGGATTGTTGGTTATCTATTGTAGATTTGGGATTACTGTATATAAATTGTTCATAGTGAATTTTTGATTTGTAATCCCCATTTGGAAAATAGTAAACCCATTCAATATATAGAGTAACCCGGGGGTTTGCCGGGATTTTAGTTTCCGCACTCTGATATTTCTTATGTGATTTGATTTCTCAAGTAGTTATATCCGCACGTGAATGTGAGACCCAGAATTATTACGTTTTGAATTGATTTTGAAATACCTCATCCCGAGTTGAGGGATTATAAATTGTTGATTTCATTTTATTGGTCTCTCTTTCACTTAAATTTTGAAATCCGGATGTGATTACCGTGAGGGGGTTACAAGAACTCCCAAATACAAAGCGTACAAATTCATAAATCAGCTTCAAAGTATAGTTTACTCAAGTGATCTTGGAGACTTGAGTACAAAGATGAAGATCACAACAAAATACACTCAAACCAGGTACACATTTACAAGTTTTCTTGAATTTTTCTCTATCTCACTAGAGCACAGATATAGGTGACTCGGGTGCATAAGTATGAACACTCGAGTGCTTAGGTTTCTCAATTGAGTGTTAGGGCTTATATCAGTTACTCAACAGCTCAAAACAGCATACTTGTTCTTCTCACTCAAAAGTGTCTCCTCACTAGTCAGTTGAACCTATTCACGTCCAGTCGTTACCCATCGATTAAATGCGTCAAATTTCTTCAATTTTCGGTTGCAGCTCTTCAATCATCTCCATAAGGTCAAAGGTTTCTTTTAAATCTTTTGTTTCTTTCCCTAACTGAGCTACACCACCGAAAATTTCTTCCCAAGCCTTCACTAGTCTTTTTTATTTTCAATCTACTTTTGAATCATTCAAAATGGTTAGAACAAAGGTTCCTCAAGTTTCCTAGAAGTATCTCACTCCTTCACCTTCTCATTCTGCCTCCAATGAGTCAGCAACAGTTGACGACACCAACTCCAACTCTGATACCTTCACTGTCTTCTACACCAATACCTCCTCCAAAACCAAAGACTGCTAAGAAAAGGACAACACAGGCTAAACAGAAACATTCAAAGCTGAAGTGAAGGTAGCTAAACAGGTTCAACCACCCCCAAAGAAAACAAAGGGAGTCTGTTAGAACCGGCTATCACCCAAGAGGGGGTGAATTGGGTATATAATAAAAACTTAAGAACTTTAGAAATCTTTTCGTATCTTAACGAAGGTGGTAAGTATGAAGGTTTATAAATCAACAGTTATGTTAAATAATATATGCTAGAAATATAAGAGTTTAGGGAAGAGAATATGCAAACTGTGATTTATCCTGGTTCGGTCCAATCTGTGATGGCCTACGTCCAGTCCCCAGGCTCCTCCTGAGATTTTCAAATCCACTATCTTCTCGTTTAATCCAGGCACAAGAAAAGCCTTTACAATCCCACAAGTTTAACCGGGTACTTGTGAAACCTTTTACAAATCTCTCACTGAAATACTCCCCCTTACGGCAAGTCTTACGAGCAGAGCAATCCCGAAGATCTTCCTCTCCTGCTTACTCATGCAAGTCTTACGAGCAACAACGTTCTCTCCTGCTTACACCCCTGTAAGTCTTATGAGCAGCAACGTTCTCTACTGCTTGCACCTTGTAAGTCTTACAAGCAGAATGTCTTACGGCAATTCTCTCTACTGCTTCCCCGTAAGAAAATCAACCCTCTCAAGGTCCCTCTACCTTGAGATCAACTCAGAAATATAGTTGAAGGTGTTTACAGACTCTCTCACAGAGTGGATATAATCTCACTGAAGTACAATACAAATAATCACTCTCTCAATGATAAGTAATACAGAAACTGGAAAACAGAGAGTGTTTGGGTCGAAGCAGAGAATTCATGTTATTCGCATGTTGGTGTCGTTGCTCTATTTTCTCTGTATTTTTCTGTCACCCATCGATGTTGAATGCTTTCTCATTTATAGTTGATGAAGATGATGACCGTTGTGAGCATTCGTCCGTTGGAGTCCCGTTGCTTCATTTGAACGTTTGAGCATATTTGAAAAACAGCTATTGTCCATTGTGGAACAAAGTGGAGCGTCTCGTTGAACAGCAAGAAGATTCATTTTGAGCTGTACATCACGTTGTGGAGCGTTTTGTGTTTCAGACAATCTCTCATGGTGGGTCAATTACTTGTCGTGGTTGGTAGCCGCCATTTGGTGTGTAATGATGAAGTTCACCGTAGTTGACTTTTATTTGAATCTACAATCCGAACGTTTAATATCCTGTTTCTCACTTGAAATATATGTTAGCTATCTTTTAGAAACAATAACAAGTGAGAACACAATGATTCAATAACATGTAACCATATTCTGATTGTTCGTTGAGTGATGATATTTCCGTACGTGACCTCCATTCTTGAAGATGCAATCCAAATATTTAATCTCCTGTTTTACACTTGAAATATATGTTAGTTAATGTTTAGAAACAATAACAAGTGAAAACATAATGATTGTATAACGTTTAACCACGTTTGGATTGATGGCTATGAGGCTCTGTTTCGTTTCTGCATTCTTTCAGGACCTCACTTCGAGTGCAATATGGTTCACTCGAGTGCAGTTGATAATTTCACGTTTTGACTTCCTCTCGGGCAAGCCCTCGCTGGACTTCACTCGCATCTGCTCGAGTGAATTCTCGAATCACTCGAGCACAATCAGTCATGCTCGAGTGAGTTTCATGCTTTCACGTACAATCTTCTTCTCGGGTTATCACTTCCATGACAAAACTTGCATGTGCTCGAGTGAGAAATCATCCAATGCTCGAGCATGGATCCTAGTGCTCGAGTGATGCAATTTTCTTCACGTTTCAGCTGCTTCTGGACATCACTCGCACAACATTTTCAGAGAGAAAGTTTTTGCACTCGTGGGTGATGTGGGGCCACTTTAGAAAAATTTTATTCATTTGATTCAAATGATGTATCATAAGAATGCTCTTGCCATATGCATTCCAATGCAACAAGAATCAGCTCCAAACTCCTTGTATTCTGCAAGTTATGATCGAAAGAATGTCTATTTCGCTAGTCTGCACAAGCATCAAGTTCCAGAAGGCATAGCTCCTAGAATATACGTTCAAATAAGGCAAATTACCTATACATGGAAAGTTCTTTGAGTCTACTTTCATTTGGCACTGGTCTCGTCTCCATCCTATGTGTGGTTTGTAAGTTACGTGCAAAATACCAAACCTGTGTCGAAAATTGACGGTGATTTCAGTTTCATTTTCCACGAATCATATCTCCTTCATTTGATCTTCTTTCAATGTGATCCTGGTGCCAATTTTACGTGTTGTGAGTCCTCTTTCATATGCCACTGGTTTCGGGTCAATCCGACGTGTGGTTTGAGAGATATGATCAAAATACCGGACCTCTATCAGACTGAACGTAAAACAGAGTATTCACCCCGTGCTCGAGTGAATTCATATGTGCTCGAGTGTGTTCTTCCTGTGCTCAAGTGAAACACCTCGTGCTCGAGCATAACACCTCTAGAAGTGCCAAAACTCATATATAAGTCATCTTAGCTTCGTATTAACCTATTCCAACCATCATTTGATCATAGAAACCTCCGGTATCATTATAGAAACCTCCAATATCACATCTAACAACTTGAATCTTGATATTCATAATAGATCTTCCAAGTTCTTCATTCTTCAATATCTTTCTTCTTGGTTTTCCTCTTGATAATAATTCTCCATAACCAAAGTAAGCATCTCCTTGACTATCTTCAATTTCTTCCTTCTTCTTCCTCTTGTTCATTTTCATTAATTCAATCTTCTTCATTCTTTGCTTGACTAATCTACAAAATATGTAACATTAAATATAGTAGTTAGTCAAAGAAATACATTATATAAAATTTTTGCTCTTATCATTTCATATCTATAGTTGACATCATCAAAACTAATCATATCTAACAGAGTCATCTTCAAAGAACCCATTGTCACACGTTCTCAATCGAAGGAGGTGAAAAGAAGAGGAAAAGGGGAAGACAAAGAAGTTCCACAAAGTCTTCCTCTGATGATTCCTTCAATTAGCAACCCCGAGAAGCAATGGAGAAATCGAAGTTATTTGCCTTAGTTGGCAAGATTGCCTCCTAAGCCGGTGCCTCTTCATCTCGCCATATTGGGCAAACCAATTATGACAATTCTCTATCAGAGGCACCATTTACCTCTCAGGTTCTGGAGGAAGAAGATCAGGAAACAGTTCCCCCGGAAGGCTTTAACACCTAAGAACTGAAGCCACATAATCAGAAGGTATATAACACTGAATTTACTCATAGAATCTTCTGTCATCCACTCTATCTAGTTCATCGATCCAGAAACCTCAAACTAATGCAGCTTAGACAAACAAAAACTCTAGAGTCTTATGCACAGGCCTATGGCCCAAAGCAGCTTCCAGAAATGACTTGGGGACAAATATTGGTAAACGGTAATCAGAAAGCCCTTATTCTGATTCCCCAAGGAACCATGTCAAAATAGGAGTATGACCAACTTAACCAACCACCCTCTAAGACATAGGTTTAGCCAAAATCCTCTGTCTTCCAACTCAAAAACAACTGTCTAATATGGCTTCTTCAGCTAAAGCAATCACCAGTCAAACCCAAATACAAGCAAATATGGACACACCTTATTTCCATAAAGAAAATCAAGTAAAGAATATTATCTAGGTGTAACCAAAGTTTTTCCACCAAAATCCAAATCAAGTAGCCTTAAATGTTTTCCATCCTGGATTTCATTTTCGACCTAAAGATTTTAGAAAAACCCAAGAATATTATGAGTTAATTTTGGTTCATTTTGAGTCTATCGAAATTGATTGAAAAAAGGACAAAAAGGATAAAATCTTGATTACTCATTCTACTCTCCAATCTTGAAAGTTCTCACCCCTTCCTAGTGGGGACAAGAATTACACAAACCAAAATTTTTTTGGATAGAATATGATCCTGAAAGATATAATTATTGGGATTATGTTGATGCATGGTCTCATGTCTATTGGGATCAAAATGAACTTTTCAAACATACTTGGTTTATTTATTTTAAAACTAAAACCAAGTACCAATTTCCTCAATGGTTTGTTCATTGGTGGGGATTTTTCAATCCATTAATGGAAATTCTTCCACTAAAGGTTTTACTAGCCTTTGAGTTATTTAAACAAAAATTCAACATAGGTGAGGATCCTTTTCCAATTGATCTTCACTATTTTTCAAAATTATCTACATCCTAGATTTTTGTCTGGCGATATAGATTTTCTCCAATAAACAAAGGATCAACACTCCTACCAATATTAAAAGAGTCCCTTCTGTCAAATGGTGGGCTCTATTTGATATCAGTATGATTAACACAAAAGCAATAGTGTGATGGTTCAAGGAAAATCCTCAACATCTCTGTATGATAGAACAAAGCAAATTTCTGAATCAGAAATCGAGGATCTAGTCTATCCTACGATAACCACATACAAAACTGACCTTATCAACTAACTCAGCTCAATGCTCTAAATCCTTCAACAATAAGATCAAACATCTTCAATAAGTCCTCCAGTTTCTTCAGCAACCTCAGACAATCAAAAGGATGAAGAAGAAGAATTTGTAATTGACTTAGATGAAGACTAAACCAGCACGAAGACTTAGCACCATTAGTTGTAATTTGCTCTAAGTTTTTGTTGTAATCAATCAAACAAGTACTATAGCACCATGTGTCAAAATAGAGTCATTGTAGTGTCGGCAGTACTATATAAATAATGTTGCACCAAAACTGTACAAACAGTGTCAATCACTAAAAGGTTAAAGGTCAAAACACTGTTCAAACAGTAACCTTGTTTGTCTATCTAAGTCAAGTCACTCTTTGAAGTAAGGTAAAATGTAGTTTTCAGCTTACACTTAGAGAGAGAAGCTCTGAGTTAGAGAGATAAAGTTCCGTCCTCCTTTCTTCTCTCTCTTCCTTCTTCTATAAGTGCTTTCATTTTAATAAAATTCTTCAGTTCTTTTATTTTCCTGGCATCATATCCTTTCCTTCTCTGATGGTTTGAGATTAGTAGATCTAATAAACTAATCTTGGCAGGTTCTTCCACCTTTAATTCATTCACTTTCTCATCCATTCCAAAGCATCCCTCTCTCATATATGATGAATTTTTAATTATTCCTTAAGAAGTCCGTCTTCTTCCTACTTCACTCCCTTCTCCTTTGTCTTTCTTCCTCCACCTTCCAGGGCACTTCCCCATCTTAGTATCAGAGCCAGGAGGTGAAATAGGGATGTAATACTAAGATCTAGATATGTTTTTATGACATTAAATTTTTTTGTTAGCAGATTACTATGATTTAAAGATCTATACTTGATAGCAGATGTATATAGTTCTTGTTTATCATATATGAGTCCATCTGTGGGATGAGGTGGCCATAAGTCCTGTGTGTTGAGGCAGGCGTTGTGCCCTATGTAGTAGTATATGATAAATAAAGATTTTATATACTATGCTTTGGCTAGAGTTGAATCTAAGGAATCTCACTAATTTCTTAACAAGGTATTTTAATCTATAAAAAATGATATATTTTTAATTATTATACCACTATAGATCCAAAAGGTAATAATACTAAGGCAAGGGAGATAAGTTATTATTTGGTTTTATTTTGATTTTGATTTTACTTGTATTCTGCTTCTTCTATTTTCATTTTGTTTCTTTCATTCAGTTATTTTCATTTTACCTTTCCATTTCTACTATTCAAATTTTAATGCCATAAAAATAGATCCAGATCTAAAATAGGGATTTTAGATGTCCCTATTTTAAAAAGGGAGAACTTCTGTTGGTGATCATTAAACCTCTAAGGGGACACCTAAAGTGTTCTCTTTAGACATCCGTATTTTAAAAAGGGACGTCTAAAGTGTTACACTGACACTTTAGACGTCCCTTTTTAAAATAGGAAAGTCTAAAGTCCAAAATTTAGACTTCCCTATTTTACAAAGGGATGCTAAATTGTAAGTGTGTCTACTTTAGATGTCCCTTTTTCTTTACGGACGTTAAAAGTTTTTTTCTAAAAAAATGACCCTTTATACTCTTCACTACCCAGGAAATTAGAACAACATAAACAGGATTGAAGGATTATTTATAAACCCACAATATCCCTTACATGGTAAGGAAATATCCAGTACTATCTAAGTAAATTGTCAACTCCAACAACCTAATACTATGTACAACAACAACTCCAACTACCTAATTCTATGTACAATAACCACCAAAAAGTGCCAAAAAATTGTCTATTACACAACTACTAATTAACTAATATAAATAAAAACTTTACTGATCTATATGTTGAAGAAGATGTCCAACCAAAAGATCTCTGATCAAATTGATGTCTTCATATAAGTAGGCTTCTTCATTGTCAAAAATCTACAAATTAGAAAATAAGCTTAGATGAAATGAATCAAGTGAATGAATTAATTACCAATTCAATTACAACACCAAATATATTATCATTTGAGAATAAAGAAGGGATTACATGTTCAAAATCGTTTGTTATTCCACTCTAAATGATGTTATACATATAAAGTAAAACATAGTATCCGCATTTAGTGCTACTAGGTTCTCGAGGGAACTATAAATCAAAAGCAAATGGTTAAAATCAATACAGGCATACCTAAAAGGACCGTTAATGAAAGAACTTGAATTGAAACTACTTACCATTGGATAAAACCACTTCAGGTCTCTAATAACTTTACCCTCGCATGACCCACCAAGGATTCTATATGTCTAAGTCGCACTATCATTAAAATGAAAATCAATAGAAATTAGAATAATTCATTTAAGTC
Organism: Inga laurina; assembly: GCA_963855925.1. NCBI lineage: Eukaryota > Viridiplantae > Streptophyta > Magnoliopsida > Fabales > Fabaceae > Inga > Inga laurina. The sequence continues at coordinate 55,845,839 of OY979704.1, forward strand.
AAAAATCAACGAAATACAAACAAAATAACTTACATTTGAAGAAATATTTTGTTTCTTTATCTGGCCTTTTACATACGGGATCAAACCAATAAACTATGTTGAGCCGAGGACAGAGAGAACAAAACCTCCAATGTTAACTATAACAACATATATAGATTAAAATGAAGTTAGATGACATAGAAATTATTTATTACACATCTTAAATAGACAAAATTAAAATACGTACCCTGGAACAATTGGTGCTAGATAACAACAAAAGTTGGTTTGTACTATTGCGTAACCCGCATAGCTCATCCTTGTTTAAAAAGTATTAGCATCCCTTGTTATATTTGCAAGACATAAGAATCCATATAAATCATGTCTTTCTATGTCGATGCATATGCAACGGAAGGAGCTATAATAGAATTATAGTGATTAATGAATTAGTGAATGTATGAAACCAAAAACCCACTGCATTAATTGAATGAAAAAATAGTAAAAAAAACTTACAAGATTGCAAATTTAACCCATCCTGTATCAATCTCCTCTAACTTAATGAACTCCCAGAGATCCTTCCTATCAATTGTAAAGGGATACTCCAATGTTAGGCCCACAATCCCTGGAGGCATATGTGTAATAACCCAATTTGAGATTAAGGGCTAATGATTTCAAGATTGATTATAATTAGTATAATTAAACACTTTTGGAGAAATATGATATGAATTTAATATGAATGTACTTGGTGATAATTTATCAAGCATAGTGAAAATAAGGGGAAAATGGTAAAATTGGAAGTTTACCAACTAATTGGTCAGTTACCAAAAAGGAAACACATTGGTGGCTAAAGATCAATAGTTGAGATTTATTGGCTATAGGTCGGAATCATGTGCTTTGAGTTTATGTGAGCTCGTGGAGGAAGTGAGCAAGATTATGCCAAGTGGCTCAATGTAGACCATAGATTTGAGTCAACATGTCAAAGTCACTTTTCTCTCTCTCAAATTAGTTGGTGGTGAGCATAGGGAAGGGAAGTAATCTTCTTCATCATTATCATCTGATCATCTCTCTCTCCTCTTTCTCCATTTCTGGTGACTTGAAGCAAGGAAAGAGAAAGGGAAAGCTTGAATTTTGGGTAGGTAATGGTCCTCCTATGCTCAAACACTCCTCACTAATCTTGTTCATAGTGTTAAGAGCTTCATCTTAATGATTTCAGAATCTTGAAAGGTGGTAGTTTGAGTGTTGGAGCTAATTTGAAAGTTGGAGAATCAAGGTTTTGGTTTTAGCAAAGTGAAGAGGTGAGCATTTAAATCATCTTGATATATTTTGAATTTTGGAAGTGGGTTGAATGAATTTGGGTATGGTGTGTGTTATAGAGACCCAAGAGTATGGATTGTTGTTACGATGGGTTTTGACTATTTTGGAGTTTACCAATGGGTTCCTTATGGGATTTTAAGTGGGTATGAGCTTTGTGTTGAGTTTCACTACCATTGGGATCAGTTTTAGCCAATCTGGGAATTTCTATCTTTTGCTGCAATCTGGCAATCTGATAAGCCTCACTCGAGTGAGGATGAGTCTCACTTGAGTGTTGTGCATATTTTCGCCCAAGTTCTTTCAATTCTTGTTACACTTCTATGCCAAAAGCGCGAGTGCAGTTCCTGATTTACGAGTAATGCAAGCCATCCCTTGAGTGAGCATAGGTTCACTCGAGTGCAAGTGTAATGCCATGTTAAGAGTTATTCTCGGCCAAGCACTCGAAGGCCATTTGTCAAGAGTGTTTTCTGACACTCGCAATGTAACCCCCTGACTTTAAACACGTAATTATAATTCGATAACACATATTTAAATCGGATTAGATACCATTGGATGCTTTAACCTCGTTTTAAACTTTCTGTCTCACAGTAAAATTTTTACAAAACTTTCAAAACTCTTTTTTCCCATCCAGGTCTCAATTTCAATATTCGAATATAATTACATGTGCAGTTAATATACATTCAATCATATCAGAGTGTATAACCGCATCCCCGGCAACTCCCGGGTTCTATGCATAAAAACCTGAAGGTTTATAAGTATACACTAGGGGATTACACAACCAAAATCGAATGTAGTGTTCGTGATTCAGAATATACAGTAATCCCGAGTTCAAAATACATAACCAACGTTTCCAATTCAACTATATACCCCCAAGGGTCCTAATTGCTCCGGGTTGGCCGCTTCTCCTTTGAGCTACACGCCCTGTCTGAAATGTTAGTCATAGGAAAGAATGAGATTCGAGAGAATCTCAGTAGTAACAAACCACTCACACAATGCATAAACACAAAGCATGTACATAAATCACAAACAGCAACAACAGCAGCAATTCACAGATACATGGTTTTCACCACAAACGACAGCACTCACGGCTGTATACACAATACGACAGCTCTTGCTGTAATCAACATCACGACAGCTTACGCTGTAATCAGTAATCAACATCACGACAGCTTACGCTGTAAACGACAGCTTGTGCTGTAAACGACAGCTATCACCAGCTGTAACCGCAGCAGTATCAGAAATCATCATAAAACAGTGATACAACACACATACAGTGCATTACACAAAGTATAAGAGAGAAAGAGTCACTACCTTGTCCTTTCCTGACGTCCTTCGGCGCAGTTGGCTCCCGAGGGCGGCAAATATCGAATCCTAAAATTCCAAATGCACCATTTAGACACTTCCATAGTGCTACTTGGGGTTATATGAGTCTATAATGAAAATTTACAAAACTAGCCCCGGGGACCCGGCCCGGGCCCGCCGTACCCGGTCTGGTTGTACTTTTCCCGAAATTCTAATATGGGCTATCCTAACATATTTCCGCCCAAGGAATCCATTTCCGTACTCAGAACTATCAAATTCAATGTTAAATTACAAATTTACCCTTGGCAGCCCCACTTTAAGGGTTTTAGGGGCGTTTTCGTAATTATGCTTTTTCGGCCTTTTCCGAAAAAGTGACCAACTATAACCCCACCTAATTTTTGCCCCTGAACTCAATGGAACCATCAAATCATTGAAAATCCAACTCTAAGACCCATTTCTAGAGCTGGCCGAAATTTATGAGTTCTCCGGGGAAAATCGAGGTTTTACGATTTCGGCTCCGTAAACGCGTTCCTTTCTACTCCTAACCACTTTATTAACCATTACATTAGGTTAAAACTAACATTAAGACCCAATTTGGGCAGCATAACCCCTAGGCCATATCATTTCCAAACTTTAAAACCAATGGCAATCCGGTGAAATTTCACTGATTAAATTGCCCACAGCAGCCAGAATAAGCAATATACGAAAGTTTGGAAGTTACCTCAAGCTCCCACTAGCTTTTCCCAAATTTGGCTGAACCCTAGCCTCTTTGAACCAGAAATTATTTGCTTCAAAACCTTAAAGAATAAAGAGGAGTAGCTTAGAGTCGGAGTTATACGCGTTAGGAGCTAAATCGCCGGAGAAATCGGCTTACCTTGTGAGATTTCTTCCCTTTCTCTCTCTAAACTCTCTCACCTTCTCTCTCTTGTTTCAGGTCTGGAACAGCACGAAAATGTCTGGAGAAGGAAGGCTGATGTTATTTAATATCATATATTATATGATATTTAATTAATGATTAATTTCCAATAATTTCGGATTTTTCAGAAATTCTGGCAGATTTCTGCCCAAACTTTGAAAAATCATAACTAATTCTAGAAAAATTGAATTGGAGTGATTCCAAAGCCTATGGAACCCTTATTGAGACTAGGTTTAAGGAAAAATATATAATTTTTCTGCATGGAATCACAAAATTCCCAGAATTTCAATCTTTACATGTTGTTCCAGAAAATACTTAATTTCGCTGGGCAAACTTCAAAAATCCATAACGCTTATCTCAAAACTCAAAATGATACAAATTATATGTCCATTTTGAAGCTTGACATGTGAAATTTAAGACTGGAAAATTTCAGAATTTTTAGACACCATTTGCCTATTTAAAACGTCCATACAAATCGGCTGCCCTGTACAGAGTTTCAACTTTTGCACAATTGTTCCCAATGGTTCCAATTTCACAATAAACACTCTCCCCACATGAATTTTCACAAGGAAGCCATTGGAATCATTAAAATATCCAAATTCCCATCACATATTCTCTAAAAGTGTTATTTCAACAATAATTACATCCACTTTTAAAGTCATTAGCCCTTAATCACTTTTTGGGATATTACACGCAAGTATTGTCTTCTCACCCAAGTGCCAAGGGCTATTGTCGAGTGAGCTCCCTCCTCTAAAGTTGTCTGTGCCCTTGGGCAAGCACTTTCTGTGTTGTACTTTTAGGGACTCGAGTGAATTTGGAGTCGTCCCTCAAGTGCAAAACTCCATGCTTGAGTGTTGTGAGTACTTTTGGGTCATGGTTGTTGCTCACTATCAAATACTCGTGAGTGAGAGCCATCCACTCGAGTGTAAGCCTTCCATCACTCGAGTGAGGTCACCTTTGTAACCCCCTCCATAATTATATCCGAAATACACGTTTAAAATGAAATAGAGACCAATAATAATCAAATAACATTTACTAACCCATCACATGACGGGGTTTTCACAAATACTTTTTGAAATCATTTATAAACTTGGTCTCATATTCACATTTCGAATACAATTACTACACGAAGATAAATCACATTCATATAAATATCAGAGTGCACAACTTAATCATCCTGGCAATCCCGGGTACATACCCTCGCTAAATATACACAGGGTACAATTGCCCATTACAATTCTTCAAATGGGGATTACACAATCTCATCTCGAAGGAGTCCAGCCGCTCCCTCCAAGAGCCACTTGCCCTGTCTAAATTGTTGGTAGGGGAGAGTGAGATTCGAGAGAATCTCAGTAGGAAACAGATACCATAATGCATGCATGATAGATGCTATGTGTATGACATGTTAGCTTTATCTAGATGCATACCCCATAATGATATTTCTGTATGCTCAATGTTTCATACAACAAGACTATGGCCATAGCGAAAACAGAAACAGAGCTTCATTTATTCAAATATGCTCTACACAATCAAGTAAAGCAATCACATACATCACTACACAAGCAAAGATATCGAATACATGCAAGTAAGGTAAGTCCCCTACCTCCAGTCTTTTATCCTCGATTTGCGTGCCAGCAACTCGGGGCTTCACATTCGATCCTACAATGTCAAATATACTATTTAGACACTTCCATAGTGTTTCTAGTGGTTATATGAGGCTATATTGAAAATTTACTAAAATACCCCCGGGGACCCGGCCCGGCCCTGCCGTACCCGATCCGGCTGTACTTTTCTTGAAACTTTGACATGGGCTATTCTTACATATTTTCGCCCAAGGAATCCATTTCCCGACTCTGAATTATCAAATTCAATGTCAATTTACAAATTTACCCTTGGCAGCCCCACTTTAAAGGTTTCAGGGGCGTTTTCGTAATTATGTTTTTTCGGCCTTTTCCGAAAAAGTGACCAACTGTAAGCCCACCTAATTTTTGCTCCTAAACTCAATGGCATAATAAAATCATTGAAAATCCATCTCTAACCCCTCCAAACTAGGCTTGGCCAAAATTCTCAATTCCCCGGGAAAAATTGGGGTTTTTCGGTTTCGGCTCCGTAAACGCGTTTCTTTCTACTCCTAACCACTTTATTGACCATTACATTGGGTTAGAACTACCATTTAGTATCAATTTGGGCAGCATAACACCTAAGCCAACCCATTTTCCAAATTTACAAATAAAGACAATCCGATGAAATTTCATCAATTAAATCAACCACAGCAACCAAAACAATCAAAGATTGAAGTTTCAGAAGTTACCTCAAGCTTCCTCTGGCTTTTACTCAATATGGCTGAACCCTAGCCCCTTTTAAACCATGAAAATTGAGCTTCCAACACCTTAAAGAATATGAAAGAGAAGCTTAGAAGCAAGGTTATACGCGTTAGGAGCTAGATCGTCGGAGAAATCGGCTTACCTTCTGAGATTTCTCCTCTTTCTCTCTCTAAGAACTCTCAAACGTCTCTCTCTCTTTTAAGCTGAAACTCACGACAGAAAATGAGAGCTGAAGAAGATGAGAAGATATTTAACTCCATGCTGATGTCATCTTTTATTGAGATGATGTCATAATTCCCATTTTCGGATTTTCTGGCAGATTTTCTGCCCAAACTTTGAAAAATCACAACTAATTCTAGAAAAATCGAAATGATATGATTCCAAATCCAAATGAAATATATTTAAGTCCTTTTCATAGGAAAAATATTTTCCATTACTAAAAATCACCACATAATTCCAGAATTACACAAATTTCATCACTGCCCCAAAACAGAGTCCATTTTCGACCTCAAACTTTGGACAGTCATATCTCCCAGTTACCAAAACGAAATGGCATAAATTATATGTCCATTTTGAAGCTTGAGATGTGAAATTTAATACCAAAAAGTTTCATAATTTTCTGACATCATTTGCTTAGTCAAAACATCCACACGAGAAGACTGCCCAGAATAGAGTTTCACTGGACATAATTTCAGATTTTGCATCTTTGCTTCCAATGGTTCCATTTTCATACCAAACATCATTCCCACATAAATTTTCACAAGGAATCCATTGGAAACACCAAATCAATCGAATTCATATCTCATTGACATGTTTTCACAACAATCTCAACATGTCAACACAATTCACATTTCAAAACCTAACATTGCAACTTTTCCATTTCAAAGTTCCAAACCAATTTCAATGACATCAAAACACACTATGACACCATTTCCAACATAATAACCCATTCAATTCTTCCCTCTATTCTAAGTCAATTTGGATGTTAATCCACAATTGAACTCAAATATAGGGTTTCGACACTGCTCACAACACACACGAATCATATTCGAGTGTCAAATCACATCATATTCTCCAAAAGGGTTATTTATCACTAACCACATCCACTTTTGGAGTTATTAACCCTTAATCACAATTTGGGATCTTGCTAAACTGGGGCTTAGCAATCCACTAATCTCAGGCTTATTCTCTAGCCTCGAGTCTCAAAATTTGGGGTATTACAACCTTCACTCGAGTGAGCCAGCTGAAAATCAGTGTTGTGCTTCCAAAAAGGGGTCTTCAGGGTAGTTTCTTACAAATCTTTTAGCATATGTTTAGGCCTCTAATGGTTATCCTAAAGAGTTTAAATGATAACCAACTTAGAGTATTATAGAAATAAGCATTTGGATAAGAGATTGATTGGTTGTCCCTAATTTGGTTATAGGATTTGACATTTGCCATATGCGTGAGCCCACTGTGCCAAAGAACGTCAGGAAAGAACAAGGTAGTGACTCTTTCTCTTATACTGTGTATAAATCATTGTATGTATGTCTATGATGCATTGTGTTGTTGCTGCTGCTCTGTGAAGCTTTGCACTGCCTTGTGATGCTTTGTGCCTTGTGATGCTGCTGAATAGTGATTACAGCGAAAGCATGCATAGTGTTTACCGTGAAAGCGAGCATAGAGATTACAACGGAAGCTGTCGTATTATGATTACAGCCGTAAGTGCTGTCGTTTATGGTGTGAGCCATGAATCATTATGTTACTGCTGAACATGATCTTACATGCTGTGTGTTTACATAATGTATGAGTAATTTGTTACTACTGGGATTCTTTTGTATCTCATTCCTTCCTTTGACTAACCATCAGACAGGGCAAGTGGCTCCAAGGTGAAGTGGATAACCCAGAGCAGTTATTTGGTCATTGGTTATCTGTTTTGGATTTGGGATTACTGTATATATTTTGAGTTGCAAATATTATTTTTGGATATGTAATCCTCTGTTTTGGGAAACTATACACCCATTTTATATATACATGTAACCCGGGGTATGCTGGGATTTTAGTTATGCACTCTGATATTTATCAATGTGATTTGATTTCTCAAGTAATTATATTCGAAGCGTGAATGTGGGACAAAGCTAAATATATTTTAAACTATTTTCTGAACACCCCATCTTGAAGGTGAGGGACTATAAATGTTGATTTTCTCTTATTGGTCTCTATTTCACTTTAATTTCATGAACCAGATGTAATTACGGTGAGGGGGTTACATTTTTTGTATCAGAGTTATATTTCCTGGCAAGGGTAGAGTTTGTTAGGATAGCTCCTGTAACCCCCCGCCGTAATTATATCCGGATTACACAATTAAAGTGAAATAGAGACCAATGAGGACAAAAATTCAATATTATAAACCCATCTACCAGACGGGGTTTTCATAAATACCTTTCGAAATCATTCATAACCTGGTCTCACATTCACATTCCGAATACAATTACTACGCGAAGATAAATCACATTCAATATATCAGAGTACGCAATATAATAATTCCGGCAATTCCGGATTCCATTTATTAACTCAAGCTTTATAGGGCATATTCACCCATTACAAGCCCTCATATGGGGATTACACAAAGTCCTCTCCAATACATAACAAATATCCAAGAACTAATTTCAAATACACAACCAAATATTCTCATCCATATGTACACATCCAAATCCAAATATCCCATCTAGGATGATAACCAACTACCGAATCTTTAACTCGAAAGGAGTCCTCATCGCCCTGGTCTGCTTACTCCATCATCGATCTACTACCCTGTCTGAAAGATTAGTAGGGGAGGGTGAGATTCGAGAGAATCTCAGTAGGATAACAATATCAATATGCATGTACGATAAATGTTTAATGCATGACATGCTTGCATCACATAACTATCATGATGACAAATCTGTAAGCTCAATGCTTCAAAGAATATACTAATGGCCATAGCATAAATTGAAACATAGCTTCAATAACACATAACCATGCAAAGCTAAGACATGCATCAACACATTAACACATATATCAAATACAAGCAGAAGAGATATGTTCCCTACACTCTTTCCACGTATGCTCCAGCTTCGCTTTCTCACGATCAGGCGAATATCGAACCACGTTCAGGGCAAACATCATCTGTAATATCCCAATTTTTGATTAAGGGATAATCATGATTATTAATGATAATTATGAATTAATTGAGATTATTATGTGATTTATGGCTATATTAATTAATATTATAATTAGTGGAAATTGGAAATATTAGTGCATATGTGTGGTATTTAAGATCAAGGGTGGTGATTCCTTGACCGTGGGTCGGGATCCAGTGTGCTGAGCTTGTGTGAGCTTATTGAGGGAATGAAGGAGATGCTGACATGTGGCATTGTGGTGGCCATTGGATGAGATCATATGAGGACAAGGAAACACTTTTCTCTTTTCTTTCACTTCATCCCTCCATTTCTCTCTCTCGTTTCTCTCTCCTCTCTTCCTCCATTTCCGGCGGAAGTTTTAGGCAAGGAAGAGAAAGAAGAACTTGTGATTTTGGGTAAGTAAATGATCTTCTTTGCTCAAACACCATTCATAAATGTTGATCCTTGAATCATGGGCTTCATTTTGGTGTGTATAGTTGGGCCATTTGGTGTTGTTTGGTGCCACACGAAAATCTGATTGTTGGTGGATCAAGAACTCCCTTTGGAGAAGTTGATAAGGTGAGTGAAACTAACCTATCTATCTAAGTTTCATGCCATTTGGAATAGTTCATAAATTCTGGGAATTTTAGCCTAATCATGAAAATGAGTGTCACTGTTCATTTGGTATGTTTATGGCATGAGAATGGCATTTTGGAATGAGTTTATGTTAGATAGATAGATTAGAGATTGAAATATGATGTTAGGATGAAATGGGAATTTTGATGAAATTGTTGCCCAAAACCCAAAGCATGATAATGGAGTAGGATTTTGATAGTTCTGAGTATTCCATTGAATTTATTGGGTGTTTTTGTGTGGGAATGGCTTTGGGTTAAGTTTTATGGCCATAAGAATCAATTGGGCAAGGGTTAAGGAGAGTGCCTCTGTTCTGCGTTTTCTGCTATCTGAGGGATTCACTCGAGCAGGGAGGGCTCTGCTCGAGTGAAGGATGAACATCACCCGAGCAGAGATGGGTCTGCTCGAGTGAGGGATGAATATCACCCGAGCAGAGATGGGTCTGCTCGAGTGCGGAAGTGCAATTCTCGTTTCTTGCTTTCTGCGTTCTTATTGCACTCTCTGGGTCATAGCAAGCAGAGCCTCACTCGCGAGTGAGGGATGAACATCACTCGAGTGAGGATTTTGTGCTCGAGTGATGAGTGTATTTGACACCAAAGGGCTTGCTTCTCGGGTTGTCACTTGCGAGTAGGTGCACGGGTGTGCCTTCTCACTCGCGGGTATGAGCACCGTGCTCGAGTGAGCCGTGTGTGCTCGAGTGAGATTGTGCTTCAGGTGAGAGTTGTGCTTTCGGGTTGATGCTCGCGGGAAAGCTGCACAAGTGTGCTTTCTCACTCGCGGGTATGGGGTGTGTGCTCGAGCACACCTGGCTGTGCTCGAGTGATCCAGTACTTGGAGAGTTTCGTTGTGCTCTCGGGTGTGTGCTTTCTGTCTCACTTCCTCTTGTGCTTGAAGTGATTTCCGTACATGTGCTCGAGTGAGGGCATTTGTGCTCGAGTGAGCCTGCTTCTGAAAACTCTCATGTGCTCTCGGGTGTTCACTCGCTGCCTCTCACTCTCTCTTGTGCCCGAGTGATGTCCGTACCATCACTCGAGTGAAGCCGTTTGTGCTCGAGTGTCCGTACAATCTGTGCTCGAGCATGGTCATCTGTGCTCGAGTGAAACCGTGCAAAATCTCAGTTTTGTGCTTCCAAAAGGGGATCTTTGGGATAGTTCTTCCTACCCTTTAGGAGTATTGTTAGGGGTATTTAATGACTCCAAAAGAGCAATAATGATAACCAATTAAGCATTATAAAGTGAATTAAGTCTTGGAATAGAGAATGACTCTTCGTCCCTAATTGTGAAAATAGGATTTGATATTTGCCTTCCTCGGGAGAGACCGGCGCTAGGACACGCCCGGAAGGACTCAGGTAGTGACTTTTCTCTCATATCTTGTATGATGTTTTGGTATGCATATCTTATCATTGAACTTGTGAAATGTGTGCCATGGTCCATTACGGCGCGAGCAGGTCAGCGTGAGCCGTATAGGGAGTGACAGTGGTCATCTCTAGTTCGGCCGTTGGACTGCCGTCGTAATCGACATGGATCTTTGTGAATCCGACCCGTGGGGGCGGTGTATGTGAAAACCAGCCGTGGGCTGTGTGTGTGTATCTTGCCTATGTGGCTTGCGAATATGATATGCTTTATATGGATCCCAGCTGTGGTGAATTATACTGTGTTGACTGTTGTGATGCAATACAGCGTGAGCAATTCAGCGTGAGCAATCGTCAGGGATGACATGTGTCATACTAACCATTGCCGCTACAACTGCCGTTGTAGTTGCTTGTGTGAATGATGATTTGATTACATGCATTATTGTTGTACATTATATGATTGACTTGTTACTACGGGGATTCTTTAGAATCTCACTCTCCCAAAATTAAACCTTTTAGACAGGGCCGAAGGATCAAGAGGCAAGCGAGCGACGAAGAGTAGTTAGAGCTCCTGTTTAGGAGTTTATTTTGGAATTTATGGTTATCATTGTATATGTTGGAATTGTAGATAGTGGATTTTGTGTAATCCCCAAGTTAAGGGTATTGAGTTATGGCTTTGTGCCTTTGTAAATCCCTTATCTAATGAATGGAACCCGAGTGAGTCGGGAATTTATTTGCACTCTGATATTAGTAAATGGAACCCACCTGTTCAGGCCAGTATTATTTTGTATTGAGAACTTGAGACCATTGTGAATAAGTTTGGAAAAATGTTTTTGCAAATCCGATTTTTGGGTAAATGAGTATCTTATTAAGTCCCAATTTCATTATGGTCTCTAATTACAACTTAATTATGAGTTTAAGAACTAAATCCCGGCCAAAGGTGGGAAGGGGGTTACATCATCCCTATAATCAAAGCAATGACATAGGGTTATTCCTTTTCTAATTCCTTAACTCTCAAACACTTAAGTTGGTTATCATTCACGACCTTTAGGTGGCTAATCAAAGCCCAAACATATGCCTAAAGGCTTAGGAAACATTGACCAAAGATCACTTTTAAAAAGTCCAATATGCTGATTTTTGGGGTTGGGCCGCGGCCTACAATCCTTGGGCTGTGGCCCAAAACTGCCCAGAAACATTTGGGCTGCGGCCCAGAAAATCCAGTTCCTTGGCTGAAATTCCAAAAACCATAACTAATTCCAAAAAAATCGAAATGAGGTGATCCTAAAGCCAAATGAAAGCTATTCAAGTCCTCTACACAGGAAAAATAGTGGCCTTTACTGGAAATCACTACATAAATACAGAATTCCCCAAAACTCAAGACTGTCCCAAAACAGAATCCATTTTCGACCTCAAACTTTGGACAGATATAACTCCCAGTTCCCAAAACGAAATGGCACAAATTATATATCCATTTTGAAGCTTGTGATGTGAAATTTAAGACTGGAAAGTTTCATAATTTTATGACTTCATTTGCCCAGTCAAAACGTCCACACAACAAGACTGCTCAGACAGAATTTACACTGGACCGAATTTCCAGTTTTTCACCAATGATTCCAATGGTTCCCATATTCACATCAAATACCATTTCCACATAAATTTGCACAAGGAATCCATTGAAAACACCAAATATATCAAATTCAAATCATATTGACATGTTACCACAACATGTCACACAATTCACAATACCAACTCTACATTACAATCTCTTTCCATTTCCAATTCAAAACCAATTTCAATGATGCCAAAACATAATATGACACCATTTTCATCATAAAACACAATCCAATTCATCCAATCCAAACCACACAAAATTCATCACAAAATCAGGGAAAATTCTACAAATCACAATACTCAACCATAATTCACAAAACTTAGATGAAAAGGCTTCAAATACTTACCTCTTCCTCTTTCCCAAACCAATTTCTTGATTCTTCATCTTTCCAAATTTCCTCAAGCAACAAAACACCTCCTCTCACAAATCTAAAACCATAGAGATGAAGCTCTCATCACTATGAATAAGATTATAGAAGAGGATTTAACCATTAGAGGACAAGAAGCCAACCAAAATTTCACCTTTTGATTTCTCTTTCCTCCCTTTGTGCTTGGCGCCATGAGAATGAAGAAGAGAGAGCATGAGATCAGTTTTAGCTCCCATTTAGCCCACTTAACCGACCTAAAAGGGAAGAGAGGAGAGAGGGAAAATTTTGACATCTTGACCCAATCCAAAGGTCCACATTTTGCCACTTGTCTCAATCTCACCACATCTCCTATGAGCTCACATGCACACAAGCACATGGGATTCCACCCTTTGATCTATTACACAAATCAATCCTAACCATTGATCTTGAAGTTACCAATGAGCTTCCTCTTCGGTAACCGATCAATTGGTCGGTAACTTTACCGTTTTGCCCCTGATTATGGCAATTCCTCTTGAATCACCACCAAACACATTTTCTCTTTCATTTTCTTTCACAATGCGCCCTCCCCTCTATTTTAAGTCAATTTAGAGGTTAATCCATAATTGAGCTTAAATACAGGGTTTTGGCGCTGCTCAGAACACATACGAATCACATTCCAAACTTAAATCACATTGGATTCTCCAAAAGGGTTTATTTATCACTAACCACATCCACTTTTGGAGTCATTATCTCTTAATCACAATTTAGGATCTTGCTAAACCGGGCTTAGCAATCCACTAATCCCAGGCTTATTTTCTTGCCTCAAGTCGCAAAATTCGGGGTATTACAGCTCCCATAGTTTGGCCTTAGTGATAGAAGATCATTTGTGAATGGCTATTGTACACACATATGTGTTCTTGTTATGTAGATATATATATTATTTGTGGAATTATATGTATACCATAATTGTTGGATTAATGGGGTGAGTTATTTGTAGAATGAAAAGAATAACAAAAGGTCACCCCAGACTATAACAAGTAAATCCCTAGGTGGAGATTGCTAATGATAATCCACCGGACCTGCTGCAAGAAATGATTGGGTTGATTCAAGATCAGAGAGACATGATTGCTGAGCTAAGAGAAAAGCTCAGAGTTGAGAGAGCAAAGAATAAAGAAGACCGGGGTCAGTCCACACAAGAGGAGACCCAGGAAGGGACCCATAAAGAAGAAACTGAGAAGGGTCGGCCTGACTACTTGAGTCACCTCCTTGTGTTAGACCAGACCCAGAATCATTTGGAGTTCCAGCCAGAGAGGAAAGAGATCTTCTGTAACCCCCTCCGTAATTATATCCGAAATATGCGATTAAAATGAAATAGAGACCAATAATAATCAAAACTCATTTAAAATCCCTCCTTGAGATAGGGTTTTCAAAAATACCTTTTAAAATCTAATTAACTTGGTATGATATTCACATTTCGAATACAATTACTACGCGAAGATAAATCAAATTCATATAAATATCAGAGTGCACAACATAATCATCCCGGCAATCCCGGGTACATACCTTCGCTAAAGATACACAGAGCACAATTACCCATTACAATTCTTCAAATGGGGATTACACAATCTCATCTCAAATTCATAACCATATATTCAACCTAATCATTTACAGTCTTCACAACTCATTGGTAACCAACTACCAACTCTCATCTCGAAGGAGTCCTAGCCGCTCCCTCCACAAGCCATTTGCCCTGTCTAAATTGTTGGTATGGGAGGGTGAGATTCGGGAGAATCTCAGTAGGAAACAGATACCATAATGCATGCATGATAGATGCTATGTGTATGACATGTTAGCTTTATCTAGATACATGCCCCATAATGACATTTCTGTATGCTCAATGTTTCATGTAACAAAACTATGGCCATAGCAAAACAGAAACAGAGCTTCATTTATTCAAATATGCTCTACACAATCAAGTAAAGCAATCACTACACAAGCAAAGATATCAAATACATGCAAGTAAGGTAAGTCCCCTACCTCCAGTCTTTTATCCTCGATTTGCGTGCCAGCAACTCGGGGCTTCACATTCTATCCTACAATGTCAAATATACTATTTAGACACTTCCATAGTGTTTCTGGGGGTTATATGAGGTTATATTGAAAATTTACTAAAATACCCCTGGGGACCCGACCTGGCCCCGCCATACCCGATCCGGCTATACTTTTCCCGAAATTCTATCTTGGGCTATCCTAACATATTTTCGCGCAAGGAATCCATTTACGGACTCAGAATTATCAAATTCAATGTCAAATTACAACATTACCCTTGGCAGCCCCACTTTAAGGGTTTCAGGGGCGTTTTCGTAATTATACTTTTTCGGCCTTTTCTGAAAAAGTGACCAACTGTAACCCCACCTAATTTTTGCTCCTGAACTCAATGGAACCATCAAATCATTTAAAATCCAACTCTAAGACCCGTTTATAGCCATAACCGAAATATACAAGTACTCCGGGGAAAATTGGGGTTTTTCGGTTTCGGCTCCGTAAACGCGTTCCTTTCTACTCCTGACCACTTTATTGACTATTCCATTAGGTTACAACTATCATTTAGTACAAATTTGGGCAGCATAACAGCCCCACACACCCATTTTCCATTTTTGAAACCAATGACAATCCGGCGAAATTTCACCGATTAAATTGTCCACAGCAGCCAGAATAGTCAATACACAAGAGTTTGGAAGTTACCTCAAGCTCCCACTAGCTTTTCTCAAGAGTGGCTGAACCCTAGCTCACTTCAACAAGCAAATTTGAGCTTCCAACCCTTGAATCACATAGAAGAATAGTTTAGGAGCGGAGTTATACGCGTTAGGAGCTAGATCGTCGGAGAAATCGGCTTACCTTATGAGATTTCTTCCTCTTTCTCTCTCTAAAGATCCCATATGCTCTCTCTCTCTATTTCAGCTGCTCTCAGCGTCAGAAATGAGGAGGAAGAAGGAAAAAACCGTTTAATAACATATCCCATGCTTATGCCATCAATGTAACATGATGATGTCATAATTCTCAATTTTCGGATTTTTGGCAGATTTCCGCCCAAACTTTACAAAATCATAACTAATTCTAGAAAAATTGAAATGAGGTGATTCTAAAGCCAAATGAAAGGTATTTAAGTCCTCTTTATAGGAAAAATATTTACCAATACTAGAAATCACCACACAATTCCAGAATTACACAAATTTCATCACTACCTCAAAACAGAGTCCATTTTCGACCTCAAACTTTGGACAGTCATATCTCCCAGTTCCCAAAATGAAATGGCACAAATTATATGTTTATTTTAAAGCTTGGGATGTTAATTTAAGACTGGAAAGTTTCATAATTTTGTGACATCATTTGCCTAGTCAAAACATCCATAAGAGAAGACTGCCCAGAATTTCAGATTTTGCATCTTTGCTTCCAATGGTTCCATTTTCATACCAAACATCATTCCCACATAAATTTTCACAAGGAATCCATTGGAAACACCAAATCAATCGAATTCATATCTCATTGACATGTTTTCACAACAATCTCAACATGTCAACACAATTCACATTTCAAAACCTAACATTGCAACTTTTCCATTTCAAAGTTCCAAACCAATTTCAATGACATCAAAACACACTATGACACCATTTCCAACATAATACCCCATTCAATTCTTCCCTCTATTCTACTTCAATTTGGATGTTAATCCACAATTGAACTCAAATATAGGGTTTCGACGCTGCTCACAACACACACGAATCATATTCGAGTGTCAAATCACATCATATTCTCCAAAAGGGTTATTTATCACTAACCACATCCACTTTTGGAGTTATTAACCCTTAATCACAATTTGGGATCTTGCTAAACTGGGGCTTAGCAATCCACTAATCTCAGGCTTATTCTCTAGCCTCGAGTCTCAAAATTCGGGGTATTACAACTTCAGTTTTGGGTATCCAAATTTTGTAAACACCCGCCTCCGGTATTTAAAGGGAGATTTGATCCTCAGGCAGTTGAAGATTGGCTAAACCGTCTTGAGAAGATTTTTGAGGTCCTTCAGTGTCCCTCAGAAGTGAAAGCTCGACTAATGGTGTATAAACTTGAGGGAGATGTTGATCACTGGTGGCGAAATATTGCATTGTCATTACGGAGAAAAAATATACCATTGACCTAGGAAGTGTTCCAGCAACATTTTAACGAAAAATATTTTCCCAAGCTAGTGAGGCTTAAGAAGGAGACTGAATTTCTAAATATTAAGCAAGGGGACATGGAGTCGTTTGATGATTATTTGTCCAGCTTCATCCACTTGTCTTGGTATTCTTCTTATTTACGAAAGATGGATGACGAGTTGAGTTTAAACATGCTAGTACGAGGTTTAAGGTATGATATGAGGAAAAGATTAACCACCCACTAGTTCACCAAATTCAACAAGGCGGTTGAGGAATGTTGGATCACATAGAGCAATTTAAGAGAATTGTATCCGGCTAAGGCTATTGTTGACCGTAGTAAGCCTAGTAGGGGCGGTGCTTCTCATAAGCGGAAAGGCCTGGGATCATCTTTGTATAAGGGAAGTGGTAAGAAGCCCTACCAGTCTGGGAGTCGTGATCAACAGAGAGCTCCTACAGTATGGACATGTCCTCATTGTAACAAGCCATATCATGGCAAGACTTATGATGGTCAGGTGATCTGTTTCAATTGTAAGCAAGTTGGGCATGCATCCATTGAGTGCAGACAGCCACAAAAAGAGCAGAGACCAAGGACTCAAGGCTGAGTATTTGCTATGTCTCATGAGGAAGCCCAAAGATCCCCAGAGTTGAACAAGGTAAAGTCCTTCTTCATGGTAATATGTTACAAGCATTGTTTGAATCGGGTGCAAGTCACTCCTTTATTGCCTATGATTGTGTGAAGCGCCTGGGTATGAATATGTATAAGTTTCCTTTCAATCTAATTGTGTGAACGACGATGGGTGTTAAGGCTGTGACTACAGAAGCCTGCTTAAATTGTGTTGTAATCGTTGAGGGTCATGAGAATATGGTAGATTTGGTTTGTTTACCACTCTACCAATTGCAAGTCATTATGGTTTTTGATTGGTTAAGAGCCAATAACGTGTTATTAGATATTGGGAATAAGAGGATAGTATATCCTGTTTCTCAAAGCATTGATGACGGGAATGTCAGCTTCAATTTTCTTTCAACAGTTATGGCTGAGAAATATTTGAAAAAGGGTTGTCAGGGATATATGGTTTTCTTTTCTGTGCAAGGAGAAACCAATGAAACTTTGAACAATATACCTGTGGTAGATGAATTCCCAGAGGTATTTCTGTATGATCTAAGTGGGTTGCCTCCTGAAAGGGAAGTTCAATTTCCCATTGAAATTGTGCCTGGAGCTGGTTCTATATCTAAAGCCTCATATCGTATGGCCCCAAATGAAATGGTGGAATTGAAGAAGCAGATTGAGGATTTGCTTGAGAAAGGGTTTATTAGACCCAGTTTGTCGCCTTGTGGAGCCCCAGTTTTGTTTGTCAAAAAGAAAGACGAGAGTCTTCGTTTGTGTATTGATTATCGAGAGTTGAATAAGATTACCGTCAAGAACAAGTACTCTCTCCCCAGAATTGATGACCTCTTAGATCAACTATCTGGTTCATGCGTGTTTTCGAAGATTGATCTATGGTCGAAAATATCATCAACTACGAGTGAAAGTAGA
Source organism: Inga laurina (assembly GCA_963855925.1). NCBI lineage: Eukaryota > Viridiplantae > Streptophyta > Magnoliopsida > Fabales > Fabaceae > Inga > Inga laurina. The sequence continues at coordinate 55,864,477 of OY979704.1, forward strand.
AGATGTTCTAAAAATTGCTTTCAGAACGAGGTATGGGCATTCTGGTGATACCATTTGGGCTAACCAATGCACCTGCGGTATTCATGGATTATATGAACCATATCTTTCAACAATATCTGGATCAATTCGTTGTGGTATTCATCGATGATATTATGATATACTCTAGAAGTATGGAGGAGCATAAGCATCATTGGAGAATCGTGTTGAATATATTGCGTGAGAAGCAGCTTTATGCCAAACTGAGTAAGAGTTTTGGCTATCAGAAATAAAATTCCTAGGCCATGTTATCTCGCGAGAAGGGGTCTCTGTGGATTCCAATAAACTGGAAGCAGTACTGGACTGAAAGAGGCCAGAAACTGTTACGAAGATAAGCAATTTTCTGGGTCTTGCTGGTTACTACTGGAGATTCATTCAGAATTTCTCACGTATTGCCTTGCCGATGACCAAGCTCATGCGAAAAGATCAGCCATTTGTGTGGGATGAACATTGTGAAAATTACTTTGTGGATTTGAAGCAGAGGTTGACTATAGCACCTGTATTGATTATACTTGATAAGCTTGACCTATGTTGTGTATAGTGATCCAAGTAAGCAAGGATTAGAGTGTGTCCTTATGCAATAGGGACGTGTGGCAGCCTATACCTCTCAACAGCTCAAACCTCATTAAATGAACTATCCTACTTATGATCTGGAGCTTGCAGCCATTGTGTTTGCTTTGAAGATTTGGAGGCATTATTTGTATGGTGTGACGGTAGAACTGTACTGCAACTGTAACCCTCTCCATAATTATTATCCAAAATACGTGATTAAATTGAATTAGAGACCAACGGTATTCAAAACTCATTTAAAATCCCATCTTCTCGATAGGGTTTTCACAAATGCCTTTCAAAATCACTTTATCCTGGTCTCATATTCACATTTCGAATACAATTACTAATTGCGGATAAATCACATTCATATTAATATCAGAGTGCACAACATAGTTCCTGGCAATCCCGGGTTTATACCTTCGCTAAGGGTTCATAGAGCACATTAGCCCATACAATTGCCTATTTGAGGATTACACAATTACATCTCGAATACATATCCAAATATTCATCCAAATGTATACACATCCAAATAACCAAATAATCATTCACAGTAATACAGTCATCCCAATCAAATAGATAACCAACTAAAAACTCACATCTCGAAGGAGTCTTAGCCGCTCCATCCACGAGCCACTTGCCCTGTCTAAATTATTGGTAGGGGAGGGTGAGATTCGAGAGAACCTTAGTAGGAAATAGATACCAATATGCATGTAAGATATGTGTTTAATACATGACATGCTTGCATTACATAACTCATACTCACATACTGACATATCTACAAACTCAATTCTTCAAACAAATACGTATGGCCATAGCATAACAGAAACAAAGCTTCAATAGTTCATATATGTTTCACATAATCAAGCAAAGCAATAACATGCATCAATACACAACCACAAATATCAAATACATGCAGGAGAGGAAGTTCCCTACCTTAATCCTTTTACGCCTCAAAATGCGTGCCTCGATCTACGTACAAACAGCTCAGGGCTTTATATTCGATCCTACAATGTCAAATGTACTATTTAGAAACTTCCATAGTGTTTCTTGGGGGTTATATGAGGCTATATTAAAAATTTACTAAAATGCCCTCGGGGACCCAACCCGGCTCGGCCCTGCCATACCCGGTCCGGCTGTACTTTTCTTGAAATTTTGACATGGGCTATTCTAGCATATTTCTTCCCAAGTAATCCATTTCTAAACTTTGAATTATCAAATTCAATGTCAATTAGAAAATTACTCTTGGCAGCCCCACTTTAAGGGTTTCAGGGGCGTTTTCGTAATTATGCCTTTTCGGCCTTTTCCGAAAAAATGATCAACTATAACCCCACCTAATTTTCACTTCTAAACTCAATGGAATCATCAAATCATTGAAAATCCATCTCTAACCTCTCCAAACTAGCCTTCATAGAAATTCTCAATTCCTCGGGAAAAATTGGGGTTTTTCGGTTTTGGCTCCGTAAACGCGTTCCTTTTCACTAGAATTCCTTAAGCTCTCTTTCTAGTTCATAATTATATAGCTTGGTTAAGTATGTAATTGTGATCTAGATTGTTCTATGCCAAGTGAATAAACTTAGTGGTTGAGCTAGGAGTTGATTAATTAAGCTTTGTATGATTCATATTAGGAGTGGGTTGAATTGTTTATTCCGACTCGGTTAAGTGGATTTAAATGATTAAACTGAATATTTTGATTTGTTGTAATGGTAATTACAATTTAGAATTGGAAGTTAATTATTCATCTCCTTGAGTCAGAATTAATTGGTGGTATTCATTTAATTGCTTCGGTTGAATGAATTAAATGATTATGCATGTATGGAGCTAGTGGTAGCTTAGTTCTATCCTCTTGGCTCATTATGGAATTCTAATCATTAGCAAGCAAGGAAGACTAAAACCTCAACTCAAGGGAATCCCATTTCATTATTATTCTAGTTTATTATATTTACTTTGTTGTTAGTGTTAATTTCAATTCCATTTGTTTCTTTATCTTGAAAACCAAAAAATACAAAAATATTGCTTTAGCTTAGATTACTTCATTAGTTTAAAAATGTAATTTTATCAAAATGATTTCTCATAAATTTAAGGTATTTATCACTTTACTACTTAGAAACTTGAAAATTAATCTCCTCACAAGAACGACCTAGGTTGAGCTACTATGCTACATTTTCAAACCTAGTTTTATTTTGTAAACTCATACGACATGGGTCCATCAAATTGGTGTTGTTGCCGGGGAGGATGAATGCTAAGGTTTTAAGTAGTTAAGTGTTCTTTTTAGTTGTCATAGTGTTTCTTAGCTTGGTCGTTAGTGTGTTTTTGAGTTTGTCTTAGTTAATTGTTTGTTGTTGATGTGTTAGGTAGTGGTTTAGGTCATCTTTCATGTTCATAATTGTTTTGCATTCCATTTGCATATAAAATTCTCTAAAAAAATTTTACATTTTGTTGCTTTGCTATAATGTTCTTAGTGACCATTGTGTGCTTTACTGTTGTTTTATGGTGAGCAACTTTGCATTTTTCATCCTTGGGAAGCTCTTGGTAACACTATTAGAATGAAAGATCCTCTTTCACACAGCTTTAAGGTCATACAATATCAATTAGAGCTTGTTCAAGCTCGGTTGGAGAGTCTAGAGAGAGGTTCCAATTGTCAAGAATATGATTCATCCTTCCATAACCTATATCATAAACCCTATCTCCAACAATCTTTTTCACCAACCAACCTTTCCATAGTCCTTCATTCCCATTACAACCCCCATATAGACCTCAACATGACTTTTATTCCCCACACTATAACCTAAATTTTGACCCCATCCTTTCACCATAAGGACCTTTTATGAACCACCTCCTTTACACCATCTACCCTCTTACTCACCATACCAACCTTTATCCCAATCATTTCAACCACCACTTTGTAAACCTTCCCCACCATCTTACCTTAAATCTCCACCTCTATTTTATGACCCACAATCTAGCGGATTGGATACCATTTTCTCACCTCACAACATGGATTCCCTAACAAGTTCCTTAACAAGAAAGTATGAGACATTCTAAGAGCAATACCTTCAGTTACTCATGTATCAAGGAACAATTGATAGTTCTAAAGAGAGAAAAGAGCAATTAAAAGATATTGATGAATTCTTCAAGACACACTATGACCACATGGTATGGGTAAAGATAGGATGTGAAGTTGGAACCCATTGAGTTCAAGACCTGAAAAAGCATAAACAAGGAACCCAAAATCAAGAGCTTTATGCTACTTCACATGTGGAGAGTTCTCAACCTTTAATGATTCCATCAAATTCATCCATCCAAGCTAACAAGTGAAGCAAGTATAAAAGAGCAATGAAGAGTCTTTCTTACCCTTTGGTAAAAATCATCTCCTTATAAAAGTTGACTCTCCTACTACTTTGATTGATGAAGTAATTCATGATTTGAGTGATAATAAGGTGGATGAAGAAATAATTGTTGAATTTCCTCTAATGCTTGAACATGTAATTGCTCAACCCACTAATTCTAGTAGTGGTAGCTTGGATAAGCCCATGCCTTGTAATGATTCTACTTCTATGCATGATACTTTGAGTGATGATTTGGATGATAATGATGATGCTAGTGCTAAAATAACATGTTCTTGTGATGAAAATATAATGTGTATGGATTGCATTGATGAGAAATATCCTAAATTTATTGAAATTCATAGAAGTAGAGATGACCATTCTCTAGAACTTTGTGATATGCATGCCATGCATGATGTTGAGAATCAAGCTCCTTTATCTTTCTCTTCTTCCCCTTCTCCTACTTGTGAAAGTAGTTAGTGCAAGCATTTCACCCAAGGTGGGGGTGAATTAGATGATACCAGAAATTGTGTTGCGTATAAGAAAATTAATAGAATATCTAAAGCAGTTGAGAGCAAAGATAAATATCACCGAAGTGTACACCGGGAGTTATACTGGTTTGGCCACAACTACTTTGACCTACATCCAGTCCTCAGAGTGTCTCTGAGAGTTTCACTATATTCTCCAAGATTCAGTGGGTTCTTGGCACCTCAGTACACAGCAAGTTCCTTCACCTAGACACTCGCTCCCCCTTACACGTTGTAATCAAATCTCCAACTCAAGGTTCTACAACCTTAAGTTATCTCAATAACAAATATTGAGTTTGTAATGAAAAACTCTCTTACAGAGTAAATATATAATCACTGAAGTATAATGAATGAGTATAAGAAAACAGAGCACTAAGAATGTGTTGATCAGTGTATATTCGTGTATTCTCAGTTGTTGTAGTTTGCTCTTTGAATGCTCCATATATATAGATGATTTGTAGTATCCGTTGGAAGCATTTCAAATATCTCTGTTAGAGTCACGCAGCAATGGTTGACCATTCTTCTAATTTTAAACCTATCCATTTGCGGTAGGTAGTGGTAGGTGAATGTTCGGATCTTTTATTTGACTTTTCACTTCTGGCATGATCTCTTCATTGTTTCTCTGCAAATGTACTTAGAATACTAGTGCATTGAAGAGTTAATCATATAGATAACAAATCAATAAACATTTGATTAAAAACATGATTTCTGGACAACCTTACTCAAGTGGCTACTCAAGTGATCATGCCCATTACTCGAGTAGTCCCTCGAGTAAACCTATCAAAAACATGACAGAGAATAATTCAACATTTTTCATAAAATATTACTCGGGTAAGACATGGAGTAAGATACATCACAAACCTTAGAAATACCATATTACTCGAGTGACCATGTCTTTTCTTCACAAGTTACTCAAGTGATCCCTCGAGTAAATCTCAAAAAAGTTTATAGATTACTCAATTACTCCCTCGAGTAATAGCATCAAATTTTTGGCTGAGAGTACCTGTTATATGCTTACCTGATTACTTGAGTGATCCCTCGAGTAATGCTTCAAATAACTCTCTAGAATACTTGAGTGGTCCCTCGAGTAAAGCCTTTTTTTCACCTAGTTACTCGAGTGGCTACTCGAGTAAATTGTTGCATTTCTTGGCTGAGAGCTACTGGAAGAAATCTGCTATGGTTACTCGAGTGGCTACTTGAGTAATGCCTTTTGCTCATAATGTTACTCGAGTGGCTACTTGAGTAATGGTCTATATAACTTTGCAAATTACATGAGTGGCTACTTGAGTAACTTCTTCCAAATTTTGGCAATGCTTCTCTAGATGAAATTCTTCAAGATTACTCGAGTGCTTACTTGAGTAACAACTTCCCTTACTCGAGTAGTCACTCGAGTAAGCCATTAAAAAATGTGCTCATTACCCCAGTGTTTACTTCAAGTAATGCCTTTCCATTTATTTACTTTGTTCAAATTCATTTGTTTGTTATCAAATCTTTTTATATCATTGATCCAATCTTTGTTATCATCAAAACATATGGGATCTAACAAAAGTGTCTTGATGCACTCCAATTCTATATTGGATTCTGCACTTTCTACTTCACACAAAAGTGAAGATAAAGATGTTAAATCCCAATTGATCGCTAATCCTAAGGTCAATCTTTGTTTGCAAGAGTTCAATGTGCATATTTTTAATGATGACAAGCATGTACCCATTGTTTCAATTAATAGTGCTTTTGATTTGGCGAGAGAGATTCACCTTGATTCACTTGAATTGCTTGGACCTAGTTTTGTACTTTGTGATGATCATACTTCTTTACTAGATGATGTCAAGCATATTCATGAATCCTACTCCCAAATCTTATTATGTGATTTACCTCCTAATTTATTAGGATTGGATGTTGTTAGTTATTCTATTGACTTGGATTGTGCTATACATGATAGAGTGGTGCTTGATTATGTCACTACCATTACTAAAATCCAAATTGATTCTTTGATACCTAGTTTTGCTTGCTATATGCCACTAGTTGACTTCTTGGTTGTGAGAAGCACTTGTTATCGAATACACCTAACTCTAGTCTTCTCACATTACGTACACCATTATGCCATTTCATTTGTCCAAATGTTTTATGTAATATCCTGAATTGTGATTAAGGGCTAATAATTTCAAATTGATGTAATTAATGTTAATTAAACACTTATGAAGTAAATAATATGAGTTGTAATATAAAATGTGTTTGATGATGATGATATATGTGTTATGACAATCAGGGGTAAAACGGTAAATTTATCGACCAACTGGACTGTTACCAAAGAGAAAACTCATAGGTAACTTAAGATCAATGGCTAGGATTTGTTAAGCAAGAGGTGGAATCAAGTGTGCATGGGTTAATGGATTCATGAAGGGAGACATGAGATCATGGCAAGTATCATCACAAGGACCTTTGGATCAAAGTCAAAATTTCAAACTCATCTTCTCTTCCCTCTCTCCTCTAAGTCGGTTATGAGTGTGTGTGTGTGTGTGTGTGCGTGTGTGTGTGTGTGGAGAAAACTGATCCTCATGCATTCACCATCATTTCTCACCTTCTCTCTCCTTCCTTCCATTTTCGCTGAAGTTCAAGCAAGAAAGAGAAAGAGAAAAGCGTGATTTTGAGTAGGTAATTGTCTCACTATGCTTGAAGCCTCTTCATTAAACTTGTTCAAGAGTTTGAGAGCTTCTTTGCTATGTTATCAGAATTTTTGAAAAGTGGTGATTTGGTGTTTGCACAAACTTGAAAAGTTAAGGAAACAGGGATTTGATCTTACCAAGTTGAAGAGGTAAGAATTTAATGCATTTTAGTATATTTATGGTGATTTTTGGTTTAGCCTTGTAAATTCTAGAATTTTTGTCCTGATTTCATGAGAATTGAATAATTAAAGAGTTTGGAATGGTATGGTATAGAAAATGATGTTAGGATATGTTATCATGTCATTATGTTTGATTTGAAGTTGGATGAGGAAGTTTGGTAAATTGTGGTTTTGTCTAGCCATATGGGTTAGAGTTGAGATTGTGTTGATGGAAGGGGAATTTGGGTATGTTGAGATTACCAATAGGTTCCTTAGGAGATTTTGTGTGGAGATGAGTTTTGGTATAGGTTTTGGAACTATTGGGATCAGTTTTGGCCAATCTGGAAAACCTTATCAGTTGCTGCAATTTTGGCTTCTGATGAATAACACTCGAGTGAGGGAAGGGTTCACTCGTGTGCTGCGAGACATTTTCCCTTTTTCCCTTCAGTTTCACTTGGATTCTCAGGCAAAGCTCAAGAGTGCAATTTCATTCCCGCGAGTGATATAGGTCATCACTCTAGTGATCTTGGTTTCACTCAAGTGAGGGAATAGTTTAAGCTTTTGGGATTTATGGTTGCTCTCGAGTAGTCACTTGCTGCGTCTCACTTTTTAATGCTTGAGTACATTTGAGGTCATCACTCGAGTATAGATTCCTATGCTTGAGCGAGGGTGTAAGACATATTAAGGTTTGCTCTCGGGCAAACACTTCTAGTGTGGCACTTTTGGGGACTCAAGTGAATCTGGGGGTCATCACTCGAGTGAGGTCATCTCCACTCGAGTGAGCCGACCAAAAATCAGTGCTTTTGCTTCCAAAAAGGCATCTCCGGGGTAGTTTCTCGCAACCCTTTAGGCATATGTTTAGGCATTTAATAGCTACCTAAAGAGTTTATATGAATACCAACTTAAAGTATTATGGAATTAAGAACTTGGAAAAGAGATTGATTTATTGTCCTTAATTTGGTTTATAGGATTTGACATATGCCGTCCTCATGAGCCCATTGTGCCAGTGAACGTCAGAAAGGAATAAGGTAGTGACTTTTTTCTTTTGTACCATATGTAATTCATTGTATGTGTGTTATATCATTGATTGGTGATGAATTCGTATACTGTGACATTTGCGGATATGTGTAAGCACCGCTATGCCAATAGTCCGTGAGTCGTTAACAACATTTCAATTTAGAACGGTGTGCCTTCCCGGCTGTAAAAGGGGATGAGGATGGGGTATGATATGTGTGATTATGTGAAAAGTCGAAAGGCTATTTGTGAAGGCCGATAGGCCAATTGTGAAAGCCGGATGGCTATATGAGCTATAAGGCTATGTGTATGCACTGTCATGCCAACAGTCCTTGAGTGGCTAACAACGGTTCATGTTAGGACGGTGTGCCTTCCCGGCGGTAAAGGGGATGAGGGTGGAGTATGATTTGTGCTGCTGCTGCTGTATGATGATTTGCTTACATGTTGTGTGCTTATGTGTGGTATAAATGATTTGTTACTACTGGGATTCTCTTAAATCTCATTCTTTCCTTTAACTAACATTTCAGACAGGGCAAGTGGCTCCAAGGAGAAGCGAACGACCCGGATCGGTTAGAACCTTATAGGGACATTTAAGTTGGGTCATGTTGGTTATTCATTTTGGATAGGGATTACTGTATGATATTTTTTAGTTGCGAATAGTTTTTTAATACATGGTGGTGTAATCCCCTAATTAGGAACTGAAACCCTATAGTTATATATATAGATGAAACCCGGGGTTTACTGGGGATTAAGTTATACACTCTGATATATTTAAATGTGATATAACTGCACAGGTAATTATATTCGATATTTGAACTTGAGACCAGGATAGAGAAGCTTTGAAAATTTTGTGAAGTCCCTACTACATGAACGGAGTCTTAAATGAGTTTTGAATCATCCAACGGTCTCTATTCCATTTTATTATGCATTGTCGAATTTTAATTATTCTAATTAAGGCATGGGGTTACATTTTCCACGAATTTAAAAAGTATTTTGATTCATGTGGCATCTTTAAAGTAGGTACTGTTGTTGTTTTAGTTAATTCTTTGAAAGCTAATTCTCTTGGTTGTTGTCCTCATTCCTAGAATCTTTGGATTTGGTAAACTTCACTCCTACTTGGGCCTACATTGTTAAGGAGGAAAATACTGAGCTTCCTTTTGATTTTCCTATCTAGCTACAAGCTACCATGATTACACGGTATTCTCTTTCCTTACCTTGTTTCTTGTTTTATTTGATGATATATGCAATTGAACAAGTGTGGGAGAGGGACTTATCAGTAGTCAAAAGTAGTTTGTTAGACTGCATTTTCTAATTGAATAAACTCCATTATGAATCATACTCTTGTGCTTAGTCTAAACTCTTTTAAACTCATTCTAGTGGTTATCTATCACAGTTTCAACAATTTCTGCACAGTACAATTTTGTACAGTGCAGTTTCACTATTTTCTAAAAAACTGGCAGATTTTCAGTTGACTTTAGAAATTCATAATTAATTTTGGGAAAATCCAATTTGACTAATTCTAAAGCCTATGTGAAGATTTTTAAATGTAATTTTGTATACAAATACTTAGTCTGACCACAGACATCACACTTTTCCAAGAAATTTGCCAAATTTCCCTTGTTCCATATTGCATTCCAGAATCAAAGCACAACTTTGAAAATTCATATATTTTAGTATACTAGTCCAAAAATTATGATCCACCTATCAAATTAAAGCTCTACATCTCTACTTTAATCCTACCAAGTTTCATAATATTTGAACTAGGTTTGTCCTACGAAATTCATTTCACAACAGAACTGCCTCTAGTGAAAATAATCAAATAGCATCCCCTTAACTTCAAAAGTTTCCAGATTTAAACATAAGCATCCAAAAATCATGAATACATGTATTCCTACACAATTTTCCCTTTTAAACACAATAGGAACATCAAATCAACCAAATTCCATTTCAAACCCTCTATGAACAGTGCCTGGACCAAATTTATAAAATTTAGGGAAAATGTGATTTTCACTTTCCATGCAATTAAACATCTTCCTTACACTTCTAATCACATGATTAACCACTTAATTACACTTCCCAAATGATTAATCCAAATTTGGACAGCACCTCCCCTTAGGGTTTGGTCATCCCAAATTACAAAACCAACCAAAACAAACCAAACACAACACCAATAACAAGTAAAAATCATCAAGAGAAGACAAGATTTCAAGCTTACCTTAATTTTTTCTTCTTTCTCTCTCTAAACCGTCCTCCTTCTCTCTCCTTTTCCCTTATTTTCTTCTTGCTTTGCATGATTTCAAAAAGGATATAAAGATTAGAGAGAGTTTACAAGAGTTTGAAGGCAAGAACACACAAATTTTACTATCAATCTTATCTTGTTTGCCTCTTGATTCACTTGACCTTAGATTGATATAATATTGAGTTTGGATTTTGTTTCTTCGGCAATAGTGGTGATGATTTTCGACCAAGGTTGGGGGTTGATGCATTTTTAGCTGATAGCTTGTTGGTTTTTAGGGAGAAAAATTTTCTCTTAAGGGTATTGTGGTATTTTCCTATTATTAATACATATTTAATAAAAATTTATATCTTACTTCCAAGGTCATACCAAAAGTACTTTAAAACCCACTTTTACCACTGCTTCTACCTACAGTTCCTCTCCTATTTCCACCAAATGGGGCATTAGAGAGACATTTGTAAGAAGACCAGAGAAAGGTAAAGCAATTCTTATTCAATTCATTCAAAAGCATACAAAATGAGATATATTAAAGACTATATATAGCCTCAATATTAACCCTAGAAATTAAATGCAGAATATTCATTAAGTACAAATAACAATTGATTATAAAATATAAAAATTGAATTAAAATTAATATAAAAATTATTTCCAAATTTTCCCATTAATCATCAAGTTTCCTTGGCCATATTCAAATCTTAAATAATCTACAATTATTCATTTCTTATTCCTTTTCTTCCTCTCCCTAAAATTAACTACTAATAACATTTGATTAAGAAAACATAGTAATCAAATTAAAATTAAAACAAATTATTGGCAAATCATCACACCATTAATAATCAAATATCCTTAGCCATCTTACTTTCAGTCATTCCTTTTTTCTCCCTTTTCTAACTCAATCAGCTCTAGAATAACCATGAAACATAAGTTTGTGTGATCTCCACCTCACCATAGTTAACTCTCTTTCTCTTTAACTATTAAGTATTAAGCATTAACCCTTCATTGTATTGGTTTCCTGAGTATACTTACAGAAAAACAATGAAGAGATCATGTATTGAGAGAGAAGTCAAACATATCGTCTGTAACGTTCAAAACCCTTACCTATCGTAAACGGCTAGTTTTCAAATTTAAAGAATGGTCAAACAAAGCTACACAACTCTAACGGACATGTTTGAAATGCTTCCAACGGATACCACAAATCATCGATATATATATATATATATGGAGCATTCAAAGAACAAAACACAACAACTGAGAACACGCAAACTTACATCAATCATAAAACTCTTTGTGCTCTGTTTTCTTATACTCACTCTTTATACTTTAGTGATTATATATTTGCTCTTTGAGAGAGTTTTTCATTATAAAACTCAATATTTGTTATTGAGACAACTTAAGGTTGTGGAATCTTGAGTTGGGGATTGGTTTACAACATGTAAGGGGAGCAAGTGTCCAGCAAAGGAACTTGTTGTGTACTGAGGTGCCAAGAACTACTAAATCTTGGAAGATATAGTGAAACTCTCAAAGAAGCTCTGAGAACTGGATGTAAGTCAAAGTGGTTGTGACCGAACCAGTATACTCCCGGTGTACACTTTGGTGATATTTCTTCTAGCTCTTAATTGCTTTAAATTTTTAGTCAATTTTTATATATGCAATGAAATTTCTAGTATCACCTGTTTCACCCCTTTCTTGGGTGAAACGCTTGCACTAACATTTAGAATCAGAGAGTAGGCCTTCTTGTTCAGGTATAACAACCTAAGAAGGATCCAATGGCAAGCTTGGGTGAATGAATTCTTCTCTTTCTGAGCAAGACAACACTTCCCTTTCTGGAAAGCCAACAGAGCTTCTATCACCAAACCTCCGGGTTTCAATGGTGAACACTTCTCTTTCTGGAAAGCCAGGTTTAGAGTTTTTGTAATAGCTATAGAATACGGACTATGGAACGTGATTAAGAGTGGAAATTACAAACCTGAAAAGATTGAAGATTCATAGAGGGTTCCTAAGACACCAGTAGAATATGATGAGAATGACAAGAAACTCATCACATTCAACAGTAAAGCAATTATAATGATTCAAAGTGCCTTGAGTCAAAATGAGTACTTCAAGATCTACACACTTCCAACAGCTAAAGAAATGTGGGAAGCCAGGGAAATAGCACATGAAGGAACTTCGGGAATAAAAGAAAATCATATCAATACTCTTGTTACTGAGTTTGATTTACTTTGAATAAAATTAGGTGAGTCAATAGCTGAATTCAAACTTAGATATACTCATCTTGTTAATCAACTTGCAGTACTTAGGAAAGTCTATGATCAACATACCCAAGTATGCAAGATTTTGAATATTCTTTCTAAAGACTGGGAGGCCAAAGTTACTACAATTGAGGAAGCAAAAGGTGAATCAATGCAATCGGTTGCTTCTTTATTTGGAAGACTTTCTGAATATGAAAGTAAATTAAAGTTCAAATGAGAACAAGATGATATTGGTGACAAGAAGAAGAGAGGTCTTGCACTGAAAGCGAAAGAAGAAGATCAAGATGAAGATGAAGAGCTTGACGATGACGAAATGGGCCTAATGATAAAATGATTTAGAAAGTTTTACAAGAAAGGCCAAGGACTCAAAAACTTTTAGAAAGAAGGAACAAGCAGTAAAGAATACATCATCTACTATGAATGTAGAAAGCCAGGACATATCAAATCAGAATGTCAAAAACTGGCTCAGAAGAATAAATAAAAAGAGAAAAGGCAAATTCTACAATAAGAAGAAAGCCTTTGTATCTGCCATATGGGGAGAAAGTTCATCTGACGAAAATAGCAATGATGAGGAAGTAGCCAATATCTGTCCAGTTGCTCAAGAAGAACCATAAGAAGAGATATGTCTTAAAGCATCCAAAAACAACAAATAGTATATAAACAGTGGATGCTCAAGACATATGACCAGTGATTTCAAAAATTTTACCATGATACAACCTAAAGAAGGTAGAAAGGTAAAATTTAGAGGAAATCAATCCGGAAAGATAGCAGGAATTGGTGAAATAAAAAACGATAAAGGCATACAAGTCCAAGATGTATATTATGTTGAAGGATTGTGTCACAACTTGCTGAGTGAAAGTCAAAGTACAGATAAAGACAAATGGGTAATATATGACTCAGAGGAACGTCTAATTATAAACAAGAAAAATTTACAATTAGATAAGAAGAATCTCAAAGTAAAGCTCAAAGCAAAAAGGGAAGGCATTAGGATAGATCATGGTGGAGAATTTGAAAATCAAGCCTTTGAAGAATATTGTGATACTAATGGCATTTATTACAATTTCTCCGCTCCAAGGACACCTCAACAAAATGGAGTCGTGGAACAAAAGAATAAAGTGCTTATTGAAATGGCTAGAGCAATGCTGAATGAAAAGAATGTGTCTTAAGTTTTCTAGGCCGATGTAATGAGCAAGACAGAACAAAACTTGGAAAGACACCATACGAATTATACAAAGGAAGGAAGCAAAACCTTGTTCATCTGCACATCTTCGGTTGTAAGTGTTTCATTCATAATAATGGTAAAGATAACTAAGGAAAATTTGATTCTAAAACAGATGAAGGAATTTTTCTAGGTTATTCTAACCAAAGCAAAGCATACAGAGTTTTCAATAAACAAACATGCGTTATTGAAGAATCAATTCATGTTGTATTCAATGAATTTAAACCCTCTGACAAAACTATTAATGATGAGCAGAAAGTTGTTTTAAATCAAGAAAATAGTCAATCTATTTCTAAATCTCTCATCCCAGAAGTTGATCAAACCAAGGAAGAAGTTCAGTCACTAGGACAGCCTAGATCCTGGAAATACAATAAAAGTCATCCCCTATATCAAGTCATAGGAGATATGAATGAAGGAGTCAAAACTAGAAATAAAATCTTTAATGAAGTTAGTTTCTCTGCTTTTATTTCTAAGATTGAACCTTCTAACATTGACGAAGCCCTATTAGACAATGATTGAGTAATAGTAATGCAAGAAGAGCTAAACCAATTTGAAAGAAATCAAGTTTAGGATTTGGTACCTCGACCTAAGGATCATCCGATCATTGGCACTAAATGGGTATTCAAGAACAAACTTGATGAATCCGTAATCATTGTCAGAAACAAGGCAAGATTGTGGCCAAAGGCTATAATCAAGAAGAAGGAATTGATTATGAGGAAACGTATGCTCTAGTGGCTAGATTGGAAGCTATATGAGTACTCTTAGCCTTTGCACGCATCAAGAGATTCAAACTCTATCAAATGGATGTAAAAAGTGAATTTCTTAATGGCTACACCATGTTTCAAACTAAGAAAAGCTTTATATGGTTTAAAACAAGCTCTTAGAGCATGGTATGAAAGGCTTAGTAAATTTCTCATTGATCAAGGTTTTGTACGAGGTAAAGTTGATACAACACTTTTTATAAAATGAAAGCGAGATGATATTTTAATTGTGCAAATATATGTTGACGATATAGTTTTCGGTGCTACTAACAAAACCTTGTGTAAAGAATTTTCTAAGATAATGTAGAGGGAGTTTGAGATGTCAATGATGGGAGAATTGAATTTCTTTCTCGGTTTGCAAATCAAATGAAGAAAGAATGGAATTTTCATATCTCAAATAAAATATTTAAAAGAGCTATTGAAGAAGTATGGAATGGAGAAGCAAATGGAATGGACACCCCTATAAGCTCAACTACGTCGCTCGATGCTGATGTTAAGGGAAAAGATTACAACATCACAAAATATATAGGGATTATTGGATCATTACTCTATCTTACTGCAAGCAAACCTAACATTCAATTCAGTGTGGGTATGTGTGCAAGATATCAAGTAGCACCAAATGAGTCACATGCTGAAACCCTCAAACATATCTTCCAATATCTTGCTTACACGGCTGAATTAGGTCTCTGGTATCTTAAAGGAAGAAGTGAATATCTAGTTACATACTCAGACTTTGATGATGGAGGATACAAGACAGACAGAAAGAGTACTAGTGGACAGAGCCAGTTTCTTGGAGGCTCACTGTAACATGATTTAGCAAGAAACAAAATACAGTGTCTCTTTCATCAACTGAAGCTAAGTATATTGCAGCTTCAAGTTGTTGTGACAAGTGTTATGGATTAAGCAACAACTCCAAGATCTTGGTATTTATCTAAAGGAAATACCAATATACTGTGATAACACTAGCACGATAAGCTTAGCAAAGAATCCAGTTCAACATTCCAGAACAAGCATATTGATGTTAGACATCACTTCAGAGATCATGTCTAAAAGAAAGATGTCAAAGTGATATTCATTCCAACCATCTTTAACTAGCTTATATCTTCACAAAACCTCTTGCAAAAGATCAATTCTTATATATTAGAAGAGAATTGGGAATGGTAAATCCCAATGAATTGTAAGTTATTTAGTGTTTACAAAATGTTAGATGATGTTATTTATTGATGTTTTGATTATTACTAAATTAAGCATCGGAGTTTCTAGCAATTTGTTTTGCAGGATCTTAATATTCTATTTTGGGTTATGAAAAGCAGAGGTTAACAAAGTACTATATCACTCAAGGGACAACTTCAAGTAACTTATTTTACCCGAGTGATAACTGGAAGTAATGATAAACATCACTCAAGTAACTACTCGAGTGATGACCTTGAAAAAGAGGTAGAGAAGAAGGGAAATAACAAAATAGTTGAAAGAAAACAAGTCAGTGGGTCAAAAGACTGATCACTCGAGTAGCTACTCTAGTGATGCCACAGAGTCACTCGAGTAAGCCATCAAGTGATCATGAAGGCAGATCTCAAATCAACGTATTTTCAACTCAAATTTGTCTTAAATTGCTATCAAATAACCAAGGGAATATACATAAGTAATTACAATATTACTTATGCCAGGTACGCGTTTAAATTTGCTTCATTTTGAATTTTTTGATATGACCACTCGAGTAGCTACTCGAGTGGAGCTCAAGATCACTCGAGTAGGGCCTCGAGTGATATCGGGTGCTAGGGCTTTTAACTGTCGTTATTCGGTCATTTCTCACAAAATCTCCTTGAGTCGGTCATTTCTCACAAAATCTCCTTGAGTGAATCTCCTAGTGCTTTGCAAAAATTTGTTCATAAACACTTTGTCTTCTCATTTTCGTCAAAACCCTCTGATTTGTACCTTTGAAAACATCCCAGATTATTCAGATCCAGCTGCCCTAAACCACGACCATCGACACTGAACTTCCAGAAAATCTCAGTTCTTTCATTCAAAATGGTTAGAACCAAAACCACCACTCCTAATAGTCCTTGTGAGTCCTATAATCCTCAGAAATCACTTGATTCTAACTCAACTCCTCTAACTAAAAGATAGAAGCTCATTCCTCTTTCCAAAGCTAACGCTATGCCACAAACAAAACCCAAGGTGAAGAGGGTAGTGAACAAGGAACCCACTGCATTAAAAGCTCAATCTAAGAAAGATGTTCCTTCTGGTATAGGCAAGGAAACTAAGGCACCATCTCTACCTTCTTTTGATTCCTCTGACACACCAACATTCTCTGTGAAACCACCGAAAAAGCCTAAGTATAATAAAGATATGGCTAAAGTTATGGCAAATATGCTAGATGAGATTCACTAAGAGAAGAAGGGTCAATCTACAAAGAAACAGAGGAAGAAGAAATCACATTCCCTCCAAAGGGGTTCAATGTGAAGAAGCTTGAGGAGTCTCAGAAATTCAAAGATCACTTTTCAAGAAGAAGAATGTGCATGATGCACTATATTGACTCCAATATTCATCAAGAGGTATTAAGGTTTAATCTCATGCCCTACCTTGAATCTTACGTTCCTTGGCTTTCCATTAAACTTCCTTATTATACCAAGATAGTTAGGCATTTTTATTGTAATCTTGAGCCTGTAAATGATCCTCTCCGAGATGCCTTAGAAGAAGAAATCGTTACTAAGGTTAGAGGTCAAGAAGTCCTTATCTCACCCTCCAAAATAAACACCTGGCTAGGAATAGAGGATCCTCCTAAAGATATTCATCCTACCCTAGACTCGAGCCAATTGTTTTCTGTTCTAAAACCTAGAGAGATTATGGGACCTCTAAATTTCAACCTGAGTGATATGTATGATTTTTATTGAGTTCTATGGTATATCTATTCAAGAGCCATAGTCAAAAAATCCAATAACTTTACTCATTTCATAGAGAGGGACTTCAGAAAATTTTCCTCAGTTCTCCTCAAAGAGAAAAAGAACTTGGGAGAATATATCTACACTGAAATCAAAAGATATAGATTTGAGGGCAAATCCACCACTTCAATGCCTTATCCTCAGCTTATATCCCGATTTCTCAAAAAGAACAAGATTTGGTATTTGGAGAAAGGTGAGCTAATTGAGAGGCTTACTCCAGTGGAGTGAAATCAGATTGGAAAGCTTCAAACTGATATTCCCCTCAAAAATCCTCCTCAATATGGTCCCAAGAATAAAAAGGCTGAGGTTGAATCTAGTAAAATGGATGATACTCATTCATCTGCTCCTACCTCCACTTCTGCTCCATCTTTCATTAGTTCAGCATTACAAACATTCATGGAAAACATCCTCAAAGGTTTTCATATGGACATTACAAATACCAATGCTAAATTGATAACCCATATGAATGTGAAGATGGGAGAACTTGTAGAGAAAATGGACAAGAGGAATGAAGATATGTTGGCAGAGCAGCGAGCACAAGGTGAGCTTCTGAGATTACTATATGCTAAGCTTGATGCTTTGGCACCTAGTTCATCCACTCCTAATCCATTTGTGTCTACATCATTTCCTGAGCCACCTTTTGTGCCTCGACCCTATGATTCTAAACCCTCTAAGCCTGGACCATCTTCTCTTCCTCCACCTATATTGCCTATCACCATTTCTAAGAGCCTTCTATTCTCCTTGCTTGACCCAGAAACACTTGAGCCTGTTCACATTACTATTAAGGATCCAGTTCAACCAGCCCAGCCTGTCCAACCTGAGTCAGTGCCTACTCCTATTACCTCACCCACAGGCACTGAGGAAGTGATTATTTCACCTACTGGTACAGAAGAGGTAGAGATTACTTCTCTAATTCCATTTCCTCAAAATCCTCCAGAGGATTTTCCTCTAATACCTCTAGTAAATCTTCCTAAAGCTGAACCATCATCATCTTCAGCTTCCTCCAGTTCAGATGATTCACATGAGTCTTTAGCCTTTCTTGTCAACCCCATCTCTGCAGCCAAGCCATTTGGACCTTATCCTTTTCCTTGATTCTATTTCTTGTGATGAAGACAAAAGGGGGAGAAGTACTTGGGGTGATTTTGTGATAAGATGATGTAAATGCATTGGGAATTAGGTGTGTTGGGTTTAAGGGAGTTTTACTAGTTAAAATTATGTATTAAACTCTTTATGCAATTTCAATTGAAGTTAGATTTCACTGAGGTTATATTACATTGTGTGGACTAATAAGTTCTTTGGTTGTATGCAAAGTGAACAAGTTAGAACTTTTACAAAAAAAATACTTTTGGGATTAATGATGCATTTTTAGAAAACATATACAAAATGATAAGCTTTGATTTTAACATCATGAAAATTGGATTCAAAAATGTTTCAAATAATAAGTTTATCAAAATTATTTGGATTTAAGATGATCTTCCCAAAGCTGTTTCAAAAGAGTTTTCAAACTTGAATTCAACAAAGGATTCCATATATCAAGAAGCATATAATTGAAAACTCAATTTCAAAAGCCTTGTTCAAAATCACCAAGTTTTGTCATCATAAAAAAGGGGGAGAATGTTAGATCCCATATGTTTTGATGATAACAAAGATTGAATTAATCATACAAAAAGTTTTGATAATTAAACAAAATGATTAGAACAAAGTACTAAGTTCTTGGAAGCAAGGAAAAACATTACACGAGTGGCCACTCCAGTAATGAAGTTGAAGTGAAAGACAAAGCACAGGAAATGGAACACTCTGACATTTTTGAAGATATTACTCAAGTGAGCACTCAGGTAATGACCCCATTACTAGAGGGACCACTCGAGTAATGCATGAGAATTGGTTCCAGTAAGCTCTCTGCCAAGAATTGGAGGTCAGTACTCGAAGGGTTCACTTGAGTGATCTCCAAAGTTACTTGAAGCATTGCTCGAGTGACCACTCGAGTAATCAAAGCAAAAACCATGCAGTAACTCTCGACCAAGAATTAGAGGTCATTACTCAAAGGGTTCACTCGAGTGATCTCCAAAGTTATTTGAAGTATTACTCGAGTAACCACTTGAATAATCAGGTCAAGTCTAATAGAATTTGCTCTCAGCCAAGATTTTCATACAATTACTCGAAGGGATTACTCGAGTGGTCCCTTAAATAATGGTTATAATAACTTTAGAGATCACTCGAGTGATCTCTAAAGTTATTATAACCATTACTTAAGGGACCACTCAAGTGATCAGAAGAAAACGAGGCACTTACTCGATGGATTACCTGAGTAAGCAGATATATTCTGGTCAAACAACTTTGACTTACTCTCTGTGTTATTTTTGATGAAGTTACTCGAGGGACTACTCGAGTAATGAGTATAATCACTCGAGAAATAAAATACAGAAAGCATGATTTTAATCCAATGCTCATTGATTTGTTATCTATATAATTAACCCTTCATTGTATTAGCTTCCTGAGTATACTTGCAGAAAAACAATGAAGAGATCATGCATTGAGAGAGAAGTCAAACATATCGTCTGTAACGTTCAAGACGCTTACCTACCACAAACGGCTAGTTTTCAAATTTAAAAAATGGTCAAACAAAGCTGCGCTACTCTAACGGACATGTTTGAAATGCTTCCAACGGACACCACAAATCATCAACATATATATATATGGAGCATTCAAAGATCAGAACACAACAATTGAGAACACGCAAACTTACATCAATCATAAAATTCTTTGTGCTCTGTTTTCTTATACTCACTCTTTATACTTCAGTGATTATATATTTTCTCTGAGAGAGTTTTTCATTACAAAACTCAATATTTGTTATTGAGACAACTTAAGGTTGTGGAACCTTGAGTTGGGGATTGGTTTACAACGTGTAAGGGCGAGCGAGTGTCCAGCGAAGGACCCATAATGTTATTTTTTTAGGTGCAAAAAGACCCATGAACTTTTCTAAAAAGTGCACCAAACACCATAAAATTTTGAAAAGTTCATGGGCATTTTTGCACCCAAAAAAAAAAATTTATGGTGTTGGGTGCACTTTTTAGAAAAGTTCATGGGTATTTTTGCACCTCAAAAAATAATATCGTAGGTCCCACAAAACGGACGTTTGTACCAATTAACGGTTTGACATTTTTGCCCCATTTTGAGAAGTTCATGGGTATTTTTGCACCTAAAAAAAGTTTATGGTGTTGGATGCACTTTTGAGAAAAGTTCATGGGTATTTTTGCACTTTAACCCTAAAAAGTTTATATTTTTCTAAAAAACATTATTTTAAGGGGTATACAATCTAAAATAAAAATAATCTTTCAACTATTAATTTTTGAAAAATAATTTTTTATAGTTGAAAAGTCATCATTTAAAAAAAAACTTGAATATGGACGTTCCAAATCAAATTTAGATTACCCAGATATGATTAGCTCTCCTTACTAAGTACAAAATTGGGTCCATATTGGAATAAGTTAAGAGACTATATAAAACCTCTTTAAATCATTTGATTTGTTATATAGCATAATTTGATTTTATAATAATTATATTTTTTGAAATTATACTTTTTCTAATTATATGATGATGGAATAACATGGTTAAAAATATAATTTTTTAGATAACACAATTTAAAAACATGGATTGAATTAATATCTTATCCAAGCAAAAGGTAATTTGATTTAATTAAAACTCAAATATAGAATAACTAAATTTTATTATAATCTCCCCAAATTATTTGATTTAGTTATATAAAATAATAAAATTTATAATACCTAATTTCACTAATGGAAAAAAGACTTTTTAGACCGGTTAAAAAAGACTTTTTAGACTGATTGTGTATTAGGTCTTGTTTCAGCAGGTCTAAAAGTGTGTTATTTTTGACAACAGGTCTTAAAAGTCATGACTTTTAAGACCGGTTGTAGGTCCAACCGGTCTTAAAAAGTGAATTTTTTTAAAAAAACGTCCTTTTTTATATATACACACTACCCAGCAAGCCATTTCTATCCCAAATTCCTCAGAAGAAGCAACGTAGCACAGAAGAAATGACAGATTTCACATAAGCAAGATTCCACAGAAGAAGCAACATAACACAGAAGCAATGACAGATTTCACAGAAGCAATGACAGCAGCAAGATCAACAACAAGCACAAATGAAGGTGTAGGCTGGGTGACTTTAAATCACTTCCAACAAATGCCAAGTGTAGAACATACACTTAATTTTGAGCCACAAATCAAATGATTTAACTAACAATTGGTGAAATATTACAAGATATCAAGGTTCAACATCAAAATAAGAAATAATGAATTTCCACTATGTAGAATCAGATTTTTGCAAACTGGAGCAATATTAATTCATACACATAACTTGATAATCATTTCAATGTGGACAATTTAACCAACAAGCTTAAATCATATTCCAAGAACTCCAAAATGCACTCAACAACTGTCTAAAACTTTGAATGAATGTGCAATTCAATATGAATCAGATTCCAAAATGCACTCAACACAGCTTATGAATCAATCTTAATGTGCAATATGAAGGATTGTCCAAACAGACAAATTTGCCCATAAATGGATGCAAAACTTTGAATGACAATGGCAGCAATAAAATTGAAGGTTTGATACAAGTAAGCAACAGCATAAATTCCTCAGTTTTACAGAATACAAAGGGAAGAAAAAGTATATATTCCCTCAAATCCCATGCCAGTATCACCCATATCACAAAAATTGTCCTACACAGATACATAAACCCAGTTAGAAATTCATACATCAGGAGTAATACATATGAGAACAATGTACAATGTAACGTTGGATTCAAAAACTCACTTTTTTTGTAATAGCTCATGGATGAATTCAGCACAACATGTGTGAATGAAATCAATATCTTCTTGGAGAGCTACAGACCACATTTTATTTGCTTGATCAATAATATAGAACACTTGTTGCTCCTGATTTGTTAAAATGAAAGGTTCATCCCCAAAACTTCTATTATTCAGATCTACTAATGTAAATCCTAACTTATCGACCTTTACATCATTATTGACATCAACCCACTTGCATTTGAAAATGGGAAATCTAATTTTAACATAGTCAACCACACATATCTCTTCAATAACCCCATAATAAGGTATGGCAGCCAATTTAGGGTTCTTATCTTTCAAACTAGAGAAGTGCATAGATTCAGCCACTAATACAACACCACTGTTCTGGACGGTGCTCTTATCATCTAGGGACTTCGTGTAAAAGGTATAACCATTGATAAAAAATGAATTCCAACTTATGATATCAACTTCAGGACCATGTGCTAACCAATTTATTATATCAGAAACACATTCTTCTCTGTCAACCTTTTGTTTGAACCAATGTGCGAAAGTTCTATTATGCTCCCTAATTAACCTTTGTTCAGTCATTCAACTATTTTGTTTCCGTACAATTTCTTTATGGGCTTTCATGTAATATTGAACTTAATCAACATTATTCAAGATGTACAAGTGGACTTGTTGCAATTCATCAGCATCTACGCTCTTTACTGTTGCCCCGCATCTACTGACAAATAATGTTGACAAAATTCCATAGCTTCTTCTGAAATATATTTCTGAACAATAGATGCTTCAGGCCAGTTGGGGTTCTTCACATACCCTTTTAGGATTTTCATAGTTCTTTCGATTGGGTACATCCACCGGAAATAGATAGGGCCACACAACTTTATCTCCATCACTAGATGAACAATCAGGTGTTCCATGATGTCAAAAAAAAGAAGGAAGAAAAAGCTTCTTAAGCTGGCACAAGATCATACATCCTTCATTTTCCAATTCATCTAATCTTTATGTGTCAATGACTTTACAATAAATGACATTGAAGAAGAAACAAAGTCTAGTCAATATGTGTTGAAGATCATATTTGACAATGCCTCGAATAGCTACTGAGAGTAGTTATTGCATTAAGACATGACAATCATGAGACTTTACCCTATTAACATCAAGTCTTTCATCGATACAAGCTTTTTAAAATTTGAAGAATACCCTGAGGGAACTTTGGCGCCATGTAAACACTCACAAACTTTTTTTCTCATCCTTAGACAAAGTATGAGCAGCTGGAGGACAAAAAGTTCTATTACCATATGGCCTTGGATGTAAATCTTCTCGTATTCTCATTTCTTACAAATCTAATCTTGCCTTCACGCCATCCTTAGAACTTCCTTGTATGTTGAGTAGTGTCCCAACAATACTATCACAAACATTCTTGTCCACATGCATGAAATCAATATACTGTCTGACGTCAAGATTGCGCCAATATGGAAGATCGAAGAAGACGGACCTTTTTTTCCATATATTTTTTTCATTTCTACTCTTTGATGACTTACCAAAGATATTATTGATATTTTTCACTTTTACATAAATTTTCTCCTCAATCAATGCCTCTGGAGCATCTCAAACTCTTGGCCACCGAAAAAAGCTTTTTTTAATCTACAATATGGGTGGTTCGTCTAAGAAATCACCTATGGCCAAGGTAAACCATCTTTCTTCCATATTGAAGTTGATGGTAGCATGTGCCTTCTTCACAAATTGAACATGCTTTGTGGCATTTAACGCTATATCTTGACAAGTTCCCATATGCAGGGAAGTCATTTATAGTACAAAAGATCGTTGCTCGCATATTAAAAGTCTCCTTATTCGCATCAAAAACATCGACACCATTATCCCATAACTCTTTCAAGTCTTCAATCAAGGGTTCTAGGTAAACATCTATGTCATTTTTAGGTTGCTTTGGTCCCGAAATCAACATAGACAACATAATCACTAGTACAAAAAAGGTGATTTAGACCGGCACATTTAAACCGGTTGTAGTAAATGAGGTTTAAAAGAAATGCGCGGTGGCATTTACGTAATTATAAAGAATTTGGGAGACCGGTTATAGTGTTTAACCGGTCTAAAAAATAAAATTTAGACCGGTTTCAAGAGAACCGGTCTTAAAAGAAGATTTTTAAGACCGGTTGTCTCACAACCGGTCTTAAAAATGAGCTTTTTAAGACCGGTTGTCTCACAACCGGTCTTAAAAATTAGCTTTTTAAGACCGGTTGTCTCACAACCGGTCTTAAAAATAGCTTTTTAAGACCGGTTGATAGAGAACCGGTCTTAAATGAAGCGTTTTAAGACCGGTTATCTAACAACCGGTCTTAAAAGGTGATTTTAAGACCGGTTATTAGACAACCGGTCTTAAAAATCTTCTTTTAAGACCGGTTAGTCTACTTAACCGGTCTTAAAAAGTTCAACAAATATTTCCCCCCAACCCCTGCGGCGCGCCTTCTCCAATCTTAAATTTTTCATCATCCCAATCGGTGCTCAACTCCTGCCGCGCGCCCTCTCTTCTCAGTGCTCAACTCCCTCCCTTAACTGATCTAATCGGAACGGTCGAATCCCCAAATATTTCCCCCCAACCCCTGCGGCGCGCCCTCTCCAATCGGTGCTCAACTCCTGCCGCGCGCCCTCTCGGTCGAATCCCCAAATTTTTCATCCCAATCGGTGCTCAACTCCTGCCGCGCGCCCTCTCTTCTCAGTGCTCAACTCCCCCCTTACCTGATCTAATCGGAACGGTCGAATCCGGCGGGTCGCTGCCGATTGTTGTCGCTGTTGGGTCGCCGTCCTCGTTTGGTCCTGGTTTTCGAGCTCCGTCCGTCATTCACTGCTGCGACGCCGTCTTCGTTTGGTCCTGGTTTTCGAGCTCCGTCCGACTGAAGGAGGTCTTCGTCTTCATCGCTTGTTTGAGGTATGCTTCCCCTCAAAAATACTTGCCACTGTTGTTTATTTTTATAATTTTTCAACTCTTCAGAAATATCACATATTATAATGGAATTTCAATTATGGCACTTCCTGTTTTAAATAAAATATCTCTTGTGCGTGACTCTGTGGTTAGATAGACTGAGCTTGGGTTTATAGTTTGTATTATAGTTTGTTAATTAACCGGGTTGTTCTGGGTACACATTAATGCACAGTAAAGAATTTTGTGATGTGGGGTATTCAATATGTGTGAACGGTGAATTAGAAAGCGCATCATTTTCATAGAACACAGGATTTGTGATTTGGGTTTTAGCTTGTACTTATTGATTGATTTAAATATGAAGTTTGTGGGGTTATATATATATGTTGTGATTGAGAAGAATCAAATAAAGACATTAAGATAGGACACGTAAGTAATAAGTTGTGACAGAGTAGCTGGATTGTAGTGGCGGAAGCAAACCATTAAACATGTATGTGGTTTTGAACTTTTGAATTTTGATGATCGTGCACTAATTCCATTGATTTGCAATTAGTAATAATTAATTAATTACCTCATTGGTTCAACTCCATCCGTTTATTTTTATCTGTCATTTAAGGTGTTTTCAAATTAATAGATGGTTTTTTAATATTCTCTAATATAGTAAGCCTTTAACTTAGATCTTCATCTATATATGTTGAAATAGAGTCTATAGGAATGTAGTCATTTATTCATATTGCTTAGAAGCAATTAACTTGATTTTGTGAGGGTGTGGGTGTGACCATCCCGGATATTTATCGATCCATATAGGGGCTGGAATATTATTCGTTAGAGTTCGAGAGGACCTTTGTACTGCCGATTAGCCAACTAAGAGGGATGGAAGGAGATTGCATTTTAAATTATTCCATGATGATACCATCTCCATCTTCATTCAAAAATGAAGGCCCCGAGATCACTTCTGCTTTGCTTTAAAAATCAAAAATCAAAAATGAAGCCCCGAGATCACTTCAGTCTCTGTAAGCAGCTGCCATTTTTCATGCATATCTGGGATCTCATTTTGAAGTAGGTCGATAACCTCGTAGGAGTCGCACCTAATCAACACTTCTCTGAACCCCCCATCCCAAACTCTTTTCATGCCCATAAGGCAACCCCAAATTTCAGCACTCAGAGCATCACCAGTACTGAGCCTCAACATAAATCCCTCTACTTATAGTTCCTTTTCCACCTCCATTTATCATTCCCTCACTCCTTCTCCATTCCACTTTCCCTCATTCCATTTTTTCCTCACACGCTACTCTAAATCAAGATATTCTTTGTTTACTTCTAGTTACACTATGTACTTGGGTGTAATGATTGCATGCTCTCATCATTCTCCTACCTTTTCCAGGGAAAAAGTACAAAAAAAAAGGTGTTAGAATATATGGATCGTAGTTGGATACAAGCTAAACGGACGAGTGTTGAATATGATGTTGGGGTCAAGGGTTTTTTAGACTTTGCAAAAAGAAATGCCGATGATGATAGTGGAATGTTTTATTGCCCTTGTGTAAAATGTTTGAATGAGAAGCGATTAAGTGCTGCAGATATATATACACATTTAATTTGTGAAGGGTTTTGTAAGACGTATGTAGTATGGGTATGGCATGGTGAACAATTAGAAATGCCAAGTGCATCTCAACAGGGGGAAGTGACTTGTGATGATAATGACACGGATATGGATGATCGGATAGAGGACATTATTCGTGATGTAGGAGAAGAGGCTTTTGAACAATCACATGCATATGGTAATATGTGCAGTGATGCTGAGAAGCCGTTGTACCCGGGGTGTAAAAAATACCAATTGCTGAATGCTGTATTGAAATTGGTAAGCTTGAAAGCACGGCATGGATGGAGCGACAAGAGTTTTTCAGAAACGCTTGAGGCCTTTAAAGATATGCTTCCTGATGATAATGTGTTGCCTTGTCGATACTATGATGCTAAGAAAATACTGTGTCCACTAGGGATGCAGTATAAAAAGATCCATGCTTGCCCTAATGATTGCATATTGTATAGAAAAGATCATGAAGAGAAGGAGCAATGTCCGATATGTGAAACTCCGAGGTATAAATCAAATAAGGGCCCTGCAAAAGTGTTGTGGTATCTTCCAATCATTCCAAGGTTCAAACGCCTGTTTGCTAATGAAATTGATGCCAAAAATTTGAGATGGCACGCAGATGAGCGGATTTCTGATGGAAAGCTTCGGCATCCAGCTGATTCTTCTCAATGGCAGAAAATCGATCAATTATTTCCTAGCTTCGGTGAAGAACCTAGGAATCTCAGGCTTGGGCTTAGCACAGATGGTATGAATCCTTATGGTAGCCTAAGCAGTATACATAGTTCATGGCCTGTTCTGTTGGTAATTTACAACTTATCTCCTTTGTTATGTATGAAACGAAAGTACATAATGTTGTCTATGTTGATTTCGGGACCAAAGCAACCCGGAAATGACATAGATGTTTACCTACAACCCTTGATCGAAGACTTGAAAGAGTTGTGGGATAAAGGTGTCGATGTTTTTGATGCGAACAAGAAGGAGACTTTTAATATGCGAGCAATGATCTTTTGTACTATAAATGACTTCCCTGCATATGGGAACTTGTCAGGATATAGCATTAAAGGCCACAAAGCTTGTCCGATATGTGAAGAAGGCACATGCTACCATCAACTTCAACATGGAAGAAAGACGGTTTACCTTGGGCATAGGCGATTTCTAAGACGAAGCCACCCTTATCGTAGATTAAAAAAAGCTTTTTTCGGTGGCCAAGAGTTTGAAGATGCTCCAGAGGCATTGACTGGGGAGCAAATTTATGAAAAGGTGAAAAATATCAATACTATGTTTGGTAAGTCATCAAAGAGTAGAAATGAGAAAAATATATGGAAAAAAAGGTCTGTCTTCTTCGATCTTCCATATTGGCGCAATCTTGACGTCAGACACTGTATTGATTTCATGCATGTGGAGAAGAACGTATGTGATAGTATCGTTGGGACACTGCTCAACATACAGGGAAGTTCTAAGGATGGCGTGAAGGCAAGATTAGACTTGCAAGAAATGGGAATACGAGAAGATTTACATCCAAGGCCATACGGTAATAGAACATTTTGTCCTCCAGCTGCTCATACTTTGTCTAAGGTTGAGAAAAGAAGCTTTTGTGAGTGTTTACATGGCGCTAAAGTTCCCTCAGGATATTGTTCAAATTTTAAAAAGCTTGTATCGATGAAAGACTTGAAGTTAATAGGGCTAAAGTCTCATGATTGTCATGTCTTAATGCAACAACTACTCCCAGTAGCTATTCGAGGCATTGCCGAATATGATCTTCAACACATATTAACTAGACTTTGTTTCTTCTTCAATGCCATTTGTTGTAAAGTCATTGACACGGAAAGATTGGAGGAATTGGAAAATGAAGGATACATTATCTTATGCCAGCTTGAGAAGCTTTTTCTTCCGTCCTTTTTTGATATCATGGCACACTTGGTTGTTCATCTAGTGAGGGAGATAAAGTTGTGTGGCCCTATCTATTTCCGGTGGATGTACCCGATCGAAAGAACTATGAAAATACTAAAAGGGTATGTGAAGAACCCCAATCGGCCTGAAGCATCTATTGTTCAAAAATATGTTTCTGAAGAAGCTATGGAATTTTGTCAACAGTATTTGTCAAATGTACGACATATTGGCCTTCCTAAGCGTCATGATCAAGAAGGGGGTAGACGCGGGGCAACAGTAAAGAGCATAGATGCTGATGAATTGCAACAAGTCCACCTGTACATCTTGAACAATGTTGATGAAGTTCAATATTACATGAATGCCCATAAAGAAATTGTACGGAAACAAAATAGTCGAATGAGCGAACAAAGGTTAATCAGGGAGCATAACAGAACTTTCGCACATTGGTTCAAACAAAAGGTTGATGGAGAAGAATGTGTTTCTGATACAATAAATTGGTTAGCACGTGGTCCTGAAGTTGATGTCATAAGTTGGACTTCATTTGTGATCAATGGTTATACCTTTTACACGAAGTCCGTAGATGATAAGAGCACCGTCCAGAACAGTGGTGTTGTATTAGTGGCTGAATCTATGCACTTCTCTAGTTCGAAAGATAAGAACCCTACGTTGGCTGCCATACCTTATTATGGGGTGATTGAAGAGATTTGGGTGGTTGACTATGTTAAAATTAGATTTCCCATTTTCAAATGCAAGTGGGTTGATGTCAATAATGGTGTGAAGATCGATAGGTTAGGATTGACATTAGTAGATCTGAATAGTAGAAGTTTTGGAGATGAACCTTTCATTATGGCAGATCAGGCGCAACAAGTGTTCTATATCACTGATCAGGCAAATAAAATGTGGTCTGTAGCTCTCCAAGGAAAAAGGGTCGTTGATATTGACGAGAAAAGTCACTCAAATTATGATCTTCTTGAGACTCCTTCTTTTTCCAGGGGTCTACCAGAACTGAACGAAGAAGATGAAGCAGATAATGCGCACGGCACAAGAAATGATCATCACGAGGGAATATGGGAGGATATCTCTTTATGATACTACTTTGACCTTAACTAACTAAAGTAATTATGATTATGATTATTATCTGAAGAATATGTTTAGTTATTTTATCGATATAGTCTTCACATGTCATAGCTTAGGATTTATCTTTCTTTGTTGTCGTTACAGGAAAATGACGGATCCCCAGCGTCCTAGTGCAGAGGATCAGCCACCTCCTCCACCTCTGGGTCAGTCACCTAGTGCTCAGCAGAGTCAGCCAGATAGTGTTAACCAGGGCGAGCCTAGCAATGCTCCGAGCCAGGGTCGTAGTGGGCGCAGTAGCCAGTCTGTACGGAGGGGTAGACGTGCCACACGGTTGACAGATGTTTCCCTCAGTCGGAGTGCAGGCCAAAAGATACCGATTGAGTTTGATAGACATTGGAAACCAATCGGGCCTAATGCACAACGATATAGGAGTTTCGTCGGCCTCCTTGCACGTAACAAGCCGAGCATCTTGATAGAGGAGTGGAGAAATGTCGATCCAAAGGTGAAGCGGCATATTTGGGACACTATTCAGGTATACAATTATCTTCTGTATGTAATTAATTATTATCAAATGTCACTTCATTTGTCACTTACTCCTTCAATGCATGCATTTCAGCTCACCTACGACGTTCCTCAGAGTGAGATCTTGTACGACAAGACGATGACATATTGTTATGAGCGCTGGAGCAAGTTTAAGACAAGTCTGACCAACAATTATATTCATATTGAGGTGCAAGATGGTCAGCCTCGTCCTAATCCGTGCAGCACGTATACATTTCTTGATCAAGCGACTTGGGAAGAATTTGTTAGGCTTCGGACTACTCCTGAATCTTTGGTTAGTTGACTTATTTTTTATTTTATTTACTTAGCAATTATCTTAATTGATTATAACACTTTCCTTTTGTATCATTTCTTATTCGCAGGCAAAAAGGCAAAAAGCACAAGAGAGTGGTAGAAAGAATGATTGCCCTCATACAATGTCTCGTGGGGGTTATGCAAAGGCTGAAAGAGACTTGTTGGCGGCCAAACGGAAGAGATTGGAAGAAGCATCTCAATCCGATCCTTCTGTTCTTCTTTCTCCGCCATCTCCGATTCGTCGAGAAGAAAAATGGCAATTTGCCCACCAAAAGAGGAGTGGGACTTATACGAGTGAACAATCTCGTATAGTTGGTGAAAGAATTGTAAGTATATAACGTTATTGTAATTAATTACATAAGAAACGTACATTATTACTTACGTTTGTTATTTTGTATTATGTTACAGGATGAACTTAGAAAACAACAAGCTGAGGGATCTTTTAAGTCGGAGGGCAGGAATGACATCCTCACAGTTGCTACTGGCAAACACGAGCATCCAGGCCGTGTCAGGGGAGTTGGAGGAGGGGTAGGGATACGGGATTACTTTGGAGCCCCCGTACACTATTCCTCAAACATCGTGACTAGGGAGGAATTGGAGAATATGTTGGCCATTGCAAGAGCAGAAGCAAAGGCCGAGGCTGAAGCATCTTTTGATGCACTTTTAGAGACCCGGTTGAGCAAGATGAAAGAGGAAATGATAGTGTTTATGAGCTCAAGACAAGATACCAGTGCTCCCCAGCCACAATCGATTGATCCTAATAAGCAGAGCACTAAAGGTAGTTGTTGCAACATCGGGCAGTCATCAGAGGGTCCTAACCCGCAAATTACTGGGCTTTGTGATCTTTTTGTCGAGGATCCTCTGAGACGGTTAGTTGCACGGGGTAGTGTGCATAACCTGGGATCAACTGTCCACCACCGACAAATGGAAGGTGATCAAGTCCGGGTGTCAGTTGACGAGGTGATTATTGCGGATGCACCTGTCCCTATCCCTTCTGATGAATTCAAGGTCGTTAGCGATGTCTTGGGCACATTCATCTTGTGGCCAACGAACCTTGTTTCTGGTCGAGCCGAGGATAGTCCGATCAAAGGCCCACCACCAAGTCCGATCAAAGCCCCACCAAGTCCAGCTCCCTTCACTCAGCAAGAAGTTTCACAGCCTCCATTGAATATCATGCAGCAAGTGATTCTGATGGCATATGATACATCCTTCAAAACAAGAGAGTGGCCTACGGATTCAGTTGTTGGACAGTCAGGAGTGACATGCTATCTTGAGAGGGATGATTTGATGTCCCTGGTAGCTCCTGGACAAAATCTTACGATTGGGATTGTCCAACTGTTCTTAATGTAAGTAGCTTCTGCAATTCAAA
Organism: Inga laurina; assembly: GCA_963855925.1. NCBI lineage: Eukaryota > Viridiplantae > Streptophyta > Magnoliopsida > Fabales > Fabaceae > Inga > Inga laurina. Next base: position 55,896,709 of record OY979704.1, read on the forward strand.
GTAAATATTTTAAAAGTTTCACCGTTTACCTTTTATTTATGTGCTTGCATTATTGTAGGTACATGCATCGTAGGTTGGTCTCCTCTGGCAAAAGCGAAAAATTTGGATTCTTATGCCCCCATCACATCCAAGAGAAAGGGACCACTGCTGCTACTAGACATACATACTTGTCAAAGAGGCTTAGTGAAACTGGAACCGAGTGTTTCTTGGCTCCATATGTGCATAGGTAAGAAACAAATTGATATTTTATAATTTATATAATGTTTTATGTTTGCTTATTAATATTCTTCTGTTTTTTTCAGTGATCATTGGCAGTTGCTTCTTCTATGCAAGAGTAGTTACACTGTCATCCTATTATGTTCCCTCCACTTCAAACCAGGGAATGATTTGAAAAAGACCATTAATTCGTTAGTTTTCTTGCATTCTTACCTTTTGTATGCAAAGTTTATGGAATTTGTGTAAAACTAATAACCTTTGTCATTGTGATGATCATAGGGCTATGCGGACATTCCTACACACTGCTTGTGGTAAGCATGTTCGTGACTTAAAGGACCCTACATGGATCATGCCAAAGGTTAGTACATATGGATTTGTTTACAGAATATAATAAGACATGCCTTTATATTTGTTTTAATGATATCATGTTTTTTCTCAGAGCCGTCGGCAACCAAAGGGGTCCAACTTATGTGGTTTTTATGTTTTGAGACATATTTACAATATTATCACTCTAGGCACGACTGATTTTACTCAAGAGGTAAATTTATATTTCAGAACTTTTGTTTTACTTTATTGTTTTTAAGTTACTAAGTCAATGTTTCGTCTGGTTTTGGTGTTACAGATGTTTGATCTTGCTGATCCCTTTCCTGAAGAAGATATTGATTTCATTCGCACATCTTGTGCTGAATTCATCCATGAGCTATTACAAAATTAGTGAGTTTTTGAATCCAAAGTTCATTGTAAAAATGTACCCATATTAGGTTAGATTATTATGTCCTTTGTGAAGCTTGAAGACCTTTATGAGATGTTTTATCTCTAATTATGAATATGAACTTAGATATTTAATGACAGATGTTTCTAGCTGTATTTGGCATTTGTTAGTTTGTCCCTTTTTTTGTTTACAAGATGGATGTCAATGGATCAAATCGCATATAAGCACTATTTCAATTACCTTGAGTTTCTGTGGGACGACCTTGATTAACTATTATACTGTATTTTCACGGCTCCCACACTTATGGTGCTCACTTAAAATTTAGTAATATCACAGCTCAAGTATTGCATATGAATGGAGGCACCAGAGAAACAAGTTATGCTAACAATTTATTATTACATGTATGTAGATACACACACACATATATACTAATATATATATATACATACATGAAATGATATTGTTGGATTAATAAGTCTGAGCATCTGTAACTGTCTTGCTGTTATTGGAATTAGAAAATTGTTGCAGGATTGTGAAGATTTTGATGCTGCCTTGAACTGTTGTTGCTGCCATACTGAACTTTGAATGTGCCGAATTAATGGTTGCATTTGGACTGTGTGTTGGAAAGGGATTTGACAATTAGAAAGGTGAAATAGTCGCTCTTGTGAACTGCTGAACCTGTGAAATTAATTGCTTCTGTTTTGCCAATTTTAAATTTTTGGAAGACTTCAGATTGTTGGCTGGTGTTGGAAATTGCTGCTGTAATTTGCATTCAGCTTTGAAAAAATAGAGATTGAAAATTTGAAATTGTTAGCAAATTGGATTCATTTTTTGCTGCTGAAAACTGAGATTGAGTTACACATAATTCCTGTTAATTTTGTGCGTTCTCGCTAGCACTTGCGTCTTATCTTAGAAACATTGAATTGTGGGTTGTGATCTTGGGGTTTATTGCTGTTAATTGGATTTTGTCTGTAATAGGCGTGAAAGCTTAGTCATTAGCTGCTGAAAGGTAAAATTGGATTGTGTGAAGTTGTTGGTGGATTTGGATTGGTCTCTTGTTGCTAAATTTTGAATTGCTATGAACATTGGTCATCCTTACTGCTGTTTGGTGATATATGACTGTACTACCTGGTGATTTTGAATTTTGAAATTGAAATGAGTGATTGTTATGTACTGCTGTTTAAAATTGGAGCATTTTCTGTGCGTGTACATATAATAAAAGGGTTTTTTTTAAAAAAAAAATTAAGCTTTAAGACCGGTTGTGGTCACAACCGGTCTTAAAAAGTACTTTAAGACCGGTTGTGGCACAACCGGTCTTAAATGTCTAAGCCTTTAAGACCGGTTGTACCCACAACCGGTCTAAAAACTCCACCTTTAAGACCGGTTGTGCCACAACCGGTCTTAAAGGTGAGACATTTCACAACCGGTCTTAAAGGTGAGACATTTAAGACCGGTTGTGGCACAACCGGTCTTAAAGGCTTAGACATTTAAGACCGGTTGTGCCACAACCGGTCTTAAATGTGGAGTTTTTAGACCGGTTGTGGGTACAACCGGTCTTAAAGGCTTAGACATTTAAGACCGGTTCTAACAACCGGTCTAAAAAATAACAGACTTTTTAGACCGGCTGTATCAAGACCTAATACAGAACCGGTCTAAAAAGTCATTTTTAACCGGTCTTAAAAGTCATTTTTCTACTAGTGAATGTACTTTCGTTTCATACATAACAAAGGAGATAAGTTGTAAATTACCAATAGAACAGGCCATGAACTATGTATACTACTTAGGCTACCATAAGGATTCATGCCATCTGTGCTAAGCCCAAGCCTGAGATTCCTAGGTTCTTCACCGAACCTAGAAAATAATTGATCGATTTTCTGCCATTGAGAAGAATCGGATGGATGTCGAAGCTTTCCATTAGAAATCCTCTCATCTGCATGCCATCTCAAATTTTTGGCATCAATTTCATTGGTAAACAAGCACTTGAACCTTGGTATGATTGGAAGATACCACAACGCTTTTGCAAGGGCCATGTTTGATTTATACCTCAGAGTTTCACATATCAGACATTGCTCCTTCTCTTCATGCTCTTTTCCATACAATATGCAATCATTAGGGCATGCATGGATCTTTTTATACTTCATCCCTAGTAGACACAGTATTTTCTTAGCATCATAGTATCGACAAGACAACACATTATTATCAGGAAGCATGTCTTTAAAAACCTCAAGCGTTTCTGAAAAACTCTCTTCGCTCCACCCATGCCGTGTTTCAAACTTACCAATTTCAATACAGCTTGCAGTAATTGGTATTTTTTGCACCCTGGGTACAATGGCTTCTCAGCATCATTGCAAATATTACCATATACATGTAATTGTTTAAAAGCCTCTTCTCCTACATCACGAATAATATCCTCTATCCGATCATCTAGATCCGTGTTATTATCATCACAAGTCACTCTCCCCTGTTGAGATACACTTAGCATTTCTAATTGTTCACCATGCCATACCCATACTATATACGTCTTACAAAACCCTTCACAAATTAAATGTGTATATATATCAGCAACACTTAGTTGCTTCTCATTCAAACATTTTATACAAGGGCAATAAAACATTCCACTATCATCATCGGCATTTCTTTTTGCAAAGTCTAAAAAACCCCTCACCCCAACATCATATTCAACACTCGTCCGTTTAGCTTGTATCCAACTACGATCCATATATTCCAACACCTTTTTTTTGTTTTCTACTTTTTCCCCTGGAAAAGGCAAGACTATGATGAGAGCATGCAATCATTACACCCAAGAGCATGCAAAGCAAGGAAGATGCCAATAAAACGACAAGACAACACCCTAACCAATAATGTTAGTAAAATTAATACAACTTAATTTTTAACTTGACCATAACCCTTGGTTTCACAAACCTAACACACCTAAGTATACAATTTAATGATTACAGGGGAAAACTTAAACATCGGTCAAGGAGATAGATAAGTGAATCCATCTCTGGCTCTTCCTGAGTGAACTAAATAGGGATTAAGATTATATGTCAATGAAACTTTAAAAGTGGACATCTGAAAATGACAGTGAAGCAGTTGAATACTCTCAAAATGGTCATTTTCCATAGAGGCATGAACATTATATGCACTGCCTTCAGCATGCCCATTCTTAGACCAATCAACATAATCTTATGTATGTTTAATTGTAATGTACAAGTATATTTATAAGAAGAACATCATTACTATAAGCATGCATTCGTATGTCAATCATTACTATAATCCATAAGAAGAACATCATAACTTTTAGCTTGTCCAAAATGCAATTAATCAACAAGAAGCTAGCCAACAATCAAAACATCGTACAAATTCACACATTCGTCCTTCCCTCACACACACTTATCTCTTGAATTGTCCACAATGCAAGCATAGACTAATGAATAAGAAATGTAGCTCTAACTAATGGCAAGAGATACGTGATTAAACCATGATAACAGTGGAGTTCATCATGTGAAAACAAATAAAAGGAAAAAAAAAATTAACCTAATTTTCTAAGGTCGACTCTCCCCTGCACTTAATCTTAAAAGAAATCCACAAAGCTTTGACAAACAATCCAGCAAAGTAAACAGGGAAGTAAAAGGGAATGGAACAACATTTCGCATGCATCTATATCTTAAATTTAGATAACAAAATTCAGATATCTTAAATTGGCCTTGACCAATTTATCAAAGGAAAAAACCCAATGTATATTCTAATTACCTGCAGGAAGACACCGATGACACCGAAGGAGAAACGGCGACGAGCTTTAGGAAGACACCCAAGGATAAACAGCCGGCGAGGAGCTTCAGGACGAAGGAGAAATAGCAAGGAGCACTGTAATACAATCTAGATCTGCGTCCACCAGTGGTCTTCGTGTGTAGGAGGAATAGTGAAGAGCATTAAGGACGGAGGAGGGATGTGTGTAGGAGGAAGGGTTGGGCAGAGGAGCAATTTAGAAGAAGAAGGGGAAAGTTTCAGATTCGAGTATGAAAAAAAGTGCCGTAATGCAATCTAGATCTTCCACTGGCAGTCTTCGTGTGCAGGAGGAACGACAAGGAGCATTAAGGACGGAGGAGGGATATGTGCAGGAGGAACAGCTGGGCAGAGGAGCAATTTAGCATAAGGGGAAAGTTTCATATTCAAGCTTGAAAAAAACCCGCGAGCGAGAGAGACTTTTAGGGCGGGCAATGGCAGCAATTTTAAGACCGGTTATTAGGAATAACCAGTCTAAAATTTGAACATTTTATATCGGTTGTTCCCAGAAACCGGTCTTAAAAGTAGCTAAAACTTTTTTTAGACCGGTTTAAGAGAACAACCGGTCTAAAATATTAAACTTTTTAGATCGTTTGTTCCCAATAACTGGTCTTAAAAGTAGTCAACATTTTTATTTTTTAATGCTCAACTTTTTAGACCGGTTTCAAGGAACAACCGGTCTAAAATAGAAAACTTTTTAGACTGGTTGTTCCCTACAACTGGTCTTAAAAATAGGCCACATTTTTATTTTTTAATGCTAAACTTTTTAGATAGGTTTAAGGGAATAACCACTTTTAAAAATATCAAACCTTTTAGACCGGTTATTTCTAATAACCGGTCCTAAAAGTTTTTTTTTATTTCTATACGTTTAGACCTGTTCTTAATAACAACAGGTATAAAAATTTTAACATTTTAAACCGGTTTTGAAATACAACCAGTCTAAATAATAATGGATTTTTTTTTTAATTCAAAACATATATTATATACCCATTATATTACAACCGTCTAGAAAATATATTATTGCATTTTTTTAGACCGGTTCTTATTATAACCGGTCTAAATAACCTGTTTTTAGACCTTTCTTTATAGGAACCGATCTCACAAGTTTTGCATTATTGTGAAACTGCCACTGCCTATACCTTTTAGACCTTATCCGCTATAACACGTCTAAAAGGGCAGGTCTAAAAGGCATTTTTTGTACCAATGTTTTTTAAATAATTAATTTTTTCCTAGTCGCAAACTTTTTTAATAATTAAAATTTTAAATTTAAGTATAAAAAATATAATATAGATATTAATAATAATATATATAAATAATTAATTCATATTTTATATTGAAATTATAATATAATATATGTGAATTTTTAATAATATATTATATAAAAAATAAAAAAATTATAAATACAAAAAAATATAATTAAATGAATAAAAAATATATTAAGTGGTAATAACATTTTTATATAAAATAGTTTTTGATAACATATTTACACAAAATAGAATAAAAAAACTGAATAGAAATATTTTCATAAACTTCTTAGTTCAACTAGTAAAGGTACTATCATACCGAAGAAGTCATGGTTTCAAATCCCAACTTGGTCACAAAATGAAACCAATTTGTGATGTGGCAATGATGTGGACAAACGCACATATGTGGCAATCTTGGGTGGGATACACCTCCCCTAGCAAGGGAGGAATACTTACATACACCAGGAGTGCCATGTCATCTGTACTTTTACCAATTAAAATATAACAACTCATCTCATTTTAATCCCACATGGCTAATGGTCACCTGAAGAAATTCAAATTTTATAATTTTGAAAACTAACAATTCAAGGGAGGGAATTGAGTTTCTAGTTTTTCTAAATTATGAAGTTTATGTTTTTCAAAATCATAAAATTTGAATTTATCCAGATGACTCATTAACCATGTGGGATTAAAATGAGATGATTTGTTATATGTTAATTAATCAAAGTACAGATGAGGTGGTTCTCCTAGCGTATATAAGTATTTCTCCTAACCAGGAAGCCACCTTGACAGTTAGGTGGCAACGCCAATGTGAACACATAGCGACAAAAGTTTTTGTCACTAATCCGTAACTAATTTGAAGGATAATCTATTCCAATTTAATGACTTATGAAATTCAAAATTTTGTTATTAATCAATTAGTGACTATATGTTTAGCGACAAAACAAATTTCATCGATAATCTGATTATATTCTGTCATTAATTCATCATCAAATTCCATCACCAAACTGATTAATGACAGAATTGGTACTACTATTGTTCCTCCCACTACTACAAAAAAGTAAAGTTGTGGCGCTTATAATTGTATTAGCTGTGGCGCTAGAGAAGTGCCACATATCTGGATGCTACTAAAAAAAGCTGTGGCGCTTGGAAGCGCCACAACATTTTAAATTTTTTTTTAAAAAAATACCCTCCTGTGGCGCTTGGTGGAGGAAGTGCCACAGGAGGGGGGTCTCCTGTGGCGCTTACGTCAGCAAGCTCCACAGGAGACCCCCTCCTGTGGCACTTCCTCTAACAAGCGCCACAGTAGGGTTCCTTTTTTTAATTTATTTAATCATTCTTTCTTTCTTGTGGCTCTTTTTTATATTTCAACCTATTATATATATATATATATATGATTTTCACATTTAAAATTCAAGTTCCCCAACAAAAATGTTCTTACAAAATAATATATTTATTGTCATTTCCCCAACAATAATGTTCTTACATTAATACTCTCCAAAGCTAACATAAAAAATATCACAATATAAGAACTTGATATGTGAACACAGTACATCAACAACTAATTAAGTAAATTAAAATATTACTAAAAAACGCAAGCTTGTCGGCCAACAAAATTAAACAAAGCAAAAAGGCAAACGAAACAAGCTAGGTTTTCACTCTTTCCTATTAAATTAGGAACAGAAAGGCAAACGTTATATGACAGTTTATCTTGACTAAAAAAAAATTAAACAAAGCAAGCTAGAATGAAACATTCTTCTTCTTACAAATCTATTAATTGACCAGCGCAGGGAGTGGGGGACCACGTTGGTGACACTATCTTGAGTGACGAGGATGAGCAAATGTGAGCTGTGGAATGTAGTGGGGATCAAATGGAGTGGGATTCAAAAGAGGAAGAGAGATAGAGAGTATGAAGAAAAGGAAACAACTAGGGAGAGGAGTGGGGACGGATAAAAAAAATGGAAAAAGGGACAAGAGAATTTAATGAAGAAGACGAGTGTGTGTTTGTTGTGCAAGAGAAAGTGATATCTTTTACAGGGGAGGGGCATCAACGCGAGCTGAGGAAGAGGGAATAAAAAGGTAAAAGGGAGGGAAAAGATAAAAAGTAAAGTTAAATGAGGAAAATCTGATTGGCGGGAGAATTGAAAATTCACATCCAGCCAATTGTGGCACTTCTTTAAAGAAGTGCCACTACTGCCTTTTTTTTTCTTTTTCTATTTTTTTTTTAAATTTTGGGGACCAAGGGTGGCTCTTGCCAAGGCAAGTGTCACCCTTGGGTGCATACCAGCTGTGGCGCTTGGTGGACCAGGCGCCACAGCTAGGTCAATTGGGCCAACTGTGGCGCCTGTCCTGACAGGCACCACAGTTGGCCCCACCAGCTGACCAGGCGCCACAGCTGGTCGCCAAAATTTTAAAAAAAATAAATAAAAAAGAAAACAAAAGAAAAAGGGGCAGTTGTGGCATTTCTTTAAAAAAGTGCCACAAAATATGCGCCACCTTTCAACCATTTTGTAGTAGTGTCCACCATTCACCGCCATCTCCGATCACTACTAAACCACAAATGAACTCCATTGATGATACTCACGAGGCGCCTTCAGAGGAACTAGCTAGCCTGCGCTCTCCTTTCACACATATTCTAGACATTGACCATTATCCCCACTAATTTTCTAATCAACCGCTCCATTTGGTCCCCGTTTTAGTTCGCTGGAATTAAGTTGCACCAAATTTGTATTCAACAATATATGATCGCACAACTGATATAACTATACTTTTGGCTGCACAATTTAATGTTCACGAGAAACTTCTTTTGCTTCACGAGTAAAATTAGAGTCTTCAAAAGTTCAAATATTTAAATGTCAAATGTGGCCATTATTCAGAAAGTAAGATGCGGACAACTTTAATTACATTAGGGTAAAGGGGAAATAATACCTATAATTTTTTTTAAAAATGCATTTAATATCATAAACTTTATTTAGATGAAAAAATGCCTATGAATTTTTCTGAATAGGTGCAAATTGGGGTGGAAATGGGCTAAGCTAAGCTAGGTTTTACTTAAATAAGTTTGGGCCTGCAACAGAAATTTAAAGTCTGGGCCTGTATATATACATTTTTTTAAGCCTAAGCCTGATAAGGCCTGAAGCTTATTTAAAAGCCTACTTAAAATATAGACCTTTAAATAATCTTTAAAACCTATACATCTAAATTCATATATAACCACCTTCATGCTTATTTAAAATATTATATTATGTCTTAAAAACTTAATATTCATTCTCATTATAATGTAAAGGCTTAGTAAAGAAATATCTAGTGAGAACAATTGTTCGAGCAAATAGAAATAAGAAAAATTAATGTCTGCTGACTAATGAGATATATTTTTTAAAATTGACCAAACATAACAGATAACATGTAAAACTAGATTTTATCTCTTTTACTGTTCCCACATAAATTGGAATAAATTCCTCCTACTAAAATTATAATATTTCATTTAACAATAAAATAAACTTATATAAATTATTATGCTTTAGTAGATGATGCAAATATAGGGAAAGAGAGTGAGTTAGTATTGTCATCTCAAGCGATCAAAAAGAAGAGAGGCGGGGGTTAATGATTGATGCGAAAATAAGGGTTGAGAGTAATAATGATAAAATGTGAAACATAAAATTACGGTTAATTTCGTAAATTTATAAATAATTTATACAATTATTTAGATGACATTACATATCCTTATATTATAGTATAATTTAAAAAAGTAAATGGGTCAGACCTATAGGTTTGTAGTTATGCCTTATAAAAATATACCTAACCTATTTATCTAAATAAACTTAATAATAAATCTGAATCTAAACCTAATTTATTTACTAAATAGATTACGTTAGACTTTATAGAGATTAAACTGTAACCTATTAAAAGTATCGTCATTTTCCGTCCCTAAGGGGAAAAATGCCAACGCTGCTAATTGATGCAAATGTCCATTACTTTTAAATTTAATAGGTTTTAGTCCAGCTGTCATTTAGTGCCATCTCTTCTATTTAACGTCCAAGCACAATTCACCAACCCATTAATTTTATCCCACTGTCATCCTCTCTCTCTCTTCCCACACCCTCCACCGTCTCTTCCACGATACACGGCCACTGTCTTTTTGTTCCTATCATTTATAACTGGACCACCTACATCAAAACGCATAGTTGTTGTCTCCAACTTGTCTCCTCTCTTTCCTCCGTCGGAATCAGTCATGGCCTTCCCCCGCTCCACAACAATCCAGCCGTGTACAGGGTGGGTTCACTTTGCAGTTCCCCCTTTGTCGTCGTCGTTCTCAACAACATCCAACAACCACCTTTGATCTCCTTCGCCGGCGTTGCCACCGAACATCATAACTTGTGAAAGATGATGGTGGGTGGTGGCGTTGAGTAGAAGTAATGAGACCCAACAAAGTTTCTTCCTCAATTTGATTCCACCCCATGTTTCCCTTCTTTTGCAATCAATCTATGATGCCCTTCCATAAGTGAAATCAGATCTTGATTGGTGAAATGATCTGCAGCTATGGCATGAGAGAGTGCATAGAGAGGAAGGTTAGAGTTAGAGAGTTGATTGAGATGAGCGAGATAAGAATCTGAGGTATCATGATTTTCAATGCTAACACGTGGACCATTGGTTTGACAAAAAAGAAAAAGAAAAAGAATTACACTCAATCGAGAAGAAAAGAAATGAAAAAAAAGGTCTTTAAAGATTATAAAATAAAAAAATGATTTTAAAGAGTTGACAATACAAGCTTCTATAATTATTAACGAATTATCAACATCAGTTTGGATGATTAATTAGATCATTTTTTAATTTTATAATCTCTGGGGACCAATTTTTTATTATTTTTTTGAGACCTAAATATAATTCTCTAAAAAAAAATAAACCAACATTTGTATTAACTATCTTAACTGTATTGTTGCTCCATTTGAAAAAGTTTATAGGCACTTTTATTACCAAGTAAATTTTTTGATACCAGGCGCGCTTCAAAAAAAAAAAAAGTAGGGGTATTTTACTATTTTTACACAATTAACCCACTTTAATCATGTTCACTAAAAAGTTGTTTTTTTCCCAAACAATTCAGAAAACTCTGACACCCCAGATGTGGGTAATAATTTTCCATGATCACCGCATGATAAGCTTATTCAATTTGGAGGAAAAAAACGGAGAATAAATTACGTGATGCTTGTAATTTTTACATAGTTAAAACTTAATCCATGAATTTTGATTCAATGTTACTCAATGTTTATAATTTTGTCCCCACTAATATTCAATTTTTCAAACTTAACTGCTTAAAATATGAGTTCCCAGATTTCAGAAAATAAAACAAAAGAACCGAAAGTTATTTCACAAATGTTAGAGATGAATATTTTGCAAAATTAAAAAGATAATATAGCATCCAACTCCCTAATGTTTTTTTCCAGTTGCATTCATTACTCTACTTTTATTTATGGTGCATCAAACTCACTAATGTTACTTTTCTTGTGCTTCCAATATCATAATCTTATTTATATAGGAGTATAATATATCAAACACTCTAAACCATAAATAATATTAGAATACCAAATGGAATACTCTGTTAAAACTATGGAAACTGAATTGCATCAAATCAATTTAAACACTAAGTTTTAATCAAGTTGAAACTATAAGAATTTAAGTTTTCTCAAGTCTAAGTTTAAATACTAATTTTAAGAGTCAGTTATATGGACAAAACGATTAAATTTCCGGGGGGAAAAATTCTAATACTTTTCCCAATTTCTCGGGTAAAAAATATTCAAACTGCATCCCATACAATTACTCCATGCAAAGAATTTAAGATTGAAATTGAATTCATTCATATGATACTCCATTCTTCACAACTCGATTGACCTCGGAGTTGGCAACGTTGAAAAGCATCCAAGTCCTTCCTAAAACCAAATCCTCACTACTCATAACTTAATCCTTTGAATTATATTTCACATATCCTCAATAGAGTCGTTCAGTTACTCATATATCATCTCAGAACGCAACCTTTTGCGTGATCGCGGCAAGAAACAGCATTACAAATAACTGATACATCGGAGCGGACTAATGATCCTCTTACCCTATATCGCATAATAACTAATATGAATATTATATTTCACGACTATTAGAAACACTTGACACAGCATTTCTAGTCTACATCTGCAAGCTGAAAATTTTACTCTCACCTGCAAAATGAAACTTGGTTTCAGAATGAAATTGAAACCATTGATCCAAATCCCATCATGTAATGCTGGTGTTTTTGGCTGCTACAGACTCCTTTGATATCGTCGGTTAGGAAAGCCTCGCTCATCATTATCTTTGACATAGGGTCTATATCCAGTGAGGTTTCCACTTCCACTATATGCTTGGCTTCTATCTGTAGGTTGGTGACCAGATGAATCTGGATTGTTGCCACAGATCCCAAGTTTAACAATGAATGTCGTTGTGCTTCCTTTATCAAGGCCCTCGCTCTCGATCCATATGTGACCTCCCATGAGATTTACAAATCTGATTCAATTTGAAGACAAGTCAAGAACTAAAAGAAGTTTATATGTAATGAATTGTGTATCCCCTTGGGATTAGATGCAAGTATGATGTTGTACTAAGCGATGAACACCATATGTGGCCTCCCATGAGATTTACAAATCTGATTCAATTTGAAGACAAGTCAAGAACTAAAAGAAGTTTATATGTAATGAATTGTGTATCCCCTTGGGATTAGATGCAAGTATGATGTTGTACTAAGCGATGAACACCATAAAAAAGTCTGCAATTTACAGTGAACGATTTAAACTATTATTCAAGCATTTTGCCCAGAGATAGGATTTAGCATCTACCTCTTGCAAATGGCAAGCCCAAGGCCTGCACCACTGCTGGGCCGAGCTGGACCACTTCGAGATTGAGCAAACTTGGTAAAAAGATGTGGAATGTCTTGTGGGAGAATGCCACATCCAGAATCCTTAACCTGCATAAACAAGGATACCTAGGTCAGCAGCCAAGGAGATTGTACGTGTAACGCAACTAATTTAAATTCATTGGATATTGAAAGAATCAACAAGAGAATGTCTCTTGGCAATCCTTGCTCATCTGGGCACCCGTGCTCTAATAAATGGCCCATTAGAATATTACCATATCAAAAGCAATACAATATATGGCTATAACATGGATGAAGATGGTACAGAAATTAAACATGCAAGAGCCAGGGTATTTCTAATTTAGATAGATGGTTCAGCCTTAACCTGTATGCTTATGTAGATATAACCATCACTTGATGCCGGATAAAACTCAGGAGGTCGCCAATCCTGTAAAGATTCTGGTTTTGCAATAGATGCTCTTACAGAAACGTAGCCCTCCTTAGTAAATTTGACAGCATTACCAACAACATTTAAGAGGATTTGCACAAGCCTTTTCTCATCACCAATGACATACATAGGCAGATCAGGAGCCAAAATCATTGTCATGAGCAACTTCTTTACAGTTGCTATAGGTTTTATCATATTGATAACCTACATTTAGGAGATCACAAAATGAATACATATATAAGATTAATTCAAGGAAAATATTTTTCAGGAGTAATATCAAACAAGCCACGGCTAGTTGGAGGAGGCAGGAATCAAAACTGCCTCCGTCACCAATGGAGGCTTGTATTAACAAAATGTGATCGTTCAATTTTTCAAGACATTGAAGCAGAAAACAAATGGTAATTACCTCTCCCAAAACACCATGAAGATTGAGTTTTCCCATTTCTAATTCAAGACTACCATCTTCCAGTCTAGAAAGATCTAGAACATCGTTAATAAGCGTCGCCAAGACATTGCTACTCTTCAATACTGTTTCTATCATAACCCTTTGCTCTGGAGTCAGTTCTGTCTCCAGGAGAAGCGATGACAGCGCTATAATTGCATGCATTGGTGTCCTCATTTCATGATTCATGACAGAAAGGAAATCATTGCGAGCATGGATTGCCATCTCTGCTTCCCGTCGAGCTCTATCTAAAGCAACATTCTGTTCCATGAGTTGATCACGGGCTCTCATAGACTCTTCCAAAATAGCAGCGTGTGAAAGGGCAACTGCCACCTATTTGGAAACAAAAAATAAGTTCAGCGTGCAGAGGAATATATGGCTTTACAATACTTGAAAGAGCGAGACAAGTTCTGTAATAGTGATGCTATAAGAGTAATTTACAAATATCATGGCACAGGTAGTTGAACATCATCAAAAATATTTAGTAACGAAATATCCTGGAAAGATTACAATTGAACAAACAGTAACTATTATGGCACAGGTGGTTGAACATCATCATAATAAAATTATTTTAAAAAATTATTAAATAAAAGAGGGGTCCTGCACACCCTCTTTTCTCTTGGGTGGGGAGGGGAGCATTTGAAGTTATCTTTTTTTATAACAGACAATTTAAACACTCACACACAACATGTCGGTGCCTGGGCTCAAACCCAGGACCTCTGCATTGTGATGGAGAAACACTTGCTACTAAGGCAGTTGGTCATCGACACATTTGACATTATCACTAATTAAACTTATATAAGACGGGATGGAAAATGATTAAATCTACCCCTCTCAATACATTTTTAATAAATTTAACAAGTATGATTAGTTTCTATCTGGAATAAAAAAAAGGGGCCACTCAGTGTACAAGGCTCCCACTAGGTAAGGTTTGGGGAGAGGTAGATGTACGCAACCTTATTCTCACAAGTGAAAAGGCTGTTTCCAAGATTTAAAACCATGATCTCTAGGTCACATGGAATCAAAATGAGATTAAAATATATGCTGTTTTTGCTTAAGGAAATGACAATAGTTAGTACTTCATAGCCATTTTGTAATCCTCTTATTCTCCACCCAAGCATGGAAGAAGAAATTATAACAATATGAATATAATACATAAAAAATAAGAACAGAATAATAAATTGTAGCCAATAAGAGAAAGGAAATCTCAAGAGAACCTGATCTGCAACAACATCAACCAATTCCAATTCATGATCTCGCCATTTTCTAGCACTATCAGTAGGGAGGATCAAAACCATAATTGCATAACTCCTGGCAGAAAGATCAGGCCAATCATTAATCTGAAAATTTGAGAGATGTAAGAGAGGAACCCTGACAGCAACAATTTCAGGAGGTACATATCTGCCAACAAGAGGTCTGATTCTAGCCAGAGGACAGGTATGTGGTATTCGTATTGCTCGGGGGCTATTGAAAACTTCATTGACGATAGGTTGGTTCGTTGGCACAGAAGATCCAACTTGTACTTGGTAGTTTAATGTATGGGAAAGCTGCAGATTCAGACCACTTCTTGATGGCATCCAAAGCGCACATTCCTCCAAGCCCAAAGTCCTACCCAACTCAACAAGAGTAGTCTTCAAAATGGTATGCCGGTCAAGAGTGCTCCTAATCTCATGTGTCAACATTCTAACATGCCTTCCAGTTTCTTCTTGTGTAAGAATGAGTCCCATCTCTCTGTCAAGTTCCTCAGCCTTGTGCTTAAGAATTAGCTCACGAGTTTTCACACTCAACAGATCAGGAATAATGTGGACAAGCATTAGTGCGGTTGCACAAGACACAATAGCACATGAGACTTTCGCTACAGTCATCACCAAAGCAACAGCTTTAGAGTGCATTGAGAATGTCCACAAGTTTATGAAATGAGTTGCTCCACAAAGAACAATAAAAGCACCAAACTGCATAAGCACCCATCTATATGGAAAGAATGCAGACTTGTGCACAAAATAGATCAGTTCCACAGGAATTGAGAAGTATGCAAGGGCAATCAGGAAATCTGAGATGTATTGATATTTCATAAGAAGTTCATCCTGGGGCCATTGTGTCTCAATGCAATCACAAGACTCCATCATCATATAAACATATGAATGAATCTGGCAATACCAAAAGATGAGTTATTGCAAAATAATCATCACAAGAAGGAATTTAAAAAGTTAAGGAGAACAAATACAGGAGGCAGAAAATATAAGTTCATAAACTAGCATTTAATTTAATGACCCCAATCTAAACTTTTAATCTGCACTTGTGGTGGTCAACTATAATTTGAAGAATCCAAACAATCAGCATAATATATCCCAAAAATCAATGCATTCAGAAACCAAACAAAGCTTTTTCATAACCCAAACTCCTTCAGAAGTCAAGACTTCAACATTTGCTGCTAATTCCGTGTATGTTGTATAGAACTTTGATGGTTGCCAATTGATATCTTAACAAAATAGAAACCACCTGACACAACCTTTGATATTATAGTCCTTCACAAATAGAAAATTTTATTATATTCTTATGACAATACATAGATTTGAACTTCATGCTCATGTGAACCACTGCTAAAGACTTGTTCAATTGAACGCTCAAAATCTCAACCTATCAAGTAAAAGTCAGGTAACAGTTATACTCTAAGTTACAAGATGCTCCTTGTAATGTTCACAAGCACAAGTCCCTAGTGCTGAAATTTCATATTTTAAATTTAAACATAAAGAACGATGATGGAAAGAGTCAAATTCCTGGTTGGCAAAATAAAATAAAAAAAAACCAAAGAAAATCCTGAAATTTGGTCATCAAAATGGAAGACTGGTTCATCTGAAGAGATTAATCCCTTGACACAGGTGGATCACATGATCCTCAAATAATCAAACTTAAAATCTCCAAAACTCTAGTTACTCAAACCCCTTACTATTAAATCATCCCCAGTTACTTATAAATATTAGTTAAGCTAAATAATGACAAAATCACCAACACGCAATGTAACAGAAAACCCACTTATTTCTCACCTAAAATTCCAGTCATCCAACCCCTGATTTAGTTCCAAACACCTTTCAGGTAACAGACGAAGAAATAAATAACAGGGAAGAAAGGGGAAGAAACGAAACAATGCAGAGCAACCAGACAATCCCACCCCAACATAAAAATGAAAATAAAATAGAATAAAATAACAAACCGTGTTCTAGCTTATTGACACACCAAATGAATTCTAGAAATTCCATAAACGACTTAAAAAGTCTATGTTCAATAAATATTATAAACACGCGTCTCAGAATAAACAAAAAATCCAGATCGCAGTTTCAAAACATTGGAGAAAGGCATAGAAGAGAACCTAAACTATTTCCTTAACTTTCAAAAAGAGGGTTTTACTGCGAGCAATGCTATGCAACTACGAGACTGATTCTACCACTTTGCCAGCTATTGACCATCTGCTGTCACTAATAGTCGAACGAAGTCTTCAGATGTTATAATGAATAATGCATCGATCAAGAAAATGACAAATAAAAAAAATAAAAAACTACAGCTACTCATACATGGATCCTTAGCCAAATTCGGAAGAAACGCGGAAATTAACATTACCAAGCAGAAGCAATCGCAGAGCAGATTAGCTAAGGAGGAACGTTTGCATGATAGAAGACGCTCATTTGGGTAGGAGGACGCATCCTTCCATTAGGAGGAGGAGGAGGAGGAGGAAGTTGTAGTGAGAAGGATTAGCGAAAAGTGCAGAGGAAGAGGCAAAAGCATCACGGACTGTGATGGCGACTCACTGTTTCTCCACCATTGAGCTGTGGCGCGTGTTTGCACGTACACTCCTTCTTCCCGTTTCCATTTATTTCTTCTTTAGTTTTTTTTTTTTTCTTTTTAATTCTCATGAACTACTGAACTTTGCTGACTAAAAAAATCTTAAGGTCAAGTGTATCTATTTCTAACCATGTCATTAATATAAGGTCAGTTGATTTTTATTCAATATAATTAAAAAAAACTAATTCAATTATATCAAAATGTTGATATTTAATTTTTTTTTTTCATATTAATTGGTTTGACTATTCAAGGGTCGAACAGGAGAGCACTTACTAAGTTGGAACAGCACAGGCCGGCGTGGTAATGCTAATGCCTCATTTATTCTTCCCTTTTAGTTTGACTTTAGTTGTATAATTTTCCCTCATTATATTCAATGGATCATTTTATGGGGAAAAACTTTTTTTTTAAATAAATAAAGTTCCTCGTTGGAAAAACAGACGTAATTCATTGGAGTGCTTAATTAAAAATAAATAAATGTAAAAAAGAGGACAAGTTGAGTGGAAAGCGAAGTAAAAGAGAAGATTCATTGCATAGAGGCATTATGTGAAGAGAGAGAATGATGAGGGGATGTTCAATGTATTTCAGTTATGGCGACTGGTGACTCGCACTTTACCACTTTACGTCACATCATGGCTAATATTTATTTATTTATTATTTTATACATCCAAAAAGGCTTTTCTCATTTTGTTTTACTTCTTTCATGTCCTGCCTTTTGTTCTTCACGTTTCATTTGTCACGCCCAAAAATATTTTATATTATAGATATGAATATAATATTTATATTTTATTATTTTTATTTTATATAGTTATAATTAAGAACTAAAATAAAAATTATATATAGATAAAAATTTAAATTTCTGAAGTTATTTTGTATAATTAATTAAGATTGTCCTTTTATTTAATAACTAATCATTTTAGCCTATAATTATTATTCTATTTTTTATTATTTTTATAAAAACGTTGTAAGATAAAAATATTTAATTTATTTTTTTTCATTTTGTTCTCCATGTAGAAGGATAAAAAAAGCCTCAACGAGATGAATGACTTATTCTCAAGAGCCTTAACGCTGAACATTAATCCATGTTATTCCTAAATGTGACTAATAAGCCGATGCCGTATGTCTTAAAATGATTTATTTTCAAAGTCCTGCCAAACGAGATTTTTTTAATAGTAATTATGTATAGCCTCTCGTCACCTTTATTTTTTTTTTTTTTCCCTCTATTAAGAAATTAGTTTCTCATTTTCAAGAAACCAAAATCGCCAACAAGAAGCTTTTGGTGTGGAGAATAAGTTTTATGAAGGGTTTACTGAGGAAAAAAGGTATAGAAATTGACAATGGCTTTCCCTGCCCTCTCTAACTCAGTAACTTGCAAGAGCTTTTAGGTTTCTTTCTTGTTTTTTTCTCCCTCTTCGCTGCTTTCTTCAAGTTAGACCAAATTGATGAAAGAAAAACGGCGAGGGAAATAGGGAATTGAGTCTAGTTTAACCCTGTATTTGGATGAAAGAAAACTTTTAAAAATACTAGTATAAAACAATACTCATCAAAGCTAAATGATGTAGGAACTAGTTTAAAAGTGAATCTTGATCTTAAATATAAGACATTTTTTTTATTTTATCTCTTATATTTATATATTTTTTTAAAATTAATTTGTCTAACTTAAAATCTCATATATAATCTAATGTTACGTAAAAGTCTTTTAGAAAAATAGTATCACAGATTTGATAATTAAAAATTTATTTAGTTTTTTTTATCCCTAAATTATATAATATATCTTAAATTAAATATTAGAGGAATACAATTTTTGTGAGTTTTTCTCTTAATATTCTTTCCTCTATAATTTTCTTCCGTCTGAAGATAAGGTAGAAGTGTTAATCATGATAATTTTAACTTCCACCAACGAGATTTTTCCACTTGCTCTTTTTCTCTTCAATTTTCAACCACGTGATTTTCAATTTGTTACTGGCCTAGTAAATTGATGGAATTGTTTCAAAATCCCTCCTTCTCTATGACGCCATTCTCCTCCTTCTGGAGCTTCATTGGGTCTCCAATGGTTTTAGTGCATTCAACGAAAGAAATGGATATTTTCTTGGTCCAATAAAACTTCAATTATATAATTAATTCTTTTGGTCAATTTCTAAATAATAACATTGACATGAAGTTTTAAACCCAGTAATATATATAATATAATTGAGACCATTACATAGTTTTGGATCATGAAACTTTAAACCTAGAAATATATATATTAGCCCACTTAAAATTTTGATCCAATAATCTTTATAGTTGAGTTAGTTTTTCACTCGCATACCTCTTATAAACTTTAAACATAATCTAAATTTTTTTTTTTAGCTTTTCACTTGCATAGCTCTCATAAACTTTAAACATAATCTAAAGTTTTTTTTTCCTAAGAGTTCGGCCTACGTAACTTCTCCAATTTCTAGTTTAAAAATTAAGCTTTTTACAGGTTTCATACTGGAAAAGCAATCCGTGTTTAGTTTGACCACCAAATTTTGGTGATTAAATTAAGAAAACTACTATGAAAACAAAATTTAATAAAAGTCTGGTTTTTTCAGCGCTCATTTTTTTTTTTTATTTCCAATAGAAAATATTGCGTTAAATAGCACTTGATAATCGTTCAATGTGAAATCTTAAAAATGTTTCATTATAAACAGATTATAGTTGAAGCGGATTCCATAACTTTCCTTGAAGAATTTAGAATTGAAGACGTATATTCATCCATGAAGATATTTGAATTTTTTTTGCCAAAAAAATATTTGAATTACCCAAAAGATATATTTGAAAACATGCTGTGGAAGGATTACAAAAGCTTTCCCTAAATCAACTAATTTAAAATATTTTTTTTATAAACAAATATTATAATTTTCATTAACATTCAATGAAAAATATTGTCAAATAAAAACATTCAATGAAAGATATTATCAAAAACAAAATTCCATACAAGAGCCCCGACATCTTGGCTCACATGTGATCCAAACACTTATCATGAACATTCCAGATCAAAATGTCGTTGATTCCATCTATCCCCATTTGGAAAAATAAAAATTGAAAAAAAAAAAAAAAAAAAAAAAAAAAAAAAAAAAACCCCTTAGGTGCGTTTGGTATGAGGGATTTGGAGGGAAGGGGAGAAAATTTTTATAAGCTGAATTTTAAAAGATTGAAGAAGTGGGGTAATAAAATTTTAATAAAGAGAATATGAAAGATAAAAGAGTAAGAAAAATTAATTAAAAATTTTTAACCCACTTCTCTAATTTTTTTAAATTAAACTCAAAAATTTTCCCTTCATCCACTTTTCCTCCCGTCCCCTCATACCAAACAAACCCTTAAACTTCACTTCTAAGAATTTCCACCAGGCATTTCACATAAATCAAAATGTCATAACCTCAATATTCAAAACAACTTAATCCATGTACAAAAGATAAGTATAATTAAATAATATTCCCCCAAATCCAATACTGAGACGAATTAAAGCCACTCATTTTCCACAAACAGGTGAAAATGTTCAAAATCAAACAGAACAAAAGCCTTTTCACCCAACAAAAACAAAAAGCTTAAACATATCATTTGGAAAGTTTCAGATCTACAACTTGAAATGTCAACTGTTTCTAACTTCAAGTCAGCAATAGCATAAAATAAAACTAAAATAACACATCAATGTTGTCTCAAAGAGAATAAAACTAATGTTCAATTCCTTCTCGCCATTCCATTGAGGGGGGGGGCAAAATCTGGGGTTGGTCTGAGCAATGTATTAATTTCACAAGCAATATATCTACACTCTACAGTGTTAAAAATCAATGGCCCATAAAAAGTTAGATTATTCACCAAGGGCAGTTGGCCGGCACACAACAGCTCAACAGAAGAACATGCTACTTTGAACATTGTGATGCAACCTCGGAAGCTCTGGGATTGGAACAACTAGTTCAGTGGTCAAAATTGAGGGTGTCTCTGATGAATCATCAGACTTCAAAAATTGCCTCATCTGAGCAGCGACAAAGTGGGCATAGCATATGGGTGCCACTGAAGGAGAAAATTAGGAAAGGGAGAAGATTGTTAGCAGAAATAAAAACATGCTTTCAATGCAACTAATGAAAATAGCCCAGGAAATGACACTTCAAGATCCATTCGTTATAAAATAGATGCATGATGACTTTAAAAACCAAAATCCTTCAGCACAAGACCATAAAAATAAATCATTACTGGTGATTTTCAAAATAATCACTCACGTTCCCATAAAA
This sequence comes from Inga laurina, assembly GCA_963855925.1. Lineage (NCBI taxonomy): Eukaryota > Viridiplantae > Streptophyta > Magnoliopsida > Fabales > Fabaceae > Inga > Inga laurina. The sequence continues at coordinate 55,918,518 of OY979704.1, forward strand.
TCACAACTACATCTTATAGATGTAGAAGTATGGGTAATTACGTTAGAAAGTACTAATAATAACTTATTCCTATGATCCTTAGGAGATTTCAACTTTTGATGTCCTTGATCGTTAATTATGAGTTACAGGTCATTGGCCACTATGTTTCTGCAGTTGTTCTAAGAATTTGACAATCACTAAATGGTGAAATTACCAACTGAAGTTGCAGCTGTACTCCTCTGGTACCTGAAGTAAATATATGTCTCAGTAAAAAAGATAATAACGTAAAATTAAAGTTAGGAACATGCCAAGAAGTTGAAGATTAAATGCATACACATAAGACAGCGAATGGATTAAATTTTGCAAGTCATCCGCTGAGAAACCAATCTCATCTAGTAACACATGGTAATGTGCTGGCCTAGGAGTTCCCTATTGTTCAAAACGAAAAGGAGAACAAAGGAAACATAACGAGATAAAACATTAGTGATTAAAAAAGTGGCACTGAGGTAACCAAAGGTACTCAATGCAGGGAAACCCAAAAAACAAACAAACAAAAGTTGAGAAAGAACTAGAGCAGCCATCTTACAAGATTCCCTGCATGTGAACACATGTAGAAATCATAATTCCGAGGATGCACAATTTGTGTGTCAACAACTGTCCCTGAAGAGGAAATTTGGATTTCTTTCGAGTTTTAACGCTTGGTTTGAGCTGTACATAAGAAGGAAGTGAGAAGTTGCATACCAGGAGGAACATTATCTGAACCATTAGCATGAAACAACTTTGTATGATGATTCTTTTGTGCCACAATTACTGTGAACTTGGGAGTATCAACATCTCCAAGATGTTTATAGGCCTATTAATAAGAGAAGTTTATCAACTAAAGGCTATCATTCCGATGGAAACAATGTGTATTATCACAGTATCCACGTCATAAGAAAAACAGTACCATGATAATTATCACAGAAACAAAAAATTATATCTAGCAACCCTAACACAAATTGAAATGTAGATGATACAAGAGAAAGAGTTAGGTTCCAGTAAAACCTTAATTATTTGGTCCAGCTCAATGTTCAAAACCTGATTAAATTGCGATTCACTAACTCCATCCCTAAAAGTAAAACACAGATCAGAAAATAAAGAGCTAAATAAAAGGTATCAAACACGTAATTAGAATGAGAAGAAACAAAATGTGAGTTCATATTAATGCTTATAACTTTTCAGAAGAGCAAAATTGCAAATAGATAAAATTGACACAATTTGGATTTCTTAGTGAATTTGGCTGTCGTCTATGACCTCTTAAAACTTCGCAATAGGTTAAATTGAAAGCCAAAAAAAGGATTCCAATTACACATTTGGTCAATTAACATACAAACAGAGGGAAATTAATCAGCAAATGAAAAATCGAAATTTGATTTAACTTCACTACATTTATATAGATAGCGTCTCATAAGAAATATTTGAAAACAACCAGCGTATTTGTAGACACACCCAAGACTAAGAAGCAAGAGAGAGAGATACAGAAGCAATCAGTAATTTTTTTTGGAAAAAAAAAATACAGCATTTGCTATAATGAAGAATAATCTTATCAGATTATGTTCTCAAATTTTAAAAAGAACAAATAGTAGATATTTTCCAAGTCATAAACTTCATTTTTATAAAAGACGTATTACTGAAGATATAGAAAAAAGACAACTAGGTGAGCAAAAGATATTATCCGCATAACATTAGGGGGAAGGGGAAGGTAAAAGCAATGCAAGCAGAAAAGAGGATAGTTCTGCCGATGAACACCTTACCAAGTAATATATTGTGAATTGAGCAGAAAAGGTTAAAACATGAAACCTGAAGACAATAATTTGAGTTGGTTTTCGTCCATTACTTGAATGATAGAAATCCAAAAGTAGTTCTCTACAAAAGCAATAGCATTCAGGTTATAACAGTATAAGGAATTTGTTGGCCCCATACGTATGAACTCACAATTAATGGATAAAGAAATAGAATAAATGTACCATATCATCTTATTATTACATTTCATTGAATGTATGAAGATGCAATATATATTCATACTAAATGAATTGACAGATAAAACATTTCGCTTTTAGGACTGTGAGAGTGAAGTTTAACTTCTTAAGTACTGTGTAAAAACAGTCCTATTGGGAATTCTTAAGCTTACCTTCTTATGGGTAAAAACACTTGAGCAATTGCACACCCATAGACAAGCAAATTGGATCAACCTAAAGTCTTATAATAACATTACTGAAAATAGAAATCTTTTTATTTTAAAATAACATAAAAAATGATTTTTCATTCTAGCCATCACAGATCGGGATTAAATCATGGTCCAATGCATTTTATTTAACGGATTTTATAACCGAAGTAATTTGCAAAAACCAAAAAACTACAAAACCAAAGCAATTTTGACATACTGGAGCCCCAGGAATGGAAAAAGTGATCATAATGCACAGATGGCCAGTAATCATGTCATGTCATGCTGGGGAAAGGTAGGCAATATAATAAAAAATGTCAACAGCAGTGCCGTATACATTTTCCCCCAATACCTGATCATGCCATCATCTTTCCCATCCTCCAATGGCTTGTATAGAGCATCAATCATCTCTGCCTTAGATGATTGCGTTCGAACAGATGCTCTATACCTTGAAATTAGGGGCCAGCATCTAGATCCAACAACCTGAGAATGTGACATTACAAAACACAGTATAATGATCCAGTGAGAATCTTGTGGTGACAGTACAAAGTAAAAAAGAAAACTTCCTCAGATGAAAGTTGGTACAAAGATAACATTACAGCTGCTATTGATGGAAGGTCTGATCGACCAGGGGAACCATGAGAGACATCCATTCCTAAAATCAGTGTGGGAGTATCATTTACTAGGGGAACATGCCCAGAATGCTCTATGGCCAACAAAGAATTTATTCCGCCAAGCTACAAAGGGAACAAAATATAAATCATCTGAATTTATCTTTATGTTCGTGAAGACAAAATATATTCAGAATAATTTACAATTCACCTGGCTCCAATAGTCTTACTGAAATTTCAAATTAGTCCCTATTTTTTAAAAATTTGTACTTGGATCCTTATAGTTCTAAAAATTTCAAATTTACTCCTTGTCTCTTTATCATCGAAGTTTCACCAAAAATTAGCGATGATATGACCAGCTATACATGATTCAAGCCAACTCACCCAATTCACTATGTTGCATCACATGCGAATTGGGTGAGTTATTTTCATTTTGTTATCTACTTTTAGTTTTTTCATTTTATTATCTGCTTCTATTCTTTTCTGCCATCTTAAATCAATGAATCATGCATATGCATCATGCTAAGATGACATAGGGTAATGAAATACTGACAGAAGTTTGAAGGAACTACTTTGTTTTGTTTTTGAAAAAAAAAACATCAATACGGATACAATACTTGTTTCTAAATCATAGGACTAAATTTAAATTTCAATGATCTACCTTAGAATTGATCTTAAGAAGCACATTAGTAAGGTATTGATCATTGATCTTCAAAGGAGAAATGCACTGTGTGATAACACCAACTTCAGTCAGACATTTCTTCTTCCAAGGTCCTAAAATTAAACAAAATAACATTGAGTTGTCGGTAAAATAGCCATAAAGAAATAGGAAAATGCGTTCAAAGACATACCATAAATGTCACAATTTTTCCTCTCTGGCAAGACACAAAGAATGAAGTCTGGTTCTTCAAGAAGCTTAGCATATAGCAGCTCAAACATCTTTTCAACTCTTGCAACAGGACTAGATCTTCTAATTTGTGAATCTTCTTCAATTAAAGTATATGGGCGTTCAATTTTCTGTTTACATATAAAGGTAGCTTTGAGAGACAGGTAATCACATAAACACTGAGATGACAGCACAGTGAAATTACAATGCCTTAAAATTGTTGAGGTGACATACAATTCCTTTGTTCATTCCACATTTGATAAGCTCCCTTGAAATGTAACTAGTATCACAACGCGCTGAGAAGTTGACCACAGCCCAGAGTTCAATGCGAGCTGGTTGTAGAAGTGTCTGCAAAGAAGGAAAGTGAAAATTATCAATTTTCATACTAGATAACCATGTTTTTTAACATAACAGTGAAGAAAGGGTTGTCTTAAAATACTAGTTCTTTATAAATTCAAAATGATTATACAGTACCTTGTTATTAAAGTTCCACCGTCCATTACTAGGGAAGCACTCATCATTCTTACCAACCTTCAACTGTGTGTCTCAAATACAAAAACAGTAAAGAGTGTATTTAGTGATGAAATAATATAATAGAAAACAAACTCCTCATCATTTTTGCTTCTATTTCCTTGTATTTCTCTCTCAATTGCAAAAACAAATAACACATTTATTCCCCCTAAGCCTTACTTTTGGAGTCTCAAGAACTCGACCTTCAACTTGTGTAAATTGCTTCTTGATAGAAATGCCACATGCCGCAAGAACAGGATCATCATCATAGTTATGATGTGCCATAGCCTATAAGTTCTGATGAGGCTTAATATAGTATGAAAATGAAGAAAACAAGTCATCAATGTATGTGAACTTACATCTGTTATGGTTTTGATTCTATCTTGCGGCTTTTGTCGTGATTTTTCAACTAAAGAAGCTCTCTGCATTGGAGATAATGCCTTTGTATAACGTTGAAGGGGGATAAGTGAGCAAAGCTGGTCCACTCAAAGGAAAATGAAAAAATTAGTGGGCAAAACAAATATAGTTAGAAAGAACAAAGGAATCTAAGAGAAGGAAGAAAAGGTTCTATCAAGCATAAAACTTGAAAACCTCCATTGGCAGATAGACGGGCCGTTTAGGCTTTCCCACATCAAGGCAAGGAAGATATGCAGAAGTCAGTTCTATGCCACAGTGCTTTGCAAAATACTCATAAACAGTAATATCCACCGTCTCCACTCCATTACTGCCCTCACTGTTTTTCACCTTCATACTGAAACTGGAGGAAAGAAATAAGATGAATAAGTCTTTATCTTCTTTTTACAAAGAAATAGAATAGATATCTAAAGTTTAGAATGAAAGAACTTACAGTTGCTGATTACACGGTTTCTCACTCAAGCCAATAATTTTAAATTCATGGTTGCGATGAGAAGCACGCACCCTTAAATTTTTAAGCATTCTCTTGGCCTAAATAATATCAAGAAAAGAAAACCTCAATAAAAGATACAAATCTGGAAGCATGAACATCGTGCACACAGGTTAAAACATAGTCACCTTTGCCCAGTCAATATAACGGGGTTCCCTCACATTCTGGTTGGATAGGAGAAAATTAATTACAGGTCCAGGGGTTAAGATCATTGTTGTGGACACATCTAGTCATAAAAATATGAAGAGGAACTCTGAGGGGGGAGGTATAATTTAATGATAATGAAAATTTATGATATGAAAAAGTGTGGTCCTACCCATATTGAGAAACAATCCACCCTGTGTAGTATGAAAGCTAGAGTGAAAACCTTGAACTCTTGTTACCCCACCTCCAACATCAGTGAAATTTCTCGAGTCATCACGAAAGAATGATTGCCTTACCAAAAGACAGCTCCTTGACATTTGGAAAGGTTCGTTTAATTAGGTTAGAGCTAACAGGGAACAGGTGAATGACATTCAAGACACTCTTGAGACAACTATTAAAAAGAACATCTTAAAAGTAAGTACATGCTAGCTGCTTGCTGTCTCAGAATAGTATCAAGCACTCTCAAAGCATCCTGAGCATTAGAATCTGACTCAACTCCTTCCAGGGCAAAAGCAACAGACCGTAGGGGTACTTCGGCAGCAAAATTTATCTTCACATTGAAAGTTGTTGACTTAAAAGAATGCTTTGACCTTTTATTTTCCACGCTAAGATTTCCATCAGCACCAGGACTACCATAACTGCTGCAACAGCAGGAAGACAGCGTAAGCTTTAAAACAAAAATATGGCACAGGCAAGACTCATAAATTATGTATACCATTTTGCCAATGATTCCTCAAGTACTACTGTGAACTCAAGCTTTTGATGTCGCAGAGGACCTACTGCATACAAAGTTTTCCCTCCATCATAGGCAAACCTCTTACCACCAAGTTCAGAAAAGTAGGTTTGGCAAAGCCTATCAATCAGTTTTCTCCGAATGCCCTTGCTCTCGACAGCTCTATCATTTTCTGAAGTAATAGAAACCTGGAAATTATTCATCTACATAAGAGCATGCCCATGATGTGAAAATTACAGGACAGGAAAGGGAGACATACAATATACTGGAAAAATACAGCATCTGGAACACCAACAGACACTTGGAAATAATTGGCAAGCACTGGCATGTGTTTCCCCATAGTCCCAAACCCACGCCTACTGACAACAGAATACTTAATGGGGACAGCCGGTTTGGGCTCTGCATTGTGTGGCACATCAGAAATTGGTGGATGCAAAGCTGGCATCTCATCAGCTTCATCAGTATGAGCAACTTTCTCCATCTTTTTCCCTTTATTCAGAAATGATCAATCCAAAGCAGTGAAGAAAACAAAATAAGTTAAAGACCAGATGAATACAAGTTATAGTTCCCAATGATTGTTCAACTATTTGTCCACTTCCAATGAGCATTTATAAAATATTTTTTCTATTTAAGGAAGTGACTGGTAAAACACCAAAATCAAAAAAAGGAAGTGACTGGTAAAACACCAAAATCAAAAAAAGCTAGTCCCATTCCTATGATTTTTGGTGGAAAAAAAATAAACTTACCTTGGGAGGTTGTAGCTTTAGTAATATAGCTTCTTTGACCAAGTGGTCAAAAGTAAGGTCCTTTCAGCTTGATAAAATTTATTTGTTTCTTCAATCAAGCCACCAAGGCGGCCTTATCCCAAAAAAAAAAAACAAAAGAAAAGAAAAACCTTGAGCATTTGATATTATTGTTTGACAATTTAAAACTAAACAACTAATGTGTATGATCATATCTATAGCGTTTTTTTTCACTAGCAGATATCATAATTTAAACGTAGTGATAAAGAGAATGTCATAAAGCACCTTGTTATGGCTGCAATTTAAAAACAAAAATGAAGTTTCTCTACTTGCTTTAGAAAACTTCTAGCTTACACGATGAGCATGGTTTATTTTCTTTTCTCCGTTTCACTTATCTATGGCTATAGGCAGGGGATACAATACACTATACAACTCAGTTGAGAATGAGCAAGTTTTATATAAGTAATTCACAGTTTCCTTTTCTCATTTTGCAAAAGCTAATTAATCCATTGGGGAAACAGACAGAAGCCTGTATACTGATACTATACAGTGGAGAAACACAGACAGTAGCAAAAAATTCAGACAAGAAATAAGTCAACAACCACACAATCTCGCCCAAAACAGCACCAAATTTAAACCGCATTTTCACAATGTGAAATTTGAAACGAAACAAATTTTGAAAAGTTGGAGAAAATTGTATTTAAAACTTTTAGGCGATGAGCTTCAGCTCAAATTCCAGCAGAGAAGAATACTTGAGTCACGCACCTCAGAACAGAAAACAACAAACCCCACTAACAGATGCTAAACAATGCAGGAAACTAGACAGAAAGAGAAGCGAACCTTACTTGTAGCCTTCACTTTGAGAATGAGGTTCTTCAGTAGGGTTTCACTGGAAGCGAGGGTAGGAGCATATGAAAATGTTGTTGCTGGTAGTTCTCCGCTGCCGTCACCCTTTCTGCTCAGTCAGAGGAGACTGAAGAGCGAGAATCGCGAGAGATGATGAAAGAGGAGGAAGGCCGAAGCACTCAGTTTGTCTCGTTAGAACAATACGGCATTGTTTGAAGCGGAAAAATATGAAATGAAATAGACGTAAGCCCATTTGCGTGAAGAGACTAGTCACTGGAGCGCATTTTATATTTATCACTTGAGTAAAAATATGTTTATCACCCATCTTTATCATTAAATTGATTTTGAATGGTTTAAATTTAATTTAGTTTAATTTTTATATTTTAAATAATATTTTATTTTATTTTACAAATAATTAAAAATAAAGATAATTTTATGCCTATAACTTCTCAGAAAAATAAATTTATCATTTAAAAAATCATAATTAAAAATTTTACATTTAAATGTTCAGATCAAAGTTTAAACGCTGAGGTCTTATCATAGAGATGAAAAATTAGTTGCTCATCACTGTGACAAGCATAGAATGCGGACTAGTCAAATACTAGGTCTCAATCCTCTCAGTAGCTTTTACCTCAGAGTCTTGAAATCTGTCAGTTCAAATTATCTAAAAACTCATAATGCACCACGTCATCATTGAGAATATCCCAAAAATTTTAATAACCTAGCCAATATTCCTGAACCTTTGAAGTAAGTGTCCGGCAACTTCGAAAACGTCCCTCCCAGAGCTTGGAACACCTTCCGCAACTTCTCCAGCTGCCGCTAGGGGAGTTACTGCAACAATTTGGGTAAACTGAAGAAGTACTTTAACCACTTTGGCTACATTCCTAACCCCACTTCCAACTTCACCAACGACTTCGATAGTGCCCTTGAATCCACCATTAAAACTTATCAGAAGGGCTTCAATCTCAAAGTCACTGGTGAGCTCGATGCGAATACTCCTCAGTAGATTGTTTACCCTCGATGTGGTGTAGCTGGTATAATCAACAGCACCAGCACTATGAACTCTGGCAAGGAGAATATCTCACCGATGAGTAATGCACTACTACAAATTTAGGCTTTTATAACTCCTAATATATAACGGTTACAGCTAATAAACATTATGTATGTCGAGGCAAAGGTCACTCAAGGATATATAATGCTTAAACGTAACAATTAATTATGTGCATTGTCATGTATTGTGAGGTGGAATTCCCGAAAACATAAACATAACGATTATAGTTAATAATCATCGTTTATTTAGTGACGATTCTTTCTAAACAACCGTCATGTAACACCTACAAACAATTTGACTTCCAACCTCATATATTAGTGAAGACAAAACATAATAGTCTTCAGAAACAATAGTCATCTCTTTCATAACACTTCGTAACATTCGGACCTTCAATTTTATAACTCATCATAACCCTTTTTTATCAATTTAAACCTTCATACGACATAACTCATAACCTTTTTCAATCCGTTAGACCTCTATTTAAACTCAGTGGCTAACCTTTTCCTCAGATTACGCCTTAAACCTCGAATCAGCATTTCAAAGCTCCATTCCTCATCATCCATACGTCGTAGATAAACGGCTAATCGTGCCTTCACCTCGATTGGGCAGTCTAGCACTTTGAAATCTTCTCTGGTCTATTTAACCAATCTTCAGCCACTTGGGGATCAAACCTTCCCCTGAACACTGGAGGTAGATGTTTGTAGAATTTGGAGACCTAGTACTGTAGATCTCGAGCTGGTACTCCATGTGACTCCTGGTTCGGTGAATATAAGGCAGGGACTCCTGAGCTCAAATTGACCCTTATCTTTTCATGAAGTGTCTCCTCTTGAGTCTCTTCCTAAGTCAATTGAACTCTATCAGCATTGCATTTTTCTTTCTCCTCTTGAAGCTCTTCCCTTAGCTCATTGATTATATCCCACTGCTCCATTAACATGCCCATCATCAGTTGCATGGGATCAGGTGGGTTGTCATGTATCTCTTCCACCTCTAGTTCTACACGCCGCACCTTTGGGCGGACCATTATTTCTTTTCACTCTACAAATGATTTACCACATTAATATCACAGTAAATATATACACATATTCCTTAAAACTCATATACCAACAATAACAAGAACATTCATGTGTATACCACAAACATTCATGGGTTATCCATCATCACTAAGCCAAGGAACTATGGCAATTATCTAAGCAAAACCTACCCTTGCCAGGAACTATAGCTCTGATACAAAAAATGTAACCCCATACCTTAAAACAAGGATTATAGTTCAAAAATGTGTCATTAGACTAATCAGGAGACCAATACATAATTTAAAACTTATTAACAGTCCCAACTTCAAGATAGGATTCGGCCCTGTGATAAAATGCGTTTTCAAAAACTTTTCCAAAGACTCATTAATACAGTCTCACATTCACCTTTTGAATCTACTTGGCTTGTGCAGTTTGATTCTATTCATAAATATCAGAGTGTAAACAAAAATTCCCGACAACACTTGGGTTTCATCCCTTTACTAAAGGGTTTACAAAGCATATTTGCCTATTTCAATTTCCCATACTGGGGATTACATAACACTATTCAAATTTACAGCATTTACAACAGGTACATAAATTACAAAAAATTGATAACCAACATAAATGCTCAAACTCCTAACACTAGCCGCCCTTTGTCACCTGTTTCTCCTTTGACCCACTTGACCTAACTGCGGGTTAGTCATTGGAAAGAGTAAGATTCAAAAGAATCCCAGTAGTAACAATTCACTCATATAATATATAATAACATAGCATGTAAGCAAATCACAAAGCAGTAACAGCAGCAATAATCACAATGATGCATGACTTTCATCACAAATGACAGCACTCACGGCTGTATCCACATGATGCGTGACTTGCGTCACAAACGACAGCTCTCACGGCTATATCCACATGATTCGTGACTTACGTCACAAACGACAGCTCTCACGGCTATATACACAAAGCTTTCACAGCAACGTACATCACAACATTTGCAGTTAACACAATTCAATTATAAGACATTCATACAATGCATTATACATAATATAGGAGAAAGAGTCACTACCTTGTTCTTTCCGCTTGTACTATGGCACTGGTTTATCATGCATAGGGCAAATGTTAAATCTTATAAATCACAATCAAAGATAATGAGTTATTCCCTATTCCAATTCTTAATTCCAAAACACTTAGGGTTGATTATCATTTGAGACCTTTATGTGGCTACTAGAAGCCGAAACAGATGCCTAAAGGGTTGGGAGAAATTGGACCAAAGGCTATCTTTCAAAAGTTCTAAATGCAGTTTTTGAGGGGTTGGCCGGGGCCAAGAGATTATCACAAAGATTTTGGCTGCAGCCAAGAACCACTGGTCGCGGTTAAGATCAAGTTAGAAACTTTTGGGCCTGGCTAAAAACAGGTCAGAAGGATTTAGCCCGCGGCCAAGACCCTTTTGGTAGTGGTCAAGAACTGGTCAAATGCTTTTGGCTGCGGCCAAAACTCCTGGCCATAGCGGACAATTGGCCTGTTTCCTTGCTGTTTTCAAACGACCATAACTTTTTCCACACATATTAAAATGACGCAAACTTTATATCATTGGAAAGCTTGCAATGTCTATTACAAAATTGAAAAATTTGATAACATTTTGACATCATTTGGTATTTCAAAACACTATGCAAAGTTGGTCTCCTAAACAGAATTTTCATTTGGCAACATTTCCAGTTTTCAAACTAAGTTTCCAATGGTTCCAGAATTCATAGCCAAAACTACTTCCATACAATTTGTCACCTTATGAGAATATGAACTGAATAGCTAATTGCTTGTTAGATTTGTACTTGTTTATACCTTTTGGTTCACTTGTTTGAACGAACAGCATAGCCTTATGAAGATGTCATAAATCAGTTTTAAAGAAGTGTTTAATTTTTGGAGGATAAGAATAATATGCCCAAAAAAGAAAATGTATAGGAAAATTACCCTCAGGTCCCAATGAAGAGAAAGCAAGGCAGACAACGGGGGTTAAATTTCTCTAGTTGTGTATTGTTTGTGGAAGAAGTTTACAGGAACAATAAGGAGAAATTTGTTCAAGTTTGAGAGGTGAATCTATTGTTTGAAACAGCATACCCATTGTCACACCCTACCCCCACCCTACACCGAGCTTAGCATTGGGTTATCCAGGATAGACTCACAAGGATATAAGCGCACCCCTTGTGCTTTCATCTCGCCACCCCACATCTCGAACTCTCAACCTGGGGGTAAGTATGAGAGTTTGGCGAGAGGTAGTACCATTGAACTAGCTCATACTTACCCCCAGGTTGAGAGTTTGAGACGTGGGGAGGCGAGAGGAAAGCGCAAGGGGTGTGCTTATATCCTTTTGAGTCCATCCTGGATAACCCAATGCTAAGCCTGCGGTGTAGGGTGGGGGCAGGGTGTGACACCCATAGGTTATGTGGAGCTAAATAAACCCATGGTTTGGTGTGGGTCAGCAAAACTCGAATACAAATTCAGTGTAAATGATTGACCCATGGCTCCTCTTTCATAAACTAGTTAACCAATTCCATCTTTGTTGTTAATCCATCTCGACTAGTTAACCCATATATCCTTTCATTCTTTCTTCATCTTTGTCATAAAGAAAAAGACAACAAACTCAATAAGAGGTTTATACGTGCATGTGATAACAACTGATTTACTATGTTTTATTTTTGCAATTATGACAAATAAATATATTATTATCAATCATCATAACAAACCTAAACATGGTTTGAAAAGTTTATCAACCACTTTTTATTAGTGAGACGAAACATAGATAATTTCTTAACAACTCATTTTCTATGTTTTATTTTTGCAATTATGACAAATAAATATATTATTATCAATCATCATAACAAACATAAACATGGTTTGAAAAGTTTATCAACCACTCTTTATTAGTGAGACGAAACATAGATAATTTCTTAGTTCAAGCTTCAAATAGAGATGGAAGCCAATGAATTGAGTGGATCCTTGGCTTGTGAGCATCATATTCCCTCAAAGTGAGAGCATGAAAATGAGGAGGAAAGTTGAAAGGTGATAGAAGAGCTTTAGGTGTGGGCCTATGGAAAAATGCATAGGAATGTCGATGAGTTGTTCTGTTAACTGTGGTACAATGCAGGACAGATTTGAACCTCCTATTGGACAGTATCTCAAGCACATCACCCACAATTGCCAGAAATACATATGACTTCAGGTGAATAGGAACCTACTCGAATCCTTCCTTGAAAATCTGGAGCCCGCAGGTTTGGTCTTCTATTTGGATTTCACTCCCAGTCTTGGATTCTACTTAGGTCTAGTGCACGAATGTGATTATGGAGGTGTCTTTGTATGGAACCTAACCCATGGCTTGATCTGCGTCTAGATAACTCAGATAGTGTTGTTCATTTGAAGTGTACAGTTATCACTCTTAACCCATTTCTCCTCTTCACCATGTACACCCAATAACTCTAATATTACACTAGTCACCTTCTTTGCCACCATCTTCATTTGCTTTTGAAACTCTTCCATTGTCTCACTACATGTGTTTTCCACAAAATAAAATCAATTTTATTCAACAACATTACGATATAAGCATGTAACACACAAAGAACAACAGACACATATATACCAAAAATGAGCTTGATCACGTTCAGGCAAAACTTTTTTGGTATCGTTGTAGCATGAATCAATAATGACAAAGCCTTCATGCCATATAACTTTAGAGAAGAAGAGTGAGATGGTAGGTGAACTTTAGCCAGAGGAGCGACCGAGAGGCTTTAAGGCTTTTGGCTTTTGCTCAATCATGAGAGAGAAGAGGCGCTTGATCTCATCTTCTACCTTTTTCAATAAAGACAAGTGTATTCCATGGTTCTTGAGCTAAAATATACCCAATTCCTCACATGCAAGGTTGATTGTTTCCATGGCATTTAGATCTTGGAGGTCCACCACTGATATGGACACTGGTCGGTCAACAATAAAGTTGGAGCATCCATTTGAACATGTGTGAGATTCAAGTTTGGTCTCCACTGAAGAAAAAATCAATAGCGATGCTTTTAGATACTTCACTAGATAGAGTTTCGTCCATTTTTTATGACAAACCTGCTTTTATTGGAACAAGTGAGATCAAGTAACTGTGTAAGAATAGTTAGAATAGTTTTTATAGATTGAGAAGAGGGATGGGATTCATTACCCCTCTATTAATTAATTACATGCATTGTTGTCAAACTCATGAGTTAACTATCCGAGTTTACTGATTTTATGTATCTTCCTTACAAAATCATGCCGAGTCACTCTTAATCCATGCTAGCTGTAAACTTAGGCAAACTCAGGAGTTCACACATATTGAGTTTACCCTTTTAACATTTTTACCTCACAAAATAATGTTAACTCACACTTAAACCCGTATTTACCTTTCGGTTTTGTCATGCTTAATAGAAAAATTTTATAAATATATTTATTTATTGAGTATGATAAATTATGAATGTTGTTGGATTTAATTTCAATAATTTGGATTTAAAATATATTTAAATCACATTGTTATCACTTTTTATATTTTGATTATATAATTATACATTACTAATACCTATTTATTGATAATAGTATATCTTAGGAGTTTATGATTCAACTCTACCATCGATTTCATGTCATTATCATGAGTTTGTTTAAACTCATGAGTTTGACAACATTGATAATATGAGCACCCCACATATTTAATTAATTACATACATACATAAATATTTTTTCACCTAGATGTGCATGCATATTTTACCAAATTGGGTAAATAAGTTTTATATTAACAACCAAAGGGAGTATATTTTTTGGTGCAGTGTGAAGAAAATGAGTTATGCTATTTTAGGTGCATTATCTATGAGATTCTTTTCAATGGTATATAATTCAATCAATTAATATATATATATATATATATATATATATATTCAATATATACGTTGGTTGTTGGCAAAAAAAAATAAATTGGGAAAAAACTCTTTAGTCATTATATATTTTCTAGTTCATTATTCATGACTCATTTTCTACACTATGTACAAGCTCTCCAATATTCAAAGAATTAGAAGAAAGTTGATACAAATGCAATGGATTCTTGATAAGTTTTTAAAAATATTAATTGCATGCAAATCAAGGTAATTCATTGTTCCCATAATTTGTGCCACAATTTATTCACATACCTAGAGCCTCATTGTTATGGCCAGCAAGGCGTCTCGCCAGCTTGCCATGGAAGCTGTTATATTTGTGGGAGGGGGATGGGTGTTGTGCCTTTGGTGCTGCCCCCCGCTGCCTTGCCAATAAGGGGGCCTTCCCAAGTATTTTTTTTCTTGTTCCTTTTTTTTACCATTAGATTCTACATAAAATAAGTGACATTTTGATATCTTATGGGCAAAAAATGGAATTGTTTTCAATTTTTTATGATTTTTCAAAGATTCAGCCTTAAGTGGAAAAAAAGTATCATTTTTCTGAAATATCTTTAAAAAATCATAAAAAATTGAAAATATCGCCATTTTATGCCCATAAGATATCAAAATGTCACTCATTTTGGGCCCAAACCTATATGGTCTCAAACCTATATGGTCTCAACCTGTGATGGGTTGGACCACTGGATTGGCAGGTTGGCCCATATTTTTTTTGTTTTTAACCAAGGGGGAAGATCCATTAGCTAAGGCACAACCTCCAACAGTCCAAAACCATTACTCCAAAGTCCAGCCTAGTACTCCCATTCCTCAGTCCTTACTCCTCAGCCTAGTCAACTTGTAACACCCCGAATTTTGAGACTCGAGGTTAGAGAACAAGCCTGAGATTAGTGGATTGCTAAACCCCGGTTTAGCAAGATCCCAAATTGTGATTAGGGATTAATGACTACAAAAGTGGACATGGTTAGTGATTAATGAACCCTTTTAGAAAATATAAAGTGGATTGTAGTCGCGTGTGTTATGAGCAACGCCAAAACCCTGTATTTGAGTTCAATTGTGGATTAACATCCAAATTAACTTAGAATAGAGGGAAGAATTGAATGGGGTATTGTGATGGAAATGGTGTCATGTTGTGATATTTAATCATTGGAATTGATTTAAATTAGATTGGACACGTTGGTTGCAAAATTGGAAATGCTGTTCAGTGTGAATTCTGTCTGGGCAGTCTTCTCGTGTGGACGTTTTTAATAGGCAAATGATGTCAGAAACTTATGAAAATTTCCAGTCTTAAAGATCACATCCCAAGCTTCAAAATGGACATATAATTTGTGTCATTTCATGTTGGGAACTGGGAGATATGACTGTCCAAAGTTTGAGGTCGAAAATGGACTCTGTTTTGGGGCAGTGATGAAATTTGTGTAATTCTGGAATTTTGTGGTGATTTCTGGTAATGGATTATATTTTTTCAATGAAGAGGACTTAAATACCTTTCATTTGGCTTTGGAATCACCTCATTTCGATTTTTCTAGAATTAGTTATGATTTTTCAAAGTTTGGGCAGAAAATCTGCCAGAAAATCCGAAAATGGGAATTATGACATCATCTCAATAAAAGATGATATCAGCATGGAATTAAATATTTTCTCATCTTCTTTAGCTCTCATTTCGTGCTGAACCATCTGAAAATAGTGAGAGAAAGTTGAGAGCTCTTAGAGAGAGATAGAGGAGAGATCTCGCAAGGTAAGCCGATTTCTCCGACGATCTAGCTCCTAACGCGTATAACTCCGTTCCTAAGCTACTCCTTTATGTTCTTTAAAGTTTGGAAGCTCCTCTTTTGGTGTTTTGAAGTTAGGGTTTTCAGCCACAAGAAGGAAAAGCTAGTGGGAGCTTGAGGTAACTTCCAAACTCTTGCATATTGACTATTTTGGCTGTTATAGACAATTTAATCGGTGAAATTTTGCCGGATTGTCTTTGGTTCTAAAAATGGAAAATGGGTTTGTGGGGCTGTTATGTTGCCCAAATTGATACCAAATGGTAGTTGTAACCTAATGGAATAGTCAATAAAGTGGTTAGGAGTAGAAAGGAACGCGTTTACGCAGCCGAAACCAAAAAACCCCGATTTTCCCTGGAAAACCCATATATTTCGGTCTAAGTTATAAATGGGTCTTAGAGTTGGATTTTCAATGATTTGATGGTTCCATTGAGTTTAGGAGGGAAAATTTGAGAACTTTTTCGGAAAAGGCCGAAAAAGCATAATTACGAAAACGCCCCTGAAACCCTTAAGGTGGGGCTGCCAAGGGTAAATTTGTAAATTGACATTGAATTTGATAATTCTGAGTCCGGAAATGGATTCCTTGGGCGAAAATATGTCAGAATAGCCCATGTCAAAATTTCAAGAAAAGTACAGCTAGACCGGGTCCCCGGGGGTATTTTAGTAAATTTTCAATATAGCCTCATATAACCCCCAGAAACACTATGGAAGTGTCTAAATAGTATATTTGACATTGTAGGATTGAATGTGAATCCCCGAGTTGCTGGCACGCAAATCGAGGAGCAAAGACTGGAGGTAGGGAACTTATCTCTCCTACATGCTTTGATAACTGTATTAATGTGTTGATGCATGTTATTGCTTTGCTTGATAATGTGGAACATGTATGAATGATTTGAAGCTATGTTTCAATATATGCTATGGCCATATGTGTATCGTTCGAAGCATTGAGCTTATAGATTTGTCATTGTATGTGTGCATGAGTTATGTGATGTAAGCATGTCATGCATTAAACACTTATCTTGCCTGTATATTGATAATGTTTCCCTACTGAGATTCTCTCGAATCTCACCCTCCCCTACTAACCTTCCAGACAGGGTAGTAGATCAAGGATATAGCGAGCAGCTAAGGGTGATGAAGACTCCTTCGAGATTGAAGTTGGTAGTTGGTTCTCTTAGTTGGGATGTATATTTGGATAATTGTTTTCGGATATTGAGATTTTTTGTGTAATTCCCTATTTGTGAAGTTGTATGGGCTAATGTACCCTATGATTGTTAGCGAAGATATGTATTCCGGGATTGTCGGGAATTTATATTGCGTACTCTGATATATAAATGTGATTTATCTTCGCGTAGTAATTGTATTCGAAATGTGAATATGATACCAAGTTTATAAATGATTTCGAAAGGTATTTTTGAAAACCCCATCATGTGATGGGTTAGTAAATGTTATTTGATTATTATTGGTCTCTATTTCATTTTAATCCCATATTTCGGATATAATTACGGAGGGGGTTACACAACTCTCTTTTGTTTTTGCTTGAAACAGTCTCTCACTCCCTGTCTCTCTCACGACTCACGCTCTTTGTAATACCACAAATTTTGGGATTAGAGGTTTGGGA
The DNA here is from genome assembly GCA_963855925.1 of Inga laurina. Taxonomy (NCBI): domain Eukaryota; kingdom Viridiplantae; phylum Streptophyta; class Magnoliopsida; order Fabales; family Fabaceae; genus Inga; species Inga laurina. Next base: position 55,936,450 of record OY979704.1, read on the forward strand.
ATAAGCCTAAATTAAGCAAACTGCTAAGCCCTGGTCTAGTAGATGTCTCAAATCTATTTTCTAATGTTCCTTATGTCTTTGAGGCATTAAAGAAAATAAAATGGTGAATTTTGAAAGAAGTGATTATGCTTCCAATGAAACACTATGCAGTTTAGTAATTTTTCAATATAGACTCATATAACCCCCAGAAATACTATGAAAGTGGCTAAACGGTACATTTGGAATTGTAGGAGAAAATATGGAGCCCGAGCTGTTTGCATGTAGATCGAGGAACTATTTATGTTTAGCAAAAGGGACACAAGGTAGGGGACTTACCTTATTTGCATGTATTAGATATCTCTGCTTGTGTAGTGATATATGTCATTGCTTTATTTGATTGTGTAGAACATATTTGAATAAATGAAGCCCTGTTTCTATTTATACTATGACCATAGTTTTGTTACATGAAACATTGAGCATGCAGAATGTCATTATGGGGCATACATCTAATTAAAGCTAACATGTCATACACATAGCATCTATCATGCTTGCATTATGGTATTTGTTTCCTATTGACATTCTCTCGAATCTCACCCTTCCCTATCAACAAATTAGATAGGTGAAAACAAGAGGTGTATTGAAATCAGAGAAGAGAACTACATGGGAGGAATGCAGTGGTAGAACGAAGATGGAAAGATGTCTCCGTTTCACTAGAACGAGTTTAGATACCCAAAAGCCCTATGCGGCTACCCTAATTATAAGTTTCATGTACGAACCCCTATGTGGAATTTCTGTAATCATGTATATGTTATCAGTATAATTATGATATTCATGTGTTGCTCAGCGAACCGCATATCATTTTCTGCGAATACTCTAGTAAAGGTGAAATTAAAATAAGGGCGTGACACTCTCAGTCTCAGAAATCAAAATCAAGCCTTAGTTGTTACTTCCCAGTTTGGCAGTTCCCATATTTCGGCATCCCCCCGAGTCCCCAAGGGCCGAGCTCTGCCTCGGTAGTCAGTACACCACTGGAGGAGCCGACGGTGAATCTCAGATCTTGGTACTCAACGCCTCAATATCTCACTCTCTCAACTCACATCAGATCTCAGTGCTCAGTTTGTCCTTCCAGCTTGGTGACGTTCTTCACTTATCAGGTTCCACCTGTGAAGTTGACGTTCTTCACTCAATCTGTTCTGTCCTTCCAGCTCAACCTCTCACTACCATTTCAGCCTGTGAAGTTGACGGTTCGTTCTTCACACATCAGGTGCTTTTTCTTTTCATGTACCTTTCTTCCTTTCTTGAAGTCTTTTTTTCTCTTAGTGACGATTATGGTTGCTAGCTACGGTAATATGTAACTATTAATTACAAAAGCACTGTGAAATCTGTAACTAGCTATGGATATTTATAACTAGCTGCTGTGATAACCAATTTTTTTCCTTATACTTGTGTTTATCCCAACAAATCATGTCAAATTTGAAGTCTTTTTTTCTTAATCCTCAGGCATTTTGTCTATGGTAATCTATAACTAGCTACTGTGATATTTGTAACTGTGTGAGGAACTATAGTGTTAATTTCAGAAATAAGATGTTATAGTGTGCTTATAGCTATTGTGGTTGATGCTTTGTTCTGCTTAGTATATTGTTGAAAAAATTGAAAAAAAAAATATGGGTTGGGCCGCCCAACCCACCAACCCAGCAGTTATGGGTTGATGTGGTCCTTTTGGGCCCGAACCTATATGGTCCCAACCCGTGGTGGGTTAGCCCGAACCCATCGGGCTGGACCATATTACCACTTCTATCTAGACCTTCTAAAATTTGGGAAAATCATAGTGGTCATCATCTCTCACTTCTTGAGTCAACTGCTTTACTCCAAGATTTGGGAAACTTATGCTTACTTAACTAGGTCAATCATACTATGTATTCCAATTTCATTTTCTTATCAATTTTATGGAGCAAATTTTGTCTTCTCTCTCTTTGCTTGCAGTGGACGTCTATGACATCGTTTCATTTCTATGGGATATTGGGTTTGGTTCATTCTACATGGGATATCAAATTGTTTTCATTTTCCCAACTTTGTCATGTTCTATAAGCTTTATGCTCTGATGATGCATACTTGTAAACTATTTTTTTATGTGCATCATACATCTACCATCTTGAACCATTGGTATTGATTTTTGCTCTTGTTATATAGTTATTCCTGATGAACTCAACCAAGGATGGGAAATTTATAGACGTCATTATGTTTGCTGCGATGGAGTTTATATTCCAATCCATGTTTTGTTAATATGCTAATTTTGAATTCTATTAGTTATACAAAGAGATAGGAAAGGGCAATAACTCTCTCAAGCATGCTCACGCATTTGTGATGCATATTAGAGCTCTTCTAAAGTAAAAGAGTTATAAAAAATATTAATATTATTTAGGCCATCAAGGGCTTAAAAGGGCCAGTCCGTTTCATCCATTTATTTTCTTATTTTTTAAAATTATTCATATAATATTAATATGATTGATTTTTTTTTGTTCTATTAATAATGTTGCAAGTATTTAGTTCTTATTATATTTTTTAGAATTTAATTTCATATGAACATTTTTTATTAAGAACCCTAAGATTTAAAAATTTATAAAAAGATATTTCTTATTTCATAAACATTTTTACTAATTTTGTAATTTTTTGACTTATTTTTTTTAGTGATTTTGAGTTAAACATTCTTACTAATTTTGTGAATCGTGCCTTACACTATGAAAGGCTGGTTCTTTTTTCCAACTCTAAATTTATGTAAAACAGAGAGTAGTTAATGTATTATACTCATTTTGTAATTATACTCATCTCGTTTCCTATTTTGGGGTGAATTTTGGTCTTAAATGTAATACTTTTTTCCATTTTGTCTATAATATTTATCCTTTTTTAAAAACTAATTACTAACTTATAAACATATATATAATACAATATTATAGCGAAATATTTTAGAAAGATAATATCTTAATTAAGAAATTTATTTAGCTTTATTAATTTCTCCAAATTAAATAAGTATGTCAGAAAATATCATAATTACGTGATATTTAATGTATGGCCAGAATTTATTTTCTTTCAAGGGCAAAAGGGCCAGGTTTAAACATTGGTTATTTTATGTAATTCGGCCTCAATGGGCCGGTCTGTTTAGGCTCGAGCCAATCAATGGCCTGCCTTATAGGGCAAGGCTAGCCCTTTTTTCTCAGCTCTAAATTTTTTTAAAATAAAAGAGCAGTTAATGTATTTTACACATTTAATAATTTATACTTTTCTGGTTATCTATTTAGAGGTAAATTTTGTTCTTAAATGTAATACATTTTTCATTTTATCTCTATCATTTATCATTTTTGTAAAAATTAATTGACAACTTATAAACATATATATAATATAATATTATATGGAAATGTTTTAGGAGATAATGTTATAATTAAGTAATTTATTTATCTTCTTTAATATCCTCAAATTAAATGAGTATCTAGCAAAAAATCATAATTACGTGATATTGAATGTACGGTCAAGATTTATTTTCTTTCAACGGTTGTGATGGATTTTTGCCTTTTTGGCGCGGCTAACTCGGATCCTTGATGAGTGAAAGGCTACGATGATCTAATGTGCAACCAGCGTTGCCCCCTCGATATGCTACATATCTGAATGCCGGTGAGGAGTGGGTCTAGTCTCTAGTGACCTAGTCGTGACTCGTGAATTCCTGTATTTAAATTCCCTGAATTTTTTCCATTGGCAAAATAAAAGAGCACCTTTGCCTACGAACAAGCATCCTGCACTTGGTCGAGCTCGCCGACGGAGGCCTTCCACGGTTGTAGTCTCCCTGCGTGGTTGATCTCCGGCAAGTATTGAAGAAGGCTCGAACCCTAGGGCTTTTCTTTCTTCCAAAATTCGGTAAGATTGCTCTGTTTTTTCTGGTTTCCTTGCGTGTTTTTCAACAGTGTTTGACGCGTCTCTCGGTTTCTTGCTCTCTCTCTCTTTGTTTTTTTCGGTTTTAATTTGGTTTTGGATCTGGTTATTTAATCGTTTGAATATTGACGCTTTTGAACCTGGGAATATTTATAGATTGAGTTTATTTTTATTTTTAGCTTTAATTGCTGGTTTTTGCTTGAATGGTTCGTAATTGGTTACTATACTTCCGCTTTCTTCATTTTCATTTTGATTACTAGCAACTTATATGCTTTGGATTGTGTTGTTGTGCCATGTTGGATTTGTTGTGTATTGGCATTCTGTTTATTAATCTCTATATATTATAATCAAGTCAGAAAATTCTAATGCTATTTGCGATGTATGATCTGGTAGATGACTTGGCTCGATGTGTGTCTGGCCTTTTAGAAGCTCGAGTTTAAATCATTTATCAGAAACAATCTTTTGCGCACTTTAGTTGCTCCAGGCAACATTTTTCATAATCATGAATTGCAAGATGAAATTGGAGGTTCATAAATTGAAAGAGTGTTTTCACTGTCATTCTTTAGTGGCCGGGAGGAGTTGCTTGAATCAATTGGCTTACCAAGTCATCTTAGTTCGTTGGTGGCAGATGCCCCCACTGAGTGTAATATGGGTCCTCCTTTGCTTCTTATATAGTTCAATATAATTAGTTCATTATGAATAATGGGGTTCTCATATTTTTCTTGAATGGTCATTTCATCAGAAGGGTTGTGATTAAATGTGTCATTTTGATTTAACATGAATTATTTGCAGTTCTGTCAATGGACAAGGAATGGTCTGAATCGAGGTATGAACCACGGGATAGGGATGATCAAGACGATTCTCCATTGAGGGAGCAATATGATGATTTGGAACAAGTGGGGACAGATAAGTCTAGCAAGCCTAGAAGCAAGGATAGGAAGAATAACAGTCGAGGTGAAGACAAAGAGCATAGAAGTAAAGACCGAGATAAGCAAAAGAGAACTATGGAGGATGTTTCAAAAGATAGAGAAAAAGAGGCAAGAGATCTAGAAAAGGATAGAATAGGCAGCCGGGAAAGGAAAAGAGAGGATAGGGATGAACGTGAAAAGGAGAGGAGTAAAGATAGTAAATTGAAGGAGAAGGACTATGATAGAGAGAAGTATAGGGATAAAGACCGTGAGAAGGATAAAGATAAGAAGGAACGGGGTAAGGATAAGGATCGTGAGAAGGAAAGGGAGATGGAGAAAGAAACTGATAGAGGGCGGGAGAAGGAGAGGGGAAAAGAGAAAGCTAGGGAGAGGGATAGAGAAAAGGAAAAGGAAAGGGACAAGGCGAAGGAAAGGGAGCGAGAAAGGCATAGAGATCGTGAAAAGGATAGGGAAAGCTATAGAGATGGAGACAAAGATAAGGGGAAGGATAAGATTCGTGACAAAGAAAGGGACGCAGATCAAGATAAAGAAAGGTCAAAAGATAGGGTAACAAGGAAGACTCTTGAAGAAGATGATGATTTCAAAGCAGACATTCATGACAAGATAGATGAGGACGTTGGCAAGCAAGGGAAGGCATCAAATATTGATGGGGGTGAGCAAAATGGTGAAACCTCAGCACATCCATCAGAAACAGAACTTGGAGAACGCATTTTGAAGTAATTACAACTTGTTTATCTTTTTATGCTTGCGTTGTTCTGTTTTTTTTTTTCCTTTTTTTTTTTTTTCTTTTTTGTCCTTTTAACTTTCTAAACCATTGTACCTATTTTTACTGGTAGATCCGGCAATTATTAAGTTGAAGTTTGCTACTTCTTCCTGCAAGAAAGGTTATGAAAATTGGGATCCTATGTTGAATTAGGTGGGGGGCTTTTTGGGATTTGGTTAAGAGATCCTATGTTTACATGTTCAGTACAAATATGGTGATTATTTTTTTGCTTCTAGAACATGCTGGGTAATAATAAAAGTTAGAGACAAAACTTTATTGTCCCTTAAGAAATTACTTGACCTCACTAATGTCCAAAAATACCCTAAAAATAGGGAAATGACTGAAGACAGCCATACAGTGATGCTTGTTTTGGTCATGTCTTATGTCTCCCATATTTTCTTCTTTTTTTCTGTTTTGAAAATGTTTGGTGCAAACGCTTCAAAGAATTGAATTTGTTTCGAAATGTTATTGTAGCAAAATGCATTACAATGTTAAGAAATGTCCTTGAAAGTAAACTGAAGCTTTAAAAATTGCATCAAAACACATAAATTCATATATAATTTTATGATTTGGTCAAATGTTACGAGTTCTTTGATGTCTCCTTAAATATTCAGGATAACGCTAACAACACTAAGAATTGAAAAAAAGACATGAACGTAAGAATTGAAAAAAACGACATGAGTGTCTTAGAAAACATTTTTAGACTTTGGAAAGAAAGTATGGTGATGACTGTGATTTTGAGTTTTCCCCCTAACTGGATGTTAGTACCTTTTCTTTAATTATATGATATAGTACCTGGATTTTTCCATGTCTGCAAACTTGCACATTTGATTAACATGTTGCAACTAGGGCCGTTAGATTTTAGGCTCATCTTAATAATCAACAGAATCTATGTGGTTTATCATTAACTGCATCCTTTTTCCTTTGTAATAGTACTTAGTCCTTTTATTTTAGATTTTGAAAGTAATATTATCTGATTATGTCAACAAAACATGCATACCTTTTAAAAGAATGGAAAACATTCTATTGTGACAATGCTTGTTTATGTTTTGTTTTGGATGACAGGATGAAAGAAGCAAGGTTAAGCAAACAATCTGAAGGTGCTTCTGAGATCTTATCATGGGTCAGTAGAAGCCGTAAACTTGAGGAGAAAAAGAATGTTGAAAAGGAGAAAGCATTGCTGCTCTCAAAGATTTTTGAGGAGCAGGTTATTGTTTTTTTTTTGTCTTTTTCTGTTCTTAATTTCAAAGCTTTAAATTGTTCTACAAGAAACTGTGATTCCATGATTGATCGATGACATGGTATTTATTTCACAGGACAGAATTGCTCTAGAAGAAAGTGAAGATGAGGGTGCAACCCAACACACAACTGGTAAAGTCCTCTCCCCCTTCTCCCAAAAAGAATTGTCTCTTGGCTCCCTGCTGATCCATAAAATTTGCCTTGTTGCAACTTGCAATATGCTTTCTGAAATTCCAATTTCTTAGTAGAGGTTTTAAGGAAAAAGTTCTGGAAACTTTGGTGGTAACAAATTGCGTTTTTTTTTAATAGTTACTTTAGAGGTTGACATCAAATTTAGAACTTGAATCTATAAGTCAGATGTTCTTTGAAATATCTTCATCACTTCAAAACAATTTTGAAGTTATCCTTATTCTTAATTGTCTAAGGCAATTTTCTTTAAATCAGTTTCTTAGTTTTTTTAGTGTGTCGAGAAGAATTAATAGATGAATAATTGCAAGCTTTTTCTCCTGTTCTTTTTGCATGGATTACAATCTTATTTATTTTCTCACAAATCTCTCTTTTTCCTCTCTGTCATGTCTCTCTCTCTCTTTTTTCCTATTACAATCATCTATCAGTGTGTTATGTAATTGTCAATTTGCTATTTTTGAAAGTTAGTTAATCTTAGTTAGGTAGATGAGCAGTATTAGCTATTAGTGGCACTAGCCGTTATAGGAGGGGCCCTAGCCAAACATGGCGTTAGCCATATCTAACTATTTGACCATAGGCGCCCTTGTTTTCCTATTACAATCATCTATCAGTGTGTTATGTAATTGTAATTCACTATTTTTTTAAGTTAGTTAATGTTAGTTAGGTAGATGAGCGGCATTAGCTATTTGTGGCACTAGCTGTTATAGGAGTGGCCCTAACCAAACATGGTGTTAGCCGTATCTAGCTAATTGACCATAGGCTCCCCTGTTTTAAACCCCTGCTGCCTTCTATATCTATGGCAGTCCCCTATTGTAATCATTCAGTTTTTGCAAGTTAATGAAATCACAGTAGTACTATGCAGATTACCTCTCTCTCTTGTTCTTCTAACTCTTCTCTACTTCTACCTAATTCCTAAATTTATAAAGATTCATTTTACAATCTGCTATCACACTGTCATAAACATTTAGTCTTTTGGTAACACTCTCCATGACTTTGATTACTGGAAAATACCTCTGTGGTCTATCACTCTTAACATGAATGGAAGTGGGCCGCATGATAAATGAAAGTTTAAGGTGTGATGGGGACCTTGTTCTATCAGCTGAGACCAAGAAGGATTAATTACAGACCTCTCGAATTGAAGTTGGAGAGGAAAAATGTCATTAAAACTACTAATCTTCCTTGCACCGTAGCAAAAATGGAAATACTGTGGAAAATGATGGAAAAACTGAGAAAGGAAGTAACTTCCCTGGATTTTTTGAGGTCAGGTCTCTCCCATGTAAATACATTCCAATTCATTGCCTCTTGCAAAATACCCTAGAATACTGCCTCACCTGGTCCCACATCTTCTCTCACCTCAATTACCCGTGTTTCTGATCTGTGGGTGGGTTCCCTTTGGCACTTTTCTTCTTATCCTTGGTATCCTTGGTCTTTTATTTCTCATGGACTTGGCCCACAAAGCTTTGAGCTCATCAAGGAGGCCTCTTGGTTAAGGTCTTGATGAAAAATGGACAAAGGCTGAAGGATGATTGATAGGGGAGGGGGTGTTTGGAAATCAATCAAAGTTGAAGTTTCAATTTTCTTTTTTCTTTTTGCCTTCTAAAGTTTCAATTTTCTCTTTTTAAAGAAACCCTTTTAAATCTTCATTCCTAATTAATTCTCTAGCCATGAATGTATGGGTAAAATCCCTTTCCCATTATTTTTATTCCCTGTAAAGACATGGCTTGGGGATTGAAAACGTCACTGAATAACATACTGAAAGATAGCATGCTCACTAATATGATATACTTGCAATTATGGTATACATTTTTTAACGTGAAAAGAAAATAGAAGATCATCTTACTGGAATTAGCTCCATATTAAATGATTTTCATCAAATTGATGTATGCAATCAATATTGAGTTAATTCTCATATCTGATCTATTGCTTTCTTACACATTACAAGCTGTCCATTATATGTGCCACTGTGCAAGTATGCTGTATTGATCAGCTTTTTCGCCTCGAGCATGTTTTGTATGTCTTGCCTCTGCTTGGATGGTGTCTGAAGATGTTCATGAAACTTGCTTGTCTAGAATGAAAGCTAGGTTTTGTATTCTAATGTTAAAGTAGGAATGTTGTATTCCACATGGACTTGACTCGTCTCATGACTTATCTGTGATTCATTACTCTAAAAAGGTGATAGGCTATCTTTGTCTGTTGTCAGAACTGTCCTGACAAAGCATGACTATATGTATGTGTTTGAATAGTTTCTTGAAATTCTCGGCTATTGTTAGATGGCATATGACCCGTAGTGTTATAAAGGCAGATTGTTTTCCCCCCTTCAATAGTACCCAGTGACCCTTGATACATGTGCTATAACAATAAATTGACCTTCTTTGGTCTGTATAAGGTTGAGTATAGTAACTGTAGGACATCTAATGAATTGAATATTTCGAAACTAATCCTTTTGCAACATTTCTTGCCTATGTTGTTTCAATATAAGGAAAAAAATGTTTTATTTACAAAATAAAAAAGAAATTTTATTACTTACGAGCAGATAATGTATATGAGAAGAGATAAAGAAGTTGAAAGTGCTAGGTAGGGGGAGAGGAAGAGATTACCTTTTGGATTGCTAATGAGAAAAGTATGGGCAGAGGAAAAATTAATAAATATGGATTAAAATACGTATTAAAAGACGGTTGAACCCTTCTTAAGTATTTTAATAGAAGGTGAGAACAGCAGATAACACAAGCTATCAAATATAAGTTTCCTCTCCATTACCCCTAATTTCATTTTTAGCACAACAAAAAATTCTCGATAATAGTGATTGCCGGCCAAGCATACATTTGTCACTGTCCTAGAAGCCATCCAGCATTTTTGGCCTTTTACTTGTATATGAGAAACTTAAAACTACACGTGCTCTATGATAATGTTACAGTATTGTAATCTGGAATGAGAGAGAAAGAGAGAAAGGGAAGATAGAGAGGAAAAGAGCCAGAGATCAGAGGAGAAAGAGGAGAACTGGCAAGGTTAGGAAAACAGAGGAATAGAGATGGAGTAATTCACTTCATTATGCATATGCTCACAACACACTTACAAATTGAGGAATGAGCCTTTATATATAAACCATACTAGTCCTAACGGTTATATTCATAACTAATTTTTATATTTATGGAAGCCTTAGGATAACTGACTCGTTTAACTGTCATGTAGTAATAGTATTATTATTATTATTATTATTATTATTATTAATCTTATAGGTCAAACTACTTGAAATGTTTTCTTTTCAGATAATTTAGCAGGGGTCAAAGTTCTTCATGGTCTTGACAAAGTAATGGAAGGGGGTACTGTAGTTCTAACTATCAAAGATCAGCCCATACTTGCTGATGGTGACATTAATCAAGGTACAACTTCATTGTGCTCTCATGTTACTCAAGGTTGCAATCTATTAGTGACGCACATTTTTTTGGTGTAACAGAGCATTTTGTTCTGACATGGCAGATATTGATATGCTTGAGAATGTGGAAATTGGAGAACAAAAACAGCGGGATGAGGCTTACAATGCTGCAAAAAAGAAAACTGGTGTCTATGATGATAAGTAAGATGTTCATTTCTGTTGCCTGCTTTGTTAACAGAACATTAGCAACTTCAAACAAGAATACAGTTTGAGCCTGTTTGCTAAATTTCAGGTTTAATGATGACCCCACTGCGGAGAAGAAAATGCTTCCACAATATGATGATCCAGCTGCTGAAGGGGTTTGATGCCTTTTGTATTTCTTAAACTCACAGGCAATAGATGATTGAGTAAAGGTGTTTGTGTAGATGATACTACTAATCGTATTCTTCTATTTAGGGTTTGACGTTGGATGAAAGGGGAAGATTTTCTAGAGAAGCAGAGAAAAAACTTGAAGAGGTTAGCCATTTCTTTTATATAGTATTTTGTAAGAAAGTAGAGATGAAGCTCCAATTATTTTAGGTTGACAAGCTTTTTATTATTGAATCAGAAATTGTGTCATCTCTTTGTTTTTGTGACTTCTGGTGTCTTTTCTTTCTTTTATTTTTTCTTGAAACTGTTGCTCAGCTTTGATTTTAGTGCTTCATTCTTGGGTTTGTTTATCCTATTGCCAGCTTCGAAGAAGGTTAACAGGTGTCTCCACAAACACCTTTGAAAATCTAAATTCTTCTGGAAAGGTATCATCAGATTACTATACTCATGAAGAAATGCTTCAATTTAAGAAGCCCAAGAAGAAAAAATCCTTGCGAAAGAAAGAGAAGCTAGACCTAAATGCCCTTGAAGCTGAAGCTGTCTCTGCAGGATTAGGTGTTGGTGATCTTGGTTCTCGGAATGGTGCCATGAGGCAGGCCATCAAAGAAGAGCAAGAGAGACTGGAGGCTGAAAAAAGAAATGACGCTTATCAGTCTGCATATGCTAAAGCAGATGAAGCTTCCAAACTTTTGCGTCTAGAACAATCACTAAACGCTAAAAATCAGGAAGATGAAGCTCCAGTTTTTGCAGATGACAACGACGATCTTCTTAAATCATTGGCAAGAGCTAGGAGACAAGCTATTAAAAAGAAGGAGGAAGAAGCAGCATCTGGCCCCCAAGCTATTGCATTGCTTGCCTCCTCAAATCCTGGTAATGAGACAGCAGATGATCAAAATGCTACAGCTGGTGAGTTGGAAAACAAGGTGGTCTTCACTGAGATGGAAGAATTTGTCTGGGGTCTTCAGATTGATGAAGGTAATTTTTCATTTAATTGTGTTTCAATTGTGATGCAATTTAAATTATGCGAACTTTCTGAGATGTGCCATCTTGATCAAATGAAAAATGGAATTGTATCTTATTTCGAGTCTATCAGCTATTAGTAACTAGAAGTGTTACTGTATAATGTATTAACTAATGATGAGACCTGGAATATGTTTTGTTAATTCCAAATAGGTTCTGGCATACCGCTCAGTGAGAAAATGAGCACAATGAAGTTAAAATTACACTGGTGAGCAGTAACCAGGTCTAAAATAGTGAATGAACAAAAGAGATGAAAATAGCAACGGAAATGAAATACTCTTCCCGTCTTTTGAGAGGTTATGACCTCTCTTTGCAAAAACTGTTCCTAGAAATGGTTGTACTCAGTTCTTGCCACCTTGGAAGCCTTGTTAGATGCCAGCTCAGCCTCTTTAATTGACGCATCAGGCCCACTTGTAGTAAATAGGCCTTTATTCCTTTTCTTAGAATAAACTTGGCCTATAAATGAATCAGGTCTGTCAGCTAATAAATTGTTTTTTGAGTTGTTCAAATGCTTTTGCTATTTCTTTTAGTTCTCTTCCACTTCGTTTTCCATTGTTTTTTCTGATCGATGTCCTCCCTTGTTTTCGTTTTGTTCATTCTTAAGTCTACATCTGAATTGTTGTTATATGAGCACTCTTGGTTAATTTTTTTTTAAATTTTTCAGAGGCACGAAAACCAGAAAGTGAAGATGTTTTTATGCATGAAGATGAAGAAGCAAATGCTGCCGATGAAGGAATGAATGATGAGACTGGTGGATGGACTGAAGTTAAAGAAACTAGTGAAGATGAAAAACCAGATTCAGAAGACAAGGAGGAGGTTGTCCCTGATGAAACTATCCATGAAGTTGCCGTGGGGAAAGGATTGTCAGGTGCATTAAAACTTTTTAAAGATCGAGGAACACTTAAAGAAACTGTTGAATGGGGTGGCAGAAACATGGACAAAAAGAAAAGCAAACTAGTTGGGATAGTAGATGATGATGAATCAAAGGATTTGCATAATAAGAAAGAGATCCGCATTGAGAGGACAGATGAGTTTGGGAGAATTGTAAGTGTTCCGGGATCTAAACACTATTATATGTTGTATAGTATTATAGAATTGCATTATTTTATGGTTGATGATCATTGCATGGGAATGTTTGCAAAGAAAGAACCCTAGGGGCACAAACTTATGTAAAATACTGAGTTTGCAATGCAAAATCTGATGTTTTATCCATCAAGCTCTAATTGATACATATAGGTGTGTGTGGATTAGCTTTTGCTGATTAGATTCTGCTGAAAAGTGATTTAAAAAATTGATTTTGGGTAGTATGATGATAGAATACCAAGTTGGAAATCACGTACGGCTAATTTAGGGGATCGAATTAATCTGATTTTGTTATCTTGATATTTATTTTAGTTGTTTTAGTAGTGGTTTTAGTGGTTTGTTAAGTGCTCAACAAGATTAGGATTAAGTGGAGTTAGTTAGGATTATATGCTGAGTCAAGGTATTTTATTTATTGAATTAAATGTATTCAAGTGTGTTATTTTTATGAGTTGTGGTTAGTGGTCCTAAATTTTAGGGAGTCATGATTATTCTTTTTATCTATAAATATTGACTCTTGTTGTATGTAAAAGCAGTCTAGAAAATATATGAAAATTAGTAGAGAATTACTTCTCTGATTACGGTAGATTTTCCTTGGGTTTTAGTTTTAGTAGTATGATGGGTTAAGATTCTGGCTCATCTTTCTACTAAAGATTTATCCTTTTCTTTATGAATTATGAGATTAGATTCTGATTTCATAATTTAATAAAGTATTATCCTTCTAATTTTTATCCTCTTATTCTTTTATCTTTCCTAAAAAAATCGGTCTCTACCATATAACTGTTGTGAAAAATTGATTCGAGTAGAATAGATTTTGTGAAAAAGTGATTATTTAGAAGTTGTTCTCCTTAGCTTATACCAAACCCATGGTTTCTTTGGAAAAATAGATTGTGGAAAAAAACTGAGTGTTTGGGTTGGTTTCTCCAAAACCATGGTTTTTCTCTCAAATAAATGATTTGGGGAGCATCAAAACACACTTGTACTGTGGAGGTAAGAGGAAGGCCTGTTCCTGAGGGATTTGATTGGTCTTCTATTGTGGGCTTTAAGGCATCCCGTTTTATGAAGGTGGGACTGTGATTTGGAAGCTGGGTAAGAAGTTCCCTACTTTGGCAGATTGAATATACCCTTCACCCAAGCTTGCTGGTTTATTGTGAAGAATGACCTAAATTCTACAGAATGTTTATAATGAGTTTTTCATAATAGAAGGTGGTATAAACTTCGATTCTATCCTTCTTGTCCCTAAGAAGGATTTGTCTATTGAGACATGTTACTTTTATAGCCTGATGTTTGGTGTTTAGAAGATCATCACAAAGGTGTCAGGTTTGTTTAGTGAGGTCAGGGTGTGTTTAGGGATACTATCTTCGAGAACCAAAAAAAAATTTTTTTTTGCTTGAAACCAAAGCTTAATTGGTAGCAAGTGGAGTACCAGAGGACATTAGATGTAGAAACAAAGCAGAGGGGTTTGGTTTTTAAGCTAGATTTTTGGGAAGATTATGATAAGGTCAACTAGGGAGTTCATGGTAAAATTCTTTGTCGCGGGTATGGGGTTGGATGAAGAAAATGGATTTACTGCTGCTTTTTGTCTGTTTCTTTTGTTATCACGGTTAATTGTGAACCAAAAGTGTTTTAGAGTTCAAAATGTTGTGACTGTGAGGCATCTCCTTTTTTGTATACACTTGTTGATATTTCAATCCATATTTTCCTCTGCATATAAGTTTGCATTTTTACACGAAGTAGTGTTATAATAGTAGCCATATACATCTATTAGATCCTACTTCTATATGATCCATAATATTGGATTTTTGTAGAGGCTTGAAATTTACACTGGTCCCAAATGCTTAGCATTGAATTCAATATTTTAGGTCTATAAAAGTAGCACTGGGCATCTTTTATCCTTGGTTCATTAATTTTTTTTTTTTATTGCTGCCAGTTGACCCCGAAAGAAGCCTTTCGGTTGATTTCTCATAAATTCCATGGTAAAGGTCCGGGCAAAATGAAGCAAGAAAAGCGTATGAAGCAGTATTATGAAGAATTGAAGATGAAGCAGATGAAGAGTTCAGATACACCGTCATTGTCTGTGGAGAGAATGAGGGAATCTCAAGCTCGTTTAAAGACACCCTATCTTGTTCTCAGCGGTCATGTTAAGCCAGGGTATGTTTCCAACTTGAAGGAACATTTGCTGTATGGTCTTGCTATTAATAATAGTTGTGTAACATACAATATAGTACTTGTCAATATTCTTTTTAACTAATTTTTAGATGTTTTTAAATGAAAATTAAATTGATATTTTTTACAAGAGAAATAGAACTAGTCTTCACACTCATTTTAACATTCTTTATCTTGAAGTGCATATATGACTGTATTAGCTTTAAAATAAAACTTGTGGTATTTTAATTCGAGTCAAACTTGATATTTATACAAAAATGAATTTATTGAAAATCAATATAACATGTAGCAAATGGGAAACATGTCTAGTTTGAGTCAAAATGTAAAAATTAATCTTTTAGAAGTCTTGAAAGTCCTACATCAGTTCAGTTGTTGAAAGAGTAGGTGGGCTGTGGTTTATAATTTGTGAAGGTGCAAGAGAGTTAATGGGGTGAGCATGTGATGTGGGCTTACTTGTTATTTGCTCCACTTATGGCAAAGAATGAGTTGCCTCTCTAGCATTTGGAGGTAGAGGGTGGTCCAAAGCTTGAACCAAACTGCATTTGTGACTGCATTTGTGACTGTTACTGGCCAGTTTCTTTTGATTTCAGTTACACTGAAATAAAGAGTTGCTTTAGAGGGAAAAACAATGAAACAAAAAGGGAAGCAGATTCATTATCAAGATATGAATAATAAAAGTTAGATATTCAATTAAAGGCAGACTAATATTAAACTATACCTTTGTCTTGTATAATTATACCTTACACTGTGGCATAACCATTTTTTGGAGTTTACACAATTGAATTAAATGTTTGATACCTTGGGCACTTGTTTCTGTTAGGGTTCATGCGCTTTGATATTATTATTTTGAAGGAAATGGAAGGATATTGATATATGTTATTACTGAGTAAAGGGGTTATTTAGTAAATAAATAGGACCAAAAGGTATCTAGAAACGGTTAGAGGAGAGAGAGTGCAACGATGATGTGGCTAGGCAGTGGTTATATGTATTGTACTGACCTATTACCATTTCTCTCGTGAATGAATTATCCCAGTTTTCTCTTCTAGCTAACAATAGGTATTAGAGCCTTGTGTTTGGTACATGGCACCTCCGCCTGACACGATCCCAGGATTGTTTCAGCGAGATCGAGCAATGCTTGTAGCTTCATCAAGCCACCATTGCTTCTGTGCAAACCCATTTGAATCAACACTCCCAGGATATTTCCGATCTTAAGGACGCTGCTTCTCGTCTTAAAGAACTTATGAAGAATGTCTCTATTCAGGTTGCCACGATCGGTCGTAGCATGGGGAAACAATCGGGTACTGTGGGTAGTTCAATTTCCCCTGGATCACCATCCATTCCGCCGTTCAGTTCTTTCCATTAGATGCAGCGACCGTCGGGCTCTTGATTCCCATGAAATAGAGTCGTGTTGATTTTCCAAGGTTTGATGGCTCTGATTTTTGAGGCCGGGCCTATCGATGCCGTCAATTCTTTGAAGTTGATGGCACTCCTCTAGAACACAGGATTTGCCTCGAGTATCCATCTCGAAGGTCGTGCTTTGCGATGGCATTAGACTTTTATGCGTCGTCGTTCTTTCTCGGAGGTTTGCTGGGAGGATTACTTCAAGCAAATAGAGAAGTTCACTGACGTACGGGAGGAAAGCCCTCTTATCGCTCGTAAGAAGCTCACTCAGGCTGACGGCCCTAATTGAGATTCTGGAGGCAGTTGCGGTCAGCTTATTTATTGGTGGTCTTCGACTGGACATTCAGCAATTTGTTCTGAATCCTGCTCCATCATCATTGGCTACTGCAACCTATTCCGCTCAGTTATAGGAGGTCTCTATTTGGACCTTGCATGAGCATGCTCGAATTCGAGCTCGCAGGAGTAGTAACACTTAGTCTAGGCCTTTTGGGCAATCAACCAATTCTGGATCTCAGGTTTCTATAGTGTTGGGTTCGAAATTTGGCCCATATTTACAATCCTAGGGTGTGTTTGGAACAGCGATTGTCAATTGGGCTTGTTTCAATTGGGCTTGTTGTGATATTACTTTTGATAAAAGCTAAATTATGTAATGTGATTTGTGTTTGGATTAGCGATTGTCAATTGGACTTTTGCAATCATGAAAAAAATGGTGTGTTTGGAACAGTGATTGTCAATTGGGCTTTTGTGATAATGATAAAAGAGAAATGTAATTAAAAATTATAAAAAATTTATAATAGTTTAAGTTGGGAAATTAGACAATTAAAAAATGCACAATCTAATTAGAAAAATATTACATAACCAATTGTATCATATGTTCCGTATAATTTGATTTCTAATTTCTAAATTAATTAATACAACAATATTAAAAAAAATTTATGGTTAATATTTTTATTTGTATTAATATTTCACATTAACTTTTATCCATTCAAAATTACATTATTACTATTTTAAAATTGAAATTAGATTTTAATTTAATTAATTAGATTAAATAATATTAAAACATGTACAGTATGAAATACAAATAAAAAAAATCATGTGATGTTCTTTTTTTTTTTAAAAAAAACACTTAGATACCACTTGCACTTCAAAATTCTAAATTAGTTTTGTTGACAATAAGAATAATGGGATTGATAAAAAAAGTATAACAATTGATGAATTAGATTTTTGGGAAATCATTAATTTGAAATTTTAAAATTTAAGTGATATTTAAATATTTATTACTCTCTTTTTTCATATTTATTTTATTTTATTTTATTTATTTATATTTTTAGAGAATAAAGTATACGAACTGCAAAGGAGTGGTACTTAGTGTGTTGGTTTGAGGTTTTTTTTTTTTTTTTTTTTATATATCAAGAAAAGCCTATTTTAGAAAGTGATGGTCAGCTTGTTGTAAGTTACCACGTGGCTGACTTCACTGGATCACGCGCATTTGTGTGGAATATTGGTTGAGCTTTTGATAAAAGCTCAAAGACTGAGCTTTATCCAATCGTTGCTGAACAGTGTTAAATTTATCAAAAGCCCAATTGTTCATTTCATCAACCAAACATGCATTTTTTTTTTCTCAGCCACCAATTGGGCTTAAGGCTAAAATAAGCCCAATTGACCCCTCCAATTGGGGCTCCAAACACACACCTAG
Organism: Inga laurina; assembly: GCA_963855925.1. Lineage (NCBI taxonomy): Eukaryota > Viridiplantae > Streptophyta > Magnoliopsida > Fabales > Fabaceae > Inga > Inga laurina. Next base: position 55,954,572 of record OY979704.1, read on the forward strand.
TCTTCGCCCAAATCCAATATGACAACCTCCTCTCCGGAATCGTCGAGCTTGGCGCAATCTTCCTCTATTAAACCTACAAGGCAGTTGTCGAAGAAGGAAATGGATGAGAAACGCTAAAAGGGTCTCTGTTAATGGTGTTCTGAGAAATACACCTTTAATCATCGCTGCAACGATTCTCAGCTATATGCCCTGTTAATTGATGAGGAGGATGCACCATTTGAGGACGTGCTAGGTGACGCTCAGGTTTCAGTGGACTGCACTATCAATGCTATAAAAGGCTGAGAGCACACTTCCACTCTGAAGCTCTTGGGGCACATTAAGAATCAGCTTGTGGTTATTCTTGTGGACACTGGGAGTACACAATGTAATCTCAATCTGAAAGTTCAAGAACGTCCACCACTCTGACTAGCCATAGCAGATATGCGATAGATTTGTGTTAGCAAGTATATTCCGGCCTTGAGTTAGGAAATGGGTAATTCCACTTTTACTTCTAATTTTCTGGTTATGAAAATAAGAGGCTACGATGCTATTTTGAGTATCTCTAGGTTGTGCACATTAGGACGTTTTGCAATGGATATGAACCTCAGATCTTTGAATTTAGAATTAATGACAAATTGATTGAATTGCGTGGTTTTGGTTCTCTTATGCCATCTGTTCCAGATGAAATAATGGTGTGTAAAGAAATGTTAGTGGCTAATCAATTGTATTTAATCCATTCTCCTTCTGAAGTACATGTCGGTCTTGTTTCTGACTCTTCTCTTTTGGAAGATCAGAAAACTGAATTACGAGTGTTATTGGATCAGTTTACTGATATTTTTACTGAACCTCAGTGTCTACCTCCTTCTCTCTTGTTTGATCATGCAATTCCTTTTAAAGATGATCGCCCTATTTGTTGCAAACCTTACCGCTATGGTCCTATTCAGAAGACTAAAATAGAAAATCAGGTGCAGCAAATGTTAGCCAATGGCATAATCCGCGATAGCTGCAGTGCCTTTGCTGTCCCTATGGTGTTAGTGCAGAAAAAAGATGGTTCTTGGCGCTTTTGTGTTGATTTCCGTAAGCTCAACGAAGCTACTATAAAGAACAAATTCCCTATTCCAGCCGAGGTTGATCATGCTTTCAATACATTGAAACAAGTTATGATGTCTCCCCCAGTACTTGCTCTTCCTAATTTTCATGAGACTTTTGTCATTGAAATAGATGCTTCTGGACTTGGGTTGGGTGCTGTGTTGTCTCAGAAGGGCCACCACTTAGCATATGCTAGTTAGTCTCTTCCATCTTCTAAGCGTCCTATTTCTGCTTATGAAAGGGAGGTGTTGGCTATTCTCTTTGCGGTTAAACAATGTTGCTCTTACTTATGGGGTTGTAAATTCATTATTTGCATTGACCACCTACCCCTTAAACATTTGTTGGAACAACGAGATTTTAGCCAAGAACAATTTAAGTGGCTTCATAAACTTTGGGGCTTTCATTATGAGATTGTCTACCGTAAAGGTAGTGATAATGTGGTTGCGGATGCCTTCTCGAGGAGATCGGACGGTTCTTGTTTGGCACTTTCAGCCCCTATTTCTTCTCTCTCTGAGCGTGTTCGGGATTCTTGGTTGGTTCCTGAGGCTTTGCTGCAGTTGGTGTCGAAGTTAGAGCAGGACCCAACTTCCCCTCCTAAGTATACATGGCAGCATCACTTAAACGCCTTGGAAAATTAGTTGTGGGAGCTGATCGAGGCCTTCGTATTGACTTACATTCTTTCATGCTACTAGTATTGGAGGTCATTCAGGTATCCATCCTACTTTTCAACATCTTGCCTCTTTTTTCTATTGGAAGGGTGTGGAAAAGGATGTTCGTAATTTTGTGCGTGAATGTACTGTTTGCCAACACTTTAAACCTGAACTAGTAGCTTCATCGGGGCTTTTCCAACCCCTTCCTATTCCTGAACATGTGTGGTTTGAATTATCTATGGATTTTATTTGTGGTCTTCCCAAACCTTTTTCTAATACAACTACTTTGGTGGTGGTTGATCAGTTGTCCAAGGTTGCTCATTTCATGGCTCTTAAACATCCTTATACAGCTGTTGATGTGGCTTAGGTTTTCATGGATAATGTGGTCAAGTTACATGGCTTTCCTAAGTCTATAGTTAGCGACCGTGATTCCATCTTTTGTGGCAAATTTTGGAAGGAATTATTTCATCTCTATGGCGTTAATCTTCATTATTCTTCATCCTATCACCCGCAAACTGATGGCCAAATGGAGGTTCTTAATCATTGCTTAGAGGGGTATCTTCGTTGTGTGATTGGTGATTTTCCTAAGCAATGGGTCAAGTGGTTACCATTGGCAGCATTATGGTATAATACTACTTTTCATTCAGCTATTGGTATGACTCCGTTTCAGGCTGTCTATGGTGTGGCTTCTCCTACCCATTTGCCTTATATTGCCAAGGATTCTCCTAATGAGTTGGTGGATTGTATGTGTTTGTCTCGGGAATTGGTTCTACAACTTTTGAAGCAACATTTGGTTAAAGCACAGAACCGGATGATTCAGCAAGCTAACAAACACAGAACTGAGCGCCATTATGCTGTTGGTGATATGGTTTATTTGAAGTTTCACCCCTTCCGGAAGAATCTCATCAACAATTCTTCTCTTCACAAGCTAGCTGCTCGTTACTTTGGACCATTTCGGGTTCTTAAGCAAAATTGGTGCTGTTGCCTACGAACTCGAGCTGCCACCAAACACCAGGGTGCATCCGGTGTTCCATGTTTCTCTTCTAAAACAATTTGTCGGATCCTCTGACACTGTCACTCCATCCTTTCCTCCAATTGATTCTCAAGGACAGTTTTTGTTGGAACCTGAGGAGCTTCTAAGTCGTAAAGTGGTTAAACGTCACAATCTTCTTGTTACACAGGTCCTGGTCCGTTGGAAATACACTCAGCCAGAAGATGCTACCTGGGAAGATTTAACTGTTATTCAGCAACAGTTCCCTTAGTTTCCCACTCCTGCTCCACCTTCTTCCACTATCCTTGTGGACAAGGATCCTCTTTAGGGGGGAGGTATTGATACATGTTATTACTGAGTAAAAGGGTTATTTGGTAAATAAATAGGATCGAAAGGCATCTAGAAACGGTTAGAGGAGAGAGAGTGCAAACGATGATGTGGCTAGGCAGTGGTTATATGCATTGTACTGACCTATTACCATTTCTCTCGTGAATGAATTATCCCAGTTTTCTCTTCTAGCTAACAGATAGTATACATTTATTGTTGGATAAACTTATGGGGTTGCATTAGTAGAACAGCTATGTGAATAATTTGTTGTGTTTGAATTTCTTTGTATATGGAGAAATCATTTTTGGCTGGTTCTTTTTTTCCAGAGTTGGTCTATCTCAGCAAGAACCAGATTTCATTACAAGACAAGATACTTCATTTTGATTGTGTATTTGTGGTTATGCAACGCCCTGAACATGGGTGTTGTTTGCAATTGAAGTTTTACACAACTTGTTCTTTTTTTCTTGTGCTCATGGATGTGGTTTATCCTTGTAGGAGTAGAAATGATTTTATAGGATTTTGAGTTTTAACGATTTTTTGAATATTAAAATATTAAATAAATATATAGCATACCCCTACTCTTCTCTTCAACATATTGATAAACTGCCTTTTCATTTTTGCCCTCTACAGACAAACTAGTGACCCAAAAAGTGGGTTTGCCACCGTTGAGAAGGATCTTCCAGGGGGCTTGACACCAATGCTAGGTGATAGAAAGGTAATTTAAACTTCTCATTGAATTAGCTTCTTTGATTGCACAATCCTTACTGATCAAACTGTTGACAATCTGTGAGCTGGCAGGTTTTAGAACTTTTTTAGGCATGTTCTGCGGAATTCCAATTTTAGATCTTGGATTGAGGATATACAATATCTTGAAAACCTAATGGGGTTAAATTTCCTTGATAGTGCAGCAACAAGGCTTTCCCCCTTCCCCTTTTTGTTCGTCTCATTTTTTGATTGTGATGTTTGTATCATCCCAGTCTGGGCTTTTCAATTTTTGTTTTTTGTTTTTCTTTCACAAGCATGACATGTCAACTGTGTTTCACATTTTTCTATTATTGAAACCATGTTTAACTCCTTTCAGGTGGAGCACTTTCTGGGAATCAAGAGGAAAGCTGAGCCATCAAGTTCAAATGCACCAAAGAAGCCAAAATCTTGAGTCTTTTATTTCTGTCTCTTAAAGGATCTTTAACCTAATACCCATGCAAGCACTTTGAGAGCCACATGGTATGAGACTTTAAAAATCCTCAAAGAAACTATCGAGGGCATTTTTTAACTCCTGCTTTGAATATGCAATAGAAAGTAGTTTAATCATGCTGTAGGAAGAAATTGTGATCCTGAGTTTTGGCAACTAGATGCTAGATATATAATGATAGGCAAAGTTTAATATGCGATTTATTTCTTTATACTGTATATTAGTTGCATTTTTCACCTTTTGACTTGATATTTACCCTAGCTATTTTGTACCATCTGCATTAGTCCTTCAGATTGGTATGTATATTATTAGTCAAATCAAGTTTTAACCAAAGCCAGAAAAGCTTTGTGCCCTTACTGTTGCTGAAAGCCATTATTTCAGATTCTTCTGAAATTAATCTGTTTTTTCTTCTTCTTATTTTTCTTTTCTAAAAACAGTTTAAGAAATTTTCATAAATCCCAATGGAATGGATCATGATGGTTCCGTGTTAAAGTAGTTCCTGTTAATTGTTAAATCATTGATTTTATCCATCCTTATTTTTTAAGGAAATAAATTAGTCCCTTCGGTCCTAAGTATAGGACAAAGTTTGTAGTGCAAATTGCAATGCAAACTTTGTCTTATATTTAGGACCGGAGGTAGTATCATTTAGTTTTACTCGGTTACAAATAAGTTTTTGAACTTTCTAATTCTATCATTTTTTTTTGTTAATCTCTATATAGTTAATGAAGCCTGAGCAGTTTTGCATGACTCATCCTATGTGACGAACAGTGAATTACACTTAGAAAATGCTTATATGAAGGTTTGAAACGGGGGAAATGGTTGTCTCCAGTAACCGCATATATGTGCTTATATGCTTTGTAGGAAAAATATGCTTATGCTTATATCTCGAACAGGATTGTCACAATCCAGGATGTTTCCGTTGTCACAACCCCCATTGGCAGAAACCATAATTATTTAAACTTTCTTCTACCCTCCTATTGTTTTCCCCTCGAGTATTATGAGAAGTGAACATCCAACAGTTAAAAACATGTGTCTTTAATACAATTATGTCCCATTTGGTATCATGAAATAGGTTTTTTATGGATATTTTTCGTCTGGGTCCCCCGCAACAAGCATCCAATGTGGGAAATCAGACAATTGTAGCCAAAAATAAAATAGTAATATTGGAATGCGCTCATCCGCCGCGCTATCTAAAAAGCAGGAAGAGGTCTCTTTCTAAGCCATCTGGAGCAAAAATTTTATAAACATTTAGTTTAATTTGATTCCCTCAAGCTGGTTCTATGAAAGCTCCAAAATGGCCAAAAAGTTGAGATTCGTCAAATGTTTTTTTTTGGCTCAAGATATTTCAATGTTGAAGGAATCTCACCCGCAAGCTTTTTCCATGATAGATCTATGCATTATAGATTTGTCATATTCCACATTGATTGAGGAATAGAACCGGTGATTCTATTGTGGGGAAAATGTACTCCCTTCAATAAATATAACTTTCCAATCACTTTTGGTATCTCCCCTTCAAATTTTAACACCTGTTAAGTCAAGAGTGGTGCATATTTTCAAGATCTTTACAAGCTGCACAGCATTACCTTATTGACCGTCACTGAAAATTGATACAAGGGATCAATTTTACTTTACATGTATAGCAATCCTCTTTCAACATTGTCTGACTTCATCAGTCCTTTAAATTCTTTTATGAATGCTTCTGGAAAAGATGCATTGAAATGGTTGTTGGAAATGTCAAAAATCCTCAACTTGGAAAAGGGATGCTTGGTTTTGGTAGACCTTCAAGCCAATGGGGAAATTTGTCCTCAATCTTGTTCTCTCCCACATCCAAAATTTGTAGTTCTTCACATTAAGCCAAGGATCAAGGGAATGGTTGAAACTTGAAAGACAAGTTGAGTACTGTAAGTGAGTTTTCATTGCAAATTAGTGATGAAATTTGCTCACTTATTTTGTTGTTTGAAACCGAAAAGAACACAATTCCAAATAGTGGAATTGGCAGATTTTATTACAACTTGTTGAAACTAATATCAAGCATCTGGATATTTCTCATTGAAAGATGCTCAACTGAAGTCAAAAGATTGTGAGAGATCCAAAGAAGCCAAAGAACCATTTCCCACTTCATTGACCAATTTGGGAATTGTCCCTGGAATTTTTTGTTGGAAAGAGATAAAAAAATCTCCAAATTTGGAAGCTTGACCTTAAGGTAAGTTTAACCATGAAAGATAGGTTAATGGCGGATCAACATTTTCATTAAAGCTAAGTAATGAAAGAAATTTGTTGTTTGAAAGATCAAGGTTGTAACATACTGAAATTTCAGCGACTGGTACTACTTGTAAATGTAATTAGTTGGATAAAATACATTGGTGACCAAATGTGCGGCGCATGTGTGATGCCATTTTTTGAGAAAAAGGGACTCTTGGCATGATTTTAATGGTTAATCATAAAGTAGTAATTAATTAAAGTAGTCTTGCTTTATGTGGGAACCACAAGAACAAAAGCTGACACCTCGTAGGTGGACCCGAAGAAATCCCCTGATAAAGCAGACATGTAGGTGGAGGAAAGAGGAAGAACATGGGTCCCACACCAAAGAGGACACATGGCGCAATCTTAGACAAGGAGAGCATAAAGTATCTTTTTGACTTTTTGTGTTGGTGAAATAGGTGAGTGACGCATGTCCCATTATTAATGAAATCACTTTTTCTTTTGTGTTGGCACACCCAGAAGGCGCCAACTAGCCTCCAACCGGGGAAATCTACTGGTTTCTAGTCTGATCACCAGACTAACTTTCCCGAACACCGAACCCGAGAGATGAGGAAAAATCATCAAACCATACCTTCCCCTAACATTAGGGTCTAAGAGGCTCAAAGGAAGAGGGGGACCAAATTTTAAAAGATAAGAACACTTGTCACCATTTGGCAAGATCACACAACATGTGGCACCATAGGATTTTGACACATGTTGGATCAATTTCAAAACTCCCAAAGGCCCTTAATATTTCGACCAACAACAATTAAAGGGAAAAATTGGAAATTCATAAAAAAATTGAAAAAGGAAAGAGAAAGTGTGAATAGTAACTTGTTCTTGAGTTTAATCCCTCGGAACACTACCGAATCAGCTTTTTCATCTGAAAAACCCTTCTATAATATTCTTCTCCTCGTCCTAAGCTTCATTTCTACGGTTTCAGAATTTTTGTTTGGAGGTGTTTGGTGATATCTAGCTGGATAAAGTACTGTCAGATTTTAGAATCGGTTATAGAAACGTGTAGAGGTAAACGTAAGCTTTAATTTGAACCGGTTACTTTGAGGTTTTGATGAGTTTTCATGAACTTTGTGGGGGCCTAGGGTTTCAGCCATATTGGGTTTTTGAGGGTTGATGATGCTTTGATAATGTATATGTGGTTAGATGATGAGTCATGATGATATTGGACTAATTTGATGGTTAAAATTGTATTTTGGTTGTTTGTGGTTAAGGCCATATTTTTTGCCAGAGCTGGTAGGAAGGGAAGGAGTGTGATTTCAGTATTTTGGGGCTTCCATTGTGTTCTACACAAAAAACTATTTGTGTTCTACATGAAAAACTGTGTGGAAATAGGCTCTGAGTATAAATTTTAATCAGAAGAAATGAAAAACCAAAATTTGAATATAATAGAAGACTCGAACTTCAAGGTAAGTTATTTTGAACATACTTATGATGAATTATTATTTGAATATAATGCATTGCATACTGAATTCATCAAGATAGCTAAAGAAATGGTTAGTAATAGAAGAAATTAAAAGAGTTAGAAAGTACTGTCATATCATCATGTGCATTGTGTGAAGAAAAAGACAAGAAAATAAGTGATTTAATAAAAATGTTAAAAATATTTACTAAAGGAAGTGAAACTCTTAAAGCAATCTTGAAATCACAAAGAGTCACTCATGCATGATAAAGCCGGAATTGGATATAATTAAGCTAAAAATACAAAAAAGAGGAAAGAAGAAGAAAGGCAGCAAGGCATACCTCAAATATTCTAAGAATTATGTGCATGCATCAAATCCATTTCCATCATGTAATTACTGCAATAGGAAAGGCCATTATACTTCATCATGTCATTTTAGAAAGGGCAAGGACATTGGTATGCACAAATGGGTTCTGAAAGGGACGCATGTACCAAGAGTGATTCATACTAATCATGAAGGACCCAAGAAAGTGTGGGTACCTAAAACTTGATCATATTACTCCAGGTATATCTTAAAACATCACGGGCAAATAAGTGGTATATTGATAGTAGATGCTCGAGACACATGACTAGTAACAGAGATAAATTCACCATGTTGGAAACTAGAGAAGGAGGAAAGGTAACCTTTGGAGGTAACCAATCTGGATGTATTGCTTGAATTGGTGAAGTAGGAATATCCAATAGTGTTCAAATCAATGTCATATATTATGTTGAAGGGTTATGCCACAACCTGCTTACCGTGAGTCAAAGTATTGCCAAAGATAACTGGGTCATATTTGATTTAGAGGAATGTTTGATTGTGAACAAGAAGGATCTATTAATCAATAAAGAATCTACTATAGCACAGATATGAACTTAAAGGGATGGTAACTATTATCCAATGGTGTTCAAATTAACGACATATATTATGTTGAAGGGTTATGCCACAACATCCTTAGCGTGAGTCAAAGTACTGACAAAGATAACTGGGCAATCTTTGATTTAGAGGAATGATTGATAGTGAACAAGAAGGATCTATGATCAATAAAGAATCTATTGTAGCAAAGATACGAGCTTAAAGGGATGGTAACTATCATACTATTCATTTAAATTCAAATTCTTCTAAAAATTGTTTTCTTAGCAAATTAGAAGAGAGTTGGTTATGGTATAAGCATCTAGCTCATGTTAGTATGAATCAACTTGACAAACTGATTTAAAAGGGTTTAGTTGTTGGTCTTCCTAAACTTAAATTCAAAGAATGCATGATTTGTGATGCTTGTCAAAAAGGAAAACAAACTAAATCTTCTTTCAAAACAAAGAATGAGACTTCAACATCCAAACCTTTACAATTAATTCATATGGATTTAGTAGGACCAGCAAGAGTACAAAGTTTTGTAGGAAATTTATACCTTTAGTAATTGTCGATGATTTTACAAGATTTACATGGACTATATTTCTTGATTCAAAAGAAGAAACCTTTGTTGAATTTATTACATTTGCTAAGAAGGTACAAAATGAGAAAGGTATTTCCATTATTTCTATTAGGACTGATTATGGAGGAGAATTTGATAATCAACTCTTTGAAGATTTCTGCAACAATCAAGGAATTGATCATAATTTCTTTGCACCTAGAATGCCTCAGCAGAATGGAGTTGTGGAAAGAAAGTACAGAGTCCTTACGAAGATGGCAAGGGCAATGCTCAATGAGAAGGAGATGTCACAAGTGTTCTAGGTAGATACTATGAGCACTACATGCTATATCTCAAATCAAGCATATATCCACAAGTCACTTGGAAAGACACCATATGAGCTTTATAAAGGAAGAAAGCCAAACCTTTCTCATCTATACATCTTCAAATGTAAATACTATACCTATAACAATGGTAAAGAAAACTTAAGTAAATTTGATTCAAAGTCTGATGAAAGGTTTGTTTCTAGGATATTCAAATAGAAGTAAAGCATATAAAGTCTTTAATAAAAGAACATACATTGTAGAAGAAACCATCCATGTTGTGTTTGATGAAACAGATTCTCAGACAAAGTCTTTTGATAAAGAGGAAGTAGATTTGATAAAGAAAACTAAAAATCTCTCTATTTCAAATCAAAATGATTTTCAAACAGATGATTTTCAAAATAAAGAAAATGTTGATGGTCATTCTTAGCCAAGAGCATGGAGACACATGAAAGATCATCCAATTAATCAGGTAATTGGAGATGTTCATGAAGGTGTCAAAACCAGAAATAGAATTTGAAATGAAGTAACATTTTCTGCATTCATTTTTGAGATTGAACCTTCTAGTATTGATGAAGCACTTTCTGATAATGATTGGGTAATTGATGTGTAAGAAGAGTTAAATCAATTTCAAAGAAATCAAGCTTGGGATTTGGTACCTCGACCTAAAGATCACTCGATCATAGGAACTAAACGGGTTTTCAAAAAAAACTTCATGAATCAGTAATTATTGTGAGAAAAAAGGCAAGGTTAGTTGCCAAAGGCTATAATCAAGAAGAAGGTATTGATTATAAGGAAACATATGCTCTAGTGGCAAGACTAAAAGCCATACGAGTACTCTTAGCCTTTGCATGCATTAAAGGTTTTAAACTTTATCAAATGGATGTGAAGAGTGCTTTTCTAAATGGTTATATTATAGAGGAAGTTTATGTTGAACAACCTCTAAGTTTTGAAGATGACACAAAACCTGATCATGTTTCCAAACTTAAGAAAGGTTTATATGGTTTGAAACAAGCACCCATACCTTGGTAAGAAAGACTGAGCAAATTTCTTCTTGATCAAAACTTTGTCAAAGGAAAAGTGGATACGACTCTTTTCATCAAACATAACAAGAATGATTTATTAGTAGTTCAAATATATATTGATGATATAATTTTTTGTGCTACTAACGAACCTCTTTGTCAAGAATTTTCAAAGCTCATGCAGGGAGAATTCAAAATGTCCATGAAGGGTGAGTTAAACTTCTTTCTTGGACTTCAAATCAAGTAATGGAAGAATGAGATCTTCATATCCCAAACCAAATATTTGAAGGAATTGTTGAAGAAGTACGGAATGGAAAATGCTAATAGAGCTGACACTCCAATGAGCTTTACCACACTACTGGATGCCAGCATAAAAGCCCCTGACTTCAATATTACTAAATATAGAGGAATGATTGGGTCATTACTCTATCTAACAACAAGCATGCCAAGTAAACAATTCAGCGTTGGGATGTGTGCAAGGTATCAATCTACTCCTAAGGTATCACATGTAGAAATTATGATAAGAATCTTCAGATACTTGGGAGATACTATTGAACTTGGCCTATGGTAGCCAAAAGGAGGAAACAAATATTTGAATTCAGATCATGAAGGATAGAAAACTGACAGAAAAAGCACTAGTGGACAATGTTAATTTCTTGGAGGTTATCTGGTATCATGGTTCAACAAGAAGTAGAACACATTTTCATTATCCTCTATTGAAGCTGAATACATAGCTGCAGCAAGTTGTTGTTCTCAAGTACTATGGTTGAAGCAACAACTTCAGGACTTGGGAATCTACTTGAAGGAGATACTTATTTACTGCAACAACACCAGTACCATAAGCTTGGCTAAAAATCCTGTACAACATTCAAGAACCAAGCACATAGATATCCAACGCCACTTCAATCGAGATCATTTACAAAAAAAGGATGTCAAAGTATAATTCAATCTGACACATCTTCAACTCATCGATATATTCTCAAAGCCGATACCTAAAGATCAATTTTTATACATACGAAGAGAATTGGGAATAGTTAATCCTATTGAGTTGTAAGATTTTCTTCTTAATTATTATGTTTATTATATGTTTATGAATATGTTTTGATGATTATATTAACTTAAGCATCAAGTATATAGAAATTTGTTTTGTAGGATTGTATAAACATGACACTCGAAGTGCAGGATGCTCACTCAAGTGTAAAGTATGAACACTTGAGTCCAAATCTTGAATCATATACTCTATTTTCATCTTGTAAAATAGGGATTAACAGAGAGTGTATAAACTCTAAGAGCTCACTCAAGTCCATCAAGAGTGCTGACACACACTTAAGTGATATGGTTTCTCACTCGAGTACATAGGCTTCTCACTCGAGTATCAGGGCTTATATCGTTGGTTCGAAAGCTCGAACACCTCACTAGATCGTCTCACTCGAAAGTGCTCTCTCACTCGATCATCATACCCTTTTATTTTTTTACTGTTACCCACTGAATCAATACTTCCAAACTCATCAATCATCTATTGCAACTTCTCAATCATCCTTAAAATGCTTGATTGCTGCCGATAAATTCCCTCATTGTACCCTAACCGATTCACACCAAAAATCTCTATATTCTTGAAATTTGTTAGAATCATCTATTGCTCATCAACAATGGTTCGCACTAAGGTATCCTAGGTGACTTAAAGTCTCCCTCTTCACCACCTTCTGATTCCATCTCCAAAGTCTCCAGTGAGTTGGCGACACCGATGGCAATGCCAACACCAACTCCAACTCCGTCACCAATACCTTCTCTTACTCCACTGCCTTCTCCAAAGCCAAAGGCTACTAAGAAGAAAGCAACCCCGGCTAAGAAGACACATCCTAAACCGAAGGTGAAGAATATTCAACCTCTTCAGAAATAGGAAAAGGGTGCTAAGGGTGTTGAATACAAGGAGCCAATGGTGACTCGATCCAAAATGAAGGAAGTGCAAGGTACCGGGAACAAGGAGGCTACTGTAGTATCACAAGATTCTTCTTCAGATAGTTCCTTTGATCAATATCTCTAACAAGGTATTAAATAGTTGAAGTTAGATGCCTTGTTTGGCAAGATTGCCTCCCAGGCTGGTACTTCTGCCTCACACCATTTTCTAAGACCTTCAAGTCATATGCCTTTATATTCGAGAGCACCATCTACTTCTCAGGTTCCAGAGGAAGAAGAACTGGATATGGTCCCTCCAAAGGATTTCAATACCCTAGAACTAAAGCCTTTCGATTAGAAGGTATATAACACTAAATTTTTGAAAGAGGCAAGCTTCACCTAAGGGGGGGGTGAATTGGGTGATGTGATAAAATTTTTGATCATTATGGTGATATAAGATAACTGTAGACAAAAGTATAGTTGAGAAGATTAATACACAAAAAGTTATATTGGTTCGGCCTAAAACCCATGCTTACGTCTGGTCCTCTAAAATCAAGACCTATAAAGATTTTTACTATTCTTCCAAGATTCAGTGGGCTCTTAGAACGCCATAAGACAACAATCATCCTTGTATTGACTACGAGCAGAAATATTCTAATACCTAGAATTTTTTCTCCACCTTATGAGAAGTCTTATGTGCAGAACAATCCCTATGACCCTTTCTCTCTTGCTTAGACCTTGTAAGTCTTACAAGCAGAAAGTCCTACCAGGAATTTTTTTCAATTGCTTCCCTAGCAAGGATGTTTACCCTCTCAAGGTCGCTTTAACTTAAGATCAAATGAAAATATAATTTAGAAATGTATACAGACTATCTCACAGAGTAGATACGATAAACATTGAAGTACAATATGAATACAAAGAAAAATATGAATAACAGAGACTCATGAAAATTGGCTTGTGTATGCTCTTGTTCTATATTCTTTTTTTATGGTCTCTGATGCTCTATATTTATAGCCAATTGATTTCATCCGTTGTGTGATAGTCATTGTGTAGCAGAGCCTATGTAAGGCAATCATGTCATTCACTAGCATTATCTTGCATGCATTATTGATATTGTTTGCTACTGAGATTCTCCCGAATCTTACCCTCCTTCACCCAACCATATAGGTATGTTGAGGACAGGTGGAATGCTTGAAGAAATGCCAGAAGAAAATGTGATGGCTAACTGAAAATTAAAATGTGGCAATATGCTATGTATAAATTATTGCATGTTTTGATTAAGTGTATAAAATGCCATGAATGATGTACGTATGTATACATGGATAAATGAGAGTGAGTTTGCATGTTGAAAAGTTGAGAAAGAAATGGAAATATGTAAGTTTTTGATTTGGTGGCATAATTATTGTTTCACCTAAGCTATATCAAAAATGATAGCGCTTTCGAATGCGTAAAAAGGGGACATAAATTAAGGTGTTACACAAGATACTCCTAATTGATCAATTGATTCTAAGTTTAGATTATATTGAGAAGTTAGGAGTATTGATTAGTAAGGGTTCTTGCCAGTCCTTGTGCTTAGTCAAGAGAAGAACTCAAAATTAAAATTGGACAATGATGATTAGTGGACTCAATCACCTCTGATATTCATCTCTAGCATTTACACTCGCTTACACATTTTATACATTAGAAAACTCAAAAAAAGTAGCTCTTTTAGTTTAATTTGTTAAATGAAACCTATATCCCATACTCTTAGGTTAATTTGTTATTTACACTAGATTACTTAGGAACTAAATATAGGCTCCATATAGAAATTGACCTAGGTTAAATGCCCTATAGTGCATTTAGCTTAGTTTTATTTGTTAGCCCCACAACATGGCTTGTCACTCATTCTAACACAATAAATTATATAGGAAGCTAACCACAAGGGATCTACTTAACTATTGCTAATGCTAACCTTTCAAACAAAATCAATCAAAATATTTCAATAAAAAATACTAATGTCAACATTTAAATGCACTAATGATATAGAAAATTTTGCTTTCCTTTTCTTTCCAAACCTTAGAGTAAGCAAAATTTAAATTGTGGGTTCATTTCTCTTCCCAATTACTTGAAAATCAAAATATGATTTTAAGAAGTTGCCAAAACAATAGATCTCATGAAAGCTCAAAGAATTTCCTACAAATCACACTTCTAAAGTGGCAAATGCAACCCTTTTTCACTTAGGGTATGCATCAAAACAAATCATTCTTGAAAACGTTTTAAAAAAGTTTCTAGTTTAAGGTATTTTTCTCATTTTAAAACAACCAATTAATGAGATTCAAAAATGTATTCCCCTCCTTCACACCTAGTCAACACATTATCCTCAATGTGGAAAAACTACTCTAAAGAGAATGCTAAGCAAGTTTAAATTCAAGGCACAATGGTAATTAAGTAGGGTATTCGCAAAAAAAGTAGAGCATATATAGGGGGTTCTTATTCTATTTACTAAACTACACTACTTCTACTTTTTTTCTACTGGATTTTGTCCCTCTCCAACACTTATCTTTCTCATGCAACAATTAAGCCCGGGTAGTCATAGCAATTAGAAAGAAAATAAGTGAAGAAAGAGACAACCTTTGTTAGAATATCTTGAGTCATTGTAGGATGGTGGCAAGTATTCCTACTTGTGATGCACTTGACCCGGGTTCAATCCCTGGCAACGGTGACATTTGATGAGAGCCTTTGTATGTTAGCCTTGGGTCCACAATTAAAAATTAATCAAGGATTGTGTATAGACAAATCTATAATCATTCTTTCTTCTCGAGGAGTCTTTTATTGAATCCTATGTAATCTAAATGCCATGCAAATCCAATGGAATAAGGGGAAATTGGTTTTGGTTTTTCAAATTAATAACTAAAAGAGTAATACAATTTAATTAAATGCTAAACTATTATTTTTGTTATTTTCTATAAAAAAATGGAATGGGTAATGGAATATGAATTACGTGAATTCTTGTGAGAAAATGGTTCAAATCGGTCCTTGCTCACTAAATGATATGATATTTTGAAATCCATCAAATCTTAATTAAAAGCCCCAAGTAATCACATTGGGTATGAAACTCCTAATCATTAGCTACTCCTATGATCACATTCATAGCTATTGCTTAGAAATGTTATTCAAGAACCACTTGAGGTGTTAATTGGTTTAAATTAATGCACAATCGCATCACTCAAATTAACCCAAATCAATTATACAAATTAGTAATCACATAGCAAGCATAATCTCATTAAATTAATAGGAAATACATAACTGAAAATTATCCAATCACAAGAATTCCAATCCAAACACAATATAAGCAATCTTAGATCAACAATATGGAGTCCAAATAACTCACAACAAAATCCTGTTGAAACTACCTTAGAATATAGCTATAAATTACAAAAACAATAGGAAATTCATAAAGGAACTAAGAAAAACTCCTGATTAAAGCTATTGAACTCAAGCCAAACCTCAATCCTTAAGAGTTGAAAGCTTAGCCACTCATTAAAGCTTTAGTACTATTGTTAGCAACTTGTTTATAACTTTGAAAATTGATGGAAACTAATCTCATCAAAAAATCAAATACTTCACAGGAAAACTCAAACACTTTGCTAGAAACTATAGAAAGTTAGTTGGAAAACCATAGAACTTGGCTGGAAAGCTCAAAATCTTGCCAAAACATAAATGGTAGTCTTGTTTGTGAATCCGGAAGTGGAAAGATGGTAAAGGCGCGATACAGAGCAAGGAGAGGATGATAGTGGAATGAAGAGGAGAGAGAGGAAGTTGACGACCAGAGAGAAAGAATTCTAGTGGGAATGATAGTGGTGGTGTGCTGAGTCTGTCGACAGTGGGAAGTTTTAAATGGTGGTAGTGTTGTCTGTCTCTTTCCCTCCTCTCTCAAGCTCTCTGGTACGGATTTTTTCTTTGATATACCATAACTTCTGTGTCTTTTGGCTATGAAGAAGGAATAGGGCTCTTGCTGGAAATGGAGGATGGAGGAGGAGCGACGGTGGTGTGTGATGATAAGTGTAATATCCCAATTTTTGATTAAGGGATAATCATGATTATTAATGATAATTATGAATTTATTGGAATTATTATGTGATTTATGGCTATACTAATTAATGTCATAATTAGTGGAAATTGGAAATATTGGTGCATGTGAGTGGTATTTAAGATCAAGGGTTGTGATTCCTTGACTGTGGGTCGGAATCCTATGTGTTGTGATGTGGTGAGCTCATTGTGGGAATGCATGAGATGTTGACAAGTGGCAATATGGGGGTGGTTGGATATGAGCACATGAGGACAAAGGACAACTTTTTGCTCCTCCTCTCCATTCCTTTCTCTCTCTCGTGCTCTCTCTCTTTTCTCTCTCTCGTCAGTTTTGTGCCAAAGGAAGAAGGGAAAAGCTTGATCTTTGGGTAAGTAAATCATCTCCATTGCTCAAACACCATTCTTAAATGTTGATCCTTGAATCATGGGCTTCATTTTGGTGTGTATAATGTAGCCATTTGGTGTTGATTGGTGCTACACGAAAATTTGGAAAGTGGTGGATCAAGAACTCTCTTTGGAGAAGTTGATAAGGTGAGTGAATCTAACCTATCTATCTAAGTTTCATGCCATTTGGAATAGTTTATAAATTCTGGGAATTTTGGCCTAATCATGAAGATGAGTGCCACTGTTCATTTGGTATGTTTATGGCATGAGAATGACATTTTGGAATGAGTTTATGTTAGATAGATTGATTAGAGATTGAAATATGATGTTAGGATGAAATGGGAATTTTGATGAAATTGTTGCCCAAAACCCAAAGCATGATAATGGAGTAGGATTTGGATGATTCTGAGTATTCCATTGAGTTTATTGGGTGTTTGTGTGTGGGAATGGCTTTGGGTTAAGTTTTTTATCCATAGGAATCAATTGGGCAAAGGTTAAGGAGAGTGCCTCTGTTCTGCGTTTTCTGCTATCTGAGGGATTCACTCGAGCAGGGAGGGGTCTGCTCGAGTGAAGGATGAACATCACCCGAG
This sequence comes from Inga laurina, assembly GCA_963855925.1. Classification (NCBI taxonomy): domain Eukaryota; kingdom Viridiplantae; phylum Streptophyta; class Magnoliopsida; order Fabales; family Fabaceae; genus Inga; species Inga laurina. Next base: position 55,972,189 of record OY979704.1, read on the forward strand.
CAGAGATGGGTCTGCTCGAGTGAGGGATGAATATCACCCGAGCAGAGATGGGTCTGCTCGAGTGCGGTAGTGCAATTCTCGTTTCTTGCTTTCTGTGTTTTTATTGCACTCTCTGGGTCATAGCAAGCATAGCCTCACTCGCGAGTGAGGGATGAACATCACTCGAGTGAGGATTTTGTGCTCGAGTGATGAGTGTATTTGACACCAAAGGGCTTGCTTCTCAGGTTGTCACTCGCGAGTAGGTGCACGGGTGTGCCTTCTCACTCGCGGGTATGGGCACCGTGCTTGAGTGAGCTTGTGCTTCTAGTGTGGGATGGTGCTTTCGGGCGTGTGCTTTCTGTCTCACTTCCTTGTGCTTGGAGTGATTTCCGTACATGTGCTCGAGTGAGGGCATTTGTGCTCGAGTGAGCCTGCTTCTGAAATCTCCCTTGTGCTCACGGGTGTTCACTCGCTGCCTCTCACTCTCTCTTGTGCCCGAGTGATGTCCGTACCATCACTCGAGTGAAGCCGTTTTCACTCGAGTGTCCGTACATCTGTGTACGAGCATGGTCATCTGTGCTCAAGTGAAACAGTATAAAATCTCAGTTTTATGCTTCCAAAAGGGGATCTTTGGGATAGTTCTTCCTACCCTTTAGGAGTGTTGTTAGGGGTATTTAATGACTCCAAAAGAGCAGTAATGATAACCAATTAAGCATTATAAAGTGAGTTAAGTCTTGGAGTAGAGAATAACTCTTCGTCCCTAATTGTGAAAATAGGATTTGATATTTGCCCGACGCGGGAGAGACCGGTGCCAAGGAATGCCCGGGAGAACTCAGGTAGTGACTTTTCTCTCATATCTTATATGATGTTTTGGTATGCATATCTTATCATTGAACTTGTGAAATGTGTGCCATGGTCCATTACGGCGCGAGTAGGTCAGCGTGAGCCGTATAGGGAGTGACAGTGGTCATCTCTAGTTCGGCCGTTGGACTGCCGTCGTAATCGACATGGATCTTTGTGAATCCGACCCGTGGGGGGCGGCGTATGTGAAAACCAGCCGTGGGCTGTGTGTGTGTATCTTGCCTATGTGGCTTGCGAATATGATATGCTTTATATGGATCCCAGCTGTGGTGAATTATACTGTGTTGACTGTTGTGATGCAATACAGCGTGAGCAATCGTCAGGGATGACATGTGTCATACTAACCATTGCCGCTGCAACTGCCGTTGTAGTTGCTTGTGTGGATGATGATTTGATTACATGCATTATTGTTGTACATTATATGATTGACTTGTTACTACGAGGATTCTTTAGAATCTCACTCTCCCAAAATTAAACCTTTTAGACAGGGCCGAAGGATCGAGAGGCAAGCGGGCGACGAAGAGTAGTTAGAGCTCCTGTTTAGGAGTGTATTTTGGAATTAATGGTTATCATTGTAGATTTTTGGAATTGTATATATAGTGGATTTTGTGTAATCCCCAAGTTAAGGGTATTGAATTATGGCTTTGTGCCTTGTAAATCCCTTATCTAATGAATGGAACCCGAGTGAGTCGGGAATTTATGTGCACTCTGATATTTGTAAATGGAATCCACCTGTTCGGGCCAGCATTATTTTGTATTGAGAACTTGAGACCATTGTGAATAAGTTTTGAAAAATGTTTTTGCAAATCCGATTTTTGGGCAAAAGAGTATCTTATTAAGTCCCAATTTCATTATGGTCTCTAATTACAACTTAATTATGAGTTTAAGAACTTAATCTCGGCCTAAGGTGGGAAGGGGGTTACAATAAGGGTCTCTCCTCCTCCCCCTAAAACTCCGGACAAAGCTCTCTCTCTAGCCTTCCCAAATGAGCTTGAGGCAATGTCTTCAGGAAGAAGAAGAACATCTCTCTCTCTCGGCCTTATGGAAGAAGGAAGTCAAACTTGCCCTTGCGCATTTTGACCAGGGACTAAGGTGAGAAGACTTAGAAGTTTCTGGATAGACTAAATTGCAAATTTTTGAATGTTTATGGAGTATCTATAATTTTCAACACTTATGGGTACTTTTTTGTAATTTTCTCTGGCTCTTTTTCTTCATGGATTTGCAATTTCTAGAAATTCTAGGGCCTTTTTTTGTAATTTGCCCTATCCCTCAAAAATATTAATTCTAACCTTAGTTGACATTTTCCAAAATCTCCAATTTCCTTTTTAAACTCCTACAATGCAAGATTAAGCACAAAGTAGTATCAAAAATTCAAAAAATCATTTGCATAAAAATTAATATATTATGACCATTTTGCCCCTCATTACACTTAATTCAATACAAATGTTTCTTACTCAAATTAGTTCCTAATAAGGCATAATGTCCTAGAAAATGCATTAAAAATCCCAAATTAATCATGAAAAAGCCTATAAAAATATGATTCAATCAATTCCCTCATACTTAGACCTTTGTACTCCTGAACAAAGGCAATTAAGTACAAGATTCCAAGTTCCAATCATAAATGCAATTGAAAGATGAACAATTTCATAATTAGAAAGCAATTGATCAATTAATCATATTCCTCAAGCCGATACTAGTCATAGTCAAGCGATGCAAAAAAACTTAGCTAACTACACAATCCAACATATTAGAATGAAGCACAAGAGAACTCTAAAAGGTATTAGTGTTTTCACTAGTCTCACTTAATTGGGATAATTTCACTCTAGTTCACCTAATCAACACCTTACCAAAGACTTGTAACAACTCTAATATCTCCATTACTAATAGCAATTAATGCAATGAATCAAGAGGACTTAAAAGACTTGTAATGTTGTGTGTAGGCCGGATGGAATGAATAAAAGGAAATAGTTAATATGCAAGTCAAAGTTAATGAACAAGCTCATAGCAATTAAATAACTTGATAAACTTTTGCTAATTCTTTTTCAAATTCATGAACAAATACCTTCTTTATATGTCCTTTGCTTTTCTTTTTTATCTGCAAAATACTTTATATTTTTTTTCTCTTTTTGTTTTCAATACTTTTCTTCTCATTCTTATTTTTTTCCAATTCTTTTCTAGATCTTTTTTTGATTCTCCAAACTATTTACATTTTTACCTTTTGACTTACTTTCTTTCTCTTTTCTGCATACATGGCATTTCAATATGTATACATTGTTCAACTTCTATTGGCAAATCACTTTTAATTTTAGAATACCATGAACACTATGAGTAAATGAAATGCATATAACATAGGAATGGCTCAAAAGGGTAAGCAAATGTAGATGAATGTAGGTTTATGTTTGGGTAAAAGGGTTCAAAATTGAATGCCTCTTTCATTTCCATCATACCAATGCAAATGCCATTTTGAAAAAGAGTTGAAGAAAGCTCTAGAAGATGAAAAACTAAGTAAACATGCACACTTGAAAAGAGTTCAAGGCTCAATTAACCTTCTAACAAGGTTTTTCTCCAATGCTCACTCTAACACGATCAATTGTAGAGAAAGCTAACCACAAAGCATCTACTTAACTATTCCTAATGCTACCCTTATAGACACAATCAATCAAAATATTGCAATCAACTATAATAATGCTCAACACTTAAATGCACTAATGATATAGAAATTTCCTTTTCTTTTCAAAATTTGGAGTAAGAAAAAATCCAATTGTAGGTTTATTTCTCTTCCCATTTACTTGAAAAGCAAAACATGATTTTAAGAAGTTTCCAAAACAATAGATCTCATGAAAGCTTTCCCACTCTCAATGTGGCAAATGCAACACTTTACCACTTAGGGCATGTAGCAAAGCATGTCATTCTTCAAAAAATCTTTGAAACATTTTCTAGTTTAAGCATTTCTCTCATTCAAAAACAACCAATTAATGGGATTCAAAAATGTATTCCTCTCCTCCACACTGAATCAACACATTGTCCTCAATGTGGAAAAACCACTCTAAAGAGAATGCTAAGCAAGTTGAAATTCAAGGCACAATGACAATTAAGTTGGGTATTGGCAAAAAATGCAGAGCATATATAGGAGGTTCTTATTCTACTTACTAAACTACACTACTTGTACTTTTTCTACTGGATTGTGTCCCTTCCCTACACTTATCTTCCTTATGCAACAATTAAGCCAAGGTAAGCATAGGAATTAGAAAGAGAATAAGTGAGAAAAGATACAACATTTGTTACAGTATCTTGAATCATTGTAGTATGGTGGTGAGTATTCCCACATGTCACGCGGGTCACCCAAGTTTGATCCCTGACAATGGCGTGATTTGATGAGGGCCTTTTGAACATTAGCCTTGGGTTCCACAATCAAAATTTAATTAATGATTGTGTATAGGCAAACCTAGGATCATTCTCTCTTCTCGAGGAGCCTTTTATTGAATCCTAAATAATTTAAATGCCACATAAATGCAATGGACTAAGGGAAAATTGGTTTTGATTTTTCAAATTAATAACTAAAATGGTAATGCAATTTAATTAAATACTAAACTATTGTTTTTAGTCTTTTATAAAAAAAAATGGAATGGTTAATGAAATATGAATGAAGTGAATACTCTTAAAAAATTGGTTCAATATCTATCCTTGCTCACTAAATGTTAGGAGAGTTTGAAATCCATCAAGTTTTAATTAAAAGCCCTAATTAATCACATTGGGTTTGGCACTCCTAATCAATGGCTACTCTTAAGATAACATTCATCGCTATTGCTTAGAAACATTATTCAAGAACCACTTGTTGTATGAAATGGATTGAATTAATGCAAATGTTTTCTCTAATATGCATGCCTAATCACGACACTCAAATTAACCCAAATCAATTACACAAACTAGTAATCACATAGCAAGCATAATCTCATTTAATTAATAGGAAAACATAACTAAAAATTATTCAATCATAATAATTCCAATCCAAACACATTATATGCAATCTTAGTTGAGTAATATGTAGTCCAAATAACTCACAACAAAATCCTACTGAAACTACCTCAGAACATAACTAGGAATTACAATAATAATAAAAAATTCATAAAGGAACTAAGAAAAACCCCCCATTGAAGCTCTTGAACTCAAGCCAAATCTCCAATCCTCAAGAGTTGAAAGCTTAGCCACTCATTGGAGCTTCAGTAGTATTGACAGCAACTTGTTTGGAACTCTGAAAATCCATGGAAGCTAAGATCGACAGAAACTCAAACACGTCACCAGAAACGGTTGAGGAGTCAATGATTTGGGGTTTTTATCTGATGATCCAATTTGTTCAAGGCAGAGTGGTTATGAAAACGCTACAAAGTTCCTCACTTCAAAACCATGCAGATCCTAATCTTGGTGGTCCTCTAAAGGCTGATACAAAGATTCTCGGTCACTAGTTTGCAGCCACCAACAAAACCATGAGTCTGTTTTCTTTGCCATGCTGTGGTTGGGGGCTCTGAGGCAACAACTTCTAGGATTTTATGTGCCTTTCCTAAGATTTTGGATTTGTATTTGTAGGGTGTTATTTGTTTCTCTTATGTGTGTTACTTAGGTTTGGTAATAACCTTGCCCTTTGGGTTAAGTTTGCTTGGTGGTGACTGGTCTATGTCTGTGATGATCTGTTTCGCATCGAGAGTTAACAACTTTCTGTTGTTTTCCTCTTCTCCTCCCGTGATTGGAGGGGTGTTTGGAGCTGCTTCTAATTTTGCAGCATTGGCCTCAAAGATGTTGGGCGTCATTGAAGCTAGTCCTTGGACTACCACCCTCTACTGCCACTTCTTGGATCATACCAGACAGAAATTGGACATTGCCCTTTTCAATCTTCAGGGTATAGGCTCTGTTTGTTTTTTGCTTCAACTGTTTTAGTTTTAGGATTGTGTCTTGGTCTTGAAGATTAGATGTTTCTTAGTCAGGGTTATATTGCTTCTTTAGTGCTTGTAAATTGTAATTTTCTTTTCTTATAGTTATAATTTTATTCAGGTCAAAAGAACAATTATGGCACCGGCCGCTTTTGGTAGTGGCTTGTGGTGGCAACTAGTCTCATCTTGGGAGTTACAACTTGCCTCGGCCTTTGTAGAAGTCTTATGCCACCGATATGCTTGACCAAGTGTACAGCAATTCTAAAAAACCGTGACAAATCCGTTTGACATGGTTGAATTTGTAGCGGTTCTTAGGACAGCTTATAATGTGTTTCGTATTGGTTAAAACATAATGTAACAAAAGAACTGCTCCAAAACATTTTTCTAGTGAAGCATTTGGATAATTTGACAAAGTCATGACTTAATTGTTTATGACATAGTCATACTCTTTTTGTAATTATATACATCCGAAAGAAATTTTGATAAATGGAATCCAAATAGTATCAATTCGCTCAAAATATCTTATAATAAAAAAAGTTTACAAGCAAATATCATCATTAATGATAACATTATTTTTAGCAATGTCGGTTATGAAAATTATGTATGTTCAATCCAATCTTGTTCAAAGCAACGACTACATACTTATAATGATAATTCTTCTCATTTAAAACTATTGGAATACACTCAATCCACCCTTAGTGGATTAGGGCCCAAGCTTATCAACATTTAGGTAAAAATATAAATAATATAAAACTTGGGTGGAAGATTATGATATTATCCAATAATTATAATCTATATCATTAAACCGATACAATTGAGAAAGAGGCACATGGAACCCTATTATAAATGTGATTGCATAAGGGTTAATGGTTACGTGACATACTACATAAAACTATATGCCTATTCTCTTCCTCTCAAACTTTTTCTTATTCTTCTTATCTATGGTGTATTTGCTGTGCAACGATCATCAGGTGCATATACTGTGATCCGGTTAGTGTAGGTAATTAGAGATAAACGATTGCACTCTAGGTATGTCGAATATTCTTCAAAAAAACAAATACATTTAAATAATAATTTGAGTTTATTCATTTTGTCTTTCCTGCCCACAGCTGTACGTCCACAAAGATATTCTGAAATAAATGAATTTCAATAATTTGAATAATATTCTTTTATTGCATGAGCAATAATAATGCGTCACCAAAAGTCCCCATAACATAATAGTAAAACTTTATTATGACTTCAAAAGCTAGAAGCTAATTGAAGTTAACTACAATTTAGGACAAACAATGCACAGTCATGTTTATCAAGTTGTGCTCCTATTTTGTCATGTGTTATATTCTTGAATTCCTGCCGTATCTCTTTGCCATTGCAAAGGGTAAATTTCTTATCAGGAATGAGAGTTCCCAAAAATTTTGTAGGCATCTCGATAGTCGTTGTATCGTAACTTCGGTTGAATATTGCAACATAAAACTCGCCTGTGAGTAAATTAACAACAAAACCCTAAGAATCAAGCTCATGATGTTATGGTATATTAAAAAAACAAAAAACGATCAAGTTTTTTAACGTTAAATGTTGCATTTTAAAACATTAGTTTGACATTTTTGTCAGAATAAAAAATAAATTTAATTGATTATGATTTTAAAAACTGATTGATGGACAATATTTATATTAAAACATTTATCATAAACTATAATTTATTGTTAAAGGTAAGAAAGGATATATTTGAGTTATATCAACAAAGCTCGAGAAATAAAATTTTTTATCATTAAATTTTGTTGGCTATAAAACATACCACCATTTCTTCCCGTTGCAATCCAAACCCGACATTCATCACCAAGGTTATGATCGATCTGTCATTATAAGTCATCGTAAATAGCTCTAGAACTCAACTTTGAAACACTTGAAAATTGAAATCCATGTTCAGTGATAACTTCATTTTCTTTTTTTTTTTAAGGCAAATGTACACCTTTAGTTCTTTAACTTTACATGTAATTTTATTTTGGTCCTTTAACCCCAACGTTTATTAAAAAAATTGCTGACATTGAAATTTTAAATGACAAAATATTATTCAATACTGGCATATTAGTTTAATGTTCAAAATAACAATGGTTGTAAAAATTTGTATTTGAGATTAATGATGTTAGAGTTAGAAGACTTAAAAGATAATTTATAAAATTTGGGGATTAAACTAAGACCTCGTATAAAGTTATAGGTTTAAATGTGCACTGTTGCCTATTTATTTAAAAAAAAAAATTTAGAGGATAGTCTTGCTGCTGTACTAAATTCAATAAATTTCAAAAGATAATTCACGTATCTCCCTATTATGTGAGCTAAAATAGTGTATATCTGCGAGGGTAGGATGTATGAGCATATTTAGTGTTTCTAATTTAAGTTTCCTCAAGTCCCCACCAAATATGACAGGAGATCTTGCCATAGTCAACAAAGTGATCTGTGAAAGAATATTTATATATTATTCAATTGGTGAATCAATCTGACCACCAGAATAAAAGGCAACCAATATATGTATATATATAGCATGTGACCAAAACCTGACTCCTCTGTTCTGCGGGTCCAAGCTTAGAATCCCTGTGTGGACCTTGCTTCACATTAGGGATGAGCATGGATCGGACCGGACCGGGTTTGACATCAATCTGAGGTCTGGTCTTGAGAAGATCTCGGGTTGAACAAAGCAGTCCGTGGTCTAGTCTGGTCCAGCACCAACCTGAGGTCGGGCTGGACTAGACCGGGTCTGGTGGACTCCCTGGACTAGTCCAGGTAGTCAGTCCAGGACCTAAATTTAATATTTTTTTTATTTTTATTTTTTCATCTTTAGAAGGTAAAATTTGAACATATTAAACATAATTAGGACCACAAAAATACCTATAATAATATAAAATATGTCAACAAAAATTAAAACATAATAAATCTATAAGAATATCCAACAACATTCAATAACAATAAAAAAAACTATGTTGAGAAAAAGGATTTAAATATAATAAAAATACCTATAATCATATAAAAATCATCATAAAAAATAAAAATTGATTATAAATCCTTAAAAAACTCTAACAACATTAAATAAAAAATAAAAAATAACATATAAATTATAAAAATATCTTTTAAGAAATTGACCTGAATCAGATCGAACCAGTCTAGGTGGTTTGGTCCCTTGGTCGGGAACCCGGTCCAACCCGACCAGTCAGTCTGGTCCAGTCTGGTCCAATTTCATTATATTACTTATTTGGACCGGACTAGCTCGGGTCAGACCAGACTGAACCGGACTACCGGATTTTTGTTCATCCCTACTTCACATCTAGAGAGAGAAATAACAAGGGGAAAACTATATTAAATGATGACGACGACGGCGACGATTCTCAAATTTAGTTCACTCAAAAATCTCAAATTTCAAACATGTGTTATGCCATTAATATTTCCATATAACATAGAATTGCAACCCTCTCTTTAATATTCTCTTGTTGCTTCATATTGATGATCAACGAGAACCAAGTAAACGAAACTCAAGTGTTTTTGAAACAGCATAATAACCCGAAAGATAAAAAATAAATTTATGATGTCCTTAAAGAAAAATGTCTCTAAAAAGTCATTTAACATGGCTTCTCCTTATGATTTTATTTTTAGTAATGTTAAAAAGACCCTTACAAGTGACCTGTGTTGTGTGTAAATGACCTATTGTATATATTTCAGAACGTTATAATGACCTAATCTTAATTATAACCTGGATCGGTTAGTCGTCCAAATGGTAACGCGTCCAAATCGAACCAAGACTTCCCCCTTATACCTTCAGATCCACTCCAATTATTCCAAGTAAAATCCCTGAAAGAAAAATTAATTAATTATAATTAAGGTTACATGAATTATTTTATGAACAAGTTAATAATATATATACACATATGAGGCTAAATTACACAACTTTCTTGAACTTTGAACCTTGTACAAATAACCTCATTAACTTCAAAAACTTATTAACTCTATATGGTAAACTCCAATAATCAATTTTATACTCGCATATATTATATTTTTGCGTGTGTATATAACCCCCTCAAGTGTTGAGTTATTATATCCATATAAACCCCCAAACTTTACTGTGTGTGTGTGTGTGTAGATAACTAGTAAACTAAACTACTTGTAAGGAATGATCTACATACATATAAGAGTAAAAGGAGATTCATTCTAAAGCTTCAAAACTTAAAGAAGTTATCTATCTATATATAACATAAGTTCAAGGTAATTATGTATAATTTCTCCTATATGCGCATAACGTAAGCATTGTCTTTCAGTTAGTTTTACTGAGCTTGATTATTATTATTTTTCCTTCATATAAATTTTATCAATAATCTTGGGTATTAACGCACAAATGATAGTGTAATAAATAGATTTTTCTTTTACCTTTGATACTGCAGTTATTGTATCTAAATTGTAGTTTTCACCAAACACGCAGTCAACTTTCACTTCAAAAAAGAACAAATGCATATTATTAATCAAATGTAATCAACACATCTGCTTGCTGCTCGATCGGTATACTTCTCACGTTACTCTAAAATTCTAAAATTATGTAGTTTTTTTTTAATTTAAATTATTAAATTTTTGAAAAATTGTGAAAAATTCAAAATCGCACTATTTTTTACCCATAACAAAAATTACAATATCGCTTATTTTATATAAAATCTAATTGTCAAAAGAAACAAAAAAAAAAAAAAGGAAAGTGGGGAGAAATTAAGGGTAACTGAGGGTGCAACTAGGGGGCAGGGGGAGCTTGTAACACCCCAAATTTTATATTTATAAAAAATATATTGTAATTAATTGAGAAATTCAATAAAATGGTGAATATTCATGAAATTTGGATCTTATGAATTTTGAAATATTCATGTTCATGAGGAAATGGAAAAATTAATTCAAAAAAGGAATTAAATTACAAAGGTGATTGCAAAATCAAAATTTTGCCAATTTAGCCCAAGATTAATTATTTTCCAATTAATTGGAGTTAATTTCAATTAATCAAGGAAAATAGAGGAAAATGTATAATTTGAGTATTCTTAATGGAAAAAATCAAGAATTGTAAAATTAGAGGGACTTGGGCATAAATCAATTAGGGGAATTATGGAATTAGTGAAACACATTTTTCCTTCCCTTCTCCTCCATATTTTCATCCAACACATGAAAATGAGGGGGGAAGATTTAATTTCAAGAGCACATGTCAAAATGCTACATGAAGATAGTAATGATGACAGTGGTAAGGTGTAGATTACATGAAGGTATGGACATGGTGATCTGATGGGTGATGGTAAGGGAGTAGCTTAAGTGAAGGGAGGGGTGAAATTGAGTGCTAGTTTGGTTAGTTGGGAAGGGGACGGTTTTTGTGAAGCAAGCCAAGGGAAGAATTTAGTCCAATGCTAAGTGAAACCTAATGGGGCAAGTAAGGCATAAAGTGAAGAAGGTAAGGGTGGAAGTATGGTGGTTGGCAAGTGTCACCATGACACCCCTTGATGAGATCAATGGTGTAGAATGAAGGAAGCAAAATTTATGAAGCCATTCCCTTCCTCTTCCTTTGTGTATTTTCGCCCAACATAGAGAAAGAGAGGGAGAGAGAGAGCTTGGAGAAATTCTTAAGAGCTAGAGAGAAGAAGAAGAAGGAACTTAAAGTAAGAAGCTAAACTCTTAAGGTTTCTTGTAATTTTGTCATGGAATCCTTCTCTAAATCTTGTTTCTTCATGAATCCATAATCTTGAAGACACATTGTTGGCTCAAGGAGAGGAGAGAGAGAATGCATAGGGAGAGAGGAATCAAGAAGCGTAAGAGGTAACTACATCAAACTCAAATCTATACTTGTATAAAGTTGGTTTTGAAGTTTGTTGTTAGTTTGGTGATTTTTGGTTGAATTGTAAAATTAGAAAAGTCATAATCCCAAGGGGTTATGCTGCCCAAATTTCTTTGAATCATGGTTAAGATGTGTTTAAATAAGTTAATAAGGGGTTAGAAGTGGAAAAGTACAAGTTTTGGAAGCTAAAACACAAAACTCCAATTTTTTCATTTTTCTTGAAACTTTTGGCCAGCACTATTTCAGGGGGTAGAAGCTGGATTTTCATGAAATAAATGGTTCCATTGGATTCAGTGGGAAAAAATAGGTGGGGTTACAGTTGGTCACTTTTTCGGAAAAGGCCAAAAAAGCATAATTACAAAAACGCCCCTGAAATCCCTAAACCGAGGTTGTCAAAGGTATTTTCGTAATTTGTAGTGAATTTGGTGATTTCGAGCCCGGAAATGGATCCTTGGGCAAAAATACGTTAGGATAGCCCTAATCAAAATTTTAGGAAAACGTGCCATCGAGCCGGGTACGGTAGGGCCAAGCTGGGGTCCCGAGGTCATTTGGGTAAATTTTCACCATACACTAATATAACCACAAGAAACACTATGAAAGAGTCTAAAATGATACTCGGATAGGTTAAGACCTATTTCTTATACATTTAATAATTTAGGACCAAGTCGGAGGCCAGACACGACACGTTTTACAAGGCACATCTAAAAGGGGTTTATAAAGCTTTGAGGAGGAACATTATCCTTCATACATCATGCCATAGTTATATGCTTGTGTAGATGCCAATGTTTGTAAATACGCTATATTAATCAACATGATTTGCCTAGAGAGAGGCGTTTAATGTCGGGGGTGCACTTCTACTGGGAGTTGGCAGAAGATCAACCGGTGTAGATCGTGGGGTTGGGCCATACTCATGTATACATGACGATTATGTGTTTATATTGTTCACTAATTGGTTTATACCCTAGCTCATGTCATATTTACTTTTCGCATTTTCTATATACGATAGCATGTTTCTACTGTGATTCTTCGGAATCTCACCTTATTTTTTAAAATAAACATCTCAGCAAGTGCCAATGGGTCAAAAGGCAAAGGCGTAGACGCCAGAAAGTGATTGGCACATGTCTCGAGGCAAGGACATGATCGTGGTTATATATGCTTAGATATTTTGGAGAATTATGTAAATATTAAGTTTCCGTTGTATTTTCTGTATTTCGTTGACAAACAATGATGGGATTGTAAACAAATATTTTTATCAGTATAATTGTACTTTTCTGTATGCCCATGTAATTCCGTCTTTATTACTCTTCGATTATCGAAATGGAAACGGGTGTTGACAGAGTTGATACCCCCAACCCCTCAATCTTACTCATCTTTATGAAGTCCTATTTGTCATATAATATTTATACTAATAGTACTATTAAGAAATAATAACTATTTCATATATTTTACAAAATGACTTGATATAACTAAGAATATGAAAAGCTTTTTATAAAATGACTTCTACGTAAGAAGTCACGTATTTCACAAAATATCATTAATAGGCATAATTCCATCATCAGTAGTTTTCAAATGAACTTAATGAATCATAACTATATAGTGTTTAACATATTCCCCATTGTATAAAAGACGATTCAAAGTTTTTACAATATCAACATATCACACATAGCTTTTATACCAGAAGATTGAGATATAAGTTGTTATTGTGATGTACCAAGCAGAAGTAATGCGTATTTCTAAGAGCATAAAGTAATTGTATGACAAAATTCATGAATATACAAATAAATCATAAATTAAAGTATATGAATTTTCCTATATCAATAGCAGAAGACTTAAAAGAATCATCTCTCGTCATTGCTAAGTTTTGATCGAACAGAAAACTCACAAATCCTGATGAAAGAGAGCTGCAAAAGAAAAGAAGACAGAGGATAAATTGTCAGGTCTCTTTTTGACTGGCTGTGAGACAAAGTGATGGCAACTGGGTTAAGAGCTGTCGCTAGTCAAGGAACCTCAGATGAGCAGACTAGGTTTTCCTAACGCTCGTATCCATTGGCCGTAAACTCAAGTGTGTGTTTTCCACCATCAAAAAAATCACATTAATAGTCAATAACCCTAATCTTGAATTGGGCCTAAATCTGACTTACGGGCCACACTCAGGATATTTTAATTAATTACATAATTAATAATAACTAATAATAATTATAATATATTAAAATATCTTACATTCTCCCACTTGGTATGTAACTATATGTCAGTTACCCTATCCAGATTAATTAAGGCTATGCTGCAAGAATCATGGCGATAAGTCCTCTTAAGTCGAGTATTATCTTCCATGTATTACGTAGCAGCACCCTTACATAATGAGTTAAAACTTAATGAATATACCTTAAATGTTTATTCGGTTCCTACTTGAATGTTTGTCAATCTTGATAACTAGGTTTCAATATGAGACAACAAACTCCAACTTGAATTTCATCATTTGACAATACCTTATTTAGATCTTTCAATGTGATCCAACTCACAAATAGGGTATTTGATCCTTTAATGTCTCTAAATGCATGCAATTCACTTAAGGATCTATACTTTATGTGCTTATGACCCATTGACTTTATGGTCACACAACACCCTTAATGGGTTCAAATTAATTTAAAACCACATGATGAAATTTTTAAGGGAGAATTACATTTAGGTCCCATGGAAAAAAAAAATGAAGAAATGGTCTCTGTAGATTGCAAAATGAAAAAATGGTCTCATTAACAACTCCATGAGCCTGTATTGACAACTCATTAACAACTCCAGGAGCCTGTATTGACAACTCCATGGGACCATTTTTTCATTTTGCAATCTATAGGAACTATTTCTTCATTTCTCCTCTTCCTTGGGACTTGAATGTAATTCTCCCATTTTTTAACTGGCAATCTTATAACTTGTCTCCAAGAATGACTAGATTAAGCAATTCATGGTAGAACTAAGCAATCAGTGACTACTTAGCAATCTTGTATTCCTCCATGATGCATTTTGATCAATAAACCTAAAGATGCATCATAATGTTAACTATTTTACAGTTAACACATCATACTAAACAAAACAAATCTAATCATTCTTCTAAATGTAGAGCATGAGACTTAATTTACATTTTGTAATCTACTTCATGACCAATAGCTTTTCAATTATTATTCAAACAATAATATGCTTGATAATCCTCCTAAAGTTCCCTTGCAATGACATTGCCTGTTTGTGTGTACATTCAAGCAAGCCTGCACCTAGGAAACTAGAAAGAAGAAGGTGACAAATGGATGCTTGCGCAAATATATATATAGGATTAACCATTTAAAACTTTACCTAAGTTCACTGAGAAGAAGGAAGAAAATCTGTGTGAATGATATATTGGTTATCTTTAATGACTGATATGTACAAAAATGTTGCAACCTCAATCTCTGTTGTATGTGAATAAACTATGGTGAAGCATAGGTTTGTGTGTGTATGATGCCATAGTATCTCAATAACTTCATTTGTTCTTCTACTACATCACTTTTCAAGGAAAACAATTATTTCTCTTAAATAAGTATATTGCGTTGCATTCTTCAGTTCAGCTTGCTATATTAATACCTTATTGTTACAAGAATGCTTTTAATTGTCTGGATGTCATTTTGTTTACTTAAAAGCACACCAAAAGGCAGGAAAGCCAACATACTTATATCTTCAACCTCACAAAAATAATTTTTATTTATCATTGCCAATATTTTTGAAATTGTGTAATTAGCATTATTATATCAACTAACATAGAGATAGTGTAGTAGTGTGAAACTCCGCTACATCTCTCAAGGTCTCAAGTTTGAATCTTAAAAGGAAATATTTGTATTGAGAGAAGTTGTCACAAACTCCGAGCCGGATACTGGATGATAATATCACCAAAAAAAAAAAAAAATTCATAGCAAAATAGACTTAGTACAAAAATATGTTCATGATATATAGATTAAAATCGTGTCCACAATGCACACGTGACATGGCAGACTTTCTTGGCGTTTAGCTGTTTCCAATAACGCCCCTCAAGTAACTAGTGAAGGCTCTAATATAACGAGTATTTTAATTTTTTGTAACTTTTCTCTTTCCATTTCTTCATTTTTATCATACCAAACGAAATTGTGGAAAAGCAATCTAGTTCGTTTCAATACCACACAATCCATTTCATTCCTTTCCTTTAATCACCCATTTTCCATTTTTATAAACTTATATTCTGCATAGCAAACAAGCCCTAACATTGCGCTTTAACTATCAGTGCTGCCACTAGCATCTAGGACTAATAATTTATCTTATCCTCACAATTATGGTTTCCTTTACAAGAGGTAGCTAGCTTTGATTGAAGCTAAAGGGTCTCTGTTGCAAGAACAAGCAAACAAAAATTACATATTCTAGTTCTTGATATATATATATATGTATATATATAACAATGAATTATCAACACCTAACTTGCTGTTATCTTAGTATCACGATGGTCATATTTTCACGAACCGAACATCACTCTGACCGAAAGCAGTCCCACAGGCAGGACACTTGCGATGACGGAGTTCCAAGTTCCTTTGAATACAAGGATTGCAAAACAGATGATAACACTTTACAATCACAACCTGAACCCAAAAAAAAAAAAATCAAACTCAATAAGTTCTACATGGAAAAGAAATGAAAGTAAAAGAAAACTAAAAATAAAAAGGTAAATTCCATGAACAATCTCTAAATTATTGCTAAAGTTTTAACAACTCTTGCTGTAAAATAAATATCCATACTTGCTTTAAATTTTGCTAATATTACATAAACACTGTCTTTTATTTTGAAAAAACTCACCAAGCTTTGTCGGTAAAAAAGGAGCAAATCATTCAAATAGAGTTTTACTAGAATTACATAAATCACATGTTTTAAGTGAGGTTTTTATATAATAAAAAGATCTGCATAAACAATGAAACTAATGAGAGATTTAATCATTTCTTTATTTCATAAGAGGTTTACACAAGTTTTAAAAATAGATGAAAAGCATGTAATTGTAACTAAACTCAGAAAAATTGTGTTGGTTTTGAGATAGAGAAGGACACTCACTTCAAGAAAATTTTTGGGACCTAAAGGTTATTAAATTGATCTTTAGAGACTTAAGTGTCATTACCCATTTTATCATTTAGATCATTTTCACTTAGAAATTAGAATCATGATAAAATGACCCAATTACCACAGCATTTACCAAGTCTTTTAAGTGAATGTATAAAATGTTATTAGTCAAAACACCCTTATAAAACTTGCCGGCCCCCACATCATTGTCGGGGAGGATGACATTTCGAGCAAACACCCATAACAAAGTTTCCTGGTGTTACCTCCTTTGGACGATCAGAACAGACTGTGCACTTGATCATGTTCTTGCAAACCCTAATTTCATCTTGTAGCTTTTGTATTGCTGTCTCTCCAGTTTCAGAACTCAGCTCATCAATTTTTCTGTTTAATTCCTTGAGTTCTTCTTCAAGCTTCTTTCTTGAATTCCTGTTTGACATGGTTGATTCAACTAACACATATTCAGAAAACTGATACTGTGTTTCACGAAAGATAATCATTTTCCCAATGTAAACTGGACATATATTGCACGGATTATGTGATGTGTACATTATAAACTGATAAACCTTAAAAAAAAAAAAACAGAATTCTTGGCAGAAATTACAACACACTTCTTTTATGGCACATTTTCCCACTGAGGGAAATGATACCAGAAGATAGACATATGGGCTCATAAACTCTATGTATCAATGGATCATGAAATTTGCAAGTAAATGACCGTTTAGGCACCAAGCCCATCTTCTCACCAGAGCCCATTGGTGGGTTATCATTGGAAGGAGATTCCCATTCTATTGCAAAGAAACTGAGATAACAGAGTCTACCATAACCTTATCAGATCATTATATAACAATAGCTTTCCTCTTATATTACTTTATTTACTCAGGTGTATGAAAGAGATTTCCTATTTACAAAATCAGTTTTCGTTTTCATTCAACTCTATTTTTAATACTTGTTGTGAAGAGAAAGCAATGCTATCCAGAAAAGCAAGGGAAAATAAAAAGTTTGTTTTGAGGTTTTCAATGAAATACACAAATGAACTTTTCACAGTTCAACAAAGTAAACGGTGTCTTTCAAAAAAGGATGTTCCAGAGGTTATCATTTTTTTTGGGAACTTGATAGTGAAAAGGCCACCTGAATCTTTTGTCCCAAAAAGAAAAATAGAACACTAAAAGGCCACCTGAATCTTGTCTGAGCTATAATAATTCGAAAGTATTATCCAGGTTCAACAAATGATATAACGCTGAAGTTAACCACCTCTTAGAATTTGTTTAGCGGCTCAAAAAGAAGAGATAGGAAAGGAAACAAGAGGAAAGAGAACGAAAGAGGATAAAGGATTTGTTGGTTCAATCCAAACATGTTGGTCAGCAGATTCTATTTATAACGTGATAAAAGTTTCAAATTTCACTATTTAAATTGAAATATATAATATTGACACAAATCTGACACTGATCCAGACCAGAAACCATGAAGCTTCTTAGAAAGAAAAAAACCTTTCAGCATCCAACTCGATTTGGGTAGCTTCCAAGTCTTTCTGAATTTGATCATACTCTTTCTCAGAAGAAGTCACAGCAGACTTAAGCCACTTCAACTCCTTTTCAGCATCAGCCAATTCCCATTTTGCAGACTCCAGGGTAACTGCAAGGTGTTTTTCCTCTTGAGTTGATTTAGTAGCTTCTGATAAAAGAGCTTTCATCTGCAGGATTAAATTTATTGGTCACAAGTCATATACAATGTAAAAAGCAGCAAAAATCTTCACAATGGCATAAATAAATAAATAAATAAGTAAACAGGTGCGAGGACCTGGTCTTCACTATGTGTAATCCTCATCTTTAAACTGTCTATTGAAGTGTTAGTTTGTTGAAGCTGCTTTGCTAAGGCCTGCTTCTCAGAAAGTAAGATGCTATGTGCCTGTTTTGTCTTTACGCTCTCTGATACCAGCTGCACATAAATAGCATTATTATAAAATAAAACCTATGCATCCACATTATTATCGGTTAATGCCCAATGGGAGGTGACAATTTCTAGGTGTAATAAAAAAACCAACCTTAATATTATAGTCATCCCTCTCAGTCACCTGCTGCAATAGATGTTTGTTCTGCGTCTGCATATCTTCATATGCTTGTCCAATAGTCTGCAGGAAAAGCAGACGAGAAATGTAACACAAATTAGAGGGACCACAAGTAGCACATTAACTTCTGCAGCGCATCGTGAAACTAGAAGGGGAAGGAAAAGACCAGTTAGAGAGACAACCTCAATTTCAGATATATAAGCCTCTGACTCAGCATCTTTGACTTTAATAGCCTCAGTCAGCTCCAAAATATCTCTGCAAGATATGATCCAGAATAATCAACAGCATAATAAACAAACCGAGTTTGTGCAATCTAAACTCCATTTATCTGTAAGAGAATGAATTGCAACAAAGTAGCAGAAGGCAAGGAGAAAATGTGTCTAGTTTTTATTCTGCAACATACTTATGTATCAATAGTTACAAGATTATTAACAAGAGCAAATGTGTGCGATAAGTGGGGAAGCACAATTGTTGACATTAGCAAAATATTATGTTTAAGTTAACACTGGAGCTCAATCCACCTCATCATATGGCTACTATTGCAAATTTTACATCATAATTTGCGTTAACCCATCTGTTAATTTTACATCCAATACGTCCAAGGATTAGGTCATATTAGGATTTATCCCATTATCTTATCACATCTAGGATAATCTAAATCTTATCTAGGATTAGTTTAGACATTATTTGAATAATTGTACCAGTAGCACTATAAATAGCATTAGGGTTTCTTCCATTTTTAAACGTTTTAAATGATTTGAGGAACCTATTGACTTAGTCAACTACTCCATTTTCTCTCCACCCCCCCCCCTTTCATTTCATTTTTCCCCCCCACATCTCCCTCCCCCTTTCCTCTAGCTTGTATTGCATCAATTTCTTCCATTCCAAATCAGTTGTCAGATATTTTTTATGATTTGAATAAGCTTTTGAGTTTGTTGTATACTTCTCACTCCTTTTCTCTCTAATTCCCTCCTTTCTTTCTATGTCTCCCTCCTCCTCCCCTAACTAGTCCAATATCATGATGGGAAACTTTTTTTTTTTTTTTTTTTTTTTTTTTTTTTTTTTTTTGTGTAGAGGGGAGGGAAATAAATAAAACATTCATCACATCCCCCTCAAAAGGAACTCCACCAAAAATAACTCTTAGTTGAAACAAGGGGATTTAGAACTAAGAGTGCCTGGCAAAAGCCTATGAACTAGGCGCCAACCATATACATACAAGTTTCAAAAGAACACAAACCCATCAAGGCCTGCACTATCGTTTTACATCCAAAGAGTAGAAAGTGGATGGAGATAAAGTGCTTCAATGCATCATGACAGACGCTGCATTTGTACAGTATACCAGAACAGATTCAGGGTACGCATGCATGCATCAAGAGCAGCATGGCAAAATTAAAGTGACAAATCTCATACAGATATGCCTGGCAAAAGCCTATGAACTATGCGCCAACCATATACATACAAGTTTCAAAAGAACACAAACCCACCAAGGCCTGCACTATCGTTTTACATCCAAAGAGTAGGAAGTGGATGGAGATAAAGTGCTTCAATGCATCATGACAGACACTGCATTTGTACAGTATACCAGAACAGATTCAGGGTACGCATGCATGCATCAAGAGCAGCATGGCAAAATTAAAGTACAAATCTCATACAGATATGCTTAAACCATCTTCCTTCCAACTTCCTTATCACCAAAATCATCAACAACTTCCAAAACAACCACTTAGGTTTGAAAAGGGGGAAAACAATGTTAGAATATTAGGAAATAAATTAGGATCCCATGATTCTAGTATCCTATTATATCCCTTGACTATAGTCACTCTAGTTTAGGAAGGATTCTGAATTTAAGTTGATTGATTGTCATTGATTGTAATCCTTTCTCTTAATTTCTCTCTTTATGAGGGCTCTCCTTTGGAGCCTATATATTGTACCCTATTTTCATTGGAATAACACAACATTGAGCGCATTTTGTCTCAGAATTAAACATGGTCTCAAAGCCTTATTTACAGAATCAGAGATTGCCATGGTGAGGCTAAGAGATCGAAACATGAGCTGAGAGAGTGAGTGAGAGCAATGCTGAGAGATTGAAACACAAGCGGCAAGAGACAGAAACATTAAGCAGCGTCATGCACTCCCAAATCTGGTGAAGGGCGGCGCATGTGAGTACACCGCCGCCACATGCAGAACTGCAAACCGCCGATCGGTGCATCCCAAAGAGACGGCGGCGATCGGAGTAGAGCATGGCCCCCACGTGCCACCACAGCACTGGTGCGTGACCTCCACGCACCGTCGTCCACGACGGTTTCCAGCGGCCTCTTCCCCAAAAAATGAATCCTTCTGACTTTCCTCCTCTTTTCGGCTCTGTTCCCAGAAATCCAAGTACAACCGGAATCCCTCCTACTGCATTCATGTCCAGTACAACTCCCACCAATTCCTCCTCATCTAGCAACTCTTCCACCACTACCAACAGCACCTTAATGGCATCAAAATTTCCAGAACCTCAAAGTATGGTTATTAACCATAGGTTTAACGGAAAAAATTACCTCTAATGGTCCCAAAGCGTGCTAAGGTATATCCGTGGAAAGTGAAAGGTGAAATACATCAATGGGGCAGCACCTCAACCAGCCCTAGATGACCCAACCTTTGATACGTGGTTTGCTGAAAACAACCAAGTTATGACTTGGCTCTGTAATTCTATGACTGTTGATATCAGTGAAGGTTATCTCCTGACAAATACTGCAAAAGAGATTTGGGATGCAGACAAAAGAACTTATTCCTCTCTTGATAACACTACTGCTTTGATCCATTTGAAGCACCAACTTCGAGATTTGACACAAGGTACCCTGACAGTAACTGATTGCTATAATGCGTTGATAAAACTCTGGCAACAACAGGACTTGTTTGAAGTGCATCCATAGAAAAATGTGGAGGATGCTTAGTTATACAAGAAGATAGTACAAGAAGGAAGAGTCTATGATTTTCTTCTCGGACTCATGAGGAAATACAGGGGAGAATAATGGGAATAAAACCCCTACCACACCTCTTTGATGTTGTCAATCATGTGCAGTTCGAAGAAAGTAGGAAACTCTTGAACTGAAGCAGCCCCAGTCAAGTTGAGAGTTCGGCACTTGCAGTATGCGGGCCACAGGAGAAACGGAAAAAACAAATGGTGCAATTATTGCCAAAAGGGTCACATCAAGGAGGAATGTTGGAAACTGCACGGCAAACCATCCACTAGCAAACCACAAGGTCATCTCACCTCAACTGAACAGAAGGCGGAGGACACTACTTCATTAAGTCAAGAAGAACTGCAGATGCTCCGTCAGATATTAGAAAAACAAAACAAGTCCAACTCTTTGCCGAGTGTTAACCTTGTACAATCAGGTAATTCTATCATAGCCCTCAATACTACATGGACTAGCGATGATACATGGATAGTTGATTCAGGAGCCACAGATCATATGACGGGTAATCGAACCTTATTTACAACTCTTAAAGTGTGTCCGAAGCACCTCGTGTCAAAGTTGCTAATGGGGTATTCACTAAAGTTGAAGGAATTGGCACCGTCACACTATCCAAGTTACTCAACATTCACCATGTTCTATTTGTCCCTGTGCTTATTTGTAATTTAATATCTGTAAGCAAGTTAACGAAAGGACATATATGCCAAGTGATATTTGACATTGATATGTGTCAATTTCAGGATTTACACTCGGGAAAAACGATTGGGACTTCTAAAGAGTGGGATGGACTTTTCTACCTAGAGAGATCAAAGATGGTGAATAAAGTGATTTGGAATGCACAACATGCTCTAGTCAGCTCAAGTTCTCAAGACAAAGATGTACTTTTATGGCATTGTCGTTCAGGACATCCTAGTTTTGATTATATGAGACGTGTTTCCAAGTTTATTCAATAAAGAATCTGTTCCTTTTCACTGTGAAACTTGTCAATTAGCTAAACAAACACGATCCTCCTATCCAAAACTATCCTACCGACTCACCACTCCTTTCCAACTCATCCATAGTGACATTTGGGGCCCAACCAGAACAACCACCAAAAAAAATGAAAAATGGTTTGTTACTTTCATTGATGATCACACCAAACTCACGTGGGTTTACTTGATGAAAGAAAAGCCTGAGGTGGCTCAAGTTTTCCAAAGCTTTCACAAGTTTGTCCAGACCTAATTTCAATCCTCTATCAAAGTCCTTCGAAGTGATAATGGTCAGGAATACCTTAGTCGTACCTTTAAGGAATTCCTTAATCAGCAAGGAATTCACCATCAAACCTCCTGCCCTTACACCTCTTAGCAAAATGGGGTTGCCAAACGAAAGAACCGTCATTTGTTGGAGGTAACCCGAACACTGCTGATGGAAATAAATGTACCCACGACCTTCTGGGGAGATGCAGTCCTAACAGCCTACCTCATCAACCAAATGCCCTCCAAAGTCCTCAATTATGCCACCCCTATCCAAAAACTTCTTACCACCTTTCCCAATTGCCCTCTCCTCAACCCTTTAACTCCGAAAGTATTTGGGTGTATTGTCTTTATCCATGCCCCTGACGGAAGTAAGTTTGATGCCCAGTCCCAGAAATGCATCTTCCTTAGATACTCCTCCACCCAAAAAGGGTACAAGTGTTACTGTCCGAACTCCAAGAAGTTGCATGTCTCTAAAGACACTGTGTTCTACGAGGAGGAAGCTTACTATCCCAAATTACCCATTCAAGGAGAGTACTCAGATATTGAATGGCTAATTTCACATTAATCAACTTCTAAAGCCACTGATGCCCTACCTGTTACCCTAGAAATCACTGATACCTTGCCACAAAACCCTGATACCTTACCTTCTACACCTCCTAATACCAACCCTAATGACCTGGAAACACAGGTTGAGATCATGACTGGGATGGATGCAAAAGATGGATCAAAAAGAGATGCCAGGCAACAATCCCAGGAGGCAGAGAGAAACGTCAATCCCACTCTAAGGAATGACCATGAATCTGGCTCGAGAATAGATCCTGAAAAGATGGGCTAGCCTATTGCACTAAAAAAAGGGGTAAGGTCTTGTACTCGGCATCCAATTCAACGATTTGATTCGTATGGTAACCTGTCTGTCAAGATGTAGAGTTTTGTTGTAAACAGTGCACAGATTGAAATCCCTAACACCTTTCAACAAGCTATAGCTAACCCAAAGTGGAAACAGGCTGCGGAAGAGGAGTTAGAAGCACTTGAGGAAAGTAAAACGTGGGAAATCATATCCTGCCCTCCTAGAAAGAAACCCATCGGGTGTAAGTGGATCTTTACCCCGAAGTTCAATCTTGATGGCAGCATCAACAAGTACAAAGTAAGACTAGTTGCAAAAGAATATACACAAACCTATGGAACAGATTACCAGGAGACCTTTGCCCCAGTAGCCAAATTCAACACAATCCAAGTATTGTTGTCAATAGCAGCTAACTTGGATTGGTCACTACATCAATTAGACATAAAGAACGCATTTTTGAATGGTGACTTGGAGGAAGAGGTCTATATGGAGGTTCCAGATAGAGTCCTAGCTCCAAACGGCTCAGTCTGCAAACTTAACAAGTCACTGTATGGACTAAAACAATCCCCAAGGGCATGGTTTGGCCGCTTCAACAAAGCAATAAAGAAACTTGGGTACAGCCAAGGGCAAGCAGGCGACACATTGTTTATCAAGCATGATGAGGGAAGAATCACTACCCTGATCATCTACGTAGATGATATAGTCATTACTGGAAATGATGAAAGTTCTATTGCTCAACTAAAGAGGGATTTGTCCACTGAATTCCAGGTTAAGGATCTCGGCCAAATGAGATACTTCTTGGGTATGGAAGTGGCAAGAACAGAGAGGAGCATCAACGTATCCCAAAGAAAGTATACCCTAGACCTGTTGCATGAGACAAGAATGTTAGGGGTACAACCCGAGGGAACACTGATGGAAGAAGGTTGTCATCTAGAAATCAAAGAAAATGCTGTCCCAGTTGACTCTGAACAGTATAGAAGACTTGTAGGGAAGTTGATATACCTGACCCACACACGCCCTGATATCAGCTATGCTGTTGGAATAGTAAGTCAGTTCATGCATCAACCACAGGAAGAACACATGGCAGCTGTCTACAGAATCTTGAGTTATCTGAAATTCAACCCAGGAAGAGGAATCTTCTTTAAGAAATGCACGGCCAGAAACTTAGAGATCTACACTGATGCAGACCATGCAAAAGACAAAGAAACCAGAAGGTCAACATCAGGATACTGTACATATGTGTGGGGAAACCTAGTGACATGGAGAAGCAAGAAGTAAACTATTGTGTCAAAGAGTAGTACGAAGTAGAATTGAGAGCTGTGAATGACGGAACCTATGAAGAACTCTGGATTATCAGCTTACTGAAGGAATTAGGAATTCCGTATGAAGGTCCCATGCAAGTCTGGTGTGATAATCAATCCAGCATTGAGATGACGAGAAACCCAGTTTATCATGATCGAACAAAGCATGTTGAGATAGACAGGCACTTTATTAAAGAGAAAGTTAAAGCGGGCATTATGATATTGTCCTATATACGGTCTGAAGATCAGATTGCAAATGTATTGACCAAACCACTAGGCATATCTAAATTTGAAGAGTTTTGATGCAAGCTAGGAATGATTGACATATATTCTCCAGCTTGAAAGGGAGTGTTAGAATATTAGGAAATAAATTAGGATCCCATGATTCTAGTATCCTATCATATCCCTTGATTATAGTCACTCTAGTTTAGGAAGGATTCTGAATTTAAGTTCATTGATTGTAATCCTTTTTCTTAATTCCTCTCTTTATGAGGGCTCTCCTTCGGAGCCTATATATTGTACCCTATTTTCATTGGAATAACACAACATTGAGTGCATTTTGTCTCTAAATTAAACAAACAACATACTCCACCAATTTGACTTTGCAGGAAATTTAAAGTTGATAAAGATGTATTCATAATTACAAACCTTTCAGAAGCTTCCAGTTTGGCCCTTAGATCCTCTATTTCCGCTTCTGCTGCAGAAAGCCTTTGTTCATAAGCAGCTTCAGCTTCATTGGCAGCTTTTACCCTCAACTCTAGACTGTGCTCATCTAAAGCATTTTTCAGTACTTCAGCTTGAGCGAGAGCTTTACTTTCTGATTCTCTGATTTCTACCAAACCTCTGAAATACACGTTTTATACCACATCTGGAATTAATCATTCAACCAAACATTGGAGAAGAAAACTTGTTTTAAATATTTTGAACACAACACAAGTTTTTTCTTCAGCCATCATCTTATTAATATCAGTTTTGGTACCTTTTTTCATGATTCTCCTGCCCATGCAAGTCCAGAAAGAATTGTAATTCCACCTTTTCCTTCTGCAACCTTTCAATCTGCAGCAAACAATAACTTATAAAATAAGATTAACAAATATATATTCTAGGTAAATGTTCACGTTTTTTTTTTTTTTTTGGTGGGGTGGGGGGCCGAGCAGGAAAATATTCTACCAAGAAACAAATACTTTTCCTCTAGTCTATTTTCTACTACAGAAGAATTCAATGAAAGAGAGAAAAACAAAAACAGAGGATAAAATATTCCTAATGCCCAGAAAAATAGAAAACAACAAGAACAAAGGGAAAAGGAAAGACTTACCAATGTTTTTAAAGACTTTATCTCCGCGGCTTGCTCAGAACATTTGTTTGCTATGCTTTTTATTTCACTTGACTGCATCAAGAGAAGAATTAACCGTCTTCAGTGCATACAACTTACCCAAAAAAATCAAATTAATTATAAATAATACAATGGAGAACATATTATGATGAACTTTAAAACGTACTTGGGGAAAAAAATGTCAATCTTGACTCCTTTAAATATCAAACTCAAGCTTTGTGCCCCCCCCCCCCCCCCAAAAAAAAAAACCAAAAACGAAAAAAATTGGCTCTTTCTTTCTAGACCATCACATGGTCTGCTTCCTACCCGATGGAAGCAAAGTTTGGCAAGATAATTGAAGCTATGGTTGTTCATAGAAGTAAACAGAAGAACTCTGATACAAGACCTTTATGATAGGACGAGTAGATGTTGGTAGTTGGCCTTAAGGTCAAGCTCAGGCCCATTAATAAGAGTGTGCTTTAGTTCAATCGTGCTTAATCACTTTAGCTTTTTTGATGCTCGGTTATAAATGAAGTCATAACTGTACTTCAGATTGATCAATACAATTCAATTGCCTTGGAACTCAAGAACACCAAGGTACAAAGCCTATGGCCTTGGAACTCAGATCGTGATCGTGATGATTGTGGCCAATATGAACATGCTATCAATATGAGTACACTGAGCATGAACATTGTGAGCATACTTACCACCGTCAGGACAAATACATTGATGAACATGAACACACCAATCACCACCAATATAAGTATGCGACATATCCTCAATATGAGGCGAAAGGTCATCACCAGCATGAAGATTCTAACTTCCTCCAAGTTTTACAAAGCATGGTAAGAGCAATTCATGAATCGCCTTCAGCGATCATTTGAACACTTCCAATATGAAATGAATCAAGCACGAGGTAATCAGAATCATAGACAAGCTACAATAGGTCGCCTTCAGCAAAGACTCAAATATGTTCAACATGAATGGAATCAAGGTCAAAATGAATGGGATTGTAGACAAGATGCCGTAATAGGTGCTCTCTGGAAACCAATGAAGGCTACCGATAATACATCAAAAGAAGAGCAACGATCTAATTAAGTATATGTAAAGGCATTTGATGAGCCAACTAAGGTTGAAATTTCTTCCTCAAATCCATAAAATGAGGTTGTGCATCCAAATGAAGCACTACAAGCTCCGATGGAAATTCTTGTGACCAATATGGGTGAGGATGTTGACCCCGTTGACTGCAACACCAAAGAGTCCCTACGTCTTGATCAAATTGACCAAGTTGAATGCCCTGTGCTGATAAAAGAGGTTCCTTCTCAAATTTTGGACAATAAGAATCAACTTAATTTTTCTATAGTGCCACCTAATTTGAAAGTTGCATCCCGCAAGGTCACTCCACAACTTGTTGGGCAACTCCAACAATACCTTTTCTATGAGAAAGCCTTTCCAAATGCTCCTCAAGGCCCAACTAATCATTCCTGCCAAGGTTCCCTCACCTGTTGGAAGGGATTTCCAAATGGAAGAACTTGAAGTCAACTCCGCCCTACCCTCACTGGATTAGTGCCTCAAGTTTAACTCACCAGTAGTCAAGTTCTTCAAGTGGGGGGAAAAGACGGTATATAGGAAATATATGAAAACTTATTTTAGGTGAAAATAAATTGGTTTTATGATAGGCACCCAAGTACCTTGAAGAACCATACCCTAAAAACTAGTTGTTGAGATGGGAGAGCCAAGGCACTTAAATACCCAATCAAGCAGCCCATACTACTCAATGTGGGACTTTGGCAACCCATACTACCTTAGTCCCTATCAATACACCCTCCCCGGAAAGCCGACGTCTCGACGGCTGCACTCTACAGACTTCACTCAGCCACTTGCTGGTTAGTCCCTCCAGTTAGAACCCTCCGTAAGTAGCCCTCTTCAGTCCACCAGCCACCGGCTCTGATACCAAATGATAGGCACCCAAGCACCTTGGAGAACCTCACCTCAAAAGCTAGCTATTGAGGTGGGAGAGCAAAGGTATTTAAGTACCCCATCAAACAGCTCATACTACTCAATGTGGGACTTAGGCAACCCATACTACCTTAATTAAAGTTTTTAAGTTTCCTTCCTAGGAAGAAAACCTGAATCTACTTTCTACTTTTTGTTTTATTATATTTGCAAGTGGATGAGTGTCCTTCATGAGAAAGAAAGCTTTTGCAAGTTGCAAGCTTTTTTCATGAGAAAGAAACCCCCTTCTACATATAGCCAGCTCTCACTTGTAAAACACATACTTGATAAAATGATATTTTGATGTTGTGATATTCAGATAGCTCTCCTGCCCCATGGTTCTGTTTGACTTCCCCCTCTGGTTTTGTTCGTCTCTCCCCGGCTCCCATTTCTGTTTACAATTTTCTTCCTAAATTCCATTTTGTTTGCATCCATACAAGTGTGTGTGAGTGAGTTTTACATCAGTGGTAGTACTTGGGAGGAAGCAGATGTGTTGGGCATTCAATTTCATACTTTTCTTCTTGACGACAAGGTGAAACTCAATGGGGAGGGTGATGAACCCACCAACTTTGTTTGCTGAACCTACATATACAATAGGGCCCAACACGCTAAGTATGTGTTTAAATTTACCCCCAAAAATGTTTTTGTGGTTTTGGACATAAATCTAAACATATGCTAAAGCTAAGAGAAAACAGGCCAAAGAGGCCCAACAAGCCAGTAGTTTTGTGGATAGCGGCAAGAGATATTGAGGGGCCCAATGGGTGGTTTTCTAGGGTAATGTATAGAGGACCAGATGGAGTAAGTAGGTGATAACAATATATCCTAACACCCCATCAATCTAGAGCATAGTAATCATATGCATTGTTACATATGTAGTTGATTTAAGGACCCTTGAGAGACTTAGTAAATATATCAGCTAGTTGGTCTTTAAAATTGACAAAGTTGATGACACTCACATTGGATCTTCTCACTCACAAAATGGCAATTGACGTTGATGTTTGGTTCTTTTAAGAAATAAGAGAATAGAAATTGTTTGCATTCACTGTTTGATTATGAAGAATCTACTCCATTTGGTATTTGTACTTCATATCTCAATTCCTGAAGTTCCCTCAGCCATATAAGTAACGATTATGGCATGATATTCAACTCCTAAAGCACTAGAACTACATCTTCCAACTCCAACAATATATCCTACGCAATCTAGCAATTATGTGACTGGAGAGAAAGTGACACGAAAATGTAGCAGGCCCATATCTTAACAATACACGCCAATCTTTTCTTCCTATCTCTCTCAGAATGCATCACATGAAGTCAATCTTGTGAAGGAACCAAAGTTTTCAATTACATTTTGTTTCATACTCTTCCATCAAACTAAATTAACCCTAATGAAGACAAAACTTGCACCAAAAAGGGCTTTCCCAAACACTTTCCATTATAATATGCATCAAACCCATGTTGGTTTTGATTTATCGAGAAATTGGAAGTTGAAGATATGCACTCAAATGAAACAATAAACAATTTTCAGCAAATATTACTGATACTGTAAGCATGTTCCTTCACTTGCAAAATTTTTTAAAATGTAAAACTGGACAGAGCTAGTCAAACTAATCAAACACTTTTTTTTTTTGTGACAATTAATCAAACACATTTAAGGACCTATAACAATAACTATAACAAGATTAGTGGAAAGTAAATTGAAATGGCATTAAAACATGGATAATTGTGCGAGACAAACCTTCCCACTTAACAAAGATCTTAGTGAATGTGCTTTCTCACGTAAAGAAACTGCCTCATGAGCTGCATCCTTCCATCGTTTCAATTGAGCTTCCATCATACCCATTTCCTTAGATAACGCTGAAGCCATGACATGAAACTCAGAATTAATGTCTTTTCTCCCTGAAACATGAAACATCGTTAGAAAATACAATATCCAAACCCACGTTTGATGCATCTAAACGGATAAAGGTAACATGTGACCAAACCAGTATCCTGTATAGCTTCTTCCATCTCTATTTCAATATCGTTCTTTTCAATAGTACACTTTTGCAACTGAAGCTCTAGCTCTTCAATCCTACAGTCAGAATTGTCAACTGTAAGCCTTGCAGTATCTGCAGACTCCAATTTTGAGTTCAGTTCCTTTTCCCATTTCATAACATGGACCCTTTCAGCCTGATTTTGAATTTTTTTAATTAGGGGAAAAAACACAAAGACAAGGTAAGAAGTGAAGGGACAAAATGCAGCCATTTATACAACTAAAAAAGAGAAAAAGGAAAATCACTTTTAACCTGCAGAGACTCTGTCAATGCTTTATACCGCTCCAATTCAGTATTCCAATGTTGAAGTTGATCGTTTACCAAAGAATATAGTCGGGATGAGTATACATACTTGTCATCAGTTAATTCATTCTGAAAAAGCAAAAAAAAAAAAAAAGGAAACTAAGAACATAGTACTTTTTTACAGCACAGAAGTAATTTTCCACTACACTTTTCAAGAAAGCATGATTAAGAAGGATAGTCCAATCTTATATACCTGAAGGTCTTGCAAATGCCCTCTCAAGGTCAGATTGTCTTCCTGTGCTTCTTGAAGCTCTGAAAGACGGTCAGCTGCCACTATCTAGGACATTACACGAGCAAACATTTTCATTAGGCTAAGTAGAGAATAAGTAAAATAAGTGCAAAAGAAAATGCTATGGCAGACCTTTGCTTCCTCAATTGAATCTTTCAACTCCCGCAGACCCATTGTCTTGTCTAAAGGCTTTTCAGGAGACAAAGTCCCATTAACTGCATCTGAACCAGGCGACTGCATCCCTATCACTGCATCTTTCTGCATTTTCAGATTGACTAATTTTCTCCTACTCTCTTCAAGTTCAGCCATGCTTTCATCAAGTTCACCTTTCAGCACAAACAGAGGAAACCATCAAATGACAATCACAAGAAGTCATCAGCTAAAATGAAATGATTGCATAATCATAAAATTCAAATCTTGGCAACGAAACCAACAAAGCAAGCATGACATTTCTATCAGATAACTACTGAGAATATGACTCAGCTTGCATCTTTCAGATATCAGATGGAAGATTTTCTTCTCTTCTAAAATTTTCAAGCAAGACCAGCTCTTCTGTTATTATACAGCTCATCATCAATTAAGAAAATGCCCTTTGCACCTCAAGATCTTATTGAAGCAATGCTTAAATTCCTTGCTTCTAATCCAACTTAATACTAAAACTCACAATTCACCTTTTATTTGCTGTATTCATTTGATTTGGAAATACAGAGGACTAGAGTTTCCGGGAATTTTCAGTTTATTAATTCCATTCAGGGGATATATTCAAGCAATGTGGACTGTAGTCAAAATAAAAGTTCAAACTTAACAAAAGTAGAAGAAAACAGTAATGGAAAATACAAAATCTTAAATATACCGAGGCACATGTGAAAGATAGAGATGTTTCAGAACCTGCTAAACGTTTAATCTCAGATTGATCCACTAAGTGGCAGCTGATATAATTTTCAATAGCAACAGCATAATCTTTATGCTTGACATGGAGAGCATCAATTACTTCACGTAAATTGTTTGCCTCCCCTTTCATCATATCATCAATTTTAGACATCTGAATGATAGCATCTGCAAACCCCAAAATGAGTAATCATAACATCCATACAGATTTTCTCAAATAATGCTCCATTGAATATAAGTGTTAAAAAAGTCAATTTCATTAGTAACAAACAGAAAAGGTGAACTGTATTGCTCAACAACAGGGTAGCACATAAGAAAATTCTAACCTTCTGAAATTGACCCCTCCAAACCCTGAGTAATACAGTAAGTTCTTTCAATCTGAGCATCAATAGTATCTTCAAGAAGTTTCAATAACTCCCTGGTAGATGACTGACGCAGAGCAAGTGCTTCCTCAACAAAGTTATTGACCTCATCATGATTGTTAGCTTCAATGAAATCTTTCTGTGTTAATCTGGAAAGGAAGATATCCTCCGCTGGACACAAAGAAAGTGAATCTAGAGAACAACACAAGTCAGTCTCTTAAATTTTCTTAGAAGTCCCCCAACACTAAAGAATTTGGAATAGAAGAATGTTCACCACATGCGCACCCACAAAGAGGTAAGCACAACTATGAATTTACCTTGAGGATTACTAGGGTGCTCCAAATTTTTAAATGCATTTTGGCCTCCACCAGCTCGTATCCCAAGAAGGATCAGATCATCAACCAACTAAAAAGGAACATAAGAAAGTTCAACCTACAAGAATTTTGTACATGAATCAAAAGATAAATACAAACTGAGACTGGGGGCATAGAGAAGAGAAACATAATGGTAGAGAATAACCTGACTTCCATCCCCACCACCTTAAATGCACTGCTTTAAAAGATGGTGTACTTTTGAAAGAAAATTTACAGAATCTAAAGATTAGCATGGACCAAGAGTGGAGGCATGGGGAAGAGAAGCACAATGGTAGACAATAACCTGACTCCAGAGTTCGTTTACTGCAATTATCATGTCATCATATGAATTTTTCCTGTATTTTAAATCTCCAATTTTTTCTTCAAGCTCATGCAATGCCTGTTTTTGGAAGTCTATCTGTTGAACAAGCTGCTGGTTCTGAGACTGCAAGACTCCCACATCAGCCTGCAGGTACATAATCTTTCTATTTAAGCAGGTGACACTTCTAAACAATTTAATGAAAAAGAGACTAAACACATGCAGGACAAATGGCACAGCCTAGAAGAAAATAAATATTTAAGGAAGCAAAGTTTATGAGTAGCTTATAGGATACACAGGTAATGAAGTTTTCTTCCCCTTTTTTTTTTTTTTTTTTGCGCCTCTAAGAAACCATAAGATCTCAAGGCCCATAAAACCTTTTCCTGTACTTTTTATGTATGAAAAATGTAGCTACATAGAGCTAATGTACTGCCATGTGATTCTAAGATATCATGTAGTTCAAAAAATTATAATGAATGTCTTTATATTATGTGCAAATTCCTGGCGGTTCGGCTAAAGAGACTACAGAAAACACTGGGTCGACTTAGGACATAGTTAACTTTTGTTTTCTTTATTCTCATCTCCAACATACAAGTCAGAATACACCAAGCTCATCCTTACTACTACTCACAATAGCCCAAATTTGATTTACCCTGAGCACATATAAGCAGCAATCACTTTTTCAGGGCCTACTCACTTCAAAATGACCAAGCAATTTTGGTACTCTGATGAGAGACCAAGTTCAATGTTGCCTAATTTGTGGTTCATCATAACATGTGGTATGAATACACACGCCTAATGTCTGTACCTCTTCTTCCATCGGCCAATATATACTTGATTCTCTTCTTCAACTCTCTCTCTCTCTCTCTCTACATTTCATTCAACAGGCGCCACTCTTAATCTTCCATTGTTCAGTTCTGTTTCATCATTGTCCCATTATAGTTTGCAAACATACTCCACTTTTGTACAGACAACCGCAAATGGGATTTACTGGAAAGAAGGGTAAATTAAACAACACTGACTTGGTTAGATGGATGTTCTTGCATTCCATTTCTGTCTCTCAAAATCAATACTCTCTTTTTCTTACTTTTTTCACCTGGAGATATTGATATCAATTTTCACACATAAAACAACTGTTTTTAATTCTACTCGGTGGGCCCTCCAGAGAAATGAGCCTCTTAGCTAGTTGTTAACAGTCCAGCTTGCTATAGATTTTTCCAATATATAAATACAGATATAGATTATTCTATCCGTCTATCTATCTATTTTATTCTGTTTCTGCAAACCCAACCGTCCCTTAGCTATAAGGCACTAGTTTGGCCTTTCTTGCATTCCTAAATACTGGAGAACGAAATCATGTTACCTTACTCTACCAGACAAAACCGCAATAAGAATTAACTCACACAGCAGAAAGTGAAGAGTCTTACCAATGAACCAGCTGAAAGCGAATCACTGAGTTTGAAATTACCATATATAAAATATATCTAACATCTACAATAAAAAATAGCGATGGGACTTACACATTTGTTGTTGGTTGATGGGTTTGTTGAATTCCGCGCCATGGGAGAGGATACTGAACTCAAATGCGGCCTCTTCTTTTCGGGTTCATCGCACTCAACGTTTTCCATTAATTCTGAAATAAAAAAGAAACCCAACACCGCAAATTAGAGATGATGAAGTGCCATGTAGTGAACCAGAAGCCGTGGTAGCCCAAAATCCAATCATCAAAAGGAAATATTGCAGCCAATGTTCAGGGCTACGACTTGAAAGAAAGAGGAAAGGAGAGGGAAAAGGTGAAGACAAGGAAATGAAGAACCTACTTAATGAACGGGAGCTTTCAATTGCTTCTTAGTTATTCAATAGTAGTAAACCTCGAGGTTCATAGGAGAGTTAGAGTGGAATTCATTTTCAGCGAGGCCAGCTCTTGCCCTGCTGGGAGAGATTAACGTTGATCACGGACACCCTTGCCGAGTTTCATTTCATGATTCACGGGGTTGCTTTTTTTTTTTTTTTTTCGGACCTTGATGATTCTCGGGGTTCAACCTTATGTCCAGGACACTTTTGCATTTTATACACTTTTTTTTTTTTTTTTTGAATAAAACACTGGAATTCATTCATCTATCAGAAGATTAATACAAAGGACAGCTCAAAAGAGAGATATCTAAGGATCCATCATCAACCACCGCCTGCTAAAAGAATAGGTGGTGGTTGATCATAGATGACAAAATACTCAGTGCTACTATGAGCTAACTTAGCTAACAAATCGGCTTGGGCGTTCAGCTCTCTAGAGAAATGGTTAATAAGGACACACCAGTCCTTAGCTAACCATTATCTAGCCTCATCAATAACTTCCTTAAAAGTGTGCCTTTCATCACACCCCCTAGTAAGTAAATTTATCGCTTCAATACAATTCGTAAAGAGACTAATATTCTTTAAATTCATGTGCCAGCAAATTTGAAAACCTTGGATGATTGCGATAATTTCTGCTATGACCGATGGAACAAGCATGAGTTTGCACATATATCCACATAATCAGGCACCATCTTCTCCTCGAATAACCCCGGCACTTTTACTCTGACCCGATGCAAGAACTGATCCATCTGCTTCGAGTGTCACAAAACCCTGTCTCCTAATTATTTGCCTACATTCCCACTGTTAAACTGAGTGTAGAATTTGCAGTGAGTGCTTAAGTCCCTATCCCAACTTGCCCGAAAGAGGCTGGCTTGGGCGTTTCTGTAGTAATCCCCGACTTCTTCTCCAAAAAGCTTCATGCATCTGTCCACCCAAATATCCCAACATACGTAACCGAACAGAGTTGCCCATCTGATCTTCCTGGTGAAATCCTTCCCCGCTTCGTGCTTGAGGTTCCATTCTATCCACTCCATACCCTGCAAATTAAAAAAGTTATTCCACACGGTGGGATCAATTATGGAAATCCACCTGTCACGAGCATTCGCACAATCCCTCGGGAGATGCATCACATCTTCCTCCTGTTCACATTGAAAGGGACAATTCGCAAGATTAGATAATCCCCTCCTCGCTCTGAGTTGTGCTGTATGTATCCTTCCATGCGCCACAAGCCACATAAAGGATCTAATCTTCTCAGGAATTTCCCATCTCCATAACTTTCTCCAAAATGTTGAATTTGAATTAGAATCACCTGTAGTCAGAAAATGATAAGCGGAACTAACAAAAAAACAACCATTAGAAGAAGGCTTCCAAAAATACTTATCTTCTCCTCTCGCATCACAAGGGGGATGAGCACATATAATTCTTTCAACAAACTGAGATTGGAACCATCTACCCAGCTTGTCTAAATCCCATTCACCCCAGGGGTTAACATAATCCCGCACCCTTTCATTGCTGTCCACAAAGCCCTCCCAGCCCGGAATTAGCTCAATCAAAGGTTGATTTAACTCTGACCAGTTATCATACCAAAAAGAAGCAGAGGCACCAACGCCGACTCTAACGCCCACCCCCTTCTAGAATTTATCCCACACAGAGCAAATGCCTCTCCAAGTGGAAGACATATTCCTTCGAGTCACAGGTCCACTTATCTGATCCCAACGATACTTCCCTCTCAAAACACGAACCCATAACTTTTCAATATTATTCATCACGTGCCAACATAGTTTCATAATGAAGGCTTCATTTTGTT
The DNA here is from genome assembly GCA_963855925.1 of Inga laurina. Lineage (NCBI taxonomy): Eukaryota > Viridiplantae > Streptophyta > Magnoliopsida > Fabales > Fabaceae > Inga > Inga laurina. Next base: position 56,008,744 of record OY979704.1, read on the forward strand.
TACCCATGTCACGGATCCCCAAACCGTCTTCTCTTTTATCTCTAGTAATCTAATCCCAGGAAATGAGATGGAGTTTTTTCTGGTCATCCTGCTCATCCCATAGGAAATTCCTGCTTTTCCGCTTTATTTCTTTTAAAATTCCTTTCGGAAGAAGGAAGGTCTGCATCTGATACATAGGCAAGGCAGATAGAACTGATTTTATGAGTGTAACTCTACCGGCAAAACTTAAACAGCCTCTTTTCCATCCCGAAATCTTTTTGACAGTTCTTTCTAAGAGGGGCATGAAAGTGATCCTGGAAACTCTCTTGTGAATTAGGGGGATGCCCAGATATTTCCCTAAATCCCCAGTTAGCCGAACACCCATCTTCCGGCTCATGTCATACGCCCTAGCAAATTGAACCTTTCTTGAAAAACATATTCTAGTCTTGGCTTTGTTCATCTTCTGACCAAACGCATCACAAAATTTCTGCAAGCAATTAACCATAACCTCTACTTGACTCTCAGAGGCCTCCCCAAATAATATGAGATCATCCGCGAAAAATAGGTGGGAGATTTTAGGGCCATTCCTACTGAGCTTAATCGGAACCCACTCTCCTTCAGCAATAGCATCTTGGATAATATGATTAAGGCGCTCCATGCACAGAGTGAAGATATAAGGAGACAAAGGATCCCCTTGACAAATTCCACGAGATGAATTAAAATTCCCAGTGGCTTCCCCATTCCATAACACTTGAAAGGACGGAATTGTAATACATGCCATAATAATCTCACAAATTCTTCCGTCAATGCCCACAGATTTCAGTGTATCATAAATGAAAGGCCATTTATGGCGATCATATGCCTTCTCTAAGTCTACCTTCACCGCCATCCATCCCTTTCTTCCAGCTTTTGTCTTCATGGAATGAATCACTTCCTGAGCGACTATTATATTATCACTACTTTGACGTCCCGCAATGAAGTTGCATTGATGATCCCCTACCACTTTTGCCATAATATCACGAAGACGACGGCTCAACATTTTAGTTATGATTTTGTAACTAACATTACAAAGAGAGATAGGCCTGAAATCCCTAATTGTCTCTGGGTTATCCACCTTTGGAATTAGGACAATGTTTGTGCTATTTATGTCTCGAATACGCTGAGGTTCTTGGAAGACATCCATCACCAAGCTAGTAATATGATCCTCAAGAGTGGACCAATATTCTTGATAGAAACCGCTTGTAACCCATCCGGCCCCGGAGCCTTAAAGGCCCCAAGATCAAAAGTCGCCCCTTTGATTTCTTCCTTAGAGAGATTTGCATTCACTTTCTCCATCTCTATCAAAGTTAGAACTGGAAAGTGATTCTGCATGGTAATGGGGCAGAAATTAGTCAATTCACTGCGAAAAAGCCCTCTATAGTAGTTGATAGCCATACTCCTTAAAGAAGCTTGATTAAACGTCCACACTCCATCATCATTTTTTAGCCCATCAATTCTGTTCCGTCTTCTCCTTATCATTGCAGTAGTATGAAAAAATTTACTATTCTTGTCTCCCCACTTCAACCAACTGCATCTTGATTTCTGGTACCACATAAGTTCTTCCTGAGCAAGGACTTTGTTATATTCCTTCCAAAGTTCATTCTCGGTTTGAGCTAAATGTTGATTATCCCATCTAGCCCTCGTTCTTTCAATACCTTCAATCCTTTGAATAATTTTCTTTTTCTTACCATTCAGGTTTCCCACCTTCCTTGCATTCCATTCACAAGCTTCTTTCGAAAAATTGCCAACTTTGTCATTCCAAGATCCCCTATTCCATGATTGTTTGACAATGTCCCCAAAACCCTCTTCTAGGAACCAGGCAGCCTGGCACCTAAAAGAAGGTTTCACTCGACCCTGGTAATGAGAAGGAGAAGGCTTAACTAGTATTGGTCTATGATCCGAATCAAACTTACTCAAATGGTAAGTCTTGGTTAGGGGATATAAGCTATTCCAATCATTATTAATGAAAGCCCAGTCAATTTTTTCTTTGAGTACTCCATGTTCCCAAGTGAAACGGTCGCCCACAAATTCAATTTCAATAAGTTGAGACCTGGAGATACATTGTTGAAATTGCCTCATTGAAGTAAAATTTGGATTCGATCCACCGCTTTTATCGTCACTATATAGATAGGCATTGAAATTGCCTACCACAAGCCAAGGAATATCAATCATAGAACTCACTTCTTCAATCTCATCCCACAGGGGTTGACGAAGAATACAAGTGGGTTTAGCATAGATACAAGAGAGAACAAATTCCCTAGCTTCATTAGCAACCATAACCTTAACATGAATAGCCTGGGTTGAAGAAGAGATATAATACAGCGTGAGATCTTCATAATTCCACAAAACCCATATCCCACCCGCATAGCCAGTTGCTTCCAAACGTAACCAGGTATTAAAACTCAATTTTCTAATAATTTTATCCGCCCTGCTCCACTAACTCGAGTCTCAGTGAGAATCATAATTTTAACGTCTTTACCCTGAATCATGTCACGAACTCTCCTAGGGAAATATTTGGAACCCGCTCCCCTACAATTCCAAGCTAAAATATTTGTGTTAATCATAATTAAACAATTAGGAGAAAGGGAACCAAACCCGAAAGCCGCTGCATCAACTTCCCCCATTCGGTAGCTCAATTGCTCCTTCAGCTTCCATGCCTAGGACACCTTCTGCAAATCTCTGGTTTAACCCATCCGCTTCATTAATTAGTACAATTTGATTATCACTCATACATGCATCTTAGGTGCAGACATTAGTTTCTAGGTCGGCCACCATATTTTGCCCCATCAGCTCAGATTCTCGCTGATATTCTTGAGCATTCGCCTGAGCTATTTCCACACTGGATTGGCTTTTTTCCTTCGGTGATTTCTGCATAGCAATTGGGTCAGGGCCCTTAGGATCCAACATGAACTCATTTTGCATAAACTGCATTCCCTCCATTAATTGATCCAATTTGACTGCCCCATTACAAGAATTCCCAAAGACCAACTTGTGGGTCCTTCCATTGGCATCCTGCTTGCGTTTAGTTTGGGATAGTGTGGTTGTTTTTTTCCCAAGGGAGTTGCCATTCTTCCTTGCTTTGGTTATATTCAATATTAGGCCTAACTTTGAAATTTTGACTGGCCCATTTCCCTTTTTTTCCTGCTGCTTTTTTATTCCCTCTTCATCAGACCCATTCTGCATCGGTTCCTTTGATTTCTGTCCTTCCTCACACTCATCTGTCACCATCTTCGTATTACTCAGCTCCCCCTTCTCAAACTTCGAGGTTTGTTTATCTGACTGTTGATTCTTCTTCTTCTCACCAGCAGTTGAGCTCTAATTGATAGGTTCTTTTTTTTCACTGCATCTCCGTTTCTTTTTTCTTACTAGCCTTTGAAATTTCTAGGTTCTTAATCACTGATTCAACCCATTGTAAGAAACTGAATCTCGACCCCATACCGTTTTCAGCTTCTCTTCCATTTGATCGGACTGTTGATGACGTCCTATTCTGATTTCTCCTGACCACTTCAGCATTCTAATAGCGTGATCTGACATTTGATTTCACTTGCATCCATGCTCCGTACTCCTCCTCCATCGAAATACCAGGTACCGATACAAGTGGCTGTTTCTCGTCGTTTCTGTTCTTTCCTACTGTCACTGGAGAATTTTCTGGTGATCCCTGTTCTGCGGTAGCTGGTGTTATCTGTAGTTTATATTCGCAAGTGTCTATAGTATGCCCATATAGACCGCATCTAAAACATATTTCGTTGAGCCCCTCATATTCCACCGTATAGACATGATTTCGAAGTATAAACCTGGATTGAAGCTTTCTATTTAAATCAACCTCCACACTCACTCTTGCATATTTTCCCCTCTCTACCGTCTGCTGGTTATTCTCTTGATTGGTTAGTGTGTTCATATCCACTTTGAGCGTTTTGCCTATTAGATTGCCAATCTCAAGCATGCAGTCTTCAGAATAAATGTGCATCGGTAGCGTAAGTACTCTGATCCAGACTGCAACTCTTCTCACCTTATTACAGTACGGTTTAAAGTTAGGACTCCACCTCTGAACCACAAGATAATGGCCCTGTATTAGCCACAGGCCATCAAAGAGGAGCCGGGACCTTAGAGATTTCTCCGTTGTTCTGAAAACAAAGTAATTATTAGGTAGATCAATGAGCTCGAAATTATCTGATCTGAATAGCCACTTTACTCTGTCTCTCATCATAAGCAAGTTTGCCCTCTTTCCCAGTACTGTTAATATAAGAGCCTCTCTCCACGGTCTGCATAGCTCTTTCAGTTTCTTATTTGAAATGTCCAGAGATGGGATTTTTCCCAGTTTCTCCTTTTCCTCCTCAGTCAGAACCGGCGCTAGTTCTTCTTCTTCCTTGAGCCATTCACTCATCTGTTCTTTGAAACTCTTGTCAGCATCTTTGTCCTATTGGCCTAATAGCTTAGCTTTATAGGAAATTTGATTCTTGCTCAGGTTCTTCTTACTCTGCAACTTTTGACCAAGATTCGCTTGTAAGTTCTGTTCCACAACATCAGCCATCAATTCATCTATTTTCCTTAGTTCCTGTACCTCCACCTTACTTTCTTCTTTCGTAGAACCTCCCGTGTCCATTTTCTTGATATTTCTTCCTAATAAATCATCCTCCTCCTTGGATTTCCCATCCCCACCATCGGAGTTGAATCCAATCTCAGTCGAACGGGAATGATGCATCACCATTTTCTCTCACAATATTTTATTTTATACACTTTTTCCCCCTCAACCTGGCATTTGTATGGGAAATTCCAGGAAAAAAACCTCAAAATTTGAAAATACCATATAAGTGATTTCCTATTAAAATTATTTATCAATTACTAACATAGTTAATAAATAAAACTGATTTAAGATTTTGATATTTGAAAGGTATTTTTATGTAATTTTTCCTAAAGGTCAAGTCAAGAATTAATTAACAATTAACAATTTGATGATTTAAGAATAAAAAGTTAATAATTAACAATAATAATAATTAATAATTAATTTTAACTTGCAATAAATATTAACATATTTGTTAACTAGACAATTTTATTCAAAAGGCAAAACAATACAGTACATATATTGGTGATTTTTATTTTTTTTTCGATGCAAGAAGCTAGGCTAAGAAACAACTAAATTAGCACTAAGACAGTTAACCAAAAAGGAAGGTGCATTGCAAAAACCAACCAGCCCCAATCCAATACTATAAGCTTCCCTTGCAAGCCGATCAACAACTCTATTACTCTCTCTGCAACACCAATTGATACTAACTTGCCAGTCTTGCTCCATCCTGGTCTTAATCTCAGCAAGCAGATTCCCCTGGTGTGAAGATCGTGTTAGAACCGGCTGACACCCAAGAGGGGGGGGTGAATTGGGTGTAAGATAAAAAATTAAGAACTTTGAAAATCTTTTCGCATCTTAGAGGAAGCAATAAATATGAAAGTGATGAATCATAAATCACAGTTAGATATTTAAATGATATATGCTAGAAGTATAAGAGCTTAGGGAAGAGAATATGCAAACTGTGATTTATCCTGGTTCGGCCCAATCCACGATGACCTACGTCCAGTCCCCAGGCTCCTCCTGAGATTTTCAATCCACTATCTTCCTCAAGTTTAACCGGGTACTTGAGAACCACTACAATCTCACAAGTTTGATCCGGACACTTGTGAAGCCTTTACAATTCTCGCACTGAGATTACTCCCCCTTACACACCGTAAGGTTACAACCGAGTTACTCTCCTTACACACCCCGTAAGGATACAACTTTGATGATGAAAGATTACAATCAATCTTCTCTCTCAGAAGTGAATAGATGAATACTGAAGCACAATGAAAATAATCTCTCTCTCAAATATACATGATATAGAAAATGGATAAGAATAGAGAGTAGTTGGGTTGGAGTGGATGATTCATAATATAAGCATGTTTGCGTTGTTGTGTTCTCGTTGGTGTAGCTCTTCGTTGAATGTTCCCATATTTATAGATAAGTTGAGATAGCCGTTGGAAGCATTTCAACCTGTCCGTTAGAGTGGCGTAGCTTTGTTTGACTGTTCTTCGATTTTGAAAACTAGCCGTTGTGAACGTTGACGCTCCGCTTCTGTAAATTCACCTTTTGACTCTTCACATCATATCTTCATTGTATTCCTGGAGAAATACATTAAACACTAATATAATGAAGTGTTAGAGTGATTAGGAGCAAGAAGAATGAGTTATATGATCATTCCATTGATTTCCAGAATCTTCGAGACGTTGTTCTGTTTTCTTGGGAAGCATTACTCGAGTGCTCACTCGAGTAAACATCAAGTTTTTTCACAGGTTACTCGAGTGGCTTTCCATTTTCTGCATAGCTTACTCGGGTAGTAACTTGAAGTTCTCTTCTAAATAACTCTGCGTACTCGGGTAGTAACTTGAAGTTTGACTTGAAGTTCGGGTAGAAACTTGAAGTTCGACTTGAAGTTCGGGTAGTAACTTGAAGTTCGACTTGAAGTTCGGGTAGTAACTTGAAGTTCTCTTCTAAATAACTCTGCGTACTCGGGTAGTAACTTGAAGTTCTCTTCTAAATAACTCTTCAAGTTTTGCTAGCACAGTGCTTTACTCCAGTAGCTACTCGAGTATTTATTAAAGTTTACTTGAGTACATACTCGAGTATCATCGGGAAAACTTTGATGAACTTCAGATTTTTGCTTACCACAGTGAGTTACTCGAGTAGCTCCTCGAGTAACATTGGCAGGATTGAAAATGCCGAGAGCAACTGCAAGTGATCTACATGGTTACTCGAGTACTTACTCGAGCAACGTTGGCAGGTCGAGAGTAATTAGAAGTTTTCTATCTGATTACTCGAGTACTCACTCGAGTAAAGTCTTTTGTTATCAACTAGTTACTCGAGTGGTGCCTTCAAGTGAATTCTTGATTTTGACTTGAAACATGGCAAATTATATATCATCGGAAAGCCCTCCTTATCTACATTCCAATGCAACAAGAATCAGCTCCAAACTCGTTGTGTACAGAAAGTTATGATCCAAAGAGTACTACTGTTCTTAGACAATCCTGAAATCAGGAGAAGCAACTTCCAGATGGCATAGCTATTAGAATATAACCTCAAATATGTCAAATTACCTATTCATGGAAATATCTTTGAGTCTTCTTTCATATGGCACCAGTTTCGTCTCAATCCGATATGTATTTTGAGAGTTATGTCCAAAATACCGAAGCTGTCCTGGAATATGACGGTGATTCATGCGTCAACTTCAACAGATCATATCTCCCTCATCTGAACTCCTTTGAATGTGATCTTGGTGTCAAAAGTTCGTGTTGGAAGTCTAGTTTCATATGCCACTAGTTTCAGTTCGATCCGACATGTGGTTGGAGAGATATCATCAAAATACCGAACCTCTTTTCTGCCGCGCGAAAAACAGAGTGTCCATTACTTCAAGTGCCGCCTCAAGTGATTTATCAAATAACCCGGTAGATTACTCGAGTAAGGCCTCGAGTAAACACCTCCAAAATCAGACAATGCCATATTACTCGAGTGATTACTCGGGTAATCATCCCCAAAGGTACCATAGCTTCCGTATACATCATTTTAGCTTCGTATTGACCCATTCCAACTTCCGTATGATCATAGAAACCTCCGATATCACTTCTAATAGCTTGGATCTTGATATTCTCATGTGATCTTGCAAGTTCTTCTTTCTTTAATCTCTTTGTTCTTCTTTCTTCAATCTCTTTCTTCTTGTTTTGCCATTTGATGATCATTCTTCATAACCCAACTAGATATCTTCTTGAATTGATGATCGTTCTTCATAAACCAACTAGATATCTTCTTGAATATCTTCAATCTTTGCTTGATATTCCTATTAGTTCTTGCAATGCCTTCTTTCTTCAATCCCTTGTCTCTTGATTTTCTTCTTGATGATCATTCTCCACATATGAGGCATTATAACATCAACCCACAATCGGGTTTATGACTCATCTACAAAATATGCAACATTAAATATAGTAGTCAGTCAATGTAGACGATAATTATATCATACAAACTTTTTGCTCATATTTAACATCTATATTTGACATCATCAAATCTATTCATATCTAACAGATCGTTCCAACCGGAGGAAAGCAACTCAACTATATCCCAACAGTTAGTTTCAACGACAAGCTGACGCCATCGTAGCTCCCAAGCTTGTTTCAGAGCCCACAAAATTGCCCACACCTCAGCATGCAGACTATCTCCATTTCCAATATTAAACATAAATCCATCCTGAACCTTTCCTTCATGATCCCGTGCAACTCCCCCATAGGAAGCTAAGGAAACTCTGCACGAACCATCAACGTTATACGTATAAGAACCCACCAGAGGAGGCTGCCACCATGGAACCCTCTCCCTATCGGTGAATTGCTTACATAGAGTCTTGTTCGAACAAGCCACCACCGTATTCACCTGATGAATAATATGCAAATAACTCTTCAAACCCCCATCAAACAACCTAGAATTTCTATTTGGCCAGATCTGCCGAGCAGTTACAGCAAACCACGCCGACCAGTGAACTCCCTCAACATGACAACATTGATTTAGATTCCAGATAACCCAATCATGTTGTTGACTCATAGAGAAAAACTCCCCATATAACTGCAATGGCAACAGAACATTCCAAACCACAGAAGCAAACTTACAATCTCATAGTGCATGCAATATATCTTCAGCAGCCTCCGAACATAGACTACAAGTGGCATCCTGTTGCATACCCCTCAGAACTCTGGACTGGTTAGTAAAAATCCTACCTTTACAGCACAACCAGAGGAACATTTTACATCGTTGTGGTGCTGAAACCTTCCAAATCTTCCTCCAATCCCCATTGACTCTCAGTCTGGTATGGTTACACAACAGAGAGTACGTCAAACACACAATAAAATCATCATGAGCCGTCAATCGCCAGACTAGTGTGTCATGTATGCCAATATTCAACCGTGGGCACTCCTGTTCCAAAGATCGAAGCACATGCGCAGGTAAGCGAGCCCTGCACATCTCCCAATTCCAATCCCTTAACGTAGTCATTACCTCGACTACTGACAGATCCCGTATGTTCTCCTCGATATGCCCAATAGCATAAGTACTAAGCTTTTCATGATTAGGTAGCCAAGCATCCTCCCAAAACAGTATGTTAGTTCCATCCCCCACCTTCCATCCAAGTCCTTTCAATGTATCATCCCATGCATATTTAATTCCTTTCCAAACTTGAGACTCACCTCTTCTTTTCTCAATCTTAGGAATGATTTTTATTAACCTTCTATACTTGAACATCCTTAATTGTGATATTTATGAATAAATAGCCAGACCCTTTCATCCTATCTTCATGAATCCAAGGCATTAAGTTGAATACCTTACACATTTGTTGTTGGTTGATGTGTTTGTTGAATTTCCTATGTTTTCTTATATCAAAAATTGTATATATTAAGTGGTAGGGAGTAGGAATATTATAAAACTTTAAGACAAAGTTATTGAGGTTTAAGTTTTTTTTAGTTCTCTGAATGTTAAAAGTTTTTTATAAGGGAAAATTAGAATGAAGGACATGGAAGAAAATATATTTAGGAGAAGAACTATAAAAATTGTAATTATTTAGAAGGACCAAATGCAAAAATATAAAATTAAAAATACTAGAATGCTTCTAACAAAATCTTGTGCATTCCCTCCTACCTTCTCCCACATTCTATTTTTGAAACTAATACAAAATTCTAAGTTTCACTAAATTAAACAACAGTTTTCTCAATTTTCATTTTTCACAACTTGCACATATATCTATGGTAAAAAAATTACACATTCTTCAATTATGTAAAAATCATAACTTTTCTTAAAATCAACAAAAATTTTAGTTAAAAATGGAATTATATAATTTTAATAAAACTCAAGGTCTTTTATAATTTATCATATATGTTAAACTAAGAAAGTGTAACATCCTAATTTTTATTTTTAGGATATAATTATAATTGAGAGATAATTATAAATTTATTTGTGATTTTTGGAATAAAAAGAAATATATGGATGCCCATTAACTCATATCTAGACCAATTTACTCTTCCAGTCAACTTGACATAAAGAAGAAAAGAAGACTTGACACAAAGCAAAAGCAAAAGAAGACAAGGACATAAAGAAGATATAAAGTAACCATGGTCATGTAACTAGGGTTAAATGTAACCATGATCATGTAACCAGAGTTAGATTTCTGACTCTATATAAAGGCTTGTAATCGATTGTTTCAAATGAACTGAATGAGAACTTCTCTGTAGAAATTCTATCAATTTTCTCTAAATCCTATCAATCTTCTTTCTTATCACATATACTTTTATAACATGTTATCAACACGAAGCACTAACGAAGGTATGATCTTCTCATTGTTTCTTTGAAGATTTCATTTACTTTGTTCTATTTGATAGATCTGAGATAATCTGAGCCACTATATGGAATTAGAGCGATACTTTTATCGATTGTTATATAACATCGGGTTCCATAACTAAGATTGGAGATCGTTATTGTTTTTATATCATTTATATATCATTTACAAGTCCTTTTATATTATTATTTTATGGCCAGAAGCCATACACATATGATTTCTGAAATTATATTACTAGAAGTCATATTGTTTTAATCTCTTATATGATACTGCCAGAAGCCATATCTCTTTTCCTATTATATGGCCAGAAGCTATATATATTTTCCATTCTTTATCTTATTGTACGGCCAGAAGTCATGTACAACTTTTATTTATCTTGAAGATAATATTTTAACTCCTCATCTCGAGATTAATTGGCCTGAAGCCATGAGATTAAATAGCCTGAAGCCATACAAGTTTTAATTTTCTTATCTTGCTTTATGAATTATTTATTATTTTTATGAATTTACAGTTATTTTTGTTTAAGATATTGCATGTTTACATTTTATGTTTTAATTATTTTCATTTATTTCTTTAATTAGTTTGAACCATGGAAAACCTAGCAAAACTTGAAATTGTGGCTCTTGATATTACTGGGAAAAATTATTTATCTTGGCAGTTGGATGCGAAAATTCACCTGAATGCTAAAAGTCTAGAAGACACAATTAAAGAAGGGAATCATGCATCCAACCAAGATAAAGCCAAATCCATGATTTTTCTTCGCCACCATTTACACGAGGATTTAAAAATTGAATATTTGACAGTAATGGACCCACTTATTCTTTGGAACAATTTGAAAAAAAAAGGTATGATCATCAGAAGATGGTCATCCTCCCAAAAGCTCGTTATGACTGGATGCATCCGTGTCTGCAAGATTTTAAATCTGTAAGCGTGTATAACCCAGCCATGTTCAAAATTACTTCTAAATTAAATTTATGTGGAGAAAATGTTACTGATGATGAAATGCTAGAAAAAACATTCTCCACGTTTCATGCATCCAATTTGCTCCTGCAGCAGCAATATTGTGAAAAAGATTTCAAGAAATATGCTGAATTAATTTCTTGTCTCCTTGTGGCTGAACAAAATAATGAACTTTTATTGAAAAACCATGAATCCCGTCCAACATGCTCAACTCCATTCCCTAAAATGAATGCAATAACAAATGAATTTTATTATGGCCATGGTCGTGGCCGTGGACATGGACGTGGACGTGGACGTGGCTGTGGTCGATATTATGGTGGTTCAAATTCCTACCAGAAGTGGGAAAAAATTGATAAGAACCAAAAAGGGGAAAGTAGTAAGCATAATAAATATGCTGATAATCCATGTTATCAATATGGTGGCAAGGGTCATTGGTCTCGTACCTATCATACGCCAAGACACCTAATTGATCTTTACCAAGAATCAATTAAAAATACTGGTAAAAGATCAAATGTTGAAGTTAATCATGTTGATTAGGGCGAGAATTCTGAGTATGGCGATATAGATAATAACTATTTAGATGTTGCAGATTTCTTAATTTAATTTGAACTGTTATGTTTTATTTAAAGTTGCTTCTTTCATATGTATTGATTTTAATTATATTTTTATGAAGAATGAATACTATTGGCATCAATCCTGAAGATTTATGTTTCGTTGATAGTGCAACAACCCACACCATACTCAGACATGATAAATATATTTCTTCCTTAGTAATACGAGAAGCTAATGTTCAGACTATATCTGGTAATATAAATTTAATTGAAGGCTTCGGAAGAGTTAATATTTTGTTACCTGAAGGAACAAAATTATGCATTGATAATGCATTTTATTCTACCAAGTCTAAAAGAAACTTATTGAGTTTCAAAAATATCCGCAGAAATGGATATCATTTACAAACAACAACTAAAAATAATCAAGAATATCTTGTTATTACAAATGTAGTTGCTGGTAGAAAATGCATATTAGAAAGTTTTCCTATTTTTTCTTCTGGTTTGTATTACACATGTATAAGCACAATTGAAACACATGCTATTGAGAATCAAAAGTTCACTAACGCAGACCAGAAGTTTGCCAATTCAAACCAGCAGTTTGAAAATATAAACCAGAAGTTTACTAATGAATTTATTGTTTGGCATGACCGGTTAGGCCATCTCGATTCAATCATAATGCGACAAATAATTGGGAATTCATGTGGACATACCCTGAAGTGTAAACAAATACCACAATCCCATGATTTCTCATGTGCTGCATGTTCCAAGGGAAAGTTAATTATTCGCCCCTACGTAGAAGATTGACATTTATATATTCGTTTACTGTTGGATCAAGCTGCAATTTGGGCAGTAGGCTCTTGAAATTCAATGTGTTAAATTCAACGGTTAGATCAATGATTTGACTTCTATAATGCATAAAATGGAGGTTTGAGCACGAGATAGCATATTTGAACTCGTTTTGGTAACTCTGATAAAAGGTAACTGGCTTTCCTATTTACTGTGCATCTTGGTATGTATTTGTGAGTCTTTTTGAACTATAATAATATATTAAACTACTATTGTTTTATATCATGATTTATTGTTATACAGTTTTATGAAAACTGTTTTGCGAGACTTCGTTTATAAGGATGTATTGAATATTTAAAATTGACAAGTACCATGATTTTGGCATTAATGGTTATGTGTTATATTATGGATTGTTATATTGTGAAATCTTAATTATATGATTTTCATTTGGAAACATGCTCTTGGGTTGTATGACAGTATGAGTGATATTATACATAGTTGTGTTGCAAAACTTTGTTCCATGATTTGTAAATGGTGGAAAGGTTAGAGCCTGGTCGAAGAATGCTACTTTTACTATATGGTGAGGCAGCCATTCGGAGCACTTTGGCCGGTTGAGTTGTGCATGCCCACTTGTTCTAGAAGGCTACGGTGCCCCACTTATAATACATGGGGTTACTTCACACCACCAGTTCTATGAGGGGCTATGTCCCACTTGTTCTTTGAGGGACTACAACACCCCAAGAGTTCTATGAGGGGGAACCCACAGTCCGAGAGTGTGTGCTTTGGTCTTTGGCTGCAAGTTTAGTTAGCGTGAATAAAGGCGGTTCAGTTGGATTAATGGGAGGCTTTGGGTACTTGATCGGTATGAGTGTGTACTATGAAGATTATCTAAACTTGAGTACCATGATTAGTGTTTGTATGCTATACTGTTTCATTTTCATAATTACATGTATGTGTATATTATATGTTTCTAAACTTTCCTACCTGAGACCTCACAAGCATGTGCTAGTGTATGTGGTAGGTAGGACAATTGGTTACTGAGACAATAGTCTCATTTTGTTACTTTTAACATTTTTCCAAATGAGAGTTGTAGAAGAGGGGCATTAAGGAATGCTTTGGAGGAGTGAAGCTATGTCAACGATGTGTAGCACCTCCACCTTTTTGAGTATATGTTGGTTTCTGCATATTGCCACAATAGGACATGATTACATTTTTTCTGTTTTGGTTGTTCTAATTAATTATTCTGTTGCGGGATCGCATGTGATTCATTCATGACAAATGTATTATGAGTATTTTTTAATAATCAATTTTTAATTAAATAATATTTTGGTTAATTGACCAATAGTGTAAGGTCGTAATTATAACCATAGTTAGCTTTTAAAAGATATTTTTTAAAATAAGTTTTAAAATGGTTAAGTTATCGACAGTTTTAGGAGTTACAATTATACTATTATATGGGCGTATATCTTTATATAATGTGGCATTTGTAGACGATCACGAACAACTGGACGAACAGATAAACAACAACCTGTAAAGATCATAACAGATGATCTGAGTCGCGTCCGAGGACACTGTCCTATAGAGTTATTCCGCAACTACCGGCAGAGAGGAAGCGACACCCCTAGGATTAAACAGACCCTTCTTGATATAATCAAGGCAGCAGAACTGGCGGAAGGTAATGGCAACGATAGTTAGAAAATATTGAACAGAGGAGAGGAGATGAGATTGTGATGTACTGAGCACCCCGCCTGTGTCTCTTTTATATTATTTTTATTATCTAAAAAGTAATATTTCCGGTGAGCAAAAATAATTTACAAAAAGTGCCAGTACCACGTATTTATTCACGCGCAGGGAGGGAAATCGCCGGATTTCAACTAGGTTTTCCTCCCTGTGGCCCGTTGTTGTGTGCGCGCGAGCCCACCACTCCTCTAGGCCTCTTTACAAGCCCAAGTTAGTATAGTAATATATATAGGCTTGTGATCTCTTACTCCCAAGCAATATGAGACTAGCTTTTTTGACACACCCACTCAAACACTCATATTTCACAACAGCATTTCTATCACACTTAAGGCAGTAATTTAAGATTTTTTATTTTGGAGACATTTTTGTGGGATTTTTTCTAGCTAGTTCTATTTCTAGCCAGTAGGGTTACAGACTTACAGCATGTTACCGTTGTTTTGATTTTTTTTTTCTTTAGCAAACTTCACCGGTCTTATATATATCTTTAACTTTAAAATATTTAAATATCATTACCATCAAGGGGTGAAAACAACTTGGCTTATCTTTTTATTTTTTGCAAGCAGTATTTCTAGAATAAGAAGCACATGCATTATGACATGACATTTAGATGCCTTAATATAATATAGGATGAAGTAATTAGAGAATAAAATAAAAAATGAAAGTTATTCATATGAAATAAAACACTACGAGAAAACATGATATAATGGCAGTTATTTTGTAATGGTTAAAAGAAATGATACAGTATTTAGAACTAGTTGGAGTTATAGACAAAACTACTGCTAGTTTGTAGCACTTTGATTGGTGCCAAATAAAGCGAGATTTTGAGAGCACGCAGCATTTTGTAGCGATCTAGCAATTAAAAAATCGTTACTCCATTGTAGAGGGTTGTAGAACCACTACAATATTAGCGATATGATGTAACGGGTGTGTTCATCTTATTGCTATAAAGACAGACTTGGATTCTACGGTGGCAATGATATAGCAATTGACTGGAAACCGCTACAAGTTGTCATAGGGAACGAGGCTTCAAGTTGGAGTTGTAGTGGTTTGTGTAGGGGCATCACCTTAACCCTTTGATAGATTAAATTACAAAATTATAAATTGTTTTGTTTAATTTGTAATAATAATTCACTAAGCACTACAATGAGATTAGAGCCGGGAATACGGGCCGAACCCGTCAGGCCGGCCCTTTTAGGCCCTGAATTTATAAGGGCTGGGCCTCAGATTTTTGCCTCAAAAATGAAAGCGGGTCTAAAAGAGCCAGCCCTGCATGTTTTTTTTAGAATTATTTATATGATAATATTATTATTAAATTATTTATATTTAGTTGATATTAACTTTTTTTGAATTAAGTTTCATAAGAATATCTTGTATTAATAATCCTAAAAATTAAAAAATTAAAAAAAAAATTTCTTATTTCATAAGTATTCTTACTAATTTTGTATTTTTTGACTTATTTTCTTGTGATTGTTTTATTTATATCCTGTGTTGTTTATTTTATTGACTACTTACACTTTTCAAGACATATTTAGAAGAAGTATTTTTTATTTTGTTAAGTCTTCTAATTAATTATTTGTAATTGTGGTATGTAGACAATAGTTTACCTTTGATTATGATTTAATAACCGTGTTTGTTTGTTGCATGATGCATACTGTTTACACTCTAATTTTGACAATGCTTATATGTTAAATTAGGAATTCTATTGTTGTAATTTTTAAAAAAAAAACTAAAAAAAAAATAAAATTTGTTCAATATTGTGAAAATAGCTTCAGACCCTATGGCCCGGCCCTGGCCCTTATGCTTTCGGGCGGGGCTTTGAAAAATAGCAATTTTTCATACCCCAGGCCTAAAGGGTCCTTTTAGACTCTGACTCGTCAAGGGCCCGCCCTATAGGGCCGGCCCGGCCCTAATTTCTAGCTCTAAATAAGACATCCAATTACCAACAGAATTTTATCCTTAATTAATTAGCAACGTGTACAACACGAAGCGGGGGATTTCTATTTTTCTGGCAAATTAGCGATGAAGACTTTGTCACTAATTCATAGCATCTGACATAATAGTTCACCTCCAATTTGAGATGGAATATTCTAACACAAAGTAACAATGTATTTATGGGCAATATGGTCTGTCGCTAATTTGTGACATATTTTGTAATGGATAGTCCATCACTAATTTATAACGGATTTTTCAATGAAATTTCCATTGCAAATTTGGGACAAAATATTCTATTGAAAATCTGTGGCCAATTTGCAACAGACTTTTCCTACAAATTTCCATCCCAAAATTGCCATACAGTTCTTACGAAAATGATACAATACAGCTTAGAGGACCGTCGATCAAGACCCTTAAGAACATTTTTCACCAATTTCCCATTATGAGAATTTTTGTGAGAAATTCTCTCTATTTGTTTTGTTGTGAGAAGTTTTCACAAGAAAATTACTGTTTTCATGTAGCGTAAATATCATTTTTTTTAATTTTATTTCATTAAAATATATTTGGCTTGTTGATAAATGTTACGTTAACTTGAAGAGCATAAGAGGCTGTTTGGTATAATAATTTTAGCAACTTTATTATGCGAACAAAAACAGTAAAAATATCTCATTTGTGTTCATTTTAAGAATTGTTTTATTTTCTTGGAAAGTGGACAAGATATTGTTTGAAAAACCTTAGTCCCACCCCAAATGTGTATAATATTAAATTTAGATTTCAGAGAATAAAAAACGGAGTTTCCTACAAATTAGGAGGAAATACCTAATAAAGGGGAGAGAACCAAATCAAAAATTTATAAACCAAAATAAAATTAATAAACTATACTTTTAGTTCTTTAAATTTTACATAAGCTATACTTTTGATCCCTTAACTTTATAAAATATACTTTTAGTTTTATATTTCTAATACCGTTAATGTTGCTAACAAAAAATATTGACGTAACAAACTCAAGTGATGACTGTGTAGTTAACAAAGCATATTTAAGTTTTAATTTTTAAATATAATATATTTAGATTTTTAAGCTAAAATAAACCGATAAATCATTCCAAGTGAAATTGAGGTTTTGATATTTAGACTATTAAACTAAATTTTTTTAATATAGTCAATGTTTTGATATTTATTGCTTCATTAAGTTTATATATATTTTTTAATTTATACATATTTTAAATTTAAGATTAATAATATTTAATTATACAATCATGACTTA
The DNA here is from genome assembly GCA_963855925.1 of Inga laurina. Lineage (NCBI taxonomy): Eukaryota > Viridiplantae > Streptophyta > Magnoliopsida > Fabales > Fabaceae > Inga > Inga laurina. The sequence continues at coordinate 56,026,383 of OY979704.1, forward strand.
AACTTATACAGTTATCACTTGAGCTTACTACGTTAGGGTTTTTTGATAGCAACATTAATGACCTTAGAATTATAGGACCAAAATTAGTCCACTTAGGGTTAGCGTCTGATTGATGGGAGAGATCATAATGAAAAACGGGACTGCGAGTGCGAGAGGGAAAGGGAAGGCGGTGCACGGAGGAGCGGACGGAGACACTGGCGATGGTGATCGAGGGGGAGGGCGATAGCGAGACAAAGGGAGTGAGATGGGAGAGGGTAGTGGGTTCGTGTTCCGTGGGCTGGAGGGGCAGAAGAAAACTGGTGGAACCGGGAATATGGGTGGGACTGAGACTTCTCGTAAGAGGACAACCCCATTCTCGTATAGGGATTCTCTCATGTCTCCTGGCCTTGGTGGCTTCCTGGTGCAACATGAGGAAGAAGATGATATTATGAAAGGGTGGAAGACCTATTTCCATAAGATGAATGAACAAGATATGGAGAGAGGAGGTGAAGACTCAGCAGAGTCCGAAAGTGAGGAGAGTGTGGTACATGGAGTGTGCGTGAGGAAAGTTGTCTTGAAAGTAACGACAGAGGAATATACAGAGTGGTGTAGGTCATGGATGAACTCTTTAATAATCAAGGTGCTGGGAGCAGGTATTCCTAAGCATGTCGTGAGGGACCGAATTAATCGTATGTGGAAGCCACAAGAGCTTTTAAAATTGATCCCATTGAGTAATGGTTACTATATCGTGTCCTTTGCTATGAAGGACGATCGAGATTACGCATACCAGGAGGGGCCGTGGATGATTGACGATCATTACTTGCTGGTTCAGCGATGGCGTCCTAATTTCAATCCATGGAAGGCGAACCTCCAACACCGAATAGCTGCTTGGGTTCGGTTGCCGGATATCCCGATGGAGTATTACAATGCAGAGTCGATTAGGAGGATTGGGAACATGATTGGGAAAACGATAAAGATCGATCGCTCGACTTCGATCTATGACAAAGGAGGTTTTGCACGTGTCTGTGTCGAAATTGACCTTCAACAGCCTTTGCTGCCTAGTTTCTATGCGGATGGTGAAGATAGGCCGATTATCTATGAAGGTTTACACCCGGTATGCTTCCATTGTGGAAGGTATGGCCACCAAAAAGAGGCTTGTCCTGAGAAAAGTTATGAGCATAGTAAGATGAAGGAGGGGGAGGGAGATAGTTGTATGGATAAGGCTACTTATAAGGAGGTATCTACAGCGTTAGTGCAACCACAGGACATGACGGCGAAGCAGGGTGGCTCTCAACAGAAGGTGCCTTCCGATGAGCGTAGCATGGAATCTCCGTATTGCAAATTGCGTCTTCTGAGGCGTGATTTTTGAGGGCAATCTGTGTTGACAGATATCAAGGATACAGTTAAGGAAGGCTCGGAGGTTAAGGCGGGATTAATGAATCGGGATATTAAGAAGAGAGATTTTCGGTTGAAGGACACGGATATGATTAATGAAGGGAATAGCCATATGCCACGGGATATTATTCGAAAGGCAAATCTGAGCCAATTAAATAAGAAATCAGAGTGGGTCCTAGTTGGTTCCAAAAGAAAGTTTGAGAATAAAGTAAGGAAAATAAAGCACGGGAGAAGTCAACTAAAGCGGGCCCATTGGGATTAAATCATCAACCTATCAACGTGGGCAATCCTTTTTCAATATTGCAAGTGAACCTAAATGAAGAGCACGTGCATGCAAACCACGTGCAATCTTTAACAAGCATGCAACAAGACTTACGTGATAACATTCACAGTTTAGCTCTGATAAAAGCCCCCCTACAGGACAGAATAACGCCAGAGAATCCTGACAACGCTCAGGTTGTGCTGCTGGAGGAAGTTGAATATACCAATAAAGAAGGAAGTGATGTGAGGATGTTGGAAGAGGATGAAGTTCAGGTGGAGAACGTTGAAACCCACTACTCTCCAACGGTTGATCAATGAATGCTATGATCTGGAATTCTAGAGGCACCGGTGCTCGAAGTTTTCCGGGCTTGGTGCGCGATCTTAAGAAACATTTCCACTTGGATTTTTTGGCTATTGTTGAAACTAGGTGTGAGGCAAATAAATCAAGAAAGCGAATTGCTAGTCTTGGATTCACTCACTCGGCTATGTTCGATGCGGAAGGCTATAGCGGTGGGATTTGGTGTCTCTGGGATGCACCAGCTTACCAAATATCAGTGATTAACCTGCACTTCCAATTTATTCACTTGCAGATTGATAATGGTATAAACTCAAACTGGTTTATGACGATAGTTTACGCAAGCCCAAACTGTGTGGTGCGAAGGGGTGTCTGGGATAAGCTCCGTAGCATTGGCCAATCGGTACAAGGTGCATAGGTGATGGGGGGCGACTTTAATGCCACTATCCTGGATAGTGAATGAGTCTCTCATGCTACTGTACACCGACAACCTGATAGTGATTTTAGTGCATGGGTTAATGATATGCACTTGGTGGACTGTGGTTATAGTGGGCCAAACTTTACATGGCAAAGGGGTAGTACTGAAGCACGACTAGATCGAGTCTTGGCCAATGAGCAGTGGCTACACTCTTTCCCTAATGCATCTGTTACTCGCCTTCCCTTCTATAAGTCCGACCACCGGCCCCTACTATTGAGAATGGATAACCATGGAGGAAATAGAAGACTGGATCGTCCGTTTAGGTTCATAGCTTCTTGGGTCCAGCATGAAAAATTTGATGAGTTTGTTAAGCGTTCTTGGAATGTGGAGTTAGAATGGACTGAAAACACAAGACGCTTTACAGAAGCTTGTAGTGCATGGAATAAAACTGTTTTTGGACACACTGATGTTCGCAAATGACAGCTTCTCCGCAGACTGGATGGGGTTAATAGAGCAATTTCAAGAAAAGGAAATACCCCGTACCTACATGATCTACAATATAATCTTTGGAGAGACCTTGAAGAGGTCTTAATTCAAGAATCTCTGGTATGGGCACAAAAAGCCCGCTTGGAGTGGTCGGCTTTTGGCGATCGGAATACTAAATTTTTCCATGCTCGGGCAAATGGGAGGAAGAAAATAAATCGTATCGCTGCCATCCAAAATAATGATGGAGAGTGGATGTATGAGGTGGAAGAAATCAAGAAATGTGCCACGGAGTATTTCAAAGATTTATTCTCTGAGGAAGTACATCTACGCTCGAAGGTTGACTGCCACCATACATTCCCATTGGTGGAGGAAGGGCTACTTAGTGGGTGTGGAAGGACTGTGTCTGAAGAGGAGATCAAAGAAGCTTTATTTAGTATGGTCGCCCTAAAATCTCCAGGACTTGATGGGTTGAATGCTCTCTTCTATCAAAATCAATGGAATATGGTACGTAGCTCTGTAGTTACCTTTATAAGACATATGTTTGCTAAACCGCAGGATATTAAAACTGTGAATGGTACACTCATCATCTTGATTCCAAAGAAGACTCCTCTTGAGACTTTTCGGGATCACACGCGAGTCACAAAAGACATGTTCAATGATGTTGTGGATCGGATGAAATGTAGTTTGGCGGCCTGGAAGGTTAATTCATTGTCCCTCGTAGGAAGGAGTACTCTTGTAAATTCAGTCACTTCTGCCATTCCTACTCATGTAATGCAAACTTCACTTCTACCTCCCAGTGTTTGTGAACACCTTGATAAAATCAATCGTGGGTTTCTTTTGGGATGTACAGATGAGCATAAGAAAATTCCACTTGTAGCTTGGGATGAAGTCTGCCAATCTAAGAAGTTTGGGGGATTGGGTATAAGGCATGCAAAATATCAAAATCATGCTTTCCTCATGAAACTCAGTTGGAATCTAGTCAAGAAGAAAGATGATCTCTGGGTGCGTGTAGTACGAGACAAGTATAAGTGTGGGTCAGATTTGCTCCCAAACATTGACCAATCCAGGCCTGGTTCGAATTTATGGTCAGGGCTTAAGAAGACTTGGGGCAAGGTACAAAATGGGATAGAATTCACTGATGCAGGAGAAGTGAGATGGAGGCATGAAAAGAATGGGCTTTTTACGGTAAAATCAGCTTTCGAGTCTCTTGTTCACCAGAATGTGCATGACTCATTTTGGTCCAAACTTTGGAAATTGAAGATTCCTGAAAGGTGCAAGTATTTCCTATGGCTTGCATCCAGAAAACGCCTGCTTACTAATGTATCTAGATGCCGACGGGGCTTGAGTAATGACGAGGTTGGCCTAGTATGCCACCGTGAGAGGGAAGACCTCCTACATGTTCTCCGTGACTGCCCTGATACGAAGAAGTTATGGTTAGATATGCTGTCACTAAAGGAGCGAAGTACATTCTTCTCCAGTGAATTTTCAAGTTGGTTCCGAGGGAACCTGACATATATGAGGAAGATGTATGAAGAAGGATGGAAGGAGTCTTTTGCAATTACGTGCTGGTGGTTATGGCGAAGAATAAATACCTTTGTCTTTGAACAAAGGAAAATAGAATATTCTACTATTATGGCTAGTATTGCATCACTGATAAGTAGCATGAAGGAAGCGCATAGGAGATTTATGAAAGGTCGGCATTCAGGCCCTTTAAAAACTGAGAGTAGCGATAAATGGGAACCTTCTGACCAAGGATTTACCAAGATCAATGTAGACGGTGCTTTCTCATATTCTACAAAGCATACGGCGTGTGGTGGTGTTCTAAGAGATGACAATGGTAATTTTGTTCGTGGTTTTATGTGCCGACTGGATGAAGGTGATGCACTTACTGCAGAAATTTGGGGGTGTGTGCATGGCCTTAGGACTGCTTGGAACTTGGGGCTGAGAAAAATTATTTTGGAAACTGATTCTGCTGATACAGTAATGTTACTTCAATCTGATAGGCATGAGTTGCATGCGGACAGAGGTATTCTGTTGGAGGCTAGGAACATGTTGAGTAATGAGTGGCAGGTGCAAGTGCGTCATGTGAATAGATCTGCGAACGCTGTAGCTGACTGTCTTGCAAAGAAAGGTCTTGAGGCTTTCCCGGGTTTTCATTTTGTGGTTCATTCTACTCCAAACCTTGATCTACTCATGGAGATAGACAAAGGATAGCTTATTTGGGGTTCCAGAATTGTATCAAAAAAAGAATTATAGGACCAAAAATAATATACATTATAAAGTTAAGGGATTAAAAATATATCTCATGTAAATTTAAAGGACCAAAAATATATTTTAACCAATTAATAAATATTAATTATAAATATACTTTCACCAAGAAAAAATTAATGTTATAATATAGTAACAATCAAAAATAAATTTTTTCCAAAAAAAAACAATCAAATATAAATATAAATTTTAGGAAATAAAATTTGCAATAGACGGTTTTTAAGTGTTTTTCCTTTTCTTTTTAAGAAAATAAAATCTGTTAATTGGAGGAAACACCGAATTAAGGGGAGAACCAAATCAAAAATTAAAAAAACCCAGCATAAAATTAATAAATTATTTTTCCTTTTATTTAAGAAAATAAAATCTGTTAATTATAGTAATTAATGAAAAATGAGGTGGCGAGGAGACGAGGAACCAGTTAACCGCGAGACATCGTCCACATGCCGGCAGCAACCCCTTCAAATCTCCTCGGGGGCATTTTGGTCCACTCGGATATTGGCACGCGTGAGGCATCGGAATTTCTTTATTTACCACACGGGGGGAAACCTCCGGTAAAAGACCCCAACGCTGGCCCTCTCATTGAGGGTGGTTTAGGGTTTACAAAGCCACGTGCCTCACCAGCCCCACACCCCTCGGTGTTAGCGCGCGGGATTTAGATGTTATTATATTAAGGCTGGCGATATGACATAAATAGCCGATGTGGGACTTGCAGTTCCTTTCTCAGAGAAATTAAACTTACCGTGGTGCTTTGACTCTTCTTACGATAACACTTTTTTATCATCTGAAATATGCAGATTTAAACAATTCCTTCAAATCCCAAAAGTGAAAGTGGATGATCACCTGAAAATATGTTATCCTTGTCATTTCAAAATCTGTAATTATTTTAGGATATTCTTGATTCTTCTATAGTTTCTAAGATTTTTGCATTGACCTGATATTTTGAATATGTGCATTTGATTTTATTGTGGCTGTTTTCTATTGTGTCAATTTTTCATTTGATGTTTCAACTTTGATTTAGTTTTTCCTGAAGAATAAATGATTGATAGAAAGATCATGTTCTTAAAAAAAAAAATCAGCGTTCTTCGTTCGAATTGTATTATGAGGAAAGATGTGGGTGCTTATTAAACATATCACTATTTAATTTAGTACTCACTTGTACTCATCCAAATATTTACATTTGCATTTTGCTGGAGCTTTTCTAATTTCGATTTGTCAACAAGATTTTGTTTTGGAACTAACTCATTTTCTATACAAAATACTAATATTTTGTGGTATATTGCAGGAGGAGTATTACTAAACTATGGTGGGGTGATACTTTAGTGGCCAAGGATTGAAAAATCACCCATAACTACTTTTTGTACCTTTAGTTTTTGTTCTTTGCAGGTCCTAGAATCTAGATTCCAACCCAACATGATGATTAAGTATAACTTTGATAAAAATTTAGAATATTACAAGCATTCATTTTAGCACTATAGAACTCTCATCTCAAGGTTGGATTTAAACCCACTTCATTCAAACCCTAATTTGGGTTAAATGCATGTTTCTTCTCTTTTGTGAAGGATGCGTGTTTCGAAATAATATTATTTTCTCATAATATTTTAATCTACTTAGGGAGAGTTTGGTTCAGCGTTTTGGGGGGCAATAAGCCCGTTTTTCATTGAAAAAAGCCCGAATGAGTTTGGGGGGGGGGTTCTTTTTTAATGTTTGGTTTAGCTTTTTAAAATTGCATCACGGGTAGAATAAGCTACTTATTAAATAAACTCCTCACTGCAGCTTTTCTATTAAGTCACTTATTACGTAAGTTGAGATAAAACTCCTCTCACATGCTTACTTTGTATACCGTAAATCATGATTTATAAGCACTTATTGTCCAAAAATAAGCTATCCCAAAATCGCTTATCCAAACATAAATCACATTACAAAAACTAACTTTTATATTAAGTCATTTTTAATAAATCAGAATCATAATAAATCATTTTTCCTATCGCTATCCCAAACACACACTTAATCATGATCTATAATGAATGTTTGTTTAAATTATAATTTTAACTTTGTCAAAGGCAAAATTACACTCAAGTCCTAAGGAAGAAGGAAATGGAAAAATGGTCCCTTGAAATTGCAAAATGAAAAAAGGGTCCCATAAAGTTGTTAATGCCCGCTATTGGAGTTGTCAGTGACCCACTCGTGGAGTTATCAATAGGACCATGTTTTCATTTTGCAATTTCAAGGGACAATTTTATCATATCCCTTCTTCTTCAGAACTTGAGTATAATTTTCCCTTTGTTAAATTAACTTGTTCAACCTATTGCAACAACTCTACTACTAAACCTTTATTATGCTATAAACAATATTTAATGCCTCTTGTTTAAATAAAATCTTTAAAACTTGTTTAATTTGTAAAATGACAATGAGAAAAATGCAAATTCAAAAATAAAAAAAAATAAAATAAAACATTATATTTATATTCCTTTTCAAACTTCTTTTTTAATTTATCCATGCACAAATTTTCATGGGTTGAATTTAAAAAAATTGAAGAAATTGAGTTATAAAATTTTAAAAAACAGAATATATAAGATATATATAAAAAAAATTAATTTTTCAACTCCATTAACCGTAATGCATACTCTCTTAAAGTTTCTTCGCTTGATTCGGGAATACTGAATTGCTCAAACGAGTCTTTCTTAGCTATGAATTGGAAATGCTCAATGACTCAAATCCGAATGTTTGGTCCTTCAGGGAAGGGATCAGATAGGTGAAAGGGAGAGTGCCCAGGCTGTCGTAACCAGGCTTGGGGCGGACACCCTTCTCACAGATATTTTGCTAGTTCCAACCACTCCTCATATCCCCTTTTACTGCCTGAAGGATCACGCTTGGGCAAGTGTTTGCGTTTTGTATTTATAAGAGCCAGGTCCATCATCTGGTGTTATTCTCGCCAATGTGGGATGCAAATCCTCAAGACTCAAGTATCTACCCATCCCATACCCTTTTGGAACCCCAAATTTCTCCTCCAAGACAAGATTTTCTCTTACAAAAGTCAACATCTTTGTGGGAATTAATTGATGGAATAATAATGAGTTAAGTTATGTTTAGTACAGCTCGTAAATGCTTTTTTAGTAGCATTCAATATCCTAATTGAGCTAATTTATGATTTATTTATCATCCTAACTAAAATATTTTTTCAGTAAAACTCAGTTTCCTAAGTTTAAAATACTCATTGCTACTAAGAAAAATACTTTAGTGTTGAAATTGCACCAAACATACTATAAAAGATACTTGGTGTTATAAAAAAAAATACTTTACAAAGCTAAAACAAATTAGTTTAGACCTTCAAAATGTTGGATGCATCTAAATTAATCCTAATAGTACTTACACGAGAGATTCCTTAAAACTGTTGCGTCCTAATCTGCTAGGATATTTGGCTGCAATCATGTATATGTTCTTCTACATTATGGCCCTCCATACTTTGCATTCACCTCAATGGGATCTCTCAACTGTGTTCATGTTCATTTGCACTTCACTTCCGCCCGTCCATAACTCTACAAATTAAATCTCATATTAAGAACTAGATATAATAAGTTTTAATTTTTTCCCTACGCGAATGATAATAGAACTATATTTGTTGCAATATACTATTAATTAGATCTTACATTTAGAATCAGATGTAGAATTATATATGTGAATACTACTGTTGCTCCTTACAATTGGATTTAATTTTGATTTTAGTCTCCATAATTTTAAATCATAACCTTCGGTTAAAAACAATCGGTCAACGTTGTAATAATTAATAGGAATGGTGTTTTCGCTTCACTTGGAGAAATTTGTGGGCATTTTTGCCCCCGATATATGATTATAATGCCAAACGCAAATTCACAAAAAGATCGTGGGTAGAATTTGCACCGAACTCTTAAAAATTACATGATCAGACAAATTTTGATTCCTCCTCCAAAATATGTCCCCCCCCCCCCCCCCCCCCCCAAATTTTTCTACCCTTCCCTTCCATATTTCACGTCCTCCTTCTGCATCTATCAGTTAAAAAACAAAAGGATACAACTGGCTAGATAATTTTTATACAAGTTTCAAACTGAGAATAAAATTTTAAAAAAGTTATAGCTTGGGGAATAAATCAGACTAAACAACTCACTATAGTTGTACGAGTTTCTATCGCGCATTCGATTAACTTTGAGGACTCCACAATCAAAATCATATAATATCATTCTAAAAATAATTATAACTTCAGAGTCTCCAACTGAACAAAATTTAATAGTTTTACGAGTTTCTCTCGTATATTCTATTAAATTTGAGGAATAAATCAGATTAAACTACTTACATTGAGGAATAAATCAGACTAAACTTCTTACTATTGCTTGTAAATGACATAACTTCATATCAGTTTTAGAATCTGTCTTTTGTCCCTATGACCTCCACACGCGAATGGTGCCATCCACAGAAGAGCTTATCATGCAGCTTTCTCTCAAGTGATAGCTCACGCTTGTTACCTGCCAGAAGATGACTGATCTTTGTAAGATGCAATAAAAAAGATTATAATTATAAACTGAAGTGACTAAGATACAGCTAAAGCCGATTTTGTTTTTGATACATCTAACAAGATTATTATAAACTGCTTTGCTCGATAATCCATAGCCGATTTTTATACACAGGTTCTTATCCAACATCAGGTCAGAATACTCTTGTAGGAGATCTTGGACAAAATGCTGTGATTTCAACACAATGTAGAAAAGTTGGCTTAATCTTTCTATGTTTGCTCAACCCAAACAATTATTGTGAACAACATAGAACAACTAGACAACAGCTTATCAAACCAACAGTCAGAGCAAATGGAATGTTTACTGCTAGTGGAACATAAGGAGTAATTAACTCTTTAAGGAAGCCATATTATTACCAACATATTCATCAAGAACGTTCTAAAATGACCTCTTAGCACTGTCAGTGTGATTTTCTTCAAGCATGCAAAAGGCGGTCAAAGACTTTACCACTGAGGTATGAGCTCTGAATCTGGACAAAACTGATGCATCAACAAGATCCCAGAAATAGATGAAGCCATCCTCAGATCCACTGGTCACATGGGCATCCGTATTGGTGAGGCAGCAATGCAATTTGTAAGACTGAGGGCAACTCAACATAAATATGACAATGTTAAGGCAATATACGCACATGTCAAAACACAAAGCAAATAACGTTTGTTTTCCTTTTTTGGTTGGATGACCAAATAGGAAATAGCTTTAAGATTAAACAATTGCACAAGTCAGTAGATTGTATTCCACTAATGCACATATATAAAAGTGATCCTTGGCTTGTAGTCCACAATTATGAGAATGCATTCAACCCAACAAACTAAATGGTACATCTTATTGGACAATGCTATACTAAAAATCAGAAAGTGCTAAAACAGTTTTTAAGTAACTAAAGACATGCCTTACAAGTATGGCCTTTGTATTCTTGCAATAGTTCACCTGGCGATCTAGCACAAGAAAGGACAGTATAAGTAATAATAGCATACAACTATTGTAAGCTCCCGTCCCCAGTTAGATTAATACCTGTTCAAAAGTCAAAGGGTAAAATTTAAACAACCGGCCAGTATGCAATTACCATCACTTGACATTGAAATACAGTTGACAGGTTGCCCCAAGTCATCAGATGTTTCTCTAGATAATATGAACGAAAGCATTAGTAGTTTCATAACTTGAATATATCATAATGTAGCAACAAGCATGTGCTTAAATTTAGAATATCATCAAATGAGCATTACTCAATGAGTTTCTGAAAAAAAACTAATGAGCACAATCTACCGTGTTGTGGTCTGGTTAACTACATACCTGCCAATACGGATGTCAAATGTTCGAACAGTTCCATCAACACTACCACCGATAATTTCAGTTTTAGTCAAACAAACAGACATAACACTATCTGAAAATGTGTCGATAATCTGCCCAGAAACAGTAATTCTTGATTGACAAACGGAATATGATCTCTATTCTTCATCACCATTAAGATTCTTTAGAAATATACTTTCAGGTAAGTCTCTACTCTTCCAACTATTCCATCAAACACCTAGTGGGCACTCAATATTATCTCAAATCCATAATTGGGTTTATGATACTTTAATCCCCTCTAGTTGTTCATTTTAACTTCAATTCCCCTAATAAACATTATATCAAACATCTACCATACATACACGTGAAATTGACAAAACATGTTTCTCTTTTTCCCCCTTCTTTGACTCATTTTGAATTACAATCTCCTTCCTATATTCACCCACAGCAGCTGAAACGCATAAGAAAGATTAGATTGAACGCCACCCACCCAGCAACGACAAAGAGGAAACCGGAGGCAGCTTCAGTCTAAACACAGCCACACAAGTTTAGAAAATAGAGAAGTTTGAGCTTACCCAAAACTGCACTTGCAGCAACGACAGGAAGAAGAAAAGAAGATTCATTACAGCACACCCACACTCAACAAACAAATGAGACGAGGACCGAATCGAAGAAACAAATCCAACGAAATAAGCTTACAACCACTCCGTCCCTGAACATGTGAAGTCCATAGTAGGAAAATAAAAAGTAAAATTCTCTAAACTCAATTGCATTTTACCTTATTAACATTAATGAGTATGTGCTGGGGGATTAGCGTAGCTAAAAGTAACTTTTATTTTATCTTACTTTTTTGTAATATGAAATATGAATAAAATTCAAATGGTGTGGTATGATTTATGTTTGGATTGATTTTTGTAAAAAAATTAATGTACAAACTGAAACTTGTTTAAAAGGTTATTGGAAAAGCAAGTTTAGATTGGGATAATAGACTGAAACAAACATCCCAATAAAAATGGACTGCAAATTCTTTGAACATCTGTCTAATTACATGACTAAACAATTTGATAAATAAGGCATGGGTTGTTGTTCAATAGCTATTAGTAATTCATAAATGAAAAGTTCAATCCCAACATGCGGACTCAAAGCATTTATAGCCAAAAATAAAAAAAAGAATGAACTATTACTTCTTGGTTAAACAATTTGATAAATAAGGCATGGGTCGTTGTTCAATAGCTATTAGTAATTCATAAATGAAAAGTTCCATCCCAACATGCAGACTCATAAAGCATTTATAGTCAAAAGAAAAAAAAAAAAAGAATTATTGGTTGATGTTCTCCCAACTGTCTCTTGCAGCTATTTTGGTTCAGTAAGCAGAAAAGTAATTCATAATACTACCAAATCAGACATTTAGGGGGATCAAATATCAGGAAAGTAATCTCCTATTCAAAGTCATTGGGTTCGCATGTATATACATGCGTCAAGTAAAAGAGTAAGACATGAATCAATTAACCATATAGCATACTGTAGCAACAACAAAAAGGCAGCTAACAAATATCTGAATTTCTTCATAGAGCTACCGTAACCGATGAAGCACATTTAGAGCTTGTTTGGATTGGTTTTTGTAAGCTCAAAAGCCAGTTTAAAAGTCTAAAAGACAATTTGAATACAAAAATTATATTTAAATCAGCATTAATATCACATTTTGGAGCTTTTAGAGTTATAAAAGCCTAATACGTATTCAAACTAATGTTTTAACAAAAGTATATACAAACGATAAATCACATTATACTAACTGACTTTTATCCCAACTTCAGTTTGTAAAATGCAGTTGAGATACAAGTCATTTTTGCAAACAATGTCATCTCGCATTGAATTTTGGCAGCTGCAAAATGCCCTTTCTTTTCGTATTAGGGCTCATCATGTATATGTACGTAGTTTCATGTATAGATAAAAACACTCATGATGATTATAACCATTAACTAATTTGTGGGTTTGAAAAGCTGATCAATCTCAATAAATTTTAGACTTATAGATAGATCAAAATCTTGTAAGGACTCAACTCATACAGTTATCTGTGGCAGAAGATTGGGATAATAAGCTGAAACAAACATCACAGTAAAAATGGACTGCAAATTCTTTTAACATCTGTCAAATTACATGACTAAACAATTTGAGAAATTAGCGACGGGTGGTTATTGCATAGCTATTAGTAATTCATAAATGAAAAGTTCAATCCCAACATGCAGACTCATAAAGCATTTATAACCAAAACATAATGAATGAATTATTTACTTCTGGGTTGATGCTCTCCCAACTCTGTCTCTTGCAGCTATTTTGGTTCAGGATGCAGAGAAGTATTTCATAATAGTGGTGATCAGACATTTAGGGGGAACTAAGATCAGGAAAGTAATTTCTTATTCAAAGTCAGTAGGTTAGCTAGTTATGCATGCGCCAAGTAAAAGAGTAAGATATGAATCAACTAACCATATAGCACGCTTTTAGCATCAATTAAAGGCAGCTAACAAAATCTGAATTTCTTGATACAGCTTCGCAATGGAGGAAATAACATGTACAAATTATATCAGATTTTTCATCATGGTGAATATTTTGCATTTGGGTTTAAATTTGACCATCACTCACAAGTCACAACCACTAAGTACATTTTAAAATGCATAACTACAGAATATAACCATAATGCAGAATTTCCAAATTATACCATCATCATAGTTGGTAGGTATGAATCAAGGCCAGTGATAATCAATTTCCAACTCCGTCTTTATAAACACCATAATATATGCCTGAACTCTGTTTGTTCAATCCCAACAGAAACCAAAAACTTGCTTTTGCACAGGAATATCATCAGCAAACCCTTGAACCAAAGTCAATAAAAGCTGCCTTCATGGAAATGATTAAAGTACTTGGACAGAAAAACCATGTTTGGAACACCCTGGATGTGCCAAATATTTTAATAACACCTTTTATTAGTTTTGTTACTGGATTCTCTTTTCCACCAAGGTTTTCTGCATTATTTTTTGATGTTAAATAATTGAATAGAGAAAACACAAATATAAATTACGTTTTAGCTCAGTATAATCTAAATTTGTAAATTACAACCACCTAAACATTAGTCAAGATACCAAATCATTGTAAATGCTAAGGTACAAACAATGTAGCTAGGAACACCATAAAATCTTGCAGAAATAAGCAAAAACCAAACGTTTGCTGTCATTGTTTGATTTCTGGTAGAGGACTCACCACAAAATGCTCAAACACTAAGTAAGATTAAATTAAAAAAAGAAAAGAAAAGAAACATAGATGCGCAGTTAGCAAACAATGTAACTAAAACCATACCAGAATAAAAGGAAACATACATACTTATAGAGGAACAAACATAAATACTTACAATATTAGTATTTACAAACTACAGAGGCAAACTTAACATCCAGGTCAAGAATGCAATCTTGATACATTCATCTTGTCTCTATTATATCTTCTAGACCTCTTGTCAGTACGACAAAACACCGTTTTCTGTATTTAAAAGATACAAGCTTTCAAAATGACATCCAACGAAAGCATTGAAAAATCCACAAAGTCCCAAATGCTTAGCTGATTCTCTCTTGGGATCTAACAACACAATCGCGTCACTCCAAGATTGAAGCACCACTTCCCCACTACTGCTGAGGGCTAATACTCTAGATATGCCCCCAAACCGACTTGAATCAAAATGATATGTTCCAGCCCATGATTCCACAACACCATATTCTTTCATCACCCAGGTACTAAAAACAGTTCCATCAAATTCTGCGGAGTCTTCCCTTAGAACCACAGCAAGCGAATCACTTCCTGCCAAAATTGATACCATGAATGGTGACTCTTCCAAAGGTTTGGGTAACATCAATTCTCCAAATGTTTCTTCAACCAAGTCAAATGTCAAAATGAAATTACGTATCCCACCATTAGTTCTAGAGTTAACAACCCAGTGTATTACACCATTCACAAACATATGGGATGTCTTCCAAACATTTGTAGCAACGAGAAATGGAGGAACTCTAGTATTGATGCTTCTCCAGCAATTAGTAGAAAGAGAGTAAACCTCAACTTCAGGAGTATCTTGGCGTTTGGAACTCAAAAGCCTTACAACCTTGAAATCGTCATTCCTAGAATCAAATCCGAACCCAAAAAATACTCTGTGATGCCTCTCTTCCCTGTAGTCGCTTAAGATTACTCTGGGTTTGGGAAGCACCACATATTTTCGGATAGATGGGTTCCAAATAATGTGATTAGCACCATCTATCGCTCTATAGTCACCCAGACATACCAGTCCATTACAAGTGCCAATCACACGAGAATACTTTTCCAGGAACAGATGACTGAGAGGGAATTTCGAAATTGATAGGCCATCGACTTGTTGATTACCTAAATAAACGGAGTAAAATTCCGCATAGCAATTACCTGCATCTTCCCTTTCTCGACGATAGAGATGAAGAAAAAGGGATCCATTGTTGCGATGATCCAGTTGGAGGGAACGAGATAGGTGATCAGATATGAAACGTTGATGGGTGATGAGGGCCCTCCAAGATTTGCAGACGCAGTTGCATTTCACGAGAGACTTGGGGCACAATCTGAGAAGAATTTCTACCAATATTTCTGAAGGGAAAGGCTCGGACATTGCGAGAACGAAATAGATCGAACGAAAATCTGATTAGGGATTTTAGCTGGGCAATTTATAAACCCTTCTTTTCCTGTCTTTCACGATTGTTTTTGATCTCTTCGGACTTCAGTTTGACCTTCCCAGGTTTCGTTTCATGAAAGCAAGCCTTCAATAATCAAGCGGTGCCTGACCTTTCGGTTTCCGGCTTCTCTCCCCAGTTCATTCCGCCTTTTCAGTTATCACTTAACCACGCGTCCGCTTTCCATCCTGAGGTGAAAACAGCGTCGTTTTGTGGCAACGGACTGCAGGGGATGGCTTTGGCAAAGGAGAGAAGCCTGATCCATCTCTTCTACCTTCCTGCTGCTAGCAAGTGGCTGACCCTTTTTTTTTTCCCTTGCCATCTAAAGGTACGCTCATCTACGTTTTTCTGTTCATAGAGCCGTGGCTTGCTCTAATGAATAGTGTCGGCTCTACATTCTACATCGGGCTCTATGTTCTAATTGCTTTAATATGTCTTGGTGCACATGTGTGCAGGGCTAATTCCTATATGGCAGGCAGGTCTCATATGCTGTGCTTGGGTTTTATCTAGAGTGATATGTATAGTTGATTAGATATTGTTAGAAGTCATAGATATGTGATATTCTGAGATTGAATTCTGACATTAGGTATGGAGATAATCTTGATAGTGTGTGACAATGTGTTTTTATTTAAAATTGTTTATGCGTTTCAGTGTGAGTAGTAAGGGAGTATCATTTTGGCAAAAAAAAAAAAAAAAAAAAAAGTAAGGGAGTATCATTCATGTGGGATAGGAAAATCAAAGATCCAGATATGTCTAATTCATCATATTTGTTGTACTTTTTACTGTTTGATATTCTAGCAACGATGTAGAGAAATCAAAGATACAAATCATCATTTACTGTTTGATTTAAAATTGTTTTAGTGCTGTCATTTGTTTTTGCTATAGTCATGAGTAAGGGGGTCAGCAGTTATCGGGATATATGGGCTGGATATAGTGCTTTAAGATTTCCAATGTAGTTTGTCAAGTGCTAACATAGGTGGCACCAGATGTTAGCGGGATTTGTGGATTTGGTAATGAAAGTGGAAGCTGAGTTATGTAGTGATGATTTCTATATTGTAGGTCTGCAATAGAGATATTGTGTCACCACCGTTTTTGTGGACATAGTTTCATGTTTTATTAGTTTTCAAAGTCATTGAAGGGTTGTGGGCAGAGTTGTAGGTGTTTGGGCGATCAGTCTAAGGTGTTGTGATTTTAGATTTAATCAGCGATATGCTTAACATACAGTGGTTAGGAAGATGAGGTTAGGTTCTGTAGCTGCTGGTATGGTGTCATGCTTTTCGTGGCTCAAGAATGTAGGGCTTAAGGTGTTGGAAGTAGATGATATGGATGTAGTAAGATGAAGTAGATTCAGAGAGGTGGGAAAGGGAGGTAGAGCTATAGTTTTCGTGCCAAAAATGTGGTTTAAAAGTTTTATATAAAGTTAGTCGATATGTTGTTGCATGCATCCACCCATCTCTGTTTAGTTTGTCATTGTATTAGTTCGAGCTTTACAATATATCAAATGTCAATGGCAAAGGTAGCTCTCATTGAGTCTGTGAACAACAACACAGATAGATGAAGGATTGTGGCTTGTGTTATTCGGAAATGGAACGTGTATCAAAAGGAATCCCCTGCTGAAGTGTTTTGTATCTCTATGCTGCTGGTTGACGAATTAGTGAGGAAGTCCGAAAGGATTGTTACAATTGTTGTATTTATAATAGTCGTATTAAATAATACTAGTTGTTAATATGAGTTGTTTTGTTCAGGGTTGCAAGATACTAGTATCTGTGATGTCAAAGGCTCTACTTCCTCGGTACTTATCATTATTAGAGGAAGGGAAGACATATTTTTTTACTAATTTCATGGTTGTTCCTAATAACAAAGAGTATAGGGCAACAAATCATCGATTTAGAATCAGCTTTGGGCAACAAACATATGTGAAGGAACTGGAAGGAGTGATTCCTGACTATTCTTATACATTTTTTTTCCAATTTCTATGATTAAGTAGGTGGACGAGAAGAATCCAGTAGACTACTTGATTAGTGGCTGACATGTACATATTTTAAAATTGTGTTGTTTATATTATGGAGTATATGACATTCACTGTGATGTGGTTTGTAGATGTCATTGGATACGTTACCTCAATCAAATCACTAGAGGAATATCATGTTAATGGTGAAACTAAAAATAGGATTCGGTTGACATTAGCTGATGAAGAGTGGGCAAAATCTAAATCGGTTTTTGTCATTTGTGTTAAATAAGCTTTGTCCTATTGAACTTACTAATTTGTACTCTATTTGCAAGGGTTATCTGTGAATTGTGTCCTCTATGATGAGTATGCGTTGAATGTGTGCTTGATTGATCTAAGTAAGGTTGAAGCTCTTGTAGTTATGATACTTCAACTTGCAAGAGTCAAGTCTGATGATGAAGGTCATTTTTCATTGTTCAGGAGAAACTATATTATCAGTATCGCACCTTTCTATTTGATGTAAATTAATGTCATGTAATTCAATGTAATTTATTTTATCTTGATATATACAGGCCATGCTGAGGTTTGTAACTCATTTTATGCCTCCAAAATTTCAATCAATGAGAAGTGTCCAGAAGTGAAGCACTTCATACAGAGGTTTCTTATATAACTTTGTTTGGTCTTTCTGATTTTTTAGTTGTGTTTCTTGACTCTATTAGCTATATATTTGTTCAGTATGAAGGAGGTTCCTTCTCCAGTGATCAGTACTATTTCGATGTCTGATTGTACTCAATCCACCAATCAATCTATACATAGTATGCTTCGCTGTCATCCAAGGATTAACATTTTTCAGATTGCTAAACAAGAAATGATATATACTTTGATTTATGAACTTCATTTGTTTCAGATGTTTTGAAGGTTGATTGGATTGTAAAAGGATTTGTGATATTTTGTTATATAACAAGATTCATTCTTCCTTATCTGTTGTGAGGTCGTTAAGTTGAATACTCATTATGGTTGGATGTATAAGGGGTGTTCTAAGTGTGGTAGCAAGACAAAAGTTGACTCCAACAAGTTTATATGCTTGATGTGCAAGAGGATTCCTTATTCTATTAAGCCGAAGTAAAGATGCAATGTTTTTTGTGATAAAAAAACCAATATATATGAAATTTTTAGAACATTTTTTTCCTTCATCGATGCTTTGTGTAGATTTAAGATCCATTATACTATCATGGATGAGACCAGGAAGGCATCTGTTGTTTTTTTCGACAACTTTGCTGGTCAACTCATTAAAAGGTTTGCATCTAAGTTGATGGCCAAGCTAGGTCAGGAGGATCATTCATATGATTTCCCTGATGAGCTGGAAGATATGGTTGGGAGGAAAATGTTGCTAAGGTTAAAACTTAATAAGTATAACAAAGATTATCCTAATTTAAGCATAGTGTTGCTGGGTATACCGAATGCTCAAATATGATGAATGAATTTAATGATGCAGATATTGAGGTTTGTAATTCATTTTTTACCTTAGGAACCTTATTAAAATCATTTGGTCCAGAGTCAGGTATGAAGATATATGTGTCTTCACTTTTTTATATATGAAGAGAAATGCAGCTGGAAGTTGGGGGGATTGAAATATATTTTTGACAAGCAGGAGTAGAGATGTGTGGTGTTGGATAGTGTGTAGATAGAGGTTGTGGTGCCAGAAGCTGTATTGGCAGGAATTGAGGTGAATCTTGTTGATGAGCATCTTGAATTGGACGACATTCCTATATCTCATGTGTTCCAAAAAGCTAAAACCAAGGGCAAGAGGAAGCAGGTTTGGAAGAAGGTGGCTGTTTCAATTGAAAATGTGAGGAATTACTCCCTCTGGTCCTAATTATAAGATAAAGTTGACTTTTTTTGAAGAAATTAAGGAAGTCAATTAAATTACTTTAGAATATTTATATTTTTTTCCCTTCAAACTAATTAATTTGACTAATAAACTAATATATAATCTAAGGATACTAAAAATATAAACACTCTAAAGTAATTTAATTGGCTTCCTTAATTTCTCCAAAAAAGTCAACTTTATCTTATAATTAGGACCAGAGGGAGTATATGATTTCTTCCCCAACCAAGGTGCCACTCAAGCCACTGACATGTATTATGAAGGAGAAGATGTAGGTATGTACTGGTCCATATGATGCATATTAAGTATTTACTTGAGTTATCATATTTATTTTGGGTTATGGCATGCCAATGTTAAGTGTTGTGTTTATTTCGCTTCACTGTTATGTCATTAAAATTCTGTTATGTTTCAGTGGTGTGTAAGGGCTGTATGCCATATCGACAAGCACATATTAAATCTTTTTGGTGCTATCAAAGTTTGTAATCAATTATGTAACTTATGGTTTGATGGTTAATTTTTACGTTGTTATGTTTGTGATTTCTTTTAGTATTGTAGTTCTCCTTATGTTTATTGATTAGTGTGTCAAAATGCATATACTAACTTCATAAAGGTGCATAAATGAATTTCAGCAATTAAATCAGTTGAATTCCAATAGAATCAAGTCCATTATGTCACTACTAACCTATATTGTCTATTGAATGGTTATACATGAATTTTTGCTATACTGGTTTTCCATAGGTTGCTTCAAAATGGTGTTGTTGGGCTAATCTGTATGTAAATGGATGGGTGTTAGCGAAAAAGAACAATGAATAACGATAACTTGCTATAAACAAAATCTAAAGGACTCGAAAAATCATAAGGAAGTAAACACCACTATAAATATAATGATAGTAGAAGATAATTGTTGTCTTAATGTAATATGTATATTTCAGTGTGTAGTTAAGGTAAATTTATGTTAATGGGTTGGTATAACAAAATGAGAACAATGTATAAGGGTAGGTTGTTGCAGACCAAATCTAATGGGTTGAGAGATTAGAAGGGGAATAAATGCTTATAAAACTATAATGTATTATGGGTGACTAATAATTGCAATAATGATTTAGTGTGGTTCATTATATCTCTATCATTTATCCATTTGTTTAGTATAATATATAGTATATTTATAAGCAATGCAGGTGACTTATAAATATCCAGAAACAACTTATTACCCAACATTCAAGAAAGTTTGAAATTAGTGACATGAGGAAAATTTTAAAAAATACAAATGTCGGCGCAGATATCAGGACATGAGGAAAAGTGATTTGGATCTTATACTTAGAGGTGAGATGCTAGAAAATGATGATGTGGGCTGCCTCTATATAGTTTCTTTGCAAAATAAATAAAATATTGCTTATTATGCCGAGATTTTTCAATTTTATATTTAATGTTTTATTTTCTTTATATCTCAGCACAGTTCATTTTATACATATTAATAGGTATGTGGTAAAATGCTTGTATCATTTTGAGTGGGGTGTGTATGAATCATATAGGAAAATGAAAGGTAAAGAGAATGTTGTGGGAACTTAGTCAGGGAATCCCTATAAGCGACAACGATCAAGAGTAAATGAATTGGAAGTTAGTGAGAATGTATTCCTGGATTAGTCCCCAAATAACATAAGTGTTCATCAAAAGTAGTCATATTCCCAGAGCAATAATGTGGTGGTTGGAATTGCTAACAGCATTAATGGTGAAGATATGTATATGGCTGAAAGTAATATGCTTCATACTCAGATGCATGATGAGTTGAGGTGCAATGATATGTTGTCAAGGAAGAGTTCACATAGAGTCAGACAATTGCAGGATATTACTAAGGTGTCTTGGAATCTATGTTCAAGTTTTAGGGATGTTGCACATACATGTATTGAATCCTAGGTGTTTTTTTAAGTTTCATAGATTTGATGTGTTGGTGGTATTGGTATAAATAATGATATTTTTATAGTTAGCAAAGATGGGCTTAGGTGTAAGAGTGCTAGGTTATGCGCTGTTCAAAACCAAGGCAGACACTTTACTGGTGAAATGAAAATGTTATCATTTAGGAGTGAATTAGAATGAACAATATATCATGAGTCACTTTCTGGTCATGAAAACAAAGGTTTGATGTTGTTAGTCATGTGTTTTTTATTCCTTTATGAATAGAATTTTTTTATGAAGAAACACAAGTTATTTTTTTGCTTGAGGGAGATATTTTAGGTACTGATAAAGACACTTAAGTGGATGGTGGTCAAGTGAACTACCATGTTCCTAAACAGAGGAGCCAAAGATGGATTGGTTTGCAGAATCAGTCTAATAACAATGAATGTTATGTAGGTATAGATCATGTCTCTAATCAAAGTTCCGGCAGAGGTCCTCCTGGAATGATTGGTGATACAACAACTATAGGTATTTATAGTTTTCGTAATTTGGTTTGTGTCAGGTTTCATAACATGACTCATCTGATTAATATGGCCTCATTCCTGTAGAGGAAGCATACCAAAACATTATATTCGAATTTGACTGTGTGTTGCCTTCTGATAGTGTTGACATTGGTGATGAAACAATGAATATTGATGGTTAGTTAATGCCGTTAACTTTTAATAAATTAATTTTTGAGTGTTTTTAAAATTTAAAATCATATGTTCATTGAATGTACTTAAAAGTATGTGGTTTTATTTTAATTGAATTGATATATGTTGTGGTTTGTTTTTTTGTGATCAGCATATGTGTATGAGGGGCAACGTACATTTAAGTGTAATTATTGTAATGCCAATGTGTGGCACAATGAAAAAGTAGGGAAAGACAGAAGCTCTGGACAGCCTTTATTTTCAATGTATTGCCTGAAAGGCAAAGTGCAACTGTCGCCTCTTCTCACAGCTCCTGAATTATTATATCAGTTGTTCTTTGACAAGAAAGCATTGGTCTCTAGAAATTTCAATTCTAATATCAGGTCATATAATAATATGTTTAACTTCACATCCATGGGTAGGAAAATTGATTATTTAAGGAATTCTGGAGGTGGTCCTTATACTTTTGTGTTATCTGGCATGAATTACCACAATATTAGAAGCCTTTTACCATCAGATGGTGATAGGCTAGTATATTCCTAGTTATATATATATGATACTGAAAATGAGATCACAAATCAAATCTCAACAGTTAGGTACTTTTTTAAAATTTTGTTATACTTCATTATTGGGAAGTACATATTTGTATTTTTGCTTTGAAGTTTAATGTATGTTGTTTTAATGTCCAGCAAGCACTTGAAGGAGTCAACAATTGATGCAAATATAGTTCATACAATCAAGTCTGTTTTAGATTATCACAATCCATTTGTTCAACATTATAGACTTCATCTAAAATCATACAAAGGGGCCTGCAAAGTAACATTAAACTTTGTTTGATTGGATCTAGGTAGTCTAATTGGAGGAATTATAATTTGCCATCCGTTTTTGAGGTTACAACATTGATTCTGGGTGATTTTGATATTAATTTTCGAAGGAGAGATATTATAGTTGAAGAGCTGTCAAACACTCTCTAGTGTATTAATGAGTTACATCTGCCATATCTTCTTCTTCAATATCCTCTTTTGTTTCCTAGGGGTGAGGATGAGTATAGGGATGATATTGATAATTGTAACCCTTTTACTTGAAAGTCGTGAATATGGTTCGAAAATGTGTCATAAAATAAACGAGAGACCAACGAATAATTTAAAACTCATTAGAGGTCTCGACTTCAAAATAGGATTTGGTCCTGTGATAAAGTGATTGTTCAAAAACTTTTCAAAACATGATTAACATGGTCTTGTTTCTACTTTACTAAATATGTTTGGCTTGCTCGGTTCAGTTCCATTCATTAATATTAGAGTGCTTAACAAAATTTCCCAACGAATTCTCGAGTTATATTCAATAAGTAGTAGGGTCTACAGGGCATATTCGCCCATCTTAGTTTCCCTTACCGGGGATTACAAAACAATATACAAGTCTATGATAGATTTGACTACCTCTACTACATTGATCTTACATTATAATCATATACAATCATCCCAAAAATTGATAACCAACACAAAGTTCTACTCTCCTAGCCATGAACACTAGCCGCCCTTGGTTACTTGCTTCTCCTTCGATCCACTTGCCTTGGCTGTAGGTTAGTAATTGGAAGAGTAAGATTCATATGAATCTCAATAGTAATATTTCACTCATATGATATATAGTTAACAAAGCATGAAAGTAATTATCACAAAGCATCAATCACCACAGCATTCACAGCAGCATACACATCAGCATCCACATTCGTGACATTCGTCACATTCGTCAAAATTTGTGACATTCACAACAACTTTCACAGATGTATACACATCTGTGACATTCATCACATTCATGACAGCTTTCACAGCTGTATACATATTTGTGACATTTTTCATATTCATGACAGCTTTCACAGCTGTGTACACATTCGTCACAATTCAATGATAAGTACAAACATAAAAAGCTTTATACATGATATAAGAGAAAGAGTCACTACCTTGTTATTTTCGTTTGTGCTCGAGCATAGGTTTCTTACGCTTAGGGCAGATGTCAAATCTTATAAATCATAATCAAGGATGACGAGTTATTCCCTATTTCAATTCTTAAGTAACTACAAAATACTTAGGGTTGGTTATCATTTGAGTCCCTTAGGTGGCTATGATAAGCTCAAATAAAAGCCTAAAAGGATTGGGGAGAGCTAGATCAAAAACCAACTTTTAAAAGTTCAAAATGATGAAATTAGGGTTGGTCGCGGCAAAGAAATGGTTAGAAACTTTTTGGCTACGGCCAAGAACCGTTTGGCCACGGCCAAGAAAATTCTTGTCTCTTGGTTCAACTTCCAAACATCATAATTGAATCCACAAAAATCAAAATGGAGTGATTACAAGTCCTACTTGAAGATTTTTAAGTCCTCTATATAGGAAAAATATGAACCATTGCCAAATACAACCACACAAATACAGAGTTCCATGAATTTACATACTGTTCTAGAATAGACTCCAGTTTCAACCCCAAACTTTGGAAATGCATAACTTCCAGCACACAAATCAGAATGACATACATTTTGTGTCATTTTAAATCTTGACACATCCTCTATTCAATTGGAAATTTTCATAATTTTTAGATACCATTTACTCATTCAAAACTTCCATGCAACTTAGCTACACTGCATGGAGTTTTTGTCGACAAAACTTCCAATTTTTCAACATACGATTCTAATGGTCCAAAGCACACCACAAGACTCCATTAATTCCATCAAAACATCATAAAGTCTGTTAAAATCCTAACATACATGAAAAATAGGACAAAATTCCACAAATTCAAGTTCTCAACCAATGACCACCATATATATATATATATATATATATATATCAAAGAGTTGCTTTTGCTCAACTCTATCACTTCCTCTTGCTTGCTCTTTGATTCTCTAACCACTAGTTTTTCTTGAGCACAAAACACACCTCCTCTTGAAAATCTAAAACCATAGGACTAAAGCTTTTATCAAGAGGAATAGGATTAAAGAAGAGGTTTTGAGCATTAAAGGAACTCAAGGTTGACTTATGTCAAGGTCTTGCTGATATCTTGACACGTGGGGGAAAGGATTTCTGCTTTCACTGGGAAACATATTATTTTGCCTTTGTTATGTACTAGGGGTACACGTTATATAGTTCAAAATTATCAAGATGCTATGGCAATCTATGCTTTATTAGGGTACCCTGATTTGTTTATTACATTCACTTGTAACCCTGGGTGGAGTAAAATTGCCAAGGTTTGTGAAGAAGAAAATTTGCTCCTTCTGATAGGCCAGATATCTTAGCCCGAGTGTTTAAGATGAAGTTGAAAGCAATCATGACAATAATAGAAAGGAAATTTTTTTTTGTGAGGTTAAGGCAGGTAAGAAGTATATATATTGGGAGTTTTGTTATGATTTTTTTTATTACGGTTTGCTATTTTATTAACTGTGTTATTTGTTTTTGCAGAGGTGTATACAATTGAATTGCAAAAGAGAAGCCTTCTTTATGCATATATATTGTTGTGGCTCAAACATCAATATAAGTTGAAGGAGCTCGCTGATGTGGATAAGGTCATATATGTAGAAATTCTTGATCGTGAAGAGTCTCCTCACTTGTATGATCTAGTCAAGAAATATATGATACACGGTCCTTGTGGAAGAGTGAATATGAAGGCTCCATCCATGAAGGAAAAAAGTTGCAAGATGCATTTTCCCAAGAAGTTTTGTGATGTCACTATGATAGATGAAGATGGATATTCTACTTATAGGAGGAGAGATGATGGTAGGAGGGTTGAAGTCAAAGGTATTGAATTGGACAATGGCTTTGTTGTTCCATGTAATCCTAAGTTGTTGTCTATGTTCCAGGCCTATATTAATATAGAGAAATGTAACAAGTCCATGGCGATTAAATTTTTATTTAAGTATATAAGCAAAGGAAATGATCGACTAGTTGTAATTATGTATAATAGCAGCAGTGATCAAGATGTGAACAATATAGTTGATGAAATCTAACAGTTTTACAATTTTAGATACATCTCTACATATGAAGTTGTGTGGTGTATATTTATATTTGAAATACACCATATGAATCCACCTGTTGAGAGACTAAGTTTTCATTTGCCTAATAGTAATCTGTCATATAATCCAGCATGGATGATATGGGTCAATTGATGGACTAGCTTAGAGTGCGTGAGTCAGTGTTCTTTGTATGGATAGACATGAATGATGTTGATGAATTTGCGGGGACACTACTCTATTTAGAATTTTCACAATATTTTGTATATGTGTGACTTGATTGTATTTGAAAGAAAAGGGAGAGGGGTTTTGCGGTTGGCAGGATTACTTTTGTATCATCTTCCGCTAGGAAACTATACTATCTTAGAATTTTACTCACAAAAGTAAGGGGTCCGAGATCATTAGAAGATATAAGAATAGTTGATGGGGTAATACATTCATCATTTAGGGTTGCATGCTTGGCATGAGGTTTGGTTGATGATGACAAAGAATATATTTTTGCTATTAAGGAGGTTTTAGTATGGGCTGCAGGTTCTTTACTTAGGAGGATGTTTGTAAGCATGTTTTGTGTGTATGTTTGAATCTTTGAAAGATGTATGGAAAGAGACTTCATTAATTCTTTTAGAAGACATGTTGTATGTACCACACTCTGATCAATTACTATTATGTATGATGTTTAAATGTGTGCATTTATTGGTCGCTTTAAGTTTTTTTTTAGTTTCAATGATGTTTTTATTAAGATTTATCAATTTTGCTAAGTGTATGTTTTTCTCAAGACGAAAAGTTGCAGGTTTCCTTAGAGAGATTGAATCTTTATTGGGAAGAATGGCAGGAGTCTCAGGAATTTTCAACTCTCCCTTATTCATCCAACCAGAATTCATTCGAGGTTAATAATCAACTTATATTGCAAGAATTAAATTATGATAGGCCACTGTTGAAACAAAAGTCTTTAGATATGATTAGTTTGCTAAACTTGGAGCAGGTCATTTTCGATACTGTGATGAACTTTCTCAATGATCCTAATGGTGCATTTTGTTTGTCTATGGTTATGGTGGTACTGGGAAGACATTTTTGTAGAATGCATTGACTTCAATGTTGAGGGGCTAAGATCATATTGTCCTTAATGTGGCGTCCAGTGGGATTGCAGCAACACTATTGCCAGGAGGTAGGACAAATCACTCTAGGTTTGCAATCCTTATTCAAGTAAATGAAGATTCTATTGTAACTGTAATACCCCGAATTTTGAGACTTGAGCTTAGAGAATAAGCCTGAGATTAGTGGATTGCTAAGCCCCGGTTTAGCAAGATCCCAAATTGTGATTAAGGGTTAATGACTCCAAAAGTGGATATGGTTAGTGATAAATAACCCTTTTGGAGACTATGGTGTGATTTGGCACCCGATGTGATTCGTATGTGTTGTGAGCAGCGCCAAAACCCTGTATTTAAGTTCAATTATGGATTAACATCTAAATTGACTTAAAATAGAGGGAAGGGCGTATTGTGAAAGAAAATGAATGAGAAAAAGAATTTGGTGGTGATTCAGTGTGAATTACCATAATCAGGGGCAAAACGATAAAGTTACCGACCAATTGGTCAGTTACCGAAGAGGAAGCTCATTGGTAACTTCAAGATCAATGGTTAGGATTGATTTGTGTTGAGATCAAAGGGTGGAATCCAATGTGCATGTGCTCATGTGAACTCATGGGTGGAAGGAACAAGATCTTGACAAGTGGCAAATTGTGGACCCTTGGATTTGGGTCAAATGTTCAAACTCTTCCCTCTCTCCTCTCTTCCCTTTTAGGTCGGTTTTAGTGGCCAAAAAACTGATTTGCTTCATCATCTCATCATTCTCATCTCTCTCTTGTCCTCCATGAACGTCCAAAGCTAAGGGAAGGAAGAGAAAAGAGAAAGGTGATGTTTTGGCCTTGTTCTTGTCCTCTAATGCTCAAATGCCCTTCTTTAAAGTTGTTCATAGTGATGAGAGCTTCATCTCTATGGTTTTAGATTCTTGATTGAAGGTGTTTGATAGCTTGAGGAAAAGTGGAAGGATGGAGAATCAAGAAATTGGTTTGGGAAAGAGGAAGAGGTGAGCATTTGCTTCCTTTTGATCTAAGTTTTGTAAATTATGGTTGAGTATTGTGGATTGGGAATTTTGCCCTGATTTGGTGTGATTTTCGAAATGTATGAATTGCCTTGTGTTTTGAGTGGCAATTGGTGTCTTGATGTGTTATAGAGCCATTGGAATTGGTTTGAGAACTTGGAATGAAAAGAATGGCAATGTGTGTAATGTTGTGGTTTGAAATGTGATATTGTATGACATGTTGCCATTCATTGTGAAACATGTCAATATAATGTGAATTTGGTTGATTTGGTAATTCCAATGGATTCCTTGTGAAATTTTGTGTGGGAATGATGTTTGATATGAAAATTGGACCATTGGAAGCCAATTGTACAAATTTGGAATTCTGTCCAGTGGAAAGTCTGTTTGGGCAGTTCTGTTTGTGTTGCCGTTTTGAATGGGCAAATGATGTTAGAAAATTCTGAAACTTTCCAGTCTTAAAGTTCACCTCCCAAGGTTCAAAATGGACATATAACTTGTGCCATTTCGTTTTGGGAACTGGGAGTTATAGCTGTCCAAAGTTTGAGGTCGAAAATGGATTCTGTTTTGGGACAGTCTTGAATGTTTGAGAATTCTGTATTTGTGTGGTGATTTCCAGTATTGGCCAGTATTTTTTCTGTGTAGAGGACTTGAATAGCTTTCATTTGGCTTTGGGATCACCTCATTTCGATTTTTCCTGAATTAGTTATGATTTTTGGAAGTTCAGCCAGAAACTGGATTTTCTTGGGCCGCGGCCCAAGGATGTTGGGCCGCAGCCCAAATGTTTCTGGGTAGTTTTGGGCCGCAGCCCAAGGATTGTGGGCCGCGGCCCAACCCCAAAAATCAGCATATTGGATTTTTTTAAAAGTGATCTTTGGTCAAGTGTTTCCCAAGCCTTTAGGCATATGTTTGGGCTTTGATTAGCCACCTAAAGGTCGTGAATGATAACCAACTTAAGTGTTTGAGAGTTAAAGAATTGGAAAAGGGATTTAACCCTATGTCCTTGTTTGGTTATAGGGTTTGATGTTTGCTCTGAACGTGGTTCGACATTCGCCTGGTCATGAGTAAGCTGTGCTGGAGCTTACGTGGAAAGAGTGTAGGAAACATATCTCTTCTGCTTGTATTTGATATATGTGTTAATGTGTTGATGCATGTCTTAGCTTTGCATGGTTATGTGTTATTGAAGCTATGTTTCAATTTATGCTATGGCCATTAGTATATTGTTGGAAGCATTGAGCTTACAGATTTGTCATCATGATAGTTATGTGATGCAAGCATGTCATGCATTAAACATCTATCGTACATGCATATTGATATTGTTATCCTACTGAGATTCTCTCGAATCTCACCCTCCCCTACTAATCTTTCAGACAGGGTAGTGGATTGAGGATGGAGCATGAAGCCAAGGGCGATAAGGACTTCCTTCGGTTGTCGTTCTGGTAGTTGGTTATCATCCCAGATGGGATATTTGTATTTGGATGAGTATATGTGGATAAGGATTTAATTATTTGTATTGAGATTTATTGTGTAATCCCCATATGAGGGCTTGTATGGGCGATTGTGCCCTGTAAGGCTTGATTAATGAATGGAATCCAGAATTGCTGGAATTATTACATTGCGTACTCTGATATATTAAATGTGATTTATCTTTGTGTAGTAATTGTATTCGGAAATGTGAATACGAGACCAGGTTATAAATAATTTTGAAAGGTGTTTGTGAAAACCCAGTCTGGTAGATGGGTTTATAATAATAAATTTTTGTTCTTATTGGTCTCTATTTCACTTTAATTGTGTAATCCGAATATTAATTACGGCAAGGGGTTACAGTAACATTAAACAGAATTCGATGTTAGCATAATTAATTTGGTAAACTAAGTTGATTATTTGGGATGAAGTGCTAATGGTTTAGAAGTTATGTATTGAAGCCTTTGATAGGATGATGAATGATATTATGCAATGTAGCTCACTGTTAAGTGGGAAGTGTGTTTTGATAGGCTGCGATTTCTATCAAATTCTTCCAGTTATTCCTAAGGGTTTGAGAGCAACTATTGTAGATGCATGCATAAACTCATTATATCTTTGGAATGATTGTGTTCAATTGTAGGAGTTTTCTCAATGGATGCTTAATGTTGGTGATGGTAAGAATGGCATTCCTCATGAAGGTGTTGCAGAGATTGACATCTTTTCCAATTTGTTAGTTAAAAGTAAGGGATATCCATTCAAAGCAATTTAGATGCTAGTTATCCTAATTTATAAGAGAATTTAACGAATGGTAGTTATTTCAATGAAATGGCTATTTTGGCTCCAACCATTGAGAGTGTTGATAAGATTAATAAGTACATGTGTTCTAAGTTAACAAGGCAAGCTGTGGAATACCTTAGTTATGATACAATATATAAGTAATGCCAAGATAATGACTGCCTTGAGAATCTACATACCCTTAAGTTATTGAATGCCATTAAGTGCTTGGGATTGCCATAGCATAAATTAAATTTAAAGGTTGGTTGTCCTATCATGCTTATCAAGAATATCGATAACACAACAAGTTTATGCAATGGTACTTTGTTGTGTGTGACTAAACTTACTAAATATGTTATTGAAGCTATGACGTTAAATGATTCACACCCTAATAAGAAGGTATTAATACATATGATGGATTTCAATCCATATGATAGTAGTCTTCCCTTTTAAATGAAAGGAAGACAATTTCTAATCACAATTTCATTTGCAATGACCATTAATAAAAGTCATGGACAATTATTAGGTCATGTTGGATTGTTTTTTTATTAAGCCTGTGTTTACTCATGGTCAGTCATATGTCCCTTTGTCAAGAGTGAAGAGTAGGGGAGGTCTAAGGATTGTTTTAGATGAAGGCAGTGATTGGAGTAAGCCAAGGACAATTAATGTTGTGTATACAAAGGTGTTTCGCATCCTTATGGGATGAGATGGTTGAGAGTTGTGTTTCTATCTTAACATGTTGGGTTTTGTTTTTTTGGTGGACTTTTGAATGTATTATGTGGTTCTATATATGCTATAATTTTATTTAAGTGATGTATTTGAAAGATATCGTGTTTTTCTCAATCCCCCCTGATATAATGTGCAAAATATTAAGGCAGACAATTGAGTATAAATCAAATATTGAATTCCCAGGCTATATAGATGCATGCAAATTAGATATCAGAATGACTCAAGTGGTTTTAATTTATTGAATGGCAAGTGACGTACATGGCGGAATAAGCTAATAATTAATTGCAATATTATATACCTGATTTCTTATTTGTGCGTAAAGGTAGGCTCTATATATATATATATATATATATATATTAAATCAGGCCATGTTTTTTCTCTTGCAATCAACACAAGATTTGATCATGCTTCTTATCTTTTAATCATTGGTATGACATCTAGGAACGAATTCAAAGCAAGGACAAATTATGTGTGTTACTCCATGTTCTAGCAAAGGTAGAATTATGTCTATTTGCATTATTTAAAAGTTAAATGTAAGATAATATCATCTGTCAAACACATTTAAAAAGATAAACAAATTGGAAGAAAAGTTGGTGCTAAATGGTTCAATCTACTACATTACAAATATACCAATGGTTCGTTGATCATATCATGACTTCTATTGTTAAGCAGTCAAAATGTTGAGATTTTAAGCAATATAAAAAACATAAGCACCATAAAAAAAGTTTATGCAGATAATTTTGTTTATGCCACTAAAATTTCGTATGACCTTATTTGAATTTTTAATAATATTCAAAATATACTTTAAAATACCTTAATATTTAGACAAATATGAAAGGGGAAAATTAACTTCACCCTTATATCACTTCCTATAACATCTCATTATTTCATCACATGACTTATTTTATTTGCATTTGAGATCGAAGATTAAAATAAAATGATGATTTTAAAAAACATTGAGATACTGTGGGCTTTTATACATTGCCCTATGTGTCCATGGTAGAGGTAAATCCATTTATATTTATCATATAATTTTGAACTTTTCACTAAGGTGAAATCCTAGATTTGTGGCAAGTGGGGTTAGGTATGGATTGTCATATTAGGTTGAAACATTTAATGCTTCATATTAATTGTGCTATAGGACTATTCAAACGCATTTATCCTGTATTTAAGTTTTTGAGTTGGAATGGCTCAAAAGAAAGTATTTTGAATTGGAGCCTTTACCTTTTTGCTTTGGGATGTGTTTTAATATCCCAAAATGTACTCAAGAGCTAAATGTACTAAATAGATAGTGAAATTAAAGATAGAATTGTTCTTGAAAATTTTATGACTTTAGTCCCGATTAGTTAGCGGTAATTACCTAGTTTTTAGCCTAAAGTCAGAAATGACAAAAAACCTAATTTGAACACAAGAAGAAGAGAAAGTGGCGCCATTAAGGTGGAAACAAAGAGAAACAAAAGACCTAATGTCACACTAATTAATTTTGTCATGATCAAGGGTAAAAGAATCAATTGCTACTTGATCTTGAGGTTAAAATTGGAAGACAAAATGAAGGCCAATATTTGCTCTTCACAAGTAAGAAGTAATTATGAGATCAAAAAGCAAACTAACACTCCTTATACAAGGGTTAATTTTTAGTCAAGACAATCAAAAAGGGAAGGAAGAGAATTTACATGAAACCATAAGCATTGGTTAGTCAAAAAGCAAATAAAGAAGAAGAGAAGAAAAGTCAACCAAACTTATAATTAGAATTCAACTTGATATGTTGGCCAAAGAGTGACCTTGTAAAAGCATGAAGGTCAACATTTCCTCCTTCATTTGGAGGCAATATTTCAGTCAAAAAGAAGAAAAGAAGAGGAAAGAGAAAAGTCCAACCAAAGTCAATCAACCACACATGGTTAATTAAGCTTGAGCTTGTGCAATCTTGGCCACATGTTTTTATTCATTTTTCTCTTTCTTTTTGGGCCAATTTTTGGCCAAGAAATAAGAGATAAGGGAAGGGAAATCTTAGAACATATTCCTCTCCCTCTCACTTGTCTTAAAGTCGGCCAACAAGTAAAGGAAAGAGAAAAAAGAAGACAAAAGAAAGGTTAGCACTTCTTGCTTGATTTTCAGCTTCCAAACTACTTCTATGGCTCAAATACTCTTCATAAACATTGTTCCCCTTGATGAGAGCTTCATTTCTATAGTTTTAGATTTCAAGGGGAGGTGTTTTAAGTCATCTAGTAGGAGCCAAAGTTCAAGAACCAAAGAAAGAGCCTAGGAATGTGAAAGAGGTAAGTAAGAGCTTCATTTTGAGCTATGGATTATGTTGATTGGTTGAGGATTTTGGCATGTGAATTTCTACCTTATTTTTGGTTAAGCTAGGGCTTTGAAGTTTCATGGTGTTTTGATTGTATAAATGGGGTCTTGTGGTGTTTAATGATCATATGAAACTAGTTTGAGGCTTAAATTGGATGTTTGGTAATTGTTGGATTGTATGTCTAAATTATGCCAAATGAGGACATATAGAAGGGGTTGGAATTTGATAAATTTGATGTCACCATTATGTTCTACATGAAAAATTGTGAGGGAATAGCCCCTGGTTAGGAATTTTGGATCATTGGAACAAAATACCTAAAACTGGATTTGCTACCAGTTTAGGGTTTCTGTGTGGCAGTCCGAATGTAATGTGTTTTTGGATAAGTGAATGTTGTTCAATAACTATCAGATTTTCTAGAATAAAACTAGAATAAGCAGGGTTTAATTTGATAGGTCATATAGGTCAATAGGATCTGTACACTATGAGTTATACATTTTTGAAGTTGGTCATGTAAAACTAGCATGTTTCTAGAACAGAATTCTGGAATGTTGTGCGTCCATTTGGATAAGGACAATATTTTTCTTTGAAAATAGACTTAATAAGGGTCACATAGCCAAAGAGATATGAATTGGACATTAGTCCAATTGGACATTAGTCCAAAGAGATATGAATTTCAAAGTTTGTTGAAAATTCTATCAGTTTTTGGCTAATAGGCGAAAATGAATTAATTAGGGCCAAATGTAGTAACTTGGAACTTCAAGGGTTAAGTTAAGCCCATAAAGCTAGTGTAGGCCCATTAGCTACACATTGGGCTTAATGTATTGACTTTAAAGATAATCAACTTAACTGTCATGAGTTATCAAGAATTGGAACAAGTATTAACTCGCCGTCTGTAAATCCTAACTTATAGGATTTGACATTTAATTTGCTCGAGACATCCGCTAAATTTGGAACAAGAATAGAATTTGGAAAGGCGGTCAGGTAGTACCCTATTCCTTATATCATATGTGTTGCTCTGTATGTATTTCTCTATCATCTGCTTTTGTGTGGGACAATTAGTCCCTAGGTGATAAGACCCGCAAGTACAAGTTGCATTGGGAGTTATCTGGGGTGTCTTGAGCCAGGTTGGCTTGAGGCAAAAAGCCCATGAGTGCACCTAGTATGGGGTAGAGGCCTTGGGCTGCCAGATTGAGTTTACCAAGCGCCGTTGTTCTGTGAAAGGGACCAGTTAGGCCATTTGTTTGTTGTATACTATAAGTGTTAGGGGTGTTCGGGATCAGGACGGGATTGGGAAATGCCATTCCCGATCCCGATCCCGAAAATCGGGAAATTTATTTCCCGATCCTGGATTTGCTTTTTTTGTTTTTTTAAAATCTTTATATTAAATTTTTTGTTGTGTTTCCTTTAGTATAGTATAAATATATAATTTATCTAATATCATATTGTACCAAATAAGTCTAATATAAATATATAATTAATCCAATACATGCTTAAAGTTGTCGATTCAGCTGCAAAAAGAATAAAGACAAGAACAAAAAATTAGAATTATTTAATAAATAATAAATGAAATTAACTAAATAAACTAAAAGAATAGATATTACCTTAAGGGTGTTAGGGATTTTCACATTTTATTTTACATTTGGTCTTATTTTCTTAAATATTTTTAAAAAATATACATGTGTATATATATTTTCAGGATCAAGAAAAAGTCAGGATCGGGAAGTCCCATTCCCGATCCTGATCCCGAAATTTTCGAGGCGAGAAAATCCCGTCCCGATTTGCTCGGGATTGGGACAAGAAGGTCAGGACAGATGAACACCCCTAAGTATTCTACTTGATGATTTGTTTTACATGCTTAGTATTCTACATATCATATGAGTAGTTTGGGTACTACTGGAATTCTTTTAAATCTCATCCTTTCCAACTAAGGATCTACAACAAAGGCAAGCTACTTGAAGGGCAAGAAGGTAGTCACAGACGAGTAAAGAACAAGACTAAAAGAATTTATGCTTCTATTGGTTATCATATTTTGAGAATTTTTATATTTTGTATGAATAACAATACAAAGAATAGTACTTACAGTAGCAGTAGAAGCAATAGTTGTAATCCCCGTACATTAGTACTTAATCGCGATAAATGAATTGGAATCGGGCAATCGTATACCGAGAGCCCATTAGATAACAAATACTATGTGGGATTTTGGTAGAGAACACTCTGATATTAATAAATGGAACTAATAACGGATAGGTTATAATGAGATGCAAACTATTATGAGACCACTTTGAAATATTTAAAATAAGTTTTGAAAAACCTACTCAAGTGCAGGTTCGAATCTTGCGTTGAAGTTAGGGCTACAAATGTTTACACAATATTGTTGGTCTCTGGTTGAAGTCATTACATGTTTTAAACTCATCTGAAGGCTTTGAAAGTATGGTGTTACATGTGACATAGGTATGTATTCTTTATCTTTTTAGTGCCCTGTTTCTTCATTTACAACCAAAAGGGGGTTAAAAAATAGAGTTTGAGGGAGGGCTTGATTTGAGCATGCTGCAAGAAGGTCACTGCGAAGAGTCAATTTTACTAAAAGTGGATTAGAAATTTAGTAGGTATAAGGTGTGGTATACCCTCCCTATTATGCGTGCCTGCTCTGTGCTCCAATCAATAGATGTGTTGGGATTCGCTGCACAACGAAAATTTAAAATTGCAAAAGTTCACCAATCCCAATTGCGGACCTATCAACGACGTTTATATTCACTTAGAAAGAATCGTATCTTTTGCATTTTAGGGTTTTTGATCTCAAAGAACTGACACCTCTAATCAGCTCCCTTTACCGGTATCTTCACGAATACAACCCCAACACAGACTGCGTGCTAGCGCCTCCAATGTCTCTCGTCTCCCTGGGGTTTCTTGCGGTTCCTTATTTTCTCATCAGTGCCAGTATTATGGTGCCCATTCATTTTTATAACTGATAGGGCTATATTGGATTTTCAAAATTAATCATAATTAATTTTGAAATCAATTAACAGTTAATTGTTTTAATGAGCTAATTAAATAAATTAGGTTTAATTAAATCTGTCAAACAGTTTTAATTAACCTATTTATTTAATCCAAATAAAGAGACTAAGGAATTAGATTTAATTTATCTTTATAAATTAAATCTCAGGTATTATATCTCTATAATGTTAGTTATTAAATTTAATTTATCTGATAAAATTGAATTTAAAACTAATACAATATAATAATATTATCATATAACACACACACATATATATATGTGTGTGTGTGTGTGTTTGTATTTTGAAAATACATGTATATAATATTATTAATATTCTTTTCACGAATTTTATATCATATACATATATAATATAAAATTCGTCCACCCTTGATCATTGTATTCATTGAGTTTTAGACACATCTTGTAACACCCCAAATTTTGATTAAGGCTTAATGATAATTATTGAGGATAATTATTGGATTAAAGTTGAATTAATGTATATTGATGACAATATTATTTATATGTCATAATTGATGGAAAATTTAAAGGATGAAATTGTTGGGCAATTAGTTAGTGATTAATAGAGAAAATTAATTACTAGCTAAGAGAGAAATGAGAAGTGGGATTAAATGGCTAATGGAGGGGTTAAAGTAGCTAATTGGTGGTTTACCTTTATGGGAGCCAATGAAGAATTGACATGTGGCAAAGTGGGTGTGAGAGGAAGGTAAAGAAAAGTCAAATAAGATTAAACAAAGCATTTCTCTCTCCTCTCTTCCCTCTTGTGCGCAGGAAAATCTGAAGTGGAGGGAGTATAATCATTCTTCTTTCATCTCACACTCCACTCCATCTCTCTCTCTCATCCTCTCTCTCTTCCCTCTCCATTTCTGTCGCCATTTTTGCAGCAAAGAGGAAGAGGAAAAGCTTGCAAAAAGGTAGGGAAAATGGCTTCTATTGCTCAAACTCCCTTCTTTAATATTGATCCTTGAATGAAGAGCTTCATTTTGATGGTTGTAATGTGTTCATTGGTGGTAGTTTATGACCTCAAGAGATTGTGAAAGTTGAAGAATCAAGAAATCTCTTTGGCAAAGTGAAAGAGGTGAGTGTTATCTCCCTTTTGATATATATATTGTGGATGTTGGTGAGCATTGATTTTTCTGGAAATTTATGCCCTATTTTCGAAAATTAGGGTCTTAGTGAGTTTGGCATGTTGTGATAATGGAAATGGTATATTGTGATGTCTTTTGGACAAATGGATTGGCTTGAATCATTAAAAGTAAAGTTTGGGAACTTTGTGTTGGTTATGGTGTATTGGTCAAAACAGGGCATGTGGTTAGAGTATGAATTTGGTCATTTTGAGGCTACCATTGTGTTCCTTGTGGAAAATTGTATGGGAATAAGCTTGGTTAATGATTTTGGAGTCATTGAACACTTTGGTAGAAAAGTTGGAAAATGCTGTCAATGTGAACTCTGTCTGGACAGTTTATTTGTGTGGACGTTTTGAGTGACTAAATGATTTCAGAAAATTGTGAAACTTTCCAGTCTTAAATTTCACATCCCAAGCTTCAAAATGGACATATATTTTATGTCATTTCGTTTGGCATTCTGAGAGTTATGCTCTGCCAAAGTTTGGTGCAAAAAACAGAACTCTGTTTTGGAGTAATGTTGGGTTTTGGGTGATTCTGTATTTTTGTGATGATTTTAAGTTATAAGCCATATTTTTCCTTGAAAGAGGACTCAAATACCTTTCTTTTGGCTTTGGAATCACTCCATTTCGAATTTTCTAGAATTAGTTATGGTTTTTCAAAGTTCAGCCCAGAGTCAGGAAATCTATGGGCCGCGGCCTAAGAGTGGCGGACCGCGGCCCAAGCCTTTCTAACCTGTTTTGGGCCGCGGCCCAAGAGTGGTGGGCCGCAGCCCAAGACCTTCTGACCATATTTGGGCCGTAACCCAAGGATGGGTGGGCCGCGGCCCAAGCCTGTGTTCCAGTACTTCTTGTTTTCGGAAAGAGATCTTCACCCTATTGTTTCCCAACCTTTTAGGGGTTTTATTAGAGGCATTTGTGGCTTCTTAAGGGTCATTATTGATAACCAAATCTAAGTGTTGAAGAGTTAATTGAGTATTGGAATAGAGAATAATGTTTCATCCTTAATTATGACTTTAGGATTTGATATCTGCCCGGAGCATAGAAGGCTTGTGCCTGCTCAAGGAAGGAAAGACAAAGGTAGTGACACTTTATCCTATATCATGTGTATTGCATTGCATGTTTGCATTAGTCATTGAATACAGTGAAAGTGAAGAGGACGTGGCGAAAGCCCAGACTCGATTAAAGTGAAAGTGAAGGGGACGTGGCGAAAGCCGGACTCGATTATAGTGAAAGTGAAGGGGACGTGGCGAAAGCCCGGACTCGAATATTGATAAAGTGATGGGGCGTGGCGTAAGCCCGACCTCATATATAGTGAAGGGAACGTGGCGAAAGCCCGGTCTCGAATATTGATTGCTGCATTGTGATATATGTGACTTGCTTTGTATATATGCATCATATAAATAAACTGTTGCTACTGGGATTCTCTAGAATCTCATTCTTTCCAAATAACATTTTTAGACAGGGCAAGTGGATCGAAAAGCAAGCAAGTGGCAAAGGACGATTAGGACTGCCAGCGGTAGTCTTAGTTAAATATTTTGGTTTTACATTAAACTGGTTATCATTTTGGATCATTGTAAATATATTGTATAGATTATAGTACTATAGTTTTGTGTAATCCCCGGTATGGATACTGAGCTGGGCAATGATGCCTTGTATAAACCATTGGATTAATGTTATTATCCCGGGTGAACGTTGGGAATTGTGCTTACTCTGATATTGTATATGTAACAGACCAAACAGGCCATTTGTTTTAATGAATGAAATGAATGGAAAGCCATTTGTACAGGTGTTTTAAAAAGTTTTTAATTGTCCTGCATTTCTTATTCGATAATTAAATTTGATTAAACGTTAATCCCGGCCTGATTATCGAAGGGGGTTACACATCTTATATTCAATGAACCTGAACATTATAGCTCGTGTTAGGCTATTCTTGCGTGTGACCCTGTAGGCCTATACAAAGTTGGCAGTTGGCCAATAACTGTACTAACCCAGAAGTCGCAAGCGGCTTCTGGCAAGACATTACGACTACCCAATTCATATGAGGATCATTAACATGATACATCCTGTCATACAACCATGTCACGTCCCTTTTGTCATATGATATTTCGGCCAAGAATGAGGCCTAGATAATATCAACCTCCTGCTCCTGACTATTACTTTCCCAATTCCTGAGTAGTCTGACAATAGAAATGGAAACTCCTTTCCATCGCAATATGACCATGCATTTCTCAGACTCACTCATCGAGGGGCCCAATAATATCTCTCTACTAATGTGAGGGACAAATTCCATCTTAACCATCACATTCCTTTGCATGAAAACCACCAAGCATGACTATAGCCTTTATCATCACCTGATCAAAGGTGAATTTTGACTAAGTCAAAGCTTAGCTACTCTCATGTAGGAATCCATGATGATCTCAGGTCGAAGGGCATTGTGATGCGATTATACATGAGATAAGCTTATGACTTGATCCATGCAGCTTTCTCAAAGCGGGTCAGTCCAGTACCTTATACTCTTACAAGTGCCAAAGACTTTGATTCATATCTCCATACCACATCAAAGTCATACTAGTCTCACTTCATCTCTACTTCCGCATAGATGACCGACTAGGGACATTTAAGACAATCTTAATGATCTATCCAAGGATACAATTATCATTGTTCACATGCAAATAATATGACAACAAAATGCAGAAATTCATTAAATAACAATGTTCAAAGTACAATGATTGGCCCCTAGGGCATAATTTCCAACAAGATGTTATCCTCTTTGACTTGAAGGTTCGTGATTGTGTAAAGTGCTTTCCTTCTCATTAAGGGGATATGAACTTATGCTTTTAATTTATGTGGACAATATAATCGGGTATTGCTGCAATTAAGTGCTACTTAACTTATATACCTCTTTACGCCGAAGTTGGTTAAAGGTTCTATGTATAAGATTTAACATTTCGAGGTGAAGTTTGGAGGGATGGGACTCAAAGGCGAGTATCATATTTGTTTTAAGAGGGATACTAAAGCATTGAAGGTTCATAACGTGTTCCCCCATTCATGTTTTTAGCCTACACGAGTTGCAACACTTGCTGTAACCCCCTTCACACCATAGGCCGATATTTAAGTTTATAAACATGTGATTATGTGAAATTAGAGATCGTAAGATGATTTGGGACTTATTCAAATTAAACTTCCCAAAATAGGGGTTTTCAGAAACCTTTACAAAACCTATTCACAACAGTCTCATATTCACCTTTCAATACATAAATGGCCTGTACAGGTTGATTTCATACATATATGTCATAGTACAGCATAATTTCCCAACACACTCGGGTTCCATTAATCAAATAAGGGTCTACAAGGCACAATTGCCTATAAAGTTATCCATAATTAGGGGATTACACAAATAATATCCACTATTTACAAGTAATTCCCAACAAAATGTATCCAAATGATTACAAATTGATAACCAAATATTCCAAGAGTAAAACTCCTTGCCCGGAGCTCTAACTACTCTTCGTCACCCGCTTTCCCTTGGATCCTTCAGCCCTGTCTAAAAATTTGTATTTTTGGGAGAGTGAGATTCTAAAGAATCCTCGTAGTAACAAATCACTTATAATATGCACAACAATAAGGCATGAAAGCAAATCATCACACACACAGAGCAACTACAACAACAATTATAGTGGCAAGGGCAGGTATGACTCATGTCACCCTTACGTTTGCTCACACTAAATTGATCATGCTGTATTGCATCACAACAATCCACACAATATATTTTACCATAGCTGGGATTCATATAAAACATTTCATAACGCAAGCCATACTGGCAAGATTTATAACACAGAGCCCACGGCTGGATTCACAACACGCCGCCCCACAGGTCAGATTCACAAAGATCCATGTCGATTACAACGGCCAACGTCAATCCTTAAACGGCTCACACTGCATTGCTCACCCTGTAATGGACCATGGCACATACAGTTCACAAAGCTTAATGACAAGTCATGCATACCAAAACATCATACACAACATGAGAGAAGAGTCACTACCTTGATCCTTCTGTGCGTGTTCTAGCGCCGGTCTCTCCCGAGTAGGGCAAATGTCAAATCCTAGAATCATAATTAAGGACGAAGAGTTATACTCTATTCCAAGACTTAATTCACTTCATAACACTTACATTTGGTTATCATAATTGACCCTTAAGAGGCCACAAATGCCTCTAATAAAAGCCCTAAAAGGTTGGGAAACAATAGGTTAGAGATCTCCTTTCAAAAACTCAAAGTGTTGGAACATAGGGGTTGGCCGCGGCTAGCCCTTCCTTGGGCCACGACCAAAATATGGTCAGAAGGTCACTGGCCGTGGCCAGCGACCCATGGGCAGCAGCCAGAATCAGGTCAGAAAGGTTTAGGCCGCGGCCAGCCACCTTGGGCCGCGGCCAAGAAATTCCCTGATTCTTGGCTGAACTTCCAAAATTCATCACTAATTCTAGAAAAATTGAAACAAGGTGATTTCAAAGCCAAATGAAAGGTATTTAAGTCCTCTTTACTATAAAAATATGGACCATAACCAGAAATCACCACAAAATTCCAGAATTAGCCAAAACTCAACACTACTACAAAACAGAGTCCAGTTTTTATCCCAAATTTGGCAAAGCATAACTCTTAGTTAACAAAATGAAATGACACAAATTATATATTCATTTTAAAGCTTGGGATGTGAAATTTAAGACTGGAAAGTTTCGAAATTTTCCAACACCGTTTGGTCATTCAAAATGCTCGTGTAAAATGACTGCCTAGATAGAGTTCACACAAGACAGATTTTCCAATTTTCTACCAAAGTGTCCAATGGCTCCAAAATTAACAATCAAACCTATTCTCGTACAATTTTCCATAAGGAACACAGTGGCAACCTCAAAATGACCAAAATCATACTCCATCATCATGCTTTGATTTTGGGCAACACAAACATCAAAATTCCAAACTCATCCGAACATACCATTTCAATCACCAATCAATTCTATCTATCCCAAACTTCCCACAAGACACCATTTTCATGCCAATAACATACCAAATACACAGTGGCTCTCATTTTTGAATTCAAGGCTAGAATTTCTAGAAATTACAAACTTAATCATTTGGCATAAAACTTAGATAGATAGATTGGTCTCACTTACCTCTTTCACTTTGCCAAAGAGACTTCTTGATTCACCACTTCCCAAAATTTCGTGTAGCCATAAACCAACACCAATGGGCACACTATAAACACCAAAATGAAGCTCTCACTCTAAGGAACAACATTCATGAAGTGAGTTTGAGCAATAGAGGGCATTTGCTTACCTTTTTTCAAGCTTTTCCCTTCCCTTTTTCTGCAACAATGGTGTCTAAAGAAGGGAGAAGGGAGAGAATGAGAGAGATGGAGCAAAGAGATGAAGGAAACAATGATAATCCTACTCCCTCCTTATCAGCCAAAAGTAAGAGAAGAAGAGAGAGAAAATATCATTTTCCAATGCCATTTGACTTTCACACACTCTCTTGCTTCATCTCACATTGACACTTGTCAATTTCAGATTTGCTCACATAAAGTAATTTCCCAATTAATCACCTTAATCCCTCCATTAACCATTCTAATTACATTTCTCATTTCTCTCTCAGTTAGTAATTAATTTCTCCATTAATTACTAATTTATGGCCCATAATTCCATTCTTTCAATTTCCCAATAATGATGACGTATTAATTAAAATAGCCATAAAACACATAATAATTCTTATTTAAATTCATAAATATCCACACTAATCCTCATTAGGCCATAATCAAAAATTGGGATATTACATTTGGTAAGTTCATTCCATATGAATTATGGTACTTTGGTGAGTTATGATGGTGTTGGTTATTTTTGCTTGTTGTTCAAGAAGTTATGTTTGTTGTAATATTTGTTTTTGTTCCAGATATATGTGGGATGCTAAAATCATGGATGTTTGAATATTCTATAAAGGTTATTGGTGTATATCGAAAGTAGTTAACTGTAGTGCTAATTGACGAGTCGATAGAAGAAAGGGGGAATGAGTTTTTTGTTTTCATTGATTCAAAACTTTAATCTATTTATATCATGCTTTCATCATTTCTATGTATATTTCAATTTGTGTAGAAGTAATGGAGAAGTGACTATTCAGTTGTATGATGAATGTGTTGGAACAACTCTTATTAAGATTGAAGCACTTGGTGTGCAACCTATAACACCCCATTTTTATTCACCTATATGCCTTGTAAATATTTGTGGCATTTAGTGGCATAAAATGGTGATTTTTGGTGCACTTGAAAGGACAGGAATACCTTTAGTGGAAGTCACACGAAAATTGGGCTAAAACAAGACATAAAGATAAATTTTGTCTTCCAAAAATCCTATTATTGAAGTCCAAATTGGAGAATAGAAGAGCACAATTTTTGGGCCAATATATATGTGTAAATTTTGGCTAAAAACTAAGAGGAAAGAAGAACCTATGATTTAGTACAATAAATCACAAAAATGTATGGGCAAAATAGTCATTTGGCTAATAAAATTAAAAAGCCCATATTTTCCCAATTTCAAGAGGCTTGGGACGTCCATAAAGGTGAAAACAAGAGGGAAATTG
This sequence comes from Inga laurina, assembly GCA_963855925.1. Classification (NCBI taxonomy): domain Eukaryota; kingdom Viridiplantae; phylum Streptophyta; class Magnoliopsida; order Fabales; family Fabaceae; genus Inga; species Inga laurina. Next base: position 56,070,577 of record OY979704.1, read on the forward strand.
AAGTTTGAGAAATATATGATAAGAGTTTGAATAAGCTTGGCCAAGTAAAACTAAGTTGAAAAGTCAAAAGCAAAGCTTGTCATAAATGGCCATTAAGTGTAACTTCCATGTGATAATTGAAGAAGTATACTTGGTTATTTCAAGGGCCTTCATTTCGTCACTTTTGGACAAGAAGCAAAGGGAAATCATGATTGAAATACAATTGCCAAGTTGAAGTAATTAAACCAAGCAAAAAGATTAAAGTTTGAAAAGTCAAAAAGTTGAGTTTGTAATAAATGCTCACACTTGCAATTAATTGTAAGGTAATGGATGAAGGAAATTCAAGAAGCTTATTTGGTTATTTAGATGCCTCATTTCGTTACTTTTCTTTAGGCAAGAGGAAAGAGAAACAATTATGTTAAGTTGGTAAGGTATAAGTCATATGGAAAAACATGATGACAATTAAAATTGGCATGTGTCAGTTAGAATAAAATAGAATAAAGTAAGGAGGAGGAAAGGATATTTTAAAAGCTTCATATCCTCTTCCTAAAGCTCCATATTCATCCAACACAAGAGAGAAAGAGTTTGAAGAACAATCAAAGAAAAGAGAGTTCAAGAAGGCAAATCCAAGTTAAGTTGGTGAAAATTCAAGTGTTCTTGCCTTCTAATTTATGTAGGATCTCTTCTAATCTCTATTCCTTTATGAATACCATATGTGGCAATTAAAAATCCAAGATAAGAGAGAGAGGAAGAGGAACCCTAGAGAGAGAAAGAGGAGAAATCAAAAGGTAATCTCAAGAACCTTGATTATCTTGTTGATTATGTTGTTGTGGTGGTGGTTGTGGTTGTGGTTGTGGTTGTGTTGGCTTGATTGTTTTGATTGATTTTGTAATTTTGGGATGATGAAACCCAAAGGAGTTATGCTACCCAATTTTCTATTAATCATGTTCAAATGGTGTTTAAGAGGTTAAACTTGTGATTAGGAGTATAAAGAAGAGATTGGTTGGATGGAATCATGAAATTGCATTTTCCCCTTATTTTCGTAAAAATTTTGACCATACTTGGTTCAGGGTGTAGGGGTGAAATTTTGCATTTTTATGGCTCCATTGAGTTTAGGAGGAAAAATTGTGTGGGGTATATGTCAAGTGTGAAGTGTGAAAAGCATTAGAATGTAAAATGACAAAATTATCCCAAAAACCCTAAATAGGGGCTGCCAAGGGCAAAATCATCTTTTAGTAGTGAATTTGGCAATTCTGAGGTCAAAAATGGATTCTACATGCAAAACTGTGTAAGAATAGCCCAGGTCATAATTTTTGGAAAAGTACAATTGGACCGGGTATAAAGGGACTTAGACTGGGTCCTTAGGGGTATTTTGGTCATTTTACAGTTTTAAGCTAAGATAACCAATAAAATGAGTTTAAAATAGTTTAGAACAATACTTGAATGAGTAATAACTCAATTCTTGTAAATTGGGAATTTTAGGACCGGACAGTTAGCCTAAGCCAGAGCAAAGTTCAGGAACAGTTTACGAGCAAAAAAGGGGTTTAAGCTAGTAACTCTATCTTTCATAAACCATGGGAATATTTGTATGCTTTGTGTATTCCATATTTTGTGGGTGAATAGAGTGCCAGGGGCATATTACCTAGTTGCGGTCTATGATCTAGTTGCAGTACCTGGACAAGTAGGGGAGTTGGCCTTGAATTGTGTATACATACTGGATATAATTAAACGAACAAGTGAGGGAGTTGGCCCTGAATTTGGTATACATACTAGATATAGTTGAATTTTTACTTACACTATGTGGTGCATTGCATATTTATTTATCACATTTTGTATGACTACTGAGATTCATTCTAATCTCACCCTTTTTGAACCTTTAAAATATTCCAGCAAAAGCTAGCGGTTCTAAGGGCAAAACTGTAAATATTGGCAATTGAGGAATCTAGATCAAGAAGGCATAGCTATTGGCTATCGTTAGTTTATTTTGGTAGTTTTGGACAATTTGTATATATTTTTCAAACCCTATGGGGATTTCCTGTATTGTAAACAAGTACTCAATATCAGTATATTTGTGCTATTTCTATATGCCTTTGAAACTATGCCTTTATTACTCTAGAAAATATCAAAACGTTAAGAGGTTTGACATAACCTTGTTTTTGTGTGATGGTATAGTATTCTATGGATTGACTATATACAGACTATGTTTAGTTTTTTTTTATGCAAGGGTGAATTCCTCATGTTATTTATGGTGAATGTTGTATATCATATTTTTTAGGGTTGTTATTCACTAATAAATGTAGAAGCACCTGTCCTGTGTTCATTAACTGATGCTACTAGAGTGCTGTTTGGTCTAAATCTTATATAGATGGCATTGATCATGGATGGGTCATCCTCTGTGTTTGCTGTAAGGTTGTCTATTTTGCTGTTCAAGATATGCTAATGGTTGTGTTAGATCCTTTTTGTCGAATTGTATGTCTATATGGACTTTAGTAGCAATATATATTATCTTATTGAAATATAGCTAGAACGGTATGGACCTTTTGTTGTTGGTGTTGCATATGTTTATATCCCTAATCACACTCTTAGATGTTGACTAATGTGATCTGTTATATACTAAAATGTATTGTAAATGTTATTTTTCATCGCATTCACACCCTCAAAAGTTAATCGATAGGATGTTTTAGTGGGGTGATGGGGTGAATTTTTTTTATTAAGATCATTTCCTTAAGATATAGTGTGTTTAGTTGTTTAAATCATTTTTTTTATTTTGGTTAATAGTCCATTTTCAAAAACATGGGAAATGGTTTTTTCATTATTTTGTTTGCATAGTAGAGAGTAAGATAAATCCTATGAGCAACTTTTTTCATTATGTTTTTTTTATTGATTCACTATATAAATTAGCACGGTAAAGTGTTCTTATAAACTAACGGAAGGAACATTGATTAAGAAAGGACTTTGCATACAATCTGTTACTTTAACTAATATGGCGAAAGATTATAGGAAAGCACTCACCATTTTTTGAAGGTGTTTCAAGATATGAAATTAGTGGCAGATCCATCCATCGTTAATGCCATCATCTACATTTTTTACAATGTCCCTCACTGAATCATTCATCCGAAAGATTTTAGGAAATTCGTTTCCCTTTTGCAAAGATTCATCAATAAACGAAATTAGCAGACCAAGTAATTGATGCTATGGATTTAAAATTATCGGATTAACTGATTCTTACCTTTACAACCACCGTTTGTCGATTTTCCCCAATGTGTTGATATTTCGGGTAAAACCATTGGTGTTAACACTAACTCTTGTCCTATCCTCATAGAAAATAATGGCCTATGATAGAAATCTTTTTCGGTTCGCCTTTCTGATATATGAGATTATATCGCAACTAGAGACACTCCAGTTGCTTAATCATTCTATCTTCAGGTCAGGTATATCCCATAATTAGGTTATGGGCTTGGTTGCATAATGTTGGCCCAGTTAGATGATGTTTGTGTTTGGTCTTATATATAGCTGGACTGTTGTTCACTGGAAGGTATATTTTTGTTGCCATCTATTTTTTGACCATTATTCTTGCGACCCAAATTTTTTTGGTCGAATCATTTGAAATTGATACTCCGCCCTTTTTGTATGAAGTTTTAAAGTGTCTTTTTTTAGAGATTTAAAATCTTCCCAGAGTCATCAGTGTATTTTTTTATCATATAGTATGTTAGGGCTGAACATCCTTTGGTTTTTTTTGTAGTTCATTCTAAATCATGTGTACACATGTATGAAGGTGGAAAACGTAAAAATTTTTAAATAGCTATTGATCATATTTCTTATTAGTCGAGCCTATGCCCACGAGCCCATGACCCTGCGCATAGCAGGGGTGTCTATGCTTGTTTCATGCTAAAGAGAAGTACAGATCAATGGTTTCTAACTTAGGAAAACATAAAAAGAAAACATAAATGAAAAAAATGCAACAAAGGCATTTAGCCTATTCCAGTATTCACAGTTTGATATTCTAAATCCTTAGCCAACAAAATTTGCAACTGTGAAGGAGCTCTCTAAGTCCAATTATTTGGACATAGACCATGAAGCGAAGCACAAGCCACCCAGTTAGCAACTCCATTAGCCTCTCTTGGAATCCATATGAAACATAGGACTCTGCATACGTTCCTTATATAAAGGATGTTTTCTAAAACATTTGAGCTTTCCCAATCAGGGGCTGATGCCTTCTTTTGCACACATTAGATGATATATTGATTATCCAATTCTAAAATCACATCATCAAGATCATTATCCTAGATATAACATAATGCAAGCCACATTGCAAGGCCTTTAACCATAAATACTGACATGGCCTCAAGCACATATACTTTCCTATCAAGAACAAAACCATTGGAATCACGAACAACAAAAAAGCAACTGCAGCCTTACTTTCATTCTTAGAAAAAGCACCATCAATATTTACCTTGAAGATATTTTCTTTCAGTGATCTCCATCTCTTCTCATAACTTATATTATCCATATAAGTAGTATTTTGCATGAGTGAACTGGGTCCCCAGTTGTTAGCCTCCCAGAACTCCCCAAGAATATGTCTTGCTTGCTTTAAAGTGTACATTAGATCAGGGTGCTACTATTGGAAGCCAAAATTGCACCTTTCTTTCCATATATGCCACAATATTAGTACAATAAGAGCTTTATCATAATTAGTCATAGAAGGAAGTGTAACAAATAACTCAGTCAACTTCTCATATCACCATTTTGGAGTCCTTGAGTATGAAAAGCAAAAGGGCTTCCAAACCAAAATCTTTGTGCCCAATCACATGTTAACAATAAATGAGACACCAATTTACTCTTGGCCATGCAAATTGGACACTCATCAGACTCCACACAAGTTCTTTTTTCCAGATTCAACGTGGTAGGTAGAGCATTTAATATGAAGGCTCGAATTTTATACAACACCTTTAATCTCCATATATGTTTCCAAATATTAAAGTTGTCCATATTCATTATAGATCCATTAATTCCACTAATACCTGGACTAGTAGCCTTAATCCATTTATATCCTTCCTTAACGGAATATTTTGTTTTAGGGCCCTTAGTTCAAATCCATTTACCAATCTTGTTACTTAAGGCCTGAGGCATATTTATAATTTCATTAGCCTCTAGATTAGAAATAAACTCCCTTGTTAGAGATCAATCCCACCTAGAATTATTCATTAATTTAGAGACTTTAAGAGCAGAAAAAGATGGGAAAGAGCATTTTGTACTTAGTTTATTACCTGGGAGCTTATGAATCGAAGGGCTGTTCCATGTTCTTGTAGACAGACCATTCCCCAGACTTAACCATATTGGCTTCCAGTATTTGTCTTCCTACCAAAATACTGTTCCATAACCATGAGGATGAGGTACCTTGCTTTGCTTCCATAAAACTCGTTCTTGGAAAATATTTCCTCTTCAAACTCGAACCTATAGTTGGCTTGGTTCTTGCAAAATGCGCCACCCAATCTTAGCCAGTAGAGCAAGGTTAAAAGTTTCAAAGTCCCTGAAGCCCATTCCCCCTTCCTCCTTTGCTTTCTTTAAAGTTTGCTAAGAAACCCAATGAATTTTTTGCCTATTCACATAAACCTTCCACTAAAATCTACTTACAATACTATCCAATTTTTCTAGAACAGATTTTGGGATTAAAAAATAGGACATAGAATAAACAGGGATAGAATTAGCATTTGTTTTAACAAGTACCTCTCTTCCCGTGTTTGACAAAAAACTTCTTTGCCACCCTAGCATTTTCTTTTTAACTTTATCAATCACAAAATCCAGTGCTTGCCTCTTAGATCTTCCCCAAATGATTAGTAGTCCAAAATAACTTCCAGGAACATCCACCACTACAATCTGAAAAATATGCCCAATTTCCTCTCTTAGTAAAGTCGTGACTTGGTAAGAGAAAAGTAAGCATGATTTCCTAATATTTACCAACTATCTTGAAGCATGATAGTATACATGCAATATATGTTGTAGATTTCTATAATTATCAATGTTTGCCTTCAAGAAAAATACAAAATCATCTGCAAACAAACAATAAGTTAACTTTAGACAAGAACGTGCAATTTTGATCCTTTTAATGAGCCTTCTAGCTTACCTAGTGTCAATCATGAGTGACAGAGCATTGCACACCAAAATAAACAGATATGGGATAGAGGATCTCCTTGATGTAGCCTGTAACACCATACTTTCAGAGCATTTAAATCATTTTAAATCTGTCATGAAGTCAAACCGAAGACCAGAAATAGTTTTCAACCCATTTAGGATCCTGACTTCAATTTGGGGTATAATCTTGTATTTAGAGGGTTTTTTAAAAAGTTTTCAAAACATTTTTGTTGTGGTCTCATTTTTGTTTTTCAAATCTGTTTGACTCATTTGGTTCTGTTTCCATTTGTTAATATTAGAGTCCTTATCAAAGTTCTCAGTGGATATTCTAGATAAGTTTGATAACTAAAGGATCCACATTACATGGTTACCCTATTCTAGTTCATATATTGCATTTACATACTAGAGTTCGAGTTTACAGCTAGTAGATGCATTACACTATGAGTATTAGTCTTACTGTTACAATGCACTTATACATATCATATATAGATCTTTAATGTAACAACCAATTTTTAGTCACCAATAATCCTTGTAAGTAATTGATATAGTTAATGGAATAAAATGGTAATTGTGATGTACATGAAATGATAGAAACACTTCAATCGGTGGTTACACACAACTTGGCTAAGCTGGGACACAAAGGAGTAATTATTGTCCACCTAAAGGCCTAATATTGTAACTTAAATTGGAGCATGAAAGGGCACCAGTATTGGCCTAATTAACATGCCAAAAATTCGGCCAAACCAAAGGAAAAAGAGCAAGAAATGATTTATTTCAATAAATCACAAAAATGTAATGGTAAAATGGTAATTTTCCAATAAAACAAGAAGCAAATTATTTTTCCCTCTCTTCTCAATAATTTCAGCCAAATTAAGAAAATAAGAAGGGAAAATGGTTATTTGGTAATAAATATCATATTTTGGAGCATTTGTTACCAAGTGAAATTAAGTGGGAAAAGTCAAAAAGTAATATGACACAAATTAATTATTTGGAAGAGGTAATTATTGGAAAAATGCAAGAAGCTATTTTATTCGCTTGTCTATTTGACATTTTGGTCAAAAAGGGAAATTGGAAGGAAAATATATTTACTTGGTGGATATTAAATGAAGAAGAGAAAAATTCATGGCCAAGTAAATTGCACATGCTTAATTAGGTCGTTAAACTATAATATTCTAAAAGCAAGAAGAGATATTTGATAAGCTTTTATCACTCTTTCTTCCTCTTCATTTTTGGCCAGCCACAACCAAATAGAGAGAGAAAAGAGCTTGAGACACTTGAAGAACAAGAGGAGAGTTAGGGTTTTAAGAGGCAAAAAAATCCAAGGTAAGAGCTTGAAAATCAAGTATTTATGCCTCCTAATCTACCTAGAATCTCTTCTAACATCTTCTTCTTCTTGAAAATCATGGTTAGCAAGCCAAATCAAGAGAGAAGAGAGAGAGAGAGAGAGAGAGAGAGGGTAGTGGCATTTAGGAGAGAGAAAGTTTGGAAATCAAGAGGTAATCTCCAAAACCTTGATCCTCTTGCTTTATATGATTTTGTTGTTGTTGTTGATTTTGGCTTGGATTTTTTTATTTTGTAAAAATGGAAAGATGAAACCTTAAGGTGTTATGTTGCCAAAATTTCCTCAAATCATGTTTATTAAGTGTTTAAGTAGTTAATCTTGTGATTATAAGTGAAAAGGAAGTGGTTAATCAAGAGAAATCAAGAAAACCTAACTTTTCTTCTAAGGTTCTTATTTTAAGCCAGAGGTAGAATAGGGGGATCGAGTTGGAATTTTTTAATTTTGATGATTTCATTGGATTTAGAAGGGAAAATTGTATAGGAATACATGTTTTCATGATTTTTGGATGCTTATGTTTAAATCAGGAAATTATGGAAATTAAGGGGATTTGCTGTTTGATTTGTTTCACTGGAGGTAGTGTTGTGGTAGATGGATTGCGTGGGCCATACCTTGTCCAAATATTATGAAATTTGGCATGATTAAAGTAGAGTTGTAGAGCTTTAATTTGATAGGTGGGTCATAATTTTTGGACTAGTAGATTAAAAGATATGGATTTTTGAATTTGAGCCCTGTTTCTGGAATGCAATCTGGAACAGTGGAAGGTTGGCAAATTTCTGGGAACAATGTGGTTGGAATAGCTAGACTTAAGTAATTTTCCTTAAAAATTAACTTAAAGAGATTCACATAGGATTTAGAACTAGTCAATTTTGAATCCCCTCTAATTAATTATAAATTTTCAAAGTTGAATGAAAATCGGCCAGTTTTCTGGAAAACAGTGAAACTGCACTGTGCAGAGTTGTACTGTGCAGAAATTGTTTAAACTGTGATAGATAACCAATAAACTGTAATTAAAATACATTAGCAGTGCAAGTAATAACCATTTACTTGTTAACTCTAATTTATAGGAATTTACAATAGCCTGAGCCAGATTCAAAACTTTGGACAGACAATTAAACTGAAAAAGGATTCAGGTAGTAACTCTATCTTTCATAAACTATGTGAATTTTTACATGCTTTGTATATGCCATAATCTGTAATATGAATATTGTATTGCCGAGTTGGGCATTGTGCGAGTAGGCACACTTATAGAGGTTTACAGATAGTGGGGAAGTAGTCCTGACTTGTCTGCACATGCTATGTTGTTTGTGTTATGTTGCATTACATGGTGTATGGCATATTTATCTGTCACGTTTTATATGACTGATTGCATGTTACTGTTGAGATTCATTTAAATCTCACCCTTTTTCAAATTTAAAAATATTCCAGCAGAAGCTAGTGGCTCCAGGGCAAAATAGTAAATATTGACGGTTGAGAATTCTGGATCAAGAGGATGTAGCTGTTGGTTATTGTAGTTTATTTTGTTAGTTTTGGACAAACTTTGTATATATTTTTCAACCCTATGGGGAACTCTTGTATTGTAAACAAGTAGTTCTTATCAATATATATGTGCTATTTATGTATGCCTGTGGAACTATGCATTTATCACTCTTGCAAATATCTAAATGTTAAAGGGGTTTGAAGGATTCTTTAGAATCTCACTCTCCCAAAACACAAATTTTAGACAGGGCTGAAGGATCCAAAGGAAAGCGGGCGACGAAGAGTGGATAGAGCTTATGGCTAGGAGTTTTATTTTGAAAATTGGTTATCATTCTGTAAATCATTTGAATATATTTTTGGTTGGGAATTACATGTATATATGTTGGATAATAATTGTGTAATCCCCTTGTTATGGGAAACCTTATAGGCAATTATGCCTTGTAGACCCTTATTTAATTAATGGAACCCAGATGTGTCGGGAATTTATGCTGTACTCTGATATTTGTAAATGGAATCAACCTGTACAGACCATTTGTGTATTTTAATGTGAATATGAGACCTTTGTAACAGGTTTTGAAAAGTTTTTGTAAACCCTGATTTTGTGCAAAAGATTATTTTTAATAAGTCCCAAATCATCTAAGGTCTCTAACTTCACTTAATTACTTGATTATAAACTTAATCTCGGCCTTGATCGCGAAGGGGTTACATTTAGGCTTTGAGTAGCCACCTAAAGGTCTTAAATGATAACCAACTTAATTGTTTGAAAGTTAAGGAATTGGAAAAGGGATTAACCCTATGTCCTTGCTTTGGTTATGGGGTTTGATGTTCGCCTTGATCGGGAGTTGCTGGTGCTGGAGCATACGTGGAAAAGACCGGTGTAGGGAACTTACCTCTCTTGCATGTATTTGATATTTGTTTTGGTGTATTGATGCATGCCTTTGTTTTGCTTGATTATTTGAAACATGTATGAATGATTTAAAGCTATGTTTTAATTTATACTATGGCCATAAGTATGTTGTTCGAAGCATTGAGCTTACAGATTTGTCATTGTGTGTGAGCATGAGTTATGCAAGCATGTCATGCATTAAACATTTATCATACATGCATATTGGTAATATTTTCCTATTGAGATTCTCTAGAATCTTACCCTCCCCTACTAACCTTTCATACAGGGTAGTAGATCAAGGATGGAGCTGGCACCCAGGGCCACAAGATCTCCTTCGAGATGAGATTTTGGTAGTTGGTTATCATAGTTGGGATGTGTATATGTGGATGAAGATTCGATTATGTATTCGAGATATATTTGTGTAATACCCTATAAGGGAATTTGTGTACCCTTTTGTAAAGGTATAAACCCGGGGTTGCCGGGATTATTATGTTGTGCACTCTGATATTTATATGAATGTGATTTATCTTTGAGTGGTAATTGTATTCGAAATGTGAATATGAGACCAGGTTATTTGGATTCTAAAAAGCTTTTTGTGAAAATCCCGTATGGTAGATGGGTTTGAAATTGTGCTTTGTTTATTATTGATCTCTATTTCACTTTAATCATGTATTTCGGATATAGTTACGAAGGGGGTTACATTTTTGGTATCAGAGCTGCAGTTCCTGACAAGTATAAGAATTTGCCAGGATAGCTCCCTTAGATATCTACCTTGGTGGTAGAAGATGATTTGTGAGTGTGGTTGTGTATACACATGTGTGTTTTGTTTATTAGATATATGTGATTTCTGGATTATGTGTATGCACCGTTGGTTGTTCGGAAGTGGTGAATCATTATGGAATTGAAGACATAATAGATCGCCCGAGAATTTGATGAGTAGACCTGGAGGTGGAGATAATTAAAGATAATCCACCGGATCCTACGTGGGGAGATGACGTGTAACCCCCGTCACGGTCAAGGCGAAGATTAAGCGTTTAAACACGTTTAATAATTGAATAAGAGATACGGGGTAATTAAAAACTTTTTACGACACTTGTTCAAATAGATCTCCATTCATTTCAAAGTTAAAACAATAGGCATGTTCGGTCAGTCACATATACAATATCAGAGTATCAACACAATTCCCGACATACACCCGGGATAATAACATTAATCCAAAGGTTTATACAAGGCATCATTGCCTATCTCAGTATCCATACCGGGGATTACACAAAACTATCATGCTATGATCTATTCAATATGTACATTTTTCCAAAATGATAACTAGTTCAATGTAAAACCAAAAGAAACTAGCTAAGACTACCGCCAGCAGTTCTAATCGCTCTTATCTACTTGCTTGCTCCTCGATCCACTTGCCCTGTCTAAAAATGTTATTTGGAAAGAATGAGATTCAAAAGAATCTGAGTAGCAATAGTTTACGAATATGATGCATATATATAAAGAAAGTAAACATATATCATAATGCAGCAATCAATATTCGAGGCCGGACACACTTCCACGTCCCCTTCACTGTATACAAGGTCGGGCTTTCGACACGTCCCCTCATTGTATCGATATTCTAGATTGGGCTTACGCCATGTTCCCTTTACTGTATCTGTCTTCAAGTCTGGGCTTTCGCCACATCCCCTCACTGTATTCAATGACTAATGCATACAAGCAATGCAATAAACATGATATAGGATAAAGTGTTACTACCTTGGTCTTTCTGTTTTTGAGCAGGCACAGGCCTTCTACACTCCTGGCAAATATCAAATCCTAAAGTCATAATTAAGGACGATAGGTCACCACTTATTCCAATACTCAATAACTTCACAATACTTAATTTGGTTATCATTACTATCTCTTTACCACTCATATATGCCTCTAATAAAAGCCCTAAAGGGTTGGAAGAACTACCCCAGGGATCCCCTTTTGGAAACACAAACACTGACATTTCTCACTATTTCACTCGAGTGAAGATGACCTCACCGAGTGATGGGGCACAGACACTCAAGTGAAGAAGGCCTCACTCGAGTGGTGGTACGGTCTGCACTTGGGTACCAAACAGTGAAGGATAGCGAGTGAGCACCTGAGAGCACAAGAACTTTTCAGAGACAAGGACACTCGAGCACACTGAACCTCACTTGAGTGATAGCCAAATGCTTCAGTCAAGTACTAGAGAGTGAAGTCCAGGAAGTGAGAACCCGAGAGCAATGGAAATTTCAAAGGAGAGAAGCACTCGAGTATTGGCCTTTGCACTCGAGTGAGACAGAATGCTTGCGAGTGTTGAGACACACTCTTGCACTTTTTGCAGAAGTGAAACATCGAAACTGAAGGAAAAATGAAGAATCTCACTGAATCACTCGAGTGGAACCCAACCACACTCAAGTGATGTTCATCCCTCACTCGAGTGAGCCCCAGATCACTCGAGTGACCATATCAAAACCCAAAAAACGCAAACACAATAACAGTTTTCCAGAATTTTTACCAAAAGCTACCAATGGACCTAAAACCTCAACCAAAGCCACTCCCTCATAAAATTACTCAAGGAATCCAATTGACATGTCAAAACCACCAAAATCTTATTCCATTATCATGCTTTGGTTTTGGGCAACATTCAACACTAAATTTCCAACATTTCCAAACTCAATCATTCACTCTACAATCAATCCTATCTATCCATACACATTCCAAATATACCATTTCCATACCAATAACATGCCAAATGTCCAATGATCATCATTTTTCAAAAATGGCCAATAAATTCCAGAAATTCAAAGTTAATCCAAATAGCATAAAACTTAGATAGATAGGTTTCTCAAACTCACCTTAAGAACTTTCTCAAAGCAACTTGTTGATTCTCTAACTTTCAAAATCCTTTAGTATCAAAACCAATACCAATGGACACACTACAACCATCAAGATAAAGCTCTCAATGCAAGGAACAACATTAATGAATGGAGTTTAAGCATTTGAGATCATTTTCCCTTACCTTTTCAAACTTTTCTTCCTTCCCTTTAGTCTTCAATGGCTGACGAAGAGAGAGAGAATGAGAGATATCAGAGATCAGAGATGGAGAATGATGATGAAGAATGATCACCCTACTCCCCCTTACCATTTTAGCACCAAGTGAGGGAAGAGAAGAGAGAGAAAACAATTAAAAATTCCATCTAACTTTTCTTTATACCTCTTTACTTGTAAGCTTGACACTTGTCCTATGGTCATTGGTTCTCGTAAGGTAAATACTCAATTAGCTTATTTAATCCCTCCATTAGCCATTTAATCCCACTTCTCATTTTCCTCTTAGTTAGCAATTAATTTTCCATTAATCACCAACTTATGACTAATAATTCCATTCTTTCAATTTTCCACCAATTATGACATTAATTAATATTGTCACAAATACACATTAATTCAACTTTAATCCATGATTACATTCTCAATAATTCTCATTAGCCCTTAATCAAAATTTGGGGTGTTACATGACAGGTCTAATTAGAGAACAGAGGAAACTGATTTCCAAGATATGTGATATTGAGGTGCTAGGTTCATTATGACACCAATGTAGATGCTAGGTGAGAAACCCTAGGTGGTATGACATCACTGGCTATGTCATAGGGGATTTGTTTGTTTAAGGGCCCTAAGACCTAAGGGACCGGTATGCCCTAGGCTGGCAGAGATGTTGAACTTTATGTTGGAGATGATGATGCTCCGTGGAAATGAGGGAAGTGATTTCCCAGTGTGCTCTAGGCTGGCAGAACTACACTCTGATATTTATATGAATGTGATTTATCTTCGAGTGGTAATTGTATTCGAAATGTGAATATGAGACCAGGTTATTTGGATTTTAAAATGCTTTTTGTGAAAATCCCATCTGGTAGATGGGTTTGAAATTGTGCTTTGTTTATTATTGATCTCTATTTTACTTTAATCATGTATTTCGAATATAATTATGAAGGGAGTTACATGTAACACCCTTTATTTATGCCCCTTTAGTAGCATGCCGAAGCACTAATGCTCTTGTTATGGCTTAGGAGAAACGATAATTAAAACTCCTAGCCAAAATTTATAAAATTATTTTCTTGAGCACTATTCATTTGGTAAAACTATACTTTCAAATTGCTCAATTTAACTTTGAGAAAGTCATAACTTTTACCATTTCCATTCTTATTCATATTTTTATATATATCACGAATTTCATATCTAGTAATTTCATTCCTCTCAATGTGTTTACACAATTATTCACTTTACATGATAATTTACATACTCAGAGATTATCACGTATCAGTCTTCAATTCTTTCTTCATAAATTCCTCTGGCATGTCATCATGCACTCCGCTTGTGCTCAAATACCTATATGGTTGGGTGAGGGATGGTGAGATTCGGGAGAATCTCAATAGCAAACACTACCAAAATGCATGCAAGATAAATGCTTAGTGCATGACATGCTTGCCTTACCTAAATTCATGTCACATAATAACATATTTACATGCTCAATGCTTCAAATTTCATACATATGGCCATAGTATCAATAGAAACAGATCTTCAATCATTCATATATACTGCACATAAATAAGCAAAGCAATCATGCATATCAATACACAAGCCTACATATCAATACATGCAAGTTAGGTAAGTTTACTACTTTCACGCATTTATATCCTCCTCTTGGTCCTTTTCTTCTAACCATCAAAGTTGCTTGAAGAATCTTCCATTTCTTCTTTCTTGATGTTTAATGGCCCTAAAGACACAATTACATCATTAGAGCCATGACATCTACTCATTACACATGACTTGTCTCTCTTACATAATCTTTATAACTTTCCTTATTTTATGTCTAACACATTATGTGCCTTAGTCCCTTGAGAGTTGGGTCTCTATTGTGGTCACATTAGAATCTAAGACATGTCTCTACTCTTTAGACCTATACTTGTCACAATTTACCTTAATTGCCACAAATTCATAAGTCAACCTTAATCTGCTAGATTTGTCACTCAACTTTGAAAATTCATAACTTAATTTAGAAAGAACCAATTAAGGTCGTTTAAAGTCCTATTCGAAGCCCTTTAAGTTCTCTTTAAAGGAAAAATATCATCTAGTGCCAATTATAAGCACATAGATCCAGAATTCCTCAAGCAACAACACTGTCTCAGGATTCTTTCCAGATTCAATGCCTAGACTTTAACAAAGCATAACTTACAATCTACTAGCCCCAATGACACATTATATATCAATTTAAAGCTTAAGATATCTACTTTCAACCTAAAAAATATCATGATCATTAGATAAGATTTTGCCATTCAAAAACTCATCAAAAGTAGGCTGCCTCCCAGAAACAAAATCTGGCAGCTACAATCCTTTAATTTTAAAATTAAGGTTTTGTAACCAATCGTCTAAAAATCATATCCACTAGCTATTCTTATATAATTTTACCCATAGAATCTATTTCCAACCTCAATTTTATCAAAATCGAGCTGTAACCCTATGAACCAAGGCTGGCCGAAACAAAACCCTAATTAATATAAGTTGTGTTCTTACAATTTTAACTTCAAGACATGTTATCTGTCACCATAAACCTTTATCTAACATCATATGACCATCAAGGCTCTAAATCTCCCTCTTGGAAAAAAACCTAAAGGGTTTATAACTGCTTAACAATTCATTAAAACATCAAGACACTATACTCAAATCAAAGCCTACGAATTCCTCTATTCAATTCTACGATCAGTTCTTGATTCTGGCAGTACTTTCACCAATAAGATGACACCAAGCACCTTTGATTAGAAATCCAAAACTATAGAAATGTAGCTCTTGATGAGTAAAAGAAGATTTGTGAAGGCTCTATCAGTTGAAAATGCGATCTCGGGCTTGAAATCAACAAGTGAACTCAAGAACACTAATCTTCTCTCATCTTTCTTTTTCTCTTGAAATTTTCTGATTTTTCACTTATTTTTGGAGGCTACACAAAATTAATAAGATTTGGGAGAGTCTTAGATGGCCTTATGATGACACCTGTCCAAGTACAAAAATCTTAAGGTGCCAGGCATTCCTTCTTTAAAAATTTGACTGACTAACTCATCAGGGAATTCATCCGGCTTGCCTGAGCGATTTCAGGGAAATAGCCATGTATTAGGACGTCATCTTTCTCTTTTCTTTCCCCTCTTGACTAACTTTCACTCTAAAGGAAGGGAATCCGATGATTTCCTCTGACTTTCATGTCCGGTGTTTAGAAAAATCTGACATGTGGTTAGACCGGGGAGTTGTCTCGACTAATTGCACATGTGATTCTTATGTGCTAAGTGACACCTTCCCCTTGGGCCAACCTAATAGTGAATGCTAGGTGGCATCGCCACATCGTTCCACCCCAAAAGCTACTTTAATAAATCTACTTTTATATGGAGTCACTCAGTTTTATGCCATTTGTCCCCTGTGTCTCATGATTTTGTGACATACATGCTTGGGTGTCCTAGACAACTGACACCAAGCTAGTATCTCTTCAAAAACGCAGGACACATGCATCTACCCTAAAAATGCCATGTGCGCACCTATACCAGCATATTTTATCTGACTAATTAGTCACATATGTTTATGTCTTCAAGATTATGCCACATATGTGCCTATGAGGCATAAGATGGAGCCACATATCTCAAAGACTACTACGTGTAAGTAGGTGGGTCTTATGGCACACCAAGTGTACATAGACATCGATAACTTTCATTCAGCTAACCACACATATAGCAACTTCTCATTGTGCTAATTCAAAAGCTTCTCATACATGTGGAACCTAAATGGCGCCAATATGCCAAAGTGCCCATATATTGGCATCTTTTACCTGACTACTTATATACATTGAGCCTCATGTAATCTGGAGACTTATTCTTAACCTGAAGGGCTGGATCATATAGTCCCATGAAAATCATATTGGAAATTGTGCCCTAGGGGCCAATAATTTTACTTTGAACATTATTATTCAATCAACTTCTCCATTTTATTATCACATTATTTGCATGTTCACTGTGATAACTATCCTTGGATAAATCATAATGATTGCCCTAAATGTCTATGGTTGGTCATCTATACGGGAGCAAAGATGAAATAAGACTAGTATGACTTTGAAGAGGTATAGAGATATAAATCAAAGTCCTAGGCACTTGTAAGAGTACAAGGTGCTGGAACAACCCGTTATGAGAAAGCTGTATGGATCAAGTCATAAGCTTGTCTTATGTATAACCACGTCCTATGCCCTTTCACCGAAAATCATCATGGATTCCTACATGAGAGTTGCTCAACGTTGACCTAGCCAAAAGTCACCTTTGACTGGGTGATGATAAAGGCTATATTCGGGTTTAGTGGTTTTCATGCAGAGGAAAGTGAATGGTCAAGATAGAATTTGTCCCTCACATTAGTAGAGAGATATTACTGGGCCCCTCGATAAGTAAGTCTGAGAAATTTATGGTCGTACTACAATTGAAAGGAGTTTCCATTTCTATAGTCAGACTACTTAGGGATTGAGAAAGTAATGGTCAGGAATAGGAGGATGACATTCTCTATGTCTCATCCTTGATTGAAATATCATGTGACAAAAGGGACGTAATATGATTGTATGATAAGTTGCATCAGTTTATCGATCCTCAATGAATTGGGTAATCATAATGTCTTGCTACAGACCACTTATGACTTGTGGGTTAGCATAGTTATTAGCCGACTGCGAACTTCATATGGGCCTATAGGGTCACACATAAAATAGCCCAACACGAGCTATAATGTCTAGATTCATTGAATCTAAGATATGTCTAGATTCAATGAATGTAATGGTTAGTCTTGGATGGACGAATATATATATATATATATATATATATATATATATATATATTCAAAAAGAAAATTAATAAAATTATATATACATGTATGTATTTTTGAAATACATACATGCATACATGCATACATACATACATACATACATACATACATACATACATACATACATACATACATACATACATATATGGTAATATTATTATATTGTATTAGTTTTATCTGATAAATTAATTTAATAACTAATATGATAAGGATATAATATCTCGGATTTAGTTTATAAAGATAAATTAAATATGTTTTCATTGGCTCTTTATTCAGATTAAATAAATAGGTTAAATTAAAACTATTGTACAGATTTAATTAAACTATATTTCTGTAATTTGTTTATCGCAAGACAATTAAGTGTTAATTGATATGATATGGATTTCAAAATTAATTAAGATTAATTGTAAAAATCTAATATCCATCATAAAATAGAAAGCCTTGACTAGTTATTTAAAAAGGAAGAGCTAGGGTTTTCTACGGGTGATGAAAATAAAGCAAGATAGAGAGCTATGAGAAAAGAAAACTCTAGAGAGAGACGTTGATGGTGCTACCACGCTGTTCGTGTTGGATTCCTATTCGTGTGTATACCGGTAGAGAGAGCTTATCTGAGTTGTTAGATCCTTAAGATCAAAAAGAAAGACTAAACACATAAGAAAGGTACACTTTTCTACTACTTGATTTAAATGTCGTTGGCAGATCCGCAGTAGAGATTAGAAAAGTTTTGAATTTTAATTGTTCGCTATGCCTACCAATCCCAACAGTGGCATTAAAGCTAGGTCAATATTGCGCTTAAGTTGAGTTTGAGGTTTTATCTCGATTATAAATTGTACATGTGATATATAAGTTGTATGTGATATATTGGTTTGGATTCGATTGATGGTGATTAATCGAGAAGGAAAGGAGACCAAGGAAAACCTGGCCTAGCTTTAGTACTCTTGTGTTATGGGGTTGTTAGATTCAAAATCTCATGGGTAGCATGTTGATTAGAAACAAATAGGGATCTCTTACATGAGAGTTAAGGATGAATAGATTAAGAAGATTCATAACTGTTCTTGGAGACATGTAATGCCTCTACTGCTAGTGTATGAAAGCTTGAAAATCAAGCAAAATATGAGGACATTAGTATTATAGAAGCCAACCATACTAAATTAGCATAGCTATGCCTTTCAAGTACTGATAGGATCATTCTCATTAAAAGTTGGTGATCGATAGAGACAGTGAATGAAAAGAAGTTATTTTTTAAATAAAAATTAGATAAGAGTTAGAGAAAAGTAAGTTGAGAGGATATAAGGGAAATTAAAGAACTTATCAATTTTCTCCTTTAATCATATGGTCAGTTACTAATATGGGGGAAAAAGCTCAGAGATACCCTTCCCTTGGAATTAGGATTACCTGAACTATCCTCTAAACCACTACCCATCTTCTTCTTTTCCTTCCTCTTTTCTTAGAGGAGGACTGAGGAGCATAAGTTCTGTAGCAGGATTGCCATGGCTAATGTAACCCCCTCACCTCAATTACATTCGGATTATAAAATTTAAGTGAAATTGAGACCAATAAGACAAAATAACAATTTATAATCCCTCATCCATGAGATGAGGTATTTCGAAATCAGTTCAAAACTTAATTATTCTTGGTCTCACATTCACATTCGAATATAATTACTTGAGAAATTAAATCACATAATAAATATCAGAGTACGGAACTAAAATCTCAGCAAACCCCGGGTTACTTGCATATATACAACATGGGTTTAGAGTTCCCAAAATGGGGATTACATATCCAAAATCATCATTTACATGACATATACAAATGGTAATCCCAAATCCCAACTAGATACAACATCCAAAATACAAAATGTCCCTAAAGTCCTAACCACTCCTAGTTGGACGCGTCCCTTTCGAGCCACTTGCCCTGTCTGAAAAGTTAGTCATTTGGAAAGAGTGAGATTCTAAAGAATCCCATAGTAACAGATCACTCATACAATATATATAAACACAAAGCATGTATGTTAATCATGAGCAGCAACAACACTATGAGTCATGGCTTGCGCCACAACCGACAGCACCCACGGCTGTATCACAATGCAATATGCCCACTTTCACGGTAATCACAATGACAGCTTTCGCTGCAATCTCAATGCCAGCTTTCGCTGTGAACACTGAGCCTGCTTTCACGGTAATCACCATGCAGCAGCACCACAATGCGCAAGGTATCACAAAGCACAACGTATCACAAGGCACATAGTTCCACAATGCACAAAGCTCCACAAGGCACAAAGCAGCAGTAGCAACACACAATTCATGATAGGCAAAAATACAATACATTTGCACAAAGTATAAGAGAGAAGTCACTACTTGAATCTTTCCTGACAATCTTTGGCATAGTGGGCTCACATGTCTGATAGATGTCAAATCCTATAACCAAAGTAGGGACAACCGATCAATCTCTTTTCCAATTACATATTTCTATAATACTCTAAGTTGGTTATTATTTAGGACTCTTTAGGTGACTATTAAAGGCTAAATGTATGCTTAAAGGGTTGGAAGAAGATACCCTGAAGACCCCTTTTTGGAAGGCAAAACACAGATTTTAGACTGGATCACTCGAGTGACGATGACCTCACTCGAGTGATGAACGACTCGTGCTCGAGTGAGAACGATTCTCACTCGCGAGTGTTTGACAATGAGCAACTACATCAACCAGAAAGTGCTTACATCACTCGAGCATGAAACTTTGCACTCTGGTGATGACTCCAAATATGCTCGAGTCTCTGAAAGTGCAACACAATGAGTGACAACCCGAGAGCACATACAACCATCAGAGGGACAAGATCACTCGAGCATACCCTCCAGTGCTGGGGTGAGACGGCCGTGCTTGCGAGTGTCAGAGCACACTCTTGAACAATGGCCAGCGAGTGAGAACCCTAACTCTGGATTCACACCATCACTCGAGCAAGCCCTTGTTCACTCGAGTGATCATCAACTTCACTCGTGAACAAAGAAGTGCACTCAAGCCTCATTCATAGAACCCAAGCAAAACTCGAAGCAGAAAAGGGAAAATACACACAGCACTCGAGCATAATCTTCCTCTGCTCGAGTATTGTGTATCAGAGACCAGAAACGCAGAAAACAGCATAAAATACCATATGGTCAAATTCATACCCAATGATTCCCAAACTCTACCAAAAGCTTATACATCCTTAGCACTGACCAGGGAACACATTGGTAACCTTTCAAACACCCCAAAAACCTTTTTGACCAAAATCATGCACTTAGGTCTCTATGACACAACCAATGTCCAAATTTCATTCAATTCATTTCCCACATTTCAAACTAAATCCAATACTCAAATATCTTCACAATGAATCAATCCCAACATTAATCATAATGAAATCCATACTTTCAACATTTACACAAACTCAAGGCAAATTTTCAGATTTTCCCAAACTCATCAAAATCACAAACAATATATCAAAATGCACTAAATGCCTACCTCTTCACTTTGCCAAATCTAGAATCTTGATTCTCCCACTTTCAATTTCGTTCAACTCACAAACCACCACCTTTCAAGATTCTGAAATCACCACAATGAAGCTCTCAATGAGGTGCACAACTTTAGAGAAGATTATTTGAGCATTAGAGATCAATCAAATCATCAAAATATCACCTTTTCTTCTTCCTTTTCCCTTGATCGTCGGAAACTATGGAGGCTAGAGAGAGAAGATGATAGATGGAATGATGATGATGATGATGTGCACTTCCCTCTTCCCTCTCCCATACACACACCTAGCCGAATAGGAGAGAAAAGAGAGAGATAAAGTGATATTTTGTCTCTTATGCTTTATCCAATGGCCCACACTATGCCACATGTCAATATCTTAATCACTTCCACTATGAGCTCACACAATGCAAAACGTAGGATTCTGACCTATGATTAATGAATCTCAACCCTTGATCTCTAAGCACCAATGAATATTCATAACAAATTCATATCATATTTCACCAAAAGTGTTTAATTACGCTAATTACAATTAATCTCAAAGTCATTAACCCTAATCACAAATTGGGATATTACAGCTAACTATTCATAGAATGACATAATCACAAGATTTATTGCTTTTCATATTGTATGAATTGTTATTTGTTGTTGTTTTAATTTCTAAAATTGTTTAGGCATGGTAAACAATATGGTTCTAGTTTAACAAGGGTTGTAGATTTTTAAATACAGCTTGCGTGACGTGCCTTCCTTTATATAGTCTAGTTGTACATTCTCTTCCTATCTCACTCCCCTTGTATGTTTAAACGAGGTTTCTCAATGTATTTTATGTTCCTATTAGAGAAGTCCTCTCATTGGATTGAGAGGATTTAGGTTAAGTGAGCCATATTGTGTCACATTTAAATTATACTTCTTTTGATTAGATCATTACATGCATATTTTACATATATATCTATATATATGTATGTATATTTTTATGAGATACAACCGTAATATATCTATTCATATAAACTAAATAATTAATTAAGCCCTTCAAATGAAATCTTTAGTCATAATACCGTCAATTAATGAATATTTGTCAAAACCTAGATCGCTCAATTGTAGGTTCTACCAAAGTGGATGCATTTAAGTTATCTTAGTGAGACAACCCTGAGTAATAGTACTACTCATAAAGATTCATTATTTTTTTGACTTAATTGAGATTAACGAAACGGCTTTGGATCTCAAGGCGTTAGATGTAACCCCCTCACCGTAATTATATCCGGATTACAAAATTTTTAGTGAAATAGAGACCAATAAGAAGGTTTAACAATTTATAATCCCACATCCAAGAGATGGGGTATTCAAAAATTGATTTCCAAAGCACATTTCACCCTGGTCTCACATTCACCACGAATATAATTACTTGAGACATAAATTACATAAAGAATATCAGAATGCGGAAGCTAAAATCCCGGCTAAACCCCGGGTTAAATATATATATATCATATGGGTTTAAAGTTCCCAAAATGGGGATTACACCATCAAAACAATCATTTACATTCTCATGTACACTTGGCAATCCCAAATCCCAAAATGATGATAACCAACTATCCCAAAACACTAAATGTCCCTATGAGATCCTATCCGCTCCGGGATGGTCGCTTCTCCTTCGAGCCACTTGCCCTGTCTGAAAAGGTTAGTCATATGGAAAGAGTGAGATTCTTGAGAATCCCAGAGCAATAACTCACTCATACAATATATAAACATAAAGCATGTATGTTCATCATATTCAGCAGCATCACAATGATCTCAGGCTCACGCCACAAACGACAGCACTCACGGCTGTATTCACAATGCACTACGCCCACTTTCATGGTGAACACTAAGCCAGCTTTCGCTGTAATCACTATGCACAACGCCTGCTTTCGCGGTGAACACTATGTAGCAGCAACACGAAGCACAAAGCTCCACAAAGCATCTCAATGCACAAAGTATCACAAGGCAGCAGCAGCAGCAACATCCATACAATGAATGACAGACAAACATACCATACATTTACACAAAGTATAAGAGAGGAGTCGCTACCTGAAGCTTTCCTGACAATCTTTGGCACAGTAGGCTCACGCGGACGACAGATGTCAAATCCTATTCAAATTAGGGACAATTGATCAATCTCTTTTCCAATGTATATTTCAATAATTCTCTAAGTTGGTTATCATTTAGGACTCATTAGGTGACTAAAATAGGCCTACACATATGCCTAAAGGGTTGGAAAAACCTACCCAAAAGACCCCTTACTCGAAGGCAAAACACTGATTTTTTTGACAGCCTCACTCGAGCACAAATGCTCTCACTGGAGCACAAGTACGGACATCACTCGAGCACAGATGCTCTCACTCGAGCATTGGTACGGACAGCACCCGAGCACAAGAGAAAGTGAGACTGTGAGTGAGCACCCGAGAGCACAAAGGAACTTCCAGGAGCTGGTTCACTCGAGCACGCTAACCTCACTCGAGCACAAGGCCAAAAGCCTCACTCGAGCACCCGCGAGCACAGCACCCCCGAGTGACAACCCGAGAGCACCACTCTCACCTGAGACACAGGCTCACTCGAGCACAGCCATATATGCTCGAGCACACACCCTATACTCGCGAGTGAGAAAACACACTCGTGCATCTTGCCCGCGAGTATCCACCCGAGAGTAACCCTCTACTCTGGCTTACACCTTCACTCGAGCAGAACCATGCTCACTCGAGCATGTTCTTCGCTCACTCGAGCACAAAGCGATGTGCTCGAGCATTGCTCACAAAACCCAGATAATACTCGAAGCACAACAGGGAAAACTTGCATATCACTCGAGCACGTTCTTCCTCTTCTCGAGTGATGTGCATCAGAGACCCAAAAGTGCAGAAAACCAGAAAACGCCAGATGGTCAAAAATCACTTCCAAATGGTTCCCAAACTCTTCCCAATGCTCATACACTCTAGGCACTAACTAGGGAACACAATGGCAACACCAAAAACACCCCAAAAACCATTTTGACCACAATCAAACACTAAGGTCTCTAAGATACACAATGTCCAAATTCCCTTAACACCTTTTTATCATTCCAAATCACGTTAAATAATCATATATCTCCAAACTAAATCATTTTCAATCATAAATCATAACAAACTTCACATTTCCAAAAATAGGCATATCTAGGGCAAAATTCCAGATTTGACTATACTTGGCCAAAAATCATACATTATACTTCAAAATGCTCTAAATGCCTACCTCTTCACTTTGCTCAATCTAGAATCTTGATTCCTCAACCTTCCAATTTCGACCCACACCCAAATCACCACTTCTCAAGATTCTACAACCACCACCACAAAGCTCTCATTGATATGAACAATATCAGAGAAGGGGATTGGAGCAAAGGAGAATCACAACTCACCAAAATCAAAGCTTTCTTCTTCTCTTCCAAGCTCAAACCAGCGCCAGAAATGGAGGAAGGAGAGAGAAAGTGAGAGGTAAGGAGAGATGATGATGATGAAGAAGTCAACTCCTTCTCCCTACCCACACACAACCGCACAAGAGAGAGAGAGAAGAGAAAAAGTGATTTTTGTCTCCTAGTGCCACATCCAATGGCTCACCCAATGCCACATGTCATCATCTTAATCACTCTCTTATGAGCTCACATAAACACAAAGCATAGGGTTCCGACCCATTATCAATGAATCTCAACCCTTGATCTTAAATACCACATGTATTTATTCTAAAAATTCATATTACATTAATCATTATAGTGCTTAATTACACTGATTACAATGATTTTCATAATCATTAGCCCTAATCACAAATCGGGATGTTACATTAGATAAGATTAAACATGCTAGATCATATTATGATTGAATCCTATAAAGATCTAAGAGTTATATGTGATGTAATTGGTAAAGAGGTTACCTACCTAAATAACTTGATTTAAGTGTCCTGCCAAAGCAGACTTAAATTTAAGAGAAATATAGATCTTAGCCCACTAATTATTACATTGAGGGTTGTTAATTTAATGGGAGATTAATAACCAACTTTGCATATTTTGTTGTAGAATCATGTCGACTAGTAATACTGCAAAACTATCATCGCGATCAGTCCTTGAGAAGGACAAACTCAATAGGACAAACTTTCTTGACTGATTCAAGAACTTGAGACTTGTTCTCAAGTAGAAAAGAAAGACATTTGTCCTAGATCAACCCATTCCTGAGGAGCCTGCAGCCAATGCTCCAAGAGCTCAGAAAGATGCTTACACGAAGCATAAGGAAGACTCTGTGGATATAGGTTGCTTGATGCTTGCCACCATGGTTCTAGAGCTCCAAAGAGATCTAGAACTTATGGAGGCTCATGAGATGATTGTGCATATTAAGGAAATGTTCCAGCAACAGGCAAGGTAAGAAAGGTATGAGACCACAAAGGCCTTACATTCCTACAAGATGGCTGAAAGTGCATCAGTTAATGCTCACGTGTTAAAGATGAAAGGCTACATTGATCACCTTAAGAGGCTTGGTTTTCCCATGAGCTAAGACTTTGATATAGATTTGATCTTAAACTCACTCCCAGAAAGTTATGACCAGTTTGCTATGAACTACAACATGAATAACATGGATAAATCAATTTTTGAAGTGCATGGGATGCTTAAAACTGTTAAGCAGAACATTAAGAAAAGCCCAACACTGTTTTGATGGTTAAGAAAGGAAATGGTACGAAAAGGAAAGGTAAGGGCAAGGGTAATGACTCAAGCAGTAAGACCAAAGAGTCAAACAAGCTCGAAACCAAGCCTGCAGCCAAGAAGGCAAAGCCGCCAAAGGAAGGAGTATCCTTCTTCTGCAATGAACCCGGTCATTGGAAGAGGAATTACAAACTTTACCTTGAAGATCTGAAAAAGAACAAGAAGGATATCGGTGCTATCTCTTCAGGTATTTATGTTATAGACATTCATCTTTCTACTTCCTCTACATGGGTATTAGATACTGCATGTGTTCTCACATTTGTACAAATGTGCAGGGTCTTAAGGATAGTAAAAAGCTGAAGGGCAAAGTAGACCTACGAGTTGGAAATGGAGCAAGAGTTGCTGCTTTAGTTGTAGGCCCTTATGAATTAGTTCTTCCCAGTGGGCTTTTGTTATTTTTGAACAATTGCTATTATATTCCTGCTTTGAGTAGTAATATTGTTTCTCTTTCTTATTTGGATAAGGAAGGTTATACTTCCATTACTAGGAATGGTAAATATTCTTTTTATCATAATGACATTCTCTATGCTAATGGTGATTTGCATGTTGGTCATTATATATTAAACTTGGAACATCATAATAGTGGAAATATCTATAACATACTACCAAAAGGATCAAGTCAAACTATTTGATTCTGACTTACCTATGGCATTGTCGTATAGGCCATATAAATGAGAAACGCATTTCTAAGCTCCATCAAGATGGATTTCTTAGCTCATTTGATTTTGAATCATATGATAAATGTGAATCTTGCTTATTAGGAAATATGACAAAGACACCTTTTACTGGGTATAGTAAGAGGGCCACTGATTTATTAGGCCTCATATATACAAATGCATGTGGACCACTGAATACAGCTGCCAAAGAAGGTTATATGTACTTCATTACATTTATGATGACTTTAGTAGATATGGGTATATCTATCTAATGAAACATAAATCTGAATCTTTTGAAATATACAAAATATTCCAAAATGAAGTACAAAACCAACTTGGCAAGATGATTAAAGCACTTTGATCTGATCAAGGTGGTGAATATTTGAGCCAAGAGTTTATTAACCATCTTAGGAGCTGTGGGATAATCTCACAATTAACTCCTCCAGGAATACCACAATGGAATGATGTTTCTAAAGGAGGAATCAAACACTATTAGATATGGTTTGATCTATGATAAGTCAAATAGATCTTCCACTATCCTTTTAGGGCCATGCCTTAGAGACAACTACATTTACACTAAATCGTGTTCCATCTAAGGCAATTGAGAAAACACCATATGAGATATAGATTGGAAAGAAACCTAGTTTATCTTTTCTCAAAATTTGGGGATGTAAGGTATATATTAAGTAACAAGCCTTAGATAAATTAGCGCCCAGATCCTGAAAGTGCCTTTTCGTGGGTTATCCTAAGGAAACAAAGGGATACTATGTATACAATCCCATCAATACAAAAGTGTTTGTTATTTGAAATGGTATGTTTCTAGAAAGAGAGTTTATATCTAAAAGAGAAAGTAGGGGTAAGGTATATCTTGAAGAAGTTCGAGCATCACAAGATAGCATATAACCACCAATGAAAAATAGAGAAGACTCACAATAAGTTGCTGAGCCTCCTTAAGTAACACAATGTCCACGCAAATCTGATTGGATAAAGATTAGCCTCAGAGATATGGATTTTTGATTACTGAAAATCGTGATGTGTTGCTCATTGTGCAAAATGACCCGACTACCTATGGAGAAGCCATGGTGGGACCAAACTCTGAGAAATGGCTAAATGCCATAAAGTCTGAAACCCATGTACAACAATTTGGTATAGACCTTAGTTGATCTACCTGAAGGTGTAAAAACCATCAAGTGCAAATGGGTTTTCAAGGAGTAAATTAACATGGATGGCAATGTAAATGTCTTCGAGGCATGACTGGTTGTAAAAGGATTCACTCAAACTTATGGTATAGACTATAATGAAACCTTTTCCCCAGTTACAATGGGTAAATAAATCAGAATCCTTCTCGCCATTGCAGCATATTATGACTATGAAATATGTCAGATGGACATCAAAATAGCCTTCCTTAATGGAAACCGGCTAAGGATGTGTACATGACACAACCTGAAGGCTTTGTACATTCAGAGGACTCTTGTAAAGTGTGCAAGCTTCAAAGATCCATTTATGGATTGAAGCAAGCATCCTGAAGCTGGAATCATCATTTTGATGAAGTAGTCAAAGAGTTTGGATTCATTCAAAACATCGATGAACCTTGTGTTTATAAGAAGGTTAGTGGGAGCACAGTTATATTTCTAATACTTTATATAGATGACATCCTACTAATTGGGAATGACATTCCTATCTTGCAGAGTGTCAAGTCTTGGTCAGGAAAGTTTTTCTCAATGAAAAACTTAAGTAAAACCACCAATATCCTAAGCATTAGGATCTATAGAGATAGATCCAAGAGGCTAATAGGCCTAAGTCAGAGCACATACATAGACAAGATACTACATAGGTTCAGTATGCAGGATTCAAAAAGGGTTACATGCCCATGTCTCATGGCATCCATCTTAGCAAGGATCTATGTCCTGGTACACCTGATTAACAAGATTGCATGAGCAAGGTTCCATATGCCTCGGTTATTGGATCCATCATGTATGCCATGTTATGTACTCGACCAGATGTCTCATTTGCCTTATGTATGACCAGCAGATATCAACAAGATCCTGGTAAGGGTTATTGGACTACTGTCAAGAATATCCTAAAGTACTTAAGAAAAACTAAGGACTTGTTCTTGGTATATGGTGGATTGGATAATGAGCTTTGTGTAACCGGTTACATAGATGCAAGTTTCCAAACTGACCAAGATGACCTTAAATCACAATATAGATATATATTCCTCCTGAATGCTAGAACAGTAAGCTGGAAGAGCTCAAAACAGAGCACTGTAGTATATTTTGCAACAGAAGTTGAGTATATAATAGCATCGGATGTAGGTAAGGAAGCCTTTTGGATCAGAAAGTTCATTACTAAACTAGGGGTGGGGCCTACCATCTCAAATCCAATAAATTTGTTCAGTGACAACAGCAGTGCTTTTGCACAGGCCAAGGAACCTAGTATGTTAAAGGACCAAGCATATACTCAGGCAATTTCATCTCATTAGAGAAATCAATGATAGAGATGATATAAAAATATGTAAAGTAGCAGCAGAAGACAATGTTGCTGTTCCTCTTACCAAGCCGCTAGTACAAGCAAAGCATAAGCGTCATGTTAGGACAATGAGAATTAAGCAAATTAATGATTTTACCTAGTGCAAGTGGGAAGATGTTGGAAATTGTGCCCTAGGGGCCAATCATTATACTTTGAACATTATTATTCAATCAACTTCTCCATTTTGTTATCATATTATTTACATGTTCACTATGATAACTATCATTGGATAATTCATAATGATTATCCTAACTGTTTATGGTCGGTCATCTATGTGGGAGTAAAGATGAAATAAGACTAGTATAACTTTGAAAAGGTATAGAGATACGAATCAAAGTCCTAGGCACATGTAAGAGTACAAGGAGCTAGACCGACCCACTATGAGAAAGCTGTATGGATCAAGTCATAAGCTTGTCTCATGTATAACCACGTTACTATGCCCTTTGACCTGAAATCATCATGGATTCCTATATGAAAGTCGCTCAGCTTTGACCTAGTCAAAAGTCACCTTTGATTGGGTAATGGCAAAGGCTATGTTCAGGCTTGGTGGTTTTCATGCAAAGGAAAGTGAATGGTCAATATGGAATTTATCCCTCACATTAGTAGAGAGATATTACTAGGCCCCTTGATGAGTAAGTCTGAGAAATGTATGGCCATACTACGATGGAAAGGAGTTGTTATTTCTATAGTCAGACTACTTAGGGATCAAGAAAGTAATGGTCAGGAATAGGAGGATGACATTCTCCATGCCTCATCCTTGACTGAAATATCGTGTGATAAAAGGGACGTGATATGGTTGTATAACAGGTTACATCAGTTTATCGATCCTCATATGAATTGGGTAGTCGCAATGTCTTGCTAAAGGCCGCTTACGACTTGTGGGTTAGTATAGTCATTAGCTCACTACCAACTTCATATGGGGGCCTACAGGGTCACACAAAAAATAGCCCAACACGAGCTATAATGTCTAGATTCATTGAATCTAAGATATGTCTAGATTTAATGAATGTAATGGTTAATCTAGGGTGGGTGGATATATAAATATATTCAAAAAGAAAATTAATAATATTTTATATACATATATGTATATTTGAAATACACACACACACACACACATATATATATATATGATAATATCATTATATTATGTTAATTTTAAATTGAGTTTTATCTGATAAATTAAATTTAATAACTAACATGATAAGGATATAATATCTCATATTTAGTTTATAAAGATAAATTAAATATATTTCCATTGGCTCTTTATTCATATTGAATAAATATGTTAAATTAAAACTGTAGGATAAATTTAATTAAACCATATTTATTTAATTTGTTTATCAAAAGATAATTAAGTGTTAATTGATATAACATGGATTTCAAAATTAATTAAGATTAATTTTAAAAATCCAATATCTATCATAAAATAGAAAGCATTGACTAGTTATTTAAAAAGGAAGAGCTAAGGTTTTCTATGGGTGATTGAAAAAAAAGCAAGATAGAGAGCCGTGAGAAAAGAAAACTCTAGAAAGAGACATTGGTGGCGCTAGCACGCTGTTTGGGTTGGATTCCTATTCGTGTGGATACCGATAGAGGGAGCTAATCTGAGGTGTTAGCTCCTTAAGATTGAAAAGAAAGATTGAACATATAAGAAAGGTACGCTTCTCTACTACTCGATTTAAATGTCATTGACAGATCCATAGTAGGGATTGAAAAAGTTTTCAATTTTAATTTTCCGTTGTGCCTACCAATCCCTACTACTGATTCTATCTTTGAGACTCTTTCCAAACTGGGCTTAATAGTCTTCTTGACTTAGGCTTATTCTCAATCTTCAAGGCCCAAAATTCAAAATATTCCACCACTTTGCTCTCAGTCATTAGACTACTGGGCATCTTCTCCGGTGAAGCAAAGGTCAACTTGGCCTATAGAGCACATATG
This sequence comes from Inga laurina, assembly GCA_963855925.1. Lineage (NCBI taxonomy): Eukaryota > Viridiplantae > Streptophyta > Magnoliopsida > Fabales > Fabaceae > Inga > Inga laurina. The sequence goes on from OY979704.1 coordinate 56,101,662, forward strand.
TTAGCATTAAACCTTCTCTGTTCATCACTGCTCCCTCCTACCCCATTCACATCTACATCACATCCTTTCACTTCATGCCCAAATCGGCCATAGACGTAACAAAGTTTGGACAATCTCTCATATTTAACCTGGATCCACACTGGCTTATTGTTGCAAGTATCTTTCACTGGTCACTCAATGTAGAAGCAGGGACCAGTGGTTCATCAATATCAACTTCTACTCGCACTCTTTTATATCTTTTAAGTTTTATCTTCTCCTTTCTCGGATCCTCTACTTCTATGATTCTTTCAACCTTTGATGCAAGCGAACAATAGTTGAAAGGCTTCTACCCTCTAGAGGCATATTACATAACTGTATCCAGAAGAGCCAGTTGTTGATTTGGATCTCACAGTCACTCACATAAGCCTGTCTACATTGAATCATCAAAACATTATGCCTCACCACTGTCGGATTTTCTGCTAACACCCTTCACGCATCTTCTACCTTTTTAGAATCACTCAAAAAATAGTTGGTGCCTATATTCAACACCTTCAATTAGTCTTCTTTTAATTTCCTAGCTGTGATAACATTTTCTCGAATAGCACCTATCCTTAATCTAGTCTTCAAAATCACATGCCCCACTAAAGTTTTCTCATCTTACCTCTTGGCATCTCCCCTATACCATTCAATGATGAGATCCTTACTCGATGAAGCAGCCCATTCCATCGCGTAAGGGCCATAATGGTCTTCTCACTCCACTGCTCTGTTTCAATCTCACTAAGAAATGTACTCGCTCAAACTACCCATAGAAACCTAAAGGCTATTATTGTTTTCAAGTAGACAAAGAAAAGAACCATCATAGAGCTTAAACACATTAGAAAAGGAAACTAAGGAAAAACCCTAAGAGACTCTCATAGAAAAGAAAGTGAGCAGTACTAGGGCTGATTTTTTTTTCCTGATAGATCAGTTTTATATAAGTGGCTGACCTTATTAGTGATTAAAATCTTTAGCAAAATATTTTTTTTAATTTTAAATAAATTAAGGGAAAATTTCAAGAAAATGGCTTTAAAATTTTAAAATTCCATACTAGTGATATTCCTAAAAAAATGAATTTTGAATTAGTAAATAAGTGTAATCAATACCTAACTATTATAGGAACAAAACTAATTTGAGATTGTGATATTTTGAATGTATTTTTCTGAAATTTTTTTTATAAAGAAATCAACTCAAAGCCATGATTATATTGGAGCCGATCGAGGAAGGTATAAAATTTGGATCCTCTTTTAGGTCCTACTTAAAATTTTGCAACTAAATTGGATATATGATTCCATCATATCTTTTTCCAATCTTGAGAGATTCTCTAAGCATAGTCTTCACTATCCTTAAGTCAATTGATTATTAAGAACAACTTATAACCCACAACAACTTTTGGAAAACCTGAATTTTGTTATGAAAGTAAGAAAAATATAAGATATTGATATGAGAGAGATAAAGAGAAACAAGAGAGGATTGGAGAGAAAGAGGAAGCAATATCTTATTCATTTGGATACTTACAATGTATATCACAAAGCCTCTATTTGTAGGACTCCAACCTCAAATAATAGTTACATAGAATGAATAACAAAATGAATTTTCATAAGTGTATAATATGTAACCATTGAGTTATGGGAATAAAAACTCCTAAAGACTATTCATTTAAGAGATTATGGAGTAGGATATGAAAGGCCAAGAGTTGGGAGTTTATGGATATCCACATCATCTAGTATTTTTACAACACTCCCCCTTAGATGTCCATGAACAAATATTGTGCTTCATAAAATCTTACTAGGAAAAACCCAGTGGGACAAAAACCCAGTGAAGGAAAAAGAGTACACAATACAAGTCGAAGCTGCCTCGTTAAAAACCTTACCAAGAAAACCCTGTAGGACAAAACATTGGTTAAGGAAAAGAGTGCAGCATGGTCTCTACTCCCCCTGATGCAAATATCATATTTACTCCCCTAATAATAACATTAGTCTTACTCCCCCTAATAACAACATCACCTCCAATGTATTTTCAAGCATATCTTTCTTTTGACCACCAAACTATGAATGATGAATTGTCACCAAATGCATTACTGAAATGTATTCCTCTAACATATCTTTTGATATGTTAGAATATCAATACATTCTACCTTTATCTTATTCAATGTGAAAAATAAAGGAAAATTATTCTAAAAATCGCCAAAATATATCCTACACCTACATATTCAACTTATTCTAAACAAAATGATTATATCATATAATATGTTCATAGAACTATCACACCAAATCTTATTTTTGTTTTCCATTGCGTACCTGCAAGACCTAATTTCTACCAATAAAATCAAAGTAAAGACAATATTTGTCAAACCCCTTAACATTTCAATATGCGCAAAGTGTTAATCTACAGGCATATAGAAATAGTACAAATATACTAATAAAAAAGTACTTGTTTACATACAGGACTCTCCCCGCAGGGTTTGATAGAATATATACAAATTATCCAAAATATTAAAATTAAATTAATACAATCAAACAACTCCTATCTTGAGATCTGTACACGTCAATTGCCCATATTTGTTGTTTTGCCCTTAGAGCCACTAGCTTCTGTTGGAATATTTATTTGTTTGAAAAAGGGTGTGATTCAAAGAATCTCAGTAGTAACATACAACCAATCATATGAAATACGAAAATTAAATATGCAATGTACCATATAATGTAAAATGAAAAATCCATACTATATCGTGTGTGTGCACAATGCTTAGTGTAACCCCCTGCCTTTAACCACGTAATTATAATTCGATATCACATAATTAAATTGGTTTAGAGACCGTCGGATAGCTTAAACTCATTTCAAGTTCCTACACTATAGTAGGGTTTTCACCAAAAACTTTCAAAAACTCTTCTCTATCCTGGTCTCAATTTCAAAATTCGAATATAATTACCTGTGCAGTTAATTTACATTCTCACACATCAGAGTGTATAACCAAATCCCCGGCAACTCCCAGGTTCTATACATATATAATCTGAGGGTTTAAAAGTCTCTACTAGGGGATTACATAACCAAAATCAACAGTAATATTTACATCTCCAAAAATAAACAGTAATCCCAAGTCCAAAATAGTTAACCAACAGCCTAACAACACACTCTACAAGATCCTAGCCGCTCCTAGTGGTTCGCTTTTCCTTGGAGCCACTTGCCCTGTTTAAAATGTTAGTCAATGGAAAGAATGAGATTCAAAAGAATCTCTGTAGTAACAAACCACTCATACAGTGTATAAACACATAGCATATATGATCATGTTAAGCAGCATCACAATGTATCATGGCTTTCGCCACAAACAACAGCACTCATGGCTGTAAACTCTAAGCGTCAGCTTTCACTGCGATCTCAATGTATTCACAAAGTATTCACTAGGCGTCAGCTTTCGCTGCGATCACAAAACATCACAATGTCACAATGTCACAATGTATTCTCAATGCAAGACAAACATACATACAATGTTTCACACAAAGTATAAGAGATGAGTCACTACCTGGTTCTTTCCGAACGTGCTCTGGCACGGGTCGTTCACGAACAGGGCAAATATCGAATCCTACAATTCCAAATACACCATTTAGATACTTCCATAGTGTTTCTTGAGGTTATATGAGTCTATAATGAAAATTTACAAAAATGCCCCCAGGGACCCGGCCCGGGCCCGCCGTACCCGGTCCGGTTGCACTTTTCCCAAAATTCTAATCTGGGCTATCCTAACATATTTCCGCCCAAGGAATCCATTTCCGGACTCGGAATTATCAAATTCAATGTAAAATTACAAATTTACCCTTGGCAGCCCTACTTCGAGGGTTTCAGGGGCGTTTTCATAATTATGCTTTTTCGGCCTTTTCCGAAAAAGTGACCAACTGTAACCCCACCTAATTTTCGCTCCTGAACTCAATGGAACCATCAAATCATTGAAAATCCAACTCTAAGACCCATTTCTAGAGCTGGCCGAAATTTATGAGCTCTTCGGAGAAAATGGGGTTTTACGATTTCAGCTCCGTAAACGCGTTCCTTTCTACTCCTAACCACTTTATTCACTATTACATTAGGTTATAACTACCATTTGAACCAAAATTGGGCAGCATAACCCTTAGGAAACTCAATTTCCAAAATTTAAAACCAATGGCAATCCGGCAAAGTTTCACCGATTAAATTGCCCACAGCAGCCAGAATAAGCAATATACAAAAGTTTGGAAGTTACCTCAAGCTCCCACTAGCTTTTCCCAAATTTGGCTAAACCCTAGCCTCTTTGAAACACCAAATTTTGAGCTTCACAACCTTAAAGAATAAAGAGGAGTAGCTTAGAGTCGGAGTTATACGCGTTAGGAGCTAGATCGTCGGAGAAATCGGCTTACCTTGCGAGATTTCTTCCTCTTTTTCTCTCTTTTCTCCAAGCTCTCTCTCACGTCTTTTTTTTTTCTGAAATGGGGTCGGGAATGGCTGATGAAGATGGTGGAATTGCTTTTAATTCCATGTTGATGTCATCTTACAATATGATGATGTCATAATTTTTAATTTCCCATTTTCGGATTTTTCAGAAATTCTGGCAGATTTTCTGCCCTAACTTTGAAAAATCATAACTAATTCTAGAAAAATCGAAATGAGGTGATTCCAAAGCCAAATGAAAGATATTTAAGTCCTATTTATATAAAAAATATGAGCCATTACCATAAATCACCACAAAATTCCAGAATTACACAAATTTCATCATTGCCCCAAAACAGAGTCCATTTTCGACCTCAAACTTTGGATAGTCATATCTCCCATTTCCCAAAACGAAATGGCACAAATTATATGTCCATTTTGAAGCTTGAGAGGTGAAATTTAAGACTGGAAAGTTTCATAATTTTCTGACATCATTTGCCTAATCAAAACATCCACACGAGAAGACTGACCAGAATAGAGTTTCACTGGACAGAACTTCAGATTTTGCATCTTTACTTCCAATGGTTCCATTTTCATACCAAACATCATTCCCACATAAATTTTCACAAGGAATCCCTTGGAATCATTAAAATATCCAAATTCCCATTACACATTCTCTAAAAGTGTTTATTCAACAATAATTACATCCACTTTTGAAGTCATTAGCCCTTAATCACTTTTTGGGATATTACACTTAGGGCCAAATGACTGTTTGGATCCCTTACTTGTCCGTGTACCTCAACTGAGTCCCAGACCACAGCTAGGTAATGTGCCCCAGGCACAGTGTTTGTATCATAGAAGATAGCAAAATTAGCATATTAACATTCAAATAGTGTATGAGAGATAGAGTTACTACCTTGTATCCCCTTTTGCAACAGAAAACAGTTCCTAATTTGGTCCGGCTTAGCTCAACAATCGGGTCGTAAAAATCCAAATGTATATGAATTAGGTTAATATCCAATTATGTACCACTCTAGACTCTTCCAAAGCGATTTTGTTGGTTATATCGTCTAATTCTGCAAAATTACTAAAATGCCCTTAGGGACCCGATTTAAGCCCTTTGTACCCGATCTAACCGTACTTTTTCAGAAATTTTGACCTAGGTTATTCCTACACAATTTTGCATGCATAATCATATTTTGACCTCGGTTTTTGTAAAATCACTTACAAATGACTGTTTTGACCTTGACATCCCCTATTTAAGGTTTGAGAGGTCTTTCTGTAATTTCACATCTAGGGGATTTCTCACAAAGTGATCAACATCAACCCTACACAATTTTCCATCATAAACATAATGGAACCATCATATTCATGAAATTCTAGCTCCTGGCCCTTTTCTAGCCTTGGCCAAAACATACTCTAAGAAAAGGGGAAATTGTGATATTGTGTTTTAACCCTTAATACTTACTCCTTTTCACTCCTAACCACTTGTTTAACCATTTAAACACTACTTAACCATGATTTGAGGAAACTTGGGCAGCATAACCCCATAAGGTTTACAGTTTCCAACTTTACAAAATCAACAACAAATTACCAACAAAGCCAAGAACAACAACAACAACATACCAAGAAATTTGATGTTCTTGAGGTTACCTTGAATTTCTTCAGTTTCTCTCTCTAATACCATCCTCCCTCCCTCTCTCAACCTTGAGATTTTACTTGCTACACAATGTTTTCTATGAAGATCAAGAGGTTAGAGAAGAGATTACACAATTTGAAAGCCTTAACACTTGAAATCATTAAACCTTGCCTTAGATTTTCCCTTGTGCTCCTCCTTCTCTCTATGTTTTCTTAAGCTTCTCTCTCTCTCTCTAGTTCTGGATGATGGTTTAAAATGGAGAAGAAAAGATGAAGCAAGAGTTTTAAAATATCCTACATAACCCTTAATTAATAAATAATAGCCTATTTCATTTATGACATAAGCATTTGTACTTGGTCTTATCTTCATCCAATTGTGTCATAAGCTTCCATGCAATTTGAACTAATTCCCCTTCCCTCTAGTTAGTTCTAAAATGATGCCTAGGGTCCCCTTTTAACACCAAATTGGGCTTCATCCATTTGCCTTAACTACATGTACAAGAAATATTATTTTATGCTTAATTAAGCATGTGCTCATACTTATCAATTATTATTTAATTCCCTTGCCTTAAGATAATGACACTTGGCACATTTAGGATTTAAATAATTATTTCCCTCCTATTTCCTTTATTTGGACGAAATTAACAAGGAATAAGAAAAATAATAATTGTTCTAAATATATATATATATATATATATTCATCCTTTATTTTCCTTAATTAATTGAAATTAACTTCAATTAATTGGAAAGTAATTAATCTTGTGCTTTATTGGCAAATTTACGATTTTCCCATTACATTTTTGGATTTTTTTCCTTTTTCTTCATTCATAGCCAAAATTAACCTTAATGTTGGCCAAATATTATACTTTACTATTCTTCCATTTTGGGCTTTAATATTGGCCTTTTTAAAATACCCAAAATAAATTCCATACCTTGTTCTAGCCCAATTCTCATGAAAATTAAAATTTACTATCTTCATAAATATTGAGTTCATGAATGTTTGCCATTTCATTCTATTGAATATTTTAAATAATTACAAGACATATTGGTGAATAAAATTTGGAGTGTTACAGTTCTCCCCCTCTTAAGTAAATTCCATCCTTAAAATTTGCTACGCATACATAGCCAAAAACTCTGGGTAATGCTTTCTCATATCTTCTTCTGTTTCCTATGTGGCTTCTTTGGGAGATAACCCCTGCCAGACGACTTTGATAAATGGGATGCTCTTGTTTCTGAGCTGCTTCTCCTGTCGATCGATGATTCGGTTAGGTGTGACCTCATACGTCAAATCATCTCGTATCTCCACATCTTCATTTTCAATTACATGCTCTAGATCGAGTTGATACTTCTTCAATTGGGAAACATGAAAGATGTCATGTAACCTGCTTAGGTTTGATGGCAAAGCTATATGGTACGCTACTGGTCCAATCTTCGCCAAGATCTCAAATGAACCAATGTACCTTGGTTGTAGCTTCTTCACTTTCAGTGCTCTACCAATACCTATAACTGGTGAAACTTTCATGAATACGTGATCACCGACTTCAAATTCTAGAGGTTTCCACCTCTTATCAGCATAGCTCTTATGTCGGCTTTGAGTAGTCAATAATCTCTACTTAATCAACTTAATCTACTAAGTGGTCTGATCGACTATGTCCATCCCAAGTAAGTGCCTCTCAGACAATTCCATCTAGCACAAGGGCGATTGACATTTCCTTCTGTACAGTGCCTCATATGGAGCCATTTGAATGCTCAAATGATAACTATTATTATAGGTGAACTCTGCCAATGGAAGGAATTTGTCTCAATTTCCTTTGAAATATAATGCACACGCCCTCAGCATTTCCTTGAGTGTCTATATTGTTTGTTCTTCCTGCCCATCTGTCTGAGGATGATATGCCATGCTGAATCTAAGCTTAGTACCCAAAGCTTCGTGTACTGCCTTCTAAAACTTGGAAGTAAAATTGGGATCTCAATCTGAGATGATATTCTTTAGGGTACCATGTAATCGCACAATCTCCTTGATATAAATCTCTGCCAGTTTATCAGGAGAATAATGAATGCTGATAGGTAGGAAATGGGTTGTTTTCATAAATCTGTCAACTATGACCCATATAGCATTATGGTTTTTCACCTTAGGCAACCCCGTCATGAAATCCATGGTAATGATCTCCCACTTCCACTCAAGAATCTCAAGGTTTTGCAAAAGCCTTGATGGTCGTTGATGTTCAACCTTTACTTTCTGACACGTGAGACAACAAGTGACAAATCTAGTCACGTCTCTTTTCATTCTTGGCACCAATACAGGGACTTCAAATCATGGTATATTTTGGTAGCCCCTGGATATAGAGTATATTTACTCTTATGTGCTTCCTTCAGGATTTACCATTTCAGTTCTATCTGCAGTGGAACATATATCCGCTTCTTATGTTTCACTAGTCCGCTCGGTGACAAGTCGTATTCCTGAGTTTCCCCTCTAACAATCATATCTTTGATAGACAGTGCTCGTCTATCCTGTAGCTGTGTTTCTTCAATTGCTGCTCTCAGGTTATTAACCCCTGACTGACATTACTGTTGCTCATTAAAATCTGACTAGACAGACTAAAATCTCTAAAATCCTTGATCAATTTCTACTTGTGAATCATCATGGCTGCAACCTGCACTGATTTACAGCTCAATGTGTCAACAACGACATTAGCCTTGCCTGGATGATATTTTATCTACAGATTGTAATCTTTCAGCAACTCCATCCATCTACACTGTCTCATATAAGATCTTTCTGAACATATAGATATTTCAAGCTTTTGTGGTTGTAGTATACCTTTACGGTCGCATTATAAAGATAATGTCTCTGGATTTTCAAAGCAAATACAATAGTCACCAACTCAAGAAAGTGACTGGAATAATTCAATTCATAAGGTTTTAGTTGATGAGATGCGTATGCCACTACTCGGCCATGCTGCACCAACACACATCCCAATCCATGCCCACTAGCATCTGTGTAAACAACATAAGTAAGCTGTGGATTTGGGATTGTCAATACTGGTGCTGTTGTTAGCCTCTTCTCTTCAACTCTATGAAGCTCCTTTCAAAACTATCATCCTATATAAAATGTTGAGTTTTCTGTGCCAACTTTGTCAAAGACAAAGCTATTCTGGAGAAGTTCTGTATAAATCTTTTATGATACCCGACAAGACCCATAAAACTGCGTATTTCAAAGACAGTTTCTAGCCTCTTCTAGTTCAGTATTGCTTCCACCTTGTTAGGATCAACCAAGACCCCTTACTGAGAGACTACATGGCCCAGAAAATTAACCTCTGAAAGCCAAAATTCACATTTGCTTAGCTTGGCATAGAGTTGCTTATCCCTCATTATATTCAACACCGTTCTTAGATGCTGCTAGTGTTCTGCTCTACTCTATGAGTATACTAGGATATCGTCAATGAAGACTGCTATGAACTGGTCCAGATATGGATGGAAAATTCGATTCATGTAGTCTATGAACATAGCAAGTGCATTGGTCAGACCAAATGACATCACAAGAAATGAGTTAATGGTATACCAATCGCAAATCATTTTTTGAGAATACGCAGGAACTACATAACTGAGATTTTTCTTGCTACACAATGTTTTACATGGAGATCAAGAGGTTAAAGAAGAGATTACACAAGTTGAAAGCCTTAACACTTGAAATCATTAAGCCTTACCTTAGATTTTCCCTTGTGCTCCTCCTTCTCTCTATGTTTTCTTAAGGCTTCTCTCTCTCTCTCTCTCTCTCTCTCTAGTTGTGGATGATGGCGTGAAAATGGAGAAGAAAAGATGAAGCAAGAGTTTTAAAATATCCTACATAACCCTTAATTAATAAATAATAGCCTATTTCATTTATGACATAAGCATTTGTACTTGGTCTTATCTTTATCCAATTGTGTCATAAGCTTCCATGCAATTTGAACTAATTCCCCTTCCCTCTAGTTAGTTCTAAAATGATGCCTAGGGTCCCCTTTTAACACCAAATTGGGCTTCATCCATTTGCCTTAACTACATGTACAAGAAATATTATTTTATGCTTAATTAAGCATGTGCTCATACTTATCAATTATTATTTAATTCCCTTGCCTTAAAATAATGACACTTGGCACATTTAGGATTTAAATAATTATTTCCCTCCTATTTCCTTTATTTGGATGAAATTAACAAGGAATAAGGAAAATAATAATTGTTCTAAATATATATATATATATATATTCATCCTTTATTTTCCTTAATTAATTGAAATTAACTTCAATTAATTGGAATTAGTCTTGTGCTTTATCGGCAAATTTGCGATTTTGCCATTACATTTTTGGATTTTTTCCTTTTTCTTCATTCATGGCCAAAATTAACCTTAATGTTGGACCAAATATTATGCTTTACTATTCTTCCATTTTGGGCTTTATTGGGCTTTTTAAAATACCCAAAATAAATTTCATACCTTATACTAGCCCAATTCTCATAAAAATGAAAATTTACCAGCTTCATAAATTTCAAGTTTATGAATGTTCACTATTTAATTCCATTGAATATTTCAAATAATTACAAGACATATTGGTGAATAAAATTTAGGGTGTTACAACATTAGCATGATAGATAAATATTCTCGTAAAATAAAAGTACTTCTGGTCCATTAAATTAAATTCAATATAATTTTGAAAGAAAAATCACCAAAGCAAAAATATGTTATATTGAAATCATTGAAGCATTCAATAACCTGATCTACAAGTGAAGAAAAATGTAAAATTTCTCATTTTCCAATATATTGTAAATCTATTATATAAGCTCAAATTATTATCAAACTCGCATAACATTTTATATATAGAATGATTATCGTGTACATGCTTCTATCATTTTAGATCCTTCAAGGATTCTCATTAAATTTCACTATTTAATGAGCCATATGTATAGGTTGTATACAACAACATCTAACAGACACATAATTTTATTTTCATATGCTGCCAAAATAGTAATATATGCAAACTTATAATATCCACCACAAAATAAAATGACTCTTCATTAGCATTTGTGAAAATCTTTATTTTCACTTAAATATTTATATATTTCATATTTTAGCTAGGACTATAGGTCCATAATTTTCACATTTGTGTCTTAATCCTACTTTCATTGCATCTTTTCCCCTTTACTTTTTCCTTTTGGCTAATCACCATTTTGTCTACTTGTAAGATAGATTTATGCATAAGATCCTCACTTGATCACGTGAAATTATTATCAAGACCGTTGTTGACAACTTAATCTTTTTGGTTCTATTTTTCCTATGACACAATTCATTGATATCTCTTTATTGCTTTCAGGTACCGGAAGCAATTAGTTATGTATTGGCCTCTTCTACAGTACCTGCCTCCTCAATATGATCATCTTAATTATTTGCTCCTTTCTCTTTTCTTTTAGAACTAATTATTCTCTCATGCTTCAAGTTTGTCTCACTTTCATTTATGTTGATTAGAGCATTTTCAACTGGAATATGAGATTTAGTAATTCTCATTTAGGTCATTAATTGCATCTAGCCGATATTACACAATATTTCATGAATGCAAAACTTGATGAACTTATGGTTCATACTGTTATATCTGAGGATCTATACTTGATAGTAGCAATACATTCTTTTTGTCCTCTTTGCTAGCTATTCAATTTCTCCGCTGCATGTTAGGAAAATTTTATTAAATGACAATCGACTAATCATGCAGTATAAGTCTCCTAAATCCATTTACTTCCTTCAGAAACATCCTTTTGTTCAGTCTAGAGATAAACAAGATGAAGGAGATTCTTACCCAACATTTATCCCAATTTTCTTTAAATATCCCTCTATGTGCATTGTGGTGGATCAATAGAAATGCACATTCAAACCTTTTAAGATGGAATATGTTTGGCTCCTACCCAAAAGCCAATTTTATTGGGGGAATATTGTTGGCTTGTATAAGTGCTGCAATTTGTAAAATCAAAGATGCCAATATTGAAATGAAAATCCTATTTTCATAAGTATTATTCTAGCTAATTTTGGCGGCTTTAATAAATAATTTTTCCAGACCATTTTTTCAAACAGGCTTTTCAATTATTTTTGTAACAAACATACAATCATCATTAGAAGCCTAAGATGTAACCCCCTCCGTAATTATATCCGAAATACAACATTAGAGTGAAATAGAGACCAATAATAATCAAAATTCATTTCCATTCCCCATCCTTAAGATAGGGTTTTCACAAATACATTTCGAAATCGAACACTTTAACTTGGTCTCACATTCACATTTCGAATACAATTACATTGCGAAGATAATTAACATTCATAATATATCAGAGTGCACAATAACAATTCCGGCAATTCCGGGTTCATATCTTCACTAAAGGTTTATAGGGCACATACGCCCTTTACAATTCCTCAATGGGGATTACACAAATTTCATTCCAAATAAATATCCCAACATATCAACCGGACATATACAACCATGTATCCATTATAACATATAAAACTCTAAGTACATTCAAATCAACTACCATTATCCCAATTGGCAACGATAACCACTACCAAGTCCAAATGCCCATAAGGGATTCTCGCCGCCCCTAGTCACTTGCTCCTTGCTCGAGCCACTTGTCCTGTCTAAAATGTTGATAGGGGAGGGTGAGATTCTAGAGAATCCCAGTAGGAAACAAATACCACTATGCATGTAAGATAAGTGTTTAATGCATGACATGCTTGCATCACAATAACTCATGTTCACATAATGACATATCCGCATGCTCAATGTTTCAACAACATACTCATGGCCATAGCATAAATAGAAACAGAGCTTCAATCATTCATATATGTTTCACATAATCAAGCAAAGCAATAACATGCATCAATACAAAAACACAAATATCAATACAAGCAGGAGAGGTAAGTTCCCTACCCTTATTCTTTCCACGTATGCTCCAGCGTCGGCTACTCACGATCCAAGCGGGTATCAAATCATGCTCAGGGTAAGTATCAAACCCTATAACCAAATCAAGAACATATGGTCATTCTCTTTTCCAAATTCTCACTTTCATAACACTTAGATTTGGTTATCATAATTGACCCTTAAGAGGCCACAAATGACTCTAATGAAACCCCTAAAAGGTTGGGAAACAATAGGGTAGAGGTCTCCTTTCGAAAACACAAAGTGCTGGAACACAGGGTTGGGCCGCGGCCCACCCATTCTTGGGCTGCGGCCCAAATATGGTCATAAAGTCTTGGGCTGCGGCCCACCACTCATGGGCCGCGGCCCAAAACAGGTCAGAAAGGCTTGGGCCGCGGTCTGCCACTCTTGGGCTGCGGCCCAGAAATTTCCTGACTCTGGGCTGACTTCGAAAAACCCTAACTAATTCTAGAAAAATCGAAACGAAGTGATTCCAAAGCCAAATGAAAGGTATATGAGTCCTCTTTCAAGGAAAAATATAGCCCTTCACTGGAAATCACTACACAATTCCAGAATTACACAACACTCATCACTGCCCCCAAAACAGAGTTCTGTTTCAATCCCAAACTTTGGACAACCATATCTCACAGAATACTCAACGAAATGACACAAAATATTTGTCCATTTTGAAGCTTGGGATGTGAACTTTAAGACTGGAAAGTTTCAGAATTTTCCAATACCATTTCGTCATTCAAAACGCTCATACAAAATTACTGCGCAAAACAGAGCTTAAACCAAACAGATTTCCAATTTTCTACCAAAGTGTTCAATAACTCCAAAATTAATAACCAAGCTTATTCCCACACAAAATCACTCAAGGAACACAATGGTAACCTCAAAATGACCAAAATCACAACCCATTTACATGCCCTGTTTTAACCAAAGCACCAAAGCTATCACAAAGGGATCAACTTTCACATTTAAGCTTCAATTCCCTTCTATCAATTCAAAACACTAAACAAGGCACCAATTCCATGACAACAACATGTTATACTCCCCAAGACCCTAAATCACGAAAATTAGGGCTAAAATTCCAGAAATTCAAGGCCCAACCAATGGCCACAAAACTTATATGAAATTAAAGCTTTCACTTACCTTAACAACTTTCCCAAAGGCACTTCATGATTCTCCCAAGTCCATAATTTCGTGATTCCTCAAATCACCACCAATGGAGAAACTACAACCATAGGATGAAAGCTCTTAGCTCAAGGAACAATGTTAATGAAGAGCATTTTGGCATTTGAGGCCATTTGCTTACCTCAAATCCAGCTTTTCTTTTCTCTCTCTTGGCCAACAATGGAGGAAATGAAGAGAGAAGAGAGAGAACGTGAGAGAGATGATGAAGATGAAGGATGAAGTGCAGAAAATTCTGCCCCTTAACCCCTTCATGCGTACAAGAGAGAGAGAGAGGGAGAGAAAATAATAAAATAAGGCCATTTGACTTTTCCAACACCCTCTTTCATCCTAACCACTTGCCACATGTCTCCACCTCATTGGCTCTCATAAAGTAAGTAACCAAATTAGTTACTCTAACCACATCATTATCCATTTTAATTTCACATCTCATGCCCTCTTAATTAGTAATTAATCTCTTCCATTAATCACTAATTTAGAGCCATTCTTTCAATTTTCCTAACAATTATGGCATATTAATTAATATTGCCACAAAACCCATAATTATTCCACTTTAATTCGATAATTATCTTCAATAATTACCATTAGATTTTAATCGAAAATTGGGGTGTTACACCTGAGATATAAACTTGCATGCTCAATAAAAAACTTTTTGGATTACATAGTCTAGAAATTACGCACTCATTATAAAGATTTACTCAAGCAAACTTGCAAACTTCAGGTTGCAAACTAATATTGATAATCTCATATTAGATTTTGAAACGTATTTGTGAAAACCCTATCGTGAAGATGGGATCTTAAAATAGTTTTGTTTATTATTGGTCTCTATTTCATTTTAATCGCGTATTTCAGATATAATTATAGCAGGGGGTTACAATGGGATTAGAAGGGGTAGGTTGAGCCTAATTTGGCTCTTAATGGACCTGTAAGCATATATTTACTAGAGCATTTATCATGGTGATGCTCTTGATGGAGTCTACCTATATGAAATTGAAGTGAGGCTGCTTCTAAGAGTCCAAGGGCTTGACTATAAAAGGCTCTCATGAAAAGGATATGGACATAAGGCCACGAATAAATGTGCCATTTAAAGTGGCATACAATGGCTCAAGATCCATTGTGTAATTCATGCACACCTACTCATAAGGGATAATTGGTTCCAAGCTTAGTCTACCATATTATTTCGGATGGGCGAAACCATGTTTCACTTAGGTAAAGTTTCAAATCCTCAAGATATCTTTACTGACAACATGAGATTTCCAAAGTGATAAGAGTTTATGATCATTTTACAATACTGGGGGTGTCAACACCCGTTTCCATTTTGATATGTGCAAGGTAATAATGAACCAGTTCCGTAGGAAAACAGAAAAGTACAGTTATATTGATAATAGTATTTGTTTATAAACAGTCATTAACAGAGCAGAATATGAAAATATTTACAAATATGTATAGAATGTCCAAAATATTCTAAAGATAGACTTTATATAACCACTAACTTCATCTCAGGAAATGTATTCATCAGTTTCCCTTATCTACATCCTTTCCTTTCGATCTGCTAGCACCCGCTGAGACATTTTGATTTAGAAAAAGGGGTAAGATTCCAAGGAATCTCAGTAGAAACATATTATCTTTCACATAACATGCAATAAGTAAATATGATATGCACTATGAATACACCAATTAATGATCAATATAACACATCATCATGTATACATGAGTAGGACTCCAGCCCCACAACTCATACACCAGTTGGATTCTCATCCAACCCCTCAGGTGTAAGTACACTTCCGGTACTAACTGCCTTTTCTAGGCATATCATGTTAATTAAAAAAAGTACAAAAAATGGTAACCACACATTCATATAGACTAAGGCATGAAGTATGAAGGATAATGTCCCTACCTTAACCCTTTTTAACCTCGAGATGCTTGCTCGTAGTACGTGCCAATTTCAAGCTCCTAACTCGGTTCTAAAATATCAAATGTACAGGAATTAGGTTATAACCTCTCCATGTATCATTTTAGACACCTCCATAGTGTTTATTGTGGTTATATTAGCCTATGGTGAAATTTTACCAAAATGCCCCCAGGACCCTACCCTGGCCCCCATACCCGGCCCGGCTGTACTTTTCCTGAAATTTTGACATGGGCTATTCTGACAAATTTTCATCCAAGGAATCCATTTCAAGACTCAGAAGTACCAAATTCATTGTCAAATTACCAAATTGCCCTTGGCAGCCCCGCTTGAAGGGTTTCAGGGGCGTTTTCGTAATTATGCTTTTTCGGGCTTTTCTGAAAAAGTGACCAACTGTAACCCCAACCTAATTTTCCCTCCTGAATCCAATGGAACTATCAAATTATTGAAAATCCAACTCTAAGGCCCATTTATAGCCCTGGCCAAAATGTATAGGTTATCCGGGAAAAATCGAGGTTTTGCGATTTCGGCTCCGTAAACGCATTCCTTTATACTTCTAACCACTTTATTAACTATTACATTAGGTTACAACTACTATTTGGACCCGATTTCCGCAGCATGACCCCTAGGCAAACCAATTTCCAAAAATTAAAACTAATGACAATCCAGCGAAATTTCATCAATTAAATTATTCACAGCAACCAGAATAGTCAATATACAAGAGTTTGGCAGTTATCTCAAGCTCCCACTAGCTTTTCCCTTGATATGGCTAGACCCCTAGCTGTTCTAACACCAAAAGATGAACTTCCAAACCTTAAAGAACATAGAGGAGTAGCTTAGAATCGAAGTTATACGTGTTAGGAGCTAAATCATCGGAGAAATAGGCTTAACGTACAAGATCTCTTCTCCTTCTCTCTCTAAGAGTTGTCAACACTCTCTCTCACTTTTGGCTGCTGGTTCACAACAGGTATGAGGGCTGAAGAAAGAAGATGATGAGTTATCTTATGCTTTATTATATTTTATTATATGATAATCATTTTGTTAAATTTCCAAAATTTCAAAAACCCAATTTTATGTACAATAACTCTATGTACATGTAACCTTGCCATTATGCCCAACCAATATTTCCTTCTTCATGCCACATGTAGGAGACACCTAGGGGTCCTATAATGTGGTCTCAATTGGCTTTACAACTTGTTTCAGTTACGTATATACGTAAAGTTCCAATTTTGGTCAAAATTGCATTTTTGCTCAAATTTTCCATAAATTCATATTTAATTGACCAAAATACTCCAAATATATTTCCCCCCTTTATTTTCCTTAATTAATTGAAATTAACTTCAATTAATGGGAAAATAATTAAATTTTGTGCTATTTTGGCAAAATTATGATTTTGTCATAACCTTTTTAATCTAATTTCATTTCTTATTTTTATTTGGCCAATTTCCCATATATTTTTGGACCAAATATTTTTTCTAATATTTCTCCATTTTTGAACCTTAATATTGGGCTTTTTAAATTAACCAAATTAATTCCATAATTATTTTTGCCCAATTTCTCATGAAAATGAACATTTATAAATTCATAAATTCCAAATTCATGAATATTCACCATTTTATTGAACTTCTCAAATATTTACAATATTTTTTGTGAATATAAATTTTGGGGTGTTACAGGGGGATTGTTGGAATATTTTAAAATGAAGGGATGTGTTTTTTTTGTAAAGTCATGTTTATTAAATTAAGGGATTTATATAAAGAGTTGTGTAAGGAGTTATAACACTAAAAGTCACCAAGGTTATGTCTCTTCAGTTTCTATAAACATGTGTGAAAGGTTATAACAGGGGTGTGGCAGCACCTTGGTGAAAAGTTGTATTTTGTTTATGAGAAAACTTTACATAAGATAAAAATATAACTCTTCATATGTCGGTTCATGAATCAGCAAATGAGATTTATGAATCTAACAAATAGTTATGACTTTTAATTGAAGAGGTGTTGCTTCAAGAGGCATCGCTTCAAGAGGCATCACATCAAGGCGTCACTTCATGGTCTATAAATACCTTACACTATCACTTCATTTGACATAGACAATACAACATAATATGAGAAATCACACAACAACAAGAGATCATATTCATTTCCTTTGTTCTTGTGTGAACACAAAGATAAAGTCAAATTATCACTTTGTAAAAGCCATTGTTATCGTGCTTGAGTATTAGACGTGCAATTCAATCCAACTTGCACCCTATAAGATAGGTATGGGTGGGAGTGAATTCAGCCTAAAGGAAAGTGTTGCCAACGCCTTGAAGACATTGTGCACTACTTTCTTCTTCATCTCTTATTCTTATACTCCTCAGAGATCCAGCCCCTCCAACAAATATGAAGTTAGTATGTCTATTTGTTTTACCTTGTGATTTGTTAGAACTTTATAATTAAATTTTGGTTTTTTAACAAAGTCCAGATGTTAGTGTTTACTATCAATAAATTATTTGTTATCAAATGAATATTGTGAAATTGAATATGTGAATATGTTGGTTTTCACTTCTTTGGCTTTTCATTAAATTTTAAAACAAGCAAAACAATGTTCATACAATTAAAAGAGTTCAAATTATAGTAACAATAATGTATTAATAAAGCTTGTTGAACTGAAGAAAATAACAATACTTAATTATTTTAGACAAAACATTTTTTTAGACAAAGAAGTGATGTTGTAGAAGAAGAACAAATTTGGTTATCAAAGTACAATTATATATATATATATGCCTTTGTATAAAAAAACATCTATATATATATGCCTTTTCTTTATTGTGGTTCCAAACAATTGCAACATTGTTATTGTTCATATCATTCATTACAGATGACCAAGATATCATTTACACAGATTTTCTTCCTTCTTCTCATAGTGACGTTAGTTGAAGTTTTAAATAGTTATTCTTTTTTCATGTAAATAGTTATTCTACATATAAGTCACCTTGTTTTTCCTCGAAATTGAATGCTCAAATTTGTTCCATAAGAAAATATTGTTTCTTGGTACCATTCGTAAAAATGGGTTTTCACCAAAATATCTATAAAGTACCAATGTCACAAAAACAATACACATTCATGTAAAATAGAGTACATAACAAAATGTGGCTACTTCAATAAAGGACACATGAGAGGCAAACATACAATTTAATTAAACTTCACCCAAAAACTTATTGAAATATCAGTTTCATCAATTATCAATTCATGGCATAAGAATTCATTTTAAACTCCTTGGGTTTTGCAATGCATTATGTAATGACCCAATTTGAGATTAAGGGCTAATGACTTTGAGATTGATTGTAATTAGTGTAATTAAACACTTTTGGAGTAATGTGATGTGAATTTGATATAAATGTTTATAATGATTATTTAATAATCATAGTGAAAACCAGGGGCAAAATGGTAAAATTGGAAATTTACCGACCAATTGGTCAGTGACTAAAGAGGAAACTCATTGGTGATTAGAGATCAATGGTTGAGAGTCATTGTCAATGGGTCAGAATCCTATGTTATGCACCTATGTGAGCTCATGGAAGAGTGAGCAAGATGATGAAAAGTAGCAAAAACTCACTTTTTCTCTCTCTTCTCTCTCCATTTCGGTGGGAGTATGGGCCAAAGGGAAAATATGTACACATCATCATCTTCTTCATCATTTCTCACCATCTCTCTCCTCCTTCTCCATTTTTCGATGATCAAGGTGGAAAGAGAAAGCTTGAATTTTTGGTGAGTAATGGTTCTCATATGCTCAAATCCCTTTCATTAAACGTGTTCATAGTGATAAGAGCTCCATTTTGGTGGTTTCAGAATTTTGAAAGGTGGTAGTTTGGGTGTTGGAGCAAATTGGAAGTTTAAGAATCAAGGTTCTAGTTTTGACAAAGTGAAGAGGTAAGGATTTGGTGCTTTTTGGTATATTTATTGTGATTTTTGGTTAAGGTTGATAAATTCTAGAATTTGCCCTGGTTCTGTGTCAATTTTTGAATACATGAATTGCATGATGAATGATGTTGGAATTGGTATGTTGTGAGGTTCTTTGAGTGTTGGTAATGGTTTTGAAGTTTGGAAGTGATTTGAATGAATTTGGGTATTGTGTGGGTTAAAGAGACCCAAGAGTATGAATTATTGTTATGATGGGTTTTGAGTGTTTTGGAGGTTACCAATATGTTCCTTATGGGATTTTGAGTGGGAATGAGCTTTGTGTGAAGTTTGGCAACCATTGGGGTAAGTTTTGGCAAAGTTGGGAATTTCTGTCTTTTACTGTGATATGGTAATCTCATGAGCATCACTCGAGTGAGGAGGGTGTCACTCAAGTGCTGTGCTATAATTTCCCTTTTGACTTCTGCATTTCGCCTGGTTTTCTAATAGAAAGCAAGAGTGCACTTTCTAACCCGCGAGTGATATTGGTGATTACTCGAGTGAGCATGGGTTCACTCTATTGAATGTATGAGTTCAAGTTTAGGGCTGCGTCTCGCAAGTATAGTCTTATCACCCGAGTGCTAAGGGTCATGCTCGAGTGAGCTTTTCCCTCTGTAGTTGGCTGTGCTCTCGGGTCATCACTTCTTATGTTGCACTTTTGGGGACTCGAGTGAATTTGGAGCTATCACTCGAAGTGCGATCCCCCATACTCGAGTGTAGTGAGCACCTTCTGGCCATGGTTGTTGCTCACTGTAAAACACTCAAGAGTGAGAGCCGTTCTCACTCGAGTGCAAGTCTCTCATCACTCGAGTGAGGTCATCTTCACTCGAGTGAGCCAGCTGAAAATCAATGTTGTGCTTCCGAAAATGGGTCTTCAGGGTAATTTCTTCTAACCCTTTTAGCATGTGTTTAGGCCTCTAATGTTCATCCTAAAGAGTTTAAATGACAACCAACTTAGAGTATTATGGAAATAAGTATTTGGAAAAGAAATTGATTGGTAGTCCCTAATTTGGTTATAGGATTCGACATTTGCCTTGGTCGTGATCAGGTTGTATTGGAGAACGTCAGGAAAGAACAAGGTAGTGACTCTTTCTCTTATACTGTGTGTGAATCATTGTATGTATGTTTGTCATGCATTGTGTTGCTGCTGCTGCTTTATGATACCTTGTGACGCTTTGTGGAGCTTTGTGATACTTTGTGCCTTGTGATGCTGCTGCATAGTGTTTACCACGAAAGCGAGCATTGCAATTACAGCGAAAGATGGCATAGTGATTACAGCGAAAGCTGGCATAGTATTTACCGCGAAAGCGGGCATAGTGCATTGTGATTATAGCCGTGAGTGCTGTCAGTTGTGGAGCGAGCCATGACTCATTGTGCTGTTGCTGAACATGATGAACTTACATGTTATGTGTTTATATACTGTATGAGTGATTTGTTACTACTGGGATTCTTTAAAATCTCATTCTTTCCAATGACTAACATTTCAGACAAGGCGAGTGCCTCAAAAGGGAAGCGAACAACCTGGAGTGGTTAGGATCTCTTAGAGACATTTTAATTTTTGATTGTTGGTTATCTGTTTTGGATTTGGGATTACTGTATGTATATGGGTTGTAAATATTATTTTGGATATGTAATCCCCATTTTGGAAAACTATACACCCATTTTATATATACATGTACCCCGGGGTTGTCGGGATTTTAGTTGTGCACTCTGATATTTATCAATGTGATTTGATTTCTCAAGTAATTATATTCTAATGTGAATGTGAGACCAGGCTGAATATATTTTGAACTGTTTTTCGGGATACCCCATCGTGAAGATGAGGGATTATGAATGTTATTTTTGTTTTATTGGTCTCTATTTCACTTGAATTTCATAAACCGGATGTAATTACGATGAGGGGGTTACATATTACACCATCCGATCCATAAAATAGGAGATAGATAACGAATTTGTGGATATAAAAGAAATAAGGTCTATTTCATTTTTGTAACTAATGTGTCAGTTTCTCTAAAATGTCTTTGTTTTTTTTTTTTTTTTGCCAACCACTAAAATATCTTTGTTAATCATGTAGATTTGTCCTTGATAGGAAACCCCTTTCTATATGCAATCAATAGGTACACTTTGAGCGTAAGAGTATAAATTTGGAAGACAAAATAGGTTGATATCTTAGGCATATATATAACCAAAGTAAACCCCTATTTAACTCACATAATTAGAACTGGAGGGACTATGAAGATAAGAGATAGCGACAAGAAGAAATTTATTTATGAAAAACATTCTTATTATGATGCATGTGTCACTACAACCATTATGCAAAATATAAAATATTTCTTATCACCTACAACCATTATGCAAAATATAAAATATTTCTTATCAACATTTAGGCTATACAACCTCAAATGATGAATGCTTGTGATATTTTAAGATTGTGGGGAACAAGTGTCAAGTTGAAAATACACAAAAGTATGTCTTTGTATTGAAATCTATCACTTGATGAATTGTATTTTGGATCCAAATGGAAATCTATGAGATAGAACAGAAAATCGTACATTCTAGGAAAAAAACAGAGGCATAATCATCTTGAACAAATGAAAGATCGATGAAACATGTCAAAATGGTATTCTTTTGAATATAAACTAACTGGAAACAAGGGCTTGTTTGATTTTGTTTTTTAAAATTTTTTTTGTTTTTAAAAACAAAAAAAAATGAAAAACTTAATAGAAAAGTTGATTTCATTGAGTTGTTTTTAAAAACAAAAAACAAAAAGTTGTTTTTAAAAACTAAAACACAAAAATAGTTTTTAGTTATTTTCTTGTTTTTTTCTATTTTTTATTTTTTGAACCCGTCATCTATCTACTATTGACAATACACTATCGGTGACAGCCACCACCACCACGCCACTTCAAAAACATATTTTTAAAAACAACTATTCAAACAAAGTTTTAATTTTTTTTCCAAAATTTGTTTTATAAAAACTATTTTGGGAATAAAAATAGAGAATAGAATCAAACATGGCCAAAATCTATTTCCCCTCCATATGTACCCATTTTTGCCTTCTAGGTAGGAGGGAAGAAAATATTTAGGGAATGAAAAGAGAATGTGGATGAAACCATCACTATAAAAAAATAGACTTTCAATGGCGCATTCGACGGTGACCTCTAATGTCGCAGCTAAAGGTTAGACTTTCACTTTCTACCCTTCAACGGTAACTCAAATGACCATTTTACCCTTATATTTTTGTATTTAAATTGGCTTCCTTCTTTCTCTTTATGTTTGGGCCAAAATTCATAATATATTGGGGCCCATAATTGTGTTCTTCTATTAACCAATTTGGGCTCCAATAATGGGCTTTTATGAAGACACAAATTAAATTTTATATCTTATTATGGCCCAAAATTCATGTAGCCACCAATTGCACTATTTGGCCATTTTAAGTGTGCCAATATTCACCATTTTATTCCCTTTAATACCACAAAGTGCAAAGGAATTTTGTTGACTGAAATTTGGAATGTTACATTTCTCCCCCCGTTCAATAAATTTCGCCCTCAAAATTTGAACGTCTACGCTTTGGGGATTCTTCTAGACATTCAGTCCATCCCTTTCGTGTGCAAGCTCAATAAACACGTGACACAAGTCATTATTCAATTTATTTCTTCTTATGCAAGCTCACCAAGCATGCAACACAATTATCATATTCTTAAGTCTGTGATAGTATTTAGCATTTTTCATTCAACATTCGCATTCAACAATCAATGTGCAATATAAACAACTATCATATAAGATCGTACAGTCGAGGGTCTCTGCCCCTAATCCTCAGGTCATTGCCTGTCACATTTTTTAATTCATCTGCCAGCCTAATGACACGCTGGTCCACTAGATCTTGGGGCCTCTGGACATACTAATCCATTACAACATAACTGGCATATAAGATCTTATAGCTTAGAGACACTGCCCCATGCAATCTTACACACCACGTCTTATAGTCTAGGGAATCACCCGTATGCTTACAAGCACCACAGTACTTACTGCCTCAAGCCTCTACTCGTTACCATTCTTAAAAACATAACATTCTGCTAGCCTAAGGACATACATGTCCATCAGGTCTTATGGCCTAAGCACATACTGTTCATCATCTTTATTGAATACATATTGAGACTAACAACCTCAGGACATACAATCTAGTAGGTATTCCTACCTTGTACAAACATGTACATTGGGGCTTACTGCCAACATGAGTGGGTATTTGATTCAAGAGGCTACACTGTAGAGAGTATTCGCCACCATTTTGCCCTACTATACTAAAGCTCGTCCCAATCTCTTTTTATAAGTGTCATAAAAAACTATATAGGTTGTGTGACTATCAACCATACAGGTCATACCCTATAAACCATACAGTTTATGTCACTGTATACCACTCATATGTAATACTATTAGGCACACCACCTTAGCACACATGTTTTATGCCCAGCCTCTCGACTATAAGCAACCAGTATGGCGTAACCAGCCTGGCCATGTCGGGGTAAGAACTACCTGATCCTGGACTAATTAGTCGCATCTTTAATATGCTCTAATGAGCTGCCTCGCTACTCAAGATAAATCATTGTATGCCATATAGGCTATGTTACTGTGACCATACGAGTCTAATCATGATTTAGGATTATCAACACTGATGCGAATGTTAACCTCTCCAGTCTTCCACAAATGTTACACATAGATTCACCATACTTTCACTCCCACTCTGATGTTTTACACTGTCAAATACTATACAAGTGGGCCTGCATTGTCTGCCCGTACTTGTATTACTTCCTCAGTTGAATCCTATTTGGCTTCCATAGTAACACACGATCATTCATAAAAAATATAATAAATAAATATGCCATACACCATGTAAGTAATAGAATTATAACACTATAATCATCACAGTCAAGCTGTGCACATATTCAGGGCCAACTACTGTTAGAACCCCGATTTATCCATACCTTAATCCTCTAACTAGGCAGTGTACCCTCTTGGTACTATGTATCATCACAATCGGAGTGCTCACATATTCAGGGTCAACTACTATTAGAACCCTAATTTGTCCGTACCTCAGTCCTATGACTGGGTAGTGTACCCTCTTGGTACTATGTATCATAATTGGATCCCCTCTGGGTTGTTGGGGTACTTATGCTTTTCCCCTCGGATGGTAATTTTGCTTTTCTCGCACCAGTTAGATAATGTGTGTCTATAACTCATGTCACAAAATATGGCGTACAAAGTGTAACCCCCTTCGATAATCAGGCCGGGATTAACGTTTAAGCACATTTAATTATCGAATAAGAAATCCAGGACAATTAAAAACTTTTTAAAACACCTGTACCAATGGATTTTCATTCATTAAAACAAATGGCCTGTTTGGTCTGTTACATATACAATATCAGAGTAAGCACAATTCCCGACGTTCACCCAGGATAATAACATTAATCCAAAGGTTTATACAGGGCATCATTGCCCATCTTAGTATCCATACCGGGGATTACACAAAGCTACAGTACTATGATCTATACAATATATTTACAATGATCCAAAATGATAACCAATTCGATATAACCAAAATATATAGCTAAAACTACCGCTAGCAGTCCTAATCGTCCTTTGCCACTTGCTTGCTTTTCGATCCACTCGCCCTGTCTAAAAATATTATTTGGAAAGAATGAGATTCTAGAGAATCCCAGTAGCAACAGTTTATTTATATGATGCATATATACAAAGCAAGTCACATATATCACAATGCAGTAATCAATATTCGAGACCGGGCTTTCGCCACATTCCCTTCACTATATACGAGGTCGGGCTTACGCCACGCCTCATCACTTTATCAATATTCGAGTCCGGGCTTTCGCCACATCCCCTTCACTTTCACTTTAATCGAGTCCGGGCTTTCGCCACGTCCCCTTTACTTTCACTTTAATCGAGTCCGGGCTTTCGCCACGTCCCCTTCACTTTCACTACAATCGATGACTAATGCAAACAAGCAATGCAATACACATGATATAGGATAAAGTGTTACTACCTTTGTCTTTCCTTCTTTGAGCAGGCACAGGCCTTATAGGCTCCGGGCAGATATCAAATCCTAAAGTCATAATTAAGGACGAAACATTATTCTCTATTCCAATACTCAATTAACTCTTCAACACTTAGATTTGGTTATCAATAATGACCCTTAAGAAGCCTCAAATGCCTCTAATAAAACCCCTAAAAGGTTGGGAAACAATAGGGTGAAGATCTCTTTTTGAAAACACTAAGTGCTGGAATACAGGGTTGGGCCGCGGCCCACCCTTCCTTGGGCTGTGGCCCAAATATGGCCAGAAGGCCTTGGGCTGTGGCCCACCACTCTTGGGCCGCGGTCCGCCACTCTTGGGCCGCGGCCCAGAGATTTCCTGACTCTGGGCTGAACTTTGAAAAGCCATAACTAATTCTAGAAAATTCGAAACGGAGTGATTCCAAAGCCAAAAGAAAGGTATTTGAGTTCTCTTTCAAGGAAAAATATGGCTTATAACTTAAAATCATCACAAAAATACAGAATCACCCAAAACCCAACATTACTCCAAAACAGAGTTCTGTTTTTGTACCAAACTTTGGCAAAGCATAACTCTCAGAATACCAAACGAAATGACATAAAATATATGTCCATTTTGAAGCTTGGGATGTGAACTTTAAGACTGGAAAGTTTCACGATTTTCAAAAATCATTTGATTACTCAAAAAACTGTCCAGACAGAGTTCACATTGACAGCATTTTCCAACTTTTCTACCAAAGTGTTCAATGACTCAAAATCATTAACCAAGCTTATTCCCATACAATTTTCCCCAAGGAAAACAATGGTAACCTCAAAATGACCAAATTCATACTCTAACCACATGCCCTGTTTTGACCAATACACCAAAACCAACACAAAGATCCCAAACTTTACTTTTAATGATTCAAACCAATCCATTTGTCCAAAAGACATCATAATACACCATTTCCATTATCACAACATGCCAAACTCACTAAGACCCTAATTTTCGAAAATAGGGCATAAATTTCCAGAAAAATCAATGCTCACCAACATCCACAATATATATATCAAAAGGGAGATAACACTCACCTCTTTCACTTTGCCAAAGAGATTTCTTGATTCTTCAACTTTCACAATCTCTTGAGGTCACAAACTAACACCAATGAACACATTACAACCATCAAAATGAAGCTCTTCATTCAAGGATCAATATTAAAGAAGGGAGTTTGAGCAATAGAAGCCATTTTCCCTACCTTTTTGTAAGCTTTTCCTCTCTTGTTTTTCTGCAACAATGGCGCCCCCAAGGAGAGAAGAGAGAGAACGAGAGAGATGAGGGATGGAGGTGGAGTGAAGAAATGAAGAATGATGACACTACTCCCTCCCTTTTCAGTTTTTTTCTGCGCACAAGTGAGGGAAGAGAGGAGAGAGAAATGTATTTAAAAATTCCCTTTTGACTTTTCTCCCCCACATGTGAGCTTGCCATGTGTCCACCCCTCATTGGCTCTCACTCACTAAATCACCAATTAATCTCTCTAATCCTTCCATTAACCATTTTAATCCCATTTCTCATTTCTCTCTTAGCTAGTAATTAATTTTCTCTATTAATCACTAACTAATTGCCCAACAATTTCATCCTTTAAAATTTCCATCAATTATGACATATAAATAATATTGTCATCAATATACATTAATTCAAATTTAATCCAATAATTATCCTCAATAATTATCATTAAGCCTTAATCAAAATTTGGGGTGTTACACAAAGCATATAGATAATTGCATGGTGTATAAAAGAAAGTGTCACTACATTGGCATTTCCTGGATGATATTGGGTTTCTAAGTTGAAATCCTTAAGCAACTCTGTCGATCTGCCTTTCTAATAGGATTATTTTGCTTGTCCCTTCCTGTGCTTTGTCTCTGCTGCACTTCTCACAGCTTATTACTATGATCCTTGATCATTGATAATTGTTTGATGTTCTGTTAACATGTCCATAATTGGCTGTATTGGGTCAGGTCTAGCTTCTTGACCCTGCCCAGCATCTGTACCTCTTAGCCTTACAATATTTGTGTTTTACTATATGGAAACAAGGAAGAGGTAAATTCCACATAAACACAAAGGCATATATGTCATTTCACAAAATTTTAGGTACACAAATACACCTGAAATAACATATAACAGATGTTAACAGTAGTCAGGGAAAGCTTGCAACAACATGCAGCCTTTGAACTATTGTACAACATGTGTCTACCCTTTTTCATAACATGTCACTACATATATATTGACTTCTTAGGGGGTCACCCATCCCGAGATTTTCCTGGGTTGAGCACGCTTAACTTTGTGTACCCATGCCAAAACGCAGATACCAGCTCTAACTACTTCTAACAAACAGTACCCCGTGACTGCCCTTATCTCAAACATCGTGCCCACTGTATCCAGGCATTGAAATACTGTGTGTGGACTGCATATCAGTGCCAGTACATGTACTCGAACACTTACTTTATGATATACTCCCTATTGTCCACCAAGTTGTCATTTGGACCCAGCTTTATAATCTCATTTTCCCCCTGGACCCTAAAATGCAATATTCGGGAAGACATACATCAATGTGCGGGTCCAAATGTCATCTGGGTCTCTAAATCTAGAAAACCCTACTCATACTATATTGGGATTAGACCGTCTGAGTACCCTGTATGCTGATCTATAGGGGTGTCATCCTTTCAGACAGCCTACAGATATATACTCCGGACGTCCTCCCAGAGCTCCTGATATACAACCAGATCTGACTTTGTCTTATCTATTTGTGGCTTATTTGTCTGGCACTAATCAGCCTACTGGTGATTTTGTTCTAGGATAAGGCCCACACTTTGGCCTTACTCGTACCCTCTCCCTCAGTGTCCGTAACATCCTTATACCACCCTTAAATCAGTATTATGATACTGGCTACCCTCAGGTATTCACTATTTCTTTGGGGCTGATTCACAGAAGAGGGGTAATTCACTTCTCTAGTGCCCCATTATGTGCATATCTTCTTTTACCACATAATTAAGACCTTATCAGTATACTATCCTATTGCCAGAACTGCCACTTTGCTAGAACTGCTTGGGCTCTGATACCAAAATGTCAGGTCCTTACCTTACTTCCACCTTTTTCAGGGTGCTTGTGAGCAGTTCGGTGGGCGCACAAGAATAACATAAATATACTGATAATAAGTACTTAATTACAGAAATTTCCTACAGGGATTGTATGTAATAATTATAAATAATTTAGCCACACAGGGCTACTAGGGTGTTTAAACCCGTTTAATGAAACTTAGACATCTTTTCGTCCTTATTCTACCACATCATTCCTCTCGTGCAGTACTTTTCTTTGTACTCAGCACACCTCCTATTTTTAGTTGTCTAAATAGTTGGTTAGGGAGGGTGAGATTTGGGGGAATCTTAGTAGTAACCAGTTACCATAATGCATGCAAGATATACACTATATGCATGACATGTTAGCTTTAACTAGATGCATGCCCCATAATGACATTTCTGCTTGTTCGATGCTTCATATACTATACTCATGGTCATAATATAAACAGAAACAGAGCTTCATCATTCAAATATGCTCTACACAATCAAGTAAAGCAATCACATACATCACTATACAAGCATAAATATCAAATACATGCAAATAAGATAAGTTCACTACCTCTTGTCTTGAGTCCTCCTCTTGTACCTTTACTCTAACCATTGAAGATGCTTCTTCTTTGTCACCTCATGACCCTAGATATATAATCATATCATAAGAGCCATGATAAATAAGTGTCCAATGCAACTACATGGGCCTTTAAGACATGTCTCTTATATTTTACCCAATACTTATGACAATTCAACACAATTGCCATAAATTCGCAAGTTAACCCAATCTACCAGTTTTGTTGACCAAACTTTGAAAATTCATAATTAATTCTAGAAAAATCCAAATTGAGTGGTTCCAATTTTTGTAAAAAGCTCTTAATGTCCTATTTGAAGGAAAAAATATCACAGAGCCTTAATTACAGAGACACATTTCCCAAAAATTCATCAAACTCAGACTGTCACAGATTTTATTCCAGATTCATGGTCAAACTTTGAAAAATCATAACTTTCAATCTACTAGTGTAAATGGCTTATATTACCTATCAAATTAAAGCCCTGAATGTCTAATTTAATCTTGTAAAATTTCATAACATTTGGACTAAGTTTGATTGAGCAAAAACATGTTGCAAGTTCTCTACCTCTAGAAAACGAATTTAGGCAGATTTAAACACAAACTTCCAAAATCATCATAAAACCTTTTTTTATATCATGATCATCATTATATGAACATCAAACCCGAAAATACTCCCTCTGGCCAAAATTTAAGGTTTGAATATCTCAAGAAATACTCAACAAAATCACAGAATATTCAGTTTAAATTAGAGCTCATACTTATCAGAACTTGAATACGTGATTTGTTCTTGATTCCGACAGCACCTCCTATGAGTAGACAAAATCAAACACCTCTGATTGAAATTCTGAAACCAAAGAAATGTTACTCTCCATGACAGGAACAACGTTAGAGAAGACTCCGAAAGCTAGAAATGCCGAATCGGAGGTGAAATCGGCTCCAGAGCTCAAGAGCTTTCACTATTCATCCTTTATCTTTCCTCTTCCATTTTCTTATGTTTTTCTGATTTTTCTCTTCTTTATGAGTGGATGAATGAAATTAATAGAGAGGGAGGAGAGATAATTGGTCAATTCCCCAATTTGCCCTTTGTTTGTGCAAAAATTACCAAGATGCCATTTGGTTGAATTTCAACCGTCCAGTTTCTTTTCTCTTTGCTCTAACTTTCTTCAAGTTTCTCTCCCTCTCCCTCTCTGTCTTTTCTCTGTGTTGGATGAAAATGAGCTCTTGAAATAAGATAAGAGCTCTAAAAATATCATTTCTTCACCTCCTTAAGATAATAATATTTTATGGCCAATTAACAAGTGAAAATTGACTTTTGTCATCATCTTTTTCACTTGGCTATTATTCCTCCCACATGGCATTATTTGTAACAAAATAACTATTTTTCCTCACTTTTTTTTCTTTTTGGCCAAAATTATCACAAAGAAAAGGAAAAATAAAAGCTTCTTGCTTTATAGGTCAAATGATCAATTTTGCCTTTACATTTTTGTAATTTAATTGGGCTTCCTTCTTTCCCTTTGTGTTTGGATTGAAATTCATAATATATTGGGCCCCACAATTGTGTTCTTCCATTAACCAATTTTTATGAAGACACAAATTAAATTTTATGTCTTAATGTAGCCGAAAATTCATGTGGCCACCAATTACGCTATTTGACCATTTCAAGTATGCCAATATTCACCATTTTATTCCTTTTAATACCATAAAGTGCAAAGGAATTTTAGTAACTAAAATTTAGGATGTTATAGAGAAAATGAGAGATAGAGTGTGTGAGAGGGAGAGAGGGATAATACAATTGAAAGGGGGTATACAATATAATTAAGTGTTTGAGATAATATAACTATATTATAATTAAATTCATGTAAGTATACTTATTTCTTATAAGTAGTATACTTAACTTAAATATAATGATATGATATTATTATATAATGAATTTTTGTAATAGAGAGAGTGAAAAATAATGTAATTTTTTTGCCTACTGTGAATATAATTGATGGAGGCAGTCGTATTAAATTAAGGTATGTGAGAAAGTTATAATTAAATTAAGTTTATTTATATATTTTATAATTAATTAAGATTTACTTTATCATATTAATGTTTTATGTTTTTACTATTTGTTGTAAAAGTTCACCAATTAAATTGTTTGGGCGAGCTAGTATACTATAGCTATTAGCTACTCAAGCCAATTAAGGGATCTGGGTTGGATGCTGCCCAGTGCAAATTCAGTAGTATTTTTTGAGTTATGCTAACTGTTAAAAAAATATTACACGTAGTAGGCCTAGCATGGATTTGAACACAATCTAGGTTGTTTCAACAAAGCACTCATGCCAACTGAGCTCATTTGTAATTGATACACCCTGGGAGACTTATATTATTTATATAATTTTTAATTGATTAAAATCAATAACCTAATACATTTGGGCAGATTCTCAGTAAAAATATTCATTCCTGTGGTTGACCTCCTGCGCTGGAAGCTCTCACCAGTCTCGTTCGTGGCGCGCCAAAGGAGCTCAAGTCCGTTCAACTGTCGACCGTCCGTCTAGCGGTGACCGTCATCTTGAGGTATCATCGTCATCTCGTCCATTATATGGTTCTTTACTAGGTCTCCTTCTCTAAACCCTAAAATCTCTGTCTTTGTTTGTCTCTTGGTTCCTCCATTACAAAGGAAAAATTTTGAAACAAGGTCATTACTTATAATGAAGAAACACCTCTATAATGTTGCCATGGGTATTGATTTTCTTGAAAATCCATCCCCTACTGATTATTTTGGCACTGCACTTCATAAAAATTTTTGACCTTGTAGTGCTCTTAAAGAGTTAAATTACTTTATTATTTGACTTTAAACAATGGCAGAGTTCTACTTTTTTTTTGGGTGCTCAGATTTTTTGAAGAAATATATGTCCCAAGTCATGTTTTTATTTTCTTATTTTGTTGGGTGTACATGGATGTTAGTGGTGTTCTGTCGCTCAGCCTTCTCATAATTGGCAAGGTGATTTTTGAAGTCTCGCAACCCATCCTCAAAATTTGGTTTGCAAAAAGGAAATTGTTTGTATTCAGAAGAATTGTGATCAAGATAACACATCAATGGTTTTAAAATAAACATTACTCTTTTGCATAGTCAGGACTTTGCTGAATTTTTAGTAGTATATTCCTTTCAATTATGTTAACATCATTGCATATTGTTTCTAGAAAGATAATCTGCAACCAAAACAAAAATATAAGAAGATTCAAAATTTATCTCATTTCATTATTATATACTTAACAAAACCCTTCACTTATTGTATGTTCATGATTGGAAATGAGTTGTCAGTTTTTTGAAGAAATATATGTCATTTCAGAGGATCATTAGTTGGTTAACAAAGGAATTATAGAGCTCTTTGTATTAAAACTTATCTCTTGACAGTGGGTCTGCTCTTTTTGTTTTGATTGCTTGCTTTCATACTTGTTTGTTCAAAGGAGCAATGCTTTCAAAACTAGATCAACTTGACTAATTAGTTTAATTAGTAACCAGAGCAATGATTTCATGTGTTTAGGACCACCTAGAGAGCCTAGATATTATTGATTCAAGGCTCAAGCTAATTAACTAATGAAGTGTTATAAATATTCTAAAACATAGGCATTTTCACATGAACATTGGCCTTTTAGATTATATTATTCAATTGTGATATTTGCTAAATCGTGTTGTCATTAGTTATTTATCAACACCTTGCAAGGCTGGGGTTGGAATCTTCTTTTCATGGCACTTCACTTTATCTTCTTTTGTGTCTATCTTTTGTAGTGAATTGAATGCCACGTATCTATTGTTTTGATGGGTTAATCCATAACCCATCCTATCCTGTATCTGTGTACCTTTACGAATTCTGAATTTTGATGGAGCATTTAATCATCTATGTTTGATTGTAGCAGAAGTAATAACAGAACCATTGTGTTTCATATTTACTTTATGCAACTTTTGATCAGAATTGCCTTGAAGGAGTGATCAAATAATCATGTATCCTTGTTTGGTTCCTCTAATAGTCACCTAATAGCAAAACACAAATTGTATGTTAGGAGGAAGTGATTCTGGTAATCTGATAATTTTGGTTGGAAGTATTTTGAAAAGAGGGAAGAGATTTTACCTCTTAAGGAATATAAGAACTATTGTTCTATGTGGAGGCATGTCCGTGTTTCAGAGTTTATCACTCTTCTAGAAAACTATTGTACATAGCAAAATCACTTCATAAGCTATTCACCATACCTACTCAGCAAATGACAACACGGTTTAGCAAATTTCACAATTGAATAATTTAATCTAAAAGGCCAATGTTCATGTGAAAATGCCTATGTTTTAGAATATTTATAGCACTTTAATAATTAAGTTTAAGCAACCCACTGGCATACGTATGTTAATTAGCTTCATTTCAGACAGAGTTTTTGTTATTAGTATTATTTCACCTCTCGCTCCTTAGATTCTAAGCTTTATTCAGCTGAGACAGATAGCTTTATTCTAAGCTTTATTAAGCTAGCTAACTATGTACATCCATATATATATATATATATATATAACTTGAGTAGTGGTGTTCACTCCTGTCTTATTTAGAATAATTAGTACATGAATGTCCTGTGTTTTCATTAATTTACCAAATAAAGATTGCACCAAAAAAAAATAAAACATGGATATACTTCCCTCTTAATGTGTGCCCTTAATGCCCATTTTTTTCCCCAATTACTCTTGAAAAAAAAATTTCTCTTCACATTTATTGTTCTTTTTTCATGTATAAAATGCTCTTGATCTTTTTATGAAATAGGAATGGATAAAAGTTGGTTAGATATTAAACACAGAGGCAACCTAGCATGCACTAGAGGAATAGACAATTTTCTAGAATGAACATTCACTCAACATGGAGTGACAAACAAAATACTTTGTCCTTGTAAAGATGCCAGTGAAACTTTTAGTCTCCTTGACAAGAATAGTAGGTGCAGAAGTGATAAACCTTGCTAATTATTATGGTTATGTTGTTAGGACTACAGTCTCTTTTCGTCATGGTGCTAAGTAGAAGACTATTTATGAACAATATAAAGATGAGATGATTTTTCGTCTTTATTTGTTTATGTTTTCATAACAAATATTTATGTTTATATTTGTTTAAGGACAAATTTGAACCTTCTGATGCAATCAATGAAGAAAAGTTCAAGAAAAACTATAACACTAAACTGGAAAATGCCTTTAGAAATCGGAAGACCAACTTGCACAAACACTATGACAAATATGCTTCTGATAAGGATAGGTGGGCTAATCCTCCTCAAAATCTTAGTTCTGAAGATTGGGAGTTGTTAACATACTTTCAAACTAACGTGTTCAATGTAGCTTTATCTCCTTTTAAATGGGTCATATATTTATTTTAGTCACTAATTCCTTATTACTAATTTTTTTTTAGAAAAAAAGTAAAAGAAACAAGAATAACCGAGAAAAATAGGTAACAAAGTATACTTGTGGTCCTCGGTCATTTGAGGAGATTAACTTCGCTATAATAAGTTTAATCTCTCTTCACTTTAATTTATGTTCTGAATCCTTAGCTTTTTTATTTTAAAATGTATCATCTGTCGTCTTTGTACATTATGTTTTTTAGTGGGATCCCACTACTGGATAGCTTGCACCCCCTGACCAGTTTTGGCAGATAACACACACTAGGAAGATGGCAGATGGACAGTTAGTATGGGCAGATCTGCAATATGAGCAAATTCACATATGCGTTGTGTTTTTATATGCTATGTTGAGTTCAATAATTTATCTCATATGTTTCATACTTTAATTATAGGCTGACTTGCAAGAACTTCAACAACAACAACAACAAGAGTTAGAGAGTGATACTCGAATGACCTTTGATGAAATATTGGCAGTTGTTCTTGGTGAGAGATCAAGGTATGTCAGAGGAAAAGGGTACGGAGTAGAGCCTTTAAGGAAGAGAGCTCGCTCTCAATCCAATGATAATTCAACTGTGGAGAATGTTCGTACCTAATTGCATGAGGAGTTTGATAAAAAATTTCAAGAGGAGCGTGTAAAGATGGAAGCAAATCTTGCAAAAGAATGTTCAAAGATAGAAGTGGAGAGTGCAAAGATGGAAGCAGAGCATGCATAATTTGAGCACAAGATGGAACAAATGGAGCTGAGAATATATGCTTAACTAGCTGCCTTGATGCAAAAAGGGCAATTAGCAGCTCCTACTTCATCTACTCCTAGTCTTGCTATCACAAGCTAGTCCTTCTTCATAGTTTTCATGTTTAATTATAAATTCTATTTATCTTTCTAATGGACAATCTTTAGACCTTGTTTAAGAAACTTAAATACTTGATGATGACTTTGAAGAATTGTGTGAGTATTATTGCTAATTAATATATTATTAGTTTCCAATAACTTTTTATCTTTATTAGCACAATTCAGGTTTTAATTTTAGCAATTTAGACTAAAAAATAATTTAAAAAAATTGTAACTTTCAGCGCTTATATTGATGCATGTTTTTGTGGTGACAAAAAGTCGCTCCTAATGCATATTTCTGTGGCAACACAAAAGTCGCCGCTGATGCATGTTTCTGCAGCAACATTAGCAGCGGCAGTCATTTTAGCTCTTCTTGTGTTCTTTCTACAGCGACATTGTCTACTTTCAGTGGCAACAAAGCAATGTTGCTACCAAATGTATTAGTGATGGTCGTATCTACAGCAACAACCATTCTGCGGCGACATTCATACTGTCACCACTGAAAGTTTTTTTTTTTTTTTTGTAGTGCATTATATAGCTCTTTACACACTATATTTGTATGGGCAAACCACCCACCCTACATCTTCACCCAAATTATTATGTAGAGGACGGCAGAGGAGGAAACAAGCAAGAGTCTTGGAGTGAGATCAAAGGACAAGTGGGCGAGGAATTTCCAAATATTAAATTATTTATATGACATATACGGTATTATTAAATTATTAAATCTATTCAAAACTGAAATAAAAATTACAGTTTTATATTTAAACTAATTTTTAACCCAAAAAATATAAGATAAAAATAAATTAATGTTTAAAAATATATTTTATAATGTCATAATTTAATCCAATGCTCAAAATGTGCAGGTGCCGTATCATCTTTACATAAAGAAATTTAACTATAATTTATTCTATAAGAAAATAAATGGATGTCTGCATCTTTAGTTATAGGCTAAAGTATTTGTTAAGCTCTCAAAGTTTACATCAAGTTTTAACTTAATCTCTAAGTTTATAAACTGTATTTTCAGTCTTTTGTAGTTTTCTTCACGAAAAATGTTTGACTCATCCAATTTAATTGAGACTGTACAATGCTGACAAAAAAATATTTAAATTTTAATAATTTAATATAATAATTTTATATTTTAAAATTAAAATAAACCTGCTGCATAGTTTCACAAAAACTGGATTGATTCTCCTCCTCTTCTACTTGGGCAATGGCCTCTTCACTTCTCCAAATCCAACTGCTGCAGCTGCAATTGATGAGAGGATAGGTTCTATAATTTCCAACTGCTGCAACTGCAATTGATGAGATGATAGGTTCTATAGTTTCCTTCTATATATTGCGACCACAAGTGATACAAAGTAAAATTTGAACACCACATGCACGTGCTAAAATGCTTGCTAATGGGTCGCACCTGATTCGTTTTTTATAGCAAATCCCCAAAACCAGGACCAATGTTTTGGGCATAATTGCAGTTTGAATATTGGAGACAAGATATTACAACTTCACGACATAATTACATATGCAGTCGCGACTGGGTCTGGAGAAATATAGTGGTCATTGTTGAAGAAGAGGAAGAGATTTCCAGTTTTTGTGAAACTTTAATTTTAAATATAAAATATTATATTAAAAGATTAAAATTTAAATATCCTTAGCAACATAGAAGAGCCTCATTTAAATTTGCTGAGTTAGCAGTTTTCAGTTAATAAGATTAATTAACAATTTATAAATTTAAAGGACATTCGAAAATCTAATGTAAATTTGGATGACTTTTTTTTTGGACAAAATGTAAATTTAGATGACTAAACCTGTAATATATACTATTAAATTTCGATGAGAGAATCCAAAATTGATTTATTTTGTGGTCAACATTAATTTATTGAATATAAGAATATTAAATATTGATGACAGTTATAATGTTGGCATTTGATCCCATATTTCATCTCAATCATCAGACTATTTTTTTTTTTGTTTTTGATATAAAACTAGAATTCATTAATCCATCAGAAGATTAATATAAGAGGCGACTCCAAAGGAGACCCATCAAAAGATCCATCATCCACCACCGCCTACAATAAGAGCAGGTGGCGGGTAATCGAAGATGAAAAAATTTTCTCCACTACTGTGAGCTAATCTAGCTAAAAAATCCGCGTGAACATTCTGATCTCTAAAGAAATGGCTAATAAGGATATACCATTCCTTAGATAACCAAAATCTAGCCTCCTCGATGACCTCCTTAAAGGGGTGGTGGTCCTTGTAACCCCCTCAACGATTAAGGCCGAGATTTAGTTCATAAAACGTAATTAATGTAGAATTAGAGACCTTAGATGATTTTGGGACTTAAACAAAACCAAACTTCCCCAAAATCATGACTTACAAAAACTTTTACCAAATATGTTCATGACGGTCTCATATTCACAATTCAATACTAAATGGCCTGTACAAGTTGATTTCATTCACAAATATCAGAGTATAAAGCAAATTCCCGACACACTCGGGTTCCATTCATTAAATAAGGGATTTACAAAGGCACAAAGCCCACAATTCAATACCCTTAACTTGGGGATTACACAAAACTATACTACCAATCCCATTTTACACAATTGTTTCCCAAAAACATCCAATAAATATACATGATAACCAATAATCCCAAAATATACTCCTAACTGGAGTTCTAACTACTCTTCGTCGCCCGCTTGCCTTTTGATCCTTCTGCCCTGTCTAAAACATGGTTTTTGGGAGAGTGAGATTCTAAGGAATCCCCGTAGTAACAAATCAATCATATAATGTACAACCATAATGCATGTAAGCAAATCATTATTCACAACAAGCAACTACAACGGCAGTTACAGCGGCAATGGTTAGTATGACACATGTCATCCCTTACGATTGCTCACGCTGAATTGCTCACGCTGTATTGCATCACAGCAATCAACACAGTATAATTCACCACAGCTGGGATCCATATAAAGCATATCATAATCGCAAGCCACATAGGCAAGATACACACACACAGCCCACGGCTGGTTTCACAAACGCCGCCCCCACGGGTCGGATTCACAAAGATCCATGTCGATTACGACGGCAGTTCAGCGGCCGACCTAGAGATGACCACTGTCAATCCCTACACGGCTCACGCTGACCTGCTCACGCCGCAATGGACCATGGCACACATTTCACAAATTTAACGATGAGATATGCATGCCAAAACATCATACAAGATATGAGAGAAAAGTCACTACCTTGATCCTTCCGTGCGTGTCCTAGCGCCGGTCTCTCCCGAGGAAGGCAAATATCAAATCCTATATTCATAATTAGGGACGAAGGGTTATATTCTATTCCAAGACTTAATTAACTTGAAACACTTAGTTTTGGTTATCATAATTGACTCTTTAGAGGCCCCAAATGCCTCTAATAAAAGCCCCAAAAGGTTGGGAAACAATAGGTTAAAGATCCCCTTTCGATAACACAAAGTGCCAAAACACAGGGTTGGGCCGCGGCCCACCATTCCTTGGGCTGCGGCCCAAACATGGTCAGAAGGTCTTGGGCTGCGGCCCACCACTCTTGGGCCGCGGCCCAAAACAGGTCAGAAAGGCTTGGGCCGCGGTCCGCCACTCTTGGGCCGCGGCCCAGAAATTCCTGACTTTGGGCTGAACTTCGAAAAACCATAACTAATTCTAGAAAAATCGAAACGAGGTGATTCCAAAGCCAAATGAAAGGTATATGAGTCCTCTTTCAAGGAAAAATATAGCCCTTCACTAGAAATCACTACACAAATACAGAATCACCAAAAACTAACCACTACTCCAAAACAGAGTTCTGTTTCAATCCCAAACTTTGGACAACCATAACTCACAAAATACCCAACGAAATGACACAAAATATATGTCCATTTTGAAGCTTGGGATGTGAACTTTAAGACTGGAAAGTTTCATAATTTTCCAATACCATTTGGTCACTCAAAACGCTCGTGTAAACAGACTGTGCAAAACAGAGCTCAAACTAGACAACTTTCCAAATTTTCCAAAGTGATCCAAATGAACCCAAAATTAATAACCAAGCTCATTCCCACACAAAATCACTCAAGGAATTCAATGAGAATGCCAAAATCACCAAAATCCTATTCCATTATCATGCTTTGGTTTTGGGTAACATTAAACACTAAACTCCCAAAATCTCCAAACTTAGCAATTTCAAACCCAAATAAATTCTATCTATCCAAGATGCATTCCAAACATACAAATTTCATACCAAACACATACCAAACTCCTAATGGCCCTCATTTTCGAAAATGAGCCCAAAATTCCAGAAAATTCAAAGTATTTCAAATGATATGAAACTTAGATAGAAAGATAGGTCTCACTCACCTTATCAACTTTCTCAAAGGGAGTTCTTGATTCTCCAACAATCAATTTTCGTGTGGCACAAATCACAACCAAATGACCAAACTACACACACCAAAATGAAGCCCATTACTCAAGGATCAACTTTAATGAAGGGAGTTTGAGCAAAGGAAGGCATTTACTTACCCAAAAATCAAGCTTTCTTCTTTCCCTTGCCTTCAACAATGGTGGACTAGAGAGAGAAGAGAGAGAACGTGAGAGAGAGAAGGAGGAGAGGTGGAGATGATGATGAAGTGCAGAAAAAATCTGCCCCACCCCCTTCACATGCCTCCAAAAACGCATAGGAGAGAGAGGAGAGAGAAAAAGGTGATTTTTGTCTCCTATGTCTCATCCTATGGTCCACCATAATGCCACTTGGCAACATCTCATCCCTTAATCTCTAATACCACACACATATACACCAATTAATCTCTCTAATCCATCCATTAGCCATTTGATCACACTTCTCATTTTTCTTTTAGTTAGTAATTAATTTCTCCATTAATTACCACTTATGGCCAATATTTCCATTATTCCAATTTTTTGGTCATTATGACATATTAATTTAATATTGCCATAAAACACATAATAATCCCAATTAAATTCATAATTATCCATAATAATCATGATTAACCCATAATCAAAAATTGGGATATTACAGTCCTCGCAACCCCTCATGAGTAGGTGCATAAATTCAATACAATCAGTAAAAAGACTAATATTCTTTAGATTTCTATTCCAACAGATTTGAAGACCCTGGATGATTGCGATGATCTCAGCAACTACCAGAGGAACTTCTGTGAGTTAGCACATGTATCCACATATCCAGTCTCCATTTTCCCCTCTAACTACTCCAGCACTAGCACTTTGCCCCGATTGAAGAACAGAACCATCTGCTTCAAGTGTGTGAAATCCTGGCCTACCAAGTCTTTGGCCTCCCCTTCCATTTACAGCGTGATTGTAAAAGTTACAATAAGCAGCTAAATCCATATCCCAGCATGCCCAAAAAAAGCTAGAGTTGGCATTCGGATAGTCAACTCCTGCTTCTTCTTCAAACAGCTTCCTGCATCTGTTCACCCATATATCCCAACATACATAACCGAACAGAGTTGCCTATCTGATCTTCTTGGTGAAGTCCCTACCAGCTTCATGCCTGAGATTCCATTCAATCCACTCCATTCCTTGCAGATTAAGAAAATTATTCCACATGGCAGGTTTTATAATGGATATCCACCTTTCTCGAGTGTTGTCACAATCCCTCAAGAGGTGCATCAAGCTTTCGCCTTGGTCACAATTAAAAGGGCAAGATGCATTTTCAGATAATCCCCTTCTCGCTCTTAGTTCTGCTGTATGCATTTTCATCAGAATATTTTTCAGACAATTAAAAGGGCAAGATGCATTTTCATCAGACTATTTTTCAGTTCCCTATAAAACATTTTCTATATTTTTTATTTAAGGCTATTGTAATTAAAATGTTTCTGTTTCATAACGCAACCGCAACATTGGAGGTCAGATGGGGTTACCGGTAAACAAAAAGGGGGGGGGGGGGAGTGAAAAGTGCTCAAGCGTCAGCACAAAACACGTGCATCAATTTAACTAGATCAATTTTTGGGCAAAAAAAAAAAAAAACTTAACTAGAACAATAAACATGTTCAACTGATGTTTCAAACAACTGTACTGTAATACTATGCTTGGTTTGATACAATTTAAAGTAACAAAAAATAACTAATCAACTTGATGTTTTCAAATTTCGAAACACCTCTTTATAAACAAAATTGTTAGTTGTGTACTTTTGTATTTTTTCATCATCATGCAAAAAAGTCTTCAATCTTTCAATGGATTTTATTTTAGAAATTAAGGGCAGCACATATTAGCCCATGTGTAAACACATGTTTCGTTGATAAAAACCCATATGATATAATAATTGTCCTTAACTTTTATTTATGGTCATAGTGAATGAAAAAGTAATTGAAAACTATCTTTTCAAGTGAAAAGGAAAATAACTCTTAGAAGGATTCAAATTTGCAATGAATAGGAACTTTTTAATTGGGCTGTGACCTATTCCGTGTTTTTGCTTCAATCATGGATTTACCAAGATAGATGAGCATTACGTAGCCGAGTTCCATTGCTTAATGCTAAAACTTGATCAATATTCAAGCATATATATAATAGATGTTGATGCAATCTTAGTCGCCTTGGAGTTAAATAAAACATAAAACTAAGGAATGGAGTAGTAAACTTGGATTGCGTGCTCGTTTGGAATAGTTTATTTTTGGGCA
The DNA here is from genome assembly GCA_963855925.1 of Inga laurina. Lineage (NCBI taxonomy): Eukaryota > Viridiplantae > Streptophyta > Magnoliopsida > Fabales > Fabaceae > Inga > Inga laurina. The sequence goes on from OY979704.1 coordinate 56,144,301, forward strand.
ATAAGTGCTTATAAATCATGATTCATGGTATATAAGGTAAGTATGTGAGAGGAGTTTTATCTCGGCTTGTGTTATCCAAAAATAAGTGTTTCCAAACACAGCATATGAAAATGATTAAATTGGCCTAAACTACAATATTTTTAATGTTTTCTTTACAAAAAATAGGTGAATGGAAATGATCAAGATAATAGGAAACTTTTGAAACTGTAAGAAAATATCCATATAGGATCCTTCCATTCCCCTTGAGATCTGTGAGCAGTTGCTGTAAGAAAATAGTTCGGTGAAACAAGTCTCTGCATTTAAGGAACGAAAAACCGGACCGGGCGATGAACTGGTCACAGCACAGGTTCAAGGGTTAATGGGTCAACCGGGGTCTAACCGATAGTTGAACCAGTCATATTAAAATATTATAATTTATTAGTGGTAATATATATTAATATATTTTTAAACTTCTATAGATAAAAATGAAGATTTTTAGAAAAAAAAATAGTTAAAATCTATTAGTATTAGTTATAATGCCTATACTTATGTAATGATTTATCCTTTCCTATAATTATTATATATTTTTAAATAATTTTTTTCATTTTCTTCTTCATTTTGGTCTTCAACATTCCATTTTCCTCTCAAAAATCACAAAATAAAATTTGAAAAAAAAAAGAAACCGGTTGAACCACCGGTTTTACCGATTCTAACCGGTCCAATCGGTTTCAGACCGGTTCAACCGGTTTCACGGTTTAACCATCAAACCAGACCGGACCACTGACCGGTTCCCAGTTCAACAGGTCGAACCGGGCGGTCCGGTCCGATTTTTTGTTCTATGTATGCATTAAACAAATACACAATATTTAATGCCTACTTGAACTACTTAGAGTAAAGGGTGTTCACAGCTTATGAATCCCACTGCTAATGCCTAATAAATTCCATAACCTATGATCATTTACAGATTCTTGAAGGCTTAACAGATGGAATTGACAAACCATAAAGGGAAATAATTGCAGTAAGAGTCTCTGCTAACGTGGGAGATGAAAGAGACCGACACCCTTTCATGATCTATATTGCACATCATTATTCCTTTGCTATTGAAGGAAGCACACCGAATGAACACTGAAACAGAGTATGGCTAAGCTAGAAATCAAACAAATTTAGCACGAATAGAATACAAACAACGAATACAAACTAAAAAAATAAATGAACCCAGAAATCAGAATAAAAACAAAGACTTATCAGTTATCACTTTATCAGAAAACAAACCCATAATACAGGGGAATATTGGACAGACCTCAGTTCAAACTACAAAGAGATCGACTTTGGCTGAATGAGGAGACTGGCGAGATGCCAAGATTGAGGAGAAGCTGACTTGGAGGTTGGCGATGGCGAAGACAACAGAGGATGAAGCCACATATGGAGGAAGATGATGGCCACCAACGACTACAGCGTCACTGCAAACGGCAGGAGAAGCTTCATCTGTGTCGGAACTCAGAAGTTCGAGCTTCGAACGAAACTACGAAAGGGTTAGGGATTTGGGAATTTCTGAACATTGATGTTTGATATGCCATATGCGCCTTCATGCCAAAAAAAAACATTTACTCCAGTTTTTTTTTAAAATTCTGACTCGGACGGTTTTTACAAAACCGTGCTGGGTTCCGGTCCAAATCCGGCTGGCTGCCCAAAAGCGATTCAACAGCGATCCAAAACGGCTCAGAAAAAAATGGGTGAAAGCAAGAAGCCAGCCTGTTGCTGAGACCGGGCGACGGTCTGACTGGTCCGATTGTCCTGTCTGATCCGACTCTTAAAACACTAAGATCGAGTCACCCAAATGCCCAAGTTGAGCAAAATAGCTTTTTCCTTCATATATATGGCTTTTGTAATACTGAGTGTTAGAAATATTATACCATAAATATCCTTATATTGATCCTTTCAAAGTTGTATGAGCGGATGAGCCGTAGTCACCTGTTTAGATTAGAGGTAGAAGCTGTTTTTCAACATGATTTATAGCACATTAAATAAATATATGAGAGGAATTTTGTCTCGGTTTACATGAATATACTTTTCAAACGTTAATTCAAACAAGCCCTTAGCAGCTTCTTCTTCCATCTCAAAGATGCCTTTATTATTTTAACATTAATCAACAATAATATTTTTTTATTCATTTCAGTATGATAATTTTGAAATTTCGTTTTATATATTTTATTATTTAAAAGTAAAAATCAATAATTTTTTTTTATTTTTATATGTAGATATTTTTGCAAACTATTTGTGGGCAAATATCACATTAACTTATATATATATATATATATATGAAAAAGTGATTCTGATTACAATTATCTAAATATTTTCAATTTAACAATATCACTTTCTTCATAAAATATATTTTAATTAACATCTATTTTTTAATCACGTTTTTCAGAATTTATTCTCTAAAAATTAATTTAAACAAATTAACAAACCAGCATCATAACTCAACGAGTAAGTTAAAAGTAATTTGAAATCTAGGAACCAAATTACTAATTCACAATTGAATATGATTAAATGAGAAGTTGTAGTTAATATTCACACTCTGAAACTGTGTCTTGGCTTCCAAACCACATTATTTAGGGAATCTTTGTATATAGTCCTTGAACTATGCATTATTAAGTAATTTGGTTCCCAGATTTTAAAATTCTTTTAATTTGCTCTTTGAATTATCATGCCTTTTTAATTTAGGGGTAAACTATTCTTAAATAATTATAATTTCCTTCAATTTCTAATTTGGTATTTTGTTTTATATTTATTAAATCTTTTAATTTTATTCTATTAGTACAATTAGCTTACCTAATAATGCTGATGAAGAAAAGCATCTAAAACTAAAGGTACTGAAAGAATAAAATTACAAAGATGCAATATGGAATAAACACACTAATAAATTTAAAATTAAAATAAATAGGTTGCTTAATACCACCTCTGATATTAAATATAAGACCTAGTAATTTTTTTTTAAAAAAATTAAATAAATTACTTAATCATGTTATATATTATATATGTTTAAATTATATATAGATTTATAAATTAAATAAATTAATTTTAAAAATGATAAATACAATTATTTTAAAATAAATTAATTAATTTTCTTAATTTTTCAAAAAAATATCAATTAAGTTTGTATTTAGAATACGAAGTAGTAATATTTTTCCACCTTAAATTATGAAAAAAACGAAGTCGCATCTGAAATCTGACCAACGGAATATTTATAAAAAACCGAAGAACTTTATTCCATCTTCCCGAGGGTACGAGTTCTAGTTCGCGCTTTCTGGGCATCACCTGTTGCCATAACTCGGCGATCCAATCGCCGTTGAATCCTCCGACGGAAAGTAGATCTCGAGTCGAATGCACTATGCAGCGGCTGCGGAGTTCTGGGGCCTCCATTTTGGGTTCATTTTCTGCACCCAACGTTAAGAGAAAGGCTCAACATTCATGGGCTGCTGTGCAGGATACTTTTTTCTCAACCAAGGTACTCTCCATTTCTTATCTTTTCCTTTCTTCCTTTAGTTTTTTTTTTTTTTTTCCAATTTGACCACAATAATAATTTGAGGTCGATAATTTTTTTTGTTTGATTTTGATTAACTTTTTGGAGGGTTTGCCGGTTTTGAGTTGTTTCTCCTTTTTATTTCAACTTATTAGGACACATTTGAGAGGCATCGGGTGGTGTTTACAGTTGGGACTTCCGTGGCATCAGTCGCCACAGCTTGGATCGGTGTGTTACCTTCATTGTTGTTTCTTTATCCATGTTGTTTTGTTGTTGTCTTTTGGGATGAATATGCAATTTTTGACTACATATAATAATATGTGCTTTTACTAATGTATGGTTCTTTAACTTTAGACATGTGTTAATTAAAATGTTATGTGAATGATAAAAGGACGATAAATTAAGTTGCTGAAAACTTGTTTAAAGAAAGCACTCCCTGATGTTAATTCCTTTTACTAGAGAATGGTGGGCTTTTCACATATTTTGGATTAGCAAACATTGCAAATTATCAAGCCTTTCTATTGCCAATGACTTGAATATATTCAATCCCGCCTCAATCATCATTCGTCAGGATTATTCAGAGTCAGTTCCTTAGCTTGGACAGGACATTTAGTCCATGATTTCAATAACACTTATAATCTCATCTCAGATAATGAGAAATTGGATTTGGATGATGACAAATGGGTTGATAGCTAAATTCATGCAATCCTGAATAAAATTACTGTGAATAGGTATGTTATAGAATATGACTCCACTAAGGAAAGTTGAAGCAAGGTGGGACTGGTTATAACAACAACAAGCTTTATCCTATTAGGCGGGGTTGGCGATGCTATTATGCTTTGTCAGCAATCAAATCCTTAGATACATTGTTAGCCAAAAGGTCGTGTTCAATGACTGTATTGGGCATTCTTTGTAGTCTTCCCCTACTTCTTTTCATAGGACTCCATTATGTCTCACCAACCTTCCTCACCAGCACTTCCAATGGCTGTTTTGTATATGCCTAAACCACCTTAAACGATTTTCTATCATTTTCTCTTAAATAGGCGCTTCTTCTACTCTTCTTTTGATATGCTCAATTTGAATCTTATGTTTTAATATATGACTAGATGTCTATCTCAACATCCTCATCTTTACTACACCAATTTTATGCTCTTGTTGTCGCTTTAAAGCCCAACATTCACTACAATTTAACATTGCTAGTCAATTTGATAAAATTCTCCTTTAAGCTTATTAAGTACTTTCTTATCACAGATAACTCCAATAGCCTTTGTCTACTTGAACCACTCAACTTGTATTCTATGCAAAACATCTCCATCAATTTCACCATCCTTTCTACATCAAGTTGTTGAGGAAACTTGAAAAAAATAAATTCAGTTCTGTGAACTTGTTTCTAACACTTTAGATCGTAAGCGATATGTTCTTAGTGTTGAGGCATTGTTATCCAAAGTATTCTAGGGCATTGTAAGGAATACATTTCTATGCTTCTATCTCATTAGAGGGAAAACTAAACTGAAAAAAAGAAAGAATAATGACAAAGGAAGGAAGGCTGAGAATCATAGAGGTTTAGTTTTGAGCTGTGTTCTTGAACTCCTAGTGTAATTTGATGAATAGTGTATTCTTAATTTTTTATTTGTACTCTGAAGTACTAATTAGATGCATGAATGTTATTACTCAGGATATACTTTACGCCACTTGCATGAAAGCAAAGTTGATCAAAGGCTTGAGTCCATTGAAAGAGCTGTGAGTATTATTAAATTACGTTTTTCTTACAAATTTTGATACCCTCTATGGTGCAACGTTTGACCCCATATGCAATCTAGTTTGCTATTTAGCGGTGAAGCACATATTGCATTATGTACATCTTAATTTCTCTTTAACATTATCTTTTCTCTTTTTGTTTGCTTGCAAGTTGCACTTCTCCTTTCTCTGTATTTTTCCTGGTTAAAAGAAATAAGAAACACTTAGTTTTAACTGATAGAAACTAGGCGAAGTATTTTACTTTTTGTCATTGAAGTGAAATTTCTCTCTGAAATCTGAACACACATGCATAGTATGTTAGTTATAAAGAGCTTTCATGATTAATTCTGAATAGTTAATTTATAGAAAATCTTCCAGAGGCAAACTTTGTGTGTAAAAGGTATAGATTTAGAATATAAGAAATCTGCTAAGTGCTACTCTTAAAAGAGTGAAGTAAATTTTTCTAAGCAAATTATAAACATATAGCCATTCAGGCCTCAATCACCTTGAACAGTAAACAAGAGGAAAATGAAGATAGAAAATGGGCTCTTCTGTTTCTTTCGTTTTGGCTTACTGAATTTGAATGAGTCCTTCTAACATTAAACTAGTATTTATGTGTTCTGCGCTTTCTTGAATGGTGAACAAGTCACCATGTGGTGAGAATCCCTCTTGGTGGCATAGCTCAGTGCTCTCCTGCGTTAGGCAGTTAAACTTCACTGGTAGCATTCATCTAAAAATGCTAAATTGCTATTTACTGTTTCTGGCAGATGAAAAACAATTATGATCTTGAACAACCGGAAATTCGAAAGATTGTTGGTACGGGAGGCATCAGTGTTCCTGCTTGTGTTGCCACTGCTGGAACTACCTTAGTTATTGGGTATGTTCGTTGTTTCTTATACCTAACTGTTCTCAGATAAGAACCTAGAAATTTTGAGAAAGAATAAATCTCTTGCTTCTCAAGGTTCTGGCCACAAGATTTCCCAATCTAGCTACATCAGAGCCCTAACCTCCTCTCTTTCTTATTTCCATTCTCCTTGATAACTTCTTCAAGAAATTCCAGTCCTTGAAGCATAATTATTGACGCAGACAGTCAGACACAGACTGAGACAACCCAATCTGACCAACAACAAATTAGAATGGAATGAATGGATTAAAATGAATAAAAATTGAGCAGCTTGGTTCAGTTTTCGGTTTGAGAATGAGCCAAACCAACAAACTAATAGGTATTTCTCTGATTTATAATTTGGTAGTCATATTAATAATTTATTTGGTTATTTTATTTATTAGACATTAAGTTGTATATTAAATATGTAAACTTACTTCAGTCCAAAAAAAAATGTAAACTTAAGTTTGATTTATAGGACCTTTTTATATAAAGTTTGTAAAAATTAGCCATAGTCGTAAATTAAATAAACTAAAATAAAAAGAATAAATTGAGATCAAAACGGACTAAACTGAATTAAACCTAACTGATTGCTAAAGGTTCGGTTTGGGTCAATCGAGGCATTTAAAAAAAAAAAAATGAATTGACCTGATGTATTGCTGAATCAATTTGCTTGGATCATTCAAAAACTGATTGCACTGAACTGATGAACACTCTTCGGTTACCTTTTTTACCCTATAATTTTAGGTATGGGGGGGGGGGGGGGAGGAAATGAAAATATTAATGAAATAAATGAAAAATGACCTTTGTCCCCAACTTAAAAAAAGCAATAAAAAGATCAAAAACTGTTGTATAAGTATGACTATGACAAATTAGATATTGAACAACAAAGTTCCCTGTAATTTGTGCCTCCCTTGCTCTTTTCATATGGGAATTTATACTGATCGTGGCCTAGTATTCCTGGGAGATAATGGGCTTGTAATTGATTGGATCCTCTGATCCCACATTTTAAACCATGAGGTTTTCCCCCTACTTGATTATTATTATTCTTCTATGTATAAAATGGCCTAGTCTTGACATTATTTTTTCTTTCTGCTCTTTTGTGGAACACAAATAAAAGTAGTATTAGCTTTGATGGAATAATAGTTGACAGTTGAGAAATTTATAGTAAAGAATGTAGCAAGTGGATGGCAACTTCCTGAATCTCTTGTTCACTTCAAATTGTGTAAGTCTTTTAATCCGTTAGAAGTTAGAAGTGATGCCGTTAGAAGTTAGAAGTGATGCGTGCAAGTTATAGGACGATACTGTGTTGTTTGATAGAAATGGTTTGCCTTTCTTTTCTTTTTGGCAATTATCAACTTCTGTCATGTCGATTCCGTGAAATCCCTTTGACTAATTATTTAGGTGTTCATACTACATGAAGGTTTATTTATTGTTGGTCATAATACCTCTTCTCTCTCCATGGTAACAAGTCATAAGAAATACTTATAGGTTATACCCTCGTTCTATGATCAATCTCGACATGCCATATGTCCTAATTCAATTGTCGATCCTACACCTGCACTGAATCACGCAACTGTCACCTTTTTGAGAGATCCTAATAGTCAGACTTCTATTAATGTTATTATAAATCTGACAACACATTGGTAAAGATTTCTCTGGTGTGTAAGACCCTTATCTTAGTTTATTTCCACATTCATCTTAGTGTTTGCGCGCAATTCAGTGGGCGCAGAGGAATAACATAAAAATATTGATAATAAGTACTTAATTTCACTATAGGAATCCCCACAGGGTGTGTTTATAGTAATTACAGATCTCAAAATAATAAAAAGGTTTTCAGATAACCAACAATCTTGTTTGATCAGCATCGGAACCATCAGTTGCCGGTAAGTACGCTTTTGCCTCTTTGAGCCGCTGTCCATTGCTGGAATATTTCACATTTATGATAAGGGTAAGATTCAAATGAATCTCAGTAATAACATACAATCGATTATATAAAATGCAATAAATAAATATGCCAAGTACCATATAATGCAACAGAATAATAACACTGTATTCACAATCATCGGTATGTGCACATATTCAAGACTAACCATGGTTAGAACCTTGACTTATCATTTGTACCTCAGCTGGGCTGACCACAGACTAGGGAATGTACCCTCTTGGTACTGAATCTCATAACTGGATCCCCTTTTGGGGCCGTTGGGGTAACGGTACTTGTGCTTTTCCCGCCCTAGTTATAGAGTGTATTATACATATCATAGAGGATGGCATACACAAAGCATATACAAGTTCACATAGTGTATGAAAGATAGAATTACTACCTGAAATTGCCCTTTCCTGCTCTATGGTTTGTTCAATACCTTTGATTCAGCTTGGGCTATTGTTATGTCCTAAAATTCCAAATGTACAAGAATTGAGTTAATACTCATTCATGAACTACTCTCAACTCTTTTAAATTCATTTTGATGGTTATCTTGTTTTAAAACTGCAAAATTACCAAAATGGCCCAAGGGATAAGGTCCAAGTCCCTTTGTACCCGGTCCAACCGTACTTTTCCAAAAACTATGACCCAGGCTAATTCTACATAGTTTTGCATGTAGAATCTATTTTTGACCTCAGAATTACTAAATTTACTGCCCAAAAACGATTTTGCCCTTAGCAGCCCTTAATTTGGGGTTTTAGAGCTTATTTTGTTATCTCACATTCTAAGGTCTTTGTTCTTCATATTATACATGATCACTACACAATTTTCCATTCTAAACACAATGGAATAATCAAAAACACCAAAATCCAGTCCAAACACTGTCAAAACCAGGTTTGGACGAAAATTACAATAAATTGGGAAAATTTGGAATTTCTTGATTCTATTCAACCAAACTCCTTCCTTTCCCTTCTAATCATTTGTTTAACCACTTAAACACGATTAATGGAAAATTGGGCAGCACCTCCCCTTAGGGTTTGAGCTTCCCAAATTACAAAATTCAACCAAACAATCCAATCAATCAGCCAAATCACCAACAAGAAGCAAGAATCAATAAGATAAGACAAGTTTTCAAGCTTACCTTGGTTTCTTCTTCTGTCTCTCTAAACTATCCTCTCTCTTCTCCTTGTTGCTCTTGATTTTACTTGCTTGTTTGCCTCTTGAATCTTGCTCTCTCTTCTCTTGTGTCTTTCGTATGAGCTCTCTCTCTCTCTTGGTTGCTATGTTTGGCCGAAATATGGCCAAAAGAAAGAGATAAGGGACCTTTAATAATATCATCATCCACGTCCTCTAAATATATTATTTAATTATGATTTTTGCATGTGTTTGATGACCTAAGTCATCATCTTTTTATACTTGGTCTAAAATGCTCCCATATGCATTATTTTGAGCCAAGTATTATTTTCTCTTTCCCTTTCTCATGTCATACAAAAATAGCCCCCTTTTTGGAGAGAAAAATGGCTTCTTCAAGAAGCAAATTCCCTTTCCTCAAATAATATTTATTTATTGTACTTAGCATGAGATTGTTGACCAAGTCTTCATCTTTTCCTTTTCCTCTTTATGTCATACTAAATATGGCATAGGAAAAGAGATGATGATCTTATTAAAATGTCATCCTACACCTTTTGAAATATATAATATTTTAATTGTCAATTAGCATGAGATAATTGACTTATGCTTTCATCTTTATGATCTTGTCTTAAAGTGCTTCCAAAAGTCACCATTTATGTTCAACTATTTAGTTTCGCTTTCCTTTCCATGTTGGATGAAATGTGTGATGCTTTGGAAGAGATTAATAGCCTTTAAAATATCTCCTTCCACCTCCTTACCATACTAGTATTTAATTGCCAATTTACACATGCCAACTTTTTTGACTTTTCAAACTTCATTTACTTGGCTAAAATTGCTCCCTATTGATTAAATGTGAGCCAAGTAATAATTTTCCCTTGCTTTTATTCATGTTGGACGTCCCCACACAAGAAAAAGGAAAAATACAGATTTTGGATTAAATCTAGCCAAATGACTATTTTGCTCATATATTTTTGCCATTACCTTTTTAATTTTGCACATGGATTACAAGTTAGCAGAATTTTTATCAAATTTTGAAAATTCATATCTTTATTTATAGATGTCCAATTGCAGTGGTTCCAAAGGCTATGTGACTCTTATTAAGTCTATTTTTAAAGAAAAATATTGCCTCTAGCCAACTGGACACACAGCATTCTAGAATTACCATTTATTGGACACTGCCACATTAACTTGCCAATTTTACTTGGCTAACTTCAAAAATACATAACATTTAGTGTACATGTTCAAATGATTTATATGACCTATAAATTAAAGCTTGATAGTCTACTTTTATTATGAAAAATTTCACGTTTATTGGACATCATTTGATTATTTAAAACCATCACACAACCAGACTGCTATATAGGAAAACACACTGGTAGCAAATCCAAATTTTACAATTTGTGTTTCAACTTAATCATGTTGTGTGTGACCACTAATTGTCTTGTTTTGTCATTTCATGTGCTCTTTGATTCACCATTTAATTCCATTAAATGCCATAGAGTGCAAGGAATTTTGGTGAATAAAATTTTTGATGTTACATGGTGAAGCACGTTCACTTACATATATTAAACTGTTTCTGAAAAGCTAGCTGACATAAAGGATGACAAACACTAATTTGCACTCTTTCACTCTCTGAATGTGATAAACCTTAGTTTGTTAGCTTTTTTTTTTTTTTTTTTGCTCCTCACCATGGGTGACATATACAGGTATGGCTTGGGATGGCGAAGTGGTAGCTGGTTTGCAAATAGGAAGTTTAGAAAAGAGCAGACGAAGATGCTTGGGCTGATTAAACCTAGAAAATGGCAACTACTTGGGAAGATACATCCCAGAGCTTTGCATTTCATTAGAAGACCCTTAAAGAGATCGAATGTACAAGAAACTCAAGTGGAGACACCTGAAACAACTACTAATGAATCACCTGTTAAACTTGTTACCAAATGAGTCCACATCAATCTTGTTAGGAATGCGGCTGAAGTTGCTGTATAGGCCTTGAACAATGGCAAGAGAGTTCCATAAGCTCTTGCAGATGGCACTGATAGTATTTTTAGTACTATGATTGCTGGGCCCTCACTACTTCTCTTCTTTCTGTATATGATGAATATTTTGGATATTCTGACAGGTCATGTTGTGGTTCTAATTATAAGTTTGAAAAGAAATGCATATAATGTTCTTAAACTATGTAACTTTCAGCAAATCTGTACCTTCCAAGTTTATACATCAGCCTTGTATACATGGAGGAAAGAAAGGTTTCTTTAGGTAATTGGTGTTACTTGTAAATGACATTGTTTCTTTGGAGATTTCAATGTCTCAAGGAAAATGTTTTTTAGGATTCAGTAACAAGGATCAACATATTTGCATTGTTCAGATTTAGTAGCATTTAAGGTGGGAGATGATTAAAGAACCTAGGTTGTTGTGGCATCTTTTTTGTATTTTTGAATTTTATGCAATGATATTCAGTTATATTAAAAAAAGTAGCATTTCAAGTTCAAAAGTCATTCTTTTAATTTGGAAAGTGCCGTCTGACTGCCTCTGATCATGTACTTAAAAGCTTGATACGCAACTTCTCATATGATAGTGAAGCTAATGTCACTAGACCACATGACTATTGGCAAATACTTTCCTTTCTTCATGAGCAACTACCAAATACTATTGGGAAAACCATTCTTAAGCTACATGTAATTTCCTTCAATTTTTAATTTAGTATTGATGTGCATTTTCTTCTGATCAAATATTTTAATTTTACTGTTTTAGCAAAGTTGGCCCCTGTAACTTTGCTCTATCAGCATTGTTAGTCTATGTACAGAAGTTAATTGTACTAAGAAAGTAAAATTAAAGGATTAATGAGAAGAGGAAAACACGCAAATATTAAATTAAGAATTGAAGGAAACTATAGACACCGAATGGTTTTCCAAGACTATTTGCTAGTGATAATATCCTTCTTTGATGTGGGTTTATTTCTTGGTGAGTCATTAATACTCTCTATGATATTAAATATAAGACAAAGTTGACTTTTTTTTAAAGATTAATAAAGCTATTTAATTTACTTTAAAATATTTATATTTGTCATTTTTTTCTCTAAACTATTTTGCCTAACTTATAAACTGATATATGTAATGTCCCAAATTTTATTCACCAAGGATGTATTGTAAATATGTAAGATACTCAAGAAAATGGTGAATATTCATGGCCATGAGAATTAAATATTGGGAATAGAAAGGTGAACAATGCTTCTAGTGAAATTTCTGGGAGGAAGTGAGCTTGTCATGCAATTTTTTATGACCAAAGGATGAGCAAAAATTATGAGATTTTACAGTATTAAAGTAGACATCCTAATCTTTGATTTGATAGGTCATATGAATCAATTAGAGCTATATACAAAGAGTTATGAATTTTTGAAGTTGACTCAGAAAAACTGTTGATTTTCTGGAATAGCATCCAAAGAATTTAATTTTGGGAATTTTCAGCTTTTAATTGGATAAAGAATATATTGTTTCTTGAAACTAGACTCAATGATGGTTTCATAACCTTTAGAATCACTCCAATCTGAGGTCTACAAATTTAGTTATGATTTTTTAAAGTTTGGGTAGAAAATCTGAAAATGGAAATTAACTAAATAATTAAATATCATATAATATATATGATAAAGGCAACATCATCACCTTCCTCCTCCCATTTCCGTTGAATTGCAGTAGCCAAGAGAGAGAGAAGAGCTTGTTAAGTTTTAGAGAGAGAAGGAGAAAAATCTCACAAGATAAGTCGATTTCTTTGGTGAACTCGTACCTAACGTGTATAATTCTTCTCGGAAGATTCTCTTTTATGCTATTTAAGGTATTTGAAGCATAAATTTCAGTGGTTTGGAGGTTAGGGTTTCATCCGCCTAAAGGAAAAGCAAAAAGGAGCTTAAGGTAACTTCCAAAACTTCAAATACTAATTGTTTTGGCTGTTGTGAGTAATTTAATCGGTAAAATTCTGTCGGATTGGTTTCGATTGAAAACTTGGAAAAGTATGTGTTTTAGGCGTTATGCTAGTCTGCGGAGTCTGGACCAATGGAAGGGGTTGGGGGTGAATTTTTGATGTTATGATGAATCCATTAAGTTCAGGAGGAAAATTTAGGTGGGGTTACAGTTGATCACTTTTCCAGAAAAGCCTGAAAAAGTATAATTACTAAAATGCCCCTAGAACCCTGAAATAGGGGCTGCGAAGGGCTTTCTTGTCTTTTGGCAGTGAATTTGGTAATTCCAAGTCCGGAAATGCATTCCTTGGGCAAAAATATGTTAGAATAGTCCAGATCAAAATTTCAGGAAAAGTATGGTCGGACCGGGTATAGCGGAGTCGGGCCGGGTCCTCGGAGGCATTTTGGTAAATGTTCACAATAGACTCATATAACCACTAGAAACACTATGGAAGTGCATGAAATAGTATATGAATGAGTTTTAACCAAATTCTTGTATATTTGACATTTTAAGACCAAGTTGAGAGCCAATTGGTGGCATGCTTTACAAGGCACATGTTTCCAGGTGGAAAAAGGGTTGAGGTAGGGAACTTACCTCTCCTGCGTGTAATTGATATTTGTGTTGGTGCATTGATACATGTTTTTGCTTTGCTTGATTACGTGAAACATATATGAATGATTGAAACTCTGTTTCTATTTATGCTATGACCATAAGTATGATATTTGAAACATTGAGCACGCAGATATGTCATTGTGTTAGCATAAGTTTATGTAATACAAGCATGTTATGTATTAAGCACTTATCTTGAATGCATATTGGCACTGTTTCCAACTGAGATTCTCCCGAATCTCACCCTCCCCTACGAACAATTTAGATAGGCGAATATAGAAGGTACGTAGAGATTAGAGAAGAGAACTACACGAGAGAATTACAGTGGTGGAACGAAGACGGGAAGATGTCTCCACTTCTTTAGGATGGGTTTAGACACCCGGGTAGTCATGTGCGGCTACATTGATTATAATTATCATGTACGAATCCTTATGGGGGAAATTTCTGTAATCATGCAATTATTATCAGTATATTCATGCTATTCCTGTGTTGCCCACCAAATCGCGTATTGTTTTTCATGAAGACTCTGAGAAAGGTGAAAATAAGATAAGGGTATAACATTTTGGTATCAGAGTAAGGATTCTGGCCACAGAATTGTTTGCTCAGAGTAAATGAGGTGGTTCTGGCAATAGGATAGTATACTGATATGCTTGATTATACACTGATTGGAACAACGAAGTGAATTACTTCGGCTAGTTCACAAGCCCTTGAAAGGAACAGACACGCCCTGAGAAAATAGTGGAATACCCAGAAGGCAGTACATGTTGCCATACCAAAGAGAGAGATGGTACAAGGATGACACGGACACCGAGGAAGAAGGTCCGAGTAATGCTTGAGCATTAGCCTCATCCTGGAACAGAATGACCATTAGGTTGATCAGTGTCCAGCCATAGTTGCGGTTGTTAAGTGTCAGGTAGATAAGCCACAAACGAACAAGACAGAGACAGATCAGGGTTTTGTTATTGATCTCGGAGTTGGAGCGGTATAGTGATGCATGGTTTACAACCGGATCGAGGATTATGGGAGGATGTTCAAAGCATATACTTGTGAGATGTCCATGAGTACGACACCCCAATGGCTAGTATACAGTATGTACGGATAAACCGACCCAGTGGCGCATGGTTAGGGATAAGTTAATTCGGGGATTCTGGATGACATAGGGATCCACACAACACTGCACTTCTTTTCGGATATAGTGTTTTGAACCGGAAGAAGAATGAGATTGCAGAACGGAGTCAGACAGACAACTTTGTAGACATCAGGGTACATATTAGGGTACGTATTCAGGTACATGTACCGGCGTTGATATGAAGTCCACAAACAATGTTTAGTTGGCCGACGACAGTTGGCATAACTCATTGAACCGAGGGCAATTACAGGGTATCGGTGGTCGGAGGTAGATATAGCCTGTATCTTCATTTTGGCATAGGTACACAAAAGTTAAGCGTGCTCAACCTAGGGAAATCTTAGGATGGGTGACCCCCTGGGAAGTTACATATACATGTTGTGATATGTCATGTAATAGAAATAAGCACATGCTGTACAATAGTTCAAAGGACTGTATGTTGTTATAGGTCTTCCCTAGCTACTGCAAACATATATTATATATGATTTCAGGAATACCTATGTACCCAAAACCTTGTGAAATGATTGATATGCCTTTATGTTTATATGGAATTTACCTCTCTCTTGTTTCATATAGTGAAACACAAAGATGGTAAGGCCAAGAGGTATATATGTTGGGTAAGGTCAATAAGCTAGACCTCACCCAACGCAGCAAATATTGGGCATGCTAATAGAACAACAAACAATGATGGATAATATTAGCGATAAGCTGTGAGAGTTGCAGCAAAGCATAGACTAAGGGAAGATGAGAAATCCAATGTTATCCAGAAAAGGCCAATGTAGTGACTTTATTTTTCATACGCTATGTGATTATCTATATGCCGTATATGCCATGTTTTATGACGGGAGTTGTAGAGACACAGCCTGGTTGTGGTGTAGAACCCAATTGGGATAGAGAAACATTTTCGGGCAGACAGTCGTTTGCGTCAGACAGGGAAAAATTTTCGGGTAAGCAGTTGTCTGCATCGAAACAGAGAAACATTCCTTGTTAGGCAGTTGTCTGCACAGGAACATGGCACAAGTAGGGGTCATATAGTCATATGATCCTGAATAATGCATGCAGCCAGTGAGGGCACAAATAGGGGTCATACAATCATATGACCATAAATAATGTATGCAACAAGTGAGGGCACAAGTAGGGGTCATATTGTCATATGATCCTGAATAATGTATGCAACTAGACATTTAGATTTATGGTGTTATAATTCTATTACTTATATGGTGCATGACATATTTATCTATCACATTTTCTATGGATGATTTTGGTTTACTACGGAGGCCAAGTGAGATCAAACTGAGGTAGTAAGACAAGGGTGGGCAGTCAGTGTAGCCTCACCTATATTATATTTAATAGTGTGAAACATCAGAGTGGCACAACGAAAGCTAATATGAAACAGTAACACAACTGAGTGGGACAATAAATTTATGTGTAACATTTGAGGACAATCGGGAAGGTTAATATTTGCACCGATGTTGATCATCCCATATCTTGACTAGACCCATGTGGTCTACAGTGACATAACCTGTGTGGCATATGGTGATTTACCCTATGTGATGTATAGTGGTATGACAGCCCATCAGAGCATGTTAATCAACCCTATGATTAGTATGCAACCCTAATGTGGCTAGGAGAGAATCCTGGTTGCATTGGCAGAATTCACGGGTAGCCCTGAGGCCGAGAGGCAATGCGTAAAATATGCTGTTGAGCGGTGTGCTATACAGTAATACAACCTGTGTGGTCACAGTGATATACACCTGTGTGGTGTATAGTGATATTACCCATTCAAACCTATGTGGTTTACAGTGACATGATCTGTGTGGTCAGCAGTCACACAACCTATGTGGTTTGTGGTGACACATGTGAATAGAGATTGGGATGAGCCCTAGTGTAGTAAGGTATAATGGTGGTGAATACTCTCAATAGTGTAGCCTTATAGAATCACTTACCCACTCATGTGCACACAGTATGATTAGTAAGGGACAAATAGTAATTTGATCTCAAACAGTACACACAATATGGCCAGTAAGGGTTAAACAATAATTTGGTCCTGAAAACCGAACAGGCAGGCATAAATACAAACATATATATTGCCAGTACATCCCAGTGTACATGTTTGTACAAGGCTGTAAGACTGGGATGCTCAATGCTATGAAAGTAGAGTGACATAATGATGCGATCCAGAATCAACAAGTTGTCCCTTCAAATTCAAGTGACATCTCTTCTGTTTCAAATGATCATTATCAAATTCCAGCTGGACAAATCATGAGAGCACAAGCTAAAATATTCAAGGAAGCATTGATTGAGCTGATTGAAGAAGTTGTTGTAAATCAAATGGCAATTGGATCAATAAATCTGATTTACAAAACAAAGATGCTGAAAACGTCACTAAGTTCATTTGTGCTAAATATGGAGTTTTTAATCAAGTTTTGGGCTTAGAAACTTTAAAACAAAGAGCTTGTACTTAGTACTACACATGGGAGGCTCATTTGAGCCTACATAAGCACATTTTGAGCCTTAATTTGCTGACTACATTTTCTTGAAGTTAGGTGTGCGGAAATCAACAAGGAGTTGGTGGCAGATTTGACTTTTGTTTTCTTTAGCATGTTGTATTTGATTTTTCAACTTTCTTCTAGATTGTATTAGACTTTTGTGTTTATTGTATTAGACTTTTATGTTTCCTAGCACATGGTTTTACAATTTGTATTAGCTGTTTTCAAAATTGCACTTATTGCAATTAGGTCATATTTTCCTATAAATACTTGGTGCTTCTTCATTTGTAACAGACAATTCAAATTTGAATCATAAATGAAAGTTGCACTTCTACACTTTGTTTCTTGAGAGTGGATTCTCTCTAAGGGTTCTTTTTAGAACTAACAAACTTATCAAGGCTTGATCAACCTTGTGGCATTTTCCAACACTTCGGGTCCTTGTTCTTTCGTGTTCAAGGGTTCAAGTGGATCGTCGATCTGTGTTTAGCTTTCTTGGGGTGTGTATATTTCAGAATTGGTTGTGGGTTCGTGGGATCTTCCCTTGTGGGTTTGCACCACATAAACCACAAGGTTAAATACACCAGGTAGTATCCCGACAAAGCAATAAGGCCTAGAATAATGAACTGAGTGTCCTGATGAATAATCAGTAAAGTAATGGGTTAGGTGGCCCATGAGTACAAAACAGAGAACAAAGGCGGTAAGACTCGAGATGTATGTTTATATGGGGCAATGTCCCGGGGCATTAAGACCAGACAAACATTTTATGTAGTAATGGACTACGTGGCCTATGTATAACAAACAAGTAGTATATGTGAATAGTAATAGGTTGAATGTGTGGAGGCTCATAGGCACTTCACACATATACATGGGAAACAAAAAAAGATATGCGAACGCATTACCCGAAGGTTATGGCAATATAAGTGTAGCAAATTTCGGGGACGCAATTTATTTTAGTGAGAGAGAACAGTAACACCCTAAAATTTTATTCACCAAGGATGTATTGAAAATATGTAAGATATTCAAGAACATGGTGAATATTCATGGCCATGGGAATTAAATATTGGGAATAGAAAGGTGAACAATGCTTCCAGTGAAATTTCCTGGGAGGTAGTGAGCTTGCCATGAGATTTTGTATGACCACATGATGAGAAACAAATATGAGATTTTATAGGATTAAAATAGACATCATAAGCTTTAATTTGATAGGTTATATAAATCAATTAGAGCTATATACAAAGAGTTATGAATTTTTGAAGTTGGCCCAAAAAAACTGTTGATTTTCAGGAATAGCATCCAAAGAATTTAATTCTGGGCATTTTCAGCTTTCAATTGGATAAAGAATATATTTTTTCTTGCAACTAGACTTAATGAGGGATTCATAGCCTTTGGAATCACTCCAATTCGAGATCTACAAATTTAGTTATGATTTTTCAAAGTTTGGGCAGAAAATCTGCCAGAAAATCCGGAAATGGAAATTAACTAAATAATTAAATATCATATAATATATATGATCAAAGCAACATCATCACCTTCCTCCTCCCATTTTCATTGAAATTCTGCAGCCAAGAGAGAGGAAGAGCTTGTTGATTTTTAGAGAGAGAAGGAGGAAAATCTCACAAGGTAGGTCGATTTCTTCGGTGAATTCATACCTAACGTGTATAATCCTTCTCCTAAGCTTCTCTTCTATGCTATTTAAGGTATTTGAAGCCCAAATTTTAGTGGTTTGAGGTTAGGGTTTCATCCACCTAAAGGAAAAGCAAGAAGGAGCTTAAGGTAACTTCCAAAACTTCAAATACTGATTGTTCTGACTGCTGTGAGTAATTTAATCGGTGAAATTCTGTCAGATTGGTTTTTATTGTAAATTTGGGAAAGTATGGGTTTTAGGCGTTATGCTGCTCAAATTGACCCTAAATAGTGGTTTTAACGTAATTAAATAGTTAATAAAGCGGTTAAGAGTAGAAAGGAGCAAGTCTGCGGGGTTGGATTTCAAAAACCCCAATTTTTCCTGGAGAATTTCAGTTTTTTGCCAGGATCAATTGGAGGGGTTATGGCTGGATTTTTGATGTTTTGATGATTCCATTGAACTCAGGAGGGAAAATTAGGTAGGGTTACAGTTGATCACATTTTCAGAAAAAGCCTGAAAAAACATAATTACCAAAACGCCCCTGAAACCCTGAAATAGGGACTACCAAGGGCATTCTTGTATTTTGACAGTGAATTTGGTAATTATGAATTCAGAAATGGATTACTTGGGCAAAAATATGTTAGAATAGCCTAGGTCAAAATTTCAGAAAAAGTACGGTTAGACTAGGTATGGCGGGTCAAGACCAAGCTAGGCCCTCGGGGGCATTTTGGTAAATGTTCACAATAGACTCATATAACTACTAAAAACACTATGGAAGTTCCTGAAATGGTAATTGAATGAGTTTTAACCAAATTCTTATACATTTGACATTTTAGGACTATGTTGAGAGCCAGTCGTGGCACGCTTTACGAGGCACATGTTTTGAGGCGGAAAAAGGGTTAAGGTAGGGAACTTACCTCTCCTGCATGTAATTGATATTTGTGCTAGTGTATTGATGCATGTTATTGCTTTGCTTGATTATGTGAAACATATATGAATGATTGAAGCTCAGTTTCTATTTATGCTATGTCTATAAGTATTTTATTTGGAACTTTGAGTAGGCATAGATGTCATTATGTTAGCATGAGTTTATGTAATGCAAGCATGTCATGCATTAAGCACTTATCCTGCATGCATATTGGGATTGTTTCCTACTGAGATTCTCCCAAATCTCACCCTCCCTTACCAACAATTTAGACAGGCAATACAGAAGGTACGTAGAGATCAAAGAAGAGAACTACACGAGAGAATTGCAGTGGTGGAACGAAGACGAGAAGATATTTCTACTTCACTGGGATGAGTTTAGACACCTAGTAGTCCTGTGCGGCTACATTGATTATAATTATCATGTATGAACCCCTATGGGGGAAATTTCTTTAATCATGCACTTATTATTAGTATATTCATGCTATTCCTTTGTTACCCACCAAACCGTGTATCATTTTTACTGAAGACTCCGAGAAAGGTGAAAATAAGATAAGGGCGTAACATTATATAATCCAAGGATACACAACATATGATATGATTAAGTAATTTATTTAGCTTCTTTAATCTTTCGAAAAAAAATCAACTACGTCTTATATTTAGGATCGAAGGGAGTACTGAAGAATTCAATTTTGGTGTTTAATAATTCAGTCTTACGCAAGAAAGCGAGTGTTGGCTATTTCATTAGGTGTGCATTTCAAGTCTGCATCTTTTAAATATCTTCATAAGTTGAAGCTTCCTCTAGTTTTCTAGATTTCCATTAATTGCTTTAACTTAAGTGGTCACTATAAAATATTCTCTTCATGTGATTGCCAAGAAATAATTTAGCATTCTTTCTCAATTTATATACTACATCTAACACTACTAGAAAAAAGGTGTTTTAGATTGGTTGAAATAGGTTTTAGACTGGGTTTAGATTCGGTCTTGTATCGACCGGTTTAGAAAGTCTGTCTTATTTAAAATCGAACCTACAACTAGTCTTAAAAGTTACTTTTTAAGATCGATTGGTTAAACAACTGGTCTTAAAAAAGTTTCAATTTATAATTAAAAAATGCTCACTCTTTAGACCAAGTAATTTCATATCCGATCTAAAAAGTGGGCAATATTTTCTTCTTTTTAAAAATGTAAGTTTTATTTTGTTTGGTAGAAGCTCTATTGTATATTATTATATCTAAAAGCTATATTATGCGATATGAATTCTACAGATAGCCCTAAAAATACAAATGTAATTGATATAAAAACTAATTATAACTAATAACCACAAATCTAAGCCTTATACTATCAGATAATTATTGAATCTTAATTCCAGCATTTGTTTTTTCAAGGCTTACTTTTTTGCTTGCATTTTCCCCACATTCAAAGGAGTTAGATGATTTTTTTAGTGTTGGATTTAGTAGATGCAATTTTAAGGCTAGCATCTGTATGTTGTTGACGTATGATTCATATTGTGAGCATCCCTAAAGTTGAATGTTGCTACTCATGGATTGGATGCTAGGTTACTATAGTTATGCATTTTGATTCTTTTGGACCTTAAATATGAAACATAGCTCTGCCCTACCCTAGTCTCAGGTGATAAAGGAGAAGATTCTTATTTAATGAAGCTGAGTATAACAAAGTTAATACAAGTATGAGAACTGGATTTTGTATGTGTGAATATGCTCTCGTAGGGAGATCTTGATGGAGAAGGAAACCAAACTAAAGGCCAATAATAAGGAAGCAACCAACTAGGTGGAAATACTACTGAAGAGGTGAGGATTAACAACTTTAAATTGGAGGATAAAAAACATTGGCTGGATAATCTTCACTTGAAAGGATAAATTTGTGGACTGGGTGGTAATCCAGTTCAACAAATTTTTCCTTTCAAGTATTGATCTCCCGACCTACATTTTTCATCGTCAAATTGAGATGTCTTAATGATCAATTCGTCACTAGTAACTCTACCTAGTCGGGTAGGTCCTTATTATTGGCCTTCACTTTGACTTCCATCTCAACCAAAACCTTATCACACGACCATGTTTAACTATACAAAATAAAATTCTCAAGTTTGTATATCAACCATATTAGACTTAGCTTCATTAAATAAGATACTCCACCTTTATTACCTAAAACTGAAGTAGGCCATAGCCATATTCTATCTGAACCATGACGAATTTTGTGGACAAAACTTTGCATACATGTATGTTAATTGAATATCGAGCAAGTAGAAAATGAATATCATATTTACACATGTGGAAGGAAGGCTTTAATTTTCTTTTTCATTTTTCAAGTCCTATTGGAATGGCTTGCCAGCCTATATTTGCAACCTCTAGTTGTGTTCATACCCTATTTTCAATTACACAAGGTTATATATTAAACCAGATTATTTAATGTTATTCACATGTCTACACAAACATAAATGATAGCTACAACAAACCACTCAACTTGGCACTCTTCACATGTCTTTTCACTCTTCATACTCCTTCATGTAATTAAAAAGAATAAATTAATAATAAGAAAATTAAATACAAATCCATTGTAATGAAAATACAGCTTTTGACTTACTCATTAGTATACGGTTTGTTCAGCGCTCATCCAGCCTCTGTGCTAGGTATGCATGTCTTGGTTGGCTGAGTTAATTGCTGTTATATAAAATTCTTACTTGCAAATGTAGTGTAGCTCTTCAACATGTGTACTACTTAACATAATTACTACATATTTAATGCACCACATATGTTGATGAACTGTATTGTATTTGGAGCAAGCAGCAAATTAAATAATCATAGCCTCTTCATAAACTCTTCACACTCATAAAGATATGGTCTATTTGTCACTCATCTTGCATTGTCCTATATGTGGTGGTATTAATTCGCCAGAATTATGATTACATACTTCAAATTCAATGTATTACGTATATATATTCATGAGCTACATTTAACTTGAAATAAGCAGAAAATTATATTGGCCTACCCACACCACCACATATAACACATATCAGACACTTCTCAAGACTTGAATATATGGTCTGTTTGGTGCTCATCTAGCCTATGTGCTATGTATGCATGTCTTCTGCAGATGAACCTTATAAAATATGTGGTGGTATTGGTAGGCTTGAATTAATCACAACCAAGTGACTAGGGCATATACCCCAATCAATACCACCACATATTTAACAAGGTCCAATATGCAATGTAAAATTGCAAATATTTTTTAGAACAACCAAAGAGAACATCGATAAAGCAAAAAACCTTCATTTATGTGGATATAAGCCAAAAAACTAAACTTTCAATCAGGGCTTCGACAAATAAGCAAAATAAGTAAGCATCAGTGTTTAGATAAAGGGCACTCGTCTAGGCTCTATGCTATTTATGCATGCCTTATGTCCATTTCCATCGTAGGTTGAACCTTGTAATATATGTGATGGTCAGAGGATGCAAGACATGCATACATAGCACAAAGGCTCTGAGTGACACAAGGCATATAAGCATCAATGTTTTGACAAAGAAATAAAAGGAGTGAGCAAGCAAAGACAACAAAAGATAACACTAACAGAAGAGGGCTAGCAAGGATTTGAGAAAAGCAACGATTTTTATCAAAAGCGAGAGCAAATCAACAACGATAGAGAGGGAGAGCCCAACTAAAAGGAATACCAAGCTATCATGAGGTCGAAGAGAGAGATATCATGGCAGCTGAAGGTGATGAAGAGAAGAAGAGGACGCACGAGGGACTAAGAGAGGCTAGAGATGAAGACAACAAGAAAGTGAGAATATATACTACGGCAACCTTTTCTAGATTGACCCTCTTTAAAGATTGGTCTCAATATGTAAAATAAAATTTTTAATTCATAACCAGACCGTCTTTTAAATCAACCGGTCTAAAATGTAATTATAGAACAATATATAAAATTTTAGAAACAAAATTCATAAATACAAACTTCAACGATCTGAATGCTCTTATAACACAAAATGATCATCAATAGGAAATAATAGAAAGATTGAAACTTAAAAGGCATAAAAAGATTGAAACTTGTTCATCAACAACAGATTAATAAGACAAAATGATCATAAAGAATAAGAACTCACAAGGCATATAAGAGATTGAAGCTTTTTCATTAATAATCTTCACCTAAAGGTGGTAGTATACATGCATGAAATCAAAATAAGTGAAAGGGGTAGGAAGGTGAGGTCAGAAGGTGGAGGTGAAGGAACACAAAGAGGTGCAGGATAAGGGACAAATTCTTCCTCTGAAGAGGAGTATGAGGGAGTATAGGGAATAATGGTAGTGAGAGGGTCAATGGGAGTGGATGTATTATTAGGAGAAGATATGTGGTGGGTTTAGAAAACACCTGATAGTTAAAGCAAGCATATATAATAAATTAACCCAAGTTACATCAACTCTAAGCTTAACCTTAACTTGAGTAGAAAAACACGAGCGATCACCGATGACAAGAAAGCTCTACATTATCAATTTAGATACCAATTAACCACAAGCAACAATAAAATAAATAATTTATGCAAATTCAACTCCCGGAAACCCAATTTTCTCTACAACCATTATCCTCAAATATTCCAATTTCTTTAATAATCTTTACCATAGATCATTCCTTATGAGCCCAAATCACTTATTAAAATCCTTAAATAATCTCTACATCATATTCTCACATCAATCACTCAAATTTATAAATTAAAGTTTCACCTCCAACATGTCAGACCTCTTATTTATTTCAACATTCATCAAAGTGTTTGCGTGCAGTTCAGTGGACACAGAAATAACATACAAAAATCTAATAATAAGTACTTGATTACATTACAGTATGCCCCACAGGGTGTGTTCATAATAATTATAGACCTTAAAATAATAAAAAGGCCTTCAGATAACCAACTGTCCTACTTGTACTGGTCCAGAACCTCTAGTTGCCGGTAATTACACTTATGCGCCTTTGAGTCGCTGCCTGCTTCTGAAAGATTTATACATGTATGGAAATGGTGAGATTCAAAAGAATCTTAGCAGTAACAAGCTATCAATCATATAAAATGCGATAAATAGATATATAATGGACCATATAGTGTAAATATAACAATAACACTATAAAACGGAGTGTACACACTATTCAGGGCCAAAACCCAACTTGTCCCGTGTACCTCAGTTGAGTCCCAGACCATAGCTAAGTAATGTGCCCAATGCACTGTGTATCATAGCTGGGCCCCAAACCATAGCTAGATAATGTGTGTTCATTATTCATATCATGTAATATAGTAACATTCAACATATATACCACCACATAGTGTATGAAAGACAGAGTTACTACCTGAATTGCCCTTTCCTCGCCTATTTGTTTGTCCAATATCCAGTGTCCGGCTCGGGCTACTGATATATCCTAAAATTCCCAAATGTTCACGAATTGAGTTATTACTCATTTATATATTATTCCAAACTTATTTTGTTAGTTATATTTACCCTTATAGTTCAAGGTAATTACATTTTGCCATTACCTTTTTAATTTCACATATTGACCAATACTACCAGAATTTTTATCAAACTTTGAAAATTCAAATCTTTATATATAAATGTCCAATTGCAGTTCTTCTAAAGGTAATGAGACCCTTATTAAGAAAAAATTTTGCCTTTAGCCAACTGGATGCATAGCATTCTAGAATTATCATGAATTGGACACTGCCACTGAAACTTACCAGTTTTACTTGGCAAATTTTAAAAATACATAACTCTTTGTGTATAGCTCTAAATGACCTATATGACCTATCAAATTAAATCTTGATAAGTCTAATTTTATTATGAAAAAATTCAAATTCATTGGACATCATTTGATTATCAAAAAAACACATGACAATCTCACTGCTTTGTAGGAAATCACACTGGTAGCAAATTCTAGTTTTACAATTTGTGTTCCAATGATCCAGAATTTATAGTTAGGGGCCATTCCCACAAAGTTTTTCATGTAGAACACAATGGAATAATAAAAAACACCAAAAATCTAGTCCAAACACTACCAAAATAGGTCTGGACAAAAATCACAATAAATTAGGAAAATTGGAGTTTCTTGATTTTAATCCATAAAACACCTTCTTTTCACCTTAAATCACTTGTTTAACCACCTAATTACATTTCCCACATGATTAATCTAGATTTGGGCAGCACTTCCCCTTAGAGTTTGGTCATCCTAAAATCCCAAAACCAATCAAAGAAGCCAATACTAATCAAACAAGCCAATAGAAACCACAAACTCAACCAAAACATCCAACAACAATCAATAATCAACAAGAGGAGCAATGTTTGTTGGATTACCTCTTGCTTTTCTCTCTAGGCCATAAAACCATGGTCTCTTCCTCCTCTGCCTCTTGAGTTTGCTATTGCTACATTTGTGTTTCATGAAGAGATATAGTTTAGGAGATGTTTCCATGAATTTCAAGGCAAGAACAAGTGAGAATTGCTTGCAACTTACCTTGATTGTGCCCCTTGAATCTCTTGAGCTCTCTCTTGCTCTTGTTTTCTCCAACCTCTCTCTCTCTCTCTCTCTCTTCTTTCTTTGTTTGGCTGAAATGGCCCCTTGA
This sequence comes from Inga laurina, assembly GCA_963855925.1. Taxonomy (NCBI): domain Eukaryota; kingdom Viridiplantae; phylum Streptophyta; class Magnoliopsida; order Fabales; family Fabaceae; genus Inga; species Inga laurina. Next base: position 56,170,808 of record OY979704.1, read on the forward strand.
AAAAGAATAAGAACCCTTGAATAAAAATCCTCTTTCACCTCTTTAATTAATGATATTTTATTGTATTTTTATCATCTTTTTGCAACCAAAGTCTTCATCTTTTTGCTTGGTCATAATTATTTCTCTTTGCTCTCCTTAGTGTGATCGAAGTATGGCCCTTAAAGGAATGAAAAGAGCTTCTTGAAATATCATATTTCCACCTCCGCATATAATAATATTAAATTGTCAATTAGCATGGAAAAATTGACTTTAAGCATCACCTTTTTGAACTTGTCTTTAATGGCTTCCAAAGGTCACCATTTATGTTAAACTATTTATTTTCATCCTTTCCATGTTGGATGAAAATATGCTCTTGAAAAAGGAGATGATGATCTTATTAAATATCATATTGTGTAATACCCTTATTTTATTTTTACATTTTTAGAGTATTAGCGCACAGTGCCGTGGGCACACAGGAATAGCATAAAAATATTGATATTATCGATACAATATGCTTGATTTATTGCAGGAATTTCCCAATAAGGGTGTGCATAATGTTTACATACCTTAAAATGATAAATGCCTTCAAATTCCAACGTCTCCTCTTGCACTGGTCCGGAACCTTCCGTTGCTGGTAATTATGATTCTGCCCTTTGAGCCATTATCTGCTGTTTAAAACTTTTTACATTTATGGAAAAGGTGATATTCTAGGAATCTTAGTAGTAACATACAATTAGACATATACGATGTGAAAATAAATATGCCATGCACCATGTTATGTGAAATGATAGAATGCTGTGTGCACACTGTCCAAGGCCAAATGACTGTTTGCAACCCTGGTTTAACTCTGCGCCTCCGTTGGGTCCCAGACCACAACTAAGCTAATATGTGTGTCCAAGACATTGTGCTCATATTACAGAAAATGGCATACACAAACATACAATAATCACATAGTGCATGAAAGAAAGAGTTACTACCTAGAATTACGCTTTCCTACTCTATTATCTATTCAGTATCTTTGATCCAGCTCGGGCTATTTCCAATTCCTATAAAATTAGACTTACAAGTAACTGGTTATTACTTGAACTATTATTGCCTTTAATCATAGTTTGTTGGTTATCTATCACAGTTTCAACAATTTATGCACAATATAACTCTACATAGTTCAATTTCACAGTTTTCCAAAAAACTAGTAGATTTTCAGTCAACTTTGGGAATTCATAATTAATTCTAGGAAAATTTAATTTGACTGATTCTAAAGCCTATGTAAATTTATTTAAGTGTTATTTTAAGGAAAAATACTTAAGTCTACTCATTATCATCACATTTTTCCTAGAATTTCATCAAACCTACTCTATTCTCGATTTCCTTCTAGAAACAGGGTGCAACTTTGAAAAATCATATCTTTTAATCTAGTCATCCAAAAATCATGTTCTACCCACCAAATTAAAGCTCTACATCTCTACTATAATCTTGAAAGTTTCATAATTTTTAGGCTAGGTTTGACCCATGAAATTCATTTTACAACAACGCTGCCTCTAATGAAGCAATTCAAACAACATTTTCTTTCAATTTCAAAAATTTCCATATTTGCATACCAACATCCAAAAATCATGAACACATGCATTCCTACACAATTTTCCCTTCTAAATCCAATGGAACTATCAGAATTTTGAAATTCCAGCTCTACCCTTTGGTTCTGTATCTGAACTTGGGTTCTTAGGAGGGAAGTTATGTTTTCTTGATTTCTCTTGATTAAATGCTTCCTTTTTACTTATAATCACATGATTAACCATTTAAAAACTCAATAAATATGATTCATGGAAATTTTTGCAGCATAACATTCTAGGGGTTCATCTTCCAAATTTCACAAAATCAATCAAATCAAGCCAATCACAACAACAACAACCACAACAACAACATACTATTGAAGAGGATTAGGGTTCTTGAGATTACTTCTTGATTCTTCCATTTTCTCTCTCTAGGAAGCCACTACCCTCCCTCTCTTCTCTCTTGATTTTTCTTGTTAACCATGACATTCATGGTGCATGGAGATTAGAGGAGGTTATACATGAACTAGAGAGCTTAAACACTTGAATTTCACACTTACATACCTTGATTTTTCCTTCTTGAGTTCTCTTGGCTTTCTTTGTGCTTCAAGCTCTCTCTCTCTCTCTCTCTCTCTCTCTCTCTCTCTCTCTCTCTCTCTCTCATATTGGATGAATATGAAGGCTTGGGAAGAGGATATTAGCTATTTAAAATATCCAACTCCACCTCCTTAAAGAATTAATATTCTATTGGAATTTTACCACATGTTTTTGTTGACTTTTCCTTGCTTCATCTTTTATTTGTTTGGCCATAATTATTTTCTTTCCTCTCTCTCCTTTAACTTGGACGAAATATTAGGCCATTGGGAGAGTTAAATGCTTCCTCAATTGTCTCTTGAAAGGCTACACATATTAGCCTACAATTGTTGGCTTTCCAACTTCATTTACTTGGCTATAATTAATCCCTCTTGAATTAATATGGACCAAGTAAATTATTTTCCTTTCTTGCTCCCTACATTAGCCAAAATTTATCCCAATTAAAGGGAAAAATAGATGGCTTCTTGCTTTATTGGCAAATGACCATTTTGCCGTTACTATTTTTTCCATTTTCACACTTTGCTGGAAATCTGACAGAATTTTCATCAAACTTTGAAAATTCATATCTAATTTATAGATGTCTAATTGGTATGGTCTGTAAGGCTATGTGACCCTTATTAAGTCTATTTTTAAGAAAAAATATAGCCTTTAGCCAAATAGAAGCTTATAATTCCCAGAATTTCCATTTTTGGACGTTGTTACAGAAACTTGCTAGTTTCACTAGGTTAACTTCAAAAATTCAAAACTCTTTGTGTACAGCTCCAAATGACTTATATAACCTTTCATATTAAATTTTGATAAATATACTTTTATTTTGGAAAATTTCACATTCATTGGATATCATTTGATTATCCAAAACATATTACCAGGTAGGAAAAATACACTGGCAGTAAAGTTTACATTTTGGGACTCTTGCTAAACTGGTGCTTGGTAGTCCACTTGATTCAGGCTTATTCTCAAGCCTCTAATATCAAAATTCAGGATATTACATCTTGTACCTCTTTGAAATATAATATTTAATTGCTAATTCAACAAGTGTCTACTTTTGACTTTTTTTATTCATTTTTACTTGGCAAAAAGTGCTCCTTCTTGGTTAATTTTGAGCTAAGTATTTATTTTCCTTTGCCTTCTCTCTTGTTTGGACGAAAATGTCAAGAGGAAAAGGATAAATATGCTTTTAAATATCTTAACTCCACCTCCTTAAAATAATATATTTTATTGCTAATTAATCATATGAAGTTTGACGTTTAGGGCTTCTTCTTCCTTTTCTTTGTGTTTGGCCAAAATTAACAATATATTGGGCCCAAAAATTATGCTCTTCCATTCTCCAATTTGGGCTCCAATAATGGACTTTTATGAAGACACAATTTAAATTTTATGTCTTATTGTGGCCCAAAATTCGTGTAGCCATTAATTGCACTGTTTGGCTAATTCAAGTGTGGTAATATTCAACATTTTGTTCTCTTTAATACTACAAAGGTGTAAAAGAATTTTGGTGACTGAAATTTAAAATATTACACAACACACCTGTAGTCATAAAATCATTAATATTAACCTTCTAAACCAATTAAATCTCTTTTTCTAATTTATATGAGTATAACCTAATTATTAAACAACTCTTCAAACCTCCACATAATCCAAAAATCATATCAAACTCTAACTTAAATATTTAGTCATATCTCATATTTTCACATTGCTCAAAATCTAACAAAATAAACTGATTAAAACTTCAATAATACCTCCAATAATCCAAATAAAATATTTAAATCAACTTTAATTCGTCAAAAATCCTATAGAACTAATTTATGACCAGTTTATAAAATAAATTGATTGTAAAATCATAAAACAAAAAAAAATACTAAATCTAAACCAATTAAAATTAACCATTAATTATTCTCTACATTTCTATAGTCTTATATTGACAAAACTCAAAACTTGCCTAAAATCTTATTGCCAAAATATTCTCTAACTAGCAGGAAATTGTTATCATAGGAAAGAGAAAATTATTTAGAACATTTTTCATAAAAGAATTTTTGTGATTAGAAGTGACTTTGAGTACTTTATTGATCCCCAAAGATATAAAAATACTTCTATTAGTGCCTCACCATACGCCCTTCTACACGACATTTCACACAAATGAATTGCATGAAGTGAGTAGGGAGAGGAGGTATTTATAATACCCCTCCTCCTTAATATAATGAATTTGGGTGTCATTGATAAATAAATAACGATTTTGGCAAAAAATAGAATTTATCGAAAAATCTAAATTTAAACTTGTTTTAGTTTTTGGGCAAAATCTGGAGCTCTAGATGTCGGATTGAGTTGTTCTTTATATGGATAAAATGCTAAGAAAAAGCTCTACAACTTTTTTGTTGTGGCCAAAACCCAGTTCTATCTTCAAGGATTCCTAATTTTGCTTGGAAGTTGAGAACATGAATTTGTCCCAATCTAACCTTTTCCCACTAATTTGACCATAACTTGAGCTATAAATGTTGAAATGAGGAGCTTCAACTTGCATCTTCAAGCTAAGATCCAAAGTTACAACTTTTATGAGATCAAAAAGTGAAATCCCACCATTTTAAATGTCAAAATTAGGCAGCAATCAAGAAGCATAGTTGCCACAAGGTTAACATTGCTGGCTTAAGGTCAAGATTCATGCCTAACAAGTTGAACTCTTTGCACCCCATTCATCTATAAATAGAGAAGTGGAAGACATAAGGAGAACACACCATCTTTGAGTTTAATTTCATGCATTGTAATGTTTCTTGTATGCCTCTTTCATGGAAGGTTTAGGTAGTCCTCCTTTATGGATGATTTTACCTCCTATATGGAAGGCTAGAATTTTCCATTTTCATGCATAGAGTAGTTGTATATTTATGTTTTAGAATTTAATAATTAAGTTTTATGCAATGTTTATGAAGTTTTCAATTTATTTTAGTTTTGTTTTTAATTCCATCATGAGCTAAAATTCCATTTTCTTATGGTGATGATGTCGTTTACTAATGACGGATTGATCTTAACTTATTAAATCTAGTTTTAATTTTTCCTTCATGATTGAATTTAAATTATTGTTCTTATTGCTTTCAATTGATTGTCCAACTTTTGAATGATTTCAATATGTATGTTGAGACTGGAAGGAGATGCATGTGTGTAGATCTTATAATTAAAGCCATAACTTGCATATGAAATAGAAATATATTCATATGAGTTGTATAGTCTTAATGAGTTCTATAATATCCCAATTTTTGATTAAGGGAAAAACATGATTATCGTGGACAATTATGAAATTAAATTGAATTATTATGTGTTTTATGGCTATTTTGATTAATATGTCATAATTATTGAGAAATTGGAAGAATGGAATTATTGGTCATGAGTTGGTAATTAAGGGAGAAATTAATTACTAACTAAGAGAAAATGAGATGTGTGATTAAAATGGCTAATGGAGGGATTAGAGTAACTAATTTGGTTACTTACTTTATGAGAGCCAATAGATTTGAGACACTTGGCAAGCTTATATGATGATGGGAGTTGTTGGGAAAGTCAAATATCTATATTTTATTGTTTTCTCTCCCTCTCTCTCTCTCTCTTATGCGCATGAAGGGGCTAAAGGGGGCAGAAAATTCTGTGCTTCCTCATCATCACTCTCATTTCTCTCTTCTCTCTCTCCTTCTTGCTCTCTCTCTCTCTCTCGTCCACTATTGTTGAAGGCAAGGGAAAGAAGAAAGCTTGATCTTTGGGTAAGTAAATGACCTCTATTGCTCAAACTCCCTTCATTAAAGTTGATCCTTGAGTTAAGAGCAACATTTCTATGGTTGTAGTTTGTCCATTGGTTGTGGTTTGTGGCCACACAAAATTTTGGGAGGTGGTGAATCAAGAACTCCCTTTGAGAAAGTTGATAAGGTGAGTGAGACCTATCTATCTATCTATGTTTGATGCCAAATGGATTAACTTGGAATTTCTGGAATTTTGGACCCATTTTCGAAAATGAGGGCCATTGGGAGTTTGGTATGTGTTTGATATAGAATTTGTATGTTTGGAATGCATTTTGGATAGATAGAAAGTGATTGGGTTTGAAATTGTTAAGTTGGAGATTTTGAGAGTTTGGTATTTAATGTTACCCACAACCAAAGCATGATAATGGAATAGGATTTTTGTGATTTTGACAATTCCATTGGATTCTTTGAGTGATTTTGTGTGGGAATAAGCTTGGTTGTTGATTTTGGGATTCATTTGGATCACTTGGGAAAAGTTGGAAAATCTGTTTTGGTTAAGCTCTGTTTTTCGCTGTCAGTTTGAATGAGCGTTTTGAATGACCAAACCTTTCTGGCCTGATTTGGGCCGCGGCCCATGAGTGGCGGGCCGTAACCCACGGCCTTCTGACCATATTTGGGCCGCAGCCCAAGGAAGGGCGGGTCGCGGCCCACCCCTGTGTTCCAGCACTTTGTGTTTTCAAAAAGTGACCTTCAACCTTTTGTTTCCCAACCTTTTAGGGCTTTCATTAGAGACATTTGTGGTCTCTTAAGAGTCCTAAATGATAACCAACTTAGTGTATCATGGGATTAAGTAATTGGAAAAGAGATTGATCAATTGTCCCTAATTTGGTATAGGATTTGATATCTGCCGAACGCGTGAGCCCACTGTGCCAAAGATTGTCAGGAAAGATACAGGTAGCGACTCCTCTCTTATACTTTGTGTAAATGTATTGTATGTTTGCTTGTCATTCATTGTGTGGATGCTACTGCTACTGCTTTGAGATACCTAGTGGAGTTTAGTGATACATTGTGCTTTGAGATGCTTTGTGGTGCTTCGTGCTTCGTGTTGCTGCTACATAGTGTTCACCGCGAAAGCGGGCGTTGTGCATAGTGAATACAGCGAAAGCTGGCATAGTGTTCACCACGAAAGTGGGCGTAGTGCATTGTGATTACAGCCGTGAGTGCTGTCGTATGTGGCGCGAGCCAGAGATCATTGTGAAGCTGCTGAACATGATGAACATACATGCTTTATGTTTATATATTGTATGAGTGACTTGTTGCTACTGGGATTCTTTAGAATCTCACTCTTTCCATATGACTAACCTTTTCAGACAGGGCGTGTGGCTCGAAAGGGAAGCGACCAACCAGGAGTGGTTAGGGCTTAGGGACATTTTATATTTGGATGTTGGTTATCCTTGTTTTGGTTTTGGGATTACTAAGTGTATATGAGATGTAAATAAATATTTTGGATATGTAATCCCCATTTTTGGGAACTCGCAACCCATGTTATATATGTAGATGAACCCGGGGTTTGCCGGGATTTTAGTTTCCGCACTCTGATATTTCTTATGTAATTTGATTTCTCAAGTAGTTATATCCGCATGTGAATGTGAGACCCGGAATTAATACGTTTTGAATTGATTTTGAAATACCTCATCCCGAGTTGAGGGATTATAAATTGTTGATTTGATTTTATTGGTCTCTATTTCACTTAAACTTCGAAATCCGGATGTAATTACCGTGAGGGGGTTACAAGTTCAATAAATCTTAATACATGATTAATTGCTTTAATTCATATAGGGATATATTGGATTAGCAATTAATTATAGAATTGTTTGACCTTAGAAGAGGCTAGTATTTAAATTAGGGAAACCGACTATCAAACATGTGGAATAAATTAGACTAGAATGAATAAGTGGTTTAATCCGAAATTTGCTAAGTGAAATTTGATCCCTAGGCTTTTTCTTATAGTTGTTTTCATATAAATTGCATTCATATTTAGTCATTTTTAATTTTGTAATCTCATTCACCAACTAATTGGTTGACTAAATAGAATTAAGATTACAAATTTTGGTACTTAGTGATCAATTCTCATGGGAACGTACTTTACTCACCTCTATATTACTTGGTTACGATAGTATACACTTACACTTTTTAGTAGACCATTTATACTCATAGCAAGTGTTTGGCGCTGTTGCCAGGGATTGTTGTCATTAATATCAATATCAAGTAATTTTAATACCAATTTGGTCTTCATATTACCATTTATACTCATAGCTAACTTAATGCATGACTAGATTGAAGCAGACTAAACTATAGCCTTTTGATTATGAGATCGAGAGAACTTGTTGAAGAAATTGAAGAGTTCGAAAGTAGTCTATTTCAATCATAAGCAGTCCAATGGTAGATCCAGGGGGAGAAACAACAGATACCAAAACACTCCGTGATTATGCAACACCAACAGTCATGGTGGGGACAAATTCTGGAATAAAAAAACCACCAGTAGCAGCCAATAATTTTGAAAATAAGCCTATAATTATCTAGATGGTGCAAGCAAATCAGTTTGGTGATTTATCAAGAGAAGATCCTAATGCACATATAGCTCACTTTCTAGAAATCTGTGACACATTCAAGCATAATGGTGTTACTGATGATGCCATTAGACTTAGACGTTTCCCTTTCTTACTGAGGGATAAGGCTAAGTGCTGGTTACACTCCCTACCAGTGGGAAGCATAACTACATGGGATATCTTGGAGTAGAAATTTTTGGTAAAATACTGTCTTTCAGGAAAAATTGCTAAATTGAGGAATGAAATTGCCTCATTTACCCAGCATGAACTAGAAAGCCTCTATAAAGCCTGGGAAAGATACAAGGTGTTGCTATGGAGATGTTCTTATCATGGGTTACCAGATTAGTGACAACTGCAAACTTTCTATAATGGGATGACGCGCACCTCTAGAATTCTTGTAGATGCTGCAGCTGGAGGATCTTTAAAAGGAAAAAGTCTAGATGATGCCTACAACCTACTTGAGGAGATGGCAGCCAATGCATACCAATGGCCTTCTGAATGTAACAGTTTAAAGAAATCACTTAGAATGCACGAGCTGAATATCCTTACAACTTTGTCTTCTCAAGTTGCTTCTATATCCAAATAAGTTAGCTCATTAACAAGCCAAGCAAATGTAATCAACACTCCTAGTAAAACTTGTGATCGATGTGGGGGATCTCATATGAGCATGCAATGTCAAGAAGGGCACCCATTCAATATAACCGGTCTTAAAATTTGATTTTAATTATAAAAATGCCATCGGTCATATTTTTAGGACCTCATCCAATATAACCGGTCTAAATGCTCCGGTCTAAAAGCCCTTTTCTGCACTAGTAGTAAGGCGGTGTAACGCCCCAATTTTCGATTAAGGCCTAATGATAATTATTGAGGATAATTATCGGATTAAAGTGAAATTAATGTATATTGGTGACAATATTAATTTATATGTTATAATTGATGGAAAATTTAAAAAATGGAATTATTGGCTCTAAGTTGGTGATTAATGGGGAAATTAATTACTAACTAAAAGAAAAATGAGAAGTGTGATCAAATGGCTAATGGAAGGATTAAAGAGTTTAATTGGTGACTAAGTGTGTGAGAGCTGATAGGAAAATGACATGTGGCAAAGTGGGTGTGAGAGGAAGATAAAGAAAAGTCAAATGGGATTAAAGAATGAATTTCTCTCTCCACTCTTCCCTCTTGTGCGCTGCAGAAGTATGGAGGGAGTATTGTCATCATTTGTTCTTCTTCTTCACTACTCCTCACTCCATCTCTCATCTCTCTCTTCTCTCTCCATTTTCTGGCACCATTTTTGCAGCAAAGGGAAGGAAGAAAAGCTTTGAAAAGGTAAGGAAAATGGCTTCCATTGCTCAAACGTCCTTCTCTAATATTGATCCTTGAATGAAGAGCTTCATTTTGATGGTTGTAATGTGTTCATTGGTGTTAGTTTGTGACCTCAAGAGATTGTGAAAGTTGAAGAATCAAGAAATCTCTTTGGCAAAGTGAAAGAGGTGAGTGTTAACTCCCTTTTGATATATAGATTGTGGTTGTTGGTTGAGCATTGATTTTCTGGAATTTTCTGCCCTATTTTCGAAAAATTAGGGTCTTAGTGAGTTTGGCATGTTGTGATCATGGAAATGGTATATTGTGAGGTCTTTTGGACAAATGGATTGGTTTGAATCATTAAAAGTAAAGTTTGGGAACTTTGTGTTGGTTTTGGTGTATTGGTCAAAATAGGGCATGTGGTTAGATTCTGAATTTGGTCATTTTGAGATTACCATTGTGTTCCTTGTGGAAAATTGTATGGGAATATGTTTGGTTAATGATTTTGGAGTCATTGGACACTTTGGTGGAAAAGTTGGAAAATGCTGTCACTGTGAACTCTGTCTGGGCAGTTTATTTGTGTGGACGTTTTGAATAAACAAATGATTTCCGAAAATTATGAAACTTTCCAGTCTTAAATTTCACATCTCAAGCTTCAAAATGGACATATATTTTGTGTCATTTCGTTTAGTATTCTGGGAGATATGGTTGTCCAAAGTTTGGGGATGGAAACAGAACTCTGTTCTGGAGTAGTGTTGAGTTTTGGGTGATTCTGTATTTTTGTGATGATTTAAAGTAATGACCCATATTTTTCCTTGAAATAGGACTTAAGTACCTTTCATTTGGCTTTGGAATCACTCTGTTTTGATTTTTCTACAATTCGATATGATTTTTTGAAGTTCAGCCAAGAATCAGGAAATTGCTTGGCCGCGGCCCATGAGTGGCTGGCCGCGGCCCAAACCTTTCTGGCCTGATTCTAGCCGCGGCCCATGGGTGGCTGGCCGTGGCCAGTGACCTTCTGACCATATTTCGGCCGAGGGCCAAGGAAGGGCTGGCCGCGGCCAACCCCTGTGTTCCAGCAATTTAAGTTTTTGAAAAGAGATCTTCAACCTATTGTTTCCCAACCTTGTAGGGGTTTTATTATAGGCATTTTTGGCTTCTTAAGGGTCATTATTGATAACCGAATTTAAGTGTTGAAAATTCAATTGAGTATTGGAATAGAGAATAATGCTTCGTCCTTAATTATGACTTTAGGATTTGATATTTTCCCGGAGCATAGAAGGCCCGTGCCTGCTCAAGAGCGGAAAGACCAAGGTAGTGACACTTTATCCTATATCATGTGTATTGCATTGCTTGTTTGCATTAGTCATTGAATACAGTGAAAGTGAAGAGGACGTGGCGAAAGCCCGGACTTGATTATAGTAAAAGTGAAGGGACGTGGCAAAAGCCCGGACTCGATTATAATAAAAGTGAAGGGGACATGGTGAAAGCCCGGACTCGATTACAGTGAAAGTGAAGGGGACGTGGCGAAAGCCCGGACTCGAATACTGATAAAGTGAAGGGGCGTGGCGTAAGCCCGATCTCGTATATAGTGAAGGGAACGTGGCGAAAGCCCGGTCTCGAATATTGATTGCTGCATTGTGATATATGTGACTTGCTTTGTATATATGCATCATATAAATAAACTGTTACTACTGGGATTCTCTAGAATTTCATTCTTTCCAAATAACATTTTTAGACATGGCAAGTGGATCGAAAAGCAAGCAAGTGGCAAAGGATGATTAGGACTGCCAGCGGTAGTCTTAGCTATATATTTTGGTTTTATATTGAACTAGTTATCATTTTGGATAAATGTATACATATTGAATAGAATTGTAGTGGTATAGTTTTGTGTAATCCCCAGTATGGATACTGAGATAGGCAACGATGCCCTGTATAAACCTTTGGATTAATGTTATTATCCCGGGTGAACGTCGGGAATTGTGCTTACTCTGATATTGTATATGTAACAGACCAAACAGGCCATTTGTTTTAATGAATGAAATGAATGGAGATCCATTTGTACAGGTGTTTTAAAAAGTTTTTAATTGTCCCAGATTTCTCATTCGATTATTAAATGTGATTAAACGCTAATCCCGGCCTGATTATCTAAGGGGTTACAGGCGGGGCCTTACACATGGTAGAACGACTTCAGCATAGTTGGGCCAACTAACGTTTGACCGTTAGGGTTGTTAACTTAGGGGCAACTTTGAGACAAAAAAACCTTCCGGAACAACTTTGAGATTTTGCGTATACTTCCAAGGTGGATTTGCACCTGAAACCAAACTAAGAAACTTTTGCCAAAATAGTTCATGGTTTATCTTAACAACCATAAAGTATTTCTTTACTCAATCTTCACCTCTTGATATTCCACTGTTTCCACTTAAACTGTAAACTATTGGCCGTAAAATATTTATGATCATGTAGTAGCAAATCAAGTCTCATATAGTTCAAATTGCTAGATCAAATTTGAACAATCAAATGGCCAATTTGTTTTTGTTTTTTTTTTTTAAATCAATTTTATAAAATTGTTTTTAATAACAAGTTTTGAAAATAAAAAAAGAAAATATGTTTGGATAGTTGGTTTTAAAAAATGGGTTAATGTGCAAATTTGTCTCAAAAGTTTTCGCTTAGAAGCAATGTTCCCCTGAAAATTTCAAAATGTAGCAATGTTGCCCTATACTATTTAAAAACTAATATTGACTGTTAACTTTTTAACATTAAGGGGCAACATTTCTCCCTTTTAACACTTCTCAAGCAGTATTGTACCTAAAAAAACTTCCCAAATAACATTGCTCATTTGCGTAAAATTTGCACCTTAACTTAAAATATGTTTTTGAAGTGACTTGGGGGTGACTGTCGTCGACATCAATAACAGGGAGTTGGCTGACGCAGACGAAGACATGGCGGCAACATTCGGCGGTGGTGACGTGGTGGTGGTTGATGCTCGTGGTGTAGCATTGATAGTGGATAGATGGCGGCTTGAAAGCCTTTAAGTAGAGAAGAAAGAGTTTTCCCATGCATTTTTCAAAACAAACAAATAAGAAATAGAAAACAAAAAATAACAAAATACCTAAAAAATGTTTTACTTTTTTAGTTTTTAACAACAATTTAATTTTTTTTTTTGAAAAAACTTAGATTAAACCCATATCTCCAAACAAGTTTTTTTTTTTGTTCTTTTAAAAACACAAAAAAAAAAAACTGGTTTTTGTTAGATCTCACATGTTTTGATGATAACAAAGAATGGTATGTAAAAGATTTGATAAACAAATAAGTTTGAACAAAGTAATAACAGAGCAAATCATCACTTGAAGTAAGCATTGGAGTAATAAAGAAAGGCCAAGAGAAAAAGCTGAAAAACTTCATCACTGGCAATATTTCTAAAGGGTTACTCGAGTAAGTACTCGAGTAATGATACAGAAACTTGAAGTATCCAGAGCAACCTTCAAGTAACCTGCCAACGTTACTCGAGTGGCTACACGAGTAATCAGGTAAATCACTTCCAGTTGCTCTCGGCCTGCCAACTTTACTCGAGTAACCAGGTAAAAGACTTCCAATTGCTCTCGGCCTGCCAACGATACTCGAGTCTGTACTCAAGTCCCCTGCTTCAAGAAAAATGTTGCTCTCGGCATATTCAATCCTGCCAATGTTACTCGAGGAGTTACTCGAGTACTCACTGTGGTAAGCAAAACCTGAAGGTAATACTCGATTAACTTGATATGCTTCTATCACACTTCACTCGAGGCACTACTCAAGTATGCAAGCATTCAATTACTCTTTATCAAATATTTGAACTGGATTACTCGAGTCAGTAATCGAGTAATCTGCAGACTTATTTACACAGCGCTTGAAGTATGTACCCGAGTAAGCTATGCAGAAAATTTATGTTTACTCCAGTAAGAGGGTAAGAAAAACTTGAAGTGCTCTCGGCCATGAAATCTTGCCAACATTACTGGAGTGAAGCATCGAGTAACCTGAAGTTTATTTGATCCATTACTCGAGTAACCTATGAAGAAAAGTGTATCATACCCGAGTAAGTACCCGAGTAAACAGGTATTTCCAAGATTTGTAAATTTGTTTACTTTATGCACTACTCGAGTTATGTGATGTTCTTTCATTAACTTGCTATCATTACTCTCACGATGATACTCGAGTAACTACTCGAGTATGCAAGTTCAGAAATTCAGAAATCATTCCAATGTTCATTGATTTGTTTCCTATGTGATTAACCCTTCATTGTATTAGTATTCTTAGCATATCCACAGATAAACAATGAAGAGATCTTACTAAATAAGGAAAGTCAAATGCAATGTTCAAACGCTACCTACCGCCACCTACTGCAAACGGATATTTTTCAAATACTGGAAAAGTCAACAGTGGATGCGCACACTCTAACAGGCATGAAGAAAAATGTTCCAACAATCATTACCAACACATCTATATATATGGGAACATCCAAACAGAGAAGAACAACAAGAACACACACACGAACGTATTATCAAGTTCACTACTCTGTTTTACATATACTTGTAATTCTGTATTTCAGTGATTCTTATTCACTCTGTAAGAGAGATATTTCATTCAAACTCAATATTTGTTATTGAGGTAACTTAAGGTTGTGGAACCTTGAGTTGAGATTGGATTACAACTTGTAAGGGCGAGCGAGTGTCTAGGCGAAGGAACTTTCTTGTATTGAGGTGCCAAGAACCCACTGAATCTTGAAAGTTATAGTGAAACTCTCAGAGATACTCTGAGGACTGGACGTAGGTCAAAGTGGTTGTGGCCGAACCAGTATAACTCTCGGTATACACTTCGGTGATTTTTCTCCTTACTCTTTACTGCATTATATTCACCGTCAAGTTTTTATATTTGCAGCGAAAAATTTAGTATCACCCAATTCACCCCCTCTTGAGTGAAACGCTTGCTCTAACAGTTTTAAAAACAGAAACTAGCAAGAGACTAAATTTCAGTGACTTTTATAAATATTACGTTCTTATTACCGTCATATAAATTTGATATTCTTCATAGGACGTGTTAAGTACTTAATTACATTATAATATATTTAACTTTTAAATAAATATTTTGAATGAATTTAATTCGCGACTAAGTGATTGAACAAACAATTTCAAAAATTAAAGCAATATGAGTAAAATAATCAAAATTAAATAAAATCCTGGAGCGATAAAGCCATGAAAATTAATAATTAATAAAAAATTATTATATATTGCATTAATTTAAGCGAGTAAATTAATAATTGGACAGTCTAAGTCGGTAATAATTTTTTGGATGCATGGATCTAAATCTAATATCCTATGAGCGTTCAAATTTCAACAACTTATTGGTCAACTGTTAGGGAAAAACCAAAGCAAAATGAAAATATATTCCAATGAACCGTCCAACACAAAAGTTTGAAACCTAACGGCCACGTCAAGCTAAAGTTTTGTTTGAATTCAAAAATGTTTGAACCGTAAAATACAATATAATTCTCAATTGTGTCCTTAATGCACTTCATATTTAGACAATATATAAAACGCTATATAAATCACTCTTGTTTCTGTAATAGGGCATGACCAAATCATTTGCTAAATATGGCCAAGAAAATTTTTTTATCAACTTTTCTTTCAGTATTTCTTGTATGTATTTCAGAAGTTCAAGGAAGAAAATCTCTTTACTCGTTGAATGGTAAAGAAGAACTGCCTTCGTTTTTTCGAAGTGATAGTGATGGTATATGCAAATCTATGGTGGATACACAAGGCTACAAATGTAAAGAACACAAGGTAAGTCATCACATGCATGCTTGAGAAGAGTTTCAGAAAATAAAATATACAGTAAATAAGTCCTTTTTTTGTAAGGTTTTGATCTTAGTAGAAAAAATTAGGTAATTTGTCTTAATTAATTAATGTTTACAATCAAAGTTCTTATCACAATATTTTTAATAATTAAATAACTAAGTTCCAAAAGTTTCAAACAAGTTTTCTTCTTTTTTAACTTCTCATATTTTTAGAATACAAAATTTTGAATTTATCAAAAAGAAAGAAGCTAATACGAAAGTTTCCAAAATGGACCCTTAGTTATTACTCCACTTGGTTCTAAATATAAGATCTCAATATACTTTGCTTTTTATTTTTATGATTTTTCCTCAAACTATCCCCATTAATACCCTTAAAAATAATTAATTAATATAGATCAGCAATATATAATTCAAATGAACCTATATTTTTTTATAAAGTGAGTAATGATTGGTACTGCAGAGAAATTCATTAATCCTCTACACAGAGAAATTCTACAGTTTATTATATTTCCAGAGCTGATATTAAGCGTTTGTTTTTAAAAAATATTCTCATGTAGGTACCTATTCAAAGTGATTGGAGCTTTCCAAAAGAAAGCCCAACATAATATCAATCTCACTTTCTTTTATATATAAACCTTCTTTTTCAATTTTTTTCTTTAATAATTTAAGGTCACTTTTAATAAAAAAAATGATACGGGCATTTTAAGGTGATCATTCACACTTGTTACAATTAATTAATTTATCTGATTAATTTCCTTAATCTATCTAAATCAATTAAATAGTTCTTACATTAAAGACAGAGAGGAGGGAGCTTTGTTTATGAACCTAACTTTGCCATTATCTGTGTGCATGGGAATTCAGGTTACGACGAAGGATGGTTTCATCCTAAGCCTTCAGAGGATGCCAGCAAGGCGATCTGGCAAAACAGCAGATAAGCCTCCTGTTCTGTTGCAACATGGTATCTTAAGTGTAAGTTGTTTCAAAACAAAATCTCCCATGTTTTTCTTTTAATTCAAAATCAGTGTTGTACTACTTCTTCATCATCACACTTTACTACATGTAAATGATTTTTTTGGTATAACTATATCATACTCTCGTTCTTTTTATGAGATCCAAATTTTTGAATTTGTTTGGCCCTTTTTATAAGATATATAATTTGGGGTTGTCTAATCATTAAATGCATTTTTGCCAAATTTATCTCTAATTAATTAATTTTGTATATTACATCAATTTTGGGAGAAATTTGGGCCTGTTTGATATCATTTTTAAAAAGAGTTTTCTTTTTTGAAAAACCAAAAAAAAAAATATAAAACTTGTTTGGAGAATTATTTTCAATAAGTTGTTTTTTAAAAAAACATAACGTTGTTTTTAAAATCTAACAAAACAGTATTTTTGGTGTTTTCTTGTTTTTATTTTCCTATTTCTTATTTTCTTGAGGCCATTACATGTCCATTGTTGATACCACACCACTGATACTTACAAACGTGACATCATCGCCGGCAGTGGCCATTGCCACCACTTCACTTCAAAAACATATTTTTTTAAAAATAATTATCCAAATATATTTTTTATATTTTTTAAATTTTAAAAATTGCTTTTAAAAATAATTTTATAAAACAGTTTTGGAAAGAAAATGGAAAACAGAACATATATATTCTAATATTTTCTTCTCTCTCATTATCAGTTTTCCATATATTATTTTCTTTTATCTATTTTCATTATTCTCTCCTTCCCTTATCCTCTTATAAAATAAGTGTGTACTTGGGAAAAAATGTATATGTTTTATATATTTATTATTTTTAACTAATTTTAATATATTTATGAAACCACGCAGTTTGGTTATTTTGATCTTATCAAAAGGATTGGGTGGAGTATTTGTTACCATATTAGCATAATAGTTGGAATGAACAGAGGGAAATCTGAAAATTGTATATCACTAACTGACTTCCTCTCCCTCTACTGAAATCACATCCCCAACGTCAATAAATTGTTTTGTTACCGGAGTAACTCACTCCTTTTAAACAAGGGGTATATTACATGTACTTGCCCCGTGCTCTTCTTATTCTTAGTCGTGACCCATTTGATGCGGCCTTGTGTGTTCGTTTGGAATAGCTTATTTTAAGGCAATAAATGCTTATAAATCGTGATTCACGATATACGAGATAAGTATGTAAGAGGAGTTTTATCTCGACTTGCATAATAAGGACTTATTGTCCAAAAATAAATGATATCAAATACATGCATAACAGGCCTAAACGAGACTAGATCTCTTACATGGCTTTTTCGCCTATGAAGCTTAAACCATCACCTTGCTTTAAGAATAAGAAGTCTGCTGTACTTTTTAATGGGTTAGTACAAGTAATTTTTTAAATTATGATTTATATGTTGTGTTTTGTGGTTTTCAGGATGCTATAATATGGCTGTTCAATTCTCCTGATGAATCGTTGGGATTTATATTAGCCGACAATGGGT
Source organism: Inga laurina (assembly GCA_963855925.1). NCBI lineage: Eukaryota > Viridiplantae > Streptophyta > Magnoliopsida > Fabales > Fabaceae > Inga > Inga laurina. The sequence goes on from OY979704.1 coordinate 56,188,860, forward strand.
ATGATGTGTGGCTTGCTAATACTCGTGCCACTAGATATAGTGGTGGTCATACATCTCTCACTCCTAATGATAAGGTACGCACTTTTTATTTAAATAAAATTGTCATATTAAATTTAAAAGAAATATATATTATATAAATCATGGTCATATATATCTTGTTGATGCTTTTATTCATTTTTATTTTTTATTCTAAAAATTTTAGGCTTATTGGGAGTGGTCATGGGATGAATTAGTCTCTTATGATCTTCATGCCTGTGTTGAATATGTGTACAACCAAACCGGACAAAAGCTGCACTATGCAGGCCATTCTTTGGTGAGTATCTAAAGCATGGTTTTTTTTTTTTTTGGGTCAAATATCTCAACTTTGAGTTCATTGAAACTATAATTTTCTTTTTCTTTTTTTATTTTAAGAGGCACAAATGCTAACTAACGTTGAGAGCGAGGTTATAAGTTTTTTGAAAAACTAAAATTTAAGCAAATTGCATTATTTACTAGTGGTCTAGTTTTGTGCTCATTGCAAATTTGAAATGAGACTTAAATTAAAGCTTCTAATTTATAAGTGTTTTTTTTAATATAAGTTCATTTTTACTTTGTAAGGTTCGAATATTTGGCATGAATCTTTTTCCTTTTTGACATGAAACCTAAACTAGAGAGAAGTTATTAATAGAGTGGATTATATTTACTAATTACTACATGTATTGACATTGAGTGTGTGTGTATATAAAAAAAATTGAAAATTCAGGGAACTTTAATGGCATTGGCTGCATTCTCTGAAGGGGAGCTGGTGAATATGATCCGATCTGCTGCTTTACTTAGTCCAATTGCTCATCTCAATCAGATTCCTTCACCAGCTATAAAACTTGCTGCTGATATCTTTCTAGCTGATGTAACACACTGCATTCCCTTATCATCATCTTGGACTATGAGAATATATACATATATATCTATATATATAAAATTAAATTAACATTTGACTCAACTGTTTTCCTATTCTCTGTATTACAGGTTCTGTATTGGTTAGGCCTTCGCGAATTTATGCCGATAGGGTAAACGATTTTTTTTTTTTAATTTTAAAACAATAAGATTGTTTAACTTTTTATTGCTCATTATTTGATCCCATTGAGTTTTATATTATCCTTTTCTCTTAACACGTCAAAAGGCCCATATATGAAGTCATACGTCAGGAATAAGGGGTTGCTACAATAGGATCATCTGTCCTAGGTACTCTTGGTTATTGGGCTTTTTGGAGGAGTTATATAAATAAATTGTTCCCTCCTGTACTAAATATATATAGGAGTCAAGATTGTCATTTTGTAAAAGATGTATATTGATTTTCTTAAAATATACTCCTTCCGGTTTTAATTATAAGATAAAGTTGATTTTTTTTAGAAAAATTAAGGAAGCTAATTAAATTATTTTAGAGTATTTATATTTTTATTTTTTTCTTCAAACTAATTAGTTTAATTAATAAATTATATTTAAGGATATATAACATTTGATATGATTAAGTAACTTATTTAACTTCCTTAATTTCTCCAAAAAAAGTCAACTTTGTCTTATAATTAGGACCGGAGATAGTATCATTTATATGTTTGCATTGGAAACTACCTCTTGAAGAGAACCATCTCAATATGTGCAAGCGATAATGATATTTTTGAATATGTGGATATATATATACATATAAGAGACAAAGTAAACTGAAGTCTTAACACATAAAGTCTCCCTAGTTAGTCCCTATATTTAATACAACACACATAGCAGGGGCTTACTGTATTTTGGTCGTTATTAAAATCGATTAAAAACTGAAGAATTAATTAAATTAAAATCTATACATTGTACAAAACTCATCAAGAAGCAAATAATATTAATCACTGCATATAGGTGGTTTCCGTTGCAAATTATTAAAGAGGGTATTTTAAGGAACTAACACATTTTCATACAAAGCTAACATAACTAATTTATTCTTAATTAATCTTTATAAGTTAATTGTCTAACTTTTATATGAGTATCGTGAGTGATACAATCACCCTTACTAATACCTTAGTCTTAGATAGAAAACCTACGAGGCAAATATTCACAATGTCATATTCGTATACATATATATGTTTCCATTAAAAAAACATATGACATACGTGTTTATTATTTTCTCCGATCCTAATTATAAGAAAATTTTGATTTTTTTGGAGAAATTAAGAAAGATAATTAAATTACTTTAGAGTATTTATATTTTTATTTGTTTCTCCTAACTAACTAATTTGACTAATAAACTAATATATAATCTAAGAATACATAACATATGATATCATTAAGTAATTTATTTAGCTTCCTTAATCTCTTAAAAAAAAGTCAACTTTGTTTTATATTTAGGATCGGAGGTAGTAATTACTTTTTTTTTTTTTTTTGATTACATAAGGCACGGGATCGAACCCGTGAAGTGGGGGAGGGGGGAAGTGGCCTAAGGCCACTTGGGTGACCACTGCACCTAATGGTGCTGGTCGGTAGTAATTACTTTTTGTTCCTTGCTTTCTATATCATATAATTATATATAGATATACACATGATTATGCATAATATTTTGTTTAGACTTCTAACATCATCAATTTATTTTCCCTTCTTTTTGGCACAATATATTTTCTTTTGATGAACAGACAAGAAGCTACTGAACTTTTAGAGAAGATATGCAAAATTCCGGAGGTCAATTGCTCCAACCTAATGACAGTTTTCACTGGTACTATAATATAAAATGTTACTATTTCCTTTTTTCCACCCCTTTTGGATCTCCTTTTTGTACCAACCAGTGGCATCATGTTGTGAAGAATATTCTTATAAGATATAAATAACTAACTTATGATAAAAAAGTTAATTGAAATTGGTTAAATACAATAAATTTGTAAAAAAAAATTGTAACTTTCAAAAAAATTATTATATATAAAGAGAAAATGATAAAATAATTAATTAATACATTGAAAATATCCAGTAATTTTTTCAAAAATGATACTAAAATTTTTAAGCTATTATTAGTGTTTCTTATAAATAAAAACAAGTCATTGCTTAAAATAACTTTTTTCTTATATACAAAGGACCGTAGGGAGTATAGATTATTAATTAAAGTGTTTTTAAGTTTGTTTTAATTATAATTGTATATAACTTCCCTTAATTTCAGGCCCAAACTGTTGCATTAATTCTACCAGGATAGACGTTTATCTTGATCATGAGCCTCAGCCAACATCAACCAAAAACTTGATCCACCTTGCTCAAAGTAAGTCTATTCATTTTAATTATAAATGCAAATTAATCCCATATATTACCAAAATTGGATTCAACTATAATGGAAATAAGTGTTAGAACTAGTCCATATTAAATTGGTCAAAAAGAGAACCCAATTAAATGAATTAGTCAAACTGAAAAAAAAAAATATGAAAGCGCTTGAGTTACTGGTTCAATGGATCATTTATTTATTTATTTATTTATTTATTTATTTTTGCAGAATCTTTTGGAAATTTTTGTCTTTATCAATTTTAATACTGTATAGGCATTATTCTGGCTCATAATTATTCATAAATTATAATTATAGATTTTACCCAATGGTATACTCTCACTCTGACATTGTCCAAAAAAAGAAAAATGGTATCCTCTGACATCAAGGGTTATTTATTAATTGAATATTTTTTTCAATTCGTGATTATGATCAATCTTAGCTTATCTAAATTTCAATATTGCCCTATAAAGTTTTTCGTAATAGTGATTTAAGTTTTTTATATAATATTTTAATATATAAAGTAAAAAACATATTTATAATTAACTAATAACTATTTTGTCATTTTTCTGAATTTTTTTTGTTTGGATAAATTGAAAAATATGTTTCTTTCGCCAAAATAAGAGATCTAAACATATTTGAAAATTACAGAAGAAGTTATTTATTGTATAATGTATTTGCTATCAGACTGTAATAAAGTTGAAATATGATCAGAAAGCATAAATTTGTTTCTAAATTTTTACTTTTGGTTTTTTCAAAATTAATAAGTTCTATATGTGCGTTGGGATTTTGTGCAGTGGTTAGAAATGGGAACATAGCAATGTTTGACTATGGAGATCAAGCACAAAACATGCAACACTATGGACAAGCCAGTCCTCCTGTGTACGACATGACCAGTATCCCAAACGACCTTCCTCTTTTCCTCAGCAATGGAGGGAGTGATACTCTGTCAGATGTAAATGACGTGGACGTTTTGATGGAAAACCTCAAAGACCATGACAAGGACAAGCTTACTGTGCTTTTCATAGCAGAATATGCTCATGTTGATTTTGTCATGGGCGTCAATGCCAATAAAGTTGTTTATCAGCCCATGGTGAACTTTCTCAAGCAATATAATTAATTAGCATCTCATTTCTGTATTTTTGTTTTAAATGTTTGGTTCATTAATTTTATTTCTATTATATATATATAATCTACCAACTCAAGTTTGTTTTTAGCCCATGTATAAAATAATTGTCTTCTATGTCTTAGATTCACTGTCTTTATATACATATATGGGGCTTCCACATGAGAACACCAATATATAAACAGGCATTGACATTGCAGGAATGGCAAAACCTAAGACCCAGCCAAAAGTATCTTGCATGTAGGACATGGCTATAACACCTAATAGACTTTCCACTGCAAATGCCAAAATATATACCAACCCTGGAAGAACACAGTCTTCTTATTGGGCTTATTGTTATCTTCTTTGCCACAAGGCAATTTCTCGTCGTTGTCGTCAACTTGATCTGCTCCAAAGGTTTGCAGAGATGGGTTGTATCCCCTTTGTCCTAATGAGATCAGACAGAGAGACAAAGATAGACATGAAAAAGGGATTCTTTTGTTTCCCTCAGGCCTTGACCTTACCACTGCTGTTGATGTCATAAGTCCCTGACCAAAGTATATAAATAAATATTTAATACTTTAAATGAAAAGGAAACTACGCAAATTTAGAGTATTAAACTTTGAAAAATCTTAAAAAATTGAAAAACTGCACCATTTTCCCTATAAGATATCTAAATGTCAATAATTTTATGTAGAATCTAATGATAAAAAGCACCCCAAAAAAAAATTTGGGAAGGAGGAAATATTTAGGCGAAGCTGGCAGCATGCAATAGACACCCCAGCCGAATTATAATAACCGACCAGCAGTATCAAAATTCATGGTATAGTTCACCGTGTCTAGAGGAAAAGATAAATGCCAAGTGATCAAAAGTAGAAAATTCATTTAAGGACATTGCTTCTTGCCGTTGAAGAAGTTATGAGACCAAGAAGAACTTACTACATAATTGTTTCAACATTCCATGAACATTTTTAGTTTATGATAATTTGTTTTACTTGTGTTTGATGTGTTTGTTCTGTTGCTGTGCAAAAAATATCTCCAAACAAGTTTGCCTCATTACGTGCTTAATTCTTATTATGGAAAAAGGGGGGACATCAATGTATATATTAAGAATCAGTAGTATTAACACTACAAAAAAAAAATAGCTTAATTATTATCGACAGAAGTACCAACAGAATTACTGATTGAATTTCAATTCCCCGATGGAATTACCGATGGATAAGCGATGGAAACAAAATTACCGACCCATTACTAGTGAAATCCATTCCATTGCTAAATTTTATGTGGCAAATTGGGTCACTGATGGAATTTCAATTTTGTCTAAAATTACCAGCGGATATCCAACAAAAAATAGTCCATCAAAAATTACCGACAGAATATTCCATCACTGGCAACTGCCCACTTTGCTGGCAGGCCGTCACATGTCTCTGCCACTTGTCCTTCGACCTCACTACCATGTCAATGTCTCATCCACTTCAGATAATGGTTGCGTTTTGTGACTAAGGGAGAAATTGAACCTTGAACCTCTCACACTTTCTTGATACCTTTGTTAGTTGAGCTATTTTGACCTTGTATTGATTCACATAATTTTATAGATATATATATATATATATATATATGTATAATATTTTGTTATATATATAACAATATTTTAAAAGCTGGACCGGACGTTGAGCCGGAAAGGTTAGTGGGTCATGGTTGAAACGGTTGGATCGGTTAGATTGTTCGGTTGAGTCGGTGACATAATAATTAAATTAAAAATAATATTATATATATATTTTAAAAAAACAAAATGATATATACAATATTGTGTGTATGTGTGATATAAATATAACAATAAAAAATAAGGATAAAATTTTAATATACTAATAGCAGACACTTAAATATTATATATATATATATATATATTGATGACTTAAATATTATTTTTATAATTTAAAAATAACAATAAATAATATAAATATAGAAATTGAATCCAAAAAAAAAAAAAAGCTTACCTCATTTAATATCCATCTAGCTAAAGAAAGATAAGGTTTTTTGTAGAGTCGGGAAATCGGGCCAAACCCGTTGGGCCGGGTCGTTTAGACTCGAGCCCTTCAAGGGCCGGGCTTATGATTTAGAGGTTAAAACAGGAAGCGGGCCTAAAAAGGTCGGCCCTTTTAGGCCCGTTTAATATTTTTTAAAAATAAATTAATATATATAATATCATTATATCAAATTATCAAAATGAGAGACACCTAAGTACCTAATAGAGTATTAGTAACATGCAAACACTTATTAAATGGTTTGTTTTATTTTTATTTTCTATAGGTTTATTCATTTAAACTTTAAAAAAGAGGCTAATTTGGACATTAGATGATTATTTTAACTAAAAATTTATGAGTTTTAAAAATAATGTATCTCAATTTAAAACAAAATAAAAAATAAATTGTAAAACTTAAAAAAGATTTTTTTTTTTTATTAAAATGATTTCAAGCCAGTTTAGGCCCGAGCCCGTGAAAGGCCAGTCCTGTAGGAACGCGGGTTTAAAAAATGGGGGTTTTTAAGAAAGCGGGCCTAAACGGGCTGGTATGTTTAGACCCGAGCCTGTGAAAGGCAAGCCCTGTAGGACCGAGCTGATCCATATTCCCGCATCTATAGATTTCTGGGGGGGGGGGAGAAATAAAGAAACATAAAGTATAATTGACACCCATCTAATATCCATTGGTCAAAACAAAGAAAGCTTCCTCTATGGTAAATTGTCTAATGGGTTTTTGTGGGGCAGATATTTTTTTTTGATACATAAAGTGGCCAAACTAAATTGAAAATGAGATACAACAAAATACACTAAACATCAAAATGGGATAGAAGATCTTCCCGCATAATAGGAAGGCACCCTGAAAGTAGGGCAGATATTGGGAGTAGGAAAAACGAAAAAATATTGTGTCTTCTTGGTTAATGACATTGGAAAACGTGGCATATTGGGTGAAACAAATATGAATCGTTGATTTTTGATTGAGTAATATTGGCCGTTCATTTCAACATATTACTTTCTCTGTCTCTTATCCTTCTTGCATATCTCTCTCACCCTTCCTTTGCACTGTTCCAAATCTGAAATCAAAAGCCATGAGAAGGAGAAGATTCTTCTGCGTGACTTCTTCAACAATGGAGAACAGAAATCGCCAAATCCGTAGCACCAGTCTTCTCCTCCTTTCTTCTTTGTTCCTCCTCCATCATCTTCTTCCCTATCCGATTTTTTTTTGGCTAAAATTTCTTCACCGAACGAAAAAACACAACGGATTTAGCCCATCCGGTTAACATAAACTCGCTCCGGGTTCCGGCTTAACGTCGGATTCCGGCTCAACAACGGATTCCGGCTCAACAACTGGTTTGGGACAGCTCAATCCGGGTCAACTATCCAAAAAATCCAAATCTATGAACCAAGCCGCTACCTTAAACGGGTGACGGCAGAACCGGCTAAACCGTTAGGTCCGGTTCAGCTCTCAAAAGCTTGATATATAATATTAAATATATATTTATGTATTTATATATTTCATTTTTTATAATTTATTATTGTCTTATTTTATTTAAATATTTATATTGAAATAATATATATTGAATATATTATATTACATCTAAATTTTCTTATATTTAAGTATTTGTATTTGTATTTGTATTTGTGCTTTCCATTATGTATTATTCATTATTTTATTATATTACATAAATTATTAAAATATATAAATTATAAATTATAAACTTTACCGATAAATTACTGACAGGATTTTTCTATTAGCAAATTCTATTGGAATTCCACCGATAATTTTCTTGACAATTATGGATGGAAAAATTCCATCATTAGTCCGTTGATAATTACCAATAGATTTGTTTCCAACGGTAATAGCATGTTTTTTTGTAGTATAAGAAACCTATAAGCGTTTAAAAGAAGGAAAAAAATATTTTCTCTTTTATGAAAACATATATAACAAAATGGAGTGTCATGACAAGAAAATGAAATAAAATTGTGGAGGTTGAGTCACCACAAGCTAGATGAAAGAGGAGGCAACGATGGTGGAATACTTGTGGTAATAAGCATATGCAATAGGTGCCACTAGCAATGGCATACCAACTGTTCACCATCTTCACTGCAGACGAATTACTTGTCTTCATAATATGAATCAAATATGTCACTAAATTGGATGCCACCTTGTAGAAGCAAAAATTTGCAAAAAAAAAAAAAGATTTTCTTTGAAGGGGTACCGACAACGTAAAGATTTATGATGAATAAATTGGTAAATTAATATGTGAATAAAAGCCAGCAACACTAAATAAAGAATCACTTTATTATGGGAATTTTTTTAATAGAAAAATTTTAGGAAAAGGATTAGGCTCACCCACGATTCAATGGCAGGGTTTCAAGTTGGGATGCCTCCCCCAATGTCTAGACTAGACCACAATTAAATGGATTTTCCCGGGATCGAACCCTTTCTTATTATTAAGAGTGTCCGACCCTTTTATTATCTAAACCCAAGAACGAGGGGTACTTTATTATGGGACTTGATTAAGTATAGAGTATTGTTACCAAGGTATTAAAACCCGGACCGGGTATTGAACCGGTCAGGGTACTGGGTTAAGGGTCAGTGGGTCAGACCGGGACCAAACAGGAGCTAAACTAGGGCCAAACCGATGATAAATTGAAGATTTTAGACTTATTAGTATGAAATTTTAAAGAAAAAGTAAAAAAAAAAAAAGATTTCTTTTAAATAGAAACCCAACCCAGATCGGACTGGTCTACCGGCCTGTTCGCCGGTTTCTGGGCCGTAGCAGGCTGTCCAGTATGGGTTCAACAACTCTAATTGTTACAAGAAATTAGAGTAGGAGAGATGATATTAGATTGCTGCTTCCTTGACCAGTATATGGTGGTTTCTATTTATAGAACAAAAACCAGCTATCCTACTGAGTAGGCTCCTCCTTCCGTGGATTTAGGTGGGCTGGTGGGGATATCCTTGTATATTGGATCAAGGCGCTAGATTCACCCTTGAAATATGTTGAATTACTCTCTGTCATATTTTTGAAAGGTTTATTCGAGGGACTACTCGAGTAATAAGCATGATCCACTTGAGTAGCCACTCGATTAATGAAGTCCAGAAATCATTTTTTTAATTAAATGTTTATTGATTTGTTATCTATATAATTAATTCTTCATTGCCCTAGTATTTTAATTACATTTGCAAGGAAAAAATGAAGAGATCATGTCAGAAGTGAAAAGCTAAATAAAAGGTCCATACACTCACCTACCACACCAACCACAACGGCTAGTTTTCAAATTCGAAGAGTGGCCAACCGTTGCTGCACGACTCTAACGGACATATTTAAATGCTTCCAACGAATACTACAAATCATCTATATATATGGAGCATTCAAAGAGCAAACATACAATAACTGAGAACAAGCAATCACACATCGATCAATATACTCTTTGTGCTTTGTTTTCTCATACTCATTCATTGTACTTCAGTGATTATATATTCACTCTGTGGAGAGAGTTTTTCATTATAAACTCAATATTTGTTATTGAGATAACTTAAGGTTGTGGAACCTTGAGTTGGGGATTTGATTACAACGTGTAAGGGGGAGTGAGTGTCCAGGTGAAGGAACTTGTTGTGTCCTGAGGTGCCAAGACCCACTGAATCTTGAAGAATATAGTGAAACTCTTAGAGATGCTATGAGGATTGGACGTAGGTCAAAGAGATTGTGGCCGAATCAGTATAACTCCTGGTGTACACTTCGGTGATATTTCTCTTTGCTTTCAACTGCTTTAAATATTGTGTTAATTTTCTTCTACACAACAAAATTTTTGGTATCACCCAATTCACCCCCCTCTTGGGTGAAAGGTTTGCACTAACATTTGGTATCAGAGCATAGGTATTCTTGTTAAGGTTTAACAGCTTAAGAATGATTCAATGGCAAGCATGGGTGAAGGAATTCTTCCCGACGGAGCTTCTATCACAAGACCTCCGAGTTTCAATGGTGAACACTTCTCATTCTGGAAAGCAAAGTTCAAAGTCTTCGTAATGGCAACTGAATATGGGCTATGGGATGTGATTAAGAGTGGAAACTACAAACCTGAAAAGGTTGTAGATTCACAGAGAGTTCCCAAGACACCAGCAGAATATGATGAGAATGACAAGAAACTCATCACACTCAACAGCAAGGCAATTCTAATGATTCAAAGTACCTTGAGTCAAAATGAGTACTTCAGAATCTACACACTTCCAACAGCTAAAGAAATGTGGGAAGCCTTGGAAATAGCTCACGAAGGAACTTCAGGAATAAAAGAAAACCGGATCAATACTCTGGTTACTGAGTTTGATTTACTCCAAATGAAATCAGGTGAGTCAATAGCTGAATTTGAACTTAGATATACTCACTTTGTTAATCAACTTGCAGCACTTGGAAAAGTCTATGATCAACATACCCAAGTACAAAAGATTCTAAATATTCTTTCTAAAGACTGGGAGGCAAAAGTCACTGCAATTGAGGAAGCAAAAGGTGAGTCAATGTGATCGGTTGCTTCTCTATTAGAAAGTCTTTCTGAATATGAAAGTAAATTAAAGTTCAAATGAGAACTAGATGATATTGGTGACAAGAAGAAAAGAGGTCTAGCACTGAAAGCAAAAGAAGAACAAGATGAAGATGAAGAGCTTGACAATGATGAAATGGCCTAATCATAAAAAGATTCAAAAAATTTTACAAAAAAGGCTAAGGATTCAAAAACTTTCAGAAAGGAGGAACAAGCAATAAAGAACACATTATCTACTATGAATGTGGAAAGCCAGGACATTTCAGATCAGGATGTCAAGAACTGATTCAGAAGAGTAAGGAAAAGAGAAAAGGAAAATCTACAACAAGAAGAAAGCCTTTGTATCTACCATATGGGGAGATAGCTCTTCTGATGAAGAAAGCGATGAAGAGGAAGTAGCCAATATCTGTCTAGTTGCTCAAGAAGAAATAGAAGAAGAGGTAACTGATTCTGATCCTACCTATGATTAATTACTTTCCGAATATAATGCTTTACATTCTGAATTCATCAAAGTAGTTAAAGAACTAGTTGTTTTCACAAAGAAAAATAAAGCTCTTGAAATATAACTTAAAGAGAATCTTGAAAAGGATTGTAAAAACTGTACTTCTTTAAAAAAGGAAAAACACTAATCTTACTAAATCTCTTGAAAAATTCACAAAAGGAAGTGAGATGCTAAATGTAATTTTAAAATCTCAACGGTTTGTGAATGATCAATCTGGAATTGGATATGATCCAAAATCAGATAGAAGGAAAGGAAGAAAGAAAGTTGGAGGTAAATCATACTTGAATTATTTTCAGCATTCTGTGCATACATCAAACCCTTTTACACACTGTAATTATTGTAATAGAAAAGGTCATTATACTTCATCATGTATTCATAAGAAGAAAGGAAAAGGAAAGGTAGGAACCTACAAATGGGTACCTAAAGGTTCATATATTTCGAAAATCTTTTGTACTAACCCAAAAGGACCCAAAAAGATGTGGGTGCCTAAGACTTAATCATATTTGATTGCAAATATGTCTTAAAGAATCAAAAAATAACAAATGGAACATAGACAGTGGATGCTAGAGACATATGACCGGTGATTTCGAAAGTTTTACCACATTGCAACCTAAGGAAGGTGGAAAGGTAAAATTTAGAGGAAATCAATCTAGAAAGATAGCAGGAATTAGTGAAATTAGAAACGACAAAGGAATACAAGTCAAAGATGTATATTAAGTTGAAGGCTTGTGTCATAATTTGCTGAGCGTAAGTCAAAGTGCAGATAAAGACAACTGGGTAATATTTGATTCAGAGGAATGTCTAATTGTCAACAAGAAAGACTTACAACTTGCTAAGAAAAATATCAAGGCAAAGCTCAGAGCAAAAAGGGAAGGTAACTACTATACTCTTGATATCAGTAAAAATGATTCTGAAAATTGTTTTCTAAGTAATGCTGATAAAAGTTGGTTATGGCATAAGAGGCTAGCTCATGTCAACATGCACCAACTAGGCAAGTTAATTAAAAAGGATTTAGTTATTGGATTACCTAAAGTAAATTTTAAAAACAATTTGATTTGTGATGCATGTCAAAAGGGTAAGCAAACTAAATCTTCTTTTAAATTGAAAAATGAAATATCAACCAATAGACCACTTCAATTATTACACATGGATTTAGTTGGACCAGCAAGAGTTAAGAGTCTTGGTGGCAACTTTTATTCATTAGCCATTGTTGATGATTTCTCTAAATTTACATAGACTATTTTTCTATCATCAAAGGATGAAACCTTTGGAGAATTTATTGTTTTTGCCAAGAAAGTGCAAAATGAGAAAGGTATGTCCATTACAGGTATTAGGACAGATCATGGTGGAGAATTTGAAAATCAAGCCTTTGAAGAATATTGTGATACTAATAGCATAGATCACAATTTCTCTGCTCCAAGGACACCTCAACAAAACGGAGTTGAGGAACGTAAGAATAGAGTGATCACTGAAATGGCTAGAGCAATGTTGAATGAAAAGAACATGTCTTAAGTTTTCTGGGCCGATGCAATGAGCACAGCATGCTATATTTCAAATAGAGCCTACATTAGAACAAAACTTGGAAAGACACCATACGAGCTATACAAAGGAAGGAATCCAAACCTTGCTCATTTACACATCTTCGGTTGTAAGTGTTTCATTCATAATAACGATAAAGATAACTTCTAAAACAGATGAAGGAATTTTCCTAGGCTATTCTAACTGAAGTAAAGCATACAGAATTTTCAATAAAAGAACATGTGTTGTTGAAGAATCAATTCATGTTGTATTTGATGAATTTGAATCCTCTGACAAAACTATTGATGATAAGCAAGAAATTGTTTTAAATCAAGAAAATGGTTAATCTATTTCTAAATCTTTTATTCCAGAGATTTATTAATCCAAGGAAGAAGATTAGTCACTAGGATAGCCTAGAGCCTGGAAATATAATAAAAGCCATCCCCTAGATCAAGTCATAGGAGATGTGAATGAAGGAGTCAAAACTAGAAATAGAATCTTCAATGAAGTTAGTTTCTCTGCGTTTATTTCTGAGATTGAACCTTTTAACATTGATGAAGCCTTATCAGACAATGATTGGGTTATAGCAATGTAAGAAGAACTAAACCAATTTGAAAGAAATCAAGCTTGGGAGTTGGTACCCCGTCTTAAGGATCATCCGATCATTGGCACTAAATGGGTATTCAAGAACAAACTTGATGAATCTACAATTATTGTCAGAAACAAGGCAAGATTGGTGGACAAAGGCTATAATCAGGAAGAAGGAATTGATTATGAGGAAACGTATGCTCCAGTGGCTAGATTGGAAGCTATACGAGTACTCTTAGCCTTTGCTTGCATCAAAGGATTCAAACTCTATCAAATAGATATAAAGAGTGCATTTCTAAATGGCTACATCATGGAAGAAGTATATGTATATCAACCCCCAGGTTTTGAAGATGTAACCAAACTTGACCATGTTTTCAAACTCAAAAAGGCTTTATACGGCTTAAAACAAGCTCCTAGAGCATGGTATGGAAAGCTCAGTAAATTTCTTATTGATCAAGATTTTGTACGAGGAAAATTTAATGCAACACTTTTTACAAAACAAAAACGTGATGATATTTTAGTTGTACAAATATATGTTGATATAGTTTTCGGTGCTACTAACGAAACCATGTGCAAAGAATTTTTTGAGATAATGTAGGGGGAGTTTGAGATGTCAATGATGGGAGAATTAAATTTCTTTCTTGGTTTGCAAATCAAACAAAGAAATAATAGAATTTTCATATCTTAAACGAAGTATCTCAAAGAGCTATTGAAGAAGTATGGATTGGATTAAGCAAATGGAATGGACACGCCCATGAGCTCAACCACATTACTTAATGTGGATGTCAAAGGAAAGGATTACAACATCACAAAATATAGAGGAATGATTGGATCATTAGCAAGCAGGCCTGACATTCAATTCAGTGTGGGTATGTGTGCAAGATATCAATCAGCACCAAAAGAGTCACATGCTGAAACCGTCAAACATATCTTCCAATATCTTGCTGACACGGCAGAATTAGGTCTCTGGTATCCCAAAGGAAGAAGTGAATATCTAGTTGCATACTCAGACTCTGATCATGGAGGATACAAGACAGACAGAAAGAGTACAAATGGACAAAGTTAGTTTCTTGGAGGCTCACTTGTGTTATGGTTTAGCAAGAAACAAACTACAGTATCTCTTTCGTCAATGGAAGCTGAGTATGTTGCAGCCTCAAGTTGTTGTGCACAAGTAATATGGCTAAAGCAACAACTCCAAGATCTTGGTATTTATTTGAAGGAGATACCAATATACTGTGACAACACTAGTATGATAAGCTTGGCAAAGAATCCTGTTCAACATTCCAGAACCAAGCATATTGATGTTAGACATCACTTCATCAGAGATCAAGTCCAAAAGAAAGATATCAAAGTGATATTCATTCCAACTCATCTTCAACTAGCTGATATCTTCACAAAACCTCTTGTAAAAGATCAATTTTTGTATATTAGAAGAGAATTAGGAATGGTAAATCCCAATGAATTATAAGTTATTTAGTATTCACAAAATGTTAGATAATGTTGTTTATTGATATTTTGATGATTACTAACTTAAGCATCAGAGTCTTTAGCAATTTGTTTTGCAGGATCATGATATTCTGTTTTGGAGTATGAAAAGTAGAGGTTAATAGAGAACAAAATTACTGGAGGGACAACTTCAAGTAACCACCATTACTGGAGTGAGACCTTGAAGTAATGGAGGCATTACTTGAGTAGTCACTTGAGTAATGAACTTGGAAATATGCCAGTGAAGCATTAATTTCAAATAAAATGGCACAACTGTTGGAAATGAATAGTCAGAAGGTGAAGAGACAGATTACCAGAGGGAGGCTTCGAGTGAACTTCAACATTACTTGAGTAAGGCCTCGAGTAAACCTGGGTGCAGATCACAAATTTGTTGAGTTTCAACTCAAATTTGTTCTAAAGAGTCATCAAATGATTGAGGGAATATACATGCGTAATTATAATATTATTCATGCCAGGTACACACTTGAATTCACTGTATTTTAAAATTTCTGGTATGATCACTCAAGTAGCTACTCGAGTGAAGCTGATGATCACTTGAGTAAGCCCTCGAGTGATGTCGGGCCCTAAGTCTATTTTAGTTGATACTCGGTCATTTCTCACAAAATCGCCTCGAGTGATTCTCCTGGTGCTTTTACAAAAACTGTTCACAATCATCTTCTCTTCCCATAACCGTTAAAACCCATTGATTTTTGCTTACAAAAACTTCTCAGATTTCAGTGAACCGTCTGCCCTAATCTTGCGACGTTCGGTCTCTGTTTTTCAGAAATCTTTGTCTTTCTCAAATCAAAATGGTGAGGACTAAATCTCCTAATCTTAGCACTCCTTCTGAGTCCTCTGAACCATATCAACCCTCTGATTCACTTTCCTCTCCTCCTACCAAAACCAAAGTCTAAGCCATAAACCAAACCAAAGGTTAAAGGGGTTGTCATCAAGGAATCAGTGGTCACAAGAGCTTAAATCAAGAAGAGTACACCTCCTGGAAGAGGCAAAGCATCAAAAGAGCCATCTCCTCCTCCTTCTTATTCATCCGACACTCCCACATTTTCTCAAAAGCCTCTGAAAAAGCCCAAGGTTGATGAGAAGCTTACCAAAGTCATGGTAGGCATGCTTAAAGAAGCTTTTCAGTCTAAGGGAGCAAAAAAAGGGCAATTGTCAAAGCAACCAGAAGAAAGGGATGAAGAAATCACATTTCCTCCTCAGGGATTCAATGTGAGTAAGCTTGAGGAATCTCAAAAGTACCTGAGTCACTTTGCAAGAAGAAATGTGTGCAAGATGCACTTCATTGACTACAAGGTTCTTCAAGAGGTATTGAAATTCGATCTGAGTTCCTATATTGATTCCTATATGCCCTGGCTGTCTGTTAAACTCCCATTTTGCATCAAAGTTGTGAGGCATTTTTACTGTAACTTTGAACCTATAAATGATCCTATGAGGAAGTCTGTAGAAGAAGAAATGACTTCTAAGGTTAGAGGACAGAAAATCCTAATCTCACCTTCCAAAATCAATACCTGGTTAGGAATAGAGAACCCTCCTGATGATAATTACCCTAAATATGACTCAAACCAAATATTCTCTATTCTAAGATCTGGTGAGATAGTGGGACCTCTAAATTTCAATCCCAGTGATATGAGTGATTTTCATCGAGTCCTATGGTATATCTATTCTAGAGCCATAGTGAACAAATCCAACAACTTCACACATTTCATTGAGAGGGATTTCATAAAATTTGCCTTGTTGATTCTCAAAGAACAAAAGGACTTGGGAGAGTATATCTTTGCTGAGATAAAGAGATATAGGTATGAGGGAAAACCTACCACTCCAATGTCCTACCCTCAACTTATTTCTTTGTTTCTAAAAAAGAATAAGATTTGGTACTTGGAGATTAAAGAGCCAATCGAGAGGATAACACCAGTTAGAAGGAATCAAATTGGGAAGTTGAACATTGAAATTCATGTGAAGACTCCTCTAGAAGCAAGTCCCAAGAAGAAGAAGAAGACTGAAACTGCAACTAGTCGAATGGATGACACAGTCTTTTGCTCCAGCCAACACATCTTTTCCTTCTTTCTTTGGTGCCGCAATGCAATCATTCATGGAGAATATTCTGAAGAGTTTTCATATCAACATTACAAATACCAATGCGGAGTTGGTTACCCATATGAATGAGAAGATGGGACAACTTGTAGAGAGAATGGATAAGAGGCATGAAGAGTTATTAGCTGAACAACGTGCCCAGGGTAAGCTTTTGAGATCCATTATTGCCAGACTTGATGCTATGACATCTGGCTCCCCTATTCCTGGTCCTTCTGTTACTCCTGAACCAATACCAGTCTCTGAACTTGGACCATCCAAGCTTAGTCCTTCTGATACTATACCTAGTGAGCATAGACCCTCTGAGCTTGAACCTAGTAATCTGTTATTCTCTATGCCTGATCCTGACACATCTGAGCAAATCCACATCACTATGATCCACCTCAGCCTATTCAGCCAAAGCCCATATCTACTCCCATTGCCTCACCTACACCCACTGAGGAGGTACTTGTGTCTTCACCTGTTGGTACAGAGGAAGTAGAAATTACTTCTCTGGTTCCTTAGCCATCATCTCCAGTGCATCCTCCAGAGGATCTTCAGACACCCCCAGTGAACCTTCTTGACCCTGAACCATCATCTTCAGATTCTTCCAGTTCAGATGGTTCACATGAATCTTTGGCATTTCCTATTACTCCTATATCAGCAGCCAAACCATCTACTACTCCTTATGATTGATTCCACCTTTGTGATGATGATAAAAAGGGGGAGAAGAGCCTGAGTGATTTTGTGATCAATGGCTGAGTTAATGTATTAGGAATATGGGTGTACAGGGCTTTTGGGAGCTTTTTAACTTTTTTATCTTTGAACTTTAAGTTTGATTATGTAATGAATTCTTCTTTATGCAATCCATTTCTTTATGCCATTAAAGTTACATTTCATTGAAATTATATTGCATTGTAAGACTAATGAGTTTTCGATGGTGTATGCAAGGTGAACAAGCAAATAAGAACAAAAACTTTGAAAAGATCTTTACTAAGCTATTTCAAAAGAGTTTTCAAGTTTAAAAACTAATTGATCTTGCATCTTTCTAAGCAACCTGATTCCTTTTACTCATACGTTTACTAGAACTGTCTTTGACTCATCATTTTGAGTTGTTTATTAATCTTTTAAGTTTGGTTCTCTAATGTGGGAGTATTTCATCACATGCTTTATCTTATCTTTTCCCTGACTAAGATGCATTTTCGGTACTGTACTTCTAGTTCTTTCTGTTTTTTGCATTGGGCCTTGAATTTTTTGCCATTTTTGGTCATATATGATATCTTGTAGTTTCTTTTCCTGTTATCTTGATTTGAATATTCCATGTCGTTAGGCATGTGGTTTTTGGCTTTTTGGGTATTGTACTATCTGGTACTTCTTATGGGAACCATCTGTTGTTAGAAGGTCATTTACGATATTTACTTATATAAGGCATATTTTATTTTTGTTTTTGTTTACTTTTCCTTATTCTTTTCAGTGGTCATGTCAGAGTAGCTAGTTCATCTGTAAATGTGACCGACATTCTTGAAAGAAAGTCTGAGACGAACATTTCATTGAGCAATGGTAAGGAAACTGCCCAAGCGTAGAGGAGGGTTAAGTTGTGATTATAGCTCCTTTAAGTATGGGAATGTTGAAAGAGGGTACAACTTCTAAGATTAGTGATACGGGCTAGAGAAAGATTCGTAGAACTTGTGGCATACCTAAAACCATACGCATGAGGTCTCTTATTATGAATGAAAAGGTAGATTGGCACTCTAATGGTTGGGCCGTCATATATGTAGAGCCATTTAGGTATCAAGTCTTGTTCCCCTTATCACCCTTGATAGTAGGTTTATGTAGGTATTTCGATCTGTAGGTAGAAGCCTAGGCTAGGCAAGTAGAGGTGGAGTTTTCTATAATAGACCTGCTTCAAACCTATTACTTGGTTATAAAAAAATTTGGGAATGTATACACTATTTGGTAGGACAAGCAAGAAGATCTTAGTGAGGAAATGTCAGGTTAATGATCGAGGTTGGGATGAGGAGTATGTGTTTGTTGATTCTTTCATTCTGGTTGGTGATGATCTGGGTACCTGTACCAGGTGGAATCTTGATGATACATCCCTTTCTGATTCTAATTCTAATTCTTTATGTATACATGCTTGCTGAGTACTTATATGATACTTCTGCAGATGTTAGCAAAATAAGAAAGGCTCCAATAGGTTGTGACAAGGATCATACCAAGAAGATCTTCGCCCTGCACGTTACCGAGAGAAATTGCATGTCTCTACTGGATTTGAAGAATACACCTCTGGGTATCAACCTAATTTTCCATAAGGGTTTGAGTTAGGGTTTATTCTAGTATAGCTCACGCTTCTCTTGTTGCAAGAAAGTCAAGCATGAAGGCAAAACCCTTTAAAATTCCTAAACTAGAAGAAATGAGAGCAAAAAAGCTAGCCAAGATGGATGGTCAGTCAAGCACTCCTTCTGACCATGTAATATTTGCTTTGACCTCCATCGCAGACTAGGACAAAAGCAAGAGCAATGTTGAGTCCAACAATAAATGTAAGAATAGTAATAGTTCGTTTGACTTGGGGGCTTTGACCTCCAGTTTCCTAGTGTGACTTCATTAATTATTGATGCACTTGAAGCTCTCCCTGTGGTCCGATGCCTCCTGTTTCTAATTGACCTAGCAAAATTGGAGTCGCAAGGACTTTCCAACTCACTAATGTCTTGCGTCATATAGAACCTGTAGGTACTATGACATACCAAGTCCTTCTTCTATTTTAGTTGATGTTTTGACTGTCTCTTAATGTTCTCTTTTGGCTTACAGGGTTTGTATAGCCTACTATACTTGGAAAAGGAGGTCTCCAGTTAGTGTTGCAAGCATCTAAAAGGGATAGGAGTATCCAAGAGCTACAGCAAGAGGTGGCACGTATGTCTGACCTGCAAACAATTCTTGAGGCCCAGTCAGAATAGTCCTCAAAGGAGCTAGCTAAAGTGAAGTACAAGTTGTCGATCTTTTGCATCGAGAATAGTGGATTGAAGTAACAGCTCGAGCATATAACAATGGAGTCGGCCTTCAGGACTTATGATCAGCTGATAAAAGAGTTTAAGGAGGGAAAGTCATATCAGTGGGACCCCCACAAGCTATTGCTAAGTACGAGTCCATGTTCGATTACGGGTTGCAGGATGACAATTCCGTTGTTGGAGCTAGTGATGGAAGGTAGTGAGGAGAGTATGTACCTCAACATTGACAAAGATTTGACCTACTTCAGTATCTTTCTAGGCTTGGTTTCATAAACTTTGCTTTGGTAATATTCTTCCAATTGTTGGCTTGGCCCTAGTATGATTCATTGGCTTATGACTTGTATTGACCATAGATGCTTTCCTTTTTTTCTTTTTTTGTGGATTTTGAGTCTGGTGCATCGATCTATGTTTAATGACAAACTTGTTTAGCTTTTTCATATTGTTTCATATAGGCATATCACTGCTTAGGTTGGTAAGTTTACAAATGTTAGTACACCTTGCCTGTAAGTGTTGGTGGTGTGTTTTGTTTACTAAAATATTAGTACATAGATTGCATATTGCTTTACTAGGAATAGGGTTTTGGTTAATTGGTACATATGTCGAGCCTTCATGTTTCGGTTTGTCTTTAGCCATGGGACACTCCTAATGTTGGGTTTCCAATGTATAGAAATGTTGATGTAAGGTGCTAATGGGTTCTATGATGCATCATTTGCATTATTTTGCTTGGTATGTTGATAATTTGGTACATTTGTAATAGAGTAAGAGGTCACATAGCAGTTGCAATAATAAATCAAATAATTCATTAAAATTGACCTTGTTTTATAACTAGGATAAACCACAATACAAAGTTTAGCGTGAAACCTTGTTTTTCACGAGGCTGCAACATCATGTTAAGTATGTCACAAGAGTATTCCTACTAACCAACAACAATTCAATGATAAGTCATCAAAGATAGTGAGCACTTATGTTAGCGATATTAACATGAAGGAATCCTATAATGAAACAACGTAGATAGATGGTGGGACTTTTGCTATCAAAGTAATGAATACAACTAGACCATATAGCTTAGAGCATCGATCATATGCTATAGTCGTATTATGGTAAGCATCATCATGTTCTTGCCTACATAGTTAGTACGTATCAAGGAATAAGAAAATAAACTCGAAAAGCAAAGCCTCATAAGTTGTACCTTTTAAGATGTATGGCGTTCCAGCTTTGTTGGATAGGTTTTCGGTTTTTATCACTTAGTTGGTATGCTCTTTGACTGACCACCCTAGTTACTTGGTAAGCACCCTCGTATGTTAGACCTAGTTTTCTATTGCTTAGCTCTTTAGTGTTCAGAAAATCTCTTTGGAAGACCCCGTCCCTTACTTTGAATTACCAAGTATGTATGCTTTTATTATAGTTCTAAGCAACCTTTTATTGGTATGTCACGATCCTGATCAAGGCTTCTTCTCAACGTTTATCAAGCAAATCTAGTTGGACAGTAATAGCTTGGCTGTTGTATTCCTTATCCGACCAGCTATATTGTAATGATGGCATTCTTACCTCGATCGAGATCATTGCTTCTGACCTATAAATCAGAGAGAGGGGCCTTTCACCTACCGACATGCAAGAAGTGGTTTTGTAGGCCCATAAGATGGATGGAAGCTCTTTGACCCACCTACCTTTGGCTTTATCAAACCTTTTTTTAAGTGAGTTGATGATGATTTTATTACTCGATTCTACCTGCCTATTGGATTATGGGTTTCAGGGAATAAAGAAGTTGATTTATATTCTGTACTTTTGGCAAAAGCTTTAGAACTTTTGCCCAATGAACTATGACCTATTGTCATAGACTATCTCTTTAGGTAGTCCAAACCAACAAACAATTTTCTTTTATACAAAGTCAATGACACTATGCTCTTGCACTTGTGCGTACGATCTTGCCTCAACCCATTTAGTGAAGTAATCAGTTAGTACCAACATGTAAATGACTCATCCACATGCCATGGGAAACTTTCCAACTATGTCCATCCCCCACTTCATAAATGGCCAAGCAAGAGTGATAGTATGTAGCATATCTAGTAGTTAGTATATCAAATTTTTTGAAACATTGACATCTACCACATTTCTTGACTAAGGTTGTGGCATCTTTTTTGCATCGTTGGCCAGTAATATCTGGCCTTGAGTGCCTTACAAACTAGGCTTTGGCTAATGGTATGGTTGCCACATTCCCCTTCATGCACTTCTCTTAGTATGTAATTAACTTCTTGTTATCCAACTTACCTCACGAGTGGTACAGCGTATGATCGTTGGTGCAGCTTCTGTCTATAACACAGAAGTGTGTAGCACGGACCTTGACATATCAGCCTTTATTTTTATCATATGGGAGTACATTGTCCTAAAAATATCATAAAATTGGGATCTCCAACCCCTATTAGATTGTTTGATAGTATGGTACCTACTCTTGGTTGGATCGCTAGGAATTGTAGGTACATGATCAATACCAACTGTTGTTGGATGGTTTGGATGGTCGAACCTAGGTTGGCTAGTGTGTTGGCTTCTTGATTGTCATCCCTGCCAATTTTTGTTATTTTGAATTCCTGGAATTCCTTTGTCAAAGATGTGGCTAGTTTGTGGTACGTTTGCATACACAAGTCTTTGGCTTGGTACAAACCATCTAGTTGCTTGGAGACCAGTTGTGAGTCACTTTTGACTTTGAGTTTCCTAACTCCCAATTCTTTGGCTAGCTAAACTTGTAGTTAAAGTTTCATACTCTGCTTCATTGTTAGTAGCTTTAAATCTACAACATACGGACTATTGTATGGTATCACTATCAGAGGATTTTAACATTATGCCTAGTCCTATTCCCATAACATTAGATGAACCATCCATAAATAGTGTTCAATTAAGATTTTGAGCACTTATACATAAAAGTTCTTTATCAACATCTAGTTGTATATCAAGACCAAAATTAGCTATGAAATCTACTAGTACTTGTGATTTTATAGTAGTACTAGAAGTATGGACATAATTTTTTGGAAGCACATATGAGGGACAAAGCTAACTTTTCAAGTTGAGAATACCTGGTTTCGGAGTACCTTGTTGGAATCATAAACTTGGTGTTGCTTACCTCCTTCCTCTCTAACCAAAATGGCACTGACTGCCCTGTATGAGATTGCTTGGTACACATAGAGGGTCTCACTTTCCTTTAGCTTAGACAACAATGGTGTGTTAGTTAGGTACTATTTCAATTGTTGTAGTGCGATTTTGCAGTCATCGCTTACTTAAAGCTCTTGTTCTTTCTCAAGGCATCAAAGAATAAGTGGCATCTTTTAGACAACCTAGAAATAAACCTATTTAGGGTCCCCACTTGGCCTGTTAGCTTCTAAACATCCTTGACGTACCTTAGAGATGGTATATTGAGTATGTTAGATTCAGATTTTTGATGATAACAAACCTAAGTCTAGTTTACTTTGTCTCTACATCTTTATTTACAAGATTTTTGCTAAGAGAGTATTCGAATAGTATGTTTACTATTCGAATAGTAATACCTAGTTCTTATCAGCTATTATTCTGATAACTCTCTATTCGAATAGACAAACAATTATCATGATAATGACAAAGTTATTTGAATAGAGATACACTGATACATAGTTATACTAATAGAATAGTCCTTGACTATTCTATTAGTATAAACTAATATAACAATTGGAAGTTTTTCTATACTAAGAGTATTCGAATAGCATGTACATTATCCGAATAGTACTTATATTTTTCAAAGTGAATTTCAAATGCATTATTCGTATAATAGTATGACTATTCAAATAAGTATGGTCACTATTCGAATAGTATAACCATTATCGGAATAATCTTTATATACTAAAAGGGATTTCAAATTATATTATCCGAATAATAAGAAGACTATTCGAATAGTAAAGCCACTATTCGAATAGTATAACTAATATCCGAATAGCTTTTCAAAACCAACATCAAGACTATGAGATTGATATGAGAAATTATTCGAATAGCAAGGAGACTATTCGAATAATATTGAAAGCTGGAAGGAAAGTTTTCTAGTCAAACTCGAAGCAAGTATTAGAATAGCAACTAATGTATCAGGATAGCCATCTTAAGTTTAAAGAAATCACTATTCGAATAGATGTCTCAATTATTCGAATAGTCACAGTATAAAATTGCAAATAGTATCTGAATAGTGAAGAAGGTATTCGAATAGTAAGTAACATGAAAAGATTCAAATTATCCTGATAACTATAAGTGTATTCAAATACTAGCTACTTCAAGTAAAATAGAGCATCAAATCAAAATTTATGGTTTTACAGAATCATTGAGTATTTTCATTAATCTTGTTTATTATTATTATTCCTTCATGGTTAATATGATCAAGCAAGTTACAGGAGATTTACACTTCAGATATTTGAATTTCAAGAAACGCAGATATTATGTCAGGACATTAAATGCAAAATTGAGCTTCTACCAACACATTTTCTTCACCACAATGGCTATATCTAAATAACATAAAGAATGTTCTGAGAAGTTCTCAGTGAGTAATAGAAAAACAAAATGTTTCCAATGGTCATTAAAATCACTCCAACTACAAATAACAAAAGGCATTCAAAGCAGGAGTTAAGATGCTGAACTACCAAACTGACGAATATTCATTTTTAAGCTCTTACTTCTTTTTTGTATCAATAGCTTCAGTGATTGTATTACCTACTCTGTGAGAGAGAACATTTATTGATTCAATACACTTGTTTACGAGATATCTTAAGGCTGTGGGACCTTAAGGTGGGTATCTATTTATGTTGTGTAAGGGGGAGCAAGTATTCAAAGTGAGGAATAGATCGCTAAGTTCCAAAGTGCCAAGAACCCACTGAATCTTGGAAGGTATAGTGAAAGCTCAGATTCTATCTGAGGACTGAACGTAGGTCATTATGATTTAGACCGAACTAGTATAACTCTTGGTGTACACCTTGGTGAAATCTTCCTAACTCTTTAACCTTCTCAATATTAGTTTCCAGTTTTAGTTCTAACTCAAATTTTTATTATCACCCAATTCTCCCCCCTCTTGGGTGAAATGTCTGCACTAACAAAGTACGACTTAGATCTAACTTGGATTAGCTTTGATTCCCCTGTACAATACCAAGTACCCAAGGGATTTACCAAAGGTCACTCCAAACGAACATTTCTTTGGTTTGAGCTTCATGTTATACTTATGAAGCAGGTTGAAGGCTTGTTCTAGATACTCTACATGTTGGTTCACTTTGAGAAATTTGACAAGCATATTGTCAACATAAACATCCATTGTTTTGCCTATCTGTTTAGCGAACATATAGTTGGCCAACCTTTTGTAGGTCACCCTTGTATTCTTTAGTCTAAACGGCATGATCTTATAGTAGTATATGCCTCATTTGGTTATGAAAGCTATTTTTTCTTGGTCATTAGGGTGTATTAGGATTTGATTATAACAAAAAATGCATCTATAAAACTTAATAATTCATGTCCAGATATGGCATCTACCAGAGAATCAATATGTGGTAAAGGAAAGGAATCTTTCGGATAAGCCTTAGTTAATCTAGTAAAGTCTATACACATCTGGTGCTTACCATTCTTCTTTGGTACGACAACTACATTATTAACCTAGCAGGGTACAGAACCTCCCTTACTAACCCAATGGTAAAAGCTTATATACTTCCTTATTTATGATCCTATTTCATTTTGGTGTGAACTTACGTCGCTTTTGTTTGACTGGTTTGTACGTCGAGTCCATGTTGAGCCTATATGTTATTACTTATGGGTCTATACCTATCATTATGCATGGGACCAAGCAAAGTAGTCAGTATTGTCAACTAAAAATGAGACTAACTAACCTTGTATGTTTGGTATAAGTTCTATCCCTATGTAGACCTTCCTTTCTAGATGGTTCGGATCGACACACACCTCATCAAGCTCCTCTACTTATGGTTAGTCTAGTATCTTTGAGGGGGATAGGTCCTGTAATTGCTATTCTGGATGGTTTTAGGGTCGCCTGGTAGCATTCCTTAGCTACCCTATATTCTCCTCTTATTTTTCATACTTAAGGAATTTGGAACTTCACTACCAGTGGAGGAGGATGGTACAACCTTCATCCTATATATCCAGGGCCTTCCTAGTAGTGCACAGTAAGGCAATGAACAATCTATCACTAGATACTTGAAATGTAGGTTTAATCCTACTACATATGTCAGGCGGGTTATTTCTCCAATGGTCTTATTTGGTGCTCCATTACCAAAGACTAGTATGGATGGTGTTTAGATGATATAGGATTCTAGTCCCATTTCTTTGATTGTCTCTAAATATATTAAGTTTACTGAGCTACCTAGATCAATCAACACACATTTAATATCGAAATTACCCAAATATATAGAGATTACTAGTACGTCATTGTGTTGTTCGTCCAACTCGCCTATCTAGTCATCGAAGAACATGATCTATTCCTCCTTTGAGTTTGTGTAGACGTCTTTTATTTGCTTCTTGTTGGGTTCCTTTTGTAAGACCCTAGCATGTTGCTTTACTGTAAAGTACGTGACATCACTTATATCCGAACCACTCATAATAGAATTAATGGTTTGTGGGTGGTTCGTGGGTTTTTGGGCATCTCCACTAGCGTTATTGCATTTGTGAAAGGTGAATCAGTAAAGCTATTAGGGGTAGTTTTCTTTATGGGATATGGTACGCCTGGAAGGAGAAGAATCATTACTTCTAGTTCTTGGAACTTTCTATCCCACTCCTATCATTTGACATACCAGTCCCTGGTGGGTTAGTCATTATAAGTGGGTCTATCTGCCCTTGCGTCTCACCACTCAGCCTGGTTGCTATAGTTGGCATACCTGCAACATAAGGATCATTAGTAGTACTTCTAACTGGGATTTCATTACCTACCATTCTGGGTGTGTCTGTTATGATGTTGGGGATCTCTAATGATGGCTTCCAAGTGAAGATAGTAGTCAAAAAGCGTCCTGCTCGGTGACGATTAGCAGTGGCGTAAGGGGAAGTGTGTGGCAAGTCGTTCCTATAAAGCATTATTTCCCTTTTGAGCCATATACCCTGTCTAAAATGTTAGTCATTTGAAAAGAGTGAGATTCAAAAGAATCCCAGTAGTAACAAATCACTCATACAATATATAAACACAAGGCATGTAATGTATCACCAACATCATCAACAACACAATGATCCATGGCTCGCGCCACAGACGACAGCACTCACGGCTGTATCAGAATGCACTATACCCGCTTTCGCGGTAATCACAATGACAGCTTTCGCTGCAAACACTATGCCTGGTCACGCGGTAATCACTATGCCAGCAGCATCACAAAGCACAAGGTATCTCAATGCACAACGTATCACAAGGCACAATGCTCCACAATGTATCTCAATGCATCTCAAAGCAGCAGCAGCACACAATGCATGATAGGCAAACATACAATACATTTACATAAAGTATAAGAGAGTAGTCACTACCTGAATCTTTCCTGATGTTCTTTGGCACAGTAGGCTCACGCGTCTGGCAGATATCAAATCCTATACCAAATTAGGGACAACCATCAATCTCTTTTCCAAACACTTATTCCATATTACTCTGAGTTGGTTATCATTTAGGACTCTTTAGATGACTATTAGAGGCCTAACATATGCCTAAAGGGTTGGGAGAACTACCCTGAAAACCCCTTTTTCGAAAGGTAAAACAGTGATTTTAGACTGGCTCACTCGAGTAAAGATGACCTCACTCGAGTAATAAGACACTTGTGCCCGAGTGAGAACGGCTCTCACTCGCGAGTATTTGACAGTAAGCAACCATCATGGCCAGAAAGTGCTCACTGCACTCGAGCACATAGCTTTGCACTTGGGTCATGACTCGAAACTCACTCGAGTCACCGAAAGTGCAAGACAAGAAGTGAGAACCCAAGAGTACAAGCAATATCAAAGGGACAAGCTCACTCGAGCATACCCCCCAGTACTCGGATGAGAGGCCTGTACTCGCGAGTGTCAGATCACACTCTTGAGCATTGCCAGCGAGTAACAACCCGAGACTAAACCTAACTCTGGACTCACACCATCACTCAAGCAATCCCTTTCTTACTCGAGTGACCACCCACTTCACTCACGGTTACAGAAGTGTACTCGAGCTCCACTCATAGAACAAAGGCAAAACTCGAAGCAAAAAAGGGAAAATAGACACAACACTCGAGCATTATCTTCCCTCACTCGAGTGATGTGCATCAGAGACCAGAAACGCAGTACATGACAAAAATTTCCCAGATGGTCAAAACCAATCCAATGGTTTCCAAACTTCTCACAAAGCTCATACACACTTACTCATGCCTAAGGAACACATTGGCAACTTCTAAAAGACCCAAATACCATTTTAAACACAATCTATACCTTTTGGTCTCTATGACACACAAAATTCCCAAATTCACTCAAATCACTTCCAACATCAAAACCATATCAAATACCCAAAGAACTTCACAATGAACTAATCCAAACATTAATCACTACGAAATTCACACATTCCAAAATAACCATAAATTAGGGCAGATTTCTAGAATTCATCAACTTATCTAAAACTCATAACATATATATCAAAATGCATCAAATGCCTACCTCTTCACTTTGCCAAATCCAGAATCTTGATTCTCCAACTTTCAATTTCGTCCAACACCCAAATCAACACTATTCAAGATTCTGAAATCACCACAATGAAGCTCTCAATAAGGTGCACAACATTAGAGAAGAGGATTTTAACAAAGAAGGACCATTACTCACCCAAAATCAAAGCTTTCACTTTCTCTTCCCTTGCTCAAGGTCACCGAAAATGGAGAAAGAAGAGAGAGAATATGAGAGATGGTGAGGTGATGAGGAAGATGATGATAATGAAGTATTTCCTTTCCCTTTCCCAACACACACCGAATAAGAGAGAGAAAAGACAAAAAAGTGATGTTTTGTCCTTTTGTGCTACATCCAATGGTTCATACTATGCCACATGTCACTATCTTGTCACTTCCACAATGAACTCACACAAGCTTAATGCACAGGATCCTGACCCATATGCAACAAATCTCAACCATTGATCTCTGATCACCAAATGCACGTATATCAAATTTACATCATATTTCTCTAAAAGTGTTTAATTGCACAAATTACAATCAATATCAGAGTCATTAGCCCTTAATCCTAAATTGGGATATTACACCGTACCCGGTCCGGTTGTACTTTTTTCGAAATTCTATCATGGGCTATCCTGAATTATTTTTGTCAAAGGAATCCATTTCCGGATTTGGAATTATCAAATTCGTTGTCAAATTATAAATTTACCCTTGGCAACCCTACTTCAAGGGTTTCAGGGGCGTTTTCATAATTATGCTTTTTTGGCCTTTTCCAAAAAAGTGACCAATTGTAACCCCACCTAATTTTCGCTCCTAAACTCAATGAAGTCATCAAATCATTGAAAATCCATCTCTAACCCCTCCAAACTAGCCTTGGCCTAAATTCTCAATTCCCCAGGAAAAACTGGGGTTTTTTGGTTTCGGCTCTGCAGACGTGTTTCTTTCTACTCCTAACCACTTTATTAACCATTATATTAGGTTAGAACTACCATTTAGTATCAATTTTGGCAGCATAACCCCTAGGCCAAGCCCTTTACCAAATTTGAAATTAAAGCAAATCAATCAGAATTTCACCGATTAAACTACTCACAACAGCCAGAGATTGAAGTTTTGGAAATTACCTTAAGCTCTTTCTGACTTATCCTTCTTATGGCTGAACCCTAGCCTCTTTGAACAATGAAATTCCTTGCTTCAAGACCTTAATTCACATAGAGGAATAACTTAGGAGAAGGATTATACACATTAGGTTGGAATTCACCGAAGAAATAGACCTACCTTGTGAGATTTCTCCTTCCCTCTATCTCTAAAAGCTCACAACTTCCTCTCTCTCTTTCAGTTGCAATATGACGGAAATGGGAGCTGAAGATGATGAGAAAATGTTTTAATTCCATGCTGATGTCATCTTTTATTTTGATGATGTCATAATTCCCATTTTCAGATTTTCTGGCAGATTTTCTGCCTAAACTTTAAAAAATCATAATTAATTCTAGAAACATCGAAATGAGGTGATCTCAAAAACAAATGAAAGATATTTAAGTCCTCTTTATAGAACAAATATGGACCATTACTAGAAATCACCACACAAATACAGAATTACACAAAACTCAACACTGCTCCAAAACAGAGTCCAGTTTTGATCCCAAATTTAGGCAAATCATAACTCCCAGCACACAAAACAAAATGACATGAATGATATGTCTATTTTGAAGCTTGGCATGTGAACTTTAAGACTGGAAAGTTTCATAATTTTTTGACACCATTTGCCCATTCAGAACGTCCACACACAAAAAACTGCCCAACACAGAATTTCAATAGACTGAATTCCAATTTTTGCACAATTGTTTCCAATGGTTCTAATTTTACAACAAACACTCTCCCCACACAAATTTTCACAATGAAGCCATTGGAATCACTAAAACAACCAAATTCTGATCACATTCACACATATTCAGTTTTGAACCATAATGCACACAACCACCAAATTGCCCAACTTTCCATTTCACGTAAACATAATTACTTTCTCCAAAATTCACCATTTTTTTCTTTAATACCCGTAAGATATAAGAATCATTAGGGAATAAATTTGGGCTCTTGCTAAATCGGGGCTTAGCAGTCCACTTATTTCAGGCTTATTCTCTAGCCTCAAATCACAATGTTCAGGGTATTACATGGTTGATGAAGTAGTAGGTGAAAAGAAAGATGAAGTTGTAGATGAAGTAGTAGATAGAATGTGGAAGATGAAGTTGTAGGTAAAAAGGAAGTTTAAGTGGTAGATGAAATGATTGGTGGAATGGTAGATAATTCTCACTCTCAACTTCCAAGCAAAATTCGAAACCCTTGGAGATAGAACTGGATTTTGGTCTCAATATAAAAGTTGTAGAGTTCTTTCTTAGTTTTTATCCATATAAAGAATGTCCCAATCTAATATCTAGAGCTCCAGATATTTCCTGAAAACTGAAAGACGGTCTAATTTAATATTTTTCAAGAAATTCTATTTTATATCAAAATCATTATTTATTTATTTATTACACCCAAATTTATTAAATTGAGCTCAAATATCATCCACAAAATCATCATATAAGGAAAAATAAATATGCAAATATTTTACTTATCAAATTCCCCCACACTTAGCTCTTGAATGTCCTCAGACAAGGAGTGACTAATTAGTGCTAACAAAATTAGAAGTGTCAAGTCACAAGTAAGAATACAATTGAAAAATAAAGAGATAATAGTATTTATGAATCAACGAAAATATCAACTGGTAATTTTATTTGAAAATGAATAAACTGAGTTAGTAATTGTGACTTATTTTCCCACTCTCTCAAGTATTTAAGGGTAAGTGTTTCGCTCGAATTCAACCGAAAAAATTGCACTACCATAGCCTTGCTAAAAATCTCAATCTCCACTACCTAATTCACATACAGAATTCAAATCAAAAGGACTTATTAAGGGTTGTAATGGGGTTAAGGTAAAAAGAATGTAAAACATGATATGAAGGGATAAATATAAAAATTAATAGAACAATTGAAAAATGGGCTAGCTTCTGAATAAATCTATTTCATCACAACAACCCACAATTTGAATACTCAAATTTTTTTTTATATTTTTTTTGCAACTTTAAAGTTGATGATATATACACCCCCACACTTGTCAAAAGCCCATTTCACAAAAATTTCAAATGCTCTACTAATCTTCTGAATTAGGTAAAAACACTTAATATATCATTAAAGCATATGTTAATGGGTTGAGAACAAAGAAACAGTCAATTAGTCTCAAAGGGGTTTAACAATGATATAATTGGAAGGTTGACTATTTGGCTCTGGCTAAACAAAATGAATACCTTTATCATCTTTGAATGTACATTTGAAATGTAATCTGTGTTAGAGCAAGCGTTTCACCCAAGAGGGGGTGAATTGGGTGATACTAAAATTTCGTTGCAAATAAAAAACTTGACAGTGAATATAAAGCAATAAAGAGTAAGGAGAAATATCACCGAAGTGTACACCGAGAGTTATACTGGTTCGGCCACAACCACTTTGACCTACGTCCAGTCCTTAGAGTTTCTCTAAGAGTTTCACTATAACTTCCAAGATTCAGTGGGTTCTTGGCACCTCAGTACAAGCAAGTTCCTTCGCCTAGACACTCGCTCCCCCTTACAAGTTGTAATCCAATCCCAACTCAAGGTTCCACAACCTTAAGTTACCTCAATAACAAATATTGAGTTTGAATGAAATATCTCTCTCACAGAGTAAATAAGAATCACTGAAGCATAGAATTACAAGTATAATGTAAAACAAAGTAATGAACTTGAAAATAAGTCCGTGTGTGTGTTCTTGTTGTTATTTTTTTCTGTTTGGATGTTCCCATATATATAGATACGTTGGTAATGATTGTTGGAACATATTTCTTCATGCCCGTTAGAGCGTGCACAACCACTGTTGACTTTTCCAATATTTGAAAGACATACGTTTGCGGTAAGTGGTGGTAGGTGGCATTTGAACGTTGCATTTGACTTTCCTTATTTAGTAAGAGTCCTTCATTGTTTATCTGTGGATATGCTAAGAATACTAATATAATGAAAAGTTAATCATATAGGAAACAAATCAATGAACGTTGGAATGATTTCTAAATTTCTGGACTTGCATACTCGAGTAGTTACTCGAGTATTCATTTAAGTTTACTCAAGTACATACTCGAGTATCATCGGGAAAACTTTGATAAACTACAAGTCAATAAGCAAACATAAAATTACTCGGATAGTGCATGAAGTAAATAAAATTTCAAACATTTGGAAATACTTGTTTACTCGGGTACTTACTCGAGTATGGCACACTTTACTTCATAGGTTACTCTAGTAGCAACTCGAGTAAACTTTCAAATAAACTTTAGGTTACTCGATGCCTCACTCCAGTAATGTTGGCAAGATTTCAAGGCCGAGAGCACTTCAAGTTTGATTACCTTGTTACTCAAGTCCTTACTTGAGTAAACATAAATTTTCTGAATAGCTTACTCGGGTAGTGACTTGAAGTTCTCTTCCAACTAACTCTGCATACTCGAGTAGTGACTTGAAGTTTTTCTTCTAAATAACTCTGTATACTCGAGTAGTGACTTGAAGTGAAGTGTGAGAAAAACATTTTATGTTATTTGAGTAATACCTTCAGGTTTTGCTTACCAGAGTGAGTTACTCGAGTAGCTCCTCGAGTAACATTGGCAGGGTTGAAAATGCCGAGAGCAACACATTTCTTGAAACAGAGTAACTCGAGTACAGACTCGAGTATCATTGGCAGGTCGAGAGCAACTGGAAGTCTTTTACATGGTTACTCGAGTAACATTGGCAGGCCGAGAGCAACTCCACGTGATTTACCTGGTTACTCGAGTATCTACTCGAGTAACGTTGGCAGGCCGAGAGCAACTAGAAATCATTTACCTTATTACTCGAGTAACGTTGGCAGGTTACTTGAAGGTTGACCTGGTTACTTCAAGTTTCTGTCTCATTACTCGAGTACTTACTCGAGTAACCCTTTAGAAAACTGCCAGTGATAAAGTTTCTCAGCTTTTTCTCTTGACCTTTCTTCATTACTCCAATGCTTACTTCAAGTAATGATTTGCCCTGTGATTACTTTGTTCAAACTTATTTGTTTATCAAATATTTTTCATACCATCCTTTGTTATCATCAAAACATGAGAGATCTAACAATCTGAACTAGATTTAAAGCAAGTTCTAGAGTGACAACTTAATAGGTGAATATTACACACGAGAAATAATCATTATAAACTCAAAAGCTCACGGTTAGGGGCTTTCAAACTCAATTCATTCAATCTAAAAATTCATTACCAATTGCAACAATCAATTGTTCATTCATGCTATGAAATCTCTAAATTCAATTGATCCATACTCAAAACGTATATACTTCTTAAGATTATTACAAAGCATTTAAACAGGATGATTTTTTTTAAATAAAAACATGCAACTAATAAAATGCGTCTCAGGAGTTAAGAATAACTCCTTACTCTACCATTTTTTCCATACCCCATGCATCTAATGTTTTTACTAACTAACTAAATCTTTTTTCTTTTCTGCCCCCAAACCTAAATTAGAAATTGTCCCCAATGTCTTCTAGAGCTTAGAGAAAGTTTCTTTTTAAACATAAACACACAATAAAGCAAAACCAAAATGCAAAGAGTAAAACCAAGAGATTAAGGAAAGTTACAACCGAAGAGTGGTATCTAGGTCCTGCTTCTGACTGCTATCTGAAGATTGCCTACCAATTTGCTTGACTAGTATATCTGGTTCAGGTTCATAGGTTTGCAATTGATCGAGCAGCTGATCAGTAGTTAGGGCAGAAATTATGGAATGGCGAGTCACTTTGGGTATGAATCCTATTTACAGAGCATGATAAAAAAAACACAACAAATCATCATAAAAACCATTAACATTTAACAATCCTAATGACTTTTCATGAAAGTTTAACTTAGCCTAATATGCGATGCTGGAAATCCCATCCAACGTTTCCAAACCATCAGGTAGAGCGATGAAAGCTTGAGCATGGTAGAGCATTCATCCCATTTGTTCAAGTAAGCTCAAAACTTGTAACTCTTGTCCTAAGGAAAAGGTGTGATCTTCCAAATCCTTCACCCTTACACTTAAAACCTTGCTTCCATTCATGGATGCCGAAATGGCCACACTTCCCCTTAGGCTCTGGGTGCCTCCCCCATATACAAAGTTAAACTTTTTGGTAGCTAATGCAATTCCAAGTTCATTTGCTACTATGACAAACTCTCCATTCTTGCCCAAATAAGTTTCATAAAAAATGCAAATAGATGTAAATCTATATTTTTATGTGATACCCTTTTTCTCTTTTTTTCTCTTGAACCATTTGTGTTTACAAGTAGAAGAATGCATATTTACAAGTGAAGAGTGCATATTTATAAGTGAAAGAGTACATATATATAACACTAAAACAACGACAACAAAATCATAAAAATCATGCATTTTTAAAAAAAATTAAAAACTTCTGACACGAATGACCGGCATAATTTATGTGAAGAAAAAGGGGAAATAAAGACAAAAGTTATTGAGAAGATAAGATATATTAGACAGAAGCTACTAAAAGGATAAGATAGATTAGACAAAAGCTATGGAAAAGATAAGACGATTAGACAAAAGCATGATTATGTACAGTAGTTGTGATTTTGACTCACATCTTCCTCTGGTTTTACCTCTAGTAATACCTTAAACGCTTTCTATGAATCGAGGATTTGCTTCTCATCCAGTTTTCTTATAAACTGCCAAACAAGGTCTTTTAACATCATATTCCCAAAACAATAGAGCTCTTTTTCTTTATTGCATATGTCCGCTAAATCAAGAAAAATACGATGAACATCACCACTTAGATGCGTCTCAAGAGTTTGAATGATATCATCCAATGACTCCTTACTCAGTCCATCCTTTATAAATTTAATTTTATCTTCTCAATTTATAGAAACCATACTTTTACTCCTACAACGCTGATCACAATTCCAACTTTCACATTTATGGCTGACATTCATTCTTTTAGCTCTTATCTTTTTGGAGTAAAAACTTCTTCCCATTACTAGTAAAGGTTTAACAAATGATTTATAAATCTCACCTGCTAAATGTATTTTAGCTTCAATGATCCAGCGTAAGTCCATAGGAAAGCCCATACGCTTGAATATCTTCATCCTTTCAAGTCGACAGTTATAGATCTTCCTGAGCACATCTTTGGGAAGAGTGGGGAACTTGTTCTTAAGCTTTATAAGAGATTCATCCATGGTAACTTAAAATGAAACTGATGAAAACTAAAATTCTCAACCCAGTGCAGTGTGTTTCGGTGAGTAGGAAAGAAAAATGAAAGAGTAGGAAAGAAGTTTGAGAAAGTAGGAAAGAAGTTTTGGGTTGCCTCCCAATTAGCCGCCTTTCTTTAATATCTTTAGCTAGACAAAGATTAAACAAAAAAATTTCTTTTTTTTATATTTTATATTTGATATTTTTTTAAAAAAAATTACTAGATTGAGGACTTACCTGTTGGTTCCTCAAACGTGATGACAGATTTCAAAGTGTTGAGTGCATCTTCATTGTATTCTTTGAGCCTTTGCTCATTTACTTTGAATTTTTGATCACCACCTTGAATCTCCACGTTCCATATGGCCATACTTGAATCATAGTAAAAGGACTTGACCACCTTGATCTCAACTTTCCTGGAAAGAGCTTTATTCAGTTGGAGAAGCCTTTTCTTACCAACTGCCTTTAAGTCAAAATTTAAGCCTTTTACTGCCCAATATGCTTTATCCTCCATTTCTACTGGAAGATGGCATGCTTTTCCATAGACCAATTGATATGGGGATGTACCAATTGGTGTCTTAAAGGCAGTTTTATAAGCCCAAAGTGCATCTTCTAATTTTTGTGCCCAATCTTTCCGATTGGAATTCACCATCTTCTCTAAGATCCACTTCAGTTCTCTGTTTGAGATTTCCTCCTGCCCACTAGTTTGTGAATGATATAGAGTTGCAACCTTATGAGTTACTCCATATTTAGCTAATACCGATTAAAGTTGTTGATTGCAAAAATGCCTTCTTCCATCATTGATAATAGCTCTAGGCACTCTAAATCTTGTAAAAATATTCTTCCTCAAGAACTTCACAACTACTCGAGAATCATTTATAGGAAAGGCAGCTGCTTCAACCCACTTGGAGACATAATCAACAGCTACTAAAATGAACTGGTTATTGAATAAGGATGGAAAAGGCCCCATAAAATCAATCCCCCATACATTAAAGGGCTCAACTTCTAAGATGTTAGTTAAAGGGGCTTCGTGTCTCCTTAAGATATTTCCCGTTCTTTGACATTTGTCATAAGTTGCCACAATTCTGTGAGCGTCCTTGAAGAGTGTAGGCCAGTAAAATCCTGATTGAAGGACTTTAGTAGCTACTCTATTTTCTCTAAAATGATCACCATATGGGGATGAATGGTAATGATTTAAGATGCTGTCCATTTCTTCTTTAGGAACACATCGCCTGATAATTCCATCTAGGCATTGTTTTTATAAGAACATATGCTCCCAAAAGTAATGCCTTACATCAGTCAGAAACTTCTTCTTTTGTGCTTTAGAAAGTTTATAAGGCATTACTCCGCTTGCCAAATAATTCACAAAATCAGCATACCATAGGGTAGGTTGTAACTGTATGATGAAATGTTGCTCATCTGGGAAATTTTCCTGGATTGTTGATTTCTCTTTCGTTCAGGTGGTTCTAACTGAGAAAGATAATCTGTAATGAGATTCTCGGTCCCCTTTTTGTCTTTGATCTCCAAGTCAAATTCTTGTAGCAGAAGCACCCATTTATTAGTTTAGGCTTAGCATCTTTCTTCTCAATCAAGATTTGATTGCTAAGTGGTCCATTTAGAAAATGACATTTGACTTGATTAAATAGGCTCTGAATTTGTCAAATGCAAACACAACTGCTAATAGCTCCTTTTCTGTTGTTTCATAATTTAGCTGTGCATCTGAGAGTGCCCTGCTAGCATAGTAGATGGAATGAAAGACCTTGTCTTTTCTTTAGCCTAAATCAACTCCAACTATATAATCACTTGCATCGCACATCATTTTGAATGGAAGGTTCCAATCTGGAGCTATAATGACTGGTACAAAAGTCAAGGCACTTCTCAAAGTTTGGAAGGCTAATAAGCACTCCACATTAAACACAAAAGGAGTTTTTTTCTCTAACAGCATGCAAAGTGGCTTTGTGATTTTTAAGAAGTCCTTGATGAATTTTCTATAAAATCCAGCATGTCTTAAAAAACTCCGAACACCCTTGATTGAGGAAGGAGGTGGTAGCTTTTCAATTGTTTCAATCTTAGCTCGGTCTACTCAATGCCTTGATTAGATACCTTGTGACTCAGCACGATTCCTTCTTTCACCATGAGATGACATTTCTCCCAATTTAGAACCAAATTTATCTCCATACAACGTTGTAAAGCTTTTGCCAGATTTGAAAGACAATGATTAAATGATTCTCCAAAAATTGAAAAATCATCCATGAACACCTCAATGAACCTTTCCACCATGCCTGAGAAGATCGCCATCATACTCCTTTAAAATATTGCTGGTGCATTACATAGACCAAATGACATCTTTCTAAAGGCAAAGGTTCCTTATGTACATGTAAAAGTTGTTTTCTCTTGATCCTCTAGTGCAATTGTAATTTGATTATGTCCTGTGTACCAGTCCAGGAAACAATAATAGGCTTTTCTGGCAAGCCTGTCAAGCATATGATCTATAAATGGTAGAGGACAGTGATATTTTCTAGTGGCTTTATTTAGCTTTCTATAGTCGATGTACACTCTCCATCCAGTCACCATTCGTTGTAGAATCAGTTCATTTTTATTGTTGGGCACTACTGTCATTCCACCTTTCTTTGGTATAACTTGAACTAGACTTATCCATTGACTGTCTGAGATTGGATAGATTATGCCAGCATCCAGCCACTTTATTACCTCCTTTCTCAGCACTTCGACACTTCCTTCATGTTCGGATTGAGTCTTCTCTGGTGCTCGATTGATGGCTTGTAGTTGTCCTCCATTAAGATTTTATGTATATAAATTAAAGGACTAATCCCTCTTATATCATCTATTGACCATCCAAATGCTGTTTTATACTCCCTTAGAATTCTTAATAACTTTTTCTTCTTCATCAAGAGTAAGAGCTGCTGACACGATTACTGGTAGTGTTGAATTTCCTCCCAGATAAGCATACTTCAAGTGGGATGGAAGTACTTTCAACTCCAGTACTGGAGGTTTCTCTGTTGATGGCACCGGGTTACTCAGCCTTTCCCCCAAATCTTAAAATGATTTCTTGATAAAAATTGGGGAATTTGTTTTAAGGTACCTAATCTGCTCCAAAACTTCTGGATTAGTAGATTTTGATACATCTACCATTCCTATTGCTAATGGTTGATCCATGCAGATTTTGTTCACCATATCTATTGTGCAGCTAGTCAATGTATCAACTTTGTAACAGGTGTCACCTTCATCTAGAAAGGACAAAGCCTTGAAAATGTTGAAAGATACTTGATTATCTTGAACTCGCAAAGTTAATTTCCCCTGTTGCACATCTATCAATGTTCTCCCAGTTGCAAGAAATGGCCTCCCAAGAATGAAAGAAATTTCTTTGTCTTCTTCCATGTCAAGTATTATGAAATCAACTGGGAATATGAGTTTGTCTACCTTTACTAGAACATCTTCTAAGACACCTCTCGGATGTTTTATTGATCGGTCAGCCAGAAGTAAAGAAACTGTGGTCGGCTTCACCTCTCCAAGACCAAGTTTGTTGTAGACAGATAGAGGCATGAGGTTTACACTTGCTCTAAGGTCACAAAATGCTCTTTTAAAGTGACATTGACCTATGTTGCAAGGTATACAAAATCTTCTTGGATCTTTTAGCTTTGGTGGTAATTTCTTTTGGAGAA
Source organism: Inga laurina (assembly GCA_963855925.1). Lineage (NCBI taxonomy): Eukaryota > Viridiplantae > Streptophyta > Magnoliopsida > Fabales > Fabaceae > Inga > Inga laurina. The sequence continues at coordinate 56,228,597 of OY979704.1, forward strand.
TACCGCTGTACTCCTCAGTAAGTGCAACTGTTTCAAATTCCTCAAGCTTACGCTTATTTGAAAAAATATCCTTCATGAATTTTGCATAACTGAGCATTTGGGCAAGAGAGTCTGCAAAGAGAATGTTGATATGTAGCTTTTTAAAAACCTACAGAAACTTGCCAAACTGCTTGTCTAACTTTGCTTTTGTGAGTCTCTGAGGATATGGAATTGGTGGTACATATAGAGGAGGATTATCTGGAAAGCTGATTCTTCTTAGTATTACATCATCCTCCTTCTGTTCTTCTCCACTTTCTTTCTTTTCTCCATCATCCTTCTTCTTAATTATAAGATCTTTCAATTCTTTACCACTTCTTAGTGCAACGACCTTCACATGTTCTCTTGGGTTTCTTTCAGTGTCACTTGGTAGAGTTCCTGGTTGCCTGGAATTTAGCATATTTGCAATCTGGCCCATCTGGATCTCCAAGTTCTTTATTAAGGCGTCTTGGCTTTTCAGTGTTGCATCAGTCCTAGCTATAAATTAAGCTAGTGCATCTTCTACATTTACTTTCTATTGTGGTGGATTGGTTGTTGAAGAGCATGTTGCTGGTAGTTCCCTTGCGGCTTGAATGCATTTTGATTATTCCTTCAACTAAAGTTTGGATGATTTCATCAACCTAGATTGTAGGTGTTTGAGAATGGGTCATTCCTTTGATTTCCAATGAAATGAGCTTTCTCCGGCATGAATGAGTGTCCTTCTTGACATTGCGTGCTCACATGAGGTCCTCTACATTAATCACAAGCTTCAGTAGGAGTGCTAATTACATTTTCCTATTCCCTCAATGATCCTACTTGCTTGGATATAGACGCAACTTGAGAAGACAAAGTTGTAAGGATATCCAGCTCGTGCACTCCAAGTACTTTCTTTGAATTGCTACGTTCAGAAGGCCATTTATATGCAGTCGCTACCATCTCCTCAAGTCGATTGTAAGCATCATGTATATTTTTTCCCATTAAAGATCCTCCAGTTGCAACATCTACAAGAATTTTGAAAATGTGTGTCATCCCATTATAGAAAGTTTGCAGTTGCCACCAATTTGGTAACCCATGATGAGGACATCTCCTTAGCAACTCCTTGTATCTTTCCCATGCTTCATAAAGGTTTTCTTGTTCATACTGGGTAAATGAGGCCATTTCATTCCTCAATTTAGCAGTTTTTGCTGAAGGAAAGTATTTCTCCAAAAATTTATGCGCTATGATATCCCATGTAGTTATGCTTCCCACTGGTAGTAATTGTAACTAGCTCTTAGCCTTATCCCTAAGTGAGAAAGGGAAAAGTCTAAGTCTAATGGCATCATCAGTAACAACATTATACTTGAATATGTCATAGATTTCTAGGAAGTTGGCTATATATGCATTAGGATCTTCTGTTGGTAAACCACCGAACTGATTTGCTTGCATCATCTGGATAATTGCAGCCTTGATTTCAAAGTTGTTAGCTACTACTGGTGGTCTTTTGATTCCAGAGTTTGTCCCCATGACTGTTGGTGTTGCATAGTCATGGAGAGTTTTGGTATCTGTTGTTTCTCCCTCTGGATTTGCCATTGGATTGCTTAGGATTGAACTTGATTTCTTCAACAACTTCTTTCAATCTCAGAATCAAGAGGTTATAGTTCAATCTCCTTCGATCTGGTCATATATTAAGCAAAAGTCTGAAAAGAAACATAAAACACCAAAAAGAAAAAGAAAAAGAAATATACTATAAAAACCAAATTAGTATTAAAATTATTTGGTATTGATATTAATGATAACAATCCCCGGCAACGGCACCAAAAACTTGTTATGAGGATAAATGGTCTATTAGAAAGTGCAAGTGTACACTGTCGTAAAGTAATATAGAAGTGAGTAGAGTATCGTTCCCTATAGGATTGATCACTAAGTACCAAAATGAGTAATTTTAACTCTATTTAGTCAATCGATTACTTGGTGATTGAGAGTACAAAATAAAAATTGAGTAAATATGAATGCAAATGATATGAAACAACTATGAGAAAAAGCCCTAAGGGTCAGATTTCGCTTAACAAATTTGGGATTGAATCACTTATCTATTCTAGCCCAATTTATTCCACATGATTGATAGTCGAGTTTCTCTAATTTAATTACTAGCCTCTTCCAAGGTCAAGCAATTCTATAATTAATTGCTAATCTAATATATTCCTATATGAATTTAAGCAATTAATTATGCATTAAGATTAATGGAACTTAGTAAGACTACACAACTCATATGAATATATTCTTATTTCATATGCAAGTCATGGTTTTAATTATATGATCCATACACATGCATCTCCTTACGGTCTCAACATGCATATTGAAATCATTCAAAGGATGGTCAATCAATCAAAAGCATTAAGAATAATAATTAAAACTCAATCATGGAGGAGAAATTCTAACTAGATTTAATAAGTTAAGATTCAATCCGTCATTAGTAAGCTACATCATCACTCTAGGAAAATGAAAATTTAGCTCATGATGAAATTAAAAACAAAAATAAAATAAATTGCAAACTTCATAAACATTGCATAAAACTTGAATATTAAATTCTAAAAAATAAATATATAACTAAAAGATGCATGAAAATAGAGAAAATCTAGCCGTCCCTTTAGGAGGTAAAACCTTCCATGTAGGTGGCAACCTATACCATTCATAAAGGAGGACTACCTAAGCCTTTCATGTAGGAGGCATGCAAGAATTAAATACAATGCATAAAATTAACTCTAAGATGGTGTATGTGGAGAGGAGAGGAAAGTAATGGATATGAAATGGTAGTATGTGAAGAAGAGAGGAGAGTAATGGATATGAATTGGTGTGTAAAATGTGAAGGAGAGGGTGACTATATATAGGGAAGAATGGAATAGAGTAGATGAAGTGGTAGATGAAATATGATAGATGAAGTAGTAGATAGAATATGGTAGGTTGAAGTAGTAGGTGAAAAGGAAGATGAAGTGGTAGATAAAGTTGTAGATAGAATGTGGTAGATGAAGTAGTAGATAGAATATGGTAGATGAAGTAGTAGGTGAAAAGGAAGATGAAGTAGTAGATGAAATGGTTGGTGGAATGGTAGATGATTCCCGCTCTCAACTTCCAAGCAAAATTCGAAACCGTTGAAGATAGAACTGGATTTTGGTCTCAACATGAAAGTTGTAGAGTTCTTCCTTAGCTTTTTATCCATATAAAGAACGTCCCAATCCGACATCTAGAGCTCTAGATATTGCCTGAAAACTGAAAGAGGGTCTAATTTAGTATTTTCAAGAAATTCTATTTTATGCCAAAATCATTATTTATTTATTAATTACACCTAAATTTACTAAACTGAGCTCAAATATCATGCACAAAATCATCATATAAGAGAAAATAAATATGCAAATATTTTACTTATCACAGTAGCATAGCCATCTCATCTAGACACTCTTGAAGGTTAGTAGGTGCATCTCCTGTGGAACGTATGTTCCCTATGGTAGGTACATTCGTCAAGGCAAATAATCAAAGTGGACAGAGACAAGATGAATCTCATTGAAATCCATTGTCGGTCCCCACAATCGGCGCCAAATTGTTAATGCAATTATATGCAAAGGTGTATGTTTTCCTTTAGAGGGTACCGCCAATGAGAGGATTACTAAATAACAAGATGAAGAATTGCTATATGAAAAGAGAGCTAATTAAGATGAATAAAGAACAAGCTTTATTGCAGATTTTGGTTGACTGCAAAGTAGTGAGTGAGGAGAATGTATGGAGCAAATGTGTGCCCTGGATGTACATGGCTTACTCTTATTTATAATACTTGACTAGCAAAGCAGATGCGTTAGTTCCGCCCTTTATGGATCTGAGCAAATCTATGGAGCGAACCCTTATATTTCAAATCAAGCCGTTAGGATCGCTCTTAGACTTGACTAGGTATGTGGGGTAGCTAGTCGGGCTTCAATTCCTAGACCATGTGGGTGCAACCTTGTTGGGTCTCTTTAATGGACCGATTATTGTGGGCCTAAAATGAGGATTCTTAAGCTAATCAAATGGAAAATACTTCTTCCTTAACTTTTATGACATCTACACATATTGAATCCAACATAAACAAAGGTTAAAGAAGGCACAAGAATCCTAAGCTAATCATTTATCAATTGCTTGCTATACTTGTGTAATTACCATTTTGCTATATCTATATCTATCTATATAATCATACGATTAAGTCTCTCTTGATGTCAATGCTTGTAGGGAGGAGCAAGAAAAAGGCTTTTGCGATTCAGAAAGTGATGCTCGGGCGGGTGTGATTCTCTTGATCAGCTTTTAATTTCCATTGTGCTTGTCTTTCATTTGGTATACCACTGAAGGATTTCAGAGTGTACTTGGACTCCAATGAATTAACCCAGTAGCCCCTACTCCCTCTTTAGACCTATATTTATCTTTATTCACGTAGTAGGCCCATTTGAATTAGGCCTGGCCCCTCATATAATCCACCAAGAATTGATTAGGTATCCCAACAGTTCCTTTGTGGAGGGACAAGCTCAGATTTTAATTTGTGGATTGGTTCTCCATTTTGTAGTGGGAGATTCCAGAAGTGTAGGTGCGTACATTTCATAAATTCCTCATGTAATAAGGTTTATGTTTTTACAATTTCAGAAACTTGAAATTAAGCTAAACAGAAAGATAAAGGAAAATCATAGGGGGTGCTAATGCTAATTAACCAACTAATGCAAATGATGATGTTGCGTACTTATTTTCGAAATGAAAGAAGAGTTTGCCATAGAACCATTTACCTTTTGAAAGAATGCTACATTTAAATGAGACATATCCTTTGGCTTTCAGGATCAAAGCTAAGAGAATCTGCAAATTCTGTGAAATAGTATCCAAGGAAGATAGTCCCTTGTGACATGTTACGACATAGTGTTGAAATCTCAATTTGTAACCCCCTATATAATATCTAGGGAGGATTCAAGCTAATTAGAATAGTTCAAATAATGTGTCTTTATTACCTTAATAAAAATCACGCTTGAGTGAACATTTATTATATTCAACTCTCATTCGACTCAGTTTGTGTGCTCATCGCTCATTAAATATAGTCCGTTCAAATCTATTATGGACTGTCCAAAGTTAAAATGGTCAACTGATGATTTTTAAAAGAGAAAATCATTTCTTTAAAAAATGAAGTTAAGAAATTATCTTTATTTAATATTTTATACCCATTAAAAAAATTATTTTAAAAAATAAAAAAAAATTTGGACCATCCTGATCATATTTGAATAATCCATATTTGATGAAGTTGGGTGCTTGCCACTCTTGATGAGCAACCCAAACTCATTCCATTAATATACTCCTCTAGTCCTTATTACTCCCTCTAGTCATTATTATAAAACATATTTAGGGAGTTAATTTTAGTGCTAAATATAAGATATAGTTTTTATATTTGTCAATCTTTTCCTAATTTACCTCGTTGATGCTCCCTCAACAATAATCAAAGAGGAGAGGAGAGGTAGGAATTAAGAAAGATGACTAAGGTATTTTAGAAAATACATGTTATATTAACTAATTTAACTAACTTCCTTAATATAATCAAATTAAGTAAATATATCTTATATTAAGGACCAAATGAGTATAAAGTAAGGAGAAAATATTTGTTTTGGTCATCTTTATAAGTCAATTCATTAAATTTTTCATATAAATGTATAATAATTTTATCTTTTATGTATTATTGTGTTAACTTTATACTCTCCCGATAAAGTATATATTAAATAGAGGTAAAATTTAAAAATTATTAAATTTTAATATAGAGTTAATAAGGTTTAAGTTTTTACTCCATTCGAGTTAAATAATTTTAAAATACCTTATAAATAGAACAAAAAATATACATCATTTTGTGAAGGCAAAGGGGTTGGATTGCCAATCGCTTTCAAAGTGTGAATGGTGACTCAGCTGCACTATTGGTTTCAGATGTTAAGTGAGTTCACACTTGATTAGAGGTGGTAATTTGGGATGACCCGTAGGTTGCGGGTTGTGATGGCGCAGGCTGGTGTAGCCTACCCCCTTTACGGGCTGGCAAACCCGCCATTTTTCAAAAAAAAAATTTCACTCTGTTTTCTAAATTTTTTACTCTCTTTCTCTTTCACTCGCTTATATTACACTTCTTTTCTTTTATATATTTGTGTTATGAAGTTAATTTCATTCTTACTTTCCCATTTGTTCATCTATTCACATTACAAAACTATATAAACATATCTCTTTTAAATTTAATAATAGTAGAATAAATAAATATAATATGAAAATAAGTGTCAAATAAAAAGTATGAGGAATTAATTAAACACGTCATTAAAGAAAAGAAGATAAGGGACTAAGGGTATTTGATAAAAAACCTAAAAAAAAAATTAAATAAAGCAAGCCAGCTCGCGGGCTAAACGGGCTGGATTTCTCCAGCTCGAACCCGTTAATTTGGACGGGCTAACAGGCCCAACTCACTAGCCCGGCCTATTTTACCAGTTCTACACTTGATATCAAAAGAGTAATTTCAACACATAATTTAAAAGGGTGCTTTAAAAAAATCAACAAACATTTTTAACAAATAACTAATTTAAGTAATTTTTTAACATACTTAAATTAGTTAAGTAGATTTTATATTAAAGACAAAAGGTAGTATAATATTGGGAAATTTTAAAATAAATACGATTTAAATTTATGAAACCCCAAAAAGTCTGTTAACACTTGTAAATAATAAAGATGTGACATAGATCAAATTAAGATTTTAAAATGTTAGTCATTTTACCATAATGCACCTCATTACACTTATTCCCATCAATTTGTCATTATTATAAGTCTAGTTTAACTAAATATTAAATATCAAGAAATGAAAGTTAAGACATTCAATATATCTTAAATTGATTAACTTTTCCAAATTTACTCTTATTTAATAAGTATTGAAAAAAGATACAATACATTTTGTCATACCTATTTCTTTAATTCAATAACTGTGAAATTAGAAATCTATTATATCTATAGAAAGTGCGTAGTAACAGTGATTCAGCCAATTCTGTTATAACGACACCCATTGATCTCACTTTGCTGCCTAAAATCATTTAACGGTGTGAGATAACTCAGATCCAAATGCATCAAACCATTTTCCTTAACGCTTAATTGTCTACAATTAAAACGCCAGCTGGAAACCAACTTTAATACGCACTGAAGAACAAAAAACTGATTCATATGGTTTCTTAATAGTTCACATTCTGAATGGAACTGCAGTTATCTCACTGCTCCAGCCGGCGCCGGAGACTTGTGAACTTTTCGATGACATTATTCTTATCTCTGATAGATAAGTAGTATACCAAGGACCCCGTGAATATGTGCTTGACTTCTTTCCTCGACCTTCGAAGGGGATAGGCGGATTATAAAAGATTGTCTTCTGGTCGATTACTAATCTGCGAGACACGGCCCCGCCGTGCCATGTGTGATCCATCTAGGTGGCCATGCGAATTAATGTCCTAAAAGCATTGGGTCGGTGCTTAGTATAGAAGTTATATTTAATTTTAATTTTTTTTATATAATTAGGAAAAAAAGTAGGCTTAATAAAATTGTCCAAATTTTTTTTGTATCTTATTATTAAAGGTTAAGGGACAAATATACCCATAAACTTTTCTAAAAAATGCATCCACCACCATAAACTTTTTTGGGTGCAAAAATAACTATAAACTTTCAAGAGGAGGGCAAAAGTGACACTTTCGTTAAAACTAACTAATGGCCGTTAACTCCAATGCAAAAGTACCAAAATACCGCTATTTAAAAAAAAGGTTATGGTGGTGAATGCGCTTTTGAAAAAAGTTTATAGGTATTTTTGTACTTTTGAAAAAAGTTTATGGGTTTTTTGCCCCTTAATATTTTTTTTTTAAAATAGGGATATTTTGGTACTTTTACACTGGAGTTAATGATCATTAGTTAATTTTAACGGAAGTATTACTTTTGCCCCCATTTTGAAAGTTCATAGTTATTTTTACACCAAAGAAAAGTTTATAATGTTGGCCTATGGGCATATGCAATTCCCTCATGGATTCTTAAGATACCCATCACATTTTTGGAAGTTACTGTTTGGATTCGATCCAAATGTTGGAAGGGAAAGAAGAGGCTTTCTTTCTTTAATCCCATAAAAGGCGACTTTAATTTTAAAACTGATAACATCGTCTACATGAAAACGGACCCAATTAAATTAATTAATATTAGGTTTTGAATATTAAGATTTTAATATTCTATTAGTGGACACTCCTAATTAAGACGTGATAATCAAAGATGGACCAGCTTCAGCTTATTTAATACAATTTAGAACATAGCGACTTCAGGTTAAAAATATTAGGGTTTTAAAATTAAATTTGGAATATGTACGAATAAAGCCAGAGCTAAAACAATGGACCTCATATAGTTTTTATCATCTTTTTTTAATTATGTATGAATTTTACGATTTTTGACCAATAAAAGATACATAAAGATTCTTTAAGAATCCAAAGAATAAATCTATATTTATTTTTGAATGCTTTATATTCCCCTGCTTCATTATGTTATTTTTCTTTCCTAAGTAATTGTTGAGATAACCCAGCTCCAAAGTATAAATCTATATTTATTTTTGAACGCTTTATATTCCCCTGCTTTATTACGTTAGTTTTCTTTCCTAAGTGAATTGTAACTAATTTATAATCATTAAGTTTTTGCGCAATTCTGTTCAAGTTGGATCCTTTTTGATATTGGTGATGGTGAGTAGTGCTGAAAAGAGTAGAATTGAGAAAATGAACTTAGTAGGGAGAAAATTCATATGAAATTTGCCTGGTATTTTCTGCATGATGATATATCCTACAGTTGATGTTTTCTTTTTTTACCGTTGATGTGTCATGTGATCATTTGGTTGTTTCAATGGATGACATTAGTAGCAAAATTTTTAAAATCTTTCTATAAATATAATAGATTGTATTTTTTTGTTTCTAACCACATAAATTGGACCATAAGAATTGTAGTTGTGCAAAATGAAAGGTCTTGTATTATCTACCGGTGTGGACATTGAGCGGTAACCTTCCAACAACTGGAGATTGCAATTATTATTTTCGAGTGTGCCTATTATTCGGCTATCAATTCCTAGTGACTTAGTGATTAGTAATGTGTCATTATTAAAAAAGAGGAAGTCAGCTAGAAAGGCACGTTTCGCAAATAAATTTTGGTTGTTTAATAATAATAATACATGGACACTTTTACTGTGTAAAACTGATTAGTCTATTTAGGTTCTTCATTTCTTAACTGACATCTGAATTGATATCAAAACTGTAGTTAATTTTAATTTAAAAATTTAATTTAACAAGTCCTGTCATATGTCATCAATCTATCTATCTATTTATCTATCACATTACGAAAAAACTTGTAGAAATAGGCAACATAATAGGGGCATTAATACAAAAAAATGAAGTTACATTTTAAATTTGAATGCCCTTAAATGAGTTTTTTTAACCAAGCCCTTTCACATTCCATTGTTTAGAGGCCCATGTTGCACTGCAATTTATTTACATTCCTATAAGTCATTAGGTATAATATAGTGGCGTTTAATGAAAAGAAATAATTGGGGTATTAATAAATTTCGTAAAAGGGGCACTAATTAATTGTAAAAAAAAAGGTTACATTTTGAATTTAAATGCCGTTAAATGAGTTATTTTTACCAAACCCTTTGACATTCCTTTCTACACTATAATGGGTATAAAAAAATGACCCACCTAGCATACACAAGCTTGCACATTTGGTATTCATACTACAAACTCCGAATATCCAAATATGACAAGCATTCAGCATGATTTTATTTCCCAACTCAATGATAGCAAAGACACTTGGGTTATTGTTGCACGTGTGCTTAGGAAGCTGGTTCTATCTATCTATTTATCTATCACATTACGAAAAAACTTGTAGAAATAGGCAACATAATAGGGGCATTAATACAAAAAAATGAAGTTACATTTTAAATTTGAATGCCCTTAAATGAGTTTTTTTAACCAAGCCCTTTCACATTCCATTGTTTAGAGGCCCATGTTGCACTGCAATTTATTTACATTCCTATAAGTCATTAGGTATAATATAGTGGCGTTTAATGAAAAGAAATAATTGGGGTATTAATAAATTTCGTAAAAGGGGCACTAATTAATTGTAAAAAAAAAGGTTACATTTTGAATTTAAATGCCGTTAAATGAGTTATTTTTACCAAACCCTTTGACATTCCTTTCTACACTATAATGGGTATAAAAAAATGACCCACCTAGCATACACAAGCTTGCACATTTGGTATTCATACTACAAACTCCGAATATCCAAATATGACAAGCATTCAGCATGATTTTATTTCCCAACTCAATGATAGCAAAGACACTTGGGTTATTGTTGCACGTGTGCTTAGGAAGCTGGTTGGTCGCAAAAGCACTGCTCCGTATGATGCGTGGAAAGTTGGATTGATTTTGGTGGATCAACAGGTTTAACAAATATGTACACCCACTTATTATGCATTAACTTGTATAATATCATTTACGAAATTTTATGTGAAATCTATAGGGAACTACAATTGAAGGTTTTGTTACTCAAAACCGCTTGAGGGAACGTTACATGAAAGAGCTCCAGGAGGGTGAAGTTTATCAGTTCCAAAACTTTGAGGTGCTAGACAATAATGACCAATATAAGGTGACTCGAAACCCTTGGAAGATCAAATTTCACAACAAGACATTTTTCCAGGAATCTGATTTGCACATTTCAATGGAGGCATTCAACTTTGTCCCTATTAAAAACATTGCAAATTACACAGCAGTTAATGAAGAACTAATTGGTAAGTTCCAAGAGAAAATTTTGGTGTATATTTTCTTTATTAATATTGAGTCTTACATTATTTAAAAACCTTCTTTCCAGATGTCATAGGGTTCCTTCAAGCATTTGGTGATTTGGAAGATCAACGAAGAGAGTCTGAGGCTTTCAAACGACTGAACTTGACTGTTGCAGATAAAGAGTAATGTCCATACCATGTCATTTAATTTTCCACTACTATTATATTCACTACAACACTCCATAAATTCCTTCCATGCATACATATAGCAAGGCGCTTATCGCACTGATAAAGTATATGCAATAGCTGATATAAAAGAAATTACATTGAAAACCGGTGGACTTTTTATGCAGTGATGTTACTATCAATGTAGTACTATTTGGAAACTCAGCAACTGACACATTTAACAACCTCAACGCTAAAATGGAGCCGCCAATTGTAGTTGTTATCAGGTTTGCAAAGCTGAACAAAAAAAAAGGTAAAAACTTGAGTCATCTACATAAGATCCATGTACAAATTCTTTTTGACGTAACAATATTTTTCATTTGCTAGCATACGGCCATATTACTAATGCCCTGGAAGCAACAAGAGTTTTGCTCAATCCAAAAATCCCTGAGGTTAGGAGACTATTGGATAGGTAAGCATTGTTTTCAGAACCAAGAAACAATAATTGTATTTGACACTTGTAAGCTTTAGGCATCTTGCTTATTTGTCCAATTTGATGTCATGAGCAGCTTGAACGAGAACCCACGCACTAATCAAAGTTTCTACCACATCAGCAACATTGTGAAACCCAACATTAACAATGAGGACATGTTGGCATTTCCAACCAGGATACCCCTTGGTGATTTATGCAATATTATAGAGGTAATATTTCATGGCTATAGATTGGTATACAGGTTAGATTATGCTTATGTCATGCTCCAAAATCAGGTAGTAACTTCATCTACTTGCGCTGTTGGAATTAGGAGTGTGAGATTGTCTCAACAGTATGCATCCAAAAGCTTGAAACAGCATATGGGTGGACTTACGATGGGTGCCCGTGTGACACTAAACCTTCTTACGAAAAAGGCAAGCTAACATGCATCAATTGTAAGAAGGAAGTCCTCATGACTCAACCAAAGTATGTACACATCATTTTGATGTGATCTTAAGCTTTGCATCAATTTTTTCCCATATACATTAACGTGTGGATTTAACTTCCACGCACTAAAATGTGACAAATTTACTCATTACTCAATCAAAGTATGTGCATGTTGTCTACATGTGACCTTTTACTTTCTATCCATTTTATTCTTCACATTCCTTAACATGTGCATTCTAATTCCCTGCACTAAATGTGACAAATTTATCACAGATTCAAGGTGCATTATAAGGTATTTGATGCTACTGGGAAATGTTCCGTATTGTTTTTCAATAGGCATGCAACGGAACTTCTAGGTTGCACAGCTGAGCATTTGAAAAAGAAATTAGAGGAGGTAAACTACAAATTACAACACATTTTATGGTTGAGTCCATTGAAATTAATACGCCAATTACTGCTTCTCATCCTTGGCCAGGAAGGTACACCATACTCTTTCCCAGAGGAATTGAGCAGTTGTACAGGGAAAAAACTCATAATAAGGTTTAGGATCAAAGAGCACAACATCCAACACCCATCAAGCAGCATGACAATTATGCAGTTCTCAGATGATCCGCAGCTTTTAAGCAAATTTACATATTCCAATTCAAATACTCAATTGCCTCACAATTCAATCACAGAGAAAGATGGAAGTGATGTAGTCCGAGAACAGCATAGTCCCCACAAGGAAGTGCCCAAGAGAAAGAAGACTAAAAAGGACACAATGATTGAGCATGAGTATGTTGGGTCCTCGGAAACACATCCACCAACACTCTCCATGGCTGAGCGCATCAAGAACATTAAAAATGAAAAATGAATACATTAGTGTGTTGGGTTGGTCTTAATTTAAGGAGTGGTTTGCATAAGAAATTTGCTAGGCTAAAACCTACGTGTATGTTGCAACAATGTCAAATAAAGGTTTTTTCTTATTCTCATACTACAAATTGGTGGACCCTGCAACGCACCCATAGATGTTTACTACTTTGAGCGCCCTATCAATATTTGTTTCTTCCACGCATGGAAAATAAATAGGCACAGCTTTCTTCCAAACATGGTAAATGAAAGAGCATAATATGAGCAACAGTGACAAAACAAGCATTAATAACTAAGATTTGGAGTTACATTTTCAATTTAAATAGCATTAATAAATTTCCCTCGAATTACCAATGTTACGGAACGAACTAACATATAGTTGGTCTACTGGTGTAAGGCTCCGCTAGATTCTTTTGAGTCTCAAGTTTAGTGTTTTAGATGAGACATTTATGTTGGGAGGGGTAGCCACGAACCCGAAACCAAATTATCATATGATAATATGAAAAAAAACTATTACTAAAGAAATAGCGTTAACAATTTGATTGGCAAACACTTAAATTACAGTGTGAAATCCAAGCGAAGTCTAAAAAAAAAAAAAGAAATAAAAATCCAAGCAACGAATGCAGCCTGCAATTATGTAATCAAACATGATTGGGGTATTAAGTTCTCAATTATGATCACAATGATCATTAATTAGAAAACCAATAAATTAATATAATTTATTATTAAAATTTAAATTGCTTTGAATGCTTTTTAATTATAAGTTACAAAAATAATATGGGCCCTTAAATGAAAAGAGGCATTGATTTCTAAACAACTCACACTTTTAATTCAAATCTCCTTCAATGAGTTATTTTAATTAAGCCTCTTTCACATTCCATTCTACAACACAATGGTTTGTGTCACATGATCACCCACGTTTTAAGAATGGAGAAGTATTAAACCATATAAATGAGAATAGATAGAACATAAAACTATTTACAATGTTACACGAGTTACACCTCATATAAACTGAAATTAAGAGATCGATTCATTTGCTTGGTATAACTTATACATTACGTTTTGTGCATTACATCATGTTAATATGAAATTACACACAGTCAACTTTTGTAGAATGGATATTTCTTAGCTTGGGATGGACTCTATGTGTCAACTGACTATTTGCACATGCAAGTGGGAGTGAGTAACATTTGCTTACTTAATCGCCCATTTTAAAAATTGTCATTTAAATGTCACAAAAAAGGCTCCACACTTCAATGCCTCTGCGTTTAAGGTGACATAATTTTGTGTGGATTTGCTCCATTTACTTAAAACAAATGTAACCTCCATACTTAATCATTTTTCCAGCTCTATTTATTCAAAACAATTTGTAACCCCCATTCAATGCTAATTATAAGACGTCCAAAAAAATAAATGCCAAGGTGCGTACATTAGAGGACATGTTAAGAGAATTAAACGAATAGAACCAAAAACATAAATAATAATAATAATAATAATATAGTGTGTAAAAACGAATTTGTAACCTATGCTTATTTGGCCATTATTCCGCCCATTACTCCCATAAAACAACTTAGTTACCCATTATTAAAATTAACATTTAAATGTCATAAAGGCGACTCTACACTTAAATGCCCACAGGTTTAACACGAAGGCATACTAGAGGTCTCTGGCTTTAAGGATTAGTAATGTAGTATAGCTTACTTGCACCAATTGGATATAAACTCCTTGGTTGATGCCGGTGACATAATTGTGTGTGGATTTACTTAAAACAAATTGTAACCCCTATATTTAATCGTTTTTCCTACTCCATTTATTAAAAACAATTTGTAAACCCCATTTAATGATAATTATTTAAATTTAAAATTACGCTAAATACGATGCCACTGACATAATTTTGTGTGGATTTCCTCCATTTAAACAAAATAGTTGGTAGACACAAATTTGTAACATATGCTTAATTGTCCATTATTCCACCCATTACTCCCATAAAAACAACTTAATTCCCCATTATTAAAATTGTCATTTAATTGTCATAAAGGAGGCTCCACACTTAATTGCCCACAAGTTTAAGACAAAGGCATACTAGAGGTCTCTAGCTTTACGGATTATTATTAGTATAGTTATTTAAGATTATTTAAAATTAGGCTAAATTATATAAAACCCTTGTGAACTTTGGATCAATTATATATAACCTCCCTGACATTTTACAATTTAATTTTACTTTAACCCCCCTTAAAACAAATTGTAACCCCCATATTTAATCGTTTTTCCTACTCCATTTATTAAAAACAATTTGTAAACCCCATTTAATGATAATTATTTAAATTTAAAATTACGCTAAATACGATGCCACTAACATAATTTTGTGTGGATTTGCTCCATTTAAACAAAATAGTTGGTAGACACAAATTTGTAACATATGCTTAATTGTCCATTATTCCACCCATTACTCCCATAAAAACAACTTAATTCCCCATTATTAAAATTTTCATTTAAATGTCATAAAGGAGGCTCCACACTTAATTGCCCACAAGTTTAAGACAAAGGCATACTAGAGGTCTCTAGCTTTACGGATTATTATTAGTATAGTTATTTAAGATTATTTAAAATTAGGCTAAATTATATAAAACCCTTGTGAACTTTGGATCAATTATATATAACCTCCCTGACATTTTACAATTTAATTTTACTTTAATCCCCCTGACTTCCAATTTTAAACTATTAAGCCCCTACTGTAAAATGATCGTTATTTTTAAAATGGAAATTAGCACATTAATTAACTTGTAAACTATACTGGGGGGTTACACAAAAGGAACACATAAAGACTTTTTCAGCTCCATAAAAACCCTTGATCTCCCATCAGCAGCAACCACGCACTGCAGGCATGGCATCCCATAGTGCTTACCACGATGTGGCTACAACTTCTTCCAAGCGCAATTTATCCAACACATCATCACACCGGCCACAACTCGCACCGTTGAAAAAGAGTCGAACAGAATGGCAAAATGAACTAGCATCAGGACTCTTGCAAACCTATGGCGAACAAGGTAAATGAATATAAATATAGAGCACTAAGAGATGTTGTTAATATTACCGTTGAAAATGTTGACGTTGGATCACATGCAATACAGGTTCACTCGAAGAGAACTGGGATGATGAGGACAACTTACCTCAGGACGATTCATGGGTCAATGCAACATTTGTACAGGCAGGCTATCTAGACGAGGGCGATCCCATTTATGAGTGTCAATATTGTGGCGCACTATTATGGTACAATGAGAGGATACAACGGACCCCAACTTCGGACCAACCACTATTCTCAATATGTTGTGGTCATAGAAAGATCAATGTGCCATTCTTCAAGGCACCACCGCAAGAACTGAGTAGACTCTTTTTCGACAAGGATAATAGGCAAACAAAAAATTTCTTGGCCAACATAAGAGCGTATAACAATATATTTTGTTTCACATCCATGGGTGGAAAGATAGACCATTCAATTAATCAAAATGGTAGGGGACCATATTCATTCAAAATGTGTGGCCAAAACTATCATTACCTAGGCAGCTTATTGCCTCCTGATGGTCGCACTCCAGTGTACTCGCAACTATACATATATGACACAGACAATGAGATAGCAAACCGAATCGCTGCAGCCAGGTAAAAAAACCATCAAACTATATCCTTCCAGTATCCCATCAAAATATACAATATTACATGCTTCTCCCCTTGCGTCATGCAATTGTTTCCATACAGGTGTAACCCAGATGGTGCAGATATTGATACAGACATAGTAAAGGACATCAAAACATGTCTTGACTAGAATAACAGTTTGGTAAGGCAGTATAGGATGGCTGCGGAAATAATAAGGCAAGATGAGCACGCTAATATTAGGATTCGTATTATCAAGCAAACAGGCCAGCAACAAAGAAATTACGACCTCCCTATAGCATCAGAAGTTGCAGCACTAGTAGTGGGAGACTTCGATAGGTCGTACTTCAACAGAGATATAATAGTGGAGAAGAAGGCAGGTACCTTAATGCGCGTTCATGAGCTACACAACGCGTACCTGCCCCTTCAATACCCCCTTATTTTCCACTATGGCGATAATGGGTACCACTCAGACATGGAACATAACAATGACACACAAGCAGGCCCAAAAAAGAGAAACACCCTAACAATTCGGGAGTATATGGCCTTTAGATTGATGGATCGGCATGCAGAACAATCTACACTTCTTCATTCGAAGCGCCTACTGCAACAATTCATAGTCGACGGATTCGCAATGGTAGAATGCGAAAGGTTGTCCTATATAAGGACACACCAAAAAGACATAAGGGTGGATCTGTATAAAGGCTTGACAGATGCAATATCACGTGGTGAGACTGATGCATCAAGTACGGGGAAGAGGATAATCCTCCCCTCATCTTTTACTGGGGGCGCGAGATATATGATTCAAAACTACCAAGATGCAATGGCAATATGCAAATGGGCTGGCTATCCCGACCTCTTCTTAACTTTCACATGCAACCCCGCGTGGCCAGAGATCAAACGATTCTGTGACAAAAACAGGCTCCAACCATCAGATCGTCCGGACATTTTAAGCAGAGTGTTCAAAATGAAGCTCAAGGCACTAATGAAAGTCATACGGAGCGGAAAGGTGTTCGGCCCAGTCAAAGCAGGTAACCTTCATCTAATTACTGGCACTGTTATCAATGCAATATACTCATGACAGCACAAATTTTTACTTAGTCTCATCTCTTAACACAATTTATACTTTCCTACACGACACAGAGATATACACAATTGAATTTCAGAAGAGAGGGTTGCCACATGCCCATATCATATTATTCTTAGACCCAGCAGTAAAGCCTAAAACCCCAGAGGATATTGACAAGATTATTTCAGCTGAGATCCCAGATAAGGATGCAGATCCTGTGCTCTATGACTTGGTGTCCAACTACATGATGCATGGACCCTGTGGCACTATAAACCCCAAATCACCATGTATGAAAGAAGGAAAGTGCTCCAAATTCTTTCCACGGAAATTTGTTGACCACACTATTCTTGATGATGAGGGCTACCCAACATATATGAGGAGGAATGATGGTAACACAGTTGAAAAAAAAGGCACACCACTAGACAACAGAAATGTGGTGCCTTATAACCCGACCCTGTTGAAGCTTTTCCAGGGGCACCTCAATGTCGAGAAAACAAACCAATCAAGGGCAATCAAGTATTTGTTCAAATACATTAGTAAAGGGAACGATCGAGTGATTGCAGGCCTATACAATAATGACAGCTCTGCAGACTCTCAGCAATCATTTGATGAGATCACACATTATCTCAACTGCAGATATATATCCTCATGTGAGGGTGCTTGGAGAATATTCGCGTATAACATCCACCATAGACACCCCTCGGTTGAAAGATTGAGCTTCCACCTGCCCGAACACCAACCTGTATTCTACTCAGGAACGCAGGAGATGCCTACACTCTTACAAAAGCAAAGAATCAAGGAGTCGATGTTCCTCGCGTGGCTAGCTCAAAATAAAGATGATGATTTTGCAAAAACATTGACATATGTGGAATTCCCCGAGCACTACACATTCAACAAGCGAAAGAGGTCATGGAAGTTGAGACAAAGAGGTTTCTCTGTTGGAAGAATTGCCCACGCCTCCCCGTCTCAAGGTGAGACCTACTATCTACGTGTGTTACTCACAAAGGCAAGGGGCCCAAAATCCTACGAGGAGATCAGAACAGTGGATGGTGTCATCCACCCAACATTTAGAGCAGCCTGCTATGCACTTGGCTTGCTCGATGATGATCAAGAGTACATTGATGCCATAAAAGAGGCTTCTCTTTGGGCAACCGGACAATACTTACGCCAATTCTTTGTAAGCATGCTAATGTGCCATTGCCTTTCAAATCCATCAATGGTTTGGGAACAGACAAAGCAGCTGATTTGTGAGGACCTGCTCTACATTCCACGTCATGACCCCCGATTCCTAGGTACGTGTACCACCTGTCATGCAAACTCATTTTAAATTGTTCCATTACATGCCTTAGAAAATTATTTGCAAATTAAATTAGTATATAAAAATTAGTGAATTATTGAAATTTAACATTGGCATGACAAATATTTGTCAATGCTGGTCTAACCTCTGTTATGAAAAATCCTACAAGAATATTCCATTAACTTAATCCCAGCACATTCGTAATGGCAACAACTGGTTCTTCGCCCCTTTTAAAAATAAATGAAACAATGTGTCTACATTATAATATTTAAACATTATATTTGTCAGTGTTGGCTTTGCTTCTGTTATTTTGATATATAATCTTCTTTACATATATAGTAAAAAACATAAATGTTCAGATTTTATAACAAAAAACATTCTTAGCAATTTATCACTAACAATTGCTACATACATATACATATATAACATACATATTTACTAAAAATATTTTCCAAATATCACAAAATGCCAAAAACAAACCATAACCAAAACAAAACATAGATCCAAAACTACACATTTTAAAAAATTACTACCAAACTAAGAACCATTTTGGGAATACCTTATCCCGACACGTAACAAACTACTTTTCAAATAGAATTACAGGTCACCGACGTAGACAGGGAGGAGTTAGGATTGCAAGAGATTGAGAAACTGCTGTGTAAAAATGGACGGTCTCTAAATGATTATGCATGCATGCCAAAGCCGAGGGGCGAACACATTATAGACACTACAAACAATCTACTCCTCCAAGAACTCAACTTCGACAGGGAAAATTGTGCAATAGAGGCTGAGAAACTGAAGGCCTCACTAACAGACGAGCAAGCTGGGATTTTCCAAGAGATAATGAGGGCTGTCAACAACACCAACGGCGGCGTCTATTTTGTGTACGGCTACGGCGGCACTGGAAAAACATACCTGTGGAACACCCTAACAGCAGCAATAAGGGCCGAAGGACACATTGTGATAAATGTTGCGTCTAGTGGTATAGCGGCCACTCTGCTTCCATCAGGACGAACAGCACATTCAAGATTTGCAATCCCTATAGATATCAATGAGGATTCAACATGTAATATCTCCCACAACTCATCATTAGCAGCTCTCTTAAAAGCGTCCAGAGTAATCATTTGGGATGAGGCACCAATGATCAAGAGGTATTGTGTAGAGGCCGTTGACCGTACCTTAAGAGACATCATGCATACCGATCTACCTTTTGGAGGAAAATGCGTCGTCTTGGGAGGGGACTTCAGGCAGATATTACCGGTCATACCAAAGGGAGCCCGAGCTGACATAGTCAATGCCTCTTTGAACTTCTCACCCCTTTGGCCAACATGCAAGCTGTACAGGCTAACAAAGAACTTACGGTTGCAGACAATAAGTGGGGCACTAAACCATCAAAGAGTCAAAGAATTCTCAGAATGGTTACTAGATGTCGGGGATGGAAAAATAAGCACACCGCATGAGGGCATTGCAGAGATTGAGATCCCTAAAGAGCTAACAATTTCAGATTGTGCAGATCCCATCCAAGCCATAGTGGAGGCAACATATCCAGATCTGCAACAACACATATCCGAATCACAATATCTCACAGACAGAGCGATCCTGGCCCCAACAACTGAGGTCGTCGAACAAATTAATGACTACATATTGACACTGCTTCCAGGAGACCCAGTAGATTACTTCAGTGCAGACTCTGTTGCAATAACAGACGAAGCCAATGCTTCATTTGCAGAATTATATCCCATAGAGTTCCTAAACACAATAAAATGCTCTGGCCTCCCGCCACACAAGCTTGGCCTGAAAGTTGGCATTCCAATAATGTTGATAAGAAACATAGATCAAGCAGCAGGGCTATGCAACGGAACAAGGCTTTGTATCACAGTCCTAGGAAAGCATTTCATAAAGGCATTGGCATTAAACGGGACAAGTGCCGGTCAGCAGGTGTTGATCCATAGAATGGACATGAATCCCTCGGAATCCATGCTACCCTTCAAAATGAACAGAAGGCAATTCCCTATCATAATTTCATTTGCAATGACAATCAATAAAAGTCAGGGCCAGTCAATGAGCCACGTTGGCCTATTTCTGCCACGACCTGTGTTCAGCCATGGCCAGTTGTATGTCGCCCTATCAAGGGTCAAAAGTAGGGACGGCCTGAAAATTCTTATTCTAGACTCAAAAAGTAAGCCTACAAACACCACAATGAATGTGGTGTACAGGGAGATTTTCCAGAACATTACAAATACGTCGTTCCCCATGTAAAGCCATGACAGCAAATTGAATACAACCATAATTACCTCCTACAAATAATTAGTATATGGCGTTTTCTATTATTTTGGTTTGTGTCTTACAAAGAATATGTACATTACAAAAGAATGGCATCTCTATATTGTCTGTGGGATATTAATAATGCAATTCAGTTCACTGAAAATATTCACACTACATTAGATACGCAGCTTGAATTTGGAATAATAGGAAAATTAGGTTATATACACACTTTCATTAGTGGCTTGGGTGTGACATTCAAAATGCCAATTGCACAGATAAAATGAATTCAAGAGAAAAATACAAAACCAAAGGCGAACATTAAAATATTAATGCCACGAAAAGTTGATATCCTAAATTAAAGGTGGGATATTGATGGATGATCAATGACACAGCTAATCAAACCTACTTTTGGTAACTGACCAAAGCCCATATTAGTATAAAAAATGATACAAGCCAATCACACCTATTTTACCAATAGAATATTAAAATTGGAGCCAATCACAACTATTTTACTAATAAAATATTAAAATTGGAATATTTATTTATTTAAAATACGAATATTAAACACCTATTATCAACGAGAAACAATAAAATATTAAAATTGGAATATTTATTTATTTAAAATACGATTATTAAACACCTATTATCAATTCATTTAATATAATTGGGTCCGTTTTCCATGCAGACGCTGTTATCACTTTTAAATGAAGACACCTTTTATGGGATTATGATGGGAATCAGTTTTCAATCTCGATATTAAATAATTTAATTTAATTGGCTCCCTTTTTTTTAAAATATCTTTTATGCAGTCGGCTTTTATGAGATTATGACAATATTCAGTTTTAA
Organism: Inga laurina; assembly: GCA_963855925.1. Classification (NCBI taxonomy): domain Eukaryota; kingdom Viridiplantae; phylum Streptophyta; class Magnoliopsida; order Fabales; family Fabaceae; genus Inga; species Inga laurina. Next base: position 56,250,501 of record OY979704.1, read on the forward strand.
ATCCTAACATTACTGGAAGTTACCTTTTATGGGACTTTGTTCGAAATCAGTTTAGCTGAAATACTCCCAATCCAGATATTTCAACTATTTTCTTAACAAATCACTCCATCGTCTTACAAAAAAAAGGTTAAGTATACTCAATGATATTTTTTTAAAAAAAATTACCTTTTAATTCTCTACACAAACTGTCTACACAAATCACAACATCTTTTATTTAAGATTGTGCAGATCCCATCCAAGTCATAGTGGAGGCAACATATCCAGATCTGCAGCAACACATATCCAAATCTGATTAATTCAAAATTAATTCTTACAATATATTAAATTTACATACTCACAACAAAATAAACTGAATTATATTGACACCAACAAATTAAAGGCTAAACTCAAATTTACATGAAACAATTTGAAAAAACTTATTCTAAAAAATGTAAAGTGAAATATATATATCCACCAAAAAAAAACATATATAGGAAAATAAAGTTACCATAAAAAGAGACATATCTAAACAATAATTGTATTTTGAAATTCCCATCATATTTCAGATAATAACAGTTGACTGCTACTAATATGTCATAATTCAGGACACTCAAATAACAAGCATTAAATGGGAACGCTTGAACGCATCTAAAAATAATTCAACTTAATGTGGAAATGATCTCCATATTTTTTATTTTACACCAAAGCCCAATTTATTCAAAAATTGAAAAGAACAATGCAGCTAATATTTACTATTCATCTATCTATCTATTATATTATATCTATAAAAAACTTGTACAAACATTGTGGCTAATGGCATCTATTGGAATTGCCTCTAATTAAAGGTGTTACTAAAACAATGATGTTGACGGTGTTAATTAAATAACGCTTTCCTTCCCAAAAATTAAAAATGAAAGTCCATGGGCAATAATGACAAAATGGCCATTAAAGGCAAAGAGTTAATTGGAGTTACATTTTATATTTAACTTTGTAACAGAATTTGGAATAATGGTTATTGGTTTGAGAAGCTTGAACATATTTTAATACACACTCTTTAAAGTGCCCTTTCATATTCCAATATTACGAAACTAACATTTTTAAAATAACATTCCCCAAAAAATTCATAATGTACAAACATGCCATATTTTTAAAATAACATTCCCCAAAAAATTCGTAATGTACAAACATGCCATTAAAAACATTCACTAATTTCAGATATTTGTGCTTTATTCTTTCAGCTTCCAATTACCGTATAACCAATATCATCATTAAAAACTCTTATTATGCAGTTTTAAATCCTAACATTACTGGAAGTTACCTTTTATGGGACTTTGTTCGAAATCAGTTTAGCTGAAATACTGCCAATCCAGACATTTCAACTATTGTATTGACAAATCACTCCATCCTCTTACAAAAAAAAGGTTAAGTATACACAATAATATTTTTTTAAAAAAAAAATTACCTTTTAATCCTCTACACAAACTGTCTACACAAATCACAACATCTTTTATTTAAGATTGTGCTGATCCCATCCAAGTCATAGTGGAGGCAACATATCCAGATCTGCAGCAACACATATCCAAATCTGATTATTTCAAAATTAATTCTTACAATATATTAAATTTACATACTCACAACAAAATAAGCTGAATGATATTAACACCAACAAATTAAAGGCTAAACTAAAATTTACATGAAACAATTTGAAAAAACTTATTCTAAAAAATGTAAAGTGAAATATATATATCCACCAAAAAAAACATATATAGGAAAATAAAGTTACCATAAAAAGAGACATATCTAAACGATAATTGTATTTTGAAATTCCCATCATATTTCAATGTGAGGTATATGTCAGTATATTATTACATTTGTACGATTAATGCACAAAAAAGAAATAAATAAAATTTTTTGGAAAAATTAACTCTTAATTAAACCTGGCAATGTTTGAAACTGATCTAAAAATATTTGGATATATTAGGTAATTAGAATATTTATATACTCTAGTGTGAATGGAGTGAAATTAAGCTGCATTATTGACATGAAGGTACATTATATGATAATTTGAAGATATGAGAAACTGGACGTCTGGCAAGTGAACAGCCATGCAAAGTGTATTGGAACAGTATTGTCAATTACAGGAGCGTTAATGCTGACTCTGTACAGTGGTGAGGCAAATAGTAATGGAGATTCCAAGGTGGAAGACGATAAGGCACTAAGGGCAATGGGAGGAAGCTTCGTGTCACAAGATGAGTGGCTTCTTGGAGGCATTCTACTTGCACTGGGCACCTTCTGTATTTCCCTCATTTATAACGTCAAAGTAGGGTTAGCTTAATTTTGCATTTTTATTGCTGCAAATCAACTTTCCCATGTGGGGGCTAGCCCTATTGCTTAATTAACCACACTTTACGTTTTATCTAATTACACATCACCGTAGTTTACACTTTACGTTTTATCATTAATTAGTTATGGGTCCTATTTTTTTCAAAATGGTGCACACATGTGACAAAATCTGATTGCAACAATATGGATGTATTGATTATACATACCCACACATGTCCTTAATATAATAAATATTTACCAAATTTGATTAGATCAATTAAGTTAGTTATAACATGTAATTTCAAAAATACTTAATCATCTTCCTTAATTCCCTTATTCTCTTTCCTTCTTGATTATTATTAAATTGAAGGAGCATCAATAGGGGTAAATTAAGAAAAGATTGACAAAAATAAAAACTATGTTTTATATATAACAACAAGATCAACTCCCTAAATATATCTTATATTAAAGACAGGTGGGAGTAGTATAAACTTCACCTAAGTTTTTTCTATATATAAGTGTGTGTGGGGTGGCTGTGATAAAGTTGTTTAACCATTTATTCAAAGTTGATAAGATCTGCTTCTTTCATCAACTACTCCATGTGTTTTGATTCAAAAAAAAAAAAGAACAAAAAACTAATCATATAGCAGGAAATTAGTGAGATATTTATGGAATAATTACACTTAGAGTTGCAGTGCATATATATACATGTTTTGATTCAATTATAAAAATATGGCATATGCCTTATGCAGACATGGATAATGAGGGAGGATCCAGAAGTTGTAAGGACAGCCTGGCTAATGGCAGCTATTGGAATTGCCTCTAATTAAAGGTATTACTAAAGCAATGATATTGACAGTGTTAATTAAATAACGCTTTCCTTCCCAAAAATTAAAAATGAAAGTCCATGGGCAATAATGACAAAATAGCCATTAACTGCAAAGAGTTAATTGGAGTTACATTTTATATTTAACTTTGTAATAGAATTTGGAATAATGGTTATCGGTTTGAGAAGCTTGAACATATTTTAATACACACTCTTTAAAGTGCCCTTTCATATTCCAATATTACGAAACTAACATTTTTAAAATAACATTCCCCAAAAAATTCGTAATGTACAAACATGCCATTAAAAACATTCACTAATTTCATATATTTGTGCTTTATTGTTTCAGCTTCCCATTACCGTATAACCAATATCATCATTAAAAACTCTTATTATGATGTTTTAATTTAATGGCCACCAATCAAACCGTTTAAACAATTACTTTTGCCAAAATGAAACTGATAATAATTACTAATTCATGATTCATAATTTGCAATAATGAAACACTACAGAAACAAATGTCCAAGCCTCAATATATAAACTCTCATCTCCCACAAAAATACACCGCAACGATCACTCCACTGCATTCCCAAAAACCAACGACTGACATCAACCTCAACACCCAAAATATGGCCAGCGAAGGAACTCAAACAACATTGGCTATGCTCAACAGTAACAGCCAAAACAGCATAATTGCCGTCAGCATCCTCAGGTTTGTGGAGGACAGGAAGAGAAACGTCGCCAACGCAACCAACACAATACACTTCATCCTAATGGACAACGAGGTATGGTGACTCAAAAGAGACAAAATAATATTTCGCTAACATATTCTATGACATTCACCACACATAATTCCCACAACTACCTAACCAATCAACTGATCAACTTGGTCTACAGTTCACGAAAATGCACGCGATACTGGTCGACCATACGGCGTTCAGCAGGTTCAAAATGATCATAAAGGAAGGGCGGTCTTACTACTTCAAAAAGTTCATCGTTGTTGAAAACACTATGCCCCTCTAAGTATGCGACCATCCATATGCCATCGTATTTGAAAAAGACACGGAAATACTCTTATATGAGGGAGAGGACATACCTGCAAATGCATATGAAAGCTTGCCACTATACAGAATTGTGAAGGAGAAAACGCCATTGCCGTACTTAAGAGGTCACACATGCTCTTACCTTACCCATATGCTTCCACATTCCAAAAACTCTGACTAACAAATCTAACGTCCCAACCGTTGAAATGTACTCGCAGATATTGTTGGGTTAGCCAAAAGCCCGGGACGGTACAAACTATATGCTGACGCAACGGCCACAAGCAACTACAAGTCAAGGATGCGCATCACATTGACGGACTATAGGTGAACCACAAGTATATCATTTACCGTTTATGTATTGAGATACAAACAAAAACATACAAATGACAGCATGCCAACAAATTCTAGGGGAAATCAGGTGAAGTGTATACTAAAAGATGAGGTCGCGGATGATGCATACAGGAAATATAATGTACCGCAAATGAGGGTGCCTCTAATGCTCATTCAGTTTTGCATCATCAAGAAACAAAGAGGTACACCCACAATAGGATGCACAACTACAAACACATCACCACAAAGTGCACCAGAGCACAACCACTACTCACATGCTCTTGTCTTTGTAACAGGATCAGTATGTGTTCACAGCTGCGCCAATGTCACGAAGATCACGCTGGATCCATGCCTACCCCAAGAGAGCCAGTACCATTATATGCTAGGGAAGGACACCGAAGAGGTGCCGACAGATGAGTCTTCGGCATGATCAAGGAAAGAAAACCGCTGCAAGTGGCATAGAGCACAACAATGAAAAATACATTTACATAAAAGAAAACACAGACACAAGCTATATAATTTTCTTGCGTTCTCATGCATAAATGGATTGTTGACGTATTTATCGAGCATGGTCTAAACTGACTAAATCTAAAATATAATTATTCTTACCGGGCAATTAAATATGGTTATTTGAAATTAAATGGAAGATATAATCATTCTTATCGGCCAATCAAAAGAATTTTTTATAAAAAAATTAATAGGTTTATATTATATTTTACTATATTTAAACTATCTAAACAGTCCAAACTAGATTAAAAAAACATACATATTCAACTTTAAGTCTTCTTAATTAAATTCATAAGAACCTTTTGTAGCGCCCGTGATTTGGAAAAACATGGAGCCGCCACCAAAATTTTAGAAAATAGGATAATTTTGGAAACCTTTTTAAAAATGGAAACCGGTCTACAAAAACCATTTAGGTTCGGGAGTCGATTGTGTATGGGGAAGGTGTTAGGCACCCCACAACACCCATTCATAAGAATGGTTACCCTAAGTTAATTATTTAAAAATAAAAATGGCCTTTAACATTATTATAATTACCCAAATAAAAAAAAAGAATATTTACGAAACTAAATGAAATGAAAGAAATAGAAGAAAAAAAAAAAGAACACTTATTTACAATAAGGAAAAATATACTTATCTAAAAAATAATATTTATTTACAATAAGAAAATAAGAAAAAATATATTTATTTACAAAATTGGACTTGACCTAGGATGAAAACCTAGGGCCTACGTACCCTTTAGAGGGATCAAAGCCCACGTAGTTGGGGGGTATAAATGCGCGTCACTTTGTTTGTGTTTTTTAGAAAAAAAAATGTTTATTTAATTTATTTGAGAAAAATAATTTTTTTTTATTTGGTTTGTATTTTTTACTTGTTTTTTTCAAAAAACGTTTTTTTTTATTTTCTTGTAAAAGTGAGTTTTTCCATTTTATTTTCATTTATCAAAATGTGTTAAAATGTTTTTTTTTCTCTTTTTTTTTTGAAAGAGGACCTAAGAAAAGGATAAAGGAAAAAAGAAGAAGAAGAAGAAATATCACAAGTTAAAAGAAAAGGAAATAAAAGGTAAGGAGATTTATGCGTACCTTTTATCCTTTAAACCCGCTCTTAATTCCCAATTAAACATGTCTAGCAATTATATAAGAATATTCCAAGGGACAATGAATAGCAAGCCCACATCATTCTTGATCCAGCACTCAACGTTCAGCAACATATATGGGAATTAGCATGAAGACAAGAACAAAGGAAAACATAGCAACTATACAAGAGGCCGAAAAGTAAAGCCGCAACATATCTATATAGGAATTTGCACAGAACATTGAGCATAAGTCAAATAGATGGAAAATCAATAAAACTCTTGTAAGCCTCGCATATAAGGATTTGCCCAGTATTCAAATGGGTATGCCTCCATCTCTAATCAGAAATGTTCATTGGCTTGAGCAAGAAAATTAATATCTTATTTAGATGAAGCAAAACAAGACGGCCTCTTATGTCAACTCCTCTTCCCCATGAGAATTATGTATGAGCAATGAAAAATGAGAAAATAAAGTTAGCTTTCTACCTGGCCGCTCTTTCCTCCCGAAATTCTTGTCTCTTTTGCTTCAACCCTTGCACTCCTATTTATAGTCTCAAGGTAGGGTTTTCTTCATAAATGCTCCCTTTTTTATTATTTTTTTTTATTTTTCGTTTTTTTGAATTTTTTGTATTTTATGTTAAGAACTACCTAACTTAACCCAATCACCATCAATGGAGATTTTTTTTTTTAATTTTCGTTTTTTTTATTTTTTTTGTATTTTCTATTGATAAGACTTCCTAACTTGACCTAATTACCATTAGTGGAGATTTTTCATTTATTATTATTTTTTCATTATCCTCCCCACAAGTAACTTCCTAATTTAAACCTATCAACATAAATGATATTTTTTCGTTTTTTTATTTATTATTTTCCCTTAATGAATGACAATGCCAATCATATCAATGAGAGGATTTATTTTAATTTTTTTTTTATTTTTTCCCTTTCAAGGATGATTACCTATTTAGACACCGATCATCATCAATAGGAGGATTTCCTTATCTTTTCTTATTTTCTTTTTTTTTTTATTTTTTCTTTCAATGATGATTGCCAATTTGGACACCAATCATTATCAATTATTTTTGTATTTTTTAGTGGGGCCCGGACAAAATAGGGTGTTCACAGTTGCCCCTCTTTACTTGTTTCGTAGCTGAGAAAAGTGAGATTCTCGTCTATGAAGCAAGTAAAGATAAGAACACGTATTTTGTCCAGCCAGAGAACAAGGTGCCCCCCTTGGAACCAAAGAGGGTTTGGACAAAATACAGTGTCCATGCCCCTCTTTACTTGGTTCATAGGGGAGAAGAATGCAAGTGGAGATAGATGATTACCTGGAATGGAAGTGAAGCGCCTAGTAGCATAGGACTTTGGAGGGGCGTAAAAGAATTGTGCCAGCCGGTACTGGGCTTTGAGAGTGCCTGTTGATACAGGGCTTTGAAACAATAGTGCCTGCCGTTACAGGGATTTAAAAGAATTGTGCCAGCCGTTACTGGGCTTTGGGGGTGCCTGTTGGTACAGGACTTTGAAAGAATAGTGCCTGCCGGTACAGGGCTTTAAAAGAATTGTACCAGCCGTTACTGGGCTTTGAGAGTGCCTGCTGATACAGGGCTTTGAAAGAATAGTGCCTGCCGTTACAGGGCTTTAAAAGAATTGTGCCAGCCGTTACTGGGCTTTGAGGGTGCCTGTTGGTACAGGACTTTGAAAGAATAGTGCCTGCCGGTACAGGGCTTTAAAAGAATTGTGCCAGCCGTTACTGGGCTTTGAGGGTGCCTGCCGATACAGGGCTTTGAGAGGGTGCCAGCCGTTACTGGGCTTTGAGGGTGCCTGCCGTTACAGGGCTTTGAGAGGGTGCCAGCCGTTACTGGGCTTTGAGGGTGCCTGCCGGTACAGGGCTTTGAGAGGGTGCCAGCCGTTACTGGGCTTTGAGGGTGCCTGCCGTTACAGGGCTTTGAGAGGGTGCCAGCCGTTACTGGGCTTTGAGGGTGCCTGCCGGTACAGGGCTTTGAGAGGGTGCCAGCCGTTACTGGGCTTTGAGGGTGCCTGCCGTTACAGGGCTTTGAGAGGGTGCCAGCCGTTACTGGGCTTTGAGGGTGCCTGCCGGTACAGGGCTTTGAGAGGGTGCCAGCCGTTACTGGGCTTTGAGGGTGCCTGCCGTTACAGGGCTTTGAGAGGGTGCCAGCCGTTACTGGGCTTTGAGGGTGCCTGCCGGTACAGGGCTTTGAAAGGGTGCCAGCCGTTACTGGGCTTTGAGGGTGCCTGCCGGTACAGGGCTTTGAAAGACCATGCGAACACATCTAGGAATTCTTTGAAGAGTTCAACCATTTGCTCTCTTTCGGGGTTATCTACTATCTTTAGTTCTCTCTTTTCTTCCTCTGTGCCCATATTTATCACTTCAATTACATCTTCATGTGGGCACATTCTATTGTCGTCGGATTCGAGGATTTTTTGTATACTTGAATGATCTCATCATCATCATACTCATAATCATGCATATCAATGGCAACAAGCGAATCATCATTCAGGGACTCAGGAACCTCTGCGTTGGACAAGAGTTCCGAGGAAATCGATTTCCTGGATGGGCGAAAAATGAACAACGAATGAATAGAAGGAAAAAGAAAAAAAGGAATGGATATAAATAAGTGAATTTTATTCGCATATCATTCTTTATTCATGGTTCATATAAGAGCTCGCCTAAAGGCTCATACAAAGCCTGTGAACACCCTATTTTGTCCGGGCCCCACTAAAAAATACAAAAATAATTGATAATGATTGGTGTCCAAATTGGCAATCATCATTGAAAGAAAAAATAAAAAAAAAAAGAAAATAAGAAAAGATAAGGAAATCCTCCTATTGATGATGATCGGTGTCTAAATAGGTAATCATCCTTGAAAGGGAAAAAATAAAAAAAAATTAAAATAAATCCTCTCATTGATATGATTGGCATTGTCATTCATTAAGGGAAAATAATAAATAAAAAAACGAAAAAATATCATTTATGTTGATAGGTTTAAATTAGGAAGTTACTTGTGGGGAGGATAATGAAAAAATAATAATAAATGAAAAATCTCCACTAATGGTAATTAGGTCAAGTTAGGAAGTCTTATCAATAGAAAATACAAAAAAAATAAAAAAACGAAAATTAAAAAAAAAATCTCCATTGATGGTGATTGGGTTAAGTTAGGTAGTTCTTAACATAAAATACAAAAAATTCAAAAAAACGAAAAATAAAAAAAAATAATAAAAAAGGGAGCATTTATGAAGAAAACCCTACCTTGAGACTATAAATAGGAGTGCAAGGGTTGAAGCAAAAGAGACAAGAATTTCGGGAGGAAAGAGCGGCCAGGTAGAAAGCTAACTTTATTTTCTCATTTTTCATTGCTCATACATAATTCTCATGGGGAAGAGGAGTTGACATAAGAGGCCGTCTTGTTTTGCTTCATCTAAATAAGATATTAATTTTCTTGCTCAAGCCAATGAACATTTCTGATTAGAGATGGAGGCATACCCATTTGAATACTGGGCAAATCCTTATATGCGAGGCTTACAAGAGTTTTATTGATTTTCCATCTATTTGACTTATGCTCAATGTTCTGTGCAAATTCCTATATAGATATGTTGCGGCTTTACTTTTCGGCCTCTTGTATAGTTGCTATGTTTTCCTTTGTTCTTGTCTTCATGCTAATTCCCATATATGTTGCTGAACGTTGAGTGCTGGATCAAGAATGATGTGGGCTTGCTATTCATTGTCCCTTGGAATATTCTTATATAATTGCTAGACATGTTTAATTGGGAATTAAGAGCGGGTTTAAAGGATAAAAGGTACGCATAAATCTCCTTACCTTTTATTTCCTTTTCTTTTAACTTGTGATATTTCTTCTTCTTCTTCTTTTTTCCTTTATCCTTTTCTTAGGTCCTCTTTCAAAAAAAAAAGAGAAAAAAAAACATTTTAACACATTTTGATAAATGAAAATAAAATGGAAAAACTCACTTTTACAAGAAAATAAAAAAAAACGTTTTTTGAAAAAAACAAGTAAAAAATACAAACCAAATAAAAAAAAATTATTTTTCTCAAATAAATTAAATAAACATTTTTTTTTCTAAAAACACAAACAAAGTGACGCGCATTTATACCCCCCAACTACGTGGGCTTTGATCCCTCTAAAGGGTACGTAGGCCCTAGGTTTTCATCCTAGGTCAAGTCCAATTTTGTAAATAAATATATTTTTTCTTATTTTCTTATTGTAAATAAATATTATTTTTTAGATAAGTATATTTTTCCTTATTGTAAATAAGTGTTCTTTTTTTTTTCTTCTATTTCTTTCATTTCATTTAGTTTCGTAAATATTCTTTTTTTTTATTTGGGTAATTATAATAATGTTAAAGGCCATTTTTATTTTTAAATAATTAACTTAGGGTAACCATTCTTATGAATGGGTGTTGTGGGGTGCCTAACACCTTCCCCATACACAATCGACTCCCGAATCCTAAATGGTTTTTGTAGACCGGTTTCCATTTTTAAAAAGGTTTCCAAAATTATCCTATTTTCTAAAATTTTGGTGGCGGCTCCATGTTTTTCCAAATCACGGGCGCTACAGCTTGGCGACTCCACTGGGGATAGTTTGAGAGTCAAGCCCATTTAAGTTAAGTGTTTAAAAATAATATGGCCTTAATTTTATTTTAATTACCCTTTTCCTTTTTTGTAAATATTTGTTTTATTTTTTTTAATTCTTTATTCATCTATTTTTTTATTCTTTTTTTTTCCTATCTATCTTGTGATCTGCTTAGCAGATGAGGGTTGGGTAGAATCTAGGCCCATAGGTTGGTATGCTCTCCACACACACTGAACACATACACTATTCTCCTCACACACATTTTGGGCCCTATACCCGGGTCTGTGAGTTCCTTAGGTGAGTGGAAGTTTCTAGCGGTCTCCCTGTGGGGTTTTAAGAACCCCCTGAGGTTACTGTGAAGACTTCATCCTAGCTGTTACTCATTTGGTGAGATTGATCCCTGTGGGGTTTTCAGAACCCCCTGAAGGTCAATTTCATCAAATGGGGTCTTCATCTTTACGATGGGGGCAGTTAGGAGACCTTTCTCTATGAGAATTAGAACCACCTTGAAACCACTGCACCTATTAGTAGAAATTATGGACCTACCCAATTAATTAGTACCTACCTTTCTTAGGATACTACTAACCTAGGGTCATTCCTAAAATAGGACACTGGAGGGCATATATTTATTTATTGTTGATAATTTTTATTGTCATTCATGTATAATCAATGGAACCCCTAGGATCAAGTGACTAACTGTCGCTTCACTTGAGTATGTATCTAGCATCATTCCACATAAAGATACATCACAAGGACGGTGTATGCATTAGATAGCTAACCTTAGTCTAAGGGTCTATGACCCTAAAAGACCATAATCTCATCACATCAATCATGTTAGAAAACATCTCGATGAGAGATAACCCTTTAGGACTCATAAGGTATCATTATATCATCCATTAGCATTTTAACTTCATTTGATATGGGCCTTGGACATAATCATCATTTTTTAAAAAAAAAAAACCCTTAGCCGCGTGATGGTTTGGGCCATTCGCAGGTTAATGGGCACTTCATTCTCCCTATGAGGTAATAGATCTCTTGAGGAGGTGAAGTTCTTTTTCTTAATGTCCATCACCCATATCAAAACTTGAAGTATAAGTCGTCACTCTTTCACATCTCATGAGGTATCCTTGCATCATCCATTGGCATTTAGCTTCATTTGATATGGGCCTTAGACATAATAAACATTTAACAAAACCCTTAGCCGCCTAATAGCTTGGGTCGTTCGCAACTTAATGGGCACTTCATCCTTCCTATGGGGTATTGGATCTCTTGAGGAGGTGAAGTTCTTTTTCTTAATGTCCATCACCTATATCAAAACTTGAAGTATAAGTCACTCTTTCATGTCTCATGAGGTATCCTTGCATCATCTATTGGCATTTAGCTTCATTTGATATGGGCCTTAGACATAATAAACATTTAACAAAACCCTTAGCCGCGTAATAGCTTGGGCCATTCGCAGGTTAATGGGCACTTCATCCTCCCTATGAGGTAATAAATCTCTTGAGGAGGTGAAGTTCTTTTTCTTAATGTCCATCACCCATATCAAAACTTGAAGTATAAGTCATCACTCTTTTATGTCTTATGAGATATCCTTGCATCATTCATTTACATTTACCTTCATTTAATATGGGCCTTGGACATAATCATCATTTTTAAAACCCTTAACCGCTTGATAGGCTTTGGACATAATAAACATTTAACAATACCCTTAGCCGTGTAATAGCTTGGGCCATTCGTAGGTTAATGGGCACTTCATCCTCCCTATGGGGTATTGGATCTCTTGAGGAGGTGAAGTTCTTTTTCTTAATGTCCATCACCTATATCAAAACTTGAAGTATAAGTCATCACTCTTTCATGTCTCATGAGGTATCCTTGCATCATTTATTGGCATTTAGCTTCATTTGATATGGGCCTTGGACATAATAAACAAAATCCTTAGCCTCGTAATAGCTTGGGCCGTTCGCAGGTTAATGGGCACTTTATCCTCTCTATGGGGTATTAGATCTCTTGAGGAGGTGAAATTCTTTTTCTCAATGTCCATCACCCATATCAAGGCTAGAAAGCACATGTAATCATCTGCATAGCATGCATTCGGAAATACTTTCTGACTCTTCCTTCTATTTTCCTTAATAAAGGACAAGCAAGTTATCTAACAACTAAAATTTGGCACAAAGGTTAAATGGAAAAAGAACCAGGTTTAAATCAAGTTCCTATAGGAAAGGTGTATTGCATGCCTATCACCATAGTCAATGATAAGATCTTGGCTAGGATGGGACTCAGGGTCCCTCCTATCTAATGATCAACTCTAGTTCTCCCTGTGGAATAATGGATTCCCTGAGGAAGCTAGAGGATGCTTGTGCCAAAATACCTTCATGCCAATACACCATGGATAACTCGCTATACCCACTTGAAATTGTGAGTTCAAATAAACTAATGATATTTTGTTCCTTTATAGGCAGGTGATACAATATTGCTCCATCTAAATGTCCTCACCAGCTACCCCTTAAGCATTCATACAACACGCACTCACGTAGTCGTTAGATGGCAGCCAGCAGTGGAAATGAAGCCGAATCTAATATAAATCATTGGATAGGGAGAGAAGATTATCACTCTGAAATCCCCATATAATAAAGAAATTCTTGACATCCTCTGAAGTGCTAAACAAGCCGACTGTTGCAATGCTTTCAACAATAAGCAAAAAGACCTGCACGTGGATTTCAGCTGATGATTCTGGAAGGGCTCTGGAAAATTGAGAGTTTGAGGACACCTTTAATTCTATCACTTTAGAGTAACATGCCTAGCTAAAAGTTGTTTTTTTGCTTTGTATGAGCCTTTAGGCGAGCTCTTATATGAACCATGAATAAAGAATGATATGCGAATAAAATTCACTTATTTATATCCATTCCTTTTTTTCTTTTTCCTTCTATTCATTCGTTGTTCATTTTTCGCCCATCCAGGAAATCGATTTCCTCGGAACTCTTGTCCAACGCAGAGGTTCCTGAGTCCCTGAATGATGATTCGCTTGTTGCCATTGATATGCATGATTATGAGTATGATGATGATGAGATCATTCAAGTATACAAAAAATCCTCGAATCCGACGACAATAGAATGTGCCCACATGAAGATGTAATTGAAGTGATAAATATGGGCACAGAGGAAGAAAAGAGAGAACTAAAGATAGTAGATAACCCCGAAAGAGAGCAAATGGTTGAACTCTTCAAAGAATTCCTAGATGTGTTCACATGGTCTTATCAAGACATGCCAGGCCTTGATCCAGGGATTGCTTCTCACAAGATCCCCTTATTCCCAGACACTAAGGCTAAAAAGCAAAAATTGAGGAGGCTCACTTCCGATATGTCTTTGGTTGTTCGAGAGGAGGTGATGAAGCAATTAGAAGCGGGTTTCCTAGAAGTAGCTAAATACCCACAATGGATAGCAAATGTCGTTCTTGTCCCAAAGAAGGATGGCAGAATCCGAATGTGTGTAGATTATCGAGATCTGAACAAAGCTAGCCCAAAAGATGATTTTCCACTGCCTCATATTGATGTCCTGGTTGATAATACAGCCCGTAGCTATAGGTACTCGTTCATGGATGGGTACTCAGGATATAACCAAATCCCTATGGATAGGGAGGATAAAGAAAAAACCACATTTATTACACAATGGGGCACTTATTGTTACCGCGTCATGCCATTCGGACTAAAGAATGCTGGGGCAACTTATCAGCGTGCCATGGTGGCACTCTTCCATGATATGATGTATAAAGAACTTGAAGTATACGTGGATGACATGGTAGCTAAATCTTCTGAGGGAGAAAGTCATGTTGCGGTGTTAAGAAAGCTGTTTAAAAGGCTACGCAAGTACAAGCTACGACTAAATCCTAACAAATGCGTCTTTGGAGCTTTATCTGGAAAATTGTTGGGCTTCATTGTAAGCCAAAAAGGGATTACAGTAGATCCAGACAAAGTAAAAACAATACGGGATATGCCCCCTCCTCAAACAGAAAAGGAAGTTCGAAGCTTTTTAGGGCGGCTGAATTACATTGCACGATTCATTGCCAACCTGACTGCAACTTGTGAGCCGATATTCAAGCTTTTAAAGAAGAACTGCACCAGGAAGTGGGATGAAGATTGCCAACAGGCATTTGATAGAATCAAGGATTATTTGCTAAATCCCCCAATTTTGGTTCCTCCTATACCAGGACGACCTTTAATTTTGTATTTAACAATACGACCAAATTCCATGGGAGCCATGCTGGGGCAACAAGATACATCTAAGCGAAGAGAACAAGCGATCTATTACTTGAGCAAGAAGTTTAATGATTGTGAGTCACGTTACCAGATGATTGAGCGAACTTGTTGTGGTTTAGTCTGGGCTACAAGGAGGTTGAGGCAATACATGCTTTACTACACCACTTGGTTAATTTCTAGAGTAGACCCACTCAAGTACATCTTCGAAAGCCCACATGTAGCCGGAAGAGTCTCTAAGTGGCAAGTAATATTGTCTGAATATGATATAAGATACGTTATTCAAAAATCCGTTAAGGGTGGTACGATAGCAGATCACTTAGCGGAAAACCCCATAGATGGATACCAGCCACTAGATTTCAAATTTCCAGATGAAGACATATGTGTTACAGAAGACCCGATCGAGGATAGCAAATCGAAGGAGTGGGAGATGTATTTTGATGGGGCAGCAAACATGCATGGCAATGGTGTAGGGGCAGTAATCATATCCCCGGACGGAAAGCAATTTCCGATTGCTATAAAGTTAGGATTTGACTGCACCAATAACGTGATAGAATATGAAGCTTGTATTAATGGTCTCCAGGCTGCCATAGATCTTGGGATAAAAAACCTAAAAGTCTATGGTAACTCAGCTCTCATAATTTATCAGGTGACTGGTGAATGGCGTACTAAAGACCCAAAGTTGATCCCTTATCAAGAGTATTTGATAGAGTTGATCAAAAACTTTGAAGTAATCAATTTTCATCACATGGCTAGAGAAAAGAATCGCTTCGCTTATGCGTTAGCTACTTTAGCAGCTATGATCCAACTTGATTGTGGGGTCCAAGTTCAACCAATATAGATTGAGACTAGAAGATCGCTAGTATTTTGCTTCAATATTGGAAGAGAGCGTGACGAACAACCTTGGTACCATAGTATTAAAATGTATATGGAGCATGGTACTTACCCTCCAGACGCGACACATAATGAAAAGAAGACCATCCGGCGATTGGCCATGGGCTTTTTTTTATTAATAATAACGTCCTATATAAGAGAAGCTTTGATGGGACATTGCTACGCTGTGTAGACATGAGGGAGGCGCACAAGATTATGGCAAAGATCCATGAAGGCGTATGCGGTACACATGCAAATGGCCACTCATTAACTAAACAAGCTCAAAGATCTGGTTACTACTGGATAACTATGGAGAAGGATTGTATCAATTATGTTAGAAAGTGTCATAAGTGCCAGATATATGCCAACAAAGCTAACGCCCCTCCGACTATAATGCATAGTCTCGTATCTCCATGGCCATTCTCCATGTGGGGAATAGATGTCATTGGGCCGATTAACCCAAAAGCTTTGAATGGTCATCGTTTCATCCTCGTTGCTATTGACTATTTCACTAAGTGGGTAGAAGCCAATTCCTTTGCCAGTATTACTCAGAAGGCCTTCATCAAATTCTTAAAGGCTAATATCATCTGTAGATATGGGTTACCAGAGAGGATCATAACTGACAATGCACCAAACCTCAACGGGGCAGCAGTTAAAGAATTATGTGATCAGTTTAAGATCAAACATCATAATTCTGTACCATATAGGCCACAGATGAATGGTGCAGTTGAGGCAGCCAATAAGAATATTAAGAAGATCCTCAGCAAAATGACAGTGACCTATAAGGACTGGCACGAAATGCTTCCATATGCATTACATGGATACCGTACCACAATGCGTACTTCAACTGGGGCAACCCCTTACTCTTTAGTTTATGGCATGGAGGTTGTCACTCCAATCGAAGTAGAAATACCATCCCTGAGAATCTTGGCCGAATCAGACATAGATGAAAGTGAATGGATACGTTCTCAATTTGAACAATTAAATATGATTGGAGAAAAGAGGCTCACAGCAATATGTCATGGGCAGTTATATCAGTCACGAGTGGCAAGGGCCTTTAATAAGAAACTACGACCCAGGTGGTTTAAAGTAGGAGACCTAGTCCTCAAGAAGATCCTGCTAAAGCAAGAAGATGACAGAGGTAAATGGGCTCCGAATTTTGAAGACCCATATGTTGTTAAGCAAGCTTTCTCTGGTGGGGCATTGATATTGACAAACATGAATGGCCAAGATTTACCAAGGCCAATCAATTCAGATGCTGTAAAGAAATGCTATGCGTAAAGAAAAAAAGCTCGCTAAGTTGAAAACCCGAAAGGGCAGCTTAGGCAAAAGTTTGAGCAAAACAAAAAAAAAAGGGGCTCGCTAAGTTGAAAACCCGAAAGGGCGGCTTAAGCAAAAGTTAGAGCAAAAAGAAAAAAAAAAAGAGGCTCGCTAAGTTGAAAACCCGAAAGGGCGGCTTAGGCAAAAGTTAGAGCAAGAAAAAAAAGCTCGCTAAGTTGAAAACCCGAAAAGGCGGCTTAGGCAAAAGTTAGAGCAAAAAAAAAAAAAAAGGCTCGCTAAGTTGAAAACCCGAAAGGGCGGCTTAGGCAAAAGTTAGAGCAAGAAAAAAAAGCTCGCTAAGTTGAAAATCCGAAAAGGCGGCTTAGGCAAAAGTTAGAGCAAAAAAAAAAGAGAAAAAAAAAAAGCTCGCTAAGTTGAAAACCCGAAAGGGCGGCTTAGGCAAAAGTTAGAGCAAAAAAAAAAAAAAAGGAGCTTGCTAAGTGGAAAACCCGAAAGGGCGGCTTAGGCAAAAGTTAGAGCAAAAAAAAAAAAGAGCTCGCTAAGTCGAAAACCCGAAAGGGCGGCTTAGGCAAAAGTTAGAGCAAAAAAAAAAAAAAAAAAGCTCGCTAAGTTGAAACCCGAAAGGGCGGCTTAAGCAAAAATTAGAGCACAAAATTGGGAGCTGTTAAGTTGGAAACCCGAAAAGGCGGATTAAACACATATCAAAGAAGGTTATCAGTCCTAGCCCCATGACTCTCTTTACTTTGTCTATTTGGAAGACTCCGTAATCATTCATCGAAAAGTGCATATCTCTGGCAATTAAGCAAGGCACCATCAGGGGGACTACACGGAACTAAAAGCGAAGGACCTCTTAATAACATCACGTCTACACCAATATATGATCATCATCATGCATCCACTTGAATATTGGAAGATCATTTCTTTTAAATGAATCTTCATCCTTAGTATATCTTTCCCTTCTATTAAATCGCAGGTCAAACTTTGTGTCATGATTTGTATAAGGGTAACTCTTTTTAATGAAAGCACAACTTTTGTCTGGATAAACACTCACGTTGATATACATGGTGTCCTCTACTCCCATTTAACTTGTGTAATTTCAGGATCATTAGCGAAGGTCCAAAATGGAATTTTGTTGTGGGTTTAAACAGTTGACAAAGGGACACAATCTAAACTGAGGGTTCTAGGCTGTGGCATCTATGTGAATCTCATTATACACATCTTCATACCTCCGACAAGACTGCGCAAGTAACGGGATACTGGTTAGGCACTTGGACGAAGAAGGAGCAATATCACCTGCCAGGATATTCTTTAACACCACAATTATTACACTCATTCTCATTAACATGTCATCACCTCTATTATCAACATCACCATTAACATCATCATCATCACTACTATCATCATCATCATCATCATTAGCATTATCATTGTATTCATCATCCTCATTAAGATTCCATCATCACAATCCTCACCATTATTAGTGTCATCACCTCCTTCATGACATCACTATTATGATATTCCCTTCATTATCATGACCATTATCATCCTCTTCCTCATCATCATTATCATCATCACTATCATAATTATTATCAATGTCATCATCTTCATAAGCATTACTCCAAGGGGCATCACATGTTTATGGCACCCTTTCAAAGCCCTGTACCAGCAGGAACCTTCAAAGCCCAGTGACGGCTGGCACCCTTTCAAAGCCCTGTACCGGCAGGCACCCACAAAGCCCAGTAACGGCTGGCACCCTTTCAAAGCCCTGTACCGGCAGGCACCCTCAAAGCCCAGTAACGGCTGGCACCTTTTTCAAAGCCCTGTACCTGCAGGCACCCTCAAAGCCCAGTAACAGCTTGCACCCTTTCAAAGCCCAGTAACGGCTGGCACCCTTTCAAAGCCCTGTACCGGCAGGCACCCTCAAAGCCCAGTAACGGCTGGCACCCTTTCAAAGCCCTGTACCGGCAGGCACCCACAAAGCCCAGTAACAGCTGGCACCCTTTCAAAGCCCTGTACCGGCAGGCACCCTCAAAGCCCAGTAACGGCTGGCACCTTGTTCAAAGCCCTGTACCTGCAGGCACCCTCAAAGCCCTGTAACGGCAGGCACCCTTTCAAAGCCCTGTAACGGCAGGCACCCTCAAAGCCCAGTAACGGCTGACACCCTTTCAAAGCCCTGTACCGGCAGGCACCCTCAAAGCCCAGTAACGGCTGGCACCCTTTCAAAGCCCTGTACCGGCAGGCACCTTCAAAGCCCAGTAACGGCTGGCACCCTTTCAAAGCCCTGTACCGGCAGGCACCCTCAAAGCCCAGTAACGGCTGGCACTCTTTCAAAGCCCTGTACCGGCAGGCACCATCAAAGCCCAGTAACGGCTGGCACCTTTTTCAAAGCCCTGTAATGGCAGGCACCCTCAAAGCCCAGTAACGGCTGGCACAATTCTTTTAAAGCCCTGTAACGGCAGGCACTATTCTTTCAAAGCCCTGTATCAGCAGGCACCTTCAAAGCCCTGTAACGGCAGGCACTATTCTTTCAAAGCCCTGTATCAGCAGGCACCTTCAAAGCCCAGTAACGGCTGGCACAATTCTTTTAAAGCCCTGTAACGGCAGGCACTATTCCTTCAAAGTCCTGTACCAACAGGCACCCTTAAAGCCCAATAACGGCTGGCACAATTCTTTTAAAGCCCTGTAACGGCAGGCACTATTCTTTCAAAGCCCTGTATCAGCAGGCACTCTCAAAGCCCAGTACCGGCTGGCACAATTCTTTTACGCCCCATCAAAGTCCTATGCTACTAGGCGCTTCACTTCCATTCCAGGTAATCATCTATCTCCACTTGCGTTCTTCTCCCCTATGAACCAAGTAAAGAGGGGCATGGACACTGTATTTTGTCCAAACCCTCTTTGGTTCCAAGGGGGCACCTTGTTCTCTGGCCGGACAAAATACGTGTTCTTATCTTTACTTGCTTCATAGACGAGAATCTCACTTTTCTCAGCTATGAAACAAGTAAAGAGGGGCAACTGTGAACACCCTATTTTGTCCGGGCCCCACTAAAAAAATACAAAAAATTGATAATGATTGGTGTCCAAATTGACAATCATCATTGAAAGAAAAAATAAAAAAAAAACGAAAATAAGAAAAAATAAGGAAATCCTCCTATTTATGATGATCAGTGTCTAAATAGGCAATCATCATTGAAAGGGAAAAATTTAAAAAAAAAAACGAAAATTAAAATAAATCCCTTAATTGATATGATTGGCATTGTCATTCATTAAGGGAAAATAATAAATAAATAAAAACGAAAAATAAAAAAATAAAAAAAATCTCATTTATGTTGATAGGTTTAAATTAGGAAGTTACTTGTGGGGAGAATAATGAAAAAAGATTAAAAACGAAAAAATCTCCACTAATGGTAATTAGGTCAAGTTAGGAAGTTTTATCAATAGGAAATACAAAAAAATAAAAAATAAAACGAAAATAAAAAAAAAAATCTCCATTGATGGTGATTGGGTTAAGTTAGGTAGTTCTCAACATAAAATACAAAAAAAAAAATCAAAAAACGAAAAATAAAATAAAAATAAATAAAAAAGGGAGCATTTATGAAGAAAACCCTACCTTGAGACTATAAATAGAAGTGCAAGGGTTGAAGCAAATGAGACAAGAATTTTGGGAGAGCAAGGAGATAAGGTCAGTGGTTGAGTTTTCATCCTTTTCTTTGATTTCACTTTTACATCTTGTTTTTCTCTCTTCCATCTAATATCCCTTGGTTCATGCTTACTTCATCATTCATGCACTATGACTTTAGCCAATATGCATTACATTGCTTTACTTTGTATTATGATGTTGCTGGACGTGTTTTAGCTCATTGTGGTCTTGTGGATTTGCATTTTATTGTTCAACTGAATTATCTCATACATAGGCAAGAGGTATGTGATGTCCTATTTTCTTATGATATTAGGTGTTATGCTTAATAAATATAGACAATATAATTGTACTTGCCTCTTGTTTATTATGTGGTTCTATCACCCTATCTCTTGTTGTAGCGGGGTTCAAAAGGAAAAAGGTACGCATAAATCTCCTCACCTTTGACTTCCTTTTTGTTTAACTTGTGTTACTTTTTCTTCTTTTTTCTTTATTCCTTTCTTAGGTCCTCTTTCAAAAAAAAAATATTTTAACACATTTTTATAAATGAAAATAAAATGGCAAAACTTTCTTTCATGAAAATAAAAGAAGTTCTTTCATAAATAAAAAAAAACGTTTTTAAAAAAAATAAAAAATACAAACCAAATAAAAAACTTATTTTTCTCAAATAAACTAAACGGACATTTTTTCTAAAAATCACCAACCAAGTGACATGCATTTTTACCCCCGAACTACGTGGGCTTTGATCCCTCTAAAGGGTACGTAGGCCCTAGGTTTTCATCCTAGGTCAAGTCCAATTTTGTAAATAAATATATTTTTTCTTATTTTCTTATTGTAAATAAATATTATTTTTTAGATAAGTATATTTTTCCTTATTGTAAATAAGTGTTCTTTTTTTTTTTCTTCTATTTCTTTCATTTCATTTAGTTTCGTAAATATTCTTTTTTTTTATTTGGGTAATTATAATAATGTTAAAGGCCATTTTTATTTTTAAATAATTAACTTAGGGTAACCATTCTTATGAATGGGTGTTGTGGGGTGCCTAACACCTTCCCCATACACAATCGACTCCCGAATCCTAAATGGTTTTTGTAGACCGGTTTCCATTTTTAAAAAGGTTTCCAAAATTATCCTATTTTCTAAAATTTTGGTGGCGGCTCCATGTTTTTCCAAATCACGGGCGCTACACCTTTTTATCAATTTTATCAAATAATTTTAATATTAATAAACATTTTATCATAAAAAGTTCTCAAATTAAGAATAAGATTTTAATTACATCTTGTAAAATATACTCATTCAGACCAATCTAAAGCATTTTCGTAGGACCAATTTAATTGATCTACTTCAAAAGACAAACCGATTTTGCCAAATAAGCTACACAGAGACATTACCTCATTCAACGTCGGCTTCAAGTTCTTTTCCCCCAACAAGCATCCGCTTTAAGCCACCAATTGCAGTTGTGCATTCATTCGTTTGTGGACGGTAAATACCCTTTTCATCACGGGAAATCCTCTAATCATTTTTTTCATTGTCCTCTTCATTATGGGAAATGCCTTTATCATTCATTTCTTGAAGCGCTACGTAAGTGGCAAAAGTCTATTCATTGAGCTTTCTCTCAATATGCTTTTCCACAATTGAATAAACTACCAACAATTTGAGATTTAACATTTCATAATAATATTATTGGAATATTAAATAAAAACATCATATAAACACATTTAATACATTAAAATCACATCTCAATAATTCAACTTCAAAACTAAATGGAGATGAAACAGGGAGAAAATACAGACCGGATAAAGCCGGCCCGTGCAACGCACGGGGAGAAACCCCTAGTTGGTCATTAATAACTATTAAAGTGGATTAATATTTAAGACCAAAACTTTTTTATCAGGTTCATAATGAAAACCAAAGTGGTGTGTGAGTATGAAGTTATGACCTTATCAAATGAGTCTTGAGCTTCTCCAGTTCACCGCTCAATCGCAAAAACAAGCCAGGAAAAGTCATGCCATTGACAAAGGAGAAATTTTCCCAACCACGCATCGAACGTTTTTTTTCAAAGTGCGACATTTCTTTGTAACAGGTTTTGTCAATATTAACAAAAACTTTTAAATTTTATTAATGAATTCAGTCTTAAAATTAAAAAAATAAATTTAATTCTTTTAAGCAACGTAAATAAGTAATATTACATCCCATCCTTAGTATAAGGTTTATTTTGGGTGGATTAAGAAAGTTTGTGAAATTAATTATTTGAAAAGAATGTAAGTTAATTTTCCTAAAATGCCATCTTAAATCATTTATATTAAAACTACCCCTTATGCAAATTCATTTAATATGGGCACTCAATAAGGATAATTTAGTAAAAATTTAAAAATATATATGAGCTATATATAAAGTGGATGGATAGTTTATATTTAGGATTAAATCCAACTCTAAACTGTTGGCAAAAAAAAAAAAAAAATCCAACTCTAAACTAAACTCTTATATTAAGAGCTAAAGTACAATATTGTTAATCTACAACTATCCATCTTTGCCTCTATTTATCATTCATTATGTTTATAAGAATAAAGTTTACATAATAATAATAATAATAATAATAATAATAATAATAATAATAATAATAATAATAATTGAAAGGAAAAATTACATTCACTATGTCTATAATAATAATAATAATAAATAATGAAAGTCAAAATTATACGTTTATATTACAAAAATATCTACAGTATGAACATAACCACTAGAGGAGTAAAACGTTATCAATGACGAGGTTTACCACCACACCCAAGGCCCATTTGAATTGGTGTTTGAGAAGCATGTTTACACTGGCCGAGTTAAAACTCCTCTTACATTTTTATTTCGTACATCGTAAATTAGGTTGTAAAAACAGCTTCTACCGCTAACTAGCTAAATGGGCTCACAGTTTCCGTCCATGTTTTGAAAACCGGACCAGACCGGGTGGTTTGGCTGGAAACCAATCAACCGGTGGTCCGACCAGTCTGATCCATTAGTTAACCCTCGGTTTGATCAGTTTTTTTTTTTTTTTTTTTAATATTTTATTCAAAATTCTATATAAATAATTCTGAAATCTTCACTTCCTCATCAATCTAGCCTCGTTTTAATTTCGATTTAACCCACTGACCCTTAACTCGATACCCTGACTGAATCAGTTACTGGTGCATATTTTAGAATCTTGGTTTTCGTTAAGCTTCAACTCTTAATGCCCCGTTTGATAGCATGGAAGTGGGAAGAGGGAAGTGGAATTGGGGTTTCTGTATGTTTGGTGTGTCGGAAACCACTTCCCTAGGAAAGTATGTTCTATCAAAATTGATGGAAGTCACTTCCATTAGACACCCCAAGGAACTGATGGCACTTCCTTGGAACCCATTTTACTTTCCCATTATACCTTTAACCTCTCAACCACAGCCTTCAAGTTTCCATGTTCTCCAACGACGACCTTCCCTACAATGGCAACGAAGAACCCCTCATGGATGTGCGGAGGTGCCGACATTTACCTGCGACTGCGACGGCAATGGCAACGGCGTTCTCATCTTCTCTCGATTTCATGTCTTCAAAGTTCTTCAATTTTACCTCTCAATCTGAAACTTTTGTTTTCTATTGCCCTCTCCATCATGCCTCTCGCCCTCTATGCCCCTTGGATCTAAACCACCATCTGCCTTAGAGCCTTTCCCTGTGTGAGATTCAATCTGTGATGGCCGATGTTTCTTCTCTTCTGTCTGTTTTTTTTCCCAATCTGTTTTTCCAGTTTTAGAAGAGAATGGACAAAGGTTCAATTTGAGTGGCGAGGTTCAACCTGCTTAATGGAAGATTTTTTTTTTGGTTTGAGGGCGTCTCGGTCTTTTCATAAGAAAAATACATATATTGATAAAAAAAATTATATCTCACTTCCACTATAATACCAAAATTATTTTAAAATTCACTTCCACTACTAGTTCTAGTACTAGGCTCACCTCTACCTCCACTTCTATTTTCATCAAATGCTATTCCACGGTCCCAAACGGCGCATTATGTTCCGCACTTTGAAGTAGAAGCTCGACACAACTCACTCTGTACGACGTTTCTCTCTCTCAGATCAGCGGAACAGAAAGGAAACCAGGTTGCTCAATCAACTCAGCTGCTAAGTTCGATCTCTCTGTCGGATAATTTTGTTCACAATTTCTGAGCACCCATAAAAGGCATCTTTCGCTTTTACTTTATTTTTATTTTTAATATTTCGGTTTCTGGATCTGGGTTTACTAAATAAGCTACTTGATTTGATTAATGACCCCTTCTTCTTGGTTTTTTTTGGTTCTGTTTTCGGGTCTCGTCTCTCGATTTGCGCAGATGAGATCATTAGGGTGGGGCTCCTTGAGGCAATTTTTGGTGTTTATGTTGATTGGAATACTCTGCAACTTCGAAGGGTCGGAAGGGATTAGATTTGTGATTGAGAAAGAGGAATGCTTCTCCCACGATATTAAATACGTTGGTGAAACTGTCCATGTTTCTTTCGTTGTCATTAAGGCTGACTCTCCCTGGCATTACTCAAATGAAGGTGTCGATCTTGTGGTATGTACATTTTCTGAAAATTCTTTTTTTTACACAAATGCAACTTTTTGGTAATTCTTGAGCTAAATGGTTATGTAGGTAATGAGTTCATGGATTGTGGTTTACTTTTGAGTTATATGGATTCTTGTCTAAATCCATTATTGATGGGCGCAAGTTATGCAACTTATTTCCCATTTAGGTGAGCAAGTGCAGAAGCCTTAATGCATTTCTTCACAAGTTCATGACCTGGAATTTGTGATTTTTTCTAAGATATTGTGAAATCCGATGTTGGATTTATGAACTTTTTCACTTCTTGCGTTCTAGCTAGAGGACATCAAAGTAAAAATGTGTCTGATTTAGAAAACTAACAAGATGATTGTTTCTGTTGTGAATTTATCTTTCTCATCCTTTGTACCTTTCTCTGGTATGTTGGAATCTCATTCCCACCATCTGTTATTTCAGGTAAAGGGACCTTCAGGTGAGCAAGTGCAAGATTTCCGTGATAAGACCGGTGAGAAGTTTGAGTTCGTGACCCACAAGTCAGGAGTTCATAAATTCTGCTTCACTAACAAGTCCCCTTATCATGAGACGATTGATTTTGACGTACACGTTGGTCACTTCTCTTATTTTGAGCAACATGCAAAAGATGGTAGAGCACCAATGCTATTATGCCCTCTTGTCTTTGCTTTTTAGTGTTACTTTCTTTCGTTGCACGAATGCCTAAAATTTGAGAGAAACTATGTATGGTCCACTATTAGGTAACTATTATGGGTAGTATTAAACCAGTTTGTGCTGTAGTTAAGGTAGATTTTGGGCAGTTACATGACTTTTTTGGACAGACTTGGACAGTTCTGAGAAAGTTGTGTAACTGTTTTTGACATCAGAAATGTGTTGTAGCAATTTTAGACTGTCTTGAGCCATTTTAAGGTTTAAATATGATGTAAGAGTAGAGATGGGTGGAAACAGTCTTGTGGAGTGATTTATTGGAGATTCCATGCGTTGTGGATGACTAGTGGAATATTTTTTTATTTTTGGTTTCCGTTTGTAAGTACTACCTCCGGTCTTATATATAGGAGCTACACATGGAGTTTACTTTAGTGCTAAATATAAGACCTTGTTCCACTTTGTTTTCCAAATTTATATTTTTGTCCTCCAAAGTATCCTTATTGATTGCTCATATTAAGAAGGTTCTCATTAAGGGGTAGTTCCAATGAACATGATTAGAAGGTGTCTTAGGGAAACCAATGCGCATTTGTTACAAATAACTAACTTAACTAATTTGGTTAATATACACAAATTAGTTTTCTAGTACTGTAGTTCTTATATTAAGGACTGGAGAGAGTATTGCTTTGCATAATTTATATAATTTTGTAGTTTTATGTTATGGTTTTCATCACTTATCATGAAAATGATCTTAATCTCTACAGAGCATTTCAATCCTTTGCTGGAACAGATAGCTAAGTTGGAGGAAGCTCTTTACAATATCCAGTTTGAACAGCACTGGTTAGAGGCTCAGACTGACCGCCAAGCTATAGGTAATGTTTGAAAAATAACTTCACTTATTTATTTATTTATTATTTTTTCATACCTTTAGCAACTGCATTCTTATTCACACTAAAACTGAGCACCACGTATGTCATCTGTATATACTGACCCTATATATACAAGTGCTATCTTGGTTATGTATGTATTTGGTTTTTCTGTTATAAATACATTTTCTAGTTTATTGACTGCATTGTCAAATATGGCATTTCCAGTTGCTGCATATTCTGTGTTTATGGCCTAAGTTCGGTGATTCTGATTTCTTTAAGCTTTGATATCACTTTAGTAATAGTGCATTACTTAGCTCATTTGAGGCAGCATACGTATTCCAAGGGATTACATGTGGATAAAAGTATTTTTGCATCTTAGCCTTAAATTCTAAGTACATGGCTGTGTTATACTATAGGCTTAGATACACGTTTAGATACAGATGTGTATCACAAAAGAAAGAGGGGAAAGGGAAGGAGAAAGAGGGAGAAATTGAAAAATAGAGAAAGGGAAGGAGAGTGATGGATAAATAAGGTTAAAGAGAGAAGAGGTATGTTGGGTGAGAGGATGGCAGGAAATAATTACTTCTAAATCTCAAATCACCAAACCCAAACAAAAGAGAAACAGCATAGTTCTATTGAAAGTCCAGAACACGATAGCTTCGAGTAAAAATAATTGAATAAGTGAGGAAACTCATCCTTAGTGGTTCTAGTCTCCAAAGTTCTCATTGTTTCCCTCCTGATTGGAAGAACTGTCCTTTGGAGAGGAAGAGTGCTAATAAGACAGGATCTATGTGAGCAAACTAAACTCCTCCTTTGTTGTTCAAGTGGCTTCAGAATTTGAGCAACCTTCCTAACAACAAGATGGTGGTTTTTTCTTGGGGGAATAAAAGGAAAAACAATATGATCTTCATAACTGCATCAATTTTGTTAATAGGTGGTGGATCTTGCTTTGACACCTAAATTGATGTTGAACCTCAAATAAAGAAGGGGCAAGGGAAGGAGAAAGAGGGACTCATACAAAGATAAAGGTGAAAAAGGTAGTAAGAGCAAATAGGGACACAGAGAATATGGAAGTTGGGAAGGTGGACGAAAAAAAATAAATAAATCTAAATTTCAGAACAAGAGAGAAATAACCTTGGGCTATTATAGGGAACCTATAATACAATAACTAAAGTAAAAGAAAGTTTAATAAAGGAAACAAAATAAAGTTTAAAAAAGAAAACCTTGTGTGTAGTATGGAAGAGGTTAAATGAGGTGAAAATCACTAACACTCCTGCAGGAGTACTTCTAATGTGTCTGTTCTATGCTTTCTAGGAACAAAGCCGTAGGTGACTAATCAGCTCAAAGTACTGTGCGTTTTGAGCCCACTCATTGTCTTCTTTCATTACCACCAGAGTTATTCGTTGCATTGGGGGCCTAATCCTTTCATACATTTGACCCACTAAAATTTGAAATTCACAAACAAGGATTCTAAATTTCATATGAATGCATTTTTCATACATGATTAAAAGCCTTTAATCAAGATCCACTATCTCATAGGGATATCTCCATCATGGCTGAGGCTATCCCAACAAAAGTCCATGTGAAAAGCTTTTGTAAAACCAAAATAATCTTGTTTGTACTTTTTTTAGTTCTAATATTTAATCCATGTAAATGTCACATTCCAGTTTAATTTGTCACAATTTAATTCACATGACTTGGTTGGTTGGTTCTTTATTTTCTTGTCCTTGAAGCTGATTTAAGATGGAACAATCAAAGTCATGTGGTCCCCTTCAATGTCTTGGCTATATACACAAGACAGTTCAATTTATAAAACTACAAATTTTTGTCAATTTAGTCCCTGCATTATTTTTACTGATCAGACCTTATGCTCCTTTTTCCTTATATCCTTGGCCCTTCTCTTTTCATTTCATGGAACTTTTGATCTTTCCATATCACTTTATATGTCACCAAGTATATGAATAATGTTACATTCAATTATATATGTATGCATGATCATAGGTACAAATTTCAACGATGTGACAAAACAAATCTGAAAATAGAAAACTAATTAATCTGACTTAGTAAGTTCTAGCCATTTGAGACCAATTTGGGCACTTCAAATTTGCACTCCAATTACCTGACACATGGTCGAACTACCTTGGTCTCATTTACCTTCTCCTTGTCACTATTATGCCCCGTTTGGTACAGTGGAAGAGTTTTTAATAGAAGTGGAAGTGGAAATAGAAGTAGAATTAGAAGTGGAAGTGGAGGTGGAGGTGGGAATAAAAGTATGTTTGGTATGCCTATGGAAGTATGATATAATTTTTAATTAATACATTCATTTTAAATATAAAATGACCAATTTACCCCAATGAACAAAAAAAAAAAAAAAGCTCCTCCCAAATCAGTTCCGATGACCAACCTCCACAGAAAAACCAGCGACGTCGCCGGCGAGCATCATAGAAATCGTCGGCAGCCATGGAAGAAGATGATTACTATGAGCTTAAGAGCTCATTCATTTCATTGATATCTCAATGCTTAGAGATTACAATATATATAGGAAAATGAAATACAAAGGGATGGGAAAAACAGAGAGACAGGAACGATGGTAGGTGCGTGATAGACGGAGGTGTAAACAGAGGTGTGTGAGTGTCAACAATGGCATGCTATTAGGCGCTGAGATTTATGACTAAATCACTTCTGACTTCTAACACTCCCCCTCAAGCTGGAGAATATATATCGATCATTCCCAGCTTGCATCTAAATCCTTCAAACTTGGCTCTGCTTAGTGGTTTTGTCATAATATCCGCAATTTGGTCATCTGATCGTATGTAGGACAATCTCATGATACCTGCTTCAATCTTTTCTTTAATGAAATGTCTGTCTATCTCAACATGTTTTGTCCTATCATGATAGACTGGGTTTTTTACCATTTCAATGCTGGCTTTGTTGTCACACCACACTTGCATTGGTCCGTCATGTGAAATTCCTAATTCCTTCAGTAATCTGATAATCCAAAGTCCTTCACGTACTCCATTGTTCACAGCTCTCAGTTCTGCTTCTGCACTGCTTGTTGACACCACAGTCTGTTTCTTGCTTCTCCATGTAACGAGATTTCCCCACACATATGTGCAATATCCTGAGATTGACCTTCTAGTTTCCTTGTCTCTGGCATGATCTGCATCAGTGTAGATTTCAATATCTCTGATAGTGCCTTTCTTGAAGAAGATCCCTCTTCCAGGATTAAGCTTCAAATAGCTTAGGATTCTATACAAGGCTGCTATGTGTTCTTCCTGTGGTTGATGCATGAATTGACTTGCTATTCCAACTGCATGACTAATATCTGGACGTGTGTGGGTCAAGTATATGAGTTTCCCAACAAGTCTTCTATATCGTTCTGGATTGACTGGGATACCATTTGGTTTGATTCTGAGGTGACATCCTTCTTCCATTGGTGTTCCTACAGGTTCTGCTCCTAACATTCCTGTTTCATGTAACAAATCTAGGGTATACTTCCGCTGAGATACATTGATGCCCTTTTGAGTTCTTGCCACTTCCATGCCCAAAAAATACCTCATTTGTCCAAGATCTTTCACCTGGAACTCAGTTGACAAATCTTGTTTTAGTTGAGCAATGGATCCTTCGTCGTTTCCTGTAATGACTATGTCATCCACATAGACAATCAAGATAGTGACTTTGTCATTATCATGTTTAATGAACAAAGTGTCATTTGCTTGTCCCTGAGTGTACCCAAGTCTTTTCATAGTTTTAGTAAACCTGCCAAACCATGCCCTAGGTGATTGTTTGAGCCCGTACAGTGATTTGTTCAGTTTACACACAGAGTGGTTAGGAGCTGAAATTTCATCTGGAATCTCCATATATACTTCTTCCTCTAAGTTGCCATTCAGAAATGCATTTTTCACGTCCAGTTGATGCAATGACCAATCCAAGTTAGCTGCGATCGATAGTAGTACTTGGATGGTATTAAGTTTCGCTACTGGAGCAAATGTCTCTTGATAATCAATTCCATATGTCTGGGTATATCCTTTGGCAACAAGTCTAGCCTTGTATTTGTTGATTGTGCCGTTAGGATTGAATTTAGGAGTAAATATCCACCTGCATCCTACTGATTTCTTTCCTTTAGGAAGAGTTGTAATCTCCCACGTTTTATTTTCCTCAAGTGCTCTTAATTCTTCTTCTGCAGCTTGTTTTCAATTCTGATCAGTCATAGCTTGTTGAAACGTGTTTGGAATTTTCATCTGTGCACTGTTTGCAACAAAGCTTTGCATTTTTGCAGAAAGATTACCGTATGAAACAAAACGTTGAATTGGATGTTGAGTACACGATCTTACCCCTTTTCTTAGTGCAATAGGCCAACCCAGTTCTTCAGGATTTAATACCGGATTAGAGTCATGGTCATTCCTTCGAATAGGAGAGATAGTTCTACCAGTGTTTGATTCATCTTGTATTCTGGATTCTTCTTCCTCTTGTCCCGATACTGCATCCATCCCTGAATTGATTTCAACATTTGTTTCCAGTTCATTCAAGGAGGGAGGTTGAGATGAACTTTGTTCGGTTTCAAAATTACGGGTAGGACTAGGTTGGTTTGTGAGAGGTAAGGGGTCAATGACAGGTATGAGATTAGGTTGTGATGGTGATGGTTGTTGTGCATCCAAGATTAGCCATTCATTGTCAGTATACTCCCCCTGAATGGGTAATTTTGGATAATATGCTTCTTCTTCTGAGAAGATTGTATCCCTGGAGATAATAAGCTTCTTGGAAGTAGGGCAATAGCATTTGTACCCTTTTTGAGTGGGGGAGTAGCCAAGAAATATACATTTCATAGCTCGAGTACCAAGCTTGTTGCCATCATTTTTGTGGACAAAGACAACACAACCAAATACCTTAGAAGGCAATGAGTTGATGATGGAGCAAGTGGGAAAGTGTTCTAGTAGTGTTTGGATAGGGGTGTTGTATTTGAGTACTTTGGAAGGCAATCGGTTGATGAGATAAGTAGCTGTGAGTATGGCATCACCCCAGAAGATGGTAGGAACATTTCGTTCCATTAGTAAGGTTCGGGTTACTTCCAACAGGTGTCGGTTCTTTCGCTCAGCTACTCCATTTTGTTGAGGAGTGTATGGGCAAGAGGTTTGGTGATGTATTCCTTGTTGGTCAAGAAATTCTTTAAAGGTATTGCTCAGGTATTCCTTGGCATTGTCACTTCGTAGTACCTTGATGGAAACATTAAATTGAGTGTGCACAAAGGTGTAGAAGTTTTGAAAGATTTTGCCTACTTCGGATTTATCTTTCATTAAATAAACCCATGTGGTTCTAGTATGGTCATCTATGAAAGTAACAAACCATCTGGCATTGGTGAGTGTTTTTATTCGTGCAGGTCCCCAAATATCACTATGGACTAGTGCAAATGGTGAGGAAGGTTTGTAGGGTTGTTTGGGATAAGAAGTTCTGGTTTGTTTTGCAATTTGGCAAGTTTCACAATGGAAAGGAACAGAATTGTTATTGAATAAATTTGGAAACAAATGCTTCATATAATCAAAACTAGGGTGGCCTGAGTGACAGTGCCACAAGTATACATCATGATTTTGTGAGTTAGAGCTAACTAGTGCTCTTTTTGCTTTTCTTGCATCTCCTGATTTGAGGTTTGAATCTTCAAGGTAGAACAATCCATCCCATTCTTTAGAAGTTCCAATCTTCTTCCTCGATTTTAAATCCTGAATAGTACAGACATCGTTATCAAAAATGACACGGCATAGTTGGCCTTTAGTTAATTGACTCACAGAGATAAGATTGACAGTGAGTGCAGGCACAAATAGAACATTATGAATTTTCAGGGTATTAGAGAGTATGACTGTGCCAATTCCTTCAACTTTTGTGTATAGGCCATTAGCAACTTTAACTCTAAGATTCTCATGAATCAAATTAAGAGTTGTAAACAATGTGCGATTACTAGTCATATGATCAGTTGCTCCTGAATCAATAATCCAAGCATTCTCACTAGCTTGTGCAATATTTAGAGCTAAAATAGAGTTACCTGATTGTACAAGGTTGGTGTTGGGCATAGAATTAGACTTGTTCTGTTTGTCTAGCATTCTACGAAACATCCGCAGTTCTTCTTTAGTCAAGGAATTGTTATCCTCAGCTTCTGACTCAGTAGCAGAGATATGGCTTTGTTTGTTACCTCCTGGTTTTCCATGAAGCTTCCAGCACTCTTCTTTGGTGTGGCCCTTCTTGCAATAACTACACCATTTGTTTCTTCGTTCGTCTTGTGGTCGTTTTGTCACCAAGGTTGACCTTTCAGTTGAGCTCGAACTGCCTTGGTTTGCTGTCAGGGCTGACCTTTCAATTGAGCTTAAGCTACCTTGATTCAAGAGCTTTCTGCTTTCTTCGAACTGCACATGGTTGACAACATCAAAGAGATGTGGTAAAGGCTTTAGGCCCATTATTCTGCCCCGTATCTCCTCAAATGAGTCATTAAGTCCAAGGAGAAAATCATAGACTCGTCCTTCTTCGACTATTTTCTTGTATAACTGAGCATCCTCCACATTTTTCCACGGGTGTACTTCAAACAAGTCCTGTTGTTGCCACAGTTTAATCAACGCATTATAGTAATCAGTGACAGATAGAGTACCTTGTCTTAAATCGCGAAGTTGACGCTTCAAATGGATCAAGGCTGCAGTATTATCAAGAGAAGAATAGGTTCTTCTGGCTGCATCCCAAATTTCTTTTGCAGTAGTTGCGAGGAGATATCCTTCGCTGATGTTATCAGTCATAGAGTTGCACAACCAACTCATAACTTGATTGTTCTCAGCAAACCATGTATCAAAATGAGTGTCATCAGGGGCAGGCTGGGATGCTTCTCCATTTATATACTTCTCTTTTCGTTTGCCACGAAGATATCTTAACACGTTTTGAGACTATGGAGGTAATTCCGTCCATTAAACCTATGGTTAGTAGCCATAATCTGACTATCGGAAAGTTCTGGGGTCGTCACCGTTTTGCTTGTAGTGGAGGAATGAGAAGGAGAAGATGTATCTTGAGTTTCAGAAGTAGTACCGGACATGAACGCCATTGGTGTGGCTCCGGTTATGGTTGGATTTCCAGGAAAAGAGCCAAAAAGAGGAGGAAATTTGGAAGAATCCATAAGTGTTTTTGGAAGAAATGATGGCTAAAAACACTATGGCTTGGTTTCTGGAAAAAAAATGGTGAATCGGAGCACTTTGAACGGAGGCGCGTGGGGTTCACGCGCGGTGTACGGACAGCGGCGCGTGAAGCTGACGCGCCGGAGCTCCGGTGGCGCGTGGATGCCACGCGCGGCTCAGATTGAAGCCGCGCTTCTGGGTTTGGCCGATCGGCGCCTTGCGGTCATCCCTGGCCCGGCGGTGTATGCTTACTCGCTGGAATGGATGAGATTGCACAGCACCGTCACTCCCTCTGGTTTTCTGTTTCGCCGTCGTTTCTCGCTCGTGCCTCATCGTCGCTGGTCGTTAGGCATTCTCGACCAGGCTCTGATACCATATGAGCTTAAGAGCTCATTCATTTCATTGATATCTCAATGCTTAGAGATTACAATATATATAGGAAAATGAAATACAAAGGGATGGGAAAAACAGAGAGACAGAAACGATGGTAGGTGCGTGATAGACGGAGGTGTAAACAGAGGTGTGTGAGTGTCAACAATGGCATGCTATTAGGCGCTGAGATTTATGACTAAATCACTTCTGACTTCTAACAATTACAACAACTAGAATCACCATAAGCAAGAAATCAAACAAGAAAATAACTAGAAAACTTCAGAGTCAGAAACTATAAACAAAATCGAAGAAAGAATTATGAATGAAGCGACATTTGGTGTCGGAGATATGAAACTGAAGTGCTGTCGATCCTGCTTCACCGTCACGAATCCGAAGAGGGAGTAGAGGAAAACGAAGGTTTGCTTTTGCCATCCACCGACACCTGCAAACCATCACCATCACGATCTTCACCTTGGCCGTCGATTTCACGGATCGCAGAGATCGCAGATCGCAAAGCAAACCATCATCATCGCAATCTTCGCCGTGGCCGTCCGCCGACGCCTTTGCCGTCGCCTTCACCTTCCGCCGTAGCCTTTGCCTTCATTGTCGCCGTCGTTGGCTGTCCTTGCTCTCATCACCAGACGTGAAGGGCAAATGGGTCATGTTTTTGACTTCCATAGATCTGATCTCAGTTCCATAGGCTATGGGTTGGAACTCACTTCCATCATTTTTGATGGAAGTGGGTTCTATGAGGAAGAGGAATCCATTGTACCAAACAAATAAAATGGTGGAAGTCACTTCCACTTCCACTTCCACTTCTCCACTTTTAATTCCTTGGTACCAAACGAGGCATTAGGGTGTGTTTGGTTTGAGGGGAGGGGGGGGGAGGGGGAGGGTGCGGGAATTACAATTTTGGACACAAGAAACCCGAAATTTACCCTCTCATTTTTGTAAATTTTGGGTTCCCGCCTAAAATTTACTCTCTCATTCTTTTTAAATTTTGAATTCCCACCTAAAATTTAAATTCCTTCAACCCAAAAAGGTAATTTACCCACCCTCCCATTCCCTCCCACCGCTCCCCTCTCCTCAAACCAAACACACCCTTAGTGTCATTGGTCTTTGATGAATGGTTGTAGAAAGAGGAAAGAAGAGAGGAGAAAGGAGGAAAGAGAGAGATTCTGAATACGTACTCTGAACATAGGCTTCTAACTCCTAGCCTCAACGGCTACTTTATTCATTTATTTATTTTTGGTGATAACAACTACTTTACTATAACTAACACCTAACTACTCTCCAAATATAAATACCCTTTGTATATATATTACAATTTATACATAGTTGTCTTAGTTGATATATAGGCATCAAATGCGTTTTGCAACTTCCTGAACCTTTCTCTTGTCATTGGACCCTTGTAAGCTAAGTTTTCCCGTTGAGCTGGTCTATGTACATTAATTAAAAAGCCCTCCTATTGTCATCTACTCCAACCTACGCAAGCTTCATAAGTTAGAACGCATGTATTAGGATGTGCTGAATTTCTTATGCCAACTTATTCTCATCATCTACCATTTATCATCATTTCTGTTCATCACCATCACAATCATAAAAAAATCCTTCAAACTTTGCAATAAAGTGTAGAATCACCATAAATGAGAGATTTTTTACCATTTTAAACCTACGAGAGCTTTTCTTATCCATTTTATTATAAAAAATTCCCAACAATTTCTATTCACTTATGGTTTATTAGTTCATCTCCTAATCCAATTGATTGAAAACATAGGCAATTGAGAGAATGATGTTTTGGGGCGTTAGCTTTGTAGAATCACTGAAAATTCTCCCTTGAAGTTTCTAGTCTTTTTTGGGTGCCAAATCTGATTTATAATAGTGCACATCTTGTTATGAGATTCCTACATCCCAATGGGACACTGTAGGGAACTGACACTGTGATATGATAACACCATCCTGGCTATAAATGTTATAGCACTAACGTTACAATATCAAGGTGCTAAAATGTGATTTCAGGTGCGCTTTCCCAAGCTCAGCTTTTTCTGCGGTGTTTTGTGCCTGTCCTGCAAAAAAACACGGTTTTTATAAAATCATGGAAATTCCATTTTCAACCAACAATTCATCCTTGAGACTCATTCAATTGCATGCAAATTATCTCTGATGTTAAAATATGAGAATGAAAGTGAAACTGAGAAATGTTTGCCCTCCTAATACAGGAGCTAGTCAGAATTAATTGCTCATTTTGATGCAAAACTCTTAAGTGTCTTTGAATACATGACTTGCCCACCCATTGTAGGAGCCAATTAAATAACTCATTGCCCAATTTGAATTAAGCCTCTCATTTCTTTGAATGCATTTTCTGTTTCGACCCTTGAACAATAGTCCATTGGTTTGAACGAGGTCGTTCATACTTTTGTGGTGGCAAAGTCTCTTAAGTGGCAAAGTGTTATGCGTTGTCCATTGCAGTGATTTTAGCCACACGTCTGGACAACTTGGTGTTATGAGGTGCATTCTGTCCATCACATTACTAAGCCTTTTGATGAGCTTGGGTCAATATAACTTCGTTACTGAACTCGGCTGGCTTGTACTCTCTCCCAGTTAGATGAATACTAAGAGGTTCATTGTCTTGTTTCCCCTGTGGATGTTGCCCATATTTTATTAGGAAGGTTGTGGCTATATGACTTGTTGATACATGGGAATACTAGTAAGGAAAGGGATAGTTTGGGGAATATGCTTAATAGGGATATAAATATGGGATTGAAGAATGTAATTGGCTTCTATTGAATATTAACTTTATTGTCTACCCTCTCTTTCGCCCTTTTGCTGTTAACACTTGTATACGTAAACGACATGCGTTTGATGTGTCTAA
The DNA here is from genome assembly GCA_963855925.1 of Inga laurina. Lineage (NCBI taxonomy): Eukaryota > Viridiplantae > Streptophyta > Magnoliopsida > Fabales > Fabaceae > Inga > Inga laurina. Next base: position 56,287,681 of record OY979704.1, read on the forward strand.
CTATATAATTGTTTGTTCTTTGTAAGTTATTGAGTGGATCAGAGAAGCTATTTTATTTGATAATATCCACGAACTGATCCTAAGCTCTAATGACATTATTATTATGTGTTCGTATAACTGGAAATGCAGTAAATGAGGCCATGAGCCGAAGAGCAGTACACAAGGCACTCTTTGAATCCGCCGCGCTGGTCGGGGCTAGCGCGCTTCAAGTCTACCTTCTACAGCGATTGTTTGAACGGAGGCTGGGAACATCTAGAGTTTAAACCCTCTAAAGTGCATTGGGACCTTGTAATATTACAGAATGAAAACATAATAGTAACTTATTTTAATAAAATTTATTTCTTGACTTTTGGATGAGGTGGATTATTAATTTACTTGTAATTTTACTTTTTAACACTGTAATAACATTTGTAATTTTATTCCGAATGTTACAGATCTTGCTACACTGTCCCGAGTTTGAAGCTTTGATGTTTTCCTTCCTTGCATAATTAGCTGATATGGGCCAAAAATTAAAAAAAACATGATTCTTTCGTTTCGGCTGAAAACTTATTAGGAGTTTGGCATTCTGAGTAAAATGCATATTATAAGCGTTTTGGTTTTCAGTATGCAGACCAATATTTGAACTTATATTATATATTTTAAAATACATATAAAAGGAATAACTTTTATTTTCATGGGTCAAAAATTAGAAATGAAGTTATTTGAGTTTGCGTTCCATGTGCTTCCATGAGGCTTAGAGCATGCAAAAAACTTAGATTAAGAAGTTAGTTAAATTAGTTAACATGACATGTTTTTTCAAACAATTTAGTTATTTTCTTTGATTTTCTCATTTTCACTTCTTTATTATTATTGAATGAGTATCAATAGGGATAAATAAAAAAAAATAACAAATTTGAAAAAGACGACTTATATATAGGATTAATATCAATTTTTTAAATATGTCATATATTAAAACCCGGAGGGAGTACTTATTTTCAATCAAAATAATGTTTGTGAATTTGTTTATACATTATTTATTCTTATATGTTTGGATACAATATACAGTATTTATTCTATAACAAACGGTTGTTATTAATATTATTAACGCTTTAAAATTCACTTTTTTCAGTTGTTTTGGACAAAAAATTATCAAGCAGAGGTATTAACCAAGTACTTTATATTCTCCATCGAATAATTGTCTAATCTTTGAGGGAAAAGAAACGAGGCTGGAATGAAAATTCCCTGCAATTTAGTTATTAGAAAAGATAAGAATGCAGTGGAATGACATGCACTGAAACCGTAGATAAATTTTTGCAAGAGGAATGCAGTGAAATAATAGAGGTGGGGATAAAGATTGAAATTTATAAGGTCATGAATTTATATGCTCAATTTGTAGGGAATACTGATTACTGTTGGAGTAACTATTCACGTGGTTATGGTCAATCATAAAACTATATTTATATTGGAATTTTTAAGTAAGTATTATCATGGAAAAGGTTTTTTCCCACAGAAATCCCAAAGAGTTGAAGCAAACGGGAACTTAGGTATCCGAGTGAAGCCCAAGGAAAATTGGGACGTGAAAAGTGAAGATGCAGCTTGACAATGTTGAGTTGTGTTTGGATATTACTCCATCCACTACTAGAAAAAGTGGCTATAAGACCACCACATCTAGACCTCTAAAGACGGAGGCGGTTTAAAAACAATAACCGGTGGTATTTTTATAAATATTAATACAACTTAAAACTAGTCATGCATATGCTCAGTCTAAATAATATTTTACAGACCGATTATAATTTAATACGATCTCAATAAGTCTTAAATTTAAGAAATTTGAAAATTAAAATTATTTTTAGACTAGAAGCTTATACATCTAGTTTAAATATCTTTTTAGAGAGTATTCTTTATTTACATCTAGTCTTAAACGTTATAAAGTTTCTTCATCTTCCAAAACAAACTTTCCAACATGTCTCTTTGAATTTTGAAATCTAAAGCCATCTGTAATATCCCAATTTGTGATTAAAGGCTAATGGCATTGAGATTGATTATAATTTGTGTAATTAAATATTTTGAGAGAAATATGATGTGAATTTAGTGTAAATGTGTGTGGTATTTGAGATCAAGGGTTGAGATTCATTATTGATGGGTCGGAATCCTATGCATTGTGTCTATGTGAGCTCATAGTGGAAGGGAGGAGATAGTGACATGTGGCATTGTGGAGATTGTTGGATGAGCCACTTGAGGACAAAATTTCTCTTTTTCCCTCATTCTCTCTCTCCTATTCGGCCAAGAGGAATGGGCAAGGAAAGAAAAGCTTCTTCATCATCATTTCATCTCATCATCTCTCTCACTCATTTTCTCTCTCTTTCTTCCTCCATTTTTTCGTTGAAGCAAGCTTGGATAGAGAAGAAAAAGCCTTGATTTTGAGTAAGTAATGCTTCTCCTTTGCTCAAAACCTCTTCTCTAAAGTTGTGTATCTCATTGAGAGCTACATTGTGGTGGTTGTAGAATCTTGAAAGGTGTTGATTTGTGAGTTGGAGAAATATGAAAGTGTGAGAATCAAGATTCTGAATTTGGCAAAGTGAAGAGGTAGGCATTTTGAGCATTTTGATATATTATTTGTGATTTTTGGATAATTTTATGAAAATCTGGAAAATTGCCCTAGCGTGTGTCCATTTTTGAATATATGAGTTTCATTGTGTTTGATGATGGAAATGGTTCATTATGATGATATTTGAGTATTGGAGATAGTTTTGAAGTTTGGAATTGTGTTGATTGGAATTTGGACATTGTGTGAATCATAGAGACCATAGTGTTTGATTGTGGTTAGATTGGTTTTGGGATGTTTTAGAGGTTGTCATTGTGTTCCTTATGGAAAATTGTATGGGAATAAGCTTGGTTATTGATTTTAGAGTCATTGAACACTTTGGTAGAAAGTTGGAAATATGTCTTGTGTGAGCTCTGTTCTGGGCAATCAGTTTACTCGAAATTTTTGAATGACCAAATGGTGTCGGAAAATTATGAAACTTTCTAGTCTTAAATTTCACATCCCAAGCTTTAAAATAAACATATATTTTGTGTCATTTCGTTTAGTATTCTAGGAGATATGATTGTCCAAAGTTTGGGATGGAAACAGAACTTTGTTTTGGAGTAGTGTTGAGTTTTGGGTAATTCTATATTTGTGTAGTGATTTTCAGTTATGATACATATTTTTCCTAGAAAGAGGGCTTAAATACCTTTCATTTGGCTTTAGAATTACTTCGTTTCGATTTTTCTACAATTAGTTATGGTTTTTCGAAGTTCAGCCAAGAATTAGGAAATTTCTTGGCCGCGGCCCATGAGTGGCTGGCCACGGCCCAAACCTTTCTGCCCTGATTTTGGCCGCGGCCCATGGGTGGCTGGCCGCGGCCAGTAGCTTTCTGACCATATTTTGGCCACGGCTCAAGGAAGGGCTGGCCGCGGCCAACCCCTGTGTTCCAGCACTTTGTGTTTTTGAAAAGTGACCTTCAACCTATTGTTTCCCAACCTTTTAGGGCTTTTATTAGAGGCATTTGTGGCCTCTTAAGAGTTCTAAATGATAACCAACTTAGTGTATTATGGAAATAAGTAATTGGAAGAGAGATTGATCAATTGTCCCTAATTTGATATAGGATTTGATATCTGCCGAACGCGTGAGCCTACTGTGCCAAAGATTGTCAGGAAAGATACAGGTAGCGACTCCTCTCTTATACTTTGTGTAAATGTATTGTATGTTTGTCTGTCATTCATTTTGTGGATGCTGCTGCTACTGCTTGGTGATACCTTGTGCATTGAGATACCTTGTGGAGTTTAGTGATACATTGTGCTTTGAGATGCTTTGTGGTGCTTTGTGCTTCGTATTGCTGCTACATAGTGTTCACCGCGAAAGCGGGCGTTGTGTATAGTGATTACAGCTAAAGCTGGCATAGTGTTCACCGCGAAAGTGGGCGTAGTGCATTGTGATTACAGCCGTGAGTGCTGTCGTATGTGGCGCGAGCCAAAGATCATTGTGAAGCTGCTGATCATGATGAACATACATGCTTTGTGTTTATATATTGTATGAGTGACTTGTTGCTACTGAGATTCTTTAGAATCTTACTCTTTCCATATGACTAACCTTTTCAGATAGGGCAAGTGGCTCGAAGGAGAAGCGACCAACCCGGAGTGGTTAGGATCTCTTAGGGACATTCAGGATTTTGGGATTGTTGGCTATCTATTATAGATTTGGGATTACTGTATATAAATTGTTCATAGTGAATTTTTGATTTGTAATCCCCATTTGGAAAATAGTAAACCCATTCGATATATAGAGTAACTCGGGGTTTGCCGGGATTTTAGTTTCCGCACTCTGATATTTCTTATGTGATTTGATTTCTCAAGTAGTTATATCCGCACGTGAATGTGAGACCCGGAATTATTACGTTTTGAATTGATTTTGAAATACCTCATTCAGAGTTGATGGATTATAAATTGTTGATTTCATTTTATTGGTTTCTATTTCACTTAAATTTTGAGATCTGGATGTAATTACGGTGAGGGGGTTACACCATCCACACCAATTAATGTGTTCTTCAAACTGTCATGTCTATTTCATCTGCTCCAGTCATTTTGTTTCTTTAATTTATCAAAAAGCTTTCAAGCTCCCTCTCCTCTCAAACAACAGTCACGATGAGGCCATGCATCCGAACTCCATCAATTCATCCTCCTTTTACTCCTCCTCCTCTATAGCCTCCACCGCCTCCTCCTACAATTGTCCAAGCAGCTTCTTGACAACCTCAATGTGAGGATGGCTCACATAGAGAGGTTCATTGGAAGACTCTTCACCTTGTTGCACACTGTCAACAACAAGTTGAACCCTATGCTCAATGCCAATAATGTTGAGTACAATCTTTCAGATGACCCCTCTTCCCCTTCCTCTTCCTCCTCTACCTTCGGCTATGAGGAAGAAGATTGAAGGGGGTTTTTTTTTATGTAACTTTTTAATCAATATAGCTGCCCAATTTTAATAATAAATGAAACAAATTTATTTCTAATCTTAATATTAAACGTCTCTTGTATCTTTATTCCATTGTTGTTTCTGTCTCCGGCTTGATAAGTTAATTTTATGATTGAGTATAATTTATTAGTAAATTATTATATGACATATTGGTAAATATATAATTTGATTATATTCAGATTAGTTGTAGTGGTAAAAGGTCAAAATATGTTAGTATGAACTGTCATTTAACTCTTGAACAGTCAAAAAATCATTTATTTTTCTAACATTCAATTTTTATTTAGATCGGTTAAGATGTGCATCTCGTCTCAATTATTATTTAGATTGCATTGTTAGAGATGACCTGTCTAAATACATAACGTTTCAACTTCCAATGCATATCATCATGTCTCGTCAGTATCATTTAAACCTTCTGGCCATTAGTCCCGTTTATAAATACCAAGGCGCTTTTAGTTCTGAAGTTCAAATTCAAAAGTTCCTTTCTACTTCTCTCTTTCTTGTTTGAGCATCAACACTTGCAATGGCAGTGATCCCCCTCTACTCCTCCGGCGATAGTCATTGGCGGTTCCTCTTCGCAGCCCCCTCTACCTCCGACCTTGGAGGAAATTGTTGAGGCCATTTTTCGCCTCCAGGGCATCATTCTAGAGGTCATGACGAAGCAAGATTGCTTCTCTGAATGACTGGAGGAGTTGGCGATGGTGTTGGCCGACAATGTCGACTATTTGGACTAGGGTTGATTGTCTCCTGGAATAATGATGATCATTTGAAGGCCTAAGTTTCAAGAACCCCCATTGTTATCATATTTTGATGTAATTCTTATTTTGTGCTAGATCATCATCATATATAATATTTTGATGTAATTTTGATTTTATGCATGTATACTGATGCCTTTAGGCGATGATTTTAATGAAAAATTTTCAATTGTTTATGTCTTTTAAGTTTCAATCTTTCTATTATTTCAGGTTGATGATTATCTTGTGTTATAAGAGCATTTAGAATGTTTAAGTTCTTGTTTATGAGTTTTAATTTATTTCTAAATTTTTTTTACTATGTTCTAAAAATTACATTTAGACCAATTAATTTAAAAGACGGTCTCATTATGAATTAAAAATATTTTTTTATATATTGAAACCGGACTTTAATGAAGACCAGTCTAGAAAAATTTGCCATGGTCTAAATAGTTATGTATTCAGTAAGCTTAGTCTTCATTTCTAGCCTCTGTGCCAATTCTTCCTTTCTCTATCACCTCCGACCACCATGATATCTCTCTCTGTCGTCGGGATGGTGTGATATTCCTTTCTGTTAGGCTCTCCCTCTTTGTTGTCACTGTTTTGCCCTTGCGTTTGGCAAAAATCGTTGCCTTCTTATGTTAATGTTCACTTGCGTTTGATCCTGATGCTCACTCATTTTATTTATTTGTTGAAACACTGATGCCCTAATCACTTGGTTGTGATTAATTCATGAGGGTCAACACCACCACATATATGACAAGGTTTATTTGCAATGGATTGTGAATGGTTTATGAAGAAGCTAGTATTATTTTAATTTTCTACTTACTTCAAATGCAATGTAGTTCGTCAACATATGTAGTACATTACATATGCAATAATTATGTTATATAGTACACATATTGTCGAGCTCCATTACATATGCATACATATAACAAAAGTTGGATGAGCGCCAATTAGACCATATATTTATAAGTTGGCCAATAATGGATTTATATTTAATTTTCTTATTACAAATTTATTCCAGTAATAAACACTGGCATTAATTCCAGTAATATGAAGAGCGCCAAGGCATAAATATAATACACTATGGACAAAAATCTAAACTTGTCATTATGAGAATTATAAATTCCATTAAACATGAACATATCGTAGTGTTTTTCCTGATATAGCATGACTTTGATATCATATACCATGTTATTTCATGTTCTATTACATAATTAGAAGTATCTAGTTGATATGTTTATGTTTAATGAAATTGCATCATCATCATCATCATCATCATCATCATCATCATCATATTTATCTATTTATAGTGGATTTGTATTTTATCTGTTGCTTATTGTATCATTTTCTTGTAGGACTTGGAAAACGAAAAGCCTTCCTTCCATAGGTATAAATATGATATTCCTTTTGTGCTTGATGCCTTCTTGTATGTTTCTTGAGTGTGAAAGTTTATGATACATGAAAGTTTTTTTTTTGCTTCCTCAATATTCTTTGTAGTTATTGTATGCAATTTTTATCCATGGAATTCATCATGGTTGGTGTCAACACTCGTTTCCATTTTGATATACACAGAGTAATAGAGACCAAGTTCCACAGGCATACAGAAAAGTATATATATACTGATAAAAGTATTCTATTTACAGTCCAAAGTCAACCATATAGAATGCGACAATATACACCCCTATTACAAAATATCCAAAGTATTTTAGACATAGACTATCTATAACCACAAACTTTGTATTTGTCTTGAGGCACATGCCAGTCACTTCCCTTGGTCTACATCCTTGCCTTTTGATCCACTGGCGCCTGCTGAGATGTTTTATTTAGAAAAAAGGGTGAGATTCCAAAAAATCCCAGTAGAAACATACTATCGTTCATAGAAAATGCGAAAAGTAAATATGATATATGTCATGTATGCACCAATTAATGAAAAATATAAACATATCATCTGCATGTATACATAAGTAGGGCCCAGCCCTATTAATCTTCACCGGTTGGATTCTCACCAACTCCAGTGTAAGTGCCTCTAACACTACTGGCCCCTCTCTGGGCAAAACATGTTGATTAATAAAGCGCATTTACAAACAATGGTATTGACACAATCATAAAACTATGGCATGATGTATGAAGGATAATGTCCCTACCTCGAAGTTCTATTGACCCCTTTTTCTGTGCCTCGTGAAACTTGTCGACTTCCGGCTCCCGAGATTAAATGTACAAGAAGTAGGTCATAACCTATCCAAGTATCATTTTAGAAACTTTCATAGTGTTTCTTGTGGTTATATTAGCCTATGGTGAAAATTTACCAAAATGCCCCTGAGACCCCGGCCCGGCCCCGCCGTATCGGCCTAATGGCACGTTTTTCTAAATTTTTGACTAGGGCTATCTTGATATATTTTCACCCAATGAATCCATTTCTGGGCTCAAAATTACCAAATTCAATGTCAAATTATGAAATTGCCCTTGGTAGCCCTACTTTTTGGGTTTTAGGAGCGTTTTCGTAATTATGCTTTTTCGGCCTTTTCCAAAAAATGCCCAACTGTAACCCCACCTAATTTTCCCTCCTGAATCCAATGGAGCCATCAAATCATTGAAAATCTAACTCTAAGGCTCTCAAACATCCCTTGCCGAAATTATGGTGTTCTCCGGGAAAAATCGGGGTTTTACGATTTTGGCTCTGTAAACTTGTTCCTTTATACTCCTAACCACTTTATTAACCATCTAATTGAGTTATAACAACCATTTGAAATAAAATTGGGCAGCATAAACCTTAGGCACACACTTTTATAAAATTTAAAACCAATGGCAATCCGGTAAAATTTCACCAATTAAATTGCCCACAGCAGCCAGAATAGTTAATACACGAAGGTTTGGAAGTTACCTCAAGCTGCCACTAGCTTTTCCTCTTCTTGGCTGAAACCCTAACCTTAATAACAAGTAAAATTGAGCCTCAACAACCTTAAAGAACATGAAAGAGAAGCTTGGGAGTAGAGTTATACGCATTAGGAGTTAGATCGTCGGAGAAATCAGCTTACGTTCTGAGTTCTCTTCTCCTTCTCTCTCTAAACTCTCTGAAGCGTTCTCTCTCTTTGGCATGCTGAAACATGATGGAAATGGCTGCTGGAAGGAGGATATATCATATATTATATGATATTGAATTATTTGTTCAATTTCCAAAATTTTCGGATTCTTCAGAAATTCTGGCAGATTTTCTGCCCTAACTTTGAAAAATTATAGCTAATTATAGAAAAATCGAATTGGAGTGATTCGAAAACCTATAGAACCCTTATTGAGTCTAGTTTCAAGAAAAAATATATACGTTTTCTATCTAAAATAAAAAAACTCCCAGAATGTTAATCTTTGCTTGCTGTTCCAAAAACTTCACAGTTTTTCTGGGCTGAATTCAAAAATTCATATATTTTTGTATATAGCTCTAATTGAGTCATATGACCTATAAAATTAAAGCTTATGATGTCTAATTTCATCTTGTAAAATTTAATAATTTTTGCTCATCATTTGATTATTCAAAATCACATGACAAGCTCACTACCTTATAGGCGATTTCACCGAAAACATAATTATATTCTCCAAAGTTCACCATTTTACTTTCTTAATACCCCAAAGATATAAGAATAATTAGGGGATAAATTTGGGCTCCTGCTAAATTGGGGTTTAGCAATCTACTTAATTTAGGCTTATTCCCAAGCCTGAAATCCCAAATTTCGGGGTATTACAGTTGGGATTGTGGAACTTGTGATAGTGACAATGATGCAATTTCATTGTATCATTCTCATTATGGCAAGTTTCACAAATCCAATCTTCATGAAGTCCATGGTCAAAAGCTTGTGTACACATATGTTAATTGAATATTGCTTGTCATGCCTTTATTCTTTCCAAGTTTTTTTGTTAGGATACCCCCTCCTTGAAAGGGCTTAGATCATTATTGAGTGTTAAGTGGGAGTATCGATTGTAATATTAACCTTGACAAGTGGGTGTTGTTGATGCCTGGTATATATCGCGGGCCATACTTATAGTTGATTGCCGCAACCCTTGGATTGGGTGTTTAGTTTACTAACTTTAGGCATTTTGCTTTTTTGATTTAAGATAGAATATGGTTCTGGCTTACCTCAATTTTATACGATAAAGGTGAACTATCTTATTTAATTAAGATGAGTCTAATTTGGTTGATATACAAACTTAAGAATTCTATTTTGTATGGTTAAATATGGTTGTACAATGTGTTGGTTGAGATGGAAATCAAAGTAAAGGCTAACAATGAGCTACCCGACTGGGTGGAGTTACTAGTAACGGGTTGATAATTAAGATATCTAATTTCAACGATGAAAAATGTAGGCCGGGTGATCAATGCCTGAAAGGGAAAATTTGTTGAACTGGATTACCACTCAGTCCAACAAATTGATTATTTCAAGTGATGATCATCCGACCAATAATTTTCATTTTCCAATTTAGAGTTATTAATCCTCACGTCGTCAATAGTATTTCCACCTAGTTGATTATTTCCTTATTATTAGCCTTCAATTTGGTTTCCTTCTCAACCAAGACCTCCCCACGAGATCATATTCCCACATATAAAATCCAGTTCTCATATTTGTATATTAACTCTGTTATACTTAGCTTTATTATAAGAACCCTGTCCTTTATCACCTGAGACTAGGGTAGGGCAGAGCCATGTTTCATATTTGAGGTCTAGAAAAGTCAAAATGCTTAAGTATGGGCAGAGGCATGCATTCAACTGTATAGATGTTCACAATATTAATCATGCATCAATAAAATGCAGATGCAAGGCCTAAAATTGCATTCACTAAATCTAACACTCAAAAATCATCTAACTCCTTTGTAGAGGGAAATGCAAGCAAAAAAAGTAAACTTTGAAAAAAAAATGCCAGAATTAAAATTCAATCATTATCTCATAATATAGGGCTTAGAATCATGATTATTAATTATAATTATTTTTTTATATCGATTGCATTTTTATTTTTAGGGCTGTTTGTAGAATTTATATTGCATAATATAGCTTTTATATATAGTAATATCCAACAGGGCTTCTATACGTGAAACAAAAAAAAAGGGTACTTTTTTTTAAAAAAAAAATGCCCACTTTTAAGGTAGGGTATGGAATTACCTAGTCTAAAGAGTGGACATTTTTTTATTATAAAGTGAAACTTTTTAACACCAATCGTTTAAACAACCGGGCTGAAAAAGTAACTTTTAAGACCGATTGTAAGTCCGATCTTCTTAGGGATAGACTTTTTAAACAAGTCGATACAAGACTGAACTTAAACCTAGTCTCAAAAGTTAATTTCAATTGGTCATAAAGCCCTTTTCCTAGTAGTGATGTGTTCCTATTTAAAAGAGAATTTTGTGCCAACAAAGATTCAATGGGTAATGGGGTTGGCTCATAACCATAAAGCTGTGAGTTTAAGTTTATCCGATGTGAGAACCTTGTTAGTGGGTGATCTATAAATACCTTTATAAACGTTCTTTAAACTTGGAGGCAAGCCATGGTCTTGATGAGCCTCGTGACCCAACTCACCTAAAACTTAGAGAGAGAGAGAGAGAGAGAGAGAGAGAGAGAGAGAGAGAGAGAGAGAGAGAGAGAGAGAGAGAGAGAGAGAGAGAGAGTAGATTTGTTCTTATCAATTAGCTTTTGTTCAAAGCATTTATTACAAATTTTTCAGTTTTGCCGTTATTGAAGTATGAAGAGGAAAGATAATATACGAGTCAAATTGGTCAATTTTTCTCAGATATTACTTAAAAATGTGCTATCTATTGCATATTTAAAACTTATAGCTAAATTTACTTTCCTTGCTATATATTCAGAAGGCAGGTATTGCTGTTGGTGAAAAACAAGAGGTAGTAATATCTGAAGCATTGGATGGCTGTTGAATCCAATACTTCTGATTTACAGGCTATATCACGAAGGCGCTATCTCATGTCATTAATTTGAGATCTAGTCAGGAGTGCAATTCCAATACAAACAAGTTCTTATGTTAAAGATCAGAGCTAATTTCCCTGTTGGAGGAATATTCAAAAGATTGCAACCCAGTTTTTATTTAAAAAATAAATAAAATGAGTTATTTATTAAGCAATTAAAAGTTATTTATATGTAGTTTTATTATTTAATATTATAATAATACTATTATAATATATTAAATCTCCACATTGAAAGTTTTGATTCAATGGTAGAGATAATAATTTAATAAGTGAAGAGGAAGGTAAGTGGAGACATTTCTTTTGCTATAATCATGGTTCAAGACAGCGTATCGATCTCACGAGCCATCTTGGTTCATATAATTTTTTATTACATAATTCTTTTGAATATTTAACCTCAATTTATAAATTTGCGATCTTGAGCAGTGGAACCTTTTTGTTTTTTTCTTTTTAAAAAAATATTTTTGGGTTCACATATTGATCCGAAGGGTCTTGATCTACCTTGCTACTTCTTTCACTTCTACAAAATGTAATCACTACCTATTCCTATGAAGGCTGGGCATCTAAAATGGGATTTGGGAATTCAAGAAAAAGACAAAATTCAAGGAATTTAAAAAGACAAAAATCCCCTTATTTATTTTAAAAAAACATTTTGAACCACGAAAGATACCATAGTGGATGGCTAGGAGGTTGGTTGCCGGAGCCATAGCCCACTGTGGGCAACCATAATATTTTATGGTAAGTGGTGAAGGTGGGATTTGACTTCACAAAGTCATTTGAGCTCATTTCCAAATTTTATATAGATATTAATTAATTACATTTCATTAGCTATTGCGAACTTTTGTTTACTAAATAACAATTATCATTTTTTTTAGCTCATTCCCAAATTTTATATAGGTATTCTTTGGATTTCATTAACTATTACCAACATTCAACTTTCGTATATCAACTTTTGTATATGCGAAGGGTTGAGATTAGTTTAACAATTAGCTTGCTGTGGGTGAGCTTGATGAGATAGTTTAGTGTAACTAAAGTTTGCATTTTTATTATAACGAATCTCCCCATATATTTGGAGCTAGACATCACACAAGGACAGAGAGATCCAGGGTTATACAACCGAGGACACGGACAACATGCATTATTTGCACGTAGTTCATTGTCTTGCTTCTATTGCATATTATATTACTATTGGTATATTTGATTTTCATTACAACCCAAACTTGTAGTTTTACTTATAGTTCTAGCTAATTCCCATTGTTGCTGCCGCCGCCCCAACCATCTCCACTCCCTCCTTTGCTGCCACCACCACCATAGCCGCCTCCACCTCCACTTTCTCCTCCACCACTACCCCCACTTCATCCTTTTCCACCACCACCATAATTGCCTCCACCACTCCCTCCTTTGCTACCACCTTCACTTCCCCTGCTGCCACCACCACTTCCTCCTTTTCCTCCACCACTACCACCACGTCCATAGCCTCCTCCACTTCCTCCTTTTCCACCACCACCATGGCTACCTCCACTTCCTCCATGGCCACCACCACCTCTATACCCGACTCCTCCACTACCTCCTTTTCCACGGCCACCATGGCTAGCTCCTCCACCTCCTCCTTTGCTGCCACCTCCACCTCCTCCACTACTACCACCTCTCCCACCTTTGCCACCACCTTCGCCACCACCACTACTTCCTCTGCCTCCTCCGCCTCCTTTTCCTCCTCCACTACTCCCACCACTTCCTCCTTTCCCCCCACCACCATGGCTTCCACCACCTCCACTGCCTCCTTGGCCACCACCACCACTACTTCCTCCACCAGTTCCTCCTTTTCCTCCACCACCATAGCTGCCACCACCTCCACTCCCTCCTTTCCCACCACTACCACCACTTCCTCCTTTTCCTCCGCCACTGTGGCTGCCACCACCTCCACTTCCTCCCTTTCCTCCACCACTACTACCGCTGCTGCCACCATAACTGTCTTTGCCACTTCCTCCAACTACTACCCCATCATTGCTCTCACCACTAGTTCCACCACTATAACCAGCGCCAGTAGTTGCGTTCGTATGCTCAACAATTCTAGCTTTTGATTCTTCCTCAAGACTCACTGTAACGGGAAAACAACACACAATTGAACTTTGTCCAGAAGAATTATCTAATGCAAATTAAACAGGTTTTACTTTAACGGTAAGATCCATAATTTAGGGGAAATTGAGGAATCTTTTGCACGGTGCTTGAATGACTTAGATGTAGGCGTTTTACTTCAGTTTCATTGTTTTCCTTTACTTTATATACGTTAAGCTTCTTGCTTTTTTGTTTTTATATAATATATATTAAACTTTTATGATATACTAGATTTATTTGAACACTTATTTTGGCTATAACGTGAAGAAAATAAAAGTGTAAGCATTATAGATTATTGTCTTGTTTTTTGGGCTGATAAGCTTTATAGGTCTGGACAATCATAACTCCGGTACCAAATTCAATTGTTTGAGCGCTCTTATGATATACTCTACTTATTAATGTATGCCTAAATCAAAACACACACACACACACGCAGTTACACACACACACACACACATATTTGAAAACCAATATGAATATATATAATTATCATCAATTGACATTTACATATAATGTATAAAACAAAACCACACTATTCCATAAACTTATTACAGGAAACTTCCTAAGCATTTGATTACATATATATATATATATTAATGTCTAAAGCTTATAAAATATACTACATTTAATTTGAATTATCTGAAAATTCTAATTATAATATATATATATATATATATATATCACATTAATTTAATGTCAGTGAGAGTTTTTTTTAGGATCTAGGTGGTATCCCTTGGTTGACAACTAGAGACTAATCCTCCTAAGGCATAGAGATGACTGAAGTGGGTTTTGCTTCTCCCAACAAAGAATTTTTCATACACATGACCTGATTTGAACCTAAAACATCATGTTTAAGGGACCCTGTTATCTACCAACTATGCTAAGCTTTTATTGGTACATGTAGGCAAGAGTTATTTACTCAAAACATTTAAGTTTAAAGAGCATATTCTCTTTTTTTAAAAGTAAAAAAATTTATTTGGCACAATGTATCAAAAAATTTGTGCAATTCACCATATGTACTGACAATAGAGAAACATAAATATTGCACATAAGAGAAAACTCAAAAAAAAAAAAAAAAAAAATAGTGCCATTCAGCATTAGTGTATTGACGAAAAAGCATAAATAATAGTAGTATTAAGACGATAAATAAATCTTGAAACCATTTGCCAAATTTGTTAGAGTAACACAACCATTATAATCCAATAATAAAAACAATTATAGTGAAAAGTTAGGGTTTTGGTTTAGGATTCAAACCATGTAGCTCACCATTTGATGGCTCATGTCGTGCAGCTACCAAATTAGAAATGAGAACTACATAAACCAGGAAGCAAAAGAGAATGAAGGCCTTGATCATTTTGGTGATAAACTTTTAATTTAGACACACAGTGGGACGCATTAAATTGAACGTGCATGCTCTCTATGACCCTATATATATAGTAATGTAAAGCAAGCCCCAAATAATAAAATAAATATTATTATTGCATGTTTCCAAAATGGATTCAAATCACAAGGCTTTCGCTGAAGTCTACGTAGAAGCGTCCTTTTCGACTCATTTGCCACGCACCCCATTGAAGCATTGAAGAAAGACGTGTGTGCTGATTCAAGCTAAGGACGAGTTTGAAATAACGACAACTGGGGTGTATATAACATGCAAATTTTGTGCTAAATGGGAAGCCTACTATTACAAGTCCCATATTGGACACCTCATTAGTGAAATGGTTTATAAGTTGAAGGCACTATCTCAGCTAATATTAAAGAAGGCAACCCATGAAGAATTCGTCTCAGCAAGAGACGGAATGAAGTGTCAAGAGGCTCGTCATTTTAAATAGACACACTTTAATATTGAATATAAGTCACTTTTAATTATTTGACACATATTAAGAAAAATGATAATAGTTATAAATTAGGCAAAACACTAAGGTTGTCATATAAACCAATAAATTTCACATATTACTTTTATTTGTTATACTAAACCTTAATATCATATTAATTTTTACTATATCCAATTACTTTTATTAATTACTTGTGATACATATGGAAAAAAATGATCTTGAAATATGTAAGATAATTTATGATGATGACCTCAAACATCTTGTAAAAGGTGATTTAGAACGATAGGTTTTTTTCTTCTGAAAAAAGAATATTAATAACAAATTAATTTGTTGAAGGTCTTCTTTTAAGCAATAATATTTCATCCCAAATATTCTATCCGTTATTATGCAACCATATATAGAAGAAAAAAACCTTAATAAAGTACCATTCTAGTTCATGTTATAAGCCCATTGTGAAAAACAATTTGGCCCTAAATATAAGTCTACCAAAGGGTTATTAATTTTACCTTTATTGAATTCTCGTTGAAGAGAGAGAGAGAGGTGAGTATAATTCACAAATGTAGAGAGAGGAATTTTTAGTAAAGATAAATATATCTTACCAGTATCTCATTCGGGGTGTATTCCTCTAATACAGGAAGACTTGCTCCAGTCGTTTTGACTTGTTTTAATGTTTAATATGTTTTATTGTATCTATTATCCAAGCTAGCTTGGTCGTTTTATGTATAAAAAAAAAAGTAAAGATAAATGTGAACAATTTAATCAATTAAAATATATCTAATGACTTAACTATCATTCATTAGTATATGAGAATTAGTTAAAATAGATTTATGATAAACCAGTTGTCATTTATGTTTAAATGAAGTTACGTAAGCTTCCGAGTCAACATCACTAAAAAGATAGGTGCATGTGATCCAAATTTGCATGCCATCCAGTTGCCCTTATTTCAAGTACATACTCAGCTCACATATACACACACGTCCTAAAGCTTCCACGAGGTGCGTGTCAAAGGAGACAAGGACCCGGTTATTTAGCCTCTTAGGTGACGCCTTGTAACTCACAGTCATTTTCATAACATTCAGAGCAATATTTATTTCTTTGCTGCTTTATATAGTCTTGTTATAAACTTCATGTAACCAATTTGCATTAATCAAGAAAACAGTTTAAATTGGTTAACCACAATAAATATGTATTATTTTTTCAACTATGTCCTTATATGTATAAAGGATAAATGAGATAGAATACATGTAATAAATGCAGTCAACAAGCTAAGAGGTAAAGTCGGAAAAAATGCAATAAATGCTTAGACAAATCTAAAATGATGCTTATAATTTTTGATACACCCTTTCACGAGTTTGAAGTCTATATTTTGGGATGGAGAGAGAATGTCCCTAGTTCTATTTATAAATCACTTCCAAGATGTACTACTACAGATTTATGCATGTATAATGCTTAATAATAATAGTTACTGTGAATAAACGTCATATATATCGAGGCACATGTCGCACAAGAAAATATAATACTAAAACCTAATGGCTAAATATGTATACATGCATGTATTGAGAGGCGGAATTCACGAAAACAAAACTATAATAGTTGTAATTATAACCGTCATGTACACTACAAAAAAACATCCAATTACCCACGGAATTTTGTTTCTGAAACCAAATTACCGATGAATTAGAGACGAAAACGTAATTACTGACGGATCACCAACGTAATTTTTTCCGTGTCTAAAAAATCCGTTGCAAATTGATTTACCGACGGAATTTTTATTCCATCGGAAATTACCAATGGATTACCCACAAAAAATTCCGTGGGTAATTATCGACGGAAAAATTCCTTGGGTAGTTACCGACGGAAATTACCAATGGAAAATTTTCCGTCTGTAATTACCGACGTGGGTAAAGCGTCGGTAATTTAATATTATTTTTTTAAAAAAATCCACGTGGCGACCTTAAAAGAGGCCACGTGGACATCACCGAAAGCCCCCCCCACCCGACCCCGAATCCGGCCCCTGAGCAAGGGCCACGTGTCCCTCTAACCTTACGCCACGTGTCTCTGTAAGATAATTATTACATTTTGTGACAAAGGTGGGATTCAAACCTCTAACCTTTGGTATGTGCTCTGATGCCTTTGCCAGTTGAGCTGCTTTCACCTTACGTTATTTATTCACGTAATAATATATATAATGTAATAATTTAAAAATAAATATAATATTAAGATAAATATATATTTATATATAATTATATATTTTGTTTTTTATAATATAAATTTTTAATTTTTAATTTTTATTTCAATTAAATATTTAATATTAATATAAATATATATAAATATATATTTCCGTCGGTAATAGCATGTTTTTTTGTGGTGGTATTTACTAATACAAATGATGATTTTCATGAAATAATTGTTATTTAACACTTTCAAATGATTTGTCTTCACAACTTTATATTAGCAAGAAAAAAACAGTTATAATAATTAACTGTAAAGTATGATTCCTAAATACTGGTATTTTTTAAGAATATTTAACGGTTAAAAATGATAACTATTATATATAAGAATGTTGGATTCTAAAATTTTTATTTGATAATATTTAACAGTTCTTCACAAAGAACTATTATATATTCTTTAAGAATACTTAACAATAAAAAAATTATTTGACAACAAATTACGGTTCTTCACAAATAACCATTAAGTATTATTTAATATAAATAAAGTTATAACTTTGAAAGATATAATATATAAGGTGGCAGGATCATGAAAAAATATAATTTGGCAATACATCACATCTCTTCACAAAGAAATTATTAAATATTATTTAATATAAATAAAAGTTGGATTCTTAAAGATATCATATATAAAGAGGTGTGATTCTAAAAAAAAAATTGACAATGCATTACGGTTCTTTGTGTAAAGGTGTGATTATGAGATATATCAAATATAAGAAGGCGTGATCTAAAATACAAATTATTTAACGACAATGAACCATTAAGCAAGTATTTTAACATACAATACATTACGGTTCTTCACTAAGAACCATTAAGTATTGTTTAATATAAACAAATGTAGTATTCTAAAAGATATCAAATATAAGAAGGTAGGATTCTGGAAAAAAAAAATCATTCGACAATACATCACGGCTATTCTCTAAGAATCATTAAGTATTCTTTATTAAAAAGGCGTGATTATGAAAAATATCAAATATAAGGAAGTGAGATTTTGAAAAGATTTTATTTGATGCAGCACTTTTTTTTTTTTTTGGATTAGAAGGCGGCAGGTTTGAACCCGTATATAGGGGGAGGGGGGAAGTGCTTAACAACACTTTTGTACCAGTGCACCTAATGGCACTTTAAACTCCTTCTCAAACATTTTTTGAGCTTTCTTAGTGGGTCTCATACTCTTTTTTTGATAGGTTTTGTTCTGGCACTGTAGGTCTGTCCACCACTACTACCGTAGGTCTTCACTCTACAGCTCCTTTCTCGTGTGATTTTTCCTTGTGTAAGCTTTCAATTTTTTTTTTGTTCTTTTAGCTAACATTTCTAGTCTCATTTTATTTTTTTTATATAACGAGAACTCGCTAGTTGATGCTCAAGATCATCGGTCGGGGTTACGATATCTAATCTAATAATGGCCATTGTTTTGAAGATTAAAGAGCAAAAATACAAGAGAAAAGCACAGAACACAGAAAAAAATGATGAGGTGAAATGTTGAATTTTTTATTGTTGAGTGTCTTATGTTTCTAAACTTTAACAACCCAATCAGTAGGTTAAAATAAGATTTGTTGAATCAGGTTCTGAGATTTGCTCAAATGTTTAAATTTGAAATTTTTACTATATTTTGATTTTCAAAGTTATATTTTGATATTTGTTTAAGTTTATATATTTGCTTATTTTTATTATATATATTCTTATTTTTATATTATCCTTTTGTAATTAAAGGATGTGATGAGAACTCTTGGAGCACATTGTTATGTGATCTATAGAGAATCTACAACAAAGGCATTGGAGAATATTATGGAATTTTTTATTTAATAATTTTCTTTTAGAATTCAAAACATTATAAGATAATATTTTATTGTGAGAATGTTCAAGTTATTAACTTCTTTAAAATTGTATGATGCTCATCTATAATGTATTCGATTTTGAATACTACAAATATAAGTTTTTTATTTAATAGTATTATCTTGTTATTGTCAATGATTATATTGTGTCTTATATAATAAATATTAACAATAAAAATAAATAAAAAATATTAATAATAAAAACTAAATACAAAAATATAATAAAAATAAAGTCAATACATTATGGTTATTAACAAAGAACCATTATATGAGCCGTTAATATATTATGGTTGGAACCATTATTTATTTGTGTGGAGCATATATAGCACCTTCATATATGATGGTTCAGAATAGTCATATATAGCCGATAATAACTATCATACATGTGCAATTATGTAGTAGTGATGTTTCTATTCCCAGGCTCTATAAGCTTTAATTTACCATCAATCTAGACCTTTAGACCTTGTTGGGTTTAATACAACTCATTGTCAAAAAAAAGAAGAAGAAGAATTTTAGAATAGTCTTTTTTGGAAGATTATATTAGATTTATGTTGTCATCCAAGATTCAAATTCTTTGGGGGCAGTATGGCTCTATTAATTTGACAGTACCTCGAACATGACTACTTCTAGTACAAAATATGTGTGGTCAAAAAACTATGAGCTTCCAATTATTCTGATCATTTCAAAGGTGATAAATTATACAAATATTTGATTAAAAAGTGCTAAACATGTATCGCTATATTGCCTCCCTTCATGAGTGTCTAATATTTTTTATGTATTTTAGAAATTCAAAGCCTGATTAACTTTTTTCTCAAATATACCCTTATTAATACACATGTCTCCATCGAAAAAAAGCAATCAATTTTTTCTCCAGTATTTGAAAGTCTCTGACAGGAATTCCAATAGAAAATGCCTGACAGGAATTCCAATAGAAAATCCATCAGAAATTTCAAATGGGAATGTTCAATCATAACTTTCACTGGAAATAATACTTTTCGACGAAATTTCCAATAGAACATTTCTGTTAGAAATTGTCGACAAAAAAGCATAAATAAAAAAAGAGCTTCAATTATTATTTTCTTTTCTTTATCCATAGCTATGATAGTGTTTATAAGGAATTAGAGATGACTTAACAGCCACCACAAGCACGATATGAACTGGAGGGAGAGAGATACTAGAGTCCGAGAGCATGAGGAAGCCACCATGGTCATCTTCATCTTCATCCATTGATATGAACAAGAGAGATAGCGAGACCAAAGGAGGAAAGAAGATGTTATTCTCTGGTGTCTTCTTCTCGGATGAATTCGAGACAACGTGAGTGAGTCCCTTCTTTGGCATTGCTTCCCTTCTTCAATCGGCTTCTCCTTCATCTTCACCAGGTAAGTCCGTCCCCTTTTGTGGTGTCTTCTTTTTCTTTTTGGACCCATTTGGTAGCTAGCTTGTACTCCTCTTGTATGTTTGTAGGAAATGTATGTGTAAGTATTTCGGGTGTACCTGAAATCTAATTGACTCACTGAAGTACCCACTCGAAACCAAAGCATCAATGCGGACCCCAATGATGTTACACAATAAATACACCATAGACAGAAGGAGAGAATAATCTTTAGAGAGAGTGAATAGACATATATTTTGTGTGTATTATCCCATGTAACCCTTGACCTTTATGCTAGCATACGTATATAGGGTGCCATGTGTCTCTTCCACAATCGATGTACCCTTTTCTCATATGAGGACATATTCTGTTGGTTTAATCATTCAAATTATAATGATTAAGAAATATCACAAACATCGACCCATACTTTTTTATTATTTATACTTTAACCCCATTGCTATTGTTTTTAGGCCTTACTCACCAAGGTTGGTCTTGGTGGACTAGAAATATTCCAACACCTCTCACTCGCACTTGGTGGATTAGATGTTATGGGTTCAATCTCTTTATCTTCTATCTTTCATACTAGGTGCTTTGCCATGACCGTATAGGCATGATGTCTCGATTTGGGGCTTGTACTAGAAATCCCTTTTTCCAAGATCAGTATAAGACAACCTGTAGTGCAACTCTAGATTTACTAATATACACTTTTCTCATAGCTACTCTAATCCCTCTTGAGTCAATATAAAACTCAAATGGCCTTCCTTGTATGCATAGTGTCTACACTTATGAAATTACAAAGTGATATCATAAGGGACTAGTTTCAGACACTAGCATAGTTGTGTATATTTCAAGTAATAATCTTCTTTTTGCTCATATATCACTTTGATATGAATCAACCACTTTCCTAACGTAGTACCTCTATATTGTATCAATCATGGTATTAGGACAAAATGCTAAAGTAGCAAATATTGAAACATATTTCCATTATAATGTCAAAGTCCAAGGATATCATTGAACGATTAATTTTTTTGGGACTCACACAGCAATGAAGTATGGATCCATTCATTTACTTCCCATTTGTAGTTCCTTAGCACATGCGATATGAATCGCAAGCTAAGGTGTTACTCGTATACTTCAAGAGCATTATGTCTTTTTTTATTTTATTACCAAAACCGTATAGACTTGAGTCTAGAGACTCCTAATACTAAAACTAAATTCTTCAACTCCACTCATATTACATGAAGTCAATTTTGAAGAAGTTGTTGTCTAGCTACAAGTATCATGGACATGGGCTTCCATGATTTGATCCATATTTACAAACATGGATCTCATTTTGACTCACTGCACTTTTAGTTGAGGCGCATATAGTTTGTGTTTCTTCTCTAACATATCAGCACTCTTAGTACTGCTTTTCTGGTGAACACAATTATCTCATTTTTGCATACTCCTCCTGAGTGTTAAAGGTAGTCGCTCATGTGAGAAAGCTGACATCATCAACCTATATGACATACTAGACATTGTATACTTATACACACATTTAAAGTCATAATGAAGTATCTATTAATTCATACACTATGAATAACAAAGGACTTAACACATACATATCCTTGGTCATTAGGCTTAGTAATTAACACATTTCTCATACATGTCCTTGGCCATTAGGCTTAGTCAAGGGAATTTGCATAGGAATGAATTGTTCAACAACAACTTTATGTGCTATAACATCTCTCATTTAGTATATATATGATGCTCAGGGTCTTTTGTATAGGCAATGGATTTGAATTCTCACTTTCAAATTAAACATGTTCTAGGAACATTACCAGCCATATAGCTACTTGTATTGCCATAGTACATACTTTGAATGTGTATATGAGATGTAAGTCATGCTATTTTGTTTCCCTTTTCAAGCTATATAGGTCTCATAATCTATTCTATACTAAGCTAACATCTCAACTTCACCCTTGGCCAATGCCTTGATAACTATATCTCTTATATGAGACCTTTCAATACAAAATATATAAATAGTGTAACACACTGAATTTTTGTAATCAATGTTGCTTTGTGTGTGTAAGTAGTTAGAAGAAATTTACCGGTGCCCATATATACTTGGTGCCACCTTTGTGAGTCTCATATACATGTGGCGCCATTTACTAACATATATATAGATACTTGGTGTTTCCCAAGACACACCAGCTCACACTTGGCAGCTCCCTGAGGCACAAGCTCCATGTGGTGCCATCTAATGGCCCACACATATAGTTGGCACCATTCTATGCCCACACACACATATGGCTCCATCTCAAGTGTACACACAAAAAATAGCTTTATTAAAGTAGCTTTATTAAATTAACTTTATGGCTAACTTTTCTTTTGGTTTTGAGCTGTCAGATCTTGCCACCAAAGCCTCCTTCAACTTTTTCCTTTTGGGTTGGCTTAATGAGAAGACACCACCCAGCTACCTCATGAATCATATGATTACTTAGCCGAAACAACTCATCAGTCTCTGATCGGGCCAAATGTCCATCCTCCCTTGACACTACACATGAAAGCTGGGGAAAATTATTGGGCCTCCTTTTCTCCTGACCCTTGAAGTCAGCCAAGCATGAGGGAGAGGGAGGAGGCCAAATTTCAAGAAGAGCACTTGGCACCCTAGGAAAAGAAGAGCACCTGGCACATGGGGAATTAACACTTGAACACATGTAATTATATAATCACCTAACACTTCTCCGCCCAAAACATTTTGGCAAAGGGAGAAAAATTAAGAGAAAAATTGTGAGAAAAAGAAAGAAGAGAGAAGGTGGAGAGTTCTTGAAGAACAAGAGAGAGAGAGAGAGAGAGAAAGTGTTCCCGAACGATTTTCACCTTCAAATTCGTGTTTCTAGCCCGTAAAGCCGTCATGAATCTTGTTCCTCTCATTGAGAGAAATGTTTCCATGGTTTTAAATTCCTGAATAGAGGGATTTTGTGCTGTATCTAAGGTGTAAGTGCTAGCAAAATAAAAAATGGGTTATAGCATCTAATAGAGGCAAGTATAAGCTTCAATTTCAGTATAGGATCTTGAGTTTGGTTAAATTTTCATAAGGATATTATGCTGCCCTAAATTTTTGGTCTAGAAAATTATTAGGGTTTTGTTGATCTTGTGAACATGAATATGATGTTACACAAGGTTTGAGTATGATAGAAATGGAATTTCGCAAGTCTTGTGGTTAAATTGCAAAATCACTTTGTGTGGACTTAGGGTTGAGTTTCAGCCAGACTAGAACATTATGGAGGAATGTGATTTTGTTTATTTTGTGGTTTTCAATGGATTTAAAATGAAAAATTGTGTGGGATAAAGGTGAGAAAATGATTTCAAGAGCATCAAAATAGAAAACAAAAATTTAGCCCAAAAACCCTAAAGTTTTGCCCATGATAAGGTTCATAGGAAAGGAATTGGAGTTTGACAAATTTAAGGTTTGAAATAGATTTTACACACAAAATTGTGTGGGAATAGCTTATGGAAATGATTTTAGAAGGGTTGGATTGAAAACCCTAAAATTGGAGTTAAAGGTTATTAAATGTTAGTGCTGCCACATTCGTTTTCAAGGAAGTCAGGTTGCTTGTGGGTTGATTTTGGTTGATCAAATATTGTCCAATGACTATGATATTTTACAAGTCAATAGTGGATATCTAAAATTGTTAAATGAGGTATAGAATGCATTATTTGGATGAGTAGTTTGTAAGTTATAATTTGTTTAAGTTTAGGTATCAAACTTGGAATGGATCCTGAGGCAGTTTTGTTGGTCGAGGATTCCTAAAATATTATACCTATATTGGTAGTGGTTAATATTTTTATCTTACAGAGGACGTAAAAAGCTTCATATAGGAATTTTAACCACCTCATTTCTGGTTTTCAAAATTAAGTTTTGAATTTTAAAAGTTGTCTGATAAAATATGGTAGATTAGGGTTGATCTTCGAATTTTCAATATTTTGTGATTAGTAAGAGCATGAGGATCAGAGACATGTTTGTGAGGCTAATGTGACTACCTCAAATACCCAATCAAGGAAAGAAGACATATACTATCTCCTAGATTAGGTATGCAATAGACATAGCATAAGAGTACTAAAGATAACCAACAGAGTTAAGTAAAGGGCAAAGATTGGGATGGGTCAAGAATAACATAATTCTCATTATGCCAATGGTATTGTGTTGTGTTACTAATGGGAAATAGAGCGAGGAAGAGGGAAACAGAGAGAAGAGACAGAGGGAAGAGAGAGAAGAATTGATAGTCAGACGAAGAAGAGAATCTGAAGATCAGTATTATTCACTTAACAGCAAAACATAAGTTCTACAGTAATATCGCCCATATATATATATTACATCCTACCCCACCCCTGTGACCTGATAGGCGACCTTCACCTGCTATCACCGGTGACCCTATAGACTTAGTAATTCTTCTTATTATAATATCCATATCAATACCCCCCCTTCAAGATCCCTTGCCCTCAAGGGTCTTCAAAGACAACCGCAGGATACTGCTTCTGCAAATGGTATAGCAGCACCCAAGAAGCTTCTTCCTCTGGGAGTTGCTTCCATTTAACCAATACCTCTGTCACAATACGCCCTTTACGACGAGTGACTCTTTTATTCAAAATCTTCTCAGGCTCCTTATTGGCAGGCGGTTCAGGCCAGTCTAAAGGAGGATGGCGTGGACGTACAGCAGAATCGGGACACAGTTTCAACAGGGAAATATGAAAAGTATGGTGAATCCTCACCTCTGGAGGAAGTGCTAACTGATATGCAACAGCCCCTACACGCTTAACAACTCTATATGGCCCAAAGTATCGAGGAGCCAATTTCTGATTACTCCTAGCAGCAGCTGAAATTTGGCGATAAGGTTGGAGTTTTAAAAATACCCACTGACCCACCTGAAACTCCCGGTCAGTACGGTGAGAATCAGCCCGCTGCTTCATTATATTAACCGCTCTAGCCAAATGATGCTTAGCTATCAATAATGTCTCTTCCCTAGCCACAAAGGACCGATCAACAGCATCCACCACAGCTGACCGGGGTAGATAAGGCACATACACTGCTGGCTTCTGTCCATATAACAATTCATAAGGGGTAACCTTGGTAGAGGAATGGTAGGTAGTGTTATACCACCACTCCGCAAGAGATAACCAGCGACTCCATTCCTTAGGAAGCTCCCAACACATACAGCGAAGGTAAGTTTCCAAGCAACGATTCACAACTTCGGACTGCCCATCCGTTTGTGGATGGTAAGAAGATGTTAATTTCTGGTCTACCTTCAGAACCTTGAGAAACTCTTGCCAAAAATTACTAATAAAAATAGGATCCCTGTCACTTATTATTTCCACAGGAGCCCCATGTAACCGATACACTCCATCCAAAAATTGTTGTGCCAAACTAGAAGCAGAAAAGGGATGAGAGAGAGCAAGGAAATGAGCATACTTACTCAACCTGTCTACAATGACCCAAATGGTATCCTTACCATTTGATTTAGGTAACCCCTCAATAAAATCCATCGTAACACTCTCCCACACCCTACTGGGAATGGGAAGGGGCTGCAACAACCCCGGATAAGCAGCCGTGTCATATTTACAGCGAGCACAAACACCACAATGTCGGATAAAATCTTTCACATCAGCAAACAAATTATTCCACCAAAAAAGAGACTTGACTCTTTGATAGGTTGCATGAACCCCAGAATGACCCCCTTGAGCACTTGCATGCAGCCAATCCAAAATTTTATGTTTAGTATCAGCATCATTACCCACTACAATTCGACCATCCCTCTTTAATAATTCCTCCTTCCACATATATCGTCCTATGCTACCCGTACCTTGCCTCAGCTGGTCACACAAGGTTCTCATATCAGTATCCGTTTCCCAGCTGTTCCGAATCTCCTACAAAAGATCCGCTGAGCAAGTAGATAAGGTCAGCTGCATAATCTCCATTTTTGGTTTACGAGAGAGGGCATCAGCCACGTTATTAGTCACCCCCTTCTTATATTGTATTTCATAATCAAATCCCATGAGTTTCGAAATCCAGTACATCTGAAATGAAGTTTTAAGCTTCTGATCTAATAAGTACTTCAGACTTTGCTGATCCGTCCGAATAATAAAGTGACGACCTTCCAAGTACTGATGCCAATTTTCAATTGCTTGTACCACAGCTAATAGCTCCTTCTCATAAATGGAAAGACCCTGATGTCGAGGGGCTAACACCTTACTAAAGAAAGCTATAGGTTGCCCTTGCTGCATTAGAACAGCCCCAATACCACTACCACAAGCATCTGTCTCCACTATAAAAGGGATTGAAAAATCAGGCAGCATCAAGACGGGTGCAGAGACCAAAGCGGCTTTAAGTGCATCGAAAGCTATAGTCGCTTCCTTATTCCATACAAACCCATTTTTGCACAGCAATTTTGTCAAAGGCCGTGCAATCTCCCCATACCCACGAATAAACCTCCGATAATAGCCCGCTAACCCCAAAAAAGATCTTAATTGCTTAACCGATACTGGAACAGGCCAATCCACTACAGCTTGGATTTTTCTTGGGTCGGTGGTCACTCCACCATCTTTAATAATGTGCCCCAAGTACTCCACCTGTGTGGCTGCAAAAGTACACTTACTCTTCTTCACCAAATAATGGTTAGCTCGCAACACTTCTAAAACTTGTCGCAAATGCTCAAGATGCAAATACATACTAGAGCTATAGACAAGAATATCATCAAAAAACACAAGCACAAACCGTCATAAAAATGCTTCGAAAATAGCGTTCATAGCCCCTTGGAATGTGGCTGGGGCATTTGTAAGGCCGAAGGGCATTACTAACCACTCGTAATGACCAGAATGGGTACGAAAGGCTGTTTTAAAAGTATCAGCTGGTTCCATCCGAATTTGGTGGTAACCTGACCACAAATCCAGCTTAGTAAACCAACGTGCAGTTCTGAGTTCGTCTAGAAGATCCTCAACCAAGGGTATAGGGTATTTATTTTTTATTGTCCTCTTATTGAGTTCCCTATAATCAATGCACATCAGCCACGAGCCATCTTTTTTCTTAACCAAGACGATGGGCGAGGCAAATGGCGATGAGCTATTCTGAATCACACCTTGTTGCAGTAGATCCTTCACTTGTTTTTCAATTTCATCCCTCTGTATAGCAGGGTATCTGTATGGTCTAAGATTAATGGGATCAGTACCTTGTTGCAGAACAATAGAATGGTTATGGCCTTCTCGAAAAGGTGGTAATCCTTGAGGATCCCCAAATACATCAGCATATTCCTTTAAGAGAGTACGCACCCCAGTTCCCGTATCATTCTGTACATCCCCGGCAGTATTTGGGGACTGCAATGATGCTTCCGTGGCCTGTAACAAGAAGAATTGACATCCTTCATTGAAGCGGGTATCAATTCGGGAAATCAGATGGCATTCTTCTTGGACACTGGGTTTAAGAACACACAAGTCTCCATCATACCAGAAGGACATAGCAAGGTCATCATAATTCCAAGAGGCATGGTGGACCACCCTCTTCAACCAATTTAGACCCAAAACAATATCATAGGTTCGAATTTCCATAATACGGAGGTCCCACCGAAATTCTCGCCCCTGCATCTTCCACTTCAAATCTTTCCATATACCGAAAACATTTAAACGGTTACCTCCTGCAACCTCAACCTGCCCGATAGCTGAGGCGTCACCTTTCCATCCTAATTTCCTTGCCAGAGTATAATCCATGTAATCATGGGTAGCACCATTGTCGATCAAGATTTGTACCGGTCGTCGGCCAATATACCCCTGGATACGCATCGAAGCCACTCCTACGCTCCCTTGAATGGCGTGCAAAGAAATTTGGAGGCATTCAGGATTCACAGAAGTGTCAGCACACTCAACCAGTGGCTCGGCGGGGGTATCGTCCCCATCGTCCCCTATATCAGAATCCAACTCCAGTAGTTGCAATTCCATTCGTTGTCGTTGTGGACAGTTGTGGCCACGGGTAAATTTCTGGTGGCAGTAAAAACAAAGATTATTAAGTCGATGGTTGTCAACTTCGTCAGGAGTGAGTCTGTGCAAGAGACCGCCCCGCGTGCTGGAAGCCCCGGTCGACGAGTTAGCATTATTGGAAGCCACCGAAGATTGACCAGAAGTAGTGCGAGGAATTGACGTGGTCTGTTTTGTTGAGTAGGCCCCTTTTCGGGCAAAAGACTGGGTCCCAGTGTAGAAAGAAGCGTTCTTGGGGGATGACCACCTGTCCCCTGTTGAGGGCCCCACCCAAGAGGATTTCTTACGCGTGGCTTTCGCATCCACGTCTTCCTTGGTGTTGAGTTCATGAATTTTTGCGATGCTACGTGCCTCAACCAAGGTTTGCGGGCGCAGGATATGAACCTGCTGGCTGAAATCATCCCGAAGGCCTTCTATGTAGGCTTGCACAGCATGGGTCTCAGACAAGCGTAATTTACTACGCAAGACGTCGAATTCATCATTGTAGTCATCTAAAGAATCGAGTTGCCTCAATTTCTTGAGGTCCCCCATCGGTGAATCATATACCTCACCAAATCGAAGGCGAAGCACACGTTTGTAATCGTCCCACGTCAGTACTCGGCCTTCATATTCGAGTTCCAACGTTTGGTGCCACCGATATGCTTTGTCGTCCAGTTGGACGCTGGCCATGGTGATTTTCCATTCGTCCGGTGTGCCGTCAATTTGGAAGTATCTTTCGCACTTCTGTATCCAGGCCTCCACATCGGTGCGATTGAAGGGTGGAAATTCCATTTTCGTGAAACGCGTAGGTGGTTGGTAATGGTGTCCATTTGGGGGCCGCCGTGGACGCTCACCATTCGGTTGATCGTCGCGGTGCCGTTCTTGATAAAGTTCTTCCATGCGGTTGGATAATGCGTGCATGGCCGCCGGCAGGGCGTGCAAATCTTGAAGATCGGCTTCGATATTGCGGAGGCGAGCCTCGGTTTGGTCAGCCATCGATTGAGATGCCGTTCGGGATCGAGTTGTGGGCATACAGGTCGGAGGCCGGTGTCTCTGATACCACTGTTGTGTTACTAATGGGAAATAGAGCGAGGAAGAGGGAAACAGAGAGAAGAGACAGAGGGAAGAGAGAGAAGAATTGATAGTCAGACGAAGAAGAGAATCTGAAGATCAGTATTATTCACTTAACAGCAAAACATAAGTTCTACAGTAATATCGCCCATATATATATATTACATCCTACCCCACCCCTGTGACCTGATAGGCGACCTTCACCTGCTATCACCGGTGACCCTATAGACTTAGTAATTCTTCTTATTATAATATCCATATCATATTGGATCAAGTAATAACCCATCTTCATAAATTCAAGGATTCAACATTTGCCCGGGATTCGATATTTTCCTGGAATTCGACATTTGCTTGAGCCTAAAAAAGTTTGCTGATAAAGGTAAAGCGAGAGAAAGGCACTCAGGTAGTAACTCTATCTCTCACACATTATGTATTGTTCTAAATGCATGTTTTTACCATCAAATTATATGGCTATGATGGTGGACCAGTAAGTCTTAAGACACGCATTCAGAGTTATGTCAAGCAGAGGCTCTAGGCAGTAAGACCTAACATGCATGTTTGTATGTGACAGAGGCCTTGGGTTGTCAGACCATGATAGTAGTAAGACCCGATGTGCATCTTGTATGGGGTAGAGGGCTTGGACCTTAAGACTTGTTTTACCAAGCGCTATGGTATTGTGTTCCGTGATTGATATGCTACATCTAGATTTTTGAATATTGTACGTGATGATTATTATTGTATGATGGTTTATCTACCATACTTTGAGAACATTCAGATGTTATGATTGATTGAGTTGCTACCGTGATTCTCGTGAATCTTATCTTTCCTATATTGAATATATAGTGAAGGTGAGTAGCTCAAAAGGCAACGAGGTAAGCACTGATAAGTAAAAGGACGAAGACGAAGGAACTAAGTTTTCTATTGGTTATCTTTGTATTGATTTCATTATGACATAGGATGTTTTTGTAGCCTTGGTACTTTGTGTATTATGGATGTAAAGATATGATCATAATACTAGTACTAGTAATTAGTAAATCAATATTTTCCCTTAGTGCAATATCCGAGTTAAGTTGGGCAATTATCTGACAAGGGCGTATTAGCTAACAAATCCACAGGTTTTACAAGCAAAGAAGTAGCTCTAATACTAGTCATAAATGAGGTTAAAGACTAATGAGTCACATTTAAGTTGACAACTACTAAGTAATTGCTTTGAAAAGTCTAAAATTTTTCAGAAAAGCCCAATCAATCAAAGGTGAAGTTGTCCTAGGATTGAACCCTGGCCTAGTAGCCCAAATATATATTGTGTAAAGACTCATCAGAATAAGTTAAGAATAGGGGATTCACACTTATTGTGTAAATAGTGTTTTGATCCTCTGTTGGTGATACTGTGATTAGGAACTATGAGTGATAGAAAAGATTGAAGAAGTAAATCATCCCTATCAGTCAATCAGCATCTAGAGGGAAGGTGCATAATTACATTCTAAGGAAGAAGTGGGGTAAGGATGATACTTACGCTAAGGAAGAGAGTCCAAGCTCCAATGACGATAATTTTGGGGCCTAGTCCTAGTGGTGAATCCTCTACCAGTGACAATGAGAACCCAAGAATAAATGAAGTAGTATAGGGCTCAACTTTCACTACTAGTTCTAGAGTTTTTTATGCTGAATTAGATTATGATCCTGATCCCCACCCTATATTATGAGAATAAATAAAAGAGTTACACCAAAAGGCTAGTGATGACCAAGCTTCCATATGGGCCTAATACCTAGTATTCTTGGACAAGGTGGATATGCTATACTAGAATCGAGACATATATAAGATGCTAATGGCCAATAATGTGTGGATTCATTCACCATTATGTTTCTTTCCTAACACTGCTTTCTAGACAAGAAAGAAAAATGAAGTCATAGAATGTAGTCCTTTCAAATTACACGCTTTTGTTGATCACATGAGCTAATATATACTAGATTATATGCATTAAGGTTGTATACTGTTAAACACTTTCCTTGCACTAAGATTGCAAATAACTGCTACTTCCTGTGTAACATGACTATGTGAATATGTATATTACTATGTTGTGCCAATATCCAAATGTGAGAATTTACCCTTAATCCTTCTCTTAATAATGAAAAGAAGTGATGGTAGAGTCACGAGGAGGGAGAAGGGTAAGACCAAGTAATGATGAGAGACTTGATCTGATGCAACAGATATTAGGCATGCTGACTAAGCGGCAGGCCATGATATATGGGCTCTGACAAGAGCTTTAGAAAGTACAGGATAAACAAAATGAGGATATGGAAAGAACGAATAATGAAGTAGGGTAGGAGGAAGGACCATATTAGCCAGATGAATAGCTAGAGCAGAACCAAAGACCTCTTAATAATCCAGAT
This sequence comes from Inga laurina, assembly GCA_963855925.1. Taxonomy (NCBI): domain Eukaryota; kingdom Viridiplantae; phylum Streptophyta; class Magnoliopsida; order Fabales; family Fabaceae; genus Inga; species Inga laurina. The sequence continues at coordinate 56,320,178 of OY979704.1, forward strand.
AGACTACCCAGAGAAGTTGAGAGCTTACAATCCTGGATCATGAGGTCCTGTTAACATTAGACTCTGGTATTTAAAGGGAGGTTTGGCCCCTAGGTGGCTGAGGATTGGTTAGTTAGATTACTGAATATCTTCCCAGTAATGGAGTGCCCTATTGAGATAAAATTACAACTGGCCATTTACAAACTAGAGAGTGATGCAGATAGATGGTAGAAAAACATTAAAATGATCCTATAGGCTAGGAATATGATAAATTCAATGAGAAATATTTTCCAATGTCTATTAGGATAAAAAAATAGGCAAAATTCTTGTCAATTCAGTAAGCTAGCCATGAGACTTTTGATGAATATCTGTCCATATTCATCTATCTATCTCATTACTCTTCTTACCTAAGGTACATAGATGATGAAAGTTTGAGCTCTAATATGTTGATTTGGGGATTAAAGCCTGAAATGAAGGAAAAACTAGTCTCTAGATAGTTTATTGAGTTTAACCAGGTTGTGGAGGTTTGCCGAATCATAGAAAGTAATCTAATAAAACTGTATTCAGAAAAAAGTGCTAATAATTGTGGTGGACCAAGCCATGGGAGTTCTTCTCAAAAGCAGAAGGGATAAGGGTTTTCTCCTCGAGGAGATAATAAGAGGTTCTCTTAGCCTAAAAATCGCGGTTACCAAGGACCCCAGTATCCTGACCATGCCCTTGGTACGTCAAGCCACATGTTAGTAAACCTTACCTTAGAAGTTAGATAATTTGCTATGCTTTCCAAAAGCCTAGCCATTATGCTAGAGACTGTAAGCAACGGTCAGTAGAGCCCCGACCTAGAAATCAAGGTAGAGTATTTGCAATAACTCATGAGGAGGCGTAAAAATCTCTTGAGATGATTCAAGGTGCAATCTTCCTAAATGGTAACATGTTGCAAGCATTATTTCATTCGAGTGCTAGTCATTCTTTTATTGCATATGATTGTGCTAAGCGCTTAGGGCTGAGTGTTCATAAACTACCATATGATCTAGTTGTGTCGATGCCTATGGGTGTCTAAACTATTACAGTAAATGCTTATTGAATTGTATGGTAAATGTATAGGGACATGATTCTGTGATAGATTTAATCTATTTGCCACTCCACAAACTTGAGGTTATACTAGGCTTTGAATGGCTAATGGAAAATAATGTACTACTGGACTGCAGAAACAAGAGGATCATATATCCTAACCTATAGAAAGAAGTCAATACCGATACTAATCTAAACTTTTTCTCAGTAGCTCAATCTGAGAAATTTTTATAGAAGGGATGCCAAGGGTATTTCATATTTTTCTCCATATAGGTATAAGCAAAAATGATGCTTGAGAATATACTCGTGGTAAATAAATTCCCTGAAGTATTTTTGAAGGATATCAACAGGCTACCCCTAGAAAGGGAAGTGGAGTTTGCAATTGAGATCATTCCTGTAGCTAGACCTATATCAAAAGCCCCGTATAGAATGGCTCTGAATGAAATGGCCAAGTTAAAGAAGCAGATTGAGAAAGGGTTTATACAACCCAATGTCTCACCATAAGGAGCTCCAATATTGTTTGTTAAAGAGAAAGATGGAAGCTAGAGGCTATGTATTAACTATAGAGAGCTGCATAAGTTGACCGTCAAGAATAAATGCCCACTTCCCAGAATTGATGACCCTCTAGATTAGTTACCTAGTTCCTGTGTATTCTTAAAGATTGATCTAAGATCAGGGTATCGTCAATTGAGAGTGAAAGTAGAAGATGTACTAAAAACTACTTTCAAAACCAGATATGGGCATTATGAATTCTTAGTAATGCCATTTAGGCTAACTAATACACCCACTGTATTTATGGATTACATGAACCGAACCTTTCAATAATATCTAGATCAGCTTGTAGTAGTCTTTATTGATGACATTTTGGTGTACTCAAGGAGCAGAGAAGAACATGAAGAGTACTTGAGAATAATGCTGAGTATTTTGAAAGACAATCAACTCTATGCCAAGTTGAGTAAATATGAGTTTTGGCTTATAGAAGTAAAATTTTTGGGCTATGTTATCTCATAACAAGGGGTCTCGGTGGATTCTAGTAAAGTGGAAGCAGTATTGAACTAGAAGAGGCCAGAAATTGTTGTAGAGATACATAGTTTTCTGGGTCTTGCTGGTTATTATAGGAGATTCATTCAGAGTTTCTCCCGAATCGCCTTGTCGTTGACAAAACTAACATGAAAGAATTAATCATTTGAGTAGGATATTAAATTTAAGAGGACATTTATAGAGCTGAAGGAGAGGCTGACATTCGTATTAGTATTGATTATCCTAGATCCTAGTTTAACCTATATGGTTTATAATGATCCTTGTAAGCAAGGATTGGGATGTGTCCTTATGCAATAGGGCAGAGTGGTAGTGTATGCCTCCTGACAGCTGAAGCCTCACGAGATGAATTGTCCCACCTATGATTTAAAGCTTGTGACAATTGTGTTTGCTTTAAAATGAGACAGTAAAGATGGATTGAGTTCCTAATAGATTACAACCTAGAGATCAAATACTATCTAGGTAAAGCAAATATCATAGCCGATGCTCTGAGTCAAAAGGCAGTGCAAATGGCAGTCATGATGATACATGAACAAAAACTGATAGAAGACTTCTAAGATCTAAATCTGTCAAATCAAATAATGCTTAGTGGCTACGGTGTTAGCCAAGAAGAATTCAATCTGAGAGATGAAATTGAATAAGCTCAAATGTAGGATAGACGAGTAAGGTGTAATGCCCCAACTTGGGTTTGAGGGCTAATGACTTCAAAAGTAAATGTAATTATTGTTAAATAAACACTTTTGAAGAATATGATGTAAATTATCGCACGGGTGAGCTTCCATGCTTAAGTGCAAATCTTGTTATCACTCAAGTGAGGTATTCTTCACTCGAGTGAATGAATGAAAAATCAGTGTTTTTACTTCCAAAAAAGGGATATTTGGTGTAGTTCTTCCAACCCTTTAGGCATGATCTAGGCTTCTAGTAGCCACCTAAGAGTTTAAATGATAACCAATTTTAAGTATTGTGAAAGTAAGAATTTGGAATAAGGATTAATCCGTCGCCCTTGATTTTGGTTTCTAAGCTTTGATATTTGCCCTGATCGCGAGCAACATGTACTAGTGCACGCTAGGAAAGAACAAGGTAGTGACGCTTTCCCTTATACTGTATGTGATATACTGTATATTTCATTTATCATTATTTGTGAATTCTTGACCCGCGGCCCATCGATGTTGACGGTCGGAGGATCGTGCCTTTAAGGCGGTGGAGATACAGGGGATGAGTCTATGTGAAAGCCATAAGGCTATATGTGACGTTTGAAAGGCTATTTGTGAAACCTTCACCTGCGGCCTATCGGTGTTGACAGTGGGAGGACCGTGCCTTCGGGGCGGTGGAGATTCGGAGGATGAGCTTATGTGATTATGTGCATATGTAACAACTTGTATGTTGTGTTTCGTGCTGCTATGCTATGTGATAATTGTCATTGCATGCTTTGTGACTATGCATAATATGAGTGATCTATTACTATTAGGATTCTTTTGAATCTCAATCTTTCCTTTGACTAACCTTCAGACAGGGCAAGTGGCTCCAAGGAGAAGGAGATGACCAAGGGCAGATAGGACTCCTTAAGGAGAATTTGATTTTTGTTGTTGGTTATCCATTTTGGTATTGGGATTACTATACCTAAATGGGAATTTATAAACCTTTAGTTTGTATATGAAACCCAGGGGTTGCCAGGATTTTATTGTACACTCTAATATATAAATGTGATTTAAATGCGCAAGGTAATTATATTCAAATTGTGAAATTTGAGACCAAGTTTAAAGGTGACTCTGAAAAGAATTGTGAAAAGCCTACCGTAGGGGTAAGATAGAAATAAGCCTTGTTTAATCATTGGTTTCTAATTCCTCTTATTTACATATTTTTGAAGCATAATTACTGTTTAAAAGGCAAGGGATTACACAAGGTCCATCAGGAATATGATTAAATGAGGAAAAACTCATGAATATGATCTTTCACCAAGTGGATCAGTCAAATATAAGAAGAGAATATATGATCCATTAAAGGCTGATCTGAGGCAGAAAATCTTAGATGAAGCACATAAGAGTAAATACACTCTTCACCCAAGAGCGATCAAAATATACCATGGTTTGAAGTCTATATACTGGTGGCCAGGAATGAAAGGCAACATAACCAAATACGTTGCACATTACCTCACTTGTCAAAAGGTGAAGGTTGAGCATCAACGACCACCAGGACTTCTGTAAAGCCCTGAGATTCTTGAGTGGAAATGGGAGAGCATTACTATATATCTGTTTGTAGGATTACCCAGAACCAGGAACTATGATGCAATTTGGGTAATTTTGATTGATTTACAAAATTGGCTCATTTTATACCGATCGTCACCAACTGTACTCCTGACTAACTAATAGAGATATACATAAGGGAGATAGTTAGACTCTATGGTATGCCAAGAAGTATTATTTTCTATAAAGATCCTTATTACACTTTGAGATTTTGGAAATCTTTACATGAAGCTCTGGGTACTAAACTGAAGCTCAGTATGGCCTAACATCCTTAAATTAATGGACAAATAGAAAGAAGTATCAACTGAAGAAGTAACAACCAAACCCAAAACATGTTATTGAATATGAGGATATTGGTGTGCAAGATGATCTTACCTATGAAGTCAAGCCAAAGTGAGTGATTGATCTATATGAAAGAAGGCTCAGACACAGAAGCATACCATTTGTAAAAGTGGTCTGGAAGGGGTTATCTCTAAGGGAAGCAACCTAAGAAGAAGAGGAAGACCTGAAGGGACAATATCTGGAATTTATGTTGTAGTCATGTAACAAATTTCAAGGATGAAATTTATTGTACAGGGGAGAATTCTAACATACTAAATTTTTGTAATCAATGTTGCCTTGTGTGTATAAGTAGTTGGAAGAAATTTACTGGTGCCATCTTTATGAGTCTTAGATACATGTGGCATTATTTATTAACATATACATAGATACTTTATTTCAAGAAACACTGGCACACACTTGGTAGCTCCCTGAGGCACAGCCCTATATGGCACCATCTTATGGCCCACACATATAATTGGCGCCATTCTATGCCCACAGACACATAGCATTGTCTCAAGTGCACACCACAAAAATTATCTTTATTAAAGTCACTTTATGCCTAACTTCTCTTTTAGGTTGGAACCGTGAGATGTTGCCAGCTAAGCCCCCTTCAATTTTTCCCTTTTAGGTTGGCTTAATGAGAAGATGCCACCCAACTACCTCATGAATCACATGACAATTAGCCAGGACAACTTATTGGTCTCTAGTCGAGCAACATGTCCATCCTCCCTTGACGCTACACATGAAAGGTAGGGAAAATCATCTGACTTCCTTTCCCCTAACCCTTGAAGTAGACCAAGCATGAGAGAGAGGGAGGCCAAATTTCAAGAAGAACACCTGGCACCCTAGGAAAAGAAGAGCACTTGGCACCCTGGGGAATTAACACTTGAACACATGTAATTATATAACCACCTAACACTCCGCCACCCTAAAAATTTTGGCCAAGGAAGAAACGTTAAGAGGAAAATATTGAGAAAAAGAAAGAAGAGAGAAGGTGGTGAGTTCTTGAAGAACAAGAGAGAGACAAAGTGTTCCCAAAATTTTTTTGATCTTTTGAACATAAATATGATGTTAGACAAGGTTTGCGTATGATAAAAATGGAATTTGGCAAGTCTTGAAGTTAAATTGCAAAATCACTGTGTGTGGACTTAAGGTTGAGTTTCGTCCATATTTGAACATTAGGGAAGAATGTGATTTTGTTGATTTTAAGGTTTCCAAAGGGTTAAGAATGAAAAAATTGTGTGCGATAAAGGTGAGAAATGATTTCAAGAGTTTCAAAATAGAAAATAGAATTTAGGCCCAAGAACCCTAATGTTTCGGCCATGATAAGGTTCACAGAGAAGGAATTTGATCTTTCAAATTTAAGGTTTGGAATATATTTTACACACAAAATTGTGTGAGAATAGCTTGTGGAAATGATTTTAGAAGGGATGAATTGAAAAATCTAAAATTGGAGTTAAAGGTTATTAAAGGTTAGTGCTGCCACATTCGTTTTCAAGGAAGTCAAGTTGCTTATGGGTTGATTTTGGTTGATCAAATATTGTGCAATAAATATGATATTTTACAAGTCAATAGTAGAAATCTAAAAATTTAAGATGAGGTATAAAATGCGTTATTGGATGAATAGTTTGTAAGTTATGATTTGTTAAAGTTTAGGTATCAAATCTGGAATGGATCCTGAGGCAGTTCTGTTGGTAAACAATTCCTGGAATATTTTACCTATAATTGGTAGTGGTTAATATTTTTAAAAGGATGGAGATGAAGGAACTACGTTTTCTATTGGTTATCTTTGTATTGAGTTTACTACGACTTGAGATGTTTTTGTAGCCTTGGTACTCTACGTATTATGGATGTAAAGATATGATCATAATACCAGTAATAGTAAGTAGTAAATCAATATTTTTCCTTAGTGCAAAACCAAGTTAAGATTGGGCAATTATATGACAAGGGCTCATTAGCTAACAAACAATCCAAAGGTATTACAAGCTAAGAAGTAACTCTAATACTAATCATAAATAAGGTTAAAGACTTATGAGTCACGTTTAAGTTGAGAACCACTAAGTAATTGCTTTGGAAAGTCTAAGAATTTTCAAAAAAGCCCAATCAATCAAAAGTGAAGTTGTCTTAGGATTGAACCCTGGCCTAGTAGCCTAAATATATATTGTGTAAATACTTATCAGAACACGTTAAGAATAAGGGAGTTCCAAATAGTCCCTATTAAGTTTAGGAATTTATTCTTGGTAGCCTTTCTTGGCTCAATCACTAAATTTATCCCACATATATGGTTACTCTCAATTAATTTGAATTCAAGAACTTATATAGCACATTAAAGTATACAATGTCATGTTCTTGTATTATTCATAACTAGAAAAAATAAGAACATCATTAGATCTGTGATTAGTGGAATGTGTTTGTACCTCCCATCACACTGAATCTAACTATGTCACTATCATTTATCAAGATTTCATACAAGTACCTTAAATGAAATCCTCAATCATGACTCTTAGAAGTATCATTATCTAAGAACTCCCACTTAGATTAGAGCACACATGACACTATTGGAAGGCTCATTTTTCAAGAACTCCCATGCATAAAAAATATTGGACATGACTTCTTTATGTCTTTCATTGCATTATATTCATAATATCTTGTGAACCTCTAATATGAGAGTCAAGGAAACATAATAGCTTTTCTAAGTTTTTATTCATCACAATTTTCAACCAAACCAAATCCTTTAAAGGGTTAAGTATACATGCTTCTCAAACATAGTCTGAAAAGTCCTCAACAACTATTGTTTTTCTAAAAATGCAAAACTTTTATGTGTTCTATCATTTCAACAATCTCCCAAATTTTCTCTATATTTTCTAGAAGAAATATTCCAAATGTTTCATGCATCTGATGTTTCGTCATAGAAACATTTATTCTTTGCTTTCAAGTCTTTTATACTTTTAAGTATTAGAGTTTGGACTACAATTAAGGTTTTTGTTCTTCTCTAAGATGGGCTTTCACCATGTTAGGAAATATTAATATATGAATGTAAATATCAATTAATATAAAAAAGAATCAAGCATTAGGGATTATTACGATTAGGAAACCAATTATCATAATGAGCCATTAAATCTAAGGATCCCATCTTTTGTATAAATACCCCTCTAGTGTACATGAATGAACAATTAATTTAAAGTATTCTTCTTGTAAACTATACATGGTATCAGAGTGAGTGGGTTGCTAATTTTTTTTCGTACGTGTTCTGTTAAGAATGTTTGGGTTGTCTAAAACAGTGAGAGAGAGAGAGAGAGAGAGAGAGAGTTAGGGTTTGATCATACCATTGTCTTCCTTATTCTCTGATAAGTGTTAGCCAAAAGTTTAGTGGCCATTCGACAGCACGTAGGTTACACTCACTTGCTAGTAAAAGCACCTATCACTACAAGAGGGTATGTGTTGTGGTCATTCTAATAGCGACTTTTTTCCTAAATGTCAACCACTCAAATCTGGTTCATTCCAGGTATTTTGGGTCAAAGACTTTGAAGATAAGCCTATATCAGGAGGACTACTAAGCCCAGCTTAAGAAGAGTCCCAAGAATGATAAGAAAAAGAAAGACTCTCAGGGATTTATGCGATCTAGCCTTACCGGTCAGAGGGCCCAGTGCGTAAGCAATAGGATCAAAGTGTCGGTGTGGATGACCCAATTTGAGATTAAGGGCTAATGACTTCAAAATTGATTGTAATTAGTGTAATTAAACACTTTTAGAGAAATGTGATGCAAATTAAATATAAATGTACTTGGTGATGATTTAATAAGTATAGTGAAAACTAGGGGCAAAATGGTAAAAATTGAAAATTTATCGACTAAGTGGTCAGTTACCTAAGAGGAAACTCATTGGTGATTAAAGATTAATGGTTGAGATTTATTGTCAATGGGTTAGAATCAAGTGCTTTGAGACTATGTGAGCTCATAGAGAAAGTGAGCAAGATTATGCCAAGTGTCTTTTTGTGGGCCAAAGGATCATGCAATTGTCAACCACTTACTTTTCTCTCTCTACTCTCTTCTATTCGGTTTTGAGCTTTGGGAAGGGGGAAAATATGCTTGCTTGATCGTCATCCTCAGCATATCTCATCATCTCTCTCTATCCTCCATTTCTGTCACCAAGGTAGAAAAAGAAAGAGAAAATATTGATTTTTGGTAAGAAACGGTTCTCTTATGCTCAAACACTCTTCATTAAACTCGTTCATAGTGTAAAAAGCTTCATCTTGGTGGTTTCATAATTTTGAAAGGTGGTAGTTTGGGTGTTGAAGCAATTTGGAAGTTTGAGAATCAAGGTTTTGGCTTTGTCAAGTTAAAGAGATAAGGATTTGATGCTTTTTGGTATATTTATTGTGATTTTTGGGTAAGGTTGATAAATTCTAGATCTTTTGCCTTGATTTTATGCCAATTTTTGAATGCATGAATTTCATAGTGAATGATGTTGGAACTGGTTTATTGTGAGGTTTCTTAAGTGTTAGATATGGTTTTGAATTTTAGATGTGAGTTGAATAAATTTGGGTATTGTGTGTTATAGAGACCCAAGAGTATGAATTGTTGTTAGGATGGGTTTTGAGTCTTTTGGAGGTTACCAATGGGTTCCTTATGGGATTTTAAGTGTGTATGAACTTTGTGTTTAGTTTAGGGACCATTGGGATCAGTTTTGGCCAATATGGAAATTTCTATCTTTTGCTGCGATCTCGCAATCTAATAAGCCTCACTCAAGTAAGGATGAGTTTCACTCGAATGTTGTGCATATTTTTGCCCAAGTTCTTCCAGTTCTTGTTGCACTTCCATGCCTATAGCATGAGTGCATTTCCGGATTCACGAGTGATACAGGCCATCACTCGAGTGAGCATAGGTTTACTCGAGTGTAAGTGTAATGACATGTTAAGAGTTGCTCTCGGCCAAGCAATTGCAAGGCATTTGTCAAGAGTGTGTCCTGACATTTGCAAGTGTAGTCTTCTCACCTAAGTGCCAAGGGTTGTGCTCGAGTGAGCTTTTTACTTTGGAGTTGTCTGTGCTTTCGGGCAAGCACTTTTTGTGTTGCACTTTTAGGGACTCGAGTGAATTTGGAGTCATCACCCGAGTACAAATCTTCATGCTCGAGTGTTGTGAGCACTTTCTGGCTGTTGTTGTTGCTTACTGTCAAACACTCGTGAGTGAGAGCCATTCTCACTCGAGTACAAGTCTCTTATTACTCGAGTGAGTCAGTCAAAAATCAGTATTCTACTTGGAAAAGAGATTGATCGGTTGTCCCTAATTTGGTTATAGGATTTGACATTTGTCAAACTCATGAGCCCACTGTGCCGAGGAATGTCAGGAAAGAATAAGGTAGTGACTCTTCTCTTATACTTTGTGTAAATGTATTATATGTATGTTATCATGCTTTGTGTTATTGCTGCTGCTTTGTGATGCCTTGTGACGCCTTGTGGAGCTTTGTGATGATTTGTGCCTTGTGATGCTGCTGCATAGTATTTACCACAAAAGCGGGCATAGTGATTATAGCGAAAGTTGTTGCATTGTAATTACAGCCATGACTATTTTCGTTCGTGGCGTGAGCCATGAATAATTGAGATGCTGCTGAACATGATCATATATGCTATGTGTTTATATATTGTATGAGTGATTTGTTACTATTGGGATTCTCTTGAATCTCATTCTTTTTAATGACTAACATTTCAGACAGGGCAAGAGGCTCAAAAGGGAAGCAGACAACCCAGAGCGGTTAGGATCTCTTAGAGACATTTTATTTGGTTGTTGGTTATCTGTTTTGGATTTGGGATTACTGTATATATTTTGTGTTGTTAATAGTATTTTTGGATATGTAATCCCCTATTTTGGGAAACCATACACCCATTTTATATATACATGTAACCCAGGGTATGCCGGGATTTTAGTTGTGCACTCTGATATTTATCAATGTGATTTGATTTCTCAAGTAATTATATTCCAAGCGTGAATGTGAGACTATGCTGAATATATTTTGAACTATTTTTGAACACCCCATCTTGAAGGTGAGGGATTATAAATGTTGATTTTGTCTTATTGGTTTCTATTTCACTTTAATTTCATAAACCGGAGGTAATTACGATCAAGGGGTTATATTTCTGGTATCAGAGTCGTAGTTCTTGACAAGGGTAGAGTTTGCTAAGATAGCTCCCATAGTCTGGCCTTAGTGATAGAAGATCAATTGTGAATAATTGTTGTATACACATAAGTGTTCTGGTTATGTGGATATATGTGCTTTGTGGAATTATGTGTATACCATAATTGATGGATTAATGGGGTGAGTTCTTTGTAGAATGAAAGGAACAACAAAAGGTCGCCCTCAGAATACAACAAGTAAATCCTGAGGTGGAGATTGCTAATGATAATCCATCGGACCCGCTATAAGAAAAGATGGGATTGATTCGGGATCAGCGAGATATGATTGCTAAGCTAAGAGAAGAGCTCAGAGTTGAGAGAGCAAAGAACAATGAGGGCCGGGGTCATTCTACTCAAGAGGAGACCTATCAGGGGACCCATAAAGAAGAAACTGTAGAAGCTTGACGTGACTATTTGAATCACCTCATGCTAGACCAAACCAGGAATCATATGGAGTTCCAGCTAGATAGGAAAGATATCTTTAGTTTTGGGTATCCAAATTCTGTAAACACATACCTCTGGTATTTAAAGAGAGATTTGATCCTCAGGTGGCTGAAGATAAGTGAAACCATCTTGAGAAGATTTTTGAGGTCCTTGAGTGGCCCTCAGAAGTGAAATCTCGACTAGCGGTGTATAAGCTTGAGGGAGATGCAGATCAATGGTGGCGAAACATTGCCTTGTCATTGTGGAGCAAAAATATACCACTAACCTGGGAGGTATTCCTGCAACACTTTAATGAAAAATATTTTCCCAAGTCAGTGAGGCTTGAAAAGGAGATTGAATTTTTGAACATCAAGCAAGGAGACACGGAGTTTTTTTATGAGTATCTGTCCTATTTTATCTGCTTGTCTCAGTATTCTTCTTATCTACTAAAGATGGATGATGAGGAGTTAAGCTCGGACATGCTAGTAAGGGGATTGAGGTGTGATATGAGCAAAAGATTAGCCACCCACCAATTCATCGAGTTCAATAAGGCGGTTGAGGAATGTCGGATCAGAGAGCAATTTAAGAGAATTGTATTTGGCTAAGACTACTGTTAGTCGTAGTGAGCCTAGTAGGGGTAATGCTTCTCAAAAATGGAAAGGCTCGGGATCATCTTTGTATAGGGGTAGTGGTAAGAAGCCCTACCAGTCCAAGAGTTGTGATCAGCAGAGAGCTCCTACGGTATGGACATGTCCTCATTGTAACAAGCCACATCGTGGCAAGACTTGTGATGGTCGGGTGATCTGTTTTAATTACAAGCAAGTGAGGCATACATCTATTGAGTGTGGACAGCCACGACAGGAGTAGAGACAGAGGACTCAGGGCCGAGTATTTGCTATGACTCTTGAGGAAGCCCGAAAATCCCCAGAGTTGATACGATATAAAGTCCTTCTTCATGGTAATGTGTTGCAAGCTTTTGTTTGACTCGGGTGCAAGTCACTCTTTTATTGCCTATGATTGTGTGAAGCGCCTGGGTATGAATGTGTATAAGTTGCCTTTCGATTTGATTGTGTCAACGCCGATGGGTGTTAAGGCTATGACTATAGAAGCCTGCTTAAATTGTGTTATAACCGTTGAGGGTCATGAGTATGTGGTAGATTTGATTTGTTTACCGCTCTACCAATTGGAAGTTATTCTAGGTTTTGATTGGTTGAGAGAAAATAACGTGTTGTTAGATTGTGGGAATAAGAGGATAGTGTATCTTGTTTCTCAAAGCATTGATGACAGGAATGTCGGCTTAAATTTCCTTTTAACAGCTAAGGCTGAGAAATATTTGAAAAAGGGTTGTCAGGGATATATGGTTTTCTTTTTTGTGCAAGGTGAAACCAGTAAGACTTTAAATAATATACCTGTGGTAAATGAATTCCATGAGATATTTCCAGATGACCTAAGAGGTTTGCCTCCTAAGAGGGAAGTTCAATTTCCAATTGAAATTGTGCTTGGAGTTGGTTCTGTATCTAAAGCCCCATATCGTATGGCCCCAAATGAAATGGTAGAATTAAAGAAGCAGATTAAGGATTTACTTGAGAAAGGGTTTATTAGACCCAGTGTGTCACCTTGGGGAGCTCCAGCTTTATTCATGAAAAATAAAGACGAGAGTCTTCGTTTGTGTATTGACTATAGAGAGTTGAATAAGATCACTATTAAGAACAAGTACCCTCTCCCCAGAATCGATGACCTTTTAGATCAACTATCCAGTTCATGTGTATTTTTGAAGATTACTCTAAGGTCAGGATATCATCAGCTGCGAGTGAAAGCAGAAGATGTTCCGAAGACTGCTTTTCGAACTAGGTATGGTCATTATGAATTTTTAGTGATGCCGTTTGGGCTAACCAATGCACCTACGGTTTTCATGGATTACAAGAACCGTGTTTTTTTACAATACCTGGATCAGTTTATTGTGGTATTCATTGATGATATTCTGATATACTCTAAGAGTAGAGAAGAGCATGAGCATCATTTGAGAATTGCGTTGAATACATTGCGTGAGAAGCAGCTCTATGCTAAACTGAGTAAGTGCAAGTTTTGGCTATCAGAGGTAAAATTCTTGGGCCATGTTATCTCGTAAGAAGGGGTCTCTGTGGATCCCAGTAAAGTGGAAGCAGTACTGGACTGGAATAGGCCAGAAATTATGGCAGAGGTACGCAGTTTTCTGGGTCTTGTTGGTTACTATCGAAGATTCATCCAGAATTTCTCTCGTATTGCGTTGATGATGACCAAGCTCAGGAGAAAAGATCATCCATTTGTGTGGGATGAACATTATGAAAATTGCTTTATGGAGCTGAAGCAGAGGTTGACTACGGCACCTGTGTTGATTATACTTGATCCCACCTTGACCTACGTTGTGCATAGTGATGCGAGTAAGCAGGGATTAGGGTGTGTCCTTATGCAGCAGGGACGTATGGTGGCCTATGCTACTCGACAGCTAAAACCTCATGAAATGAATATCCCACTCATGATCTGGAGCTTACGGCCATTATGTTTGCTTTAAAGATTTGGTAGCATTATTTGTATGATGTGACGGTGGAACTGTACAGCGACCACAAGAGTCTCAATTATCTGTATGACTAGAAGAGTTAAATATGAGACAACATCGCTGGATGGAGTTGCTTAAGGACTACAACCTAGAAATCAAATATCATTCGGGTATGGCAAATGTAGTCGCTGATGCTCGTAGTCGAAAGATGGTGCTTGTGTCAGCTTTGATGATACAAGAGGGGAAGTTGATTGCTGATCTTCATGATTTGAATCTGTCTAACTAAATCATTTGTGCCAACTACATTGTTTCCTAAGGGGAAAGTGACTTGAGAGTTGAGATAGAAGAAGCTCAGAGGCAAGATGGTTAGATACAAAGTAATCTAGCTAGAATCGAACGGGGAGAAGCTCAGGCTATGATTTATCGCTTAGTGGACTAGTTCGATACCAAAAGAGAATTTGTGTTCCACTTAAGGCAGAATTAAGACAAAAAATCTTAGATGAGGCACATAAGAGCTGGTACACTCTCCATCCTGGTATGACCAAGAAGTATCATAATTTCAAATCTATGTATTGGTGGCCAGGATTGAAGAATGATGTGACAAAATATGTGGCACGGTGTCTCACATGCCAGAAGGTGAAGATCAAACACCAGAGACCGCCTAGTTTTTTGCAAAGTCTTGAGATTCTGAAATAGAAATGGGAAAGTGTAACCATGGACCTTGTTATGGGATTGCCTAGAGTCAAAAATTATGATGCTATCTAGGTTATTGTGGACCGATTAACCAAATCGGCACACTTCCTACCAATCAATGCCGGTTACTCTCCGGACAAGCTAACAGAGATTTATATTCTGGAGATTGTGAAGCTCCATGGTGTACCAAAGAATATCATTTCTGACCGAGATCCCTTATTTACTTCTAGATTTTAGAGGGCATTGCATGCAGTCCTGGGAACTCAATTGAGATTCAACACGGCCTATCATCCTCAGACGGATGGACAGTCAGAAAGAACAATTTAGACGCTACAGGATTCGCTGCGAGCTTGTGTCCTCGATTTTAAAGGAAGTTGGGATCACTTTCTTCCACTTGCTGAATTTGCCTACAATAATAGCTATCATGCGAGCATCCACATGGCGTTGTATGGGAGAAAGTGCCAATCACCATTGTGTTGGAATGAATTGTCTAAGAGGAAGCTTTATGGGCCAAAGCTTGTTGATCAAACCTCAGCACAGATTTGAATTATTCGTAAGAGGCTTCTTGTAGAGCAAAGTTGCCAGAAAAGTTATGCAGACAAAAGGAGAAGGCCTCTAGAGTTTAAGGTTGGTGATCATGTGTTTCTAAGAGTATCTCCAGTTACTGGCATCGGGAGAGCTATCAAGAGAAAGAAGCTGAGCCTGAGGTATATAGGTCCTTTTGAGATCCTTGAGAGGATTAGGCCTGTTGCATACCGAGTAGCCCTACCCCTGAACTTGTGTAGACTCTACTATGTGTTTCACATTTTCCAACTAAAGAAGTACCAACCGGATCCATCTCACATCGTTGAGTATAAGGAAGTTGAGTTGCAAGATAACTTCACATATGCGGTAGAGCCAGAGTAGATTATTGATCGAGAAGAACGACGGCACAGACATCGAAGTATTCCTTATGTGAAAGTGATTTGGAGGGGAATGACCCAGAGAGAAGTAACATGGGAAATGGAAGAGGATATGCGAAGACGATATCCGGAGTTTATGACTCAGGTAGTTTAACAAATTTCGAGGGCAAAATTTATTTTACGGGGGGAGAATTGTAATGACCCAATTTGAGATTAAGGGCTAATGACTTCGAAATTGATTGTAATTAGTGTAATTAAACACTTTTGGAGAAATGTGATGCAAATTAAATATAAATGTACTTGGTGATGATTTAATAAGTATAGTAAAAACCAGGGGCAAAATGGTTAAAATTGAAAATTTACCGACCAAGTGGTTAGTTACTAAAAAGGAAACTCACTAGTGATTAAAGATCAATGGTTGAGATTTATTGTCAATGGGTCGGAATCATGTGCTTTGAGATTATGTGAGCTCATGGAAAGAGTGAGCAAGATTATGCCAAGTGTCATTTTGTAGGCCAAAGGATCAGTGAATTCTCAACTACTCACTTTTCTCTCTCTTCTCTCTTCCATTCGGTTTTGAGCTTTGGGAAGGGGGAAAATGTGCTTGCTTCATCATCATCATCAGCATATCTCATCATCTCTCTCTATCTTCCATTTCTGGCGATCAAGGTGGAAAGAGAAAGAGAAAAGCTTGATTTTTGGTAAGAAATGGTTTTCCTATGCTCAAACACTCTTCATTAAACTTGTTCATAGTGTAAAGAGCTTCATCTTAGTGGTTTCATAATTTTGAAAGGTAGTAGTTTGGGTGTTAGAGCAATTTGAAAGTTTGAGAATCAAGGTTTTGGCTTTGGCAAGTTGAAGAGGTAAGGATTTGATACTTTTTGGTATATTTATTGTGATTTTTGGGTAAGGTTGATAAATTCTGGAATTTGCCCTGATTTTATGCCAATTTTTGAATGCACGAATGTCATGGTGAATGATGTTGGAACTGGTTTATTGTGAGGTTGCTTAAGTGTTGGATAGAGTTTTGAATTTTGGAAGTAAGTTGAATAAATTTGGGATTGTGTGTGTTATAGAGACCCAAGAGTATGAATTGTTGTTAGGATGGGTTTTGAGTCTTTTGGAGGTTACCAATGGGTTCCTTATGGGATTTTAAGTGTGTATGAGCTTTGTGTTGAGTTTGGGAACAATTGGGATCAGTTTTGGCCAATATGGAAATTTCTATCTTTTGTTGCAATCTGGCAAACTGATAAGCCTCACTCAAGTAAGGATGAGTCTCACTCGAGTGTTGTGCATATTTTTGCCCAAGTTCTTCCAGTTCTTGTTGCACTTTCATGCCTATAGCGCGAGTACACTTCCTAATTCACAAGTGATACAGGCCATCACTCGAGTAAGCATAGTCCACTCGAGTATAAGTGTAATGACATGTTAAGAGTTACTCTCAGCCAAGCACTCACAAGCCATTTGTCAAGAGTGTGTCCTGACACTCGCATGTGTAGTCTTCTCACCCGAGTGCCAAGGGTTGTGCTCAAGTGAGCTTTTTACTCTAGAGTTGTCTATGCTTTAGGGCAAGTACTTTTTGTGTTGCACTTTTAGGGACTCTAGTGAATTTGGAGTCATCACCCGAGTGCAACACAGAAAGTTTCTTACAATCAAACAATCGTGAGTGAGAGCCATTCTCACTCGAGTGCAAGTTTCTCATCATTTGAGTGAGTCAGCAAAAAATTAGTGTTCTGCTTCTGAAAAAGGGGTCTTCAGGGCAGTTCTTCCAACCCTTTGGTATGTGTTTAGGCCTCTAATGGTTATCCTAAAGAGTTTAACTGATAACCAACTTAGTGTATCATGGAAATTTGTACTTGGAAAAGAGATTGATCGGTTATCCCTACTTTGGTTATAGGATTTAACATTTGTCAAACTCATGAGCCCACTGTGCCGAGGAACATCAGGAAAGAACAAGGTAGTGACTCTTCTCTTATACTTTGTGTAAATGTATTGTATGTATGTTGTCATGCTTTGTGTTGTTGTCGCTGCTTTATGATGCCTTATAGAGCTTTGTGATGCTTTATGCCTTGTGATGCTGCTGCATAGTGTTTACCATGAAAGCGGGCATAGTGATTACAGCGAAAGCTGGCATAGTGTTTACTGCAAAAGCGGGCATTGAGATTACAACGAAAGCTGTTGTATTGTGATTATAGCTATGAGTGCTGTCGTTCGTGGTGTGAGCCATCGATCATTGAGATGCTGCTGAACATGATCATATATGCTATGTGTTTATATATTGTATGAGTGATTTGTTACTATAGGGATTCTCTTGAATCTCATTCTTTCCAATGACTAACATTTCAGACAGGGCAAGTGGCTCAAAAGGGAAGCGGATAACCCTGAGCGGTTAGGATCTCTTCAAGACATTTTATTTGGTTGTTGGTTATCTGTTTTGGACTTGGGATTACTGTATATATTTTGGGTTGTAAATAGTATTTTTGGATATGTAATCCCCTATTTTGGGAAACCATACACCCATTTTATATATACATGTAACCCGGGGTATGTCGGGATTTTAGTTCTGCACTCTAATATTTATCAATGTGATTTGATTTCTCAAGTATTTATATTCGAAGCGTGAAAGTGAGACTAGACTGAATATTTTTTGAACTATTTTTGAACACCCTATCTTGAAGGTGAGGGATTATAAATGTTGATTTTGTCTTATTGGTCTCTATTTCACTTTAATTTCATAAACCGGATGTAATTACGGTGAGGGGGTTACATATACAATGCCATTAGGTTGGTAGAAAGATGCCACCCAACTATGTCATGAGGTATGGGACTGATTGGTCAAATAAAATATGCCGATGTAGGTGTGTACATGGAATTTTCAGGGTAGACATGAGTACCCTGCGTGTTTAGGGAATAGATACTAGAATGTGGCACCATGAAGGGTCCATACACACTCTAATCAGGATGTTATTTGGCAGGCCTTGATATACATGCCACAGTCTCAAGTAAGACTTTACTTAAATGTAAGCACCGATAAAGTAACTTTATTAAATTAGGTCACGATGTGTAATGATTACTCTACTTTTGTGGTGGATGAAAAAGAAGATAACACTTGTTATCAAAGTACACATCATCATGACAAATACTATTCACACTTTTTGGCTTGCACAATTGGAAGGTGACACTTGTCCCTTCATCATGAGGTGTTCTTCTTGCCTTTTTGTTGGCATTCCAAGACAGTGACATGTGGCTCTAATGTTAGGGGAATCCACCGGTCTCCCACCCAATCGCGTACTGAACATCCTAAACACTGAATCAAGGAGTCTGGGGAAATTGTCAGGCCTCTCCTTCCCCTGACATATAAGGACTATAAATAGAAGGAAAAGAAAAAAGAAGATGCTTTTAGGATACTTGTCATCATTTGAGGTAGGATCAGGACACATAGCACCGTAAGATTAAAGCAAGTAACACATGTCACTCTAAGACAATTCAACTCTCTCTCTTCTCTTTTCTCTTATTAAATTTTGGCCAAGGGCCAAAAATGAAGGGAACATTGAGGAAAAACAAGAGAAAATGGAAAAGGAGAGAGAAGGATGAATAGTGTTGTGTTCTTGAGCTCTGGAGCAGATCCCGACCCCAAATCATCGTTATCGTTCAATAAGTCCTTCAGGAAAGTTGTTTTACTCACCAAGAGTTTTCTTTCTATGGTCTTAGTTTTCTGATTGGAGGTATTTTGTGTCTTGTAGTTAGCCGGAGTGCCACCGGAATACCGAATTGACTATAGAAATGCAAAGAGGTAAGCGTAGGCTTCATTTTGAACCGTTTAAGTTGTGATTTTGTTGAGATTTTGTGGATTCTTGGAAGGCCTAATGTTTCGGCTAGAGGGTGTTTTTGAGGCCATATATATTAAATCATGAATATATGATGATATACGGTGTTTAATGATAAAATAAAACTAGTTTAAGTGATGCCAGATTTGATTTCTGTGAAGCAGTCTACTTGTGACGTGTTTTGACTAATCAAATGATATCCAATGGCTATAAAATGTTCCAGATTTAACATAGACACAATGAGCTTTAAAATGCTATATAATATGTGCCATTTGGATTAATATATTAAGATATATGAATTTTTGAAGTTGGGTCTATAAAAATGGCAAAAATCTGTGATAATGTGAGTTTATTGGTGATTCTGGAGTTTTGTGTGTGGAACTAGCTGGACACATAGAATTTTGAACCACTAAATTTGGACATTTGTAAGCAAAGATATGAATTTTCAAAGTTTGTTGAAAAGTCTATCAACTGTTGGAAATTGTACAAAAATAAAAAGGTTATAGCATTTGGTAATTAAGTTGACCTCTAAGGGTTAAGTTAAACACTTAAAGTTAATATGAGCCCATTAAATACCCATTGGGCCTAATGTATCAACTTTAAAGCTAACCAACCAAAGTATCTTGAATTATAAAAATTGGGACAAGTATAGGTCCAAAGATAAGGGACATGTCCTAAAGGCAAAAGTAGCCCATTGGGCATTTATTTGTCATGGCTCTAATAATATGGCCTCTTATCTAGGGCCAGGAGATGACAAAGAAGAGACAATGGAAGTAACTTCAGTGGTTGGAAGAAAAAGTACCAAAAAGGGTACTCAAAGACAAAAGGTAGTGGACTTACCCTACTTACATGTCTTTGATATTTATGCTTATGTATTGATATGAGTAATTGCTTTGCTTGATTATGTGATACATATATGACTAATTGAAGCTCTGTTTCTATATATGATATGGCTATGAGTGTGATGTATGATACATTGAGCATGCAGATATGTCATTATGTTAGCATAAATTCACGGAAGGCAAGCATGTCATGCATTAAGCATTTATCTTGCATGCTAAGTGGTATTATTTTCTACTGATATTCCCCTGAATCTCACACTCCCTCAACTAACCATATAGGTACGTAAGCACATAAAAGGAGTTCAGGACAATGTGCCAAATGAAGAAGTTGTGATGAGAAGATGAAGACTAAGACGCGCTAATGCATTATGTATAATTAATATTTGAAATGGTTAGTTGTATAACCTGCATGACAGATGGATGTTTTTCCAAAGTACGATAATTGAACTAGTAATGGGTAATAACACGGTACTAGCCCATTAGTTAAGTAAGCAGAGCGGTTTAATTAGCAGAGAGATACACTGATAATAAGGAATGAAAAGAATTAAATAACCCTATGAATAAAGTTAAACAATTTAATAAATACGTCCTTTACCAAATGAATAATTCCCTAAGAATAAATGTGAAAAATTTTAGCTAGGAGATTATTTACTTATTCTCCTGAGTCGTAATAATAATGACGTCGCTTCCGATGCATGGTAAAGGGGCATAAGGAACAAGTGTTACACCAATTACATCTCTTTGGTATCTGGTTCATGGTTTTTTTGCCTTTTGGTGTGGTTTGTTGTTTATTTTGTCGTGGTGAATATTGCTTCTATTTGGTCACTCATATGATGTTTATTGGCATGTTTGGAGCTTCTTAAAGTCTTATTTGCCTATGTTTAGTGGTTTTCTAGTCCTTTTATGGCTATTTATGGTTTCTCTTCTTCAGTAATTTTGTTGCTATTGCTTCTGTTTGCTCTGTTATTCTCTATGGTCAAGTCTGAGATGAATATGACAACTAAGGTTGTCCTAGTTTCTATGAAAATTACTGACCATAAACTAAATTGGACCAATTACATGGATTAGAGCAAGACTGTTAAAATGTACTTACTGAGTATTGAAAAGGAGGGATATTTGATTGAAGCCCCTCCTAAGGATGATTCTAAGTTAGTGAAGGCTCTAGCAAATGCCCTATTATTTTTGCAAATCAAGAATTCTATTGAGAGTGACATTCTTCCTCCTGGGAGTCATTGCAACAAAGTTGAAGAATTATGGACTATCCAGATGTTCTATATTCTAGAAAAGGAAATATCAATTGTATTCATGAAGTCTTAAGGGTTTTTACCGTGCTAAGTAACAGAATCATCAACTAATTTTAAATGTATGTATGAAGAAATGAAGTTATTAATGTCACCCACCAATGATTTACAGGCACAGGTGGACAATCTGGAAAAGCTAGGCATTATGAGC
Organism: Inga laurina; assembly: GCA_963855925.1. NCBI lineage: Eukaryota > Viridiplantae > Streptophyta > Magnoliopsida > Fabales > Fabaceae > Inga > Inga laurina. The sequence continues at coordinate 56,341,671 of OY979704.1, forward strand.
TTCCTTACTACCCTTGATCTACCCTATGAGATAGTTCATTTCAGATCTTGTCCAGCTTTGAGCTTCCTTTGCTTTAAGATGTTTATTCTTGCGTGCTATGTGTAGATAGTCTATCTCAACAAACTTCTAACTCTAATGCTAGTGTTTTAGCTGGTCGTGGCCCTACTAATAACAAGAACAACAACTTTTTTATACAAGGAAATGGTATCCCAAATCTTGTTTCTACTGATAACTAGAACCAAAGCCTTTTGAGACAAGGGAGCGATAATCAAACTCCTGGTGCTTGTGTTGGTGCTAGTGTTGGTGCTGGTGTTCATGCAATTTGTAACACCCTTATTCCATATTTATTAGATGAGTTTTTAACACTATGAGTTTGGACTACTAAGCCAGGTTTCTGTCCTGGGAAGAAATATACTTTTGAGAATAATTTAAAATCTGACCTTAAACCTGCAATTAAATGGGTTTTCCTGAAAAATTTAAAATTTTTTGAAGTGTTCTAATAGTGGTTCATAAATTCATTATGACTCATCGTACCTTAAATTCATTTATCGTTATCAGAGTACTTCTCTGCTCATTAATAGTATATTGATGATTAGTCTATAGGCTTTTAACATACAATTGCCCAATCTTAATTTAGTTCCGATGCTGGATGTAAATACCATCTCACTATGCAAACTATTCTACTACTACTACTACTACGACTACATTTACTATCTTCAGCTTGGTTTATACATATTTATCATTTGTAGCCGTATGAGGCTACCAAAAATCCTAAGCATAAGTAAACAGTATAAATAGATAACTAATCAACAGAGATCTAATCCTTGCTTTTCCACCTTCTCACTAATCAGCCCTTACCACTTCCTTACCCTTAGAGATCTAATTTAGATATGCTTTTCCACCTTGTCATTTCAAGGAAAGGGTGAGATTCACGAGAATCTCAGTCAGAATATTTATCAATCATATGGCATGTAAACATAGAGCATTGTAAACAACCATCACATATGAAACATTTATAATAAATGACATTCAACATATTTTCATACAACACCACATTCATAAAATATTTTACCACAGCACTTGGTATACTTAAACTTTACAACCTTTTTGAGACATTGTTAGGTACATTCAGGCCTTATAGCCTCTTTGGGTCACTGCTTGATATACTTAGCATGAATGCTTATGAAACAAACATAATTGATGGTAAATAAACCATAAGTGCAAGCAATACATATGATATGAGAGAAAGAGTTACCACTTATTTGCCCTTCCTACAGATTACCTTTCCCAACAAGTTTCTTCTCCGAGCTCGGGTAATTATCAAAGCCTATAATGTAGAATTCACGAAGGTTCATTACATATTCCAACTCTATTAACATAATAAAGGTTATTTTATTCTTAATCCATTCATAATTCTTGTCCTTTATCTTCTTTTATTGGTTATCTTTAATATTCTTGTGCAATTATGTCTAAAGTATCCCTATCTTAGGTTGTCCTAGTCACAATTCCTTAAAACTGAATTTCCAACATTCATCAGGAAACTTTAGAAATTCATATCTAAATCTAGGTAACACCAATAAGGTGGTTCCCAAAATTGGTTCCTCACCTTTATCCTATATAGGTTTTTGTTCTAAACCTATTGGATACCTCAAAATGATCAAAATCATACTCCTTCCTAATGTTCTTGGTCTGGCCAAAATTTAACATCATAACAACCTCAAGAAAATCTTAAGATATTATGCTCAAATCAAAGCCTATGCTTTCCTCTATCCGATGCCATAGTCTGTTCTTGATTTTGGCAGCACCTTTACCTTAGAGATAGCACAAAACTCCTCTAATCATGAATCCAAAACCGTAGAATGATATCCCTCAATGAATAAAAGAAGATTTGTGAAGGCTCGATTGGTTAGAAATACTGATTTGGGCTTGAATCAGGCAAGAACACTTTGTCTTTCCTCAAGAACACTTCCCTCACTCCTCTTTCTTTTTCTTCTTATTTTCTCTTCTTGGCCAATTTAAATGAATGAGAATGAGGGAGTGATAGTGATTATGTAGATACATGTGTGTGTGTGTGTGTGTGCATGAGTAGGTGTATGGCTAGATGAGTGGCCAAATGTCAAAAGATAAATTAGGTCAAATTTTTTTACCAACTCTTCTCTTTCCTTTCTCTTGTCTTAGCTGACTTTGACGAGAGAAGTGAGGAAGAAGGTTAATTAAATATTTGCTCTCTCTTTATTCATGCTTTTTCCATCCTTTTTGGATAAGAGAGGAGGGATTGTATTGCTTGAATTATCTCTCTCCTCTACTTTCTCTTTTTGCCTTGACCCCTTTGAATACAAGGTAAGGAATTGGATATTAATTCAACGCTCTCTCACTTTCTTTTGGTCTTGGACGAATTTAATAGCATAAAGGAGGAGGAATTGTATTGACTTGGTTTTGTTTATGTATGTGTGTGCCATATGTCCAGATAAGAGGAAAATATGAGTAATTACTTTAATTACCTTCATCATTATTACCTTTACTTTTTTAAGGGCAAATCTTGACCCTTCATTTTTGTTTCCAAAATCTATCATTGAGATCAAATTCTAAATCTCATTTTTGCCCTTGCTTATAGCAACAATAATTAAATTGCCATTAGGTCTTCTATTTAACTCCCTTTCTTCTAAAACGCCACTCCCTCTCCTATTTGGACCCAAGTCAGGCTTTATACCATATTTAACTTTCCTCTAGTCCAATCTTGATTTACTAAATTTTGGGATGTTACAGGATTGTAAGGAACCAAGTCATACCAAACGCTACTATCACAAGTTGCAAAATAAGCTATAGTGTAATGGTTCTGCTCATATGGCACAGTCCTCTAATAGTTCTGATAATGGTTGTGCTCTATCTATATCAAGTGCTCTTACTATAGGTAACTGTCTTGCCACTTCTTCCTTAAAGTGGATCATCGATTCTGGTGCCACCAATCATATGACAGGTAACCATAGTTGTTCTCAGTGTACTCACCTTATGCCACCCCTCTTTGATAACAATTAATAATGGTTGTTACTCTCGTATTCTTAGATCTGGTACTGTTAAACCTACCTCATCTGTTTCCTTGTCTTTTGTATGCAATGTTCTTGACCATACCTTTAATCTTCTTTCTACATCATGCTTACTCAACAATTAAATTATTTCATCTCACTTTTTTCAAACCATTGTATGATTCAGGATCTCATGAAGAAGTGAATTATTGGCAAGGGATATGAATCTAGCAGCCATTACTTTCTCGACGATCAAGTATTGCGTTCAATTGCTTGTTCTAGTGGTTCGTCTTTTATCTGAAGTTCATTGTCACCCAGGTCATGTGTCTTTGTCCTCTATAAAGAGGATGCATCCTTAGTTTCATCATGTGTCATCTTTGGAGTGTAAGTTGTGTCAACTTGCTAAATATCACCATGTTCATCTGGCACCTCACGTGAATAAACAGGTTGCGTCACCCTTTGATTTAGTTCATTATGATGTTTGGAGTTCGTATCATGTCGAGTTCAAACGTGGTTTTAAGCTTTTTTTTCACTTTTATTGATGCATTTTCTCGTACTACATTACTCTATTTAATGAAAAATCATTCTGAATTATTCTCTCACTTTTGCAATTTTTGTACTGAAATTCAAACTCAACTTGGTGTATCTGTCAAAACCATAAGGAGTGATAATGCTAAAGAATATTTCTCTACCTAATTTCAAAATTATATGCTACAGCATGGCATGCTTCATCAATGCTCTTGTGCAGATAAATCGGCCCAAATGGTGTTGTAGAATGAAAAAACCGGCACTTATTAGAAGTTAATTGGGTCTGATGTTTCAAATGCAAGTTCTTAAACCTTTTTGAGCTGATGTTATGTCAACTGCGTGTTTTCTTACTAATCGTATGCCTTCTCCTGTTCTTAGTGGTAACACTCCAAACTCGACTCTATTTCCTTCTAACCCCTTGTTTCCTCTTATCCAAAATATTTGGGTGTGTATGTTTCAATTGAGATGTTCATCCCACTGTTACAACACTTGATCCCAAGTCTCTCAAGTGTATCTTTATGGGTATTCTAGGGTTCAAAAGGGTTATTAGTGTTATTCTTGTAATATCCCAATTTTAATCACCAATATTCCTTGTATGTATTAAGACATTTAATGGAATAAAACGGAGAATTTTGGTGAAAATGGAATGACAAAAATACCCCTACAAGAGGCTACATGAAAATTGGGCCAATATAAGACGTAAAGCATAATTTTTGTCTTTCAAAAAGCCTATTCTTGAAGCCCAATATAATGAATGAAAGAACACAAGTCTTGGGCCCAATCAATTATGATTTTTGGCCAAGAAGAAGGAAAAAGGAGAAGGTCCAAATTAAATACAAAAGTGTAAGGATAAAATAGTCATTTGGCTACATAACAATCAAAAGCCAATATTTTTCCCTTTTGGTCATGGACATCCAAAAAGAAGAGGAAAAAGGGAATTGATGATTGAAATACAAATGCCAAGAGTTGAAGCATTTTAGCCAAGCAAAAGGTGAAGTTTGAAAAGTCAAAAATTATAGGCAAATGTTATAATATTTAAAGAGGTGATATGATATTATGATATTTCAAGAAGCTTATTTATCCTCTTCCAAGGCCATTATTTCGTCCAAGTAGAGAGGGAATGGAGAGAGATCAAGTTTGATAAAAGATGAAGCAAAGAAAAGTCAAAAGAAAACATATGGTGAAATTGCAATAAAATAACATATTTTGAGGTGTAAGAGATGATATTTTAAGTAATCATCATCCGCTTTTATCACTTGATTTTTGGTAAAATAGGGAAAATAAAGGGAAATATTTACTTGGATAAAATATGTGCCATGTGTAAATAATTTAGGCCAAGTAAAAAGATGAAGTCATAAAAGTAAATTTTCACATGATAAATTAGCATTAAAATATATTATTCTAAAGGAGGTGTAATAGGATATTTTGATGATCATAAACCTCCTCCAAGACTCCATATTTTTGGCCAAGTGAGAAAATAGAGAGAGAGAGAGAGAGAGAGAGAGAGCTTTGAAGAAGCAAAAGCAAAAGAAGAGCTCAAGAGGAAACCAAGGTAAGTAGGTTGTTATTTCAAGTGGTTATGCCTACAAAATCATGAAAAACTCCCTCTAATCTCTATGCTATCATGAATATCATGTGTAGCAAACAAAACTCAAGGGAAAGAAGAGGAGAGAGGGACGGCTAGAAGGGAGTTAGAGAGAGAAAGCAAGGTAACTTCAAGAAACCTTGATTTTCATGTTGATTCAAGATAGTTGATTGTTGTTGTGGTTGTTATTGGTTTGATTTGGTTGGTCTTGTAATTTTGGGATAATGAAACCCTAAGGGGTTATACTGCCCAAATTTCCTTAAACCATGATTAATGAGTGTTTAAGTGGTTAATTATGTGATTATAAGTGAAAAGCAAGAGTTTAAACAAGTGAAATCATGAAAACCAAAATTTCCCTTTTCTTTGGTGACTTTTGGCCAGCTACAAAACAAAGGAATAGAGTAGGATTTTTTTGTTTTTGATGGTTCCATTATGTTCTACATGAAAAACTATGTGGGAATAGCTCATGGTTATAAATTTTGGATCATTAGAACAAAATTCTTAAAATGTGAAACTTGCTGCCAGTTAGGGTTTTTGTTGGCAGTCTTGTTGTCATGTGTTTTTTGGATAATCAAATGGTGTCTAATGAATGTGAAACTTTCCAATATAAAAGTAGACATAACAAACTTTAAATTGATATGTAATTTGTCCCATATGGATTAGTATGCTAAGAGTTATAATTTATTGAAGTTGGACCTAGAAAACTAGAATGTTGTGGTGGCAGTGTGTAAACAATGTTGATACTGGAATTCTGTTCACATAATTAGTTAAATAAAATATTTTTCCTTAAAAATAGACTTAATAGGGGTCGCATCATGCAATTAGACATTTATAAATAAAGTTATGAATTTTCAAATATTTGATTAAAATTCTGGCAGTTTTAGTTAATTTGCAAAAATAAAAGGTAATGTCAAAAATGTAATTACCTTGAACTCTAAGGGTAAAGATAACCAACAAAATCAGCTTGGAGTAGTACATGAATGAGTAATAACTCAATTCTAGTAAACTTGGAATTTTAGGACCGGACAATTTGTAACCCCCTCCGTAATTATATCCGAAATACACGATTAAAATGAAATAGAGACCAATAATAATCAAAGTTCATTTACATTCCTATCCTTAAGATCTGATTTTCACAAATTTCTTTAACAAATGCTTTAATCTGGTCTCACATTCATATTTCGAATACAATTACTTCGTGAAGATAAACTACATTCATATAAATATCAGAGTGCACAATAATAATACCGACAATCCCGGGTTCATATCTTCACTAAAGATACGTAGGCACATACGCCTTTTACAATTTCTCAAATGGAGATTACACAAATTTCAATCCAAATACACCTCCACAACATATACAACTATATATCCATCCTAACATATACAACTCTAAATACATCCAAATCAACTATCATTATACCAAATAGCAATGATAACCAACTACCAAATTCAAATGCCCATAAGGGATTCTCGCCGCCCCTAGTCGGTTACTCCTTCCTCGAGCCACCTGTCCTGTCTAAAATGTTAGTAGGGGAGGGTGAGATTCTAGAGAATTCCAGTAGAAAACAAATACCAATATGCATGCAAGATAAGTGTTTAATGCATGACATGCTTGCATCACAATAACTTGTGCTCACATAATGATATATTCGCATGCTCAATGTTTCAACAACATACTCATGGCCATAGCATAAATAGAAAAAGAGCTTCAATCATTCATATATGTTTCACATAATCAAGCAAAGCAATAACATGCATCAATACATAAACACAAATATCATTACATGCAAGAGAGGTAAGTTCCCTACACTTTTTTTTCTTTCTATGTATGCTCCAGCATCAGCTACTTATGCTCCAAGCGGATATCAAACCATGATCAGGGTGAATATCAAACCCTATAACCAAATCAAGGACATATGATCATTCTCTTTTTCATAACACTTAAATTTGGTTATCATAATTGACCCTTAAGAGGCCACAAATACCTCTAATAAAAGCCCTAAAAGGTTGGGAAACAATAGGTTAGAGATCTCTTTTTGAAAACTCAAAGTGCTGGAACACAGGGGTTGGCCGCGGCCAGACCTTCCTTGGGCTGCGGCTAAAATATGGTAAGAAGGTCACTGGCCGTGGCCAGCCACCCATGGGCCGCGGTCAAAATCAGGTCAGAAAGGTTTGGGCCGCGGCCAGCCACCTTGGGCCGCGGCTAAGAAATTCCCTGATTCTTGGCTGAATTTCCAAAATTCATATCTAATTCTAGAAAAATTGAAATGAGGTGATTCCATAGCCAAATGAAAGGTATTTAAGTCCTATTTATAGAAAAAATATGTAACATTACTGGAAATCACCACAAAATTCCAGAATCACACAAAACTCCACACTGCCCCAAAACAGAGTTCAGTTTTGATCCCAAACCTTGGCAAAGCATATCTCCCAGAATACTAAATGAAATGACATAAAATATATGTCCATTTTAAAGCTTGGGATGTGAACTTAAAGACTAGAAAGTTTCAAAATTTTTTGAAATCATTGGGTTATTCAAAACGTCCACACAAATAAATTGCCCAGAACAGAGTTCCAAGGGACATATTTTCCAATTTTCTACCAAAGTGTCCCATGACTCCAAAATTAACAATAAAGCCTATTCCCACATAAATTTTCACAAGGAACACAATGGTAACCTCAAAATGACCAAAATCACAACCTATCAACATGCCCTATTTTGACCAAAGCACAAAACCAACACAAAAGGTGCCAAACTTCACATTTAAGCTTCAATGCAATTCTATCAATTCAAAACACTAAACAAGGCACCATTTCCATGAAAAAAACATATTATACTCCCCAAGACCCTAAATCATGAAAATTAAGGCAAAAATTCCAGAAATTCAAGGCCTAACCAATGGCCATAAAACTTATATGAAAATGAAGCTTTCACTTACCTCAACAACTTTCCCAAAGTCACTTCATGATTCTCCAACTTGTATATTTTCGTGATTCCTCAAATCACCACCAATGGAAAAAATAAAACCATCAAATTGAAGATCTCACTCCAAGGAACAACTTTATAGAAGGAAGTTTTGGCATTAGAGGTCATTTACTCACCTTAAATGCAAGCTTTCACTTTCTCTTTCTTGGCCAACAATGGCTGCACAAGAGAGAGAAGAGAGAGAGATGAAGTGAAGGAGAAGAAAAAAATAATGATACTCCCTCTATGTTGTCCAGCGAAAAGAGAGGAGGAAAGAGAGAGAAAAATAAAATATTATATCCCATTTGACTTTTCTCCTCAACCACTAACCTCATATAAGTTTGCCACATGTCACAAACCTATTGACTCTCACCCAAAATAGTCACCAATAAGCCATTTAATCACTCTATTAACCATTTTAATCACACTTCTCATTTTCTTCTTAGCTAGTAATTAATTTCTCTATTAATCACTAACTAATTGCCCAACAATTTCATTCTTTCAATTTCCACTAATCAAGGCATATTAATTAATATAGCCACCAAACCTATAATTATTCCACTTTAATTCGATAATTATCCTCAATAATTACCATTAACCTTTAATCAAAAATTGGGATGTTACACAGTTTGCCCAAGCCGAGTCAGGGTTAAGGAACTGATAGTGAGCCGAAAAAGAACTTAAGGTAGTAACTCTATCTCTTGTACATTATGTGAGTGTTTGTATGCTTTGTGCATTCCATATTTTGTGGAAAAATAGAGTGCCAGGAGGCGCATTACCTAACTATTTTCTAGAATCCAGCTAAGGTACTCGGACAAGTAAGGGAGTTGGCCCTGAATTGTATACATATACCATATATAGTTGCATTTTCATTTATACTATCTAGTGCATAGCGTATTTATTTATTACATTTTATATGATTGATTGTATGTTGCTACTGAGATTCATTTGAATCTGACCTTTTTCCCAAAATTTAAAATATTCCAGCAGAAGGTAGCAGCTCTAGGGGTAAAAATGTAAATACAGGAAATTGAGGGTTCCGGTCCAAATAAGAACTGCAGTTTGTTATCATTAGTTTTATTTTGTACAATTTGGGATCTATATATATTTTTAAAATCCTATGTTGATTTCCTGTAATGTAAACAAACACTTTGTATCAGTATGTTTATGCTAATTCTGTATGGAATTTGAACTATTTGTTTATTACTCGGCAAATATCAAAATGTTAAGGGGTTTGACAATTCTCCCACTCTTCGATGTTATCTTATGTTTATAGATGTCACCTTCCATGAGTTGACTTTATTCTTTCCTTCCTCTACCCTATATAAATCCTCTAACATAGTAAAAGGTCTTGATGATATCTTGGTATATCATATTCATTTACCACCAGTGCAAGCGTCTGTTCCAGCACTTGCCAAAACCACCTCTCCATCGTGTTTATTAGAAAGTCAGTCAATCATGTTCATGACACACCAGTGCCTACTTTGGCGTCTAATTAGGAACAAGTCCCTCCTACTCCTGCCACTGAACTTGCCCATAAACTAGAAATAATGCCAGATACATCTAATACTTCTAATAACTTGCCCATTGCCTTATGCAAAAGTAAACGTACATACATATATCCTATTTCTTCTTTTGTTTCTTATTACCACCTGTCTCCTCCATCATGTTCCTTCATAGCATCCTCAAACTCTATCACCATTCCCATTACTCTCCACCAAGCCTTGGCCCATCCCAATTTGTGTACTACAATTGAAGAGAAATTATGAGCCTTGATAATGCTGGTACCTAGACTTTCATTGATTTACCTCCTAGAAAGAAGGCTATTGGGTGTAAGTGAGTGTTTATGATTAAATTGAAAGCTGATGGCACCCTAGAACCTTTGAAAGCTTAACTGGTTGCCAAGGAATATGCTCAGACCTACAGTATAGACTATTCAGAAACTTTCCCCCCTGTGGCAAACATTTCCTCTATTCGCCTCTTTATTTCTATGGCAGCAACAACTTATAGTTAGGATCTTCATTAGTTGGATGTTAAAAATGTTGTCTTAAACAGTTAACTTCTTAAGTAAGTTTACATGGAGCAACCACTCAAGGGGAGCATGGGAAGGTATGTCATCTTCAGAAGTTTTTATATGGTTTAAAGCAAAGTCCTTATGCTTCATTTGATAGGTTTAGCTCTATGGTTAAGAAATTTGGTTTGAATCATAGTAACACTACTACAAAATATAGATTTAGCAGCACTAATCTTATGGAACTTCTTCAAACAAGCACTAAAGGAAACTTCTATTTTTTTTAAAAAAAAATACATGTGGCAACTATGGCACTTGACCAACCCAATACCTTGTATGGTGCTTGCCTGGGGAAGCATCATACGAGGGGTTTTTTAAAAAACAATTACACCCCTTGTATGGCAAGTGTCATACAAGGGTTTTTTTAAAAAATTTACACACCTTATATACAAGTTATTAGGTAACCATGGCACTTACTTGGACAAGCGCCATAGCTGCCACATGTATTTCAAAAAAATAAATAAAAGGCTTCTCTGGTGACCCTTTTTCCTTATTCTTTTCCATCGGAGCTTTTGCTCCTAACCTTAACCTTAAACTCAATCCTCCTCCCCTCCTGAAAAAGAAGAGAAATGTCTCAAGAACACCAAGTTTGTAACATAACGTACTCAATTTCTTCTCCGCTAATTTTAATTTCATATTGTGACTTGCACGTACAGATCCAGATATGGAAGTCATCACTTTGTCGCCCAAGTCTCTCATGTTCAAAGAATTACATAGTCCAATCCAATTGGAAAGCTCACACCAAAGCTTGTGGTACTAGAGAATATAAGTGCGACAGTGGTACCCTCTTCTCTAGGTAAATAATAAATTCCCAAATCTCACCTCATAATAAATGCTACTATTGTTTGGAGGGGGAATTTATTTATTGCTTCATTTATTAATGTAAATGATTGGGCAATTAATGGGGTGTTTGTTCAATTCATTCTTAAAATCAGGAAGGATAGTTTCATCACCCATAGAGCTTTCCGCCAAACTTGTCACTGCGGTTGAACTAGTTGGGAAATTCTGGTCATTATTTGTCATCTTCAAGTTCTTTTGGTTTTCCAGGGATCACTATGCAATTGCTTTAACCTAAAAAAATAGCTAGTATGGCGCTTCCCCAAAATTGGACGCATCGTAGCTTCTTTAATGGCACTAGAAGTTGCGGCGCTTCCCAAGCACCATATCATTCATCAAAATAAGTGTCGTATATCATGATTTTTGTAGTAGTGTAAGTGCTATCACTCTGTGTTTTATTAGCGGACAGATGTAGTCATGATCCTCTTAGTCGTATATGTTGATGACATTGTGATCACAGGTAGCAATATATTAGGAATATCATCACTCAAGGCCTTTCTTAATTCTCATTTCCAAACAAAGGATTTGGGTCAACTAAAGTACTTTCTTGGAATCAAGATTATGACAAGCAAGAAAGGCATCCTCTTGACATTGAGGAAATATGTTCTTGACCTCCCGAAAAAAAACTGAGAAACTTGGAGCATCACATAGTAACTTTGTCATTATTCCTATTCCTTTTTTGAACATTAATGACGGAAGATTGTTTGACAAGCTACCTAAGGATGTGATAAAAAAGGTTAATCTCAAGAAGATTAAACTATTTGCGCATCCTGAAAGATGCCATAGACTGATTGGTAAATTAAACTATCTCATGGTGACTTACCCTGATGTGACCTTTCCAGTTAGTATGCTTAGCCAATTCATGACAACACCAACCGTTGCTCAGTAGGAAGCCTCGGAGCATGTCTTACATTACTTGAAGCATTTGCCTGATCGTGGTATACTCTATATGAATCATGGGCACATCGAGATTGAATGTTTTTGTGATGTAAATCATCAGGGTTTTCTTTTTATTTCAGAATGGAAAGATTTTGAATTTGATAAGTTCAAATCAAAGATGGATTTTTTTGTCTACTTTTTGTTATTTGATTCATCATTTTATTCGTAATTAATTCAATTTTTTTCTTCTATATATTACATTCTATATTCTATATTCCTTCTATTTTTTTATTCTAATATTATTTTTAATTTAATCTAATATTTGTATTCGATTTTCAAAGGCTATCAGGAGATCTACAACAAGATATTGCGTGTTTATGGATGGAAATTTTGTATCTTGGAAAATTAAGTAAAATGTGGTATCTCGATTAAGTGTGGAAGCTAAGTATAGAGCTATGGCTCAGTTAGTACTAGAAATTATGTGAATTATTTATTAGTTAATGAAGGAGGTTGGTTTTGCCACATCATTGCCTGTGAAGTTGCAGTGTAATAATAAGGCTGCCTTACACATAGCCTCTAATTATGTGTTTCATGAACGTATGAAACACATTGAGATTGACTACCACTTTGTTCAAGATAAGATCAAGGAGAGCATTATGTCTACATAGCATGTGTTGTCGTGTGACCAATTGGGTGATCTTCTGACTAATGATTTAAATGGGAATCGTGTCGACTATCTTTGTAACAAGTTGGGCTTAATTAACATCTACGATCCAACTTGAGGGGAAATGTTCTGAAATATTAATATATTAATGTAAATATCAATTAGTATCACAAAAAAAATCAAGGATTAGGGATTATTATGATTAGGAACTCAATTATTACAATGAGCCATTAATTTTAAGGCTCCCTTCTTGTGTATAAATACCCCTCTAGTGTACATGAATAAATAAGTAATTCAGAGGATTCTTCTTGCATTGGTGGAAAAATGACTTTTTAGACCGGTTAAAAATGACTTTTTAGATCGGTTTTGGATCCAGTCTTGATACAACCAGTCTAAAAAGTCTATTACTTTTTAGACCGGTTAAGCAACCGGTCTTAAAAATCACTTTTTTAGACCGGTTGTTCGAAGACCAGGTCTAAAAAGTCTATACTTTTTTTAAGACCGGTTGCTTAACCGGTCTAAAAAGTAATAGACTTTTTAGACCAATTGTTTAAAAACCAATCTAAATTTTTTTTTTCAAGACTTTTAAGACCGGTTCTTAGAATAATCGGTCTTAAAAGTACTTTTTAGACCGGTTATTCTAATAACCGGTCTAAAAAGTGATATTTTTTTAAAAAAAATAAATATGGCTTTTTTTTGTAGCGCTCTATCTGTATCACCCTTTTCACTCTAGACTCTGAACAAAGGGCAATGAGAAACAAAACAAATCAAAGAAAAAAAAAAGAAAGAATCGTCTTTTTATCATATTCATTCAACTTTTCTACATAAATGCTGAATGACTTACTATCTTCTTCTTCTTCTTTTTTAAACCAGCAAATGGAGTCTCAGCCCCATCCGAAACTGCAAAAATGAGAATGAACCATGCATATACACAATTAGAGATACCTCAAATGATAACATTGGCAACAATAATAAAAATATCTTTTGGTTTAAATTAGATACCAGATAAGTTTTCTGTCTTCTCAACCAAGTTGTCAACTAAATCATCAACAGATAAATGGGGTTGCCAGAGAGTAGAAACATGAAATATAACAACTTATAGACCATAACAAAAAAAATCCTTGCATAGCTAATCAAACGAAACACAAAGCAGAACAACGTTGTAAAATCATAAATAAATAAAGAAGGAAAGAAGAATACTAACTTCAGGAACCTCCTCCTTCTTATCATCACTTACATTATACTAAAACTAAAAAGGCGAAAAGATGCTTCCTTTGCAACAACGCAAGGTTGATGTTCTCTTCTTCAACCTTTTCTAAAATGTTGAGTCTACAAATCACATTCATGGTACAAGTCTATGTGACCAAGCAAAGCAAGACCCATACTAGAGATAGAAAAGCAACTACAGTGAAAAGTCGCAACGAAGGAGATCAGAGCAAACTAGGTTGTGGTGGCGACAAACTCATTTAGTGTGAGGGTGAGAGCACCGCAACAACAAACATGAGAATGCGATCGAGCAAAGATGACCGAGCTCATAGAGTAATCGCACCAAGAAGAGAGGTTTCAGATTAAGAGAGCGAAAATTAGGCACGACAAAGAAGAGATTCAAAAATTTAGAGTCGATATTTTAGACCGGTTATAAATAAAACCGGTCTTAAAAAGGTGAATTTTTTTTTTAAATTTCATATTTAAAAAAAAACCATATTTTTTTTTTAAAAAATATCACTTTTTAGACCGGTTCTTAGAATAACCGGTCTTAAAAGTACTTTTTAGACCGGTTATTATAAGAACCGGTCTAAAAAGTATGATTTTTAAGACCGGTTATTTTAAGAACCGGTCTTAAAAGTCTTGAAATGTTTGATATTTAAGACCGGTTGTTATAAACAACCGGTCTTAAAAGTTTAAAATTGTTTATTTTTTAAATATTTTGATATTTTAAGACCGGTTTTATTTATAACCGGTCTAAATAATTTTTTTAAGACCGGTTTTTTTGAGAACCGGTCTTAGAAGTTCTATATAATTACAAAATTGCTACCGGTTAAATTTTTTAGACTTTATCCGCTATAACCGGTCTAAATATGGCGGTCTAAAAAGGGAATTTTGTACTAGTGTTGTAACCTTTACACACTCTATACTTGAGGTGCATCATTTCCCTGAACTCCATAATGATCCAAAGTTTGAATGTTAGAAAATCTTTCCATTCAAGATTTTCTCTCACTTTATTGGACATTGGTTTTTCAAAATCTGATGCTTTACTTTTACCTTCTTTAGATTTCTTTGGATTCAAATATTGGCATTCAGTTTCTTAAGATTCAGGAAATTCAAATTCCTCTTAGAAATTTTCTTTTGAGTTTACTTTTAGTTGCACCTCTTATTCCATTTCAGGATGAATTATAACCTTATTTTAGATTCTTTTCAACCTGATCTTCATTAGAATATTATCCTTCTAGCTTATCACTTAGAGTTTCATAGTCATATGGCAAATCCCTACTTCATTCATTACTTAGAGATTCAATTCCTTTAAGTAATTCATGTTCAAATCAATATTTAAAAGCTTTAACTGGAAAAACTTGTTTTGTTTCAAGCCACTATTATTAGATCTTACGTTTTTCAAAAAAAGACTAAAATCTTTCGCTAGAGTGCCTTTAAAATTTTCTTGACTTATATTATCAACATAAAATTAAGTAAATTATTAAAAATATTTTCAAAATTTTTAAATACATAAAAATCACTAGAATATCACTGAAAACAATCAACGAGGGTCCAAACATATTTTTAACATAACAAAATTATATGTCAAAATGTAGATCACGAATTTAGAGATTTTTAGAAACAAACCAGGTTTTAATGAGGCCAAACGAGACCTCATGAGCCCCAAGAAGAAGAATTATGAAAAATTCTGAAAAAGTTGGAAAACCAGACAAGCCCAATCTCAACAATGGAAAGTGCATCTCACGCGTACTTACTGAGAACTCTATAGTTGACACCAATGTTCTTAAACTTGGACCGAATCGAATCAGTCAGTTCGGAACCGGTCAACTGGTTGGTCCAAGATTGTTTTATTTTTTAAAAAAAAAAATCAATTTTTTTATATTTTTCTTTAAAATTTCATATTAATAAGTCTAAAATATTCATTTTTTTCACCAGTTTGATCTTAGGTTAGCTCAGATCTGACCCACTAACTTTTAACCCAGTATCCCAATCAATCCAATGACCAGTCTAGATTTCAGAATCTTGATTGACACACATATTCTCTGGGTGCTCCAAGCGCCAATCGGCGTTAGGTGCTATTTGCCACGTGGTTACAGAAACCTCTGTGTCCCACCTGCCAGGTGTATGAATTATCTCATTTTAAACCCCTCCTTTGTTTTTAAGCTCCAACTCCGTCGGCCTAGTTCCCCTTGAATTTTGTAATTACCTTAGGCCAAAAGTTTTTTGAACCAACACTAAAGGTTTTTTTATTCGGGTTAGATCGACAAATCGGCGCACGTTCGGATCCATTTCTCTGCCATCCATAAACGCACCATTTTAGTAATTAGTTTTTAAATGTAGGCATCAAAATGCAGAGGGAGGTTTCATTCCATCAAAGCGATGCTGTTAGCGGCTGGACGTTGTCTTCTTCAACCTCCGGTCGATTCATAATTGACCCAGATGGATCGTGGGTCGGGTCCTCTTTCATTCCTTTTTGGCGTTTCCGGCATCCTTTCATTCCTTTTTCATTCCTTTTGTGTGCTTCTGTATGTGTTCTGATCAACATACCTTCTAGCATGGGTTTTCAGTGTGTTTTTATTTTTTATTTTTTGTTATGGGCTGACTTCTTGTGGCTGAATAAGCAGCTAGCATTTTACCTTTTTTTGGCTCTAGGGGTGATTCTAAAGTTTAGGCATATTGTTTCTTCAATATTAAGCTGTACGACTCATGGTCCTTTATTTGTGTTTCTATAAATTCAATTCAATCCATTTTCGTTTAAGGCCTCCCCGGGGCCAGTTAGATTTATGCACTTACCATTGTGATGTATGTTCTTTAATCCTGCCTTTGATGTTAGAGGAATGTGTTAGAGGAATAGAGTTTACTGAAAGGGGAAATTTAATAGTACTCTCTATCGGATATTTTCATCAATTGTGCACAAACAATTTTTTAAATGTGAGTGAAAGTATCACATAAAAGTGATCAGATATTTTCATCTGACCTTTCAAGTGTTTTCATTTTATGAGGAGAAAATTACTCCGAAAATTTAATTAATTGATTTTTTAGTTTAATTAATTAATTAATTTAGTCCATTTCATTTAAGGCGTAAAATTTCCAGTTTTTACAATAGACCCCACACATCTTTGATTCACTTTCCTTTTCTTTGATTCAGAATATAGATTCTTTTGTTTTTAGACTAGAATTTCATTTCCTGGAAATATTAGTATGAGGAATTTTCCCCTACTAAAAAAGGGGGTTAACTAAAATGTTTCTTGCTCAGGCAAGGTAATTTTTAACCACCTCTTAATATGATATATCTAT
This sequence comes from Inga laurina, assembly GCA_963855925.1. NCBI lineage: Eukaryota > Viridiplantae > Streptophyta > Magnoliopsida > Fabales > Fabaceae > Inga > Inga laurina. The sequence continues at coordinate 56,358,735 of OY979704.1, forward strand.
CTCTTCTTTTTGCCCTTTTCATTTGCAGGGGCTTGCGGCATTCCTTGGGGATTCCTACATTTGTCTATTTAATATGATGAAACTCTCTCGGGTGATAACGATTTTTAATTTTTTTATGGTAACTTTTACATGACAGAGATTATTAGGCATATAATTTTTTGCTACCAAAATTATCACCTAAAATATTTACTTTGGAAGCATATTAATTAGTTTTTTAGTTAAAAATGAATCACGCTAAGAGGGAATTAAGAAATAAAAGAAATTTGAGAAATAATCAAATCATTTTCTAAAATGGTTACTCAATCAATCAATAAGAACCAATATAAATAAAGAAAATTTTGAAAAAATGAGTAAGAGTATGTATTTATTGGTTAATGGACCCGACCCAACCCATTTTTATTTGAATTAAACTTGAAAAGAAAATGCATATAGAGGGGGGATTAAGGAAAATAATATATACGTATTTACCATGTTTGTGATAAACTTGTATAATCCCTTTCTCAAATTGAGCTTCTCATATCGCCATAGATATATTAGTCTGATTCTGATAATAATATTTTTACGGTTTATTTAGTATAAAATCTAACTAATTATATAAATGCATGAACAGAACAGCGATTACTCTTAATTTAAAATTTTCCATTACAAATAAATAATTCTATAAATTGTTTTGGCCACCCTAAATCTATAAAAGGGAGAAAATATAACTTTTTATCCCTAAACTTTTTCTCATCATTACAGTGGCCAAAAGTTTATAGCTCCCATGTCACCTTTCACATCTCATAAAAGGAGATTGTGAGTTCTATAGCCCAAGTAACGAAAATAAGGTGCATGTGAGATGGGTGGAAAGGTGCTCTCCACTACACTTAATACTTAATTGTCAGAAAACTTTTTAACATATTCGATTAGTGGTGCACACGTTAAGTGTGTTCTAAAACAATTTTTTGTGCTATTTAATGACTAGAGTAAGCATTAAAAGTGAAAGGTGTTAAATAAAAATGCAAAAAGTTATTCATAAGAATAACAATTTGATAATAATGTATTAGACAGTGGTTAATGCGCTTGGGGAATTCTAAAGAGTAAAAATGAAATATTGCACAAGTTAATCAGAAGGACTGGCACATTAAGGAAATTTTTTTGTGAAATATAACAAGTGATGAATAACAAGAAGTTAGATAAAAAGATCTAACATGTGAACGATGAGAAAACCAATGTTTAGAAAACCGACCCGGACCGTGCTGGACAGTTGTGCAGACTCAGTGACGGCTTATTTTTCAAGCCAGAGCCGTTTTTGGGTTTGGCCGTTTCCAGCTGCCATTTAGCCGGTATTAAGCTGGAAATCGCCTTTAGGTCGGAACCCATTCCAACTATTCAATAACCGAACAGCTGAAACTGCAACAAGAACCCAATGTCCAAAGAGGAAAAGAAGAAGAATGAGATGAAGAAATATAAATAGTGGCAACTCGATAAGAGAAGATCAAACCAGCGCTCCAAAGAAGTAAAATAAAAAAGTGGTTGGGGCTGTGTTTTCATTTTTAAACCATGACTCCATGAAAGAGACGACGGGCGAAAAACTAGTTCTAAACCATAAAGAAGATGAAAGTCGAAGAAAATGTGTAAAGTGTGAACAACGGAAAGCATTGAATTGTCTGGGTAAAAGATTACATTGCAGCTATGTCCATCAGATAAAAGAAGGGTCACATGCCAACTGTCACTTCTCTGCTTTGCATTATTTATCTTGAATAGTTTCTTTTCAATATTTTGTCTTTTAAAAATAAGTGAAAAAACAATTTTCAAAAAATTCGATTCCCCATTTTATGGACAAAATCCCAATATTTTGTTGTGAACAAGATTTATTTATTTACTTATTTTTTTAAAACATTGATTTTTTCATCTGTTCTAAAACATTGATTAAGATTTAACAAAAGGTTAAAATCCATTGCATTTTTTTAAGGTGAATCATGAATGACCCACAAATCATTTCAAGGCTTTAGTTATAACTACTACCTCTTATTTTAAATATATGACTTAGTTAACTTTTTTTTTTTTGGAAAGTGTAAGAAAACTAAATAAGTTATTTAATCATATTATATGTTGTATATAATTAAATTATATATGAGTTTATAAGTCAAAAAAATTAGTTTGGTGTAAAAACAATAAATATAAATAACTTAAAGTAATTTAATTAGCTTCCTTAATTTTCCCAAAAAGTCAATTGGGTTTTATGTTTAGAAACAGAGATAGTATTTGCCATATCTATGATTATTAGATTTATTTTTATATTTATATTATTATATATGTATATAATATTATTTTTATTTAACTATTATATCACCGATATGACCAAACCGCCTAACCATTTCGACCGTTCGAACCATAACCCTCTGGCTTTTCCAGCTTGACTTCCAATTTGATTTTTAAAACATTGGAGAAAACCAATAAAATTCAAAGTGTGCTTAGATTAACGTGTTTTTACATATTAATTGAACAGTTTTTACTCAAGAGAAATCAATTTAAATGCTGTCTTTTTTAGAGAGAGAGAGAGAGAGAGAGAGAGAGAGAATAATTGACTTCCATATGTTGAAAATCATTTATATGACTAGTTTTTACGTGAAAACTCAAAGCTCTCTTGAGTTTTGATTTTTTACAAGAGCCACTGAAGAGTAAAGACATTAATAAATTATGACACTTCAGTATCTTTTAATCATAGCTGTCCAATATTGATCTAACCACTTAAAAAGAGACATTTCTGGTAGTTTCTAAAATTGCATCTCCTCTATTTGAAAGTTGCAAGTTACAGAGAACTCACTCCCAAGAGTTGTTAGTATTGATTTGAGTAAAGAGTATGTAAATATTTTTTTTTAGTGATTTTGTTTGTGCATAGAGTTTTGACACTGATTGTAAGTGTTTGCTACCATTAAAGTTGTTATTTGTTAGTATTGATTCAAATAAAGTTTTTGAAAATATTATTTTTTGAGTGATTTTGTTGAGTTGTTATCACATTTCCCCTACATACATGATATGCTCTAGATGGGGACCCTACATACATGATATGCTCTAGATGGGGAGTGTAAATAAAGAATGGATGCCTGTCAATCATCTATCGAAGGAATACTAGGATGGGGTGCACAATTTCATAAGATATGTGGTTCGTAATATTATTGACTATCATAGTATGATTATTTGCCCTTGCATCAAGTGTGGCATTATGAAGCTTGTTGATCCAAATAGTTGTGAGTCACATTTAGTGATGTATGGAATTGATCAGAGTTATATTTGTTTGATAAAACATGGGGAGACAAATGTGGGTAGCAGTACTAGTCGGCCAATTTTGGTAAGGTGTGAATCACCTAACTTCAACACAAGCACATTTGAGGCCGATCATCTTCAAGATATGGCCGATGTAATTGAAGCAAAATTCAGTGAATGCCCAGAAAAGTTTGAGAGGATGAAGATCAATGCAGAGAAGCCTTTGTATGAGAATTGTATTGAGTTCATATTATTATTTATAGTGTTGAACTTGTACAATTTGAAGCAAAAATTGGGTGGAGTGGCACAGGCTTCACAGAATTGCTTGCGCTTTTGAGAAGAATGCTACTATCAAAACATGATATGCCAACCAAGACTTATGATGCAAAATAGAGTATAGAGTACTTCACAGCTATACGATATGCCACCTATACACACTTCACGACTCTAAAGACATTGGTGAGTATGTAGGTATTCATATGAAAGAGCTTAGAAGGGGAAACCCCAACAGAGTGCAAAGTTGGTATGCCAAAAAACATAATAAACAATTCACATCAAGGTTGAAGCAACACGTGGATGACAAGTACAATATTGATCATAATTCAGTTTTTGAGAAAACAATGTTCTTAGCACATGGTCCGAACAAACATGTTCTTTCTTTCTCAAGCTACATTATTAATGGATAAACCTTCTACACTAAAGAGCGGGATGCCTAGAGAATAAAGCAAAATAGTGGGGTAACTGTTGTTGCTAACACATGCATGTATCAAATACAAAAGATAAAAATCCTACATATGCAAATATGTCATACTTTGAGGTGGTTTAGCACATTTGGGAGTTGGATTATGTAGGATTTCAAGTTCCAATATTCGGGTGCAAGTGGGTTGACAATAATAATGCCTGAAAAGTGGATGAGTTAGGGTTGATGCAATTGAATTTGAATAAGCAAAGGTATAAAGAAGAGTCTTTCATTTTGGCTTGTCAAGTTATACAAGTGTTATATGTTCTCGATCTTGCTAATAAAGAATGAGCTATTGTTTGTTATCAAACAAAACAAATGAGGATGCAGGAGGTGAAGACAATCTGGCTAAGGAAGATCCTTTCCCAGGCATATCACTTGAAACACAATTCAGAGGAACCATTGTCACGATTTGTTTCATTTCCTCATACTGTGTCACTGGACAAAGCATCCATAGTGATGTCTCACCCATCTTTGTCATTGCTTTGTCCAAGAACCTGCACTCATAAAACACATTATGCTAGTAGGCCTTCTCTCTCTCTCTCTCTCTCTCTGGACCTCTCTAGAATAGAAAGTCAAATATCAAGATGGTGAGGGCAATGGAATTAGAGAGAGAGAGAGAGAGAGATGAGGAATTAAGAGAGAGGGGGGACATTGATTAAGGGGAGTGAGGAAGAGATAGGCTATGGCTTTTTTTAAATAATCATTAAAACATATTCATGTAGGGCCCACCCAACAAAAAGCAACGTACATCCGCAATGTTAACAAAGGTGGTATTTTTGCTCTCTTTTCAATAGTTCATGGCCATTTTTTCCCCCAAAAAAAGTTTATGTCGCTGGATGCTCTTTTGAGAACAGTATATAGGCATTTTTACACATTAACCCTTATTATTGTTATAATTATGATTTCTGATTTAACATCTAATTTTAAATTCAATTTACTTCCTTCATTATATTGAAACCCTAATAATCAATATAACCCCCTGCCTTATTAACTGTAATTATAATTCGAAAATGCGTACTTAAAATGAATTAGAAACCATCGGATAATAAAAGACACCTTTTCAATCCCATCTTCGAGATATAGTTTTCACAAATTTCTTTCAAAATCCAATTAACCTGGTCTCATATTTGCATTTCGAATATAATTATTCTACGCAGTTAAGTTGCATTAATACATATCAAAGTGTAAAACAAAAGTTCCGGCAAACCCCGGGTTTCATACATTAACTAAGGGGTTTACAAATTCCCATATAAGGGATTACATGAACTATTCCAAAAATTTACATCCCGAATATATATAGTAATTCCAACCAAAATTCGATAACCAACTACCAAAACACATCCCTACAGGAGTCCTTGCCGCCCCTGGTTGTTTGCTTCCCTTTTGACCCACTTGCTCTGTCTATAGGTTAGTCAATGGAAAAAAATGAGATTCAAAAGAATCTCAATAGTAACAAATCACTCATACCACATATAATTACATAGTATGCAAGCAAATCATCAATTAGCACAGCAGCAACGAACACAGCATACACATAGCTATCACAATATACACTTGCCTTTACGGCATTCACATAGTCTTCGTAGCAACACATAGCCTTAACGGCTCACACATTTACAACAGCAGATCAACGACAGGGGTAGAGATGACCAGTATCACTCTCTACGACTGCTCATGCTAAAATGCACATATTGTAATACACATATCCTTACAGCTTACACATAGCCTTTCGGCTTTCACATCCATAAGCTTTGCCGCATCCAAAATCATCACAAAACAGTGATAAATCAAACATACAATGCATCATATATAGCATAAAGGAAAGTCTCACTACCTTGTTCTTTCCGATTATGCTCTGGCACAGGTGGATCACGAAAAGGACAAATATCAAATCCTATAAACAAAGATCAAGGACGACGAGTTATTACCCATTTCAATTCTTTAATACTCATAATACTTTGGTTGGTTATCACTATGGTCATTTAATCAAGTTAACTAAGGAGTTAAAGTGGTCAATTAACCTAAAAGACCAATTTCTAACCTCAAAGTTCAACTATATTACATTATGCCATAACATCTTCAATTTTTACATAAGTGACCAAATATTCCAGAATTTTTCATCAACTTTTTAAAATCATAAGTAATTCTACACAAATCGAAATGAGGTGATCTCAAGTCCTATGGAAAGCTATTGAAATCCTATATATAGGAAAAATATGAATCAACGCTATCCATAACCACAAAAATACAGAATTACACAAAATCTCGTACTACTCCAGAATTGCTTCCAGTTGCAACCCCAAACTTTGAAAAATCATAAATCCTAACTCAACTGGCTGTGAACTTTGAAGCATGTCATGTGAACTTTAAGATTGAAAAATTTCAGAATTTTTAGACACCATTTGCTCTTTCAAAACGTCTATACAAGCCAACTGCCCAGCATAGAGTTTCAATGGACAAAATTTCAAATTTTCATCCAATGGCTCCAAAATCAACAACCAAACCTGTCCCAACACAATTTTCCAAGAGAAAGCCATTAGAATCACTAAAACAATCAAATTCTCATCACATCCACACATATTCAATTTTGAACTACAATGCAACACAAACCATCAAATTGTCAAACTTTCCATTTCAAGTTCCAAACCAATTCCATTGTTCCAATGACACAATATGACACCAATCCACCACAATACACTATCCAATTCATCCATTTCAAAATCACCTGAAATTCAGGGCAAAATCTACAAATTTCTAAACTCAACCGATGACCACAATCAATATGTCAAAATACAACAATTTCTTACCTCTTCCTCTTTCTAAAGCTAGTTCTTGAATTCTTCCACCTTCTAATTTCTTCAAGCATTCAAACACCTTCTTTCAAAAATCTAAAACCATAAAGATGGAGATCTTATCACCATGAACAAGATTAAAGAAGATGATTTCACCATTTAAAGTCAAATAGAGCACTCACCTTAAGCTTTCTTCTTTCTCTTTCCTCTTGAACTTGAACGAAAATGAAAGATGGAGAGAGAGATGAGATGAAAATGAGAGATCATATTTTTGAGCTCTCAAGGCCCCTTTGGCCAACTTTAGAAGAGGGAGGAGAAAGGGAAAGAGTTTAACACTTTGACCTTGATCCATGGTGTGAGTGGTGACACTTGTCATGATCTTGTTTCCTCTCCCACGAGCACACATGAGCACAAAAGCATATGATGTTAGATATGATTAGTTTTGATGATGTCAAATATAGATATTAAGTGATAAGAGCAAAAAGTTTATATAATGTATTTCTTTGACTAACTACTATATTTAATGTTACATATTTTGTAGATTAGTCAAGCAAAGAATGAAGAAGATTGAATTAATGAAAATGAACAAGAGGAAGAAGAAGAAAGAAATTGAAGATAATCAAAGAGATGCTTGCTTTGGTTATGGAGAATTATTATCAAGAAGAAAACCAAGAAGAAAGATATTGAAGAATGAAGAACTTGGTAGATCTATCATGAATATCAAGATTCAAGTTGTTAGATGTGATATTGGAGATTTCTATAATGTTACCGGAGGTTTCTATGATCAAATAATGGTTGGAATATGTTAATATGAAGCTAAGATGACTTATATATGAGTTTTGGCACTTCTAGAGGTGTTATGCTCGAGCACAAGGTGTTATGCTCGAGCACAAGGTGTTATGCTCGAGCACAGGAAGAACATGCTCGAGCACAGACCACTTCACTCGAGCACGGGTGCATACTCTGTTCTACTCTGTTTTACGTTCAGCCTGAGTGAGGTCTGGTATTTTGATCATATCTCTCAAAACACACGTCGGATTGACCCGAAACCGGTGGCATATGAAAGAAGACTCCCAACACGTAACATTGGCACCAGAATCACATTGAAAGAAGATCAAATGAAGGAGATATGATTCGTGGAAAATGAAACTGAAATCACCGTCACTTTCTGACACAGGTTCGGTATTTTGAGTATAACTCACAAACCACACATCGGATTGAGACGAGACCAGTGCCAAATGAAAGTAGACTCAAAGAGCTTTCCATGGATAGGTAATTTGCCTAATTTGAACGTATATTCTAGGAGTTATGTCTTCTGGAAGTTGATGCTTGTGCAGACTAGCGAAATATACACTCTTTCGATCATAACTTGCAAAATACAAGGAGTTTGGAGCTGATTCTTGTTGCATTGGAATGCATATGGCAAGAGCATTCTTATGATACATCATTTGAATCAAATGGACAAAATTTTTCTAAAGTGGCCCCACATCACCCGCGAGTGTAAAAACTTTCTCTCTGAAAATGTTGTGCGAGTGATGTCCAGAAGCAGCTGAAACGTGAAGAAAATCGCATCACTCGAGCACTGGAAGTTGCACTCGAGCAGAGAAGTCATTCTCACTCGAGCACACATGTGAGTGAGGGTCTGCGAGTGTTTGGCCGAGAGCAAGTGTTATCATTTCTTCCTTGATGCACTCGAGCAGAGACATCAATGCTCGAGCATGGGAGTTCAGCACTCGAGCAAGAGGATGCGAGTGCTTGGCCAAGAGTCATGAAGTTCAGAGAAGCGCAGGTGTGCTCGAGCACCACCTCTTATGCTCGAGTGACACATCAATGCTTGCGAGTGTAAAATTTATCTCTCTCCAAATCTGATGCGAGTGATGGTATTAAGGGCAAGATTCTTGAGAATATTCGTTTCACTCGAGCAGGAGTATGTGTGCTCGAGTGAAGGACCAAATCACCCGCGAGTACAAAATCTCACTCTTGTTAAAATGGTATGCGAGTGACGACCCGAGAAGACACTCACAGTGGAAAAATGCAACATCACTCGAGCAGGAGGAGTTGTGCTCGAGTGAGGTCGTAGATCACTCGCGAGTGAGAATTCTGTCTCTCTGAAATCTTATGCGAGCACAGACCTAAAACTGAAGACCAAGGAGTAAAATCTCGATATCACTCGAGTGAGCATATTTATGCTCGAGTGATATTCTGCAGAAGACCAAAAACATCAAGTTTCACAGCGAACATTCCGAATATGATTATATGTTATTGAATCAGTGTGTTTTCACTTGTTATTGATTCTAAATGTTAGCTAACATATATTTCAAGTGTGAAACAGGATATTAAACATTTGGATTGCAGATTCAAATAAAAGTCAATTTTGGTGAACTCCATCATTACACACCGAATGGCGGCTACCAACCACGACAAGCAAATGACCCACCATGAGAAATTGTCTGAAACACAAAACGCTCCACAACGTTACTACAGCTCAAAATGAATCTTCCTGCTGTTCAAACGAGACGCTCCACTTTGCTCCACAACGGACAGTAGCTCGTTTTCAAATCTGCTCAACGGTCAAAATGACTCCAACGGACGAATGCTCACAACGGTCATCATCTACATCAACTATAAATGGGAAACCATTCAACATCGATGGGTGGCAGTGAAAAACGCAGAAAAACAGAGATAGCAAGCAACTTCTAGAAAAATGACAGAAATGTGAATCCTCTGCTTCTACCCATACACTCTCTGTTCTGCGGTTTCAATATTACTTTTCATTGAGAGAGTGATTATTTGTATTGTACTTCAGTGAGTATTATATCCACTCTGTGAGAGAGTCTGTAAACACTTTCATCTATATTTCTGAGTTGATCTCAAGGTAGAGGGACCTTGAGAGGTTGATTTTCTTACGGAGAAGCTGTAGAGAGAATTGCCAGTAAAACATTCTGCTCGTAAGACTTACAAGGTGCAAGCAGTAGAGAACGTTGCTGCTCATAAGACTTACAGGGGTGTAAGCAGGAGAGAACGTTGTTGCTCGTAAGACTTGCATGAGTAAGCAGGAGAGGAAGATCTTCGGGATTGCTCTGCACGTAAGACTTGCCGTAAGGGGGAGTATCTTGGTGAGAGATTTGTAAAAGGTTTCACAAGTACCCGGCTAAACTTGTGGGATTGTAAAGGCTTTTCTTGTGCCCGGATTAAACAAGAAGATAGTGGATTTGAAAATCTCAGGAGGAGCCTGGGGACTGGACGTAGGCCATCACAGATTGGACCGAACCAGGATAAATCACAGTTTGCATATTCTCTTCCCTAAACTCTTATATTTCCAGCATATATTATTTAATCTAACTGTTGATTTATAAACCTTCATCTTACCGCTTTCGTTAAGATACGAAAAGATTTCTAAAGTTCTTAAGTTTTTATTATACACCCAATTCACCCCCCTCTTGGGTGATAGCCGGTTCTAACATATGATTCCACCCTCTTGATCTCTTGACAATTAATCACAACCATTAATCTTTAAGTCACTAATAAGTTTCCTTTTCAGTAACTGACTAATTGATCGATAACTTTTCTTTTTCCCTTTTGCCCCTGATTATGGAAATTCCTACTGAGTCACCGCCAAACACATTTTTATTATTTCATTTCACCATATTATCTGCCCTCCCTCTAGTTTAACTCAATTTAGATATCCATCCACAATTTCACCTAAATACAGGGTTTAGGCACTACCTATTACACATTCGGATCACAATTCAAATCACATTCTCCAAAAGTGTTTGTTTATCAATAATTATATTCACTTTTGAAGTCATTAGCCCTTAATCACATTTTGGGGCATTATAATCAATCATGGACAATGTTGATTGTGTGATTATCCGTCCTGTCAATCAAATACGAAATACACCTATAAACCCAAATTTGATCACATTAATATATTTTTTTAATATAATTTATTGCACTAATAACCTAGAAATGAAAATCCCTACAATCATTGAAGGTGAAGTTCCTGGGTATCCTTAGATCCTGTGAATATAATTGTTAACATAATTATGATTCCTATTACTTCCTTCCTTTTATTCATACCCCAACAATTATACATGGGCAATTTTGAAGGTGTGTTTATTTGACACGTTGTTGAGTTAATCGCGTTATTTAGCAGGTATTACGAGTTTTCTAGCGTAAAGTTGATTGATTGATGCCTTGAAATCTTTATGTGATGTATTTTGTTTGTTAAAACAAAAAAAAAGTGTGCATGTACCTATGTAAGGATGTTTTAGCTACTCCTCAATTCTATATGCTCATCACAAGGACATTACATCATTGTGCATACTTATTGTACATTTAACCATAATTGATAACGTAAAATCTTATGTGATTAATTATGAATACAACATGAGTACAAGGATGTTGTGGTTATTCCTTAAACAAAATGTGCATGCTAATCACCAATATCAAATATGTACAATCAAATTCCATATATACACACACAACATCAATTAGAATCTTGATTCATTAATTCAATCAACAAAATCATTTATGTGCATCTTGATAAAACTGATATTCTAAAATTCATATATGATTATTTATGTATGTTGTAAGAGCGCACTATAACTATCCCTCTAACATGCAAGTCAATCACAAATATCAATCACAGACACTTCATTTATGTATATGCACAGCTTGATGGAGAACATAACCAATTAATTTAATCCAAACAAATGACTAAACTAAACATAATAATCCCAATTTAATTTGATTAAATTAATATTACTCAAAATGATTTTTTTTCAAATTTTCTAGAATGTGAAATAGTCAAAATATTAGTTTTCCTTAGTCCAAACAGTCAAAATGGCGCACAAATCAAATTCCATATTAAATTATTGCTAAATAGATAAAACATAACCAAATTAATTATTTATTTAGCCCATAAAATTTCTGGAATTACAACAACATAGCCCAAATAATCAAATGAGCAAAATGAACCCAATAAAGAAATTCCAAAAGGTCTACGGAATCGAACTGAAGATGCACCAATACGAATATGGTTCTTAACAGTGCCCAAATAAGCTTTCCAGAAACCAAGTATCAAACCATTTCAGCTCAAATCCAGGTTCAATATGCCAATGTTTCTCAAAACGTAATTTGAAAATCCGCCCAAGACAGAATTCACAAATTCCAGAGGTTAAAAGCAACTATTTAGCCCAAAACGAAAGGGAAATATCTATAAAATTGATGTTTTTTTTTGGTACATAAGAAGGCTTAAAGCCTATAGACTAATAAATTAACCTGCTGGGGAAGTAATTCCCATACAATCATTGATAAACAGATTCCTCAAAAAATCAAGACAATTGTCAAATTGAGAGGTATCAACACCCATTAATATTTTGATAAGCACAGAGTAATGAGTGCAAAGTTCTGTAAGGCATACATAAATAGAGGAAACATATTGATATTAAGTACATTTTTACATCAAGGAGTCTCCATGTAGGGTTTGATCATATATATACAAATTATCCAATATGTTCATAAATTAGACTAACATAACCCAATTGCTCCGGCACCCTTTAATTGCCCGTACCTACTGCCTTGCCCTTGGAGCCACTGGTTCCCATTGGAATGTTTATTTATTTGAAAAAGGGTGAGATTCAAACCAATATCAGTAGTAACAAACAATCATTCATAGAAGATGCAATAAATCAATATGTCAAATACTAGAAAATGGAATATTATACTAACACATAACTCGATTCAGTCGAAAATGCATTCAGAACCAACCACTATTGCAACCCCTATACATTCCGTACCTCAATCCTCGACTAGGCATATCAATGTACTCATAGGCCTATTCATCGATGTACCCATAAGCACTGTGTATCATACATATTACAGAAGATGGTATATAAAGCATAGAAACATTCACATAGTGTATAAAGAATAGAGTTAGTAGCTTAACCCCTTTTCGACTCATGAACATGTTCCTCGAACTTCGTGTCATTACTCGAGCAATTAATCTAGTCTTAAAATTCTAAATGTACAAGAATTAGGTTAAAACTCATTTATGCACCACCTTAGAGACTTCCAAAGTGTTGCTGGTGGTTATATAAGTTTAAATTGAAAAATTACTAAAATGCCCCTGGGGACTCGGTCCCGGCCACACTGTTCCTGGTCTAACCGTACTTTTCCGAAAATTTTGACCCGGGCAATGCCGACATATTTTTGCCCAAGAAATCCATTTTTTAGCTCAGTTTTCACAAAATCACTGTCAAATGACAGTTTTGGCCTTGGCATCCCCTAATCAGGGTTTCAAGGGCGTTTTGGTCATTTCACTTTCTAGGGCTTTTCTGAAAAAGTGTTCAACACTAACCCCACCTAATTTTTCCTTCTGAACACAATGGAATGATCGATTTCATGAAAATCCAGCTCTTACCCCCTGATTTAGAGCCGGCCAAAACTTTGGTATATAAAAAAGGAAATTGTGGTTTTTGATTTCTAACACCAAAAGCTTGCTCTTTTTCATTCTTAATCACTTGATTAACCATTTCAACCCCTAATAGTCAAGATTTGAGGAAATTTGGGTAGCATAACCCCTTAGGATTCATGATCCCAAATTTACAAAATTTAGTAAAATCAAGCCAAATTCAAGAACAACAACCACACCATCATCATATTCAGCAGGGGGATCAAGTTTATGTGATTAACTCTTGGATTCTTCAACTTTCTCTCTATCCAACTGGAAGCTCATAATTACCAGAATTTTTGTATTTGGGCGCTGCCACAAATGTTGGCCAATTTTACTGGGTTAACTTCAAAAATTCATAACTCCTTATGTACAGTTTCAAATAATTCATATGACTTATCAAATTAAAACTTAGTATGTCTACTTTCATCTTATAAATTTCAAAAATTTTAGACATCATTTGATCAACCAAATCGATCTGATGACCTAATTGCCTCATAGGAAATTTACAGTGGCAGCATATTAAATTCCCTAAAATTCACTCTTCCATTTCACTAAATGCCATAAATACTTATAAAGTATATTGGGGAATAAAATTTGAGGTGTTCCAAGAGGTAGTTGTCAATCCCTTTTTTGCAAGTGTATCTGCTACCATGTCACACTCTCTCGGGATTTAACATATTCTAACCTCCCAGGCATGGTTGAGAAGTTGTTGGATCGGGAGAAATAACAGGCTGCACCGCACTTCCGTGTTACTCGCAATGAGCATTTCAACTATATTCTTTGCATCCGACTCTATGATAACCTTCTTGAAGCTAAGGTCCCAAACCATACGAAGACCCTTAAGTAAAGCCCACTGTTCAGCCTCTAGTACACTACAATATCCCAGAGTATGTGAGTATCTAGTGGTCCAAGAGCCATGATGATCTCTCAGCACTCCTCCACAGCCAGCCTTTTGTTGGGAAAGAGAAACTGCCCCATCCACATTGAGCTTAACCAAATCAAGTGTTGGGGGAAACCAACCTACCCTTAAGCCGGTAGTGAAAACCACATCATCTGTTTCCTGAGTAATCACATACTTCTTCCATGTCTGCCTCCTAACCACATGTGGATCTGTTGGTTTCAAAAAGTCATCTTCAAACAGATTCCGGTTCCTCCATTTCCACAGACATCATATAGAGACACCCCATAACAGATGCCAATCATCTTCATTATTAATTTCCATATTTCGCTGTAAATTCAAAGCAAACCAGTCATGCAATGAAGCAGCATAGAAGCTTGGTAGATACCTTGGATTGACTAATTTGCTCCACATCTGTCTGGCATAATTGCAGTCTCTCAGGATATGCATTAAGTCCTCTGCTTCATGCTTACACCAATGACCAGAGACACCCCATAACAGATGCCAATCATCTTCATTATTAATTTCCATATTTCGCTGTAAATTCAAAGCAAACCAGTCATGCAATGGAGCAGCATAGAAGCTTGGTAGATACCTTGGATTGACTAATTTGCTCCACATCTGTCTGGAATAATTGCAGTCCCTCAGGATATGCATTAAGTCCTCTGCTTCATGCTTACACCAATGACAATCTGCTAATTGAGAAGATCATCTGCTTCGCCATAGATTAAGATTAGTCGGTAACCTATTGTTAAAGGCCATCCACATGAAAGTTCTGATACGTTCTGCTCCCTCCCACTTCCAAATCTTCTTATAAATAAAACCATGGTTGGGTATAGATGGTGGTTCAAGAAGGTAATAGGCACTCTTCACTGTGAAGGACCCATCAGTAGTTGCATTCCATGCTATCACATCATTTCCCGCGTTTTCCATTGGTGGAACCATGGCAATTATGTAAAATTGAGTTTCTGGAATGCCCAAAATAATATAAAAGAAATAAAAAGTAAATCCAGACTAAGGCCCAACGCATTATGGCGTTACTGGAAATAAACCAATTCGCCCAAAGGACAACTAACCAACTAACCAATACAGGCCAGGCCCGAACAAAATTTTCCATAATTAAAATAAATAATTAAATGACCCAACCAATAGGAGTTGGGTCTAGCAGAAGGGGCTAGTCCCTTACAACATGGTGAAACAAGGTTTGAATCTTCGCTGTGAGAAATGCCCGCATGTAGTGCCTGATTGTGCCTCGAACAGAATTGCCTCTAATAGGAGGCTACCTATGCTTATCAAAAGAAATTAAATGACCCAAATCAGTTTCTGGAATTAAACCTAATGGTCTAAACAATAATTGTGTAAAAAGGAGCCCAAATCGAATTTCAAAATTATTTAACAATAATAAAAACCTTAGACCCAGAAGGTTGATTGGCCTAGAAGCTATAAATGACAAAATAAAAGAATTATGGCAAACAAAAAAATGCAAGATATGGCCCAAAATGACAAGCCCAAAGCTTGTCAGCCAACTTCACTGAATTAGTGATATGCACGTCTAACTAGGCCAGAAATCTGAAAATCAAACTGAAGTCCAAAATTAGAAAGCCCAGGACGCAGGAAAATAGATAAGTTCATTAAAATAAAATCCAGTCAGCTCAATAAATCACTTCAGCAAAATAAATGAAACGCAGTGTTTCGTTATGGACTTATGGGAGATAAAACTGTGCACTCTGGGCATCTTCTTCATGGAGTGGGGTTAACCTAACCCGACTCACGGCCCAGAGGTGTAACCTGGCACACCCGCCAAACCTGCCACTGTGGTCGACGTTTGCCGGCGACCTAGGCTCGCTTTTCCGACAGTTTAGCCATCGTTTCAGGAGATTTAGACGGAAAAACTCACAGAAAATCCCGGCACGTAAAATATGCACCATAATTTTAGCAAAAATTGTGCAAAATAAAATTGAATTTTCAAACCCAGAAATGAAAGCAATGACAGAGTTATTTTCCTAGGGAGAAAAATGGCGATTTTAACTTTCATTTTCAATGATTCAAATGGCGGCATGCTCACAACCGGCGGAGAAAATATTCGAAGAACAAACATACCTTCTAAAGAGTCTGAAAATCAAACCAAAGAACCGGGATTTTGAAAGGTAAAAGTAGGTTATCGAAGACAGGATGACTGGCCGAATCAGTCCAGAAACCAACGACATGGCTATGAAACCGGTCCACAGGGTCTCTAACCTGGATTCGCATGCAACATGGGGTAAACTGGTCCCAACCCGGCCAACCCCACCGAATTGATGGGTTGACCTGCTTGCCCCTTTTTATAAAACAAGTCTTTTCATGGGGTAGATAACAATTTTAGTTAAAGTTAATAATTTTTTTTTGTTAATAACTATTATATGATTGTAGGATAATAGGTACCAATATTTTGTTTTCAACTATTTATTTTGATAATTTGTTAAAAAGAATATTTATAATTATTAATTATAGTATAATTGGATTGTTGATTGATATTAGATGTGAAAAAAGTTGTAAAGAATGTTGAAAAAATATTTGATTATTTTATTAGTGATTTAAAGTATTAAATTGATTTTGGATATTATAGTACTATGATGAGAATTTAAATTATTTTTTTTAACTTTAATTCTTTACCGGTTTGACTTTAAATTAACCTACTAATCTTTGACTTATTTTCTCAACCAATTTAGAGTCGACCCGTGTTTGATAACCTCCACAAAACTAAAAACTTGTTTGGTTCAGCGTTTTCTTAAAAAATAAGTTTTTATTATGCAAGTTAAGATAAAATTCTTCTCACATACTTACCTCGTATACTGTGAATCACAATTTATAAGCACTTATTACTTAAAAATAAGCTATTCCAAACTAATACTAAAATGATAATTTCAGGATACTTTTTCCGGTGAGTTTCTCCGTGGAGTAAACACAAAAAACTGGGCAAAAACTTGTACACGCAGCAAACTCACCAAAGGCGTGCTCGAAAATCAAATAAAAATCTGAGTTTCAGTAAAAAAAAATTGAAAACGCAGTTATGGGTTCTTTTCGAATATATTCAAAACTGCGCAATGGTGGAGAACAATACATATAACCAGAATTTTACAGGTCCAAATAAAGTAGATCAAAATTGCAACCTATACACATGGATCGAAGATTAAGCAAATCAACAATCAAGAATAATAAAACCTATATCGATGCTCAAAGTTTTTTCCCAAATAGAAAAATTAAAACATAAAGCATCAGATAAAAAATAGCAGGTGGAGGAGAATCAGAAAAAGTAGCACATGTTGGAATCTGCTCTAACTAAAAATTATATGAGCATAATGTATCGCTCTTCCTTGGAACTGGATTTCGTGTATCACTCTTAGTCTGTCTTACTAGGTATCTCCCATCAAGTTTATGACTTACGAGGGATTAAATTGTCTGAATAAAAATCCTAGTTAAATTGGGCCTAAATTGGCTAACCAACTATACTTAGGATATTTTAATTAGATTAATAAAATAAAATAAAATTGTATATAATAAATAATATATATAAATATATATATATAATTAAAATATTTAACAATTCTATCCTTTAGAACTCTGTTTGGTAGCCTATTTAATTTTTAAACTTTTAGACCTAAAATTTAGAAAATAACACAAAACTTATTGAAATTTCTAGTTTATGTCTTGACAAGGTCTAAGAGTTAAGGGATGACGAAGGAACCCAAAGAGTCTGGGATTGACCCAAACAATTTGTTGCCCGGTATATTTAGCAAGGTAATTAAACTCGGATCGGTCACTAAACCGGTCAAGGTATTGGGCCAAGGGTCAATGGATCAGACCAGAGTCAAACCGGAACTATACCGATGAGGAATTGAAGATTTTAGGATTATTAATATGAAATTCTAAAAAACATTTAAAAAAATAAATTTTTTTTAAAAAAAATAAAAAAGTGACCTGAACCAATTCACTAGATCAGACCAGTCTATCGGCCAGTTGGTTGGTTCCCGGTCCAGTCCGGGTCTGAGAACCTGGATATTTAGACTACTTAATGGTTTAAGCTCACCTATACATACTTGTTGGAATTTTCACAAAAGTAGAGAGTCGAAGTAGTTTTATCTAAGAGTAAATAGTTTTAATTTAAGTTCTTTTATTGACGGTCGTTTTATATATGTCTTTATTCACTTTAACCATTTATTTTTTATTTATAGTGCCCTCGACAGCCAGGGAGCACTGAGTGCAGATTCTGTGTTATATTTTATATATATAACATCATTCAAAGTGGAGTCATTACAAATTTTAAATAAGTAATCGCTTCTTCATTCTCAAATGATAATATTTTGTGTTGTAATTGAATTGTTAGTTAATTCATTCACTTGATTGATTTTATCTTCGCTTATTTTCCAATTTGCAGATTTTTTATAATGACGATACCTACTTATACGAAGACATTAATTTGATCCAAGACCTTTTGGTAGTACATCTTCTTCAACATATAAATGAGTAAAGTTTATTGTTATATTAGTTTTAAGTTGTGTAGATAACTTTTTGGCATTTTGTTGTGATTATAGCACATAGTATTAGTAAGAGTTAACATTTTAATTAACTAGTGCTAGATGTTCCCTTACTATTTATAAAGACATTTTGATTTATGAAGAACTATTCAATAATGTTTCTATAGGGTTTAGTTGTTGGTGGTGAAAAATATAAACAAATGTTTTTTAAAAAAAATAAGCTTTCAATGTCCATAAAAAAAGGACGCCGTAAGTGACCAACTCACAGCGTCCCTTTTTCCAAAAAAGGACGTCGTAGGTCATTTATGAGATCCCTTTTTGGACAAAGGGACACCATAAGTGACCAAAAGGGGCAGTGTCCTACGAGGTCTCTTTTTTAACGGACGTTGTTCTAAATTTTATTACGTCGCTCATATAAACGTTCTCCTGAAAAAAGATATAGAAAAGATTTAAAAAAGGACATTAAAAGTGCTTCTGTAGTAGTCTTTGCAGAACTAAAAGAACTTTTTTTTATGGACAATACAGAACTAAGTGTGTGTTTGGATTAGCTTTTTTTAATAGCTTTTACGACTTACGAGATAAATGTGTGAGAGGATTTTTGTCTCGAGTTGCGCAAACCATGGTTTAGAAGTTTGCCAAACACACATTAAAAGAACTAAAACGATGATTTCGGGATACTTTTTCCTGTGAGTTCCTCCATGGAGTAAACACAAAAACTGGGCAAAAACTAGTACACGCAATAAATTCACCAAAGGCGTGCTCGAAAATCAAATAGAAATCTAAGTTCAAAAAAAAAAAATTGAAAACGCAATTATGGTTTCTTTTCGAATATATTCAAAACGGCGCAATGGTGGACAACAATACATAAAAACCAAAATTATACAGGTCGAAATAAAGTAGATCAAAATCGCAACCTATACACATGGATCGAAGATTAAGCAAACCAACAATCAAGATTAATAAAAGATTAATAAAACCTATATCGATGCTCAAAGTATTTCTCAACTAGAAAAATTAAAACATAAAGCATCAGATAAAAAATAGTAGGCCGAGGAGAATGAATGGTAGTACATGTTGGAATATGCTCTAACTAAACACTATATGAGCATATAAAACTACACGTATCGCTCTTTTTTAGTGCTGTATTTCATGTGTCACCCATATTCAGTCGGCCTCACTTGTTATCTCCCATCAAAATTACGACTTATGAGGGATTAAATCTTCTGAGTAAAATCCTTAGTTAAACTAGGCTTAAACTGACTAACATGCCGCACTCAAGATATTTTAATTAAACCAATAAAATAAAACAAAGTAGTACATAATATATAATATATATATATATAACTAAAATATCTAACAATCTATCCTTTGGAACTCTGCTTGGTAGCCTATTTAATTTTTGAACTTTTTGACCCAAAATTTGGTATATGACACCCAACTTACCGGAATTTCTAGTTTATGTCTTGACATTACAATGTCTAAGAATTAAGAACTGGTTAATGTCACGCAGGAACCCAAAGAATCTGGGATTGACCCAAACAATTTGTTGCCCTGTAAATTTAGACTACTTAATGGTTTAAGCTCATCTATACATACTTGTTGGAATTTTCACAAAAACTTGATTATTGCTCTATTCAGTTGTTGCCAGAGAGGTAGGTTTTGAAATCTCCTGTATTGCACCGCACAAGAGGTTTCGTCTCGTGATTATTTGGGCCATTCTTTGCAATCTCGTCTGTGTAGTGATTGAATCTTCCAAGCAATTCAATTCAATAGCTGGACGAATAAGGTCCAAGAAATTCTCGAACGTGGCAATGCAATCGAACTTTGTCGAGGATCCAATCTCCTAGATTACGCATGTCGACTTCCAATGAGGATTTGAATAAGGAGAAGGTGGTGCTGATTCCTGTGGTCATTGAATTGACTATCCATGATTTAATCATGGAATCTCCCGCTACCCGGTTACTGTTGGTTTCCCTATTTCACCATCCAAGTATTCAAACTATCCTTTGCCAATCACATATAGGCATATACCAACAGCCCACTGAGTGTAATTCTCTCCATTCAATCTGTGGATGGTATTGGGTGAGCTACTGGTGTTAATCAGTGCTTCGGAATTCATGGTTGGACTCACCAATGTTGAAGAGGTCTTGAGTCCTTCTGGCCATCGTCTATAATGAGTTCGCCGAATTGGATCATTGTCGCTCTGATATCATGTGTGATTTGATGCTGAAAAAAGAACTTATCTATTCAAGGGATGGAAGGCGATATATATAGACTAGTGTCTAGGTTATTTGCATTGTACTCAAACCCAAACCGACCGGAAACTGGTGAATTGGCTGGTACACTGGTCCAGTCTGATTATCAACCTGGTTAGGTACTTTTAAAAAAAATTTAAAAAAATTTCATTTTAATAAGACTAAAATCTTCAATTTTTCATCAGTTTGGCCTTAGGTTAACTCTGGTCTGACCCATTAACTCTTGACTCTGTACCTCGACTGGTTCAGTGACCGGTCTGTGTTTAATTACCTTGGTTATTTCGTAACCCTAGAATCACCAAGATTATAGCACTAAAAGGAAATAATCTAAAATTTTAAAATTCAAACATGCTTCTTAAGGCCTGTTTGGTTCAAAGGAAAGAAATGGAAGAGGAGGGGATGGAGGGGAAGGGATGGAAGGAAAGAATAGGGAATCACCTTTGGTTTGATTGGAGGAAGAGGAAAGAGAGAATTTTTTAATGATCTTTTGTTTGGTTCAAGAGAGAATGGAATGAGAGATAATAACTAATTTATCACTTTACCCTTATATGTTTGCTTACTTTTTTTGCTTATATAACTAATTTAAATTAGTTTTTTTTAAATGAAAATTATTTAAATTAGTTTACACCTCAATATAAATTAAATAAATTATGAAAATTCAGATTTATTTTACCAAGTGGACACAAAGAACACTTTTTTTTTTTTTTTATAAAATCCTCCTCCTCAAAAACAAATCCTGAGACCAAGATCTCAATTGCCAGCCTCTGAAGTAGAAGCTCAAACATAATTTAATTTTGAGACTATAAGCTTAGTGTAGAGATATGTCTTGATAAAAATGAGTTGTAATGGAGATGTAAAAATGAGCGTGTTTTAAATTTCTGCTCAAGGATATCAATAGAAATATGAAAAAGCAATAGGGGCAAACTAGTCACATTATTTTGCTTCCCTCCAAAACTCTCTAATTTGGAGGGAACAAAAATGAGAGAAAGGGAGGGATTTAGAGTTTCTTTTTTTGCTCCCCTCCCCTCCAATTTTTCATATCAAATAAAGGGAATGATTCATTTTTCGTCCCCCTCCAATCAAACAAACCCTTAAGAATCTTTTAGCAATTAATTAAACCCTAATTAATAATTAATAATTTAATTATAGCTAGGGTTGGGCCCAAGGCTGTGGCAGCACCAACAATTACCATTAAATCTAGTTAATTACTTATTAATTATATATATATATATATATATATATATATATATATATATATATATATATATATATATATATATATATATATGTATATTAACCGCATACGCCCTCGATCATTGGACTGAAAAACTCAAATTTCCAAGCCTTTATTATTTTGTTGATGAATTTTTAGCCTTTTATTATTTAATTAATGAATCAATATTAATTTGTCAGCTAGTTCAATTTTTTTACCCTTTTTATAACAATTAAACATGGGAGTTTTTACACTTTCTTTGGGTCACTTATTATAACATAGAGCTAGTCTAACGGTGTAAAACCCCGTTAGATTCTTTTGAGCTTTGAGTTTGAGTTTTAAAGAAAATACTTATATTAGGAGGGACAACCATAAATCTTGAACCAGATACCAGATAATAACATAAAAATAAACGTGGGAGCCAGGACACTTGGACTAAATATTACTGTGATTCACTGACTGAATAATGAATGAGTACAATATGACCTGTGGTTTATACACAATACAGACTAGGCTCAGACTAACAACCAATAATACTAACTAACAAGATTCAATTATTTATACTAACTCTAGACCCTGTTGATTTTTTTGAAAAGGTTAAGAAAACTAAATAAATTATTTTAAAGTGTTTATATTTATCTTTTTCATATAAAACTAATTTATCTAATTTATAAACTGATATATAATCAAATGATATGTGATATATTCTATGATTAACTAACTTATTTAGCTTCCTTAATCCCAAAAAAAAAAAAAAGTCAAGCAAGTCTTATATTAAGGGTAGGAGGGGGAATCATAATTACATATTTGTAACACTCTTGGGGTCTGGTACACCCCCGTACAATCTAGATTGCGGGGTATGGCTTGTTCTTTATCTGATGATAACATCTTGCAGGTAGGGATGAGCAAAAACCCGGTGGTCCCGTCCAGTTTGGTTTGATCCAAGCTGGTCCGGTCTGGTCTGGTCTAGTCCAAATAAGCAATATAATGAAATCGGATTAGACTGGACCAGACTGATTGGTCGGGTTGGACTGGGTTCTAGACTAGGGGACCAAACCACCTAGACTAGTCCGGTTTGGTTCAGGCCAATTTCTTAAAAAATATTTTTATAATTTAGATGTTATTTTTTATTTTTATTTAATATTGTTAGAGTTTTTTAAGGATTTATAATCAAGCTTTATTTATTATGATGATTTTTACATGATTATAGGTATTTTTATTATCTTCATTACATTTATCATGTTTAAATCTTTTTTCTCAACATATTTTTTTTATTGTTGTTGGATATTCTTATAGATTTATGATGTTTTAATTTTTGGTGACATATTTTATATTATTATAGGTATTTTTGTGGTCATAATTATGTTTAATAGGTTCAAATTTTGCCTTCCAAAGATAAAAAAATAAAAAAAAAAAAATATATTAAATTTAGGTTATGGACTACCCGGACCAGTCCAGGTAGTCCACCAGACCCGGTCTGGTCCAACCCGACCTCGGGTTGATGCTGGACCAGACTAGACCATGGACTGCTTTGTGCAACCCGAGATCTTCTCAAGACCAGACCTCGGGTTGATGTCAAACCCGGTCCGGTCCGGTCCGGTCCAGTCCATGCTCATCTGTACTCAAAGGTAGGGGTGGAAACAGGCCAGGCGGCCTATCAAGGGCCTGCGGCCTAGCCTGTTTCCGGCCTGCTCAGGCCTGGCATGTCAGAAAAATAGGCCAGGCTCAGGCTTATTTGAAGGCCTATTTTACTAAACAGGCCAGGCCCAGGCCTGTTAATAGGCCTTTTAGGCTTATCAGGCCGACCTGTTAATATATATATAAAAAAATTGCACGGCCCCTAAGCCCAACCTCTTAGAGTGTGAGTCTGGGCCACCCAATTTCAGTTACCCCTTCTCTTCCAAATCCCAATCTCGTCCTCTCACCTAGCCCTTAATCTCACTCTCTCGTCTAACTCATCATCATTCGATCTCGTCTCACAGCGTCTCTCTCACTCTGATCTTGCTCTCAGTCGACTCCCTCACTCTCACCCTCACTCTGAATCTCCGATCTCGCTCTCAGTCTCTCACTCTCAGTCGACGATCTCGTCTAACTCACTCTCTCAGTCAACTCAAAAATCACCCAGAGAACCCAAGCCCTAACCCGTCGCCTGTCGCCCGTCACCTGTCCTTCCTTTGAGAGTCACCGTCGCCTACTCTCTTTGTGGCCGTCCTTGCTCTGACTTGAAAACTCTCTTCCTCGGTGGCCGGTGGCGGGCAGTCGCAGATCTGAGAAATTAGTAAGTCCACTCTTCTCTTTCGATTGTCTATTTCTTCTCTTCTTTCGTCTATCTCCAGATCTCGTGCTATGTCTATTTGTTATTTCAATTTGCTGCTCAATTTGGCATTTCAATTTGTTGTTATTTGCTGCCCAGTCTCAGGAGAATGGAGATATCCCAGGGAACGCCAACGAGCGTATGAATTTTGTGCCTTCTTTCTCTTTATGATTTATATATGAAAAACTATAAGGTTTTCTTATACAATTTTTTATTTTCATTTTCATTTTCAGATTGTCCAGGTCCTTAATCCAACTCCGTAGGAAAATCCAACGCATGTGAAGAATGTCCCAATCAACAAATTGTGCCCCTGCTCCAAAAGGCCCTTACCCATGTTCTTTTCCCATGCCTTTATGAGTAAAATCACGTTAAGTTTTGGTTTAATTATTTCTTGAACTTTTGAAGTTAAGCTAGGTTTGTTTACTTGAGGAATTTGTGGTTCTATGCTGTTTTGATCTCCCTTCTTACCTCTTCCTCAGTTAGAGAAATACGAAAATTGGGGGATGTCATATAAGTAGAAGTTCTTTATTTTGTTGGCCATCCTGTCTCCCATTTGAACACCTCACATGTATAATTATTCTACTAGCGCTGGCACCTGATTAAAATTGTTTACATCCAAGTGATACTGAGGAATTTATTTCCTGCTATATTGCTCCACTTTATTGACATAATTTATATCCTGATTAAAATTGTTTGCATCCATGTTTACAGTAATGCACTTAATTGATGGTGCAAACAAACTCAATATTTCAATGTTATCGGTCATTCTAGGTTGATTTGGTATGACATATATGCAATTTTGTTTTGATACCCCTTGCCCTAAAAAGTTTGATTGCATGTCTTCTGCATTTGTTTCGGTAGATCTGTAGCTTGTCTCCACTCAATCCAGGCCTCTTTAACAGGCCAAAGGCCAGGCTCAGGCCTAAAAGAGGGCCTCTAACAGGCCACAGGCCAGGCTTAGGCCGTTTTGTCACAAAACAGGCCAGACCTGTTAGGGCAAAAGACTGGCCTGGCCTGGCCTGTTTCCACCCCTACTCGCAGGTCCTAGAAAACCATAACTAGCATCTCATAAGGAAAGCGCAAAACTAATCTCCCAGCACTAATATACAAGTTCATGTATTAATTCATAATAACCTTTGACTCAATCCCTCAAATCTTAAGCTTTTAGAACCCGTATGATGATGCCAAATACCAGATAATATCAAACTCCAACTCAGTCTTTTGCCACCAGAAATGGTCCAACTCATTCTAAATCACAACAATTTCTTTCCCCACACACACACATAAAGAAAACATTATGATTCATACAAAAATTGAAAATCCACGTGAGCAGAAATAAGCCAAGAAATTCAGAGTTGAAAGCAACAGAATTGGAGGAAGGATATAGAACTGAGAAATCACCACTTACTCCTTACCATGATCATGCTTCTTCTCTGTTGTCGGTTCTACGTGTGGGCTTAGGTCAAAGTGGGCCCACAAGCTTCGTCCATTAAAAAGTGGGCCCTAAAACGTAAAACTGCGTCTGTGTCCCCTTCTTCTAAGATTTTTTAAGGGGTCAAGATTTTCTATCTTGAATTCACTGTGTAGATATTGTTTTACGTTGGTAATAGCCTCAACACTGTTTATAGTTATCATCAAATCATCAAATATATCACCACTTATACATGTTTATTGATCACAGGGAGTAAAGCTGGATTTTAAAGCTTATGCCTTTTGGCTTCTCACTTTTCTTAAATTGTGGAACTTTTCAAAAACAGGTTTTTCAAATATATCACTTAAATAAGTTTCAGACTTTCAGTCAAACTAATATTTTTTCCTAAAAGTATATTTAAATATAAATCATATTATACTAATTGATTTTTTCCATACTTAATTTGAGATAAAAATCATTTTTGCAAACATTAATCCAAACAAACCACTCAATGTGAGCGCAAAACCACATGTTCTACACTAAAAGAAAACAAAATCCAAGAAGAAATGAAAATAAAACTCCATTCAAATATTAATATTGAGACTTATTAATCAACACTAGATTGGCGTAAATAGCAAAAAATTTTATATCTTGTGAAAGATTAGTTACTGTTAATAACAAATGAGTATATTCTAATTATATTAAAAAATGTTGATACTGAGACTGGGAAGGGGATTGATAATGCCAACATGACTTTGAACCATTCTGTTTGTGCACTGTGCATATAACCAAACGGTCAGAGGCTCGAATTGGCAGGAAGGAAGAAGGAAGAAGGAAGAAGGAAAGAGAACATGTACAAAAAATGAGACTTTTTGTGAATCTTTCTTTTTTCAAAAAGAAAAAAAAAAATCGCTCAGTTTGCCTTAATTTAGGGTACGACTGTTGATCAATATTTTCTTTCACTTTTTTTCTTTCTTTCTTTCTTTTTCCAAATATGCAGGTTTGAAACCAAGGTCTAATAGTAATAAAAATACAGTTTAGCAGTCTACAGTTCCTTTGGTATTTACATCATGACACCCGGAAGCTTTTTATAACTTCTGAAGATTGGAACCAATACAAGCAATTTTTGTAGCAACAAAAGGCATTCCTTGAGAGGCATGTATCCAGTGCTTTAAGCAATAACCATTTGATTATATATGGCTAACTCTAACACCTTATATTAAATAGGCTATATTTCCAACATTGACTGGGTATTGAACTTCACCCTGGGAATTGATCATATTTACTGCCTTGTATTACAGCTACAACCTCAGTATTGCACAAAAAAATTGCAAATTGATTATTAAAAGGGTTATAAGCTCAGAAACTACATTTAGCATCTTACACAGACAAATTAATTAACAAGCACAGAACTTGAATTAATGAGTTAAAGCAAAGTGATCGGGCAATGGATTTGGTGTATTATCATCTATAAATAAGCACAACAAATGTGCTCTTAATAGCAAAAACAATTACAGAAGTTGAGCAGAATGGATGCAAAGCAAAAAGAATTAAAAAAACCTCAAATCCAAAAAGTTTATCCCTGGCACTCATTAATACCTTAATAGTAGCTATCTATCTGATGCAGTAATGTCATAGGGAGTCTTGGCAGCGAGGATGATCAAAATATCAACTAGCACTTGATCGAAAAATGACATGATTCAATTAGTGTGTTGTTCGCAAAGTAGCCTTAGTTGTGGATATCGCTCCAGCACAATGGGGAGAAGAACAGGTTCGCCTTCTTTCAACTCCACTGGTTGATAAATTTTGCCAATCCCCAACATAGGAGATGAAGGGCTAGCAGCACTAACTCGTGCTTCTGGCATTTCCAGGAATGTCAAGAGATGATTGAATGAAAAATATGAAATGAAGTCTGCCATTCGAGCCACACTCAGCAGCAAATTCATGAAATGAAGCTACTCTGGCTAGGATATCCATATCAATAGTGTTCCCTAGACTACCAATTCCAAGGCACGTTGATGCACCTGCAGTACTGAGAACAGAAATATCCGAGGGAAAATGCTGGTATTCTCTATTACTTTGGAAAATTATAGAGGACACAGCCCCAAATGCAATACACAAAGATAACTCCTCTCAAACGAAAACTGATAGAACAGTAAAGAACAAGAAACAATCCCCTGATATTCAAGAGATCAGGGCCCCTCCCTACCAACAAAACACTCGCATGCCTTCATTGATCCCCCCTCTCTACCTTTTACGCACTCCCACTACCCTGCAATTTGTCAGAGGATCTCATCGTACTCTCTCTCCCCTCCTTTATTGGGCCCGATGTCCCTCCCAGCTTCTTCCTTTTGTAAACACGGCCCCAATCCTTTTCTATAGCAGGCCCATCACACGCCTAGAAGCAAAATCAATTTAAAGTACTTATAAACAGCAAACTTAATAGCAAAGCAGAATAAAACCAAGAGCCACCAATAGAGGAGATAAAAAATAACGGATTGCATACAACAAAACAAACCGTAGTGTGAAGAGAAGAACATCAATCAAGCAATATCCCGTGGATTCTCATCACGACTCATCTAACCTATCCTTCAAACAACAGAAAGCTCCAACAGAAAGGATGATGCACGCAAGAAAAGACGCCAGATAATGGAATATTTTTCTTGGACTAGCATAACCATTCAGTGGCCATAACTTCAAAAGCAAACTCATTCAACTATGTAACAATTATAAAGCAGACTCTAAGAAGTAGGTAGAGAAAAATTAATCAAGCCGCCTTAATAGACTTTTGATAGGCAAGAACTTGTAAAATTTAGCAAACAGATATTTGATCCAACAATCCAGCTGTAAACTTGCAAAGAAGTTTAAATAGCGGTTAAACTACTATGATGTGTAGTTATCATCTCTAGATGAGCAAAACAAATGTACTTCTCAAAGCAAATAATTTTAAACAGAATTTAAGCAGAGCAGATTCCGGCTGCAGTTAACTATTTCATCATAAGTGACTCACAAAAACTATCTAGTTTACTAAGGACTTGGGCTTTTTGATTTCTGTTACTCCATTGATGTCCATGCCACGGTAACCTGCCTACCCTCTTCTTCCAATCTCATAAACTTACAGCGTAAAATAAAATAGGGAAGCAATTAGTTCACTACCTCAATACCACTCTGTTCTTGGATATTACTTCCTAATTAGATTGGTTTTTGGTGGCTGCATTCTTATTTTCCCACTCATGACCCAAACATGGTTAAACTAACCCGAAACAATATCAAAAGGATTAAATTTAAATTATTAACAGCAATCAAAACAAACCAGAATAATACTACAGCAACAACATCAAAACCTGCATCCGTCGTAATCTCTTTGACTCTACCGTAGCCGGAGTAACATCAATTCGAAGGTTTTCTATATATCTCTGGAAAATCTTATCACCAAAATATGGAAGTACCCTAGCCAATATTTCGACTGCAGTGGGGCGCTTTCTCCTGTGAGCATTTGGCGTTATTGCAGCAATAATGACAGAGAGAACGTCAGTCCTCGGGCGAAGGTCCCAGCAGTGTATTGAATCTGAACAAAGAAAAATTTTTAACAGATATTACTTAAATGCCTAGGGAAGTTATTTTATTTTCACTCATCAGATAGTTTGTTGTAACAAAATCTAGCCACGTGAGTAGTTACACCTAGTTGTTTATTTCTTATATATATGTGGCACACTGTACACATTTTCAATTAATGAAATCAGATTCTTTTTCTCTCATATTTTGTGTTATGGTATCAGAGAGCCATTAACTCTTTCGCTTCGTTTTATTCACCTTTCCCTTTTCCTCCATCGGGATCATTGCCTGATTACCTTTGTTTGTGTCTTCTTCACATCCTTCTTTCGTCTTTCTTGATTGATTCATCCTTCGATCGATCTCTTTTCTGATATTTCTTCAATTGAACATCCATGGCCAGCGATAGTTCATCTGAATCTTCCTCTATTGCTTCAATTCAAGACCCTTCCAGTTGCTATTATTTGCATCCGAATGAAAATCCGGCGCTCATCCTCGTTTCACCACCATTATCTGGTTCCAATTATCATCACTGGTCCCGATCTATGATGATTACACTGATGAGCAAGAATAAGCACCATTTCATCGACGGATCAC
Organism: Inga laurina; assembly: GCA_963855925.1. NCBI lineage: Eukaryota > Viridiplantae > Streptophyta > Magnoliopsida > Fabales > Fabaceae > Inga > Inga laurina. Next base: position 56,388,729 of record OY979704.1, read on the forward strand.
TATTGGTGCCAATCAAAATAGATCCTCTGTACCCAGCGTGGCAGCGTTGCAACACAATGGTGTTAACCTGGCTTACGCGGTCGATTTCTCCATCAATTGCTAAAAGCGTCATCTGGTCAAATCAAGCTGAGGATGTATGGAATGACTTGAAGGAGCGATTTAGTCAGAGTGATGCTTTCAGAGTTGCCGAATTACAGGATGAACTCTTCCAAATTAAGCAAGGTGACCTTTCTGTTTCAGACTATTTTACTAGAATTAAGATAATATAGGATGAGTTGCTTAATTTTCGACCTATAGCTGAGTGTTCCTGTTCTTTACGAGAGTATTTCCGGCAAGATTATGTCATTCGTTTCTTAAAGGGTCTTAACGAACGATTCTCTACTGTAAGGTCCCAAATCATGCTTATGGACCCTCTTCCCTCTGTTAACAAGGCCTTTTCCCTAGTTCTTCAACAGGAACGTGAACTTACTGGTTCAATTGAACCAAATATCTGTTTTACTCGTACTAATGTTTCATACAAGCCCAATACTGGCAACAATAGCACCAAGATGTGCACCTACTGTGGTAAACCAAGGCACACTGTTGAAACATGCTACAAGAAGCATGGCTATCCTCCTGGATACAAGAATTGCTCCACGGCTTCGGTTAACAATATGGTCACATCTGCTTCTGGTTCTTCAGATGGTATTTTGTCCTCTAAACCCTCTCCTACTAATCAATTTATCAGTCATGATCAATATAATCAACTGATTGCTTGCTGTAACCTAAGTCTGCTGTCAATCAGGATTTAACTGCTTCTCCTTCTGTGCCAAAAACCGAGTTTGTTGCTTGTGTTAATCAGCTTTCTTCCCTCACTTTAATGCCAAATGTCAGCACTGCAGGTATATATGCTGCTTTAGCTTTCACTTCCCCTGCCTCCTGGATTTTGGATAGTGGTGCCACTGCCCACGTTTGCTATTCCCTTGACTTGTTCATTTCTTATTCTACCATTGATCCTATTAGAGTTTCTTTGCCCACTAATACTGTTATAGTTACTAGCATATTTGGTACTATTCAATTGAATGATCATATTCAACTCTCTAATGTCCTTTATATCCCAGAATTCCATTTCAATATCATTTCATTATCTCAAATGACTTCTGACATTCCTTGTCAACTTGTTTTTTCTTCTTCCAAATGCATTATACAGGATATGAGGACATGGAAAACGATTGGTACTGCTGATCTTCACCAAGGATTGTACAAGCTGTGTAGTCCTTCTTTTAAGTCTGTTGATTCTGTTTCTGTTGAACTTTGTAATCCTTATTGTTCTGTTTCTGCTACACCATGTACATCACAATCTCACTTCGATTTATGGCATTTTAGACTTGGCCACTTATCCTCAAAAGTTTTAAATGTTTTGAAACAACAAGTCCCTTTCATTTCTTGTACTTCCTTTGAGCCTTGTGATGTATGCCAATTTGCTAAACAAAGAAAACTTCCATTTCTTATCAGTACTACCAAAACCTCTTCTCTTATGCAGTTATTACATGCTGATATATGGGGCCCATATAACCTTTCTTCCATTCATGGCCATCGATATTTTTTAACAGTGGTGGATGATTTTACGCGTTTTACTTGGTTATGTCTTTTGAAATCTAAATCTGATGCAAGATCTGCTTTTCAAAATCTCATCCTTTTTCTTGAAAAACAGTTTAATCTTCATGTTAAAAGTGTTAGGACTGATAATGGCGTTGAATTTCAAATGCTTTCTTTCTATTCTTCTAAAGGTATTTTACACCAAACCTCTTGTGTTGAAACTCCATAACAAAATAGTGTTGTGGAGAGGAAACACCAACATATTCTGCACATTGCACGTGCCTTGATGTTTCAATCTAAGTTACCTTTAGCTTATTGGAACTATGTTGTTTCTCATGCCGTTTTTCTTATCAACCGTTTGCCTACTCCTGTTTTGGCAAACAAAACGCCATTTCAGTCCTTACATAGTACTGTTCCTGATTATACTGATCTTAAAGTTTTCGGCTCACTATGCTTTGCTTGCACTTCATCTACTCATCGAACAAAATTTGATGCTAGAGCCCGAAAATGTGTCTTTCTTGGTTATAAAAATGGTACTAAGGGTTATATCTTGCTTGATATTCATAATCATCAGATTTTGATTTCTAGGCATGTTATTTTCTATGAATCCATTTTTCCTTACACCACTGGTTCTGTTTCTCCATCACTTCCTATGCCACATTTTTCACATTCATATGCACCATTTGATTCTACCATTTATCATCTCCCATCTATCCCTTCTTTTACTCCTTCTATTACTCTTCCCTATCCCAATTTCTCTCCAGTCTCTCCTCTTCCCACTTCTTCCTCCTCCTCTTCTCTACATCCTTCTTCCACCTCTACTAGTTCTGCTATTAGTCCCGTTGCTCCTTCCTTTCCTCTTCGCAGATCACACAGACAACTTAAGCAACCCTCTTACCTATAGGATTATCACTGTTCTCTTCTTACTTCAGTACCAACAGATTCCATGTCTCATTCTTGTAGATATCCTCTTTCTTCTGTCCTTTCTTATGGTAATATTTCTTCCTCTCACAAGCAATTTATCTGTTCCATTTCCATTCCATCTGAGCCTCAAAATTACCGAGAAGCTATTAAATACCCAGAATGGCAGCAGGCCATGCAGGCTGAAATAGCAACTTTAGAGCAGAGCCACACATGGATTTTGACTGAATTACCTAAGGGTAAATCTCCTATTGGTTGCAAATGGGTTTTCCGGACAAAATTTCATGCTGATGGGACTTTGGAGAGATATAAGGCCCGTTTAGTGGCAAAGGGCTTTACACAAACTGAGGGGGTTGATTATTTTGATACATTCTCCCCTGTTGCTAAAATGACTACTGTACGATTGTTACTTGCTGTGGCTGTATCTTCTAATTGGTATCTTGAACAATTAGATGTCAACAATGCTTTCCTACATGGTGACTTACATGAAGACGTTTACATGTCTCTTCCTCCTGGTTTTTCCACCTCCAATTCAGGACTGGTTTGTAAATTGCAGAAGTCTCTTTATGGTTTGAAGCAGGCTTCACGGCAGTGGTTTGCTAAATTGTCTTCTGCTTTGGTGTCTTGTGGCTATACTCAGTCAAAATCTGACTATTCTTTGTTCACTAGACAACATACTACCTCTTTTACTGCTCTTTTAGTTTATGTTGATGACATCATACTTGCAGGCAATGACTTTGCAGAAATCACGCATATTAAGTCTTTTCTTGATTGTTCTTTCAAAATTAAAGATCTTGGCAAACTGAAATTCTTTCTCGGCCTTGAGGTAGCTCGTTCTAGTGCTGGTATTTCTCTCAATCAGTGGAAATTTGCTTTAGATATTCTTCATGATGCTGGTTATTTGAGCTGTAAGCCTCTTTCCACACCCATGGCTCATCACACTCGTTTATCTCAAGACATTGGTACTCCTCTTTCCGATATTGCTTCCTATCGGCGATTGGTAGGACGCCTCCTTTATCTCACCACTACCTGGCCTGACATCTCTTATGTGGTCCAGCAGTTATGTCAGTTCACTCATGCACCATCTTCGGTTCATCACCAAGCTGCCTTACGAGTACTCCGATATCTTAAGAGCTCCCCCAGGAAGGGTATTTTCTTTCCTGCTTCTTCTAACCTTCAGTTAAAAGCTTTCAGCGATTCTGATTGGGCTGGTTGCCCGGACACACGACGATCTTTATCTGGTTATTGCATTTTTCTTGGTGATTCTTTGGTTTTATGGCATACCAAGAAGCAAACTACTGTCTCCCTTTCCTCTTCTGAAGCTGAATATAGGGCCATGAGGTGTGTGGCTTGTGAAATTCAGTGGCTTCTTTATCTCCTAGTTGACTTGCAGATTCCTTATTCTTCTCCTACCATCTTGTATTGTGATAATCAATCTGCTATGCATATAGCTTCCAATCCTACTTTCCATGAACGAACTAAACATCTGGAAATTGACTGTCACTATGTTCGGGAGAATGTTCAAGCTGGTGTCATACGTCTCTTACCAGTCCGGAGTGCTAATCAACTTGCTGACATCTTTACCAAGCCTCTTGATCCACAACCTTTTCATGGTTTCTTGTCCAAGCTTGGCATGATCAATATCTATGCAACAGCTTGTGGGGGGGGGGGGGTAACAGATATTACTTAAATGCCTAGGGAAGTTATTTTATTTTCACTCATCAGATAGTTTGTTGTAACAAAATCTAGCCACATGAGTAGTTACGCCTAGTTGTTTATTTCTTATATATATGTGGCACACTGTACACATTTTCAATTAATGAAATCAGATTCTTTTTCTCTCATATTTTGTGTTAATTTTTAAGAAAAAAATTAAAAATTAAAACAGGGAAAAAAAGTGAGTTGCTTTGTGATCGCCCAAGAAAAAAAAAGAAAGTGTGTTGTGGATTTGGCCCCGAGACCAAGATCTTACATTTAGGTTACCTTCTTGGGCCCATCATCCTATCATGGACATGAACATGGTATCGGTTCTCTAGAGGAGAGTACAGTGAGTATTAGCAGCAAAAGTGTGAGAAAAATTATGTGGGGTACTCAAAATAATCAAATATTCTTTGCTTGAGATTCTGAATTGAATGAGTTTGAGAGCTTATGGGATTTTTGCAGATGACTGGGTTGCCCGTTAAATCTGTATTCCAATCCTGGCCATACAATCAATTTAAATTTCTTGTTATGGCAGGAAAAATGTAGGTGAAGGAGGACGAGGAAATCGGGATGGGTAGAAGCCAATGGGTGTGAAAAAATGCATTGATTCCTAAGGTGGAGAACCCTTCTATCTTAAAGGATTTTAGGCCTATCTCTTTGTGTAATGTCAGTTACAAGATTCTGAGCAAGGTGATAGCAAATAGGCTGAAGAAAGTGATGGACCAATTAGTATCCCCAATCAATGTAGCTTTATTGCAGGCCGATAAAGTTGTGACAACATTATTCTAGCTCATATTATTCTAGCTCAAGAAGCAATACATACCATGATGTCAAAAAGGGGAGGTAAGGGCTATAGTGCAATAAAAGTGGATATGGAAAAAGCATATGATCGACTGGACTGGGACTTTCTCAGGTTTAACCTTCAAAGCCTTGGTCTTTATAAGAGCTTCATTCACCTAATAATGCAGTATGTATCGACAACATCAATGAGGGTTTGTTGGAATGGTAGTATGACTGAGACTTTTCTCCCAACTAGGGGTATTCGGCAAGGTGATCCAATAAGCTCGTACTTGTTTATCCTATGTATGGAGCACCTAAGTCAACAATCAAGCGAGAAGTTGATGAAGGAATGTGGAAACAACTCAAGTTCAGTGTTAGAGGGCCAACCTTATACCACCTGCTTTTTGCGGATGATCTCGTCCTATTCTGTGAAGCTTCAGTGGATCAGGTGACAAGAATTAGGGATATTATGCAGGTTTTCTGCAGGGTGTCTGGGCATAAAATAAATCTTGACAAATCAAAGGTATATGTTTCTAGAAATGTCCAGTTTAACAGAGCTAGAAAATACAGTCAATTATTGGGAGTAGGGCTTACTCCAGACTTGGGGAAGTATATAGGCGTGCCTCTATTGCATAAACGAGCAGTCAAAGTTACATTTGCACCTTTGTTGGCTAAAGTCGATAAGAAGTTGTCTAGCTGGAAGGGCCGACTACTTAGCATGGTAGGGAAAGTCGTCCTAATAAGATCTGTACTAGCTGCAATTCCATATTACCAAATGCAGTCCTTGCTTATCCTGAAAAGGGTACTTGATGCATAGAGAAACGAAGCAAGAACTTCTTTTGGAACCAACATGCAGAGGGTAAGAAGTTGCATATGATAGCATGGGATACAATCTAGAAAGATAAATCTTTTGGGGGGGGTTTGGGCTTCAAAGACATGGCGTGCCAAAACGAAGCTTTTATTATGAAGTTATGTTGGGGATTGCTGACTAAGCCATAGGCTCTATGGGTTAGATGTCTACGTGCTAAGATGATTGCATTGAGGGGAAATTTTCAAAGGTGCTGAAGAAGAGGAATCAGTCAGAGGTGTGGAAAGCAATATTGAGTGTATGGGATAATTTTCGGAAGGAAGTGGGAAGTAAACTAAACAATGGTCAGTCAACCAGTGTTTGGTGGGAGTTATGGTTACAATTAGAATATCCTCTTATGAACTATGTGGACCGGAACTATCACTTAATAGATCCTGAGGATACAGTTGATAAATTTGTGACATCATGTGGTTCTTGGGACATAGCAAAATGGAAACTCTACTTGCCTAGTTGGGTGATCAAGAAAATTGAGCAAGTGCAACCTCCTGCAGGGTTAAGGGAGGATCATTTGTTATGGAAAAAGTCTTCAGATGGGAACTTTAGTGTGAGACCAGCCTATAATTTCATTGTGAATCAAGATGAACCGAGGGGGAACCTATATGGAGAAACCTTTTGTAACCCCCTCACCGTAATTACATCCGGATTACAACAATTTAAGTGAAATAGAGACCAATAAGAAGGTTTAATAATTTATAATCCCACATCCAAGAGATGGGGTATTCAAAAATTGATTTCCAAAGCACATTTCACCCTGGTCTCACATTCACCACGAATATAATTACTTGAGACATAAATTACATAAAGAATATCAGAATGCGGAAGCTAAAATCCCGGTTTAAATATATGTATCATATGGGTTTAAGGTTCCCAAAATGGGGATTTCACAATCAAAATAATCATTTACATTCTCATGTACACTTGGCAATCCCAAATCCCAAAATGATGATAACCAACTATCCCAAAACACTAAATGTCCCTATGAGATCCTATCCGCTCCGGGATGGTCGCTTCTCCTTCGAGCCACTTGCCCTGTCTGAAAAGGTTAGTCATATGAAAAGAGTGAGATTCTTGAGAATCCCAGAGCAACAACTCACTCATACAATATATAAACATAAAGCATGTATGTTCATCATAATCAGCAGCATCACAATGATCTCAGGCTCACGCCACAAACGACAGCACTCACGGCTGTATTCACAATGCACTACGCCCACTTTCGTGGTGAACACTATGCCAGCTTTCGCTGTAATCACTATGCACAACGCCCGCTTTCGCGGTGAACACTATGTAGCAGCAACACGAAGCACAAAGCACCACAAAACATCTCAAAGCACGATGTATCACTATGCCCCACAAAGTATCTCAATGAACAAGGTATCACAAAGCAGTAGTAGCAGCATCCACACAAAGCACGACAGGCAAACATACAATACATTTACACAAAGTATAAGAGAGAAGTCGCTACCTGAAGCTTTCCTGACAATCTTTGGCACAGTAGGCTCACGCGGACGACAGATGTCAAATCCTATTCAAATTAGGGACAATTGATCAATCTCTTTTCCAATGTATATTTCAATAATTCTCTAAGTTGGTTATCATTTAGGACTCATTAGGTGACTAAAATAGGCCTAAACATATGCCTAAAGGGTTGGAAGAACCTACCCAAAAGACCCCTTACTCGAAGGCAAAACACTGATTTTTGACAGCCTCACTCGAGCACAAATGCTCTCACTCGAGCACAAGTACGGACATCACTCGAGCACAGATGCTCTCACTCGAGCATTGGTACGGACAGCACCCGAGCACAAGAGAAAGTGAGACTGCAAGTGAGCACCCGAGAGCACAAAGGAACTTCCAGGAGCTGGCTCACTCGAGCACGCTAACCTCACTCGAGCACAAGGCCAAAAGCCTTACTCGAGCACCCGCAAGCACAGCACCCCCGAGTGACAACCCGAGAGCACCACTCTCACCTGAGACACAGGCTCACTCGAGCACAGCCATATGTGCTCGAGCACACACCCTATACTCGCGAGTGAGAAAACACACTCGTGCATCTTGCCCGCGAGTATCCACCCGAGAGTAACCCTCTAGTCTGGGCTTACACCTTCACTCGAGCAGAACCATGCTCACTCGAGCATGTTCTTCGCTCACTCGAGCACAAAGCGATGTGCTCGAGCATTGCTCACAAAACCCAGGTAATACTCGAAGCACAACAGGGAAAACTTGCATATCACTCGAGCACGTTCTTCCTCTGCTCGAGTGATGTGCATCAGAGACCCCAAAAGGGCAGAAAACCAGAAAACGCCAAATGGTCAAAATCACTTCCAAATGGTTCCCAAACTCTTCCCAATGCTCATACACTCTAGGCACTAACTAGGGAACACAATGGCAACACCAAAAACACCCCAAAAACCATTTTGACCACAATCAAACACTAAGGTCTCTAAGATACACAATGTCCAAATTCCCTTAACACCTTTTTATCATTCCAAATCACATCAAATAATCATATATCTCCAAACTAAATCATTTTCAATCATAAATCATAACAAACTTCACATTTCCAAAAATAGGCATATCTAGGGCAAAATTCCAGATTTGACTATACTTAGCCAAAAATCATACAATATACTTCAAAATGCTCTAAATGCCTACCTCTTCACTTTGCTCAATCTAGAATCTTGATTCCTCAACCTTCCAATTTCGACCCACACCCAAATCACCACTTCTCAAGATTCTACAACCACCACCACAAAGCTCTCATTGATATGAACAATATCAGAGAAGGGGATTGGAGCAAAGGAGAATCATAACTCACCAAAATCAAAGCTTTCTTCTTCTCTTCCAAGCTCAAACCAGCGCCAGAAATGGAGGAAGGAGAGAGAAAGTGAGAGGTAAGGAGAGATGATGATGATGAAGAAGTCAACTCCTTCTCCCTACACACACACAACCGCACAAGAGAGAGAGAAAAGAGAAAAAGTGATTTTTGTCTCCTAGTGCCACATCCAATGGCTCACCCAATGCCACATGTCATCATCTTAATCACTCTCTTATGAGCTCACATAAACACAAAGCATAGGGTTCCGACCCATTATCAATGAATCTCAACCCTTGATCTTAAATACCACATGTATTTATTCTAAAAATTCATATTACATTAATCATTATAGTGCTTAATTACACTGATTACAATGATTTTCATAATCATTAGCCCTAATCACAAATCGGGATATTACAATTCTCCCCCTATTAAATAAATTTCGTCCTCGAAATTTGCTAAATCACTTGAGCCATAAACTCCGGATATCGCCTTCGCATATCCTCTTCTATTTCCCAAGTCGCTTCTCGCTGGGTCATACCCTTCCAGATCACTTTCACATAAGGAATACTCCGGTGTCTGAGCCGACGTTCCTCGCATTCAATTATCCGCTCTGGCTCCACCGCATACGTGAAGTTATCTCGCAACTCCACATTCTCATACTCAACGACATGAGATGGATCCGGTTGATACTTCTTCAATTGGGAAACATGAAACACATCATGCAATCTGCTCAAGCTCGGAGGTAGGGCTATACGATAAGCAACAGACCCAATCCTATCAAGGATCTCAAAAGGACCTATATACCTTGGGCTTAATTTCTTTCGCTTTATAGCTCGCCCAATACCAGTGACAGGAGATACTCTAAGAAATACATGGTCACCAACTTCAAACTCTAGAGGTCTTCTCCTCTTGTCCGCATAACTCTTCTGCCGACTCTGAGCTTCAAGAAGCCTCTTATGAATGATTCGAATCTGGGCTGAGGTTTGATCCACAAGATCTGGCCCATAGAGCTTCCTCTCGGACAACTTATTCCAACACAATGGCGATTGGCATTTTCTTCCATACAATGCTTCATACGGCGCCATTCGAATGCTCGCATGATAGCTATTGTTATAGGCAAACTCCGCAAGTGGAAGAAAACGATCCCAACTCCCTTTGAAGTCAAGAACACATGCCCGCAACATGTCCTCTAAGGTCTGTATAGTCCTCTCTGACTGACTGTCTGTCTGAGGATGATAGGCTGTACTAAATCTCAGTTGAGTACCCAGTGCCTCATGCAATGCCTTCCAGAATCTCGAAGTGAAACGGGGATCTCGATCCGAGATGATATTCTTTGGTACACCATGGAGCTTCACAATTTCACGAACATAAATCTCTGCTAGCTTGTCCGGAGAGTAACTAGCATTGATCGGTAGGAAGTGCGCTGACTTCGTTAACCGGTCCACAACGACCCAGATCGCATCATAATTCCTGATCTTGGGCAATCCACAACAAGATCCATGGTTACACTTTCCCATTTCCATTCCGGAATTTCAGGACTCTGCAACAAACCAGGTGGTCTTTGGTGTTCAATCTTCACTTTCTGACATGTGAGACACCTCGCCACATACTTTGTCACATCACTCTTCATTCCCGGCCACCAATACACAGATTTCAAACCATGGTACATTTTGGTCATACCCGGATGAAGAGTATACCGGCTCTTATGTGCCTCATCTAAGATCTTCTGTCTCAACTCCGCCTTAAGTGGAACGCACACTCTTTTCTGATAGCGAACCAATCCACGAGGCGACACATCATAGCCCTGAGCTTCTCCACGCTCTATTCTAGGCAGGTTACGCTGTATCCAGTCATCTTGCCTCTGAGCTTCTTCAATCTCAGCTCTTAGATCACTTTCCCTTTGGGAAACATTATAATTGGCACAGATGATCTGGTTTGCCAGATTCATATCACGAAAATCAGCAATCAATTTCTCCTCATGTATCATCATAGCTGCCACAACCACAGTCTTCCGACTAAGAGCATCAGCGACTACATTT